>JAUMJM010000005.1:54287500-56687500 GCA_033558235.1 Neomorphus geoffroyi
ATCCTCTTTAGTATGCCTACCTAATCACGCGGTGTATATCTTTTACTGCTGCCTCCTAACCCTATTGAGTAGAAAGGTACCATCACCCCATCATAAGAATGAGGAGGACTAATATGAAAAGATTCAGGGATGCTCCCAGAATTACACAAGAAGTTTTGGGAAGACCTGAGAATTTCACATAGGCTTCCTGAATCTTAGGGTAACTCTAAACTTTAGGTGTTCTTGCTTCTTTGTACTGAAGGAAGCAGATGTAATTTTACAAAGGTAAAGCAACTTCTGAAAAACCCACAGCTCTCTCCAATTACCCAGTAGGTAATCTGGTGGCAGATTATTGCAAGTGGCAGCATGTGACTGCCGTGGCCAGGGTGAAGGACTAGAAAACAGAAGGTAAAAGTAATGCATAAGCAAAGTGAAAAAAGTGCTATATGACAACGCAAATGTAGAAAGTCCCAATATTATGCTTTTATGGAATCAGTTTCAAGATTCTTGCCTCATTTTAAGCGTTATATGTTGAATCAGCCAGCCATTCAAGGGTGCCATGAGTGTAACTGTTTTAAAATAGGAGCCACTGGTTTTGATTCTGCCTTTCAGTGGGATGAGCTGGCCTAGCCAAATGCACACAACGCCATGCAGAAAGCCACATACTTTTAACTACACAAGATAATATGAAAAACTCTTTGACATATAATACAACAGGTTTCTAGCTGTTAGCTAGCAATGATAAATGTTTTGAGTGCATTACCTGGAATATATTATTCCCACCCTCCAGTTCCCACAATAAATTAAAACTTGGATCTATTTGAATTGTACGTGTGTGTGGAAAATCTCAAAATCAGCAAGGTGTGACTGTATTGTAAAGTCAAATGTGTAGGTAGTTCTCATCTTAAAGTTTTATAGGCTTGCAAAGATTAGATAATATGTCAGAACAGTTAGGAGGGGATTGGGAATCCTATTTGCAGTTCTTCTCCAGTAGGCTCAGTTCTCAGGCTGACCTGCTAATAAAGGAAACCCTTCGACCATGAACAGAGCTACTGAAGCAGAGCAAGGTGTAATGGCTGATGCAGTATTAATACCAATTGTGAATTACAATATTATTTAGGCCAGGCAGTAATACAGAAAATGATATTTCCAATGCTGGCTAAATAAGGAGAGAGAAGATGAAACTGCTGACTTTAATCATGACTTGGTATGATGATGGAAAGTTTCTCTACCTATGAAGAGCAGAAAAAAACACACGTTTCTCACTTTAAATTTATTGATATGTAAAAGGCAGACTCAATAAATATCAGGGTGATACATCAAAGACTGGCAAATTATTTCAAATAAAATGTTTTACTAGAAATTCAAGTAAAATAAGACAGAGACAAAGAATGATGAGAAGTGGAACCAGGGCAATGAGGACAAAACTTAGAGCTGTAAATACCTCCTTTAAACACCTGTATCATCTGGAAATCATATGCACTAAGTATATATGATGTTAAGGTTAGTCATCAGTGTGAGGGTTTGTAATGAGTCCCCTGCCAGTTACGGAGGGACCAGGCCTGTCCAGCTCATGATTGGAGGCAAATGAAACATCATAAAACAAGGCAATTTACCTTTGTGTACTTCAGTGCTTCACTTTACCCACGAAATTTAAGGCTTCTCTAAAGGGTGTGGTCTTGCTACTATGCAGTATTAGTTAACTTACAAGAGTCTGCCCATGTACAAAAAGGAATTTGCACCAGACTTTTATGAAAAAATACTTTCAGCTCTAAGCAAGCAAGACAGCAGACAAGCTATGGGATAAAGATTAGAAACAGTGCGCAAAGCAGCAGAAGCTATAAAATTCTAGTTAATATACATGAGAAAATAATTAGTATGCATTGAAGACTTGGGAAGAAAGCAGATGCACAAGCATTTTTACTGTAGATAAAGGCAGTGTGGCTGCTGCTGAATGCAAAATACGGAAGACAACTTTTTTCTTCTTATTCTTCGTTGTGCTTGATGATCTTGCAGCAGTTTGGGATGGTAATAAAGTAGCAAACTCATGGAAATTAATGTTTCACCTAGTCTGTTTAATCTCATTTCTAGGATGTTACTGTATGAGTTGGAATCGAGTATCCCTATTGTATCCCTGATGTCTAAGGAATACTAGTGCTATATGTTAAGAAAAGATCCAGACATAACAATTCTCCACATTTATGATACAAGAATTGTGTGAAAAGTGTGGAGAGGTTCTAGAGTAAAGAGCAGTAACTAGATCTGGCAGTCATCATCATCATCCAAAACAATAATAACAACTTCCTTTTCTTCCCCTGCTTTCCTTGCTTTTACTGCTTTATTGTACACATTGTTCACTAGAACTCTTTTGAGGACAGTTCAAGATCATGCAGTCTTCTAGTATTTTGCAAGAAAAGTGGATAAACCACTCTAGCACCATCAAAACCTATGAAAAAGACAATTTCCTTTCCCATTCCCAGAAAATTGATGTGCAGACTATACCAGGAATAAATACTCAAAGCAATTGCTGACTGGAGTAAAATTTAATCTTTCCCACTCTCTTCACTGTAACTATTGGATCTATGACTAAAAAGCAGTTAAGCCATAGTATCTTTTTTCTCCTCTCTTATTTATGGTATAGAACTTCTCAAGCAAAAGTAGGATGTAGCTTTTCAAGATTTGAAGTGCAAGAAATTCACTGTGTGCTATAGTAGTAGGAATTTTTAAAATTAGGTATAAACCCAAAGATGAAGACTAAGACAGGATGAAATACTCCAGAACTATCTAAGGCTGACTTTTCTGATACATAGCATTAAATAGGATTAAAGGTTTGGTCTGATGTTTGTCATCATTGAAGGGACACTATGGAGAAAGAAAATTCAGAGCCAGACTGTAGCCTACACTGGCAATTATGGTGATTGTTTTTATATCATTTGCGGGTGCTTATGTTTAAGCCCCAAATTAAGTCTTGAGGTAAGCGTCTTTCATTGACTGTCATCTTGTCTGATGAGGCTGTTCAGGATCTTGCTCATCAACAGCTCAGCTTTCCCCCTGCGTCAGTGAAGGCAGTGCACTGGAAGAAAGGCAAAAGCCAGCAGAAGAAGAAGGCTTCTGTGTGGAGAAAAGAAAGTGATAAAACACAGTTCTCTGAGAGGCTGTATAAATCTGACCATATTTCAAATTTCTTAGCAGCTCTGGCAAAGGAAGAAACATCAGAATCTTTCTAGAGGATATTTCCCAGTCTTCCTGTGAAAAGGTTTGCCATTGCCACTCACAGCCCCGCTGAAAACCAGCTCAGAAACACAATCACTTGTCTTGCCAAAAGCACCTTTCTCCACAGTAGTCCAAACCTTCTTTCTCTCTCTCCTTGTCATTAAGTGAACATTACAAGCCCATTCAGCACTTTCTATTGTTCCCAGAAGTATATTTCTACTACTGAGTTGTACAGCAGAAGTACAAGTAACTACATGTTCATCAACGATCTTAATTTACACTTTCTCCAAAAATAGCACATTTCTGAATCTCCTCAGTTTCTAAAGCAAATTACACATCACTTCTGACTCATATCAAAATTGAAGCAAAGCTCAGCAGGACTCATCAATTCTCAGCAAAGACTAAATAGCACAGCGAGAGATTTCTAATGCCTGTTTAAAGGCTTTTTAAAAATATACTTACGGATACCTTTAACTAGCATATTTTGTCAAGAGTAACTAAAAGCAAACTGCAATTGTCAAAATCTGAGAACAAATAACATCTTTGTGATATATTTATGTTTAGTGCTAAATTTGCAACTAGCACACAACATATTATATCTATTTTATCTTTCTGATGTTTCAGGCCAAATTGTAATACACAGGAGCTGAGCTCTGCTGTGATTCTTTGTGCCCCTTCACGTATCAGGAGAAATCTATCCCGCTGCTCCAGGGTACAAAGAATTTTCCAATACTTTGAAATAAAGTGAAAAAAAGAGGAAAGAGGAAAAAAGCTATCTCATGGTCTTTGTGCATGCATTGCAAAGAATAATCTGCAATTTTGATTCAAGATACTGCCTGACAGAATCAGATGCAACTTGAAGTTCAGTAGTTTTTGAAACATTGCGTGCTCTGCATTTGCTCTTTAAAAAAACCAACAAACACATCTACATTAAAATATCAGTGGAATAAAAAGATATAAAACCTATGTCTCCACAGAGTCAGTGTCCATTCCCTATTATCTATACTTTGAAATGGGAGGTCTCTATTTTCCTTCAGTTCTAGAACTACCTTAGGACTCTGCAAACACTGATAAAGGAGGTCAAGAAAAAGAAATTTCTGCCTGTTGAAGATGTTTCTGATGAAGTCACAGGGACAAAAGATACCCCTTCTGATGTATCTCGTCTCTTTCCTAGCACCCAGTACTTGGTGTCCAAAAGAGGATATTTTTCTCTTCAATTATACTCCCACCTGCTGCTACTCCAAGGCACAACCCACTGAGTAAAATTCAGATTATAATTTAAAGTTACAGTAATTTTAAGATTACATCCATATGAGAAGTATCATTCTAAAATGGTGGAAAAAAATCCCATCTAGCATCTGACTCTTTCTGCTCAAAATTTATTTTATTAATCCCATATCCTACAGGAAAGTCAAGGTGGGACTCTATGGGCACACACAGAATGGATGTAACCTCTCCTACCTGAGATAATTTGTTAAATTAGAGATTGTAGTTTTGTTCTATGTGATTAGGTTCATAGAAGAAAACATTAGGAAGTAGCTAAGGTTCATTTGGGCCAGACAGAAAATAGTCTTCACTTTGGTCTAGGGTTGTGTAACCAATTTACATTGATTGTGCAACTTATACTTCACAGATGCAAGCTGCTCTAAAATCCCTAAAGCCAAAAGAAATCTTTCCATTGACTTTAGTGGCTTTGAATCCAGTTCGTACTCTACAATACAATCTGTATTTCTCGCACAGATCAATAAAATGCAAAACAAAATATTCACTATGTAGTGTAATCCATCCTGCTCCAGCTCTGTAGCAGACAGATGAGATGCCCTTTATTGAAGCTCACTATGAATAAATGAGACTTTCTGCAAGTTTTATATGTTCATCAATGTTCATTACTTCTCAATTGATTTTCTAAGGTCTGAAATATTCTCCTACCTGCATTTAATATATGCCCTTACTTTTGTTTCTTTGGCTGCAATTCAAAGTCTTCTGACTCTGATTCTAGACTGAAAGTTCCCGATTTTTTTATGACTATAAGATGAAATAGTGCTAATTGCATCCTTCACTAAAGAAGAGTGGATACCATGTAATTCCTCAAGAATTTATAGGCCAATGAATGAGTTTAATAAATTAAATATCTCTAGTAATGAAACACCATCAAATTAATGTTAAGTAATACTCACAGAAAACATAACTTGAATCCAACCTTAGGACTGCATTTTAGAAATCCCTTTCTATGAATTATATGCATTACATCTGGGAATGAAAATGACAACATTATGAGTCACACAGATAATATAAACTATCTTGAAATCTTAAAGCCAAACACTCAGGATGGCTGTCAGGAATGCACTTTTCAGACCAACATTTAATCACAAGAATTATTAATTAATTATTTTGAAAGATAAGCTAGTTTCTATATTTTTATCCACTGTACAGTTTGTGTAGGTCAACAATGTGTGTAATAGACCAGACAGGTTTCCGTATGACAAATGTGAAGGTTTTGGGAGGGTGTGTATCAGCCCACGAATGGTTAAAACAGTCGCCACGGGTATCTGAATGTGAGTTTCACAGCCATTCCTGCCACAAATTGAAATAACTGTGGTCGTCTTACAGATTCGTAAGCTACTGCTTGCTGAGAGTTGTCTTTCAGCCAGTCGCCCTCCTAGGATGCAGAGAGTTTGCCTGAGAAAACTACCTGTAAAACACCAGGCTCCTCACCCAACTGTACACTGCCACTCCTGATCCTCCTTTCATTTGGCTGTGACAAAGGTCAAATCTTCAAGACACTAGAGATGTGTTTTCACACTGACTTCAGGCCTTGGCTCATCCTAAACAGGAGCCCTGCTGAAATGTATTGACTATGTATTTCATCTTCTCTAGGATTAGGTGCCAAAATGTCCCTTGTGCACAGCTGCACAGATGCAAAAATGTGGGCACACAAGAAGGTGACTAAACAGGTGGCTGCTGCTTGGTGGGAACTGACCCCTTGGCAGCAAATGAAGCTTTAAGCTGACCATGATGCTGCAAGAAAAATGCTGCAGGGTTGAGGCAAAGCCACCACAAGCAGTGCAGAGACTGGAGGTATTGCTCAAAGGGAGTTTAAGCAATTGCTGCGGAAATTATTGGGGGAGCCTTCTGGGCCTGTTAGGATGTCAGACTATATCAGAACAGATGAATCTTGCTTTGGATTCTCATATATTTGCTTTTAAACATTTTCCAGGGCTTCTGATTCATCTGGCCTGGAAAGCAGATATTATTTGGGACATGCAACAGCTGCCATGAAGAGCATGTCAGCTCTCCTCATTAAGGGGTTACAATACAGAGACTGACGGTGTGATAACATGATGCATTAGCTACAGCAGTGCAGCTAGTGCCAGTTCTATCCTGCCCACTTGCAGGTCCTCATCCCTGCTAGTTGTTGCTGAATTAGTCTAGGATGAGAATACTTACCAACTACTTCACTATGTAGTGGGTAACTTCAGTAACTTAAATTTCTCATGTAGTCCTGGAAGAATATTGTATTCTGAGGTTATGGATATGGGTATGTTGGTAGCCAAAGCCAAAGCTAAAAGGAGAACTAGATGTCATTACACCTTTGGAAATAAGATCTGCATAAAGAAATCAAAGAAAAGAAGAACCTCACTTTATGTATTTTGTCTTATAACCTAAAAGGAATTTTTCTCTCTACATATGGTAAATAATTACTAGGGCAGATATTCGTGTGGCCAAAGCTCAGTTAGAGTTGAAGCTGGCCAACACTCTGAAGGATAATAAAAAGGGCTTTTTCAAATATGTTAATAATAAAAGGCAGGCCAGAATTAACATTGGCCCATTACTTGATAAGCGTGGACACCTCATAAACAGGGATATAGACAAAATGGAGACATTTAATGCTTTTTTTGCCTCTGTCTTGGATACTGATGTTGGGCTTGCACCCGCTCCCCCCCCCCCCCCCCCCCCCCCCCGCCTCAGAGCCCCGGGCTGGAGGACCAGGACTGTGCAAATTATAAACTTCCAATCAACCCTGAACTTGTGTGGGATTTGCTGTTTTAGCAGGTTCCCCATAAGTCCATGGGGCCTGGTGGGATTCGTCTAAGAGTACTTAAAGAGCTGGCTGATGTCATGGCGAGACCTCTCCCAATGATTTTCCCATGCTCTTGAGAATCTGGAGAGGTACCAGTTGACTGGAAGCTGGCAAATGTTGTCCCAGTCTTCAAGAAGGGCAGCAGGGATGATCCCAGTAACTACAGACCTGTCAGTCTCACTTCAGATTATTCTGGGTGCTACTGAAAAACACCTGAAAGACAACACAGTTGTTGGTTCCAGTCAGCACGGGTTTATAAAGGGAAGGTCCTGCCTTAGACATAGAAGGTCCTTCTATGACAGTCACCCACCTAGTTGACCAAGGAAAACCACCTAATGTAATCTTTCTGGATTTCAGCAAGGCCTTTGATACTGTCTCTCATAGTATCCTCCTAAACAAAATGTCCAGCACACAGCTAGATAAACACATAATGTAGCGGGTGAACAAATGGTTGATGGGTTGGGCTCAAAGGGTCAGAGTGAATGGGGTTATACTGGGATGGGGACCAGTGACTAGTGGGGTTCTGCAGGGATCTATCTTGGGGTCAGTACTCTTTAATATCTTCATAAATGACCTGGATGCAGGATTCCAATGTTTACTAACCAAGTTCATTGATGACACGAAACTCCGGGTAGCTGTTGATACTCTTGAGAGCAAAAAGGCCCCGCAAAGGGATCTTGACAGATTGGAGAGATGGGCAATCACCAACCACATGAAGTTTAACAAGGACAATTGGCAGGTTTTGCACCTGGGATGTGGCAGTCCTGGATATACATGCAGACAGGGGAGTGAAGGACTGGAAAGCAGCCCTGCGGAAAGGGACCTGGGGGTTCTGGTTGACGGCAAGTTTAACATGAGCCAACAGTGTGCCCTGGTAGCTAAGAGGTGAACCGTGTCCTGGGGTGCATCAAGCATGGCATTGCCAGCCGGTAGAGGGAGGTGGATGTCCTGCTCCACTCTGCACTGGTATGGCCCCTTGTCGAGTACTGTGTGCAATTGGGCACCACACTATAAAAAGGAGAGCATCCAGAGGAGGCCACAAACCTGGTGGAGGTTCTAGAGGGGAAATCATATGAGGAGCGGCTGAAGTCACTTGGTCTGTTCAGCCTGGAGGAGAGGAGACTTCATAGCAGTTCACTGCTTCCTTACAAGGGGAGGAGGAGGAGCAGGCACTGATGTCCTCTCTCCGGTGGTCACTGATAGCCATTGAGGGAATGGAAGGAATATGTGTCAGGGAAGGATTTGGTTGGATATTAGAAGGCAGTGCTTCGCTCAGAGAGAGCACTAGAACAGCTCCCCAGGGAAACAGTCATGGCACGAAGTCTGGCAATATTCAAGAAGGCACATTGTATGAATGTTGGGATTGTCCTATGCAGGGATAGCATTTGGACTTGATGATCCTTATGGGTCCCTTCTAACACAGGTCATTGTGTGATTCTGTGTTTCTGTGATTCTATAATACCAAGTAAATATCAATAAAGGTAGCTAAAATGCTTTTTGAAGCAGTTAATCCATACACATCACCTTTTCCTCTTCATTTAACATTGCTCTGCTTGGAGTACAAATCTCACTGCAAACTTAATCATGAAGCTTTGACTGAAAATATCACAGAAGAGACTGGAAACTTTCAGGGGCTTAAATCTGATGTTGGGTCAGTGGTAGCATGCTAGACCCCAGTCTTCGCTGGAATTTGTAGCAATGATGAATATACAAGTGACTATAAAAATATTAATTTCAGTAATAATAGTATTCGTATTCTGATTGACCTCAATCCAAGAACACAAGTCCCAAAGATACCAGAGGAAAATTTAAACACTAGGTTTTAAACAGTGCTGTGTTGTCCTGAAAATAGACTCACACAGACACTAAAAATACATTCAGCATAAGGCTGTAGCATAATGGTCAACAGTTTATACATTACTTTATGAATCATTTATCTATGTTGCTGACTCTGAAAAGTGAAACCAAATTAATTTTAATTTTACTTTATTTGCTTGGAATGATTTTTCAATATAAGGCTTGGAGGGTTTTTTCTCTTTTTTTCCTCTCCTTTTTTTTTTTTTAAAGCATTGCTGTTTCAGGTTTTGCTGGCAAATAGTGCTGAACTCATTCAGTCTGCTTGCCAGAGTTAAGGTCACTGCAGCTTTAGTTTTACAAAGAACACCATTTTTCTGTTTCTCTGTTAATCTTGGCCTGAAAAGACCACATATTGCCCTTCCCAATTGAACAGTTTAGCCTTTGTTCCTTTGTTTGGGTTATACTATTAATCTGCTAGGTCGATAGCAAAATGTGTGAACTGCTGGTGTGTCGAATGATTGACAGGCAATTAGCAGCTTCTAGAGAACACTGCTTTGAATTCCCCAGATATGTGACTGTATTGGGAGGCAGAGGCTGCTGATACCACTTTTTTTGTAAACTTTTGCTGCAATACTAAAAATGGGATCTTTAAAAGAACAAATGTAACTATTCTCAGGAGCTTCAGCTGCTAGAGACCTGCAAAATTGAATCAGAGGTGTGAAGAGCTTCACTGTAAGCAAATAATGAATCTGTATCTATTCAGATCGCTCAGAAAATAAGGTTTGAAAAGCAGCATTAGCTTTTACCATTACCTGATGACCAAGAAAACTTCCTTGTTGAAATACAAATCTGAGAAAACATTCTTCCCCTATTGCCAGTTTTTTGTGGAGAAGTGTAGCCCATGAATAATCAAACTTTCTGCTTGGTAGTTTTTTGTGAAATTCTAATTCCCCCCCCCCCCCATTCTTAATTTCTTACTGAGAAGGCCACCTACTTTGTCTTCTGTGAAGCTCTGCTAAAACGTAGCAGTGTGAACAGCATCCTAGAACAGTGTCCCTATACTCTGCATTGACATGTATTCTGATTTTTTAAGTTTATACATTGAAAGCATGTATATGTGTTTGATGGTATTCCATTTCTTTGTATATAGAATAAGTCTAGGATATTAGAGGTACATATCCTTCCCTGCCAACATTATAATATATTTTATTTCCTAAGAAGATTTTTGCCTGCACGAAATGCTTCATCGTACTTTATGCGCAGAAGAAATGACAGATTCAAAAAGAGAAAAAAACAGATATTCTTTAGTTCACAATTGCTTTGACAGAGTGAGAGCAGCTGGCCAAAGCCCTTCAGTAGCAGCAGTGTCAGACTGCACATCCCTCTGATTTGGAGAATCAGTGCCCACAGACACACGCAGGTCTGAGTATAACTGCAAAAAGAGGGAGAATTTGTAAGAAAATTGAAACAGCTCTCTCCAGCTCCCCTTTCCCATGTCTGCTGCAAAGATTTCTTCCGTATAGATATAGAACAGTCAAAATCTTAAGGGTTTAGCTTTTGTCTGAGAGACTCAAGCATCGCAAGCTACAAATGGTACCAAATGCACATTGCCGGGATGAAGGCATGAGCTGAGTGTAGTTTGAGGCCTAAACCATCATGTTGTCACACTCCTACAGCTTTAAAAACAGCAGTAAAAGTAAGTTTGTTAGAATTACAAGATGTTTGGTAGGGAGTATAATGGCATTGCAGTTAAATCAGGTAAGGGCTGTTTTCAAACAAATGGAATGCAATCTGTTCACATTACACTTTTCAGCTTCTCTTTGCCTGTTCTTTCACAAGTTGCATGATCTTTTATGTTAAAATGTCCACGTGTTAAAAAATTCAGATTAATTCCATTGTTTTTCTTTTAATCCAACAGCTGCACAGCTTTTCAGACGTTCTGCAGTGAAAATAATTTTCTCCATCTAGGGCTTCTTATTTCATTACATGAATGCCTCTTGGCTTCCCCTCAAGCAAATTTTATTGATGTAATAATTTAACTTGCTTCCAATTAGGCCTTGGAAATAAGGTATTCTAAACATTTCCATTAGAAATTCTTGATGTTAGTTTAACAAGTACTTTGTTATACAGCTTTACAGAAGGCATACTTACTTCAAAGATGATAAGCAGGACAAATCTTGAAATAAATGTTTCTTTTCTTGTAGTATCAAGGGAACAGATAGAAATAGTTTGTGCGTGTACGAAAGAGGAGCTGTATTTCTCAGTTGCTATTTATTTCACTTTTTTTCAGACGTTTTCATTACTGAGCTATCAGCTGATAGAGGTGAAATTAGTGCCCCTCAGACCTATTATTCCAAAGGAAGTATAATGCTCAGCATTGCTATCCTATTCTCTTAACTTCCAAGTGGCTCAAAGGTTTTAGCTTTCTTTTTCCTATTGATGAGTAAATAGATAATTTGAAAGGCAAAAAAAGAAACCAAAACCTAAACCAGACAAAACAGCTAAGAAATTATTTTAAAGGGGATGAAGTTTCACTCTGAATACATTTAAATGCTTCAAGTTATTCTAATATTATAAAATTCTCTGAGAAAAAACATGGCTTGTTCTCAATGAAAAGAATTTAAAATAATGGCTCTCATTCTGCCATCTGGGATAGCTCTTAGAACAGCAACCTGGAGACAAAGGTAAGTACTGAGGCCCACAGCAGCTCTGAGTCACTTAAAAAATATTCATCTTATTTAGGAAGCCAATTATGAATCTATTCATCATTGTTATACACCAAGGCTTGTCTGCTACTGCAGAAATTCTTTTGTACCCCACTGTATCGTTACAATTTATCTCAGTTACAGCTAGCTTAATATTCACGAAGAGACACAACTGTCTACATCTGATGTTGAACTGTGGCAGAGTTGAGGACCATCCAAAATCCCACTGGGTCCTGCCCAGCTTAGCTTTCATTGCATAGCGGGCCACATCTCCCTTCGGGACAGAATTTTAGTTATGATACACAGTACAGTACACAGATGCTCAGATGGTACACAATGACCAAAGGCACCTACAAGGGCAAAAGCATCGCAGGAAGCTTGCACTTGGTGGGAATACGTTTAGGGCTTGAGCTGACGAAAGCCTCTAAATCTGCTTTGCAGTTCAGCACCTCTCAGGAAGATGAAACTAACTCTACAGATCTTTTTGGAGTCTTGTATTATTTGATACCCTTGAAGCTTGGCTCTGGGTCTGTTTCTCCAGCAGGTGGGAAGGTCACTCACTTCTCCCAAGTCTGTCTTGGCTTGATGTGGGACAATGCTTTCCCTGTTTACCTCACTCCTGTTTTCAATCTCTCTTTGTTTTACCCTGAACTGTAGAATCTTATCCACATCAAGCATGCCTGGTCAGCCTCAGGGAAGGGCAATCTCCTTTCAGAAGAGGATTAGACCCCATGCAGAGTGGAAAAGGTAAACAGGCAGTTCCTCTCTCTGCTGCCCTGTTGTACAACTTCTTCAGTGTGACTTAACACAGTACAGTAACCACAACCATACACAAAAGAGTTCTGCTGTCAGTCCCAATACTAATACTTCAAGTGTTTCAGCCATACCATTCTTCAGCACCTTTTATGGAAAAGCACTGAATTATTACCTTCCTTCTCACAGGTGAGGGGAAGGATGCAAGGCAGAGTGGGAACTGAACACAACTCAGATACCATTCCTGAAAACTAGTCCCAGAATATGCTGCTTTGACAAGGTGAACCATCATCAGTGATAACATGTCCCTGGCTCCTGCCCACCATAAACACCTGCTGTCTAGTTGTGTGCATTTAGATACTCTACTGCAGTGGTAGACCTAAAATATTCATTCATATAGGTATCAAATCTTACAGATCAATAGCACGATATCATGGTTCTAAAAGCAAAAGAAAATAGTTTGAGAAAGGAAGGCAGAAGTAAAATAAGCAATAGCAGATATTTTTGAAGATATCTCTTGTGATTTTGCTATTACAATTAAAAACTTGGTTGAATGCCTGTATTTCATGCACTAACAATCTATACATTCCTCATAGAAATCAGGAGTTTCTATACACCAATTAAACCAATTGCTCTAAAAGTAGGCAACGGCCTACTGGTTTATTGTGGGGAACTATGCAAACCCCATGTTCTTTATGAGAAATAACTATTGTTTTCCAGCTGATTGCCTTACCCAGTATTTCTCCATGGTAATCAAAGAACTTTGTGTAAGTAGTAACTGAAAAAAATAAAAATCACAAAACTCAGCTCTCCTGTGGGTTGCAATGCTTGTCATATTCCATATAAGCACTTGGCTTTTTTGGATACCTGGAAGATTTAAAGTCCTCATCAAAGCTACTGTCTTTTGGAAAAGCCCAAGAGTTCTGCTTTCTATCAAAAGGGTGCCAGTAAGTCAGTAACACAGCAGAGAAATCTGCATCTCCAAAATCCCACTGCATCATCACCAAAAACCACACTGACTTGGGAAGTACTCCTTCAAGGTACAGAAATAAGCAAGCATTACAACTCCCTGTCTGCAGACAAAACACCAAAATACCAACTTAGAAGACTTTGTTAAGTCTCAAAAAGTTTTGTTTTGGTTATCTTTGACCAAGTTTGTATGCTGGAGTTTTCAGAGACACTTGCAGACCTCAAACCATTTGCTTTCACCAACTGCTTTGTGGCTAGCTCATATTCAAACTGCATTTTGGTAGAAACAATCTTGGGTTCGTACACCATCTCCAGCACATTTTCTCTTGTTCACATGTGCACCGAGTCGTGCTTCATTTAGCTCAGCAGCAAAGCACAGGCTTACTGTTACGATAGATAACAAACATGTAGTGAGATGCTGCTCAAGAATATCAAGTCTGTTGGGACATCTTCAGTACACTGAGGATATGCCAGCTCATACCAGGGCAGTGGCTCTCATCATTCAACACATCTGGATAGAAAAGACTTTGGTATGTCAACCTCATCCTATGTTTCATTTCTTCCCCTGGTTAGCCAGTGGGCCCCTCTGACCCTGTGCCAACACGTAGGCATATGGATGACCTAAAATCTGGGCATTAAGCCCAGTTTAAATCCTTGGGCAATATGCCCCCTAAAGCCACACCTACTACAACCAGAATCTTAATGTAGATTTCAAGAAATACATCTTGTATTACCTCTCACTTTCACTCCTTGGTGGCTGTGGGTTCATAGTTTCCTATAAACTTCCTCCTTCATTTTACTTGCAGTTCAAAAGAACACAAATTTCCAGACATCCCTCATTCCTTCCCTTCTCCCTGCTGCCCGTGATACTCACTCCTTGCTCTGAATTCCTTTTTCATTACTCAATTTCCACTCTGCGCATCCCACCCTCATGCCTGCACTAACTCATTGCAACAGTCCACTGAAGTCAAGGCTTCTACCCTCAATTCTCCTATAGCTTTCTGCTGGCAGCCTCATGTTGCCTGCCCCAGTATGTTACCAAACAGTAGAAATAACACAGTATGATGTCTTCAGTGTTTTAAACCTGCTTTTCCATTTTTGCAACACTGTGTTTCAGATTCAAAACCAGAACCCATTTTTTTCAGGGTGAAAAGTAACCTGGCTTTCAGAATCAAAATGGGAAAAAAAGTATTAGTTGTTGGAAATGTGAAAAAGAAATGGCTATATAATAAGTAAGTAAATCACCCCACTGGAACAAGGTACTCTAGTATGGATTCTTGTTTAAGCTCATGGCCTTGCTATTTAACCACATTAAAAGCTATTTGGTTTTCTGATGTTACAATAATTCCATTTTCATAAAGGCATTATGGGTTGTGTGATGCACAGACACCTAACCTGTGCTATTTATTCTACAGCAAGGTGAGATGGAGGTGTTGCATCAGCAAGATCCTGCACCTCTCCCTCTTCCCCACCCTGCCCCGCCCCGCCTATTTTCATAAGACTCCCTTAGCACTGAGGCATACTCACTAGCCTAAGCAGACTGTTCCTTCTCAGCCTGCCCAAGAGAAAACCAGGTCACTTTCAGCTGCATACATGTATATTCCACTTGCATCAAAACAGGCAAATTTGGTTAGTGTAACAATTTTTTATTTCAGTTACTTTTTCACATATATCTTTATGTAGGCTACAAAAATCGTGAAATACAGAAATGGTATTACAACTGCAAACTTAAAAGTCTTGATAAAAAAACCATGTGTCTTTCCCTGCTAACAATGACCATTTAAAATGAAACACATTTTGATGGATTCATTTAATAAACACACCATACACTTCTTAAAAATAAATAAAGAACATCAGAAAAAACCCAATAAACAACATGAAGCATTTAGTTGACTCTTTTTTTCCTTTAAAGACAGAAATAAAATTTCTAGGCACAGTTTTAGGCATTATAGAGGACACAGAGGCAATAGGTTAGTGTGCACTGCTCTGTACAAAAATACAGTCTGAATAAATTACATTGCTAGCCATAAGATTAGACTTCACTTACCAGTCAGTTCATTGCATGTTTAATAATATACAATTACATGCTAATCCATATATATCATTTATATTTCAAACACATAGGTCTCTCTATATTTGTTTTTAAAATTTACAAAAGCTAAACGAAGTTGTGCAAGAAATCCAGAAGAGGTGCTAGGTACTTGTCAGCACCAGACGGTATACTTTAAGCATAAAAAATACAAATAACTAGCCCTGCTTGCAAGTTTGAGATAGATAGATATATATATTTATTCATATATATTTGGAAGAAAAACAATATATTTGTTGTGTGAAAGAATCACCCTGTGAAATAAAGCCAAACAACTGAAATAATGGTGGCATGACACAAGCACAACAATACAAAATTATTAATTTGTCGTACGTACACTCAAGACACAGACATATATCCTTTTTGGGGCTAGGAAAAAAAAAAATCATTCAGTACAATGTTGTATTTACTTTTAGTTCAGTGCTGAGAAACAGAACGCTTGCCAAAATTAGCAATGGTTAGGGGGAAGAGGGGAGGGAAAGAAATGGTAGTAGCAACTTAAGCTAAAGGTAGGTACTTAAATTCATATACTAGGTGCCCAAACAGAAAGGACCTGAGGAGTTTGAGGTGCGTCCTAACAAACTGCTTTATCAAGAGGAAAAGAAGGTATTGAGACTGAAAATCAGATCTCTAACTCAAACATGAAGAATCTGGTCTTTAGGCACTCACATTTATAGATTTCTTGCCCGAACATCTTTCATATTAAGAGCTGGGTGCCTTTCAGAGCTCATGTCATTAATTTGCATATGCCTTAAACCTGGCAGTTGTTTTCACTCAAACAGTACATGAAAAATTACTTGATAAATTAGTGGATATGGTATGGGTTCAGCACTGTACCTTCTTGTCAGCATAGGCAAAGTGCTACACAATGTCAGCACCAAACCACTCTTCTCCAAGAAAGGTAGAGAAATCTTCTCGCAGTGGGCTTCTCTACGTTAACATAATTTCCATGCCATACTACAGTGTTCTCCATGCTGCTAAGTAAAAGCAGAACTACACAGCTGTTCAGAAAGACACAGAGTTAACTACATACTGAATATCCGCCTTAAGTCAGTCTCAGGGAAAAACCCCAGATTTACAAATGCTCTCTGGTGCCTGTGAAACAAGTGGACATAATTTTGTTTTTGTTCTCCAGGCATTGCCATACAATCCCTTCCAAGTTAAGCTATCATTTTGCTTTGTCTAATCTAATTAGTCACCACTGGGAAGACTGCTGATACAGAATATTCTCCCACGGTAGTAAAGATTTAAGTCCAGAGAGTCCCAGAGTTTTATAAGCCACCTTTGTACATCAGCAATACTTTCACAACAATCTCCTAAAGGCAGCCCTGTGGTCCTCTGGTCATTGCAGAACTTCTGTGCTCTGCCAGTGGTGGCACAAGCATTAACACTGTAGATGCAGTTTTAACATTGAGTAATTCAGCAGTCTTTTCCATGGAACCAGCAATGCTACTTGTATAGAGGTCAATGTGCAACCCTGGTATATCTACTTTTGCAGAGGCCCACACAGAATATATTTTAAATTTCTCCATTAAAAAAAATAAGGTTTTTTTAAAAGATTAGAATTGTATAAAAATATGTTGATAATTAATTTTAAATATCCACATAAGCAAATCTTGAACAAAAATGAAAGTGAAGTGGATTAAATTTATGTAGAAGTCATTTTTATCTTGGGTTTCAATTCATGCATACAGTCTCTGAATATTGTAAGCGGGAAACATAGTAAGCAAGGAGTAATTAGATGTGCATAATCATCAGCCAGTCCATTATAAACTCAGTTTTTAAAAACAAGAGATTATCTCCTGCAGTGCTGATATTTTAATATGGACATTATGGGGTCTCAGCTGTATTCTTTATGATCAGAGACACTGACAACCTAACCAGATTTTAAAAAAATGGCAGTTTTTTCTTTGCAACAGCCTTAGAAAACAATTTTTAGTAAGTACTAGATTACACATGGAATCGGAAGTAGTTATTTCATCCAGTTCTACCTTAACCTGATGTGAACTTTTAAGCATTTCCCATAGCACAGCATCTGTACAAGGGCATACACAGAAGACAAACCATTTTAAGTTTATTTTGTAACAGCAGCCAAAATTGGTGGTACCAAACCAAGACTCTCAAGAATGTGCACAAAGTTAGCATTTTAACCACTTCATCACAACCCATATGACAATTTTAAGATGAATTGTCTCTCTACCTCTGCATTTATAACTGTACTTATATATATTCATTTATACTAACAAATAGCTATCAAAAATATAACTGAACTTGTTCCATATGCATTCTTTTCATGAAGTTAAATGAGTACTCAGGACAACTGCAATTCATTCATGCACTTTGGATGCTTCAGTGACACATGAGTTATTTTTCTGCTCCCCCTTATCTCCACCCTCCCAGCAAAATACTCAGAGCTGAGACAACTTCCAGCTACACACTCAGAAGTACATGTCTCAGGGCTTAGACTTCCTTCAACAATCTGCTACAGCTGGCACAGTGATGTCGATTACCAATTCATGAAATCTTGTGGGGCTGATGGCTTGGGTTTCTTTTTTTATTATTATTATTCTCCCAGAACACTGTTGAATGCAGATATTACATAACTCATTAACCAGTTACATTCACTGCCCTCAACACAGTCGCTTGCAACTAATTCCTTAAGAGCTTTTTTGAACAAGTAACAAGGGGCCAACACAGCCTATTGTACAAGATGCCATTGCCTGCTTCTCAGACATCTGAATCCTCTATGATACAGGGAAACTTCTAAATGGAGCCTATACCAGCTGCTCCCCTGAAGGCAACAGCAGATGCTGGCATTGCATTCTCATTCCAACTAGTTTTCTCACAATAATCGTTGTCACGTAGAACCTTTTGCTTGTTGTCAGGAAAAATGAAGCTTATGTATCAGCAGCTTGCAGCATCTGCCTATGTAAGATCAGCAATCATAGTGTTTGCAGTTCTTTTAAATGGTTGTAAAAGCTCGTTACAGTGTTCACACCCAAAAGGCAAAGGCTATTTTATCAACAGAGCAGACTGTTTGGTGCTCCACAAGTGTTCTAAAAAAACTGTGAGTTAGAAAAGATGGGGTAATCCTTTTGTTATTTTTCTTTTGATTAAATGATTCTAGTAATAGTCTTCATAGTTCTTAGGGTTCAGGCAATAAAGAATGGCACCCCCAAATGAAAATATAGTTGCACCCCAAGCCAGGCCATAGCCCCAGTTGAACTCATGGTATATTTTCAAGCTGACTGTTTCGATGAACTTGATTGGGTAAAGAACTAAGCTGCACACCTGAAGAACAACTGAAAGAAAAAGAAACAAATGTCAGAATAAGCCTTAATTCATTTCCATAAAACAAGGAAAACATCACATAACTGAAATACACCTTTAAAATGTTCTTGGTGCATTTTTAGCTTTTAAGTATTGCTGTGTTTGAAAAAAATATCATCTTCATTTTATCCACAGAGAGCAGAGCAGTTCTTCCATATTCCATCACTGATGAACTAATGTTATTCCTACGGTATAATAAAGGTCCTTTGGATGTCCAAGAAATAAACAAAGCAAGCAATCTTTTCCCAATTCTTTTCTGGCTCTCCTTTGTATTTTAGTTAGTTTTGTTATTATGGAGTAAATAATAACTTGTCTGACTATAGATTATTATATTATATTATAAATAAGTCAAAAAAATGACAAGCAAGAATAAATGACTACTACAAAATATAGCTCAGAATCAAATCATTTACTTAGCCTAGAAATAATTTATTGTAGTAGGTGATGCATATTTATGTTCAGTAGAGACTCAGTGAATTACATATTTCATATGCATTACTGTGTACTGTAATCAGAATTAATGATATTGTTACACAGTATACCATGGAAACTATTATAAAGTTTGATCAGCCACTAAACTGCCAACTGGCAAAACATTGCCTCGTATTACAGATTTAGAGGGTGGGTCAGAAATGCTTCATGACAAAAAAACCCTAATAAATCAGACCAAAACCAAGACAGTAAAAAGCTTAAAAACCATTAGTTGCTACAGCACTGTCTCCGAAAGCCACATGCCACATCTCCTGCAGCCTAATTCACATGATTGCAGTGGAGTTCAGCAGCCTGTTAATTATTGTATCAAAAACCCCCACGTACAGCAACCTGAAAACACACAGATAAAGAAACCCAATTTTCACAAGAATATTTTAGTTTTGTTGGCATGCATTCTCTTTTAAATCCAGATGCACTGTTAACAGAAAACTGGGACAACAGTTTTCAGGGTAAGCACGTGAAAATTACATTTGGTTTGAAGACAAAAACCAAACTGTATGATGTAACAATATAAAGATTCTTCTAGTTCTGGCCTCTAGTTCTGCCACCAAAAAGATTATACATGTCAGCAGTGCATAAACATCCTTCTTGCCTCTCAAATAAATGATATGGCCTTATCACAGTGTTCCCTTACGGCATTTAACACCAGCAGTTTTTGAAGTTTTCAACACATTACTACCTCTGCAAACCTCCCCAGTCCCCTGACTATAGGCAGGGTGGGAACATCTACAAAGTTATGCACATGTTTATTTGCATAATAACTGCTTTGTTATCATTTCCTGGGTCATTTTTTAGGTATCAAAAGAAGAATTAACACTATTTAAAGAGTTGTTATAAAGCCAGCACCAATATAAAATGCCAGCGGGTAACAGAAAGGAAGACTACTTTGGACTACAGAAGCCCTTCTCAAATTACCCTGAAAAACTGCAGAAAAATAATATAATGTTAATTATATTCTCCTACTGCTTGAACACTTTGCATGCTCAGAATCTGCCATTTGCTTTTTAAGTTCCACATGAACTCTTTAGCGTTGTCACACTGGCATCTTTTATTAGCCCTACAGACTAATACTTTCCTGTTCTCTGGATGGGGACTGATATGGGTAGATGATCTCCAGTGTTCATTACACCATCGGTGATAACACTTCACAGAACAGTCACTGGAAACTTCTCCTCCCCCTCCCCATCCACTTAGCCTACAGACTAGTCTTTGGGCTCTCACTTGAGAATGACAATCTGAATAATGTTTGGATAGTGGATTTTCTGATGTGGATACTAAAATCCACAGGATTTTTTTAATTCTAAAGTTATTGAAGTGTTACTTTGTGTTATCCCATTTTAATATATTTTTTGTCTGCCAGCTGACACAACACTACGCACCACTGCAGAAATTTTGAAAGGGTACACAGGGGAAGCATCTACTCTTATGAAAAGATTATGCATTCCAACTCTGCATAACAAGTGCATCATTACAGTCAAACCCACCTGAACACATTCAGCTTTCAGACACATCTGTAAGATCAAAGTCAAAAAGAATTTCCTAAGATGAATAAAGTAACCTGCTCGGCGGATGTGGGGCGAGTGATGGACATGATCTACCTCAATTTCTCCAAGGTTTGCGACACAGCTTCTCACAGCCTCCTCCCAGAGCAACTGATGTGTTACAGTCTAGGGAAGTGGTCCATGCTTTGGTTGAGGAACTGGCTGACCAGCCGCACTCAGAGGGTGGTGGCAAGTAGCTCCTTCTCAAGCTGGCCACCTGTCACGGGTAAGGCCCTCCAGGGATTGACACTGGGCCCAATGCTGTTTAACATATTCATAAGTGATCTGGATGACAGGATTGAGTTTACCCTGATGAAGTTTCCTGATGATACAAAATGCGTGGTAAGTGAACACTTCAGAAGGGAGAGCCAGCATACACGAAGACCTGGACAGGCTGGAAGAGTGGGCTATTAAGAACCTTCTGAAATCCAGAAAGGATAAGTGTAAGGTCTTGAACCTGGGAAAACACAATTCAGGAGTGAAGGACAGGCTGGGATCTACCTGGAATGAAGCAGCTCTGTAGAAAGAGACCTGGGGATCCTGGTGGACAACAAGCTAAATATGAGCAAATAGAGTGCTGTTGCAACAAAGAAAGCTAAGATGATGCATCAAAAGCAGAGACAAAGAAGTTATTATCCAACCCTACTCTGTGCTTGTTCAGGCCACACTTGGAATAATGTATTCAGTTTTGCTCCCGACTATGTAAAAAATGACATAGACAGTCTGGAGAGGGTCCAGAGAAGGGCTACAAAGATGATCGAAGGACTGGGAAGCCTACCATGAGGAAAGGCTGATGGAACTTACTCAGCTTTGAAAAAAGAAGGCTTAAGGCAGACCTTCTCACTATGTTTCACTATTTAAAGGGTGGCTACAAAGAAGATAGAGACTCCTTTTTTATAAAGAGTCACATGGAAAAAGCGAGAGGTAATGGATACAAGTTACTCCTGAGGAGATTCACAAAAGGAAAATTTTCACAATGAGAACAATCAGCCACTGAAATAAGCTCTCTAGGGAAGCAGTGCATTCCCCAACATTGGACATGTTTAAGATTTTCCTGGAGAGGGTGCTGGGCCATTTTGTCTAGACCGTGCTTTTGCCAAGAAAGACTAGATGATTCTTGAGGTCCCTTCCAATCTGGTATTCTATGATTTTATGATTAACCAAGTTTTTCAGCAGCTTCCTGAACTGGGGATACAGCATCTCTGCTGAGTCAATACAGAAGCTGCTCTGCACTTGTGTGTCTGTCAAAGACCAACCAAAGAAGTTCTGCACCTTCCCTCAATCTACAATATAACATATGCCAAATTATAATCTGCAGATTTAACTTGCAAAAACAAAAGAGTGGGTTTTTTGGAAGAGAAATATATGGCCAAAGCAGCAACATCCATAACAGGTATTTCAGACACAATAGTTAGTAAAGTTATGAAAAATGACCAGTGTGACCCAAAAAGATGTTCGAAATAAGGCCTGCAACTACTGATCTGCTTCCAATTATTTTAAAGGAACTCCATGCTAAATTGACCTGCTTATGGGAAGTATATGTAGTATGTTTCTTCAGAAGTGCTAGTCTTTTCCTGTACAAAAAAAAGCTGTAAAAGAAATCTTAAAAAAAAAATTCACTTCAAAATGTTACTCAAAAAAGACTAGTCATCTCAAACCAGACATCCACTTCAATTTAGATCCATTTTTTTTGACCAGCTCGATGATGCTTGCAAGACAATTGCATAGGAACAGAAACACTAGTTTTGTTTTATTTACATAGAACATATGTACTCACCATATTAAACTTGCGGAAGGATCATTAAATTTTTTAGGGTCTGGAGCACAGGTCTTATGAGGAACAGCTGAGGGGACTGGGGTTGTCTTAGTCTGGAAAAGAGGAGACTGAGGGGACACCTTATTGCTCTTTACAACTACCTAAAAGAAGGCTGTACTGAGGTGGGTGTTGGTCTCTTCAAACAAGTAAGAAGTGAGAGGAAATGGCCTTAAGTTGAGCCAGGGGAGGTTTAGATTGGATATTAAGAGAAAATTCTATACAGAAAGAGTGGTAAAGCATTGGAACAGGCTGCTCAGGGAAGTGGTGGAGTTACCATTCCTGCAGGTGTTCAAAAGACATGCAGATGTGGCGCTTCAGGACATGGTCTAGTAGACATGTTGTTATTGTGTTGATGGTCCCACTTAATAATGTTAATAATGTTAATAAGTATTTTCCAACCTTAACAATTCTATGATTCTATAAAACACACAAAAATCACAACAAATGCTCTAAAAATAGGAAAATATAATCTTTTCCTTGCTCAAATGCTTGATTGTAACAGTTTTGCTATCCAAAAAAACTTATAATGTGGCTTTCTAATTGGTCCGTATGGTGGTGCTGGCTAGTAAGTTCTGTATTTCTGTTCTCTACCCCAATCCTCCTGTCCATTCATATGAACAAAGCCCTTCATTGATAATCTTTGAAACCACAACACTCATTTGCTAACAGACACGCAACTGCTATTTACAAAGTTGTTTGCTCTTAATACAATCTGTGCAATTAATTGGGAAGAAGCATGAAGAGAAAGGGGGCCTATGCTGATTTTAAAAACAGTTAGATCAGGAACAGACCACCTTGCTACACAGGAAGGCCAGGAATTTCAGCAGGAGGCCCAGCTGGCAACAGGGAATTTCTCAATGAATGTACAAGAAAAGGGCACACAAGAACAGGAGAAAAAAAAAAAAGTACAGACAACAAGAGGGGGTATAAAAGCACTGTTTTGACACTTGGTTATAAAAACCGAAGAAGTTTGAAGCCCAGCTGGAGCCTAACAGTAACCTAGGAAATGGAAAAAAGAGGTATTAAAGAAGAATTTCCATAAGTGCATTAATTGCAAAATGAAGTTCAGAAAATATATTTATACAAGGATGGAGAGGGAAGATGATGCACTGTGACACTTTCTCCAAAACCTCTAAGTGACATGATCTGGGAGGGCATCAGCAGTGCAGCAATAATTCAGGGATAATTTAGAGTTGCATTCATATCTATGGATACAGATGGGATTGACCCAAGGGCGATGAAAGAGTTGGCCAATAAGATCATGAGCTCTCTATCATCTGTGAAAAATCACAGTGATCATGACACATTCAGATGACTATGCATCTTTAAAAAGGCTAGAAGTGAAAAATCAACAGAATTATAGGTTCAGCCTCAACTCAGTCCCTAGAAACACTATGGAGTCCACCTCGAAGCACAAGCAGAACAAAGCGGCAATCAGTAGAACGTGGATTCACCAGCTCAGGACAAAGGTCCAGAGAGCTGCCAAGATAAATGGAATCAAGGAGCAAACATCCTTAAGAGGAAGATGAGGGAGCTAGGTTTACTTAGACTCCCAAAAAGGTGGCTAAGGAGCAATTTCAAATCAGCCTACAGTTATCTGACATAGTGTCAGGCAACATAAGATAATGGCAGTGGACATAAATCTCAGTTTCAGAGATTCAGGATGAACATAAGGAAAGAAAAAAAAAATATCAGAGGAGTAGTACAGCACTAGGACAACATAGTTCCTAAAGACTGGTCCAGACAAATCTGCAGCTGATTGACCTAGTGTTAAGTGACTGTCCTGCCTCAACAAGAAGACTGAACTACATGACCTACAGAGTAACTTTCCTATTAACATTTTCTTGATGCTATGGCTCTTTTTGTCACCCTGTAGCAACTTGCACCACATCCTATTGAAGTCAGTCCTGCTTTTTCAGACCATTCCATCAATTTCTCAGAATAAAATTCTGTCCTCCAATGTCTCTGCAATTTTTTCAAGCTTTACTGTAAAATTTGACAAATAGACCCGTATTCTATTTTCCACATGCTTATGAAAACAGGTAATAGAACAGAACTCAGGATGCAATCCAGCCAGACTGTGCTCTGACTCTGTCAGGACAGAAAGATACATCCTCTACATATTTTCCAAATATTATCTGCCTTCATTATTTTTTTTACTCCTCCACCTATAACATTTTCACTTAGCCACTGTTTCTCTAGCTTAAGTATAAAAGCATTCTGTGAAATGTGTTAAAACCCTACTATTCCCAACAGGTTGTTATTCTTCTAAACATTGTTAAAACATAGCCACAGAAGACAGACATATTTTAAATTATATTTTTGGTTGGCTTTTATTGATTTTCAACAATTACACCTTCTCTTTCTATCCCTAAATTAAGACAATGTTGACACTCAGTTATCTGGTAAGCATATCATAAGACTCCTACAGTGACAAGTTTGTGAGCTATATTTTTCCATTACCTGAGGTTCCTGTTCCTCCCCCCATTACACAGAGTTGACAGCACATATTTTAAACACATTCACATCTACAGATCACTTGCTGGCTTATTATCAGTATCTACGTTCAATTATTTTTTTGTCCCTTTCTCATCTTTTCCAGTCTTAGTCAGTCAATCTTCCTCACCTACAGAGTTGCTAACACATCTGAAGCGGAGAAAAAAATAAAAATTAAAAAACCCTAGTAGGAAAAAAATGGCTGGAGCGAACTGTTTAGGCCCTCAAGTGCCTGGAAACCACTTTTCCATTTTGTCTTTTCTCCCACACAGTGACGTTTTCTACCTCATACCCACATAGGTCATTAAATGTCTCTGGACAATTCACCCTGTGTCCTTCTTCCAAAGGCAGCTGATAGATTCCTAAGCAGAGCCATAAAGAATATTCGGTCTTGTCAGCAGATTCACAGATTGGGGTAGGGTTTATCCTCAAAGATCTTCTGTGAAATCCACAGGTTAAGGTTTGAATCCGTGGATAATTGCAAAAGGCACAAACTCCACTATGCTGCAAACTTAATTTTCCCCTCTTCATTAGGGGATTCTTTCCATAGTGCTTTCAAGATATGTCTGTCCATATACATCTCTAGAAGTAGCTGACAACAAAGATAAAATTTGTAGGAATCAACATGAACAATGCCAGCATCAAACCCCAGAAGGATTCTCCTCAAATTTGCCACATAATGAAGAATGAGGCAGGCTGTCTTGGCCTCATCATCTCTCTTCTTATATGTTTCCAGCCATGGCTTTTTAAAATGCACACACACTCAAATGCACACACCTACCTACAGAATCAAAGGAAAGAGGTGAACAGCACTTATGAGCTAAAATACCAATATTTGTTCCTTTATGATGCAAGTAAGCACTAAACCTCCCTACCCCCAACCTTTTGTAGTAAAGGCTAGAACTCATTTTATGCAGAAGACAATAGATTAAAGTTTAACACAAAAAGCAGAATTTGAGGAATTGTTTTTCTTGGGGAAATTTCTTTCTTTTTTTTAGCACAAACTTAACTATATAGTAAATGAGCAATATGGCAAGTCAGACATTATGGCTGAAGAATTAGTAAGTTAATTTCTCGTAGTAAGTCAAAAGCCAAATAAGAAACCACTACAGAAATCCAATGATCCCATTTCCTTCAAAGTTAATTGCACAGCATGCTTTATAATCTCAGAATTAATACTAAATTTTAAAATAACGGGAGCGGTGTCTTTATTTATTTGACCAAGCAAGTAAAGTGACAAATAGAAAAAAAAGACAGGATTTCTGCACAGGAAATCTGATCCTAAATTGCATTCATTTCTTAAAAACAAATGAGTATAACCTACCAATAATTCTTGAGGAAATAAAAGTGCATCTTAAAAGTGCTATGGCTCAAAGTAACATTAACAGCAGGGGGCAGCAGGAGCCTTCCCCAGAGCTTTTCATTCCTGAATACCCTGCAAATTCTGCACTCATCTTTTCGTATCTTTGTAAGTTGCTTTCTTTAATACATCCCAAAGACTAGGTTCTGTCATCCTCTTCATTATGGGCTATCAGAAGTGGCTTGAGCTGCTAGCTACAACGCAGATATGAGTGACAGGATGGAGGCAAACCATGCTTGTTGAATCTCAGGAGAAACACAAATATCCGTGCTGACTAAGCCCCAATACACCAGAATGTACAAAAGGAGATGATTCGCTATTGTAATTACACCTCAGTGGACTAGTCTTATAGACAGTTCAAATTCATAGGTCTCCCTTAAGATTCTGCAATAGCTCATATAAACTGTTCCATTTTCATGTTTTTAAAAGCAAACAGGGACTGCACTGTGACAGCTTGTTAAAGTAACACCTAAGCAAGCAAGCTGACACAATGAAATTAATTCCTCGTGGCACAGGGGCATATATAAATACCTGGCAACATAATCCTATTTATTTTCACACGTAGGACTTCAAGGGTTCATATTTGAGCATTAATTATCCTGTTTTAAAAGTGTAAATGGAAGAACTTTATATCAGCAGAAATGGCTTTTCATCAAGAATAAAAATAGGGACATCAAGCAGCACAAAATCACAGACTAAAAATAGTACTTTGAGATTTATCCTTTGTAGTTGCCCCTGGTGCATGTACTTCACAAAACAATAAGATAACACAAATAATTTTTTATGAAGCAATGATAGTGTAATTGCAAAAATTAATGCTGTGTAGAATCAGTACCCTGAAAAACCCCACCAGAGTTAACGCCTTTGAATTAGTATGCAGAACAAGTCACGTCTTCCTTCACAAAAGTGAAGCTGCTCTCATGAAATTTTCATAATGGTGCCAGTAATCTGCTTACCTGCAGCAAAGAGCATGACTGCAACTGGTCTGTAGAACCGCCTCCGAGATCCCACGCAGATAGAGATCAACCCAACCAGGAAAGCTATGAGAATGATGGCAGCACCACCCAAGAGCAAAGCAAGAGTAGCTATTTGCCAGTCTAGGGGGAAAAAAAAAGACAGAGGGAAAAAAAAAAATACGATTTCCATAAAACAAGACCATAGGCTTGACGGAAACAGCAGAATATGAGGAACACAGAGGCTGCACCAACACTCAGGTAAATAAACAACTGGCCTTTGGATTCCTTTTCTCCTAATTAGTGCAACACCTTTATATAACAGATGCAACTCAGGAGCAAAGTGCCACAACCTCCCACACTTTTTCAAGGCTTAGTTGGCCTCCTTGGGATTTTGGCTTGAGTAAGACTGAATAATTTGGTCCCCTGGTTTTGTCTAATTTAGAATGAGAAATTGAGCCTGGTCAGAATTAGCTAACATGCGTCAGCTGACCTCCAGTCTTTCTCCCCACAGAAGAGAGTGAAAGCCAAACTTCTGCTTGAGCTGATTAGGGTGACATAGGAAGGGAAATGCATGGAGGCTTCTCACGTACACGTCACCCAGGAAGTACCAAGGCGACACAACATGAATAGCAAAACGAAGGTAAAGGAAGGTGTTGCTCAAAGGAATAAATGAATCATTTTCAACACTAGAAAATTATGAGATTCAGACCGTGACAAATCTAAGTCAATTTTAAAGAGTCAGTTATCTTAAAGAGTCAGTTTTTCTTTTTTTCAATTCTGGATTGGGCCCACTGTATTTTTTAGTTATTTTCATACATAATGGATGCAGTTACAAACAACATCCTTGCAAGCTTAAATCACATTAACCAAAATCCATTTGAATCCATTTAGAAAGACACGGGCTTTGTGCTGTCTCTCTTTGCAAAACAGTACTTAAAACCTTGTCTCTCTGCAATAACAGGCATCAAGAAAAAGATTCAGATCACTATTTACTGTTTATCACTACTATTTAGTAGTTCCAGGAAGATCATCTAAAGTCAACTTGTGGGAAATGGACCTATGGATCCAGGGCATCTCATTAATTTGAAAATACTAGCACTCATACAATATTCAGAATAAAATGGTTCAATTTGTTACACAGTTCAAAGAAAACAAGATTAATTACTTCCAGAATAAGTTTAGAGATCTTACTAAAATAAGAACAACAACAAAAATGCACATTCTCTTTTAGAAAAGAGCAAAGTTCAGTGTTTTAAAAAACAGTACATTCAGTTTTAAGAGGAATTTAATCTAAAGATACCAACAGTGCAGCTGTGGGGTTTGAGAATGGAAGGCTGGCAGTCATTATCACAAAAAAGCCTCCATATATTTATAAAAAAGGATGAAGGAGATTAAAAAAAGAAAGTGAATATAAGAACTATAAAAGCACTGCTAAAAAAAACAGAGAAAGTTATTTTAAAGGTGTGTTTGTGCAAGTATACATGTTTATTTTCATTATTTTTAAAAATCCAGGCATATAGTTCATATACTTCAATTACTGAGTACTTAATTTTCCAAGTTCTTTTACTCCTTGTTTTCTTACTGGATCAAACACCAAGGCTCGAAATAATCTCCCTACATTTAGCATGCAATCTCCCACAACAGTTTGCTGTGTGTCCCACTGCTTTACTATTACTATTGGGATGGAGATACAATTTTAGTTATGGAGGGGAATGTTATGAAGAGTAGTTTTTAATGCTGACATGATCCTTCAGAAACACCAAGTGGTTAGCATACTGATGATGTAAAAAATATTTTTCCAATATCAGAGTGCAAAATACAGAAATAAATAATCAGAATGGATCACTACGGAACAACATGAAAGAAATCTTTGCACTAGAAAACTACATAGATACAAGACTAGACACATAAATCCATATCGCCCCAAAGTTAAAAGCCATAAAAAAATTGATGAAATAAATCAAAGCTCCAGATGGGAAAACTGTCAAACTAAGATTTTTGAAAGCCACTACAAACAATAAAACAGTAAATATTATCTTCGCATTGATCAGATGCCAAAGTCTAATGCAAAGAAAAGGTATGTGACATTGGAGTAGAAAGTAAACAGAAAAAAACTTGAATATCCTATTGCTTTCCAAACCCAAACTGGCAAGACCATCAAACAAGTAAAAATATCTAAGGCAAAGGTGATGTAACCATCGGGTTAGAATATAGTTTAGCTTCCAGGACAGATGTATCTACGGATTTTGGAAAGGTTAAAAAAATAAACAAACCACCTTACTATAGTACTGATGTGGGAGGTAGATGGGCAAATCAGTGTTGGAAGACACCTACACTCCCAACTAAAAAAAAAAGAACTGGCTTATTTCTCAAATAAGAGAAGCTACTCAGTGATGTTGACAGTAGGAAAAAACTGAGGTCCTTAATGTTCCTCACAACTAGCTGAGGATCAGGTATTGAACACTGTGCTCTGGGCCACAGTGTCGGGAATTGCCTTTTCCTTTTAGCTTCAGCCTCCATTTACAGGAGCATTCAATTCCACCAGCCTTTACCCTGAGCTGCAGCTGAGAAGGATATTATTCTTAAAAAGCATCATCCAGGTCAGACATTAATACAAAAAGAATACCGGACTGAATTTTCCTATATTGTCTACCACGGAAATATGTTTAAATGTCCCTGTCGTCTTAGAAAAAAACTTAACTTTCAACTCGGAAAGCCATTTGATTTGGTGACCAAAAAAAAAAAAAAAAAGTTTATGTTGGATTAAGGAAGTAAAACCTTCTCCATGGTCTTTTTACTAAAAGCAGTTATTTTTAAGAAAAAAATCCAGGCCACTGGACTTCATACAAAAGAAAAGAAACATCCAAAGAAAATTGAATCCCTGCCTCTGAAGGAAGAACACCCTGTAAGTTAGATAGCTACGGCAAGATACCCACACAGCAAACACAGTCTTCTACAATAAAAATCTGTAGTTTTCCTAGGACCAGGAGTGATTTATAACACACAACATCAAAATGGGAACAGCAGATTGGTGTGCTACTGGTACACAGGACATAAACACCGTAAGCCTACTTTAGAGCACCAAAACCAAGCTTGTACCATTTCTAGGTATGCACCAATCTTGCAAATAAGTTACTATACTCAGTTCAGGAGCCTCAGGAGTTCAGCGTGACTGCTTACTCTCATAGAGATAGAAACGCGTATAAACATGAGCAAAATGAGACCTTACAGATGATCATTATTAGCTTCCAGTATTCAAAACATGATTTGGTTACACTTAAGAATGTACATCCATATTTCTTATTGTACATCACTACAGTTTCTTTACACTGCAAATCCACTAAGAAAAATATTAGGAACTAGTAAAATTGTACTCCAACAAATCTTAATAAACTTTTAGACTTTAAAAAGCCCTGCCATCTCACAGTCAGGCCCAAATCAAGTTGCTTTGTTGGTTTTATAACCGTAGAGTAAAGAGAACGGATAAATTCAGATTTTTTCAGTGTTAACAATTCTAGCAATATGTTAAGAATTACACTGATAATGCCACCTACGTCATTCTGAACAACTAGAATTAATATATTTTTGACAACCATTAAGTAACTCAAGACAGACTTTTGAAGAAAATCCTCACTTAATGTATACTATTTTTAGGTCTGAATATCCAAACAAATTTTTGTACTGCACAAGAAGTATCACAATGTCTACAGCCATGGGAAATAAATAATGTAGTTCTAAGAATGATGATAGTGTTTGCACAATTTTTATTATGAGAGTGTGTCTACTAGTTTAGGAATGTGGATTTCAATATTTGCAAATATATATAAATATGAATCTGGTTACTTAACACATTCTCAAAATATATATAGCATGTAAAATTTATAAAAATTACCATGTCAATAAAAAAAATAAACTCCCAAACCATGATGGTAATGTTTCCTTTTAGTTAATTCCTCATACATAAATCAGTGTCTTTTTGTAAGGTTGGCTTTGTCTTGTTCCTCTTTGGAAATTCTGCCTGCTTTTTAATTACATGGAATCACAGTGTTAATTGCACATAGAAATGTGTGATTCCCCTCCCTTTTTCCCTCCAAATGAAATGCACTACGGCTTCAATTGTATATTCATTTTCAATTAAGAGCAGCTGTATCTACTGTTTCTTGGGCAAAATAATGCTTCAATACTAGGATAAAATCAGGAAAAGCCACAAAAGACACCTCAAAGTTCTGAAATGTTTATTAAAAAAAATTGGTGATTTGTTAACACAAGAAAAAGCAATGCAAAAGGCTAGTATTGTCACAGATTCCGTGTTTTCAGCTAGTTCCCCCAAGATAAAATATTTTATCTACATCGTATTCTACACTAAAAGAAACTGTGGACAAAAACATTCTGTGGAATATATGAAGCATTTGTATATATGGCTCTTTCAGACAATGCAAGTGAACGGAATTAACCTCTTCGGAAACAATAAATTATTCCTTTCTTTCATACAATGGTTCTCCACTAAGTCTACTCATAAAGGCCATAAGAAAATACATGCAGCTGTTACATGATGAAGGTAATGACTGACCTTCTAGCACTAAACAAAGCCTTGGCAAGAAATAAAACAGAAAACTACTCATAGGTAGGTTATTCTGATTCATTGTAAAGCTTCCAATTATCATGTACCTGCCCTTAGTCAATAAATTTTTGTAGAAATTGTAATACAGCAATCAAATTCAAGAATAATGAACCTGAAAGAAAGTGCCAAGTAAAGCACAGAAAGCTGAGGCACCCACACACAGAAAATTAAATGTATCTCACAATGTCATAAAAATCAATTAAAATAAGATAGCTAAAGATTATCTTAATTGCTTCATGTTCAAAACTATTTCTAACTTTATAAACATTCATCAACTTAGCCATTAAATAGCCAATGAGAGTTTAAAAAGTGTAGTGACTATATAAAAACACAAAGGTAAAAATCTAAAAAGTTTCTAAAAAGTGTGTTTGTTGCATGATCAGTAAGATTTCCTCTTTCCTCAGCAGGATCAGATGCACAGACTTCTGTGTAAGGCCAAGCTCCATTGAATCCAGCAGAAATGCTAATGTAGAGTAAGTGCCACAGTCACTATTAAGTTGACACATACAATTATTTCACAGAGAAGTCAGTCCTTTGGAACTTCACCTGAACCAAAAGGATGTTTTTTTAAGGAGCTGCTCAGATGAATTCTGCTCTGGATGAAGGGCAAATTGGCTAAAGCTGGGAAGCCCAGCATCCATAACTTCGGCCCATACTCCTCCATTCTTGTACAGCCAGCACCACACATACAGTCTGTTGAGACTCTGTAGCGTACACTTCTGCATACTGCAGAGCGAAGTGCTTTCTGGCAGCATCCATATAAAATGGCCATTAAGTTGCTTTAGCCACAACTTTCCACAGTGGATTCTTGTGCAAAAATTGCAATAAATATATATTTTCTGCTTGCTGTCATTTCATATAGTACGCTTATCACTGCAAGCTGCTGCACAGACACATTCTGGCTTTTCCATTTTATTTTTATTTTACGGATTGAGAATAAGATTTTTCTAAAGTATGAAAATGACTTGTTCATGTGGATCCTCAAGTCACTTAAGACTTAAAAAGTGTTACCAGAGCTGTGGCTGAATGCATAATGTCCTTAAGATGGAACTCAGACACTCTATACCAAGGCTTACTTCTGAAGGCCATAAATCTGAACACATGAAATAACTATGTGAGGTCATAGATACATGTAAAAAGCTGTTTGTTGAAGAGACAAAACAATTTTCTGCTTCTTCTTCATCAGCAGATTTACGTACCGAGTTATTCCCAAAGAAATCAGTCTTCATCCATATGCAGTAGCATGTGGAACAAAGCCCTTGATACCCAAAGTCTTGCCCAACACAGGCAGGCTTAACAGCGAGGCTTTCCCACAGTTCTAATTCACCAGGATTTTGACAACATCCAAACAAAAATTTGAACATTTTGTGCTGGGTGCCAAAACCCACAAGTGCCAGAAGCTCCACATAAGGTATCAGTTACTTTCCATTTGCTGTACAGGACGCTTGTAGGATGATGTAGTGTTCCTGATACTAAGCGAAGAGTTGCTTAGAGCAAGTCAAAGAAAAAGAGAACGAGAACAGAGACATGTCCAAAAATCAACTAACTGGGGCAAACGTGGGTACACCTGCCTCTTGCTGAGATGCATAATGCTAATGGCTAATGATGGCAGCTGACTAACGAAGGATCAAAGGCATGTGGCCTCCTTAGCTGCAATATACCAACGGCTAGAGAATTTCTCAGTAACTGCAAGGTCTTCGCTTCCAAGCTCTGTCTCCAGACTTGAACCTCTGCTCCCATCTGGCAGAAGAATTTCTTAACCCTTAGGGTATACACAAACAACTCTATTTTTCCAGCTTGGATCTAACAGATGGAAGAAGATAAACGTAAGATCCACGGGGTCTGTGAACAAATAAGAGGGAATCCAAATCTGAGTCTTGTTTCAAAGTGCCTCTTACCTAACTGGTCTCTTCCAACTTTCTAGTGCTGTTTACAGACCTTTCCATCAACTTACAATAATACCCAAGTGTTACTGTAAGGCAGCCCAGACCCAGGTCTCTTTGCGTTGAAGGAAAAGTCCTTAGTGTTCACCTACAAAGTTGCATTCCTCTCACTCAGGCTCCTCCTATTGCTTTCCCTTTCTCCACAGCAGGATAACCATGATCAGAAGGGAAGAGGCCGGCTCCCTTCCAGGCAAGATAATAGCCCACTGTGAGGATGCTCTGGACAGCAGGTGCTCTACCACTAACACTCCTCAGCCTGGGAAGGATGTGCCTGCTAGTTCAGCGGACTCCTTAGGCAGCCATTGTGCAGACTCCGCTCACCTTTCAGTGGCAAGCAGAGCTCCTCCGCTTGCCACCCAAAGATGCCACTGAATGTGTGGAGGGCAGTCTGGTTCCTAGAGAAGTGAACAGCACACAAAGAAGAAATGGCCTCAGTTTCTCAGGATGATCTCTATGGCCAGTCTCTCACATAAGGCACAAACCACATTAATCTGCCTGATGTCGCTGCTTGAGCTGCCGTGTTCATCAGACTACATGTGGGCCCGAGACTGCTGGACTCAAACTGTGTGTGCTTCGACACCACTACAAGTTTTATCTCCGGTCTCTACAGGAGATCAGACTGAACAAAAAAAAGCAATAAAAATATGGTAAGCAACTCTGCTGTTGTGCAAAAGAGACAGATTTTGCAAGACAACAAGACAGTCTAATGCCTGGGGGGGTTACAGATGTATGAGCAACTTGAAACATAGCAGGTGCTTGCTCATCTGCCCACAACACATCTCTCCTGAAGATTAAAGTGTACATTCCTTATTTATACCAAATATATACACTTTGCGAGGGGAGAGGGAAGAAGGAGGGGAGTTGTACAGCTGCTCTGTGCCATGGCCCACCTGTATTTATAAAAACACAGAGTAAAATCCTTTAAATGAAGTGCATCTTCAAATAAAGAGCTAAGTGCTGCCATTATACAGATCTTTATTTTATTATTTAAAGGCAACATGCATTGCACACCACTTTTGACAATGGAAGACTTCAAGACACACACAGCATTACAAAAAAAGTCATGTAATCTATAATTCAGTCACAGAACAGTACAGCATGTACTCATTTCTTCCATTGGATACATGGCATTACTCTGAGATCAGCTCACTACTATAACATTTCAATTATTGGATATTCATTCATTCAAGAAAAAAACAAAACACATACACCCACATCTCCAAGAACCTCATAAAACCCTGGAAATCTTAGAATCATGTCATTAGAAGAGAAGTGTGGGAGATGTGTTATCCAAGCTTTTCAAGAAAAGCTCACCTTTTCTGCCCTCTTCTATATATACTACTACATTTTAGTACTCTGAAGAAGGAAGAGGTACGCTTTGCATTGGAACAGGGATGTAATTATTTCCCACAGTTCCCAATGCTCTTCAAGCAAACTGGCAATCTTTTGCCATTTTCAAAACTCATTTCTTTGTTCCTCAAGAAAACCAATTAGCATTTAAAACAGCTCAAGGAGTACTTCTCATCAAAGTGATGGCCTTTATATTACAGAAATAGAACAAGTAGAAACACATACAGTAATACAGCTAGATAAGACTTTACCTCACCTCCGGCTTGTTATGTGGTCATCTTTGGTCACAAATCAGTAACAAAGGCAAGGTTACTCTCTAGGTGATTCCAAATATAAAATCTCATCAAATATTTAAACCACTCATATTATCTCTGACACAAGGAATATCTTTTAACTTACTGGCGCAAGACTACTGAATAAACAAGACAAAATAAGTAATGTATCCTGTTGCTGTAAAACTGCAATGGACAACAGCAGTAACAATACTCCACTAAGGTTAGAAGTCTTTTGTTGGTTTTTTTTTTAGAGAGTATTATCAATGACAAGGCATATAGTGCCTTTGATTTGATCAGATAAGCTCTTACAAACTTCACGCATTACACATGAATGTGCTGTAACCGCGTCTCTTAGCTGGTTGGAGAAGGGTGGTTGAAATGGTAGCCTCCATCATACTAAGAAATCCAACTGCTGAAGAGAAGTCTTAAATATGCTGCTCCTAGAGAGCATGGCTTTGGGAAGTCTGAGGCTAAAATAACCAGCCCATTGTAAAAGACTGTGTGTACCTTAAAATATTCTGTCTGGGGCTACTGTGAGGGGTAGTTAACAAATTCAAGGCATTTTTAAGACACTGAAGGAGCCAGGAAGACATCAAGCATAAACAGAGTATCAGTTACGAAAGAATCACAGAACAACTTAGGTTGGGAAGAACTCCTAGAGGTCTAGTCCAGCTCCCTGTAGAAAGCCAGGACAATTTCCAAGTCAAACTCAATTTCAAAGTCATATTGGCTTGCTCAGGGTCTTAGATGGCGAGTTTGAAGTAGTATGGTTTTTGATTTTATATCCACCTTCAGACCATGGAATTGGAAACACAGAATCATTAACATTGGAAAAGACCTCTAAGATCATCAAGTCCAACACAAAATGTTGAGGATGATTAGAGTAATATACAAAATATACAGAGTACAATTTTCAAAACCAGAAGGAATGTTTTAATAATTGCTCCTTACATTGTATGAGCCACTTTATTCAGACTTAGTAAAACTACATTTGTTGTTCTCATGTCATTTCATAGCAAACTAAAAGCCTTGCTGAGAGTTTTAGAAATATGTGTCACCATCAACTCTGAGCAACGATCCAGATCTTCTAATGAGGAAGCAGCTTTGGAGCTATTTCCCCTTGGAACAAGCTCCTTAGATTCAAAACAAGCAGATACCATCCAAGACTACTGAGCCATGTTAAATCACATATCTGCATCTAATGTATAATAAGGTTAAACACCCTTCAGGTGCTACCAAATGAGCAGCCCTTGATGTTTTATTTTAAGTACAAATTAGAACTGGACTATAAGCATAAAACTAGACTCAAGTTGTTTTACTGAACTATAAGTTAAGCTTACTTTTATGGTCTGTCCACCATTAAGTTTAAACATGTATAGAGACTTTGTTGCACTTATTTCCCTGAGATTTTTTCAAACATTCATGAATGGTTCTTAATGATCTATAGAAAACTGAATGTTGCATAAACAAATATAGAGGTTGAGAAGTAACAGTCACACGCCCCACACAAACCAGAATGAATATAGTTAACCAGAACGAAACTATTCAAATGTATTTTTATATATGCTATTTACACAATAAACTGAAATGCTGTGAAAGAGCTATTGTTTTCTATGAATAATATATACATGTATTAAAGCCAAAATAGACAATGTGTCCCTGCAGATCAGACTCTATGAAACCATTTATGTCTTCCACATTCTATTTGCCTATTTTTGGTTTAAAGAACTATAATGGATAGTCTATTGCATAAATACAAATTTGCTGTTATTAATTCTGCAGGAAGACGACAATTATCTGGACAGGTACAGACTTGCCACATAGTTGTATATAGAATGCATTTCATTTTATGCAGATGCTATGAAAAAAATAAATATTCATATATAACTCAACTCCTGATAAATCTGCAAACGAACCATCAATGACAAATTAGATATAAATCACTTCAAATGAGGTCTAAAAAAATTTTTGTTTAAAGACACCAAAGGAACACTGTAAACTAAGTTTGGCATGGTTTGGGGGCTTTTGGTTTGGTTTTTGGGTTTTGTTCTTTTTTTAGTTTAGCACATGAGTTTAAAATGCAGCTGACTTAAAGACAACTTATGAATCAGTCAAGTAAAGCTGTGATCATAGAAAATAATTTTATGGCCAGACAGCTGGTGAAACTGTAAAGCAGCATTGATGGATCTCGAGATTTTATTATGAGGATTTCTGTACTGGCAACTTTTAAGTTTTTAAGCCCTTGAAGTTGCTATTAGTGGGAATTTTAGAATTTCATCACGGGAAGAGGTAGACAAGGAATATGCAAAAATACCCTTCCAGCTTCTGTAATTACAGAAAAAAAAAATGAACAGTTGATTTACATAGACCCCAAGGGCTCAAAGAGAAGAAGAATCAAATTAAGATGAGATATTTCATAATCTTCAGATTTCTAAAAATTAATTTGACTATTTTACATACTTGAAATGGCAATATTGTAGAATACTTACACAACTTTTAAAGCAGTATGAGAGCAAAGCTATAAAAAAAGTCCTCAAAACAGTGAATGAATGAATGCAAGCACACACACTCCAAGCACTAGCAATGTTCAAGGAAAACAGAGAAGGATTATTTCCTGCTGTAACAGCCAATGTAATCATGCTCTGTACATTTCCTTCTGCTCTCCACTACTAAGTTGCCCTTTTGATAGCAGTCAGGGGTCCTACATCTAATTAAAACAAAGATTTTTAATTAAACCTTGAATATGCTTTAACAGCTTCTAACATGAGCTTGCTCTTAATGGCGCCACTTGAGGTGCTCTCCTTCAAGGGATGATGAAGTAAATCTCTTAAAACCATGGGTGAAGATGCCTTTTTTCTCTGTGTACTACTGCTTTTCACAGCTACGTACAAAGCTGCTTGAACCGATATCAAGCCAAAACAGCTTTCCCTGGTGGGAGCCCTCCACCATCTCAAAAATATACCGCTTGCTAGATTCTTAATGTTGGAGGGAAGCACACTTAAAATATTAAGGTAAGCACACAAAATAGACTTGAATATGAGCCCAATCCAACTTGGTGAACTTACTGGGAGCCTTTCCATTGACTTTAACAGGAACTGTAAAACACTAGCAGAACGCGAAGGGAGAACAGTACAGTTGCTCGTATTTCAGGTCTCCGAGTAAAACATTGTGTGCCAAGCACGAGGAAAATGAAGGGTTTATTCCAGTCACCTCTAATAAAACAATCATTCACTTCTTCCCCAGTATAGCTTGTGAAACCTAGTTCCATTATACTGGAAAGTATCAAAGGAAAATGAGTAAAGCTCATTCAAGAAATTTGAATAAAACTGGACAGACAGGAATTTTTGCACAAAACAGAAGAAAGCATCAGGAGAGGAAAATTTTCAACACACAGTATCCAACAAAACTACATTTGCTTTCTTATCCATGCTCACCCATTTATCTCCACCCTTCCATAACCAGACAGGTGACCAATAAAGCAATGACAGAGATTAGCGTCCTTATATGCTATTCCATAAGCTGTCCTGCTTTCCTTAATGCCCCACCTTAGTGTGTGTGTGTGTGTGTGCGTATGCATGTGTGGAGGGGAGATGGATTTGAGGGGGGAGCCCAACAAAGTGTGTATGGAGGTGGGGAGAAGATTTGAAGCCGGTTCTCATTCAAGCCATCTGAAAAGTCTTTCTGCAATCAAGGGGATACTATTTCAGGAGACATAGAGAAGGGGCAAAGGATTCACGTTGCTAGGGAGACATGTAGAAGCTGACATTCCTACATAAATTTCCATTTATACAGGGGAAAGAAAAGAAAGCTCTCCAAAGTTTGTGTAGATACCCTGGTAAGTGATTGAAACAGACATTTCTTTACAAGTCATTTTGGCACTACATGATTTAAAACAAAACCCCAAACAACATTCAAACCTTCAAATGTTACTCCACACAATGACAAAAAAGAAAAAGCACACAGCAGCAAAGGAACCTGTGCAATTTCTACTCACACAGAGATCAGTTATTTCCCTGAACCTCTGTATTACAGAGAAGCGAGGAAAACGAAAGCATCTAGAATACAGTCCGCCTCTTGCCCAAAACAAACATCTTGTCCCTGTGTGATTTACTCCACCGGAGAGCACAGCGATCCAAATGGATGATTTAGTAATGCAAGCCTGTGTATGTGGAGCACAGGGGTGGGGATGAAAATGAGGGGGGCATAGGGGGGATGGCAGGGGATGGGAAGTGAGGCTGGTTTCATTTGTAAATATTTCTATTGGGACTCCAGAAGTTACCAGCAGGCATAAATTAAATAAAACAGCCCATGAAAACCTAAACAATTATGTTACTGCAGAAGAATCTACAGAAAATAATTCAACAGGCGGCCTGTTTATATCATTCACAACCTGTTTTTTATGTACTCCGAGCAATAGTGAAATGGTATTAAAAATAATAATAATAAAAAACTACGGCCAAAGACCTAGAAAACTGAAGAACGAAGAAGTCATATCAGGGAATGTAGCAATAAGGCAAATCAGTATAAGAGATGATGGGAAGATTACTATCTGCTAAAGACAGACACACATAAGCACATCGAGGAGGGCACAGAGAGCATCAGAGTCCTGACTTCGGACAAAATAACAATCGCTTTTTGTCAGGAAGCCCCAACTTTCCAAGACTGGTGACTTGGGGGATGGGGGAGAATTTTTAAGATCACGATTCCCAATAGCTACTCCTTCTATGACAAGAACTGCTACATGGGGAAAACCCACCAAAACTAGCCCAAACTCGGGGTCTTTTGTGAAAACTAGCCTCCCCTTTCGCTCACAAAAGCCGCCCTCGCCTCTCTCCTGCACCCAGACCACCTCACAGGCAGAGGGGCGAGCCCAGCGGGCTCTCGGCGCTCCCCGCTCCAGCACAACGCTACTCCCAGCCACCGCCGCCTTCGTCCCAACCCGCACATCAGGGAGAAACGGGGTCGAGGCCGCGTAGCCAGGGAAGGGGGGAAGACTGGGCGAGCCGGGGAGGAGGCTTAGGATGGACGAATCGCTTCAGGAACGGCAGGGGCGCAGAGGGTAGGAAGACAAAGGTGCCCGAGATTCATTCCTGCCGGCAGCCGGAGCGAGGAGCCGTGAGGGAAGCAAGGGCGGCAGGAGGCAGAGCGGGGAGCCCGGAGGGGAAGGGGGGACGGCGTGGCAGGGTCCCCGGGCACTGCTCCGGTCCGGGGGAGAAGGGGCTGGAACACGGTCCCGGAGAAGGTAAGAGTGAAGGAAAGGCAATGGGGGCGGGATGCTGGCACGGCAGCCAAGGCATGGGGAGGGGGTAAGTCTCCGCGCCCGGGGTGGGGACGGGGGAGCGGGAGGAAGACGAGTTGGGGATGGGGGAGGCAGAAAGGACCGAAGGAAAGACGGGGCAGGGTGCAGGCAGGGGGCGGCAGCGGGGGGGTGGGGGGGGAGCGGAGCCAGAGGGCACCAGGGCAGCCGTATCTCACCGCTGTGCAGCGTAGACTCGCAGAGCCAGCTGTCCAAGTTGCCAGGCTTGCGGCAGGACTCCCAGAGGGACAGGTAGTACTGGTGGTCCGCCGTCACCCAGGCGGGGCTCAGCACGGCTCCAAGGTCCAGGCACAGCGCCAGGAAGATGCACACCAGCCCCACCAGCTTCAGCGGAGTCAGCACCGAGACGCGCACCTCCTCCATGCCACTGCCGGACGAAGCCATAGGGACCAGGGAGAAGGAGGAGGAGAACGCGATGCCGCCGGCCCCGAGGGGAACAGGAGCGAGAGCCCAGCTCGGCGCAGAAGGGGCGGGCGGAGTGAGAAGCAGCGAGACCAGCGCTGACGAACGGCGAGAGGAGAGGCTTTCGCAGGCGGCGGGCAGCGCCGCTCCCGCCCCGGTGTATCAGGTGCAGTGGCGCCCCCTGCTCCCCCCGCCGCGCTCCTCCCCTTGCCCGCCCCTGCCCGGCCCTGCCCGGGGAGGCGGTGGCCGCAGCGGGGCTCAGCCCGGCCCGCGCTCCGCCGGGGGAGGGGCGGGAGCCCCCGTTCCGTGTGCGCGGGGGCGCGGCCCCTGTCGGCTCCGCTCCGCCCCGAAGTTTGGGGAAGTTTCCCCCTCGCCGTAGGCGGCGCTGATGGCCGCTCGTCCCGCGTCCTTCCCCGCCCCGCTGCCCCCGAGCGGCTTCCTCCGCCCCCGGCCCCGCTACCCTGCTCGGGGGAGGTGGCAGCTGGGGCCGGTGCGCCCGTGATCGTGGGGGCAAAGGGTGTACCTGCCGTGCCGCGCCGTGGAGGGCAGCGGGGGCTGTGCGGCCCCCTCCCCAGCCGCCCGCTGTGCCAGCTCCGCGTTAACGCGCCGCCACGGAGAGAAACGAGGAACCGGGAGAACCAATGATACAATCACGGAATGGTTTGGGTTGGAAGGGACCTTAAAACCTATCCAGTTCCACCCCTCCTGCCATGGGCGGGGACACCTCCCACTAGACCAGGCTGCCCAAGGCCCCAAACGAGAGACGAAAGGCAGCCTCGGGTGGAGGATTAGCAGCGTCTGACCTTGATGCCTTTTATGAAGTGACCTTTAGATCGCAAGTTGTTAGCGGAAGGTTTAAAAAAAAAAATAATTCGGCATTTCATTGTTCGTACGTGGACGCACTTGCAATTCCCACTTCCTTCTTTCAGTGCTGTTCCCGGTCCCAAATTAAATCTTGAGGAAGGATGAGTGCTTTGCCCGGTTTTCATTTCATCTCTGTTTATTTTACTTAATTAGCATTACGGTTCTGAGAATGTCAAGGGCAAATGATTTTGTTAGTTCTTAAACATGGGTACTAGTATAATTCACTGGGTACTAGTATAATTCACTGTCTAAAGCAGCTTTCCCTCATGAGACAGAGACATACACAGACACAAAGATAGACTATAATGTCCATTAAGGATTATTAAAAAAGAAGAGGAGGAAGAGTCAACCCACAGGATTGAAAGCTAATGCTGCTACTTACATTTGAGGCAGGACTGTAAATTGAGAAGGGAAAAAAAGTCAAGCCTGGAAAGGCATCATCTAGTGAAGAAACAATCTGTCCCATAAGTGCTAATTATTATATCCCTATTAATATTATTTATCCTCTTTCTCCAAAAACCGTCAGTTTTCTTTCTAAGAACATGATCTTCTAACTATAGGTGTGTTGTCATTAAAAGGTGCAGGACTATATCCTAATTGTTTACACAACTTTCTTCCAAGTTTCATTTCACTCTGTTCATAGTCCTTTAAGGCAGAAACAAAAAGAAAAAATATCATTTAGATTGCAAGCTCCTTGGAGCACAAACAGCTTTGCTCTTACAGCTGTTTATAGAAGTTACTGTATGAAGTCTAGTCCTGGTTTCCCAGTGGCATTATGTTAGAGGACATTTACTTGTATTGCAACAATTTCTGCTTTTCTTATTCAGGTGCTTCCTCTGGTGAAAACATAAGAACCAAAGCTTGGTACCCTGATACCCTAGTAGATGTATCAGATCATGTGTACAGACGGTGTGATGTTAACAAAAGTTAGGTGTATTTCTAAGGGTGCTAAGCCATAGGTATCTGTGATTCAAACAATACCAGTCTGTCATTAATCCTGAAGAAGAAATGCATTTCCTTGACCTGTTACTGCTAGAACTTTGAAGGAAATTCAGTGTTTACATTTGGGATTTTGTAGGGTTTTGAGGATTTTTTTAATGTCTGGTATTACTTAAGTAATGTATGTACCAGACATTAATATGTTAGCCAATGAATTTGTTTGAGTCACATTTCTGTTGCCTCTCAATTGTAAAATGTTAATTACTGGAAGAACATATCAAATATAATTTGAAAAATGAGAAAGGATTTAAAAATTGATAGAGCATAGGGGTGCCAAGCTAAACACACTATTTCAAAACTGTTTGAAATGCGGAACCGTGGTTCTGTTCTAGTATTACATAAAAAGGAGGAGAAAATGTCAACAGTTTACCAGTACATATGAAAACTTGGGATATTATATACAGAAATAACAGTGGCACTGATAGTTAATGTTGCTAGCAGTTTCTGTATAAGAGTCATTTTGGTTTTAGTTTATTAAACCTTTTTCATTTGGACTGGAGTTGCCTCTGCAAGATACCTGCCTCAGGTTGATTTTTTTTTTAAAGTTCCAGGTAAAGTTCAGTCATAAGAATTCTGAAAAATACCTATTTTCATTGTCTAACCAAAAAAAAAAACCCAACAGTCCCACAACCTCAACAGGTTCCTCACTGAGAGGGAGAAAGCTGGGATGGATTCATCCTCCCCAAAACACAAATCCAACCACAGCCTGCACATCACACTGCCGTTTGCTCTGCTCGGGAGGTGTGTTTGCATCTTAAGTTCTGCAAGGATTTCATCTGTATAAGTGTGCAGCATCCATTTACAGATTCTCTGTCTTCTCTCCCTGTATCGGCAAATGGATGCTTGGGCGTGCTCCAGCCTCCGCCTTCTGGCCACCCATTGTGCCTGAAGTACCTGGGAGAGCTTGCTGGGGGAACAGAGATGTCCATCCCTTATTGGAGATGTTCTGCTCGAGGAGCAGAGGAGAAACAGCCCAATTGGTGGGACTGCTTGGTCCTAAGGCAACATTGGACATCAAGTGTTCAAGGGGTAGGAAGGCAGCAACCTGGGCTTCAGAGAGGGCAAGAAGAACTGGAAAGAAGGAGGCAGAGACAGCGTAAATGTACAAGCAAAGATTAAGTGAATAGAGTCAAAATAGGAAAAGAGAGCAAGGAAAAAACGAAATAGCAGAGTTCATAACAGGGTAACAAGCACCAGTGCCTCCAAATTTGTCTTTGACCTAAGGAGTATTGTGGCCATCCTTTTTCCTTTAGTGAATGGATATGAAATCAACTAGAAGAATCTCTGCTCTGCCTCCCTGGGGGAGTCAGTCCACAGAAGGAACTGCTATTGAAGCTATCAGTTCAAGTGGTAGGGATCTCCTCTTTGTCAGTACAAACATCTGACCTTTGCTGGTGACATAAGATGCAGGTCAGTGTAATTTCACACTGTACAAATTATGAATTTTTTAAATGTTAGAATGTCTTTTGTGGATTCAGGTTTGGAGCTCATGTTGATAAGTGAAATAAATTACAAGGATGTCTTAAATGTGAGATATTACAAACTTGTTAAATACTCTCAAATATTAGGTGCAAAGAACTCAAATTTCTCTTACCATCAATGGACAGTTTTAACTAATCTCAGTCAGTCTATACATGAAATCCCTCTGATGAAACAGAAAAAATATACCATCTCCAAATCTGAAAGAGATGTTCATTGCTGTTTATGAGTACTCATATGCTAAAGTCACAAAGACCATGGAAGTATCCCAACAGAATTAATACTGTTGTATTCAATAAGGAGTCAGTAGGGAGGTAAAATGCAGTAAATAAATAGTAAAGCTTCTAAGAAGTGCTTACTGTCTTCACTTCCTTTGAGAGGCAGGGATCCTCTGGAAACATAGTTTATATCTTAAGTTAGTATGCCGCCATTGACATTATTCAGCACATATGTAGGAAGAGCTGAGTTAAATCAGTCTAAATCTTATAATTTCCAAACTTCTAAGTCCTATACTTTGGAAGGCAATATATTTTAAAATACAATGTATTATTATACATATAATTTAAAATAGAATAATTCTAATTTAAAGCATTTCCAATATGTAGTATTTTTCTAAGAAACTTAAAAATGTTATAAAATAAACACTGCACTAGGTTATTTCTAAAATGACACCCTGTTTCTCAGCAGAGGTATTTTTTTTCTTAGGATATCATGATAGCATCAGTGTTTACCCTTGGGTTTTTTTTTTCAGTTAAAGTTTTGACTATTTTAGCTTTTTACCCTTCATTCTCTCTGACTTCTCTATTTTTCTTTTTGCACTCTTGTACATTGTACCACTTCATCCATAGGCCATAGACTCAAAGAATAAATTAATCTGGAAAGTGTCATCTAGCCCAAACCATTGCTTAAAACCAAGTCTAAGCACATCAGTTTTCTGTGTCCACTCCAGGCCTGAACAGCTCTAAGGGTAGAGATCCCACAGCCTCTCTGAGCCCTGGTGCCATAGTGTTTGAATGCCCTCCTGGTAAAAAAAGTTTTTCCCAGTATCTAATAAAAATTTACTATGTTCCAACTTTTCCTTATCGCTTTGTGTCCCACCACCACACACCTATGCAAAGAGTTTGGCGCCATCATTTTTGTGTCCTCGGGTCAGGAAGCAATAAGGTCTCCATGCACCTTTACTTCTCTGGATTGAACAAACCTATTTCTCTCAACATCTTATCATATACAGAGTGTTGTGACCTTCCTCATTGTCCTGTTCTGGATTCACTTCAGTATATGAATATCTTTCCTGTACTGGGGAGCCAAAATTCTGGACAGATCAGTCCAGAAATGGTCTTTCAAGTGTTGAGTAGAGGTGGAGGATCACCTTCCTGGCCCTGCTGGCTACATTGTTGCTAAGAAAGCCCAGGATGCTGGTGGCCACCTTTGCTGCAAGGTTGCATTGCTGGCTCTTGTGCAGCTTGCTGCTCACCTTGATCACCAGATCTTTTTGTGCAGAGCTGCTTCCTGGCTGGTCACCCACCAAGCCTGTACTGGTGCATGGGATAGTCCCTGGTGAGATGCAAGGTTATTCATTCTTGAACTTTATGAGGTTCCTGCCAGTCCATTACTCCAGCCTGACGAGGTCCTTCAGAATTACAGTCCTGCTTTCCAGTGAACTGGCTGCTCCCCCTCCAGCTCAGTGTTGTATGCATAAGTCATAAGTCATAGCTGCACCAAGGGTCTTTCCAAGTCAAAGAGCAGAAGAGATTGACCTGAATGTGATAGGTGCTGTGTAAGAAAAAACAAGTTTCCTTTTCCCTCTTCAGTCATGAACTAGACACGTGAAAGCAGTAGTAACAAGTAGCTGAAGCCCAGTCCCTTGTACCAAGCTGCCTTTGCCCTCCATTGTCAGTTCTTTGCATAGTCAGTAAGAATAGCTGTGCGGGAGAAGTTCCAGCTCTGCAACCTTTAACAAGTATCCATGCAAGCAAGATGTAGATTTCTGTGGGACTTCTTCCATTATGCATACTATCTTAGGAGTAGACCTTGCAATAATAGCAGTAGTACTGAGGCAGCAGTTCAGTTGTCCTCCCCTGAAGTGGATTAGGGTCTGAATTATGCATGGGTTGAAGTTGCTGCTGCTAGCATGCTTGGTTTTAAATTAGATTCTAAAGCCAAACAGCACCCAAACTGGGAAGTACATCTCCACCTAAGAGCTACTGCATTTTCCTTAATCACGGTGAACCTGTCACTGTGCAGCAAAAGAAAACCTTTAGTTTCTCAGTAGTGGTTTAGTTACTGGCTGTGCCACAGAGTGCACAGCCACTGAGAAAAAAAATGAGGCAGATAGTGAAAAAGCATGGGAAAACTTTAGCTTAGTAGGAATAGAAAATAATGTTATTTCCATACAAGAAAACAAAATGGAATTTGAAGACTATCATGAAGCCGAATATGACATTTTAAAGAAATTAAAAAAGGTAAGTAGAAACTATTCTTGGCAGCCAGTGGTAAATATACCAATGGCAAATACATGGTTAAGCTAGTGACACAGAAAATGCAATGTGACTGATTTATCCAAACTAAAATGATGAGCATCATTACAGAAAATTTTAATATCCTTTTTTTTTCTGCAGAGTCTGGGACTGTAAAAATGTTATCTTCTGATATATTGTTACCTCATATGGTCAAATGAGCTACTGCAAAACCTCCCAGACATCCTATCTAAGGAAGTGTATTTGTTCTGCTTGTTGATGCCTGTTGGAATTTCTTTCACAATGTTTTGAATCTTTCCCCAAATCGTTGTCATTTGTACATCTGACGGAGTGCATTTCCTCACTCATATATTTTAACACTTTTCATATGCCCTCAAGCATCAACACAAATGCATTTTTCTTTGGCTGGATTGATGTTGCTGGATTTTCCATTGCATTTGTAACATGACATTCATTTTTGTTTTGTTTCATGTTTTTTTTTTCTTCTGGTACTCCACTTAAAATGGCAAAGTATTTAGAGAGAGCAAGCTGGCTCATCTTATTCTGCTGTATTAAGAGAATGCCTCTAACTGCAATGATAGAGATAATCTAATTAAAATTAATGACAAAAATCAGCATTTGAAAAAAGGGCTGTATAGGAATTTACAAAACACAGAGAGGAGTCAGTATTTGCACTATATCTATGCACTGTGATTACTTTGATTAATGTTAAGGTCACCTAGAAAGCCATTTCTACCCAGCATCCATATTATGGATCTAGCTCCTCTGATAGTGGGAAGGACAGCCAAGGCTGGAAGTTTCACTGCTGTTCCAGGTGTGAGACTAATCCTAGATCTGTGCTCCCTCAGGCTTTTACCTTCCTGTTGTCCATTTGGCACAACAAATATCAGGCACAAGGTTTCTCCCAGCTGCAGTCCTGCAGTTCCCTTTTCCTAAGTTCCAGCCCTTTTGTCTCCCTACGTTTCCCCTCTTTCTGTGTTGCCCTTAAGTAGAAATACAGATGTGGAAGGGCATCTGGTGCTTTTTGAGGACAATCCTGAAGGCTAATTCTAAATACACTTTTTTTTTTTCCTATCAGTAGTCTAGGAAGGCTATTGTTTCATTATCGTATGGGAGAATTACAGTCACACTCTGCACTGCCTGCAAACAAATTGTTCAGTTCTTTGTCATAAATGAAGGAAAAGACAGTCTCCTGGATGGTTTTTTGATACACGTGTTTTAGAATCATCCTATTTCCTCTTCTCTCAGATTAACCTCATGCATGTCTAGCATTTAAGCTAGCATTTCTTTTTCCTCCTGCTCCCTCCTCTATGTTGTACACTCACCACTTGATTTTTGCCAAGAAGTGGTGCTCTACAGCTCCAAATGCTTTGTTGTTCATATTAAGACTGCCAGTAAAAGATTTGCATTTGGCTTCTCTCACTTGTATAAGAAATAGTAAGAATAAAAGTAAAGGAAAGCTTGCATTCAGAAATACAGCCAAGAAAGGCTTGCAGTGAGCAGTCTTAAGAACTTCAAATAAATTCTTAAGAGAGTTGAATACAAAGCTTCAGCAAAGAGGGCAAATTTTTAGGAGGCTGAGAAAATCCTGGATGTTAATTAGGACAGTTCTCTGAATCTATTTTTAAGAGTTTTATTCATAAAATTCCTTCATTTTCATAAAGAAACAATACACACAAAATCAAGTTTCACAATTAGTTTAAAACGAGAAAAATGGATTTAAGTTTGATCCAAAAAATCATCTCAAGCAAAAAATAAATCTCTAATGGAAGATGACTATTACACTTTCTTTTAGCATCTGTATCTCTCCACTAGTTGGTTAGGTAAATTGCTCATTTCCCTAGTCTACTTAATTTGGGCAAAATCTACTGGTAACATCACTGAAAAAACAATGAGTCACTTTTCATAAGTCTGTTTACCACAATCTTGTGTTTCTTCCTTCACTGGATGTCTCCACATTAAGAAATACGGAGAATGAAGGAGGCTGTCATGGTCTATTGAGAGATGTCAAGGCACCCTTGATGTCTGCAAAGTCCTTGTTCACTTGAAGGAAAACATTAGCTACGAAATGAGGGACCAAAGAGCTGATGATGAATATGAAATTAGTAGAAACAGTAGTGCAATACAACATACAAAAATTAAATTTGTCTTTCAAAAGGCAAAAATAGCTCACATTTATGTCCAGTGTATTAAATCTGCCTTCACTGGAGCAAGAAGTATGTACCAGTCAATTACTGACTGAGAGAAAAGTCATATGTCAAATACAGTATATGATAGATTGAAGAAAAATCGCTTTGACTAACATGAAAATTAAACCCAGTCCCAGATTTTTTGCATTCCTCAAACTCTTATTGATTTGAGTAGAGGAATGCATTAAGAATACAGACGAGGTGCAGAACAATCACTGGTACTAAGTGCTCCATACCTTTTTGCAGTATAATTTCATTCCCCTTTCTTCCCTTCACAGCCCCTTGGAACATTTGTGGTTTGATATTGCTTTTTAGAAATAAATAAATAAAAATTTCAAGTTCCTTCTCAATTTCAGGTGTGCTGGAGTGTGCTGAGATTTTCCCTTTTCTTTTATCACTTACAAAAACATTATATAATCCCCACAGTTTTATCTCCTTCCACAGTGGGATGTTAGCCAACTGCTGGCACCAGCACTGGTAGTTTTGCCCTGCTGCTGGAGCCTTGGCTATGGCAGTGTATGCAGAGGCACACTAAGAACAGATGTCTGTGGCATGCTGCACATTTTGAGACGAACCTCTACAGACCTTCTGCATTGTGCAAAATGTAGGTTAGATACTGCTGTTCTGTTTTGTGTAGGATTCAGGTGTTTGAAGAGCCCTGTCGGTGTGAAGAATGATGAAGCCAGTTCACAAATGGATGCAGCCTGAATGTACAAGGAGCACTAGGAAGCAGGGGAACCATTTGCTAGGTGCTTCCCTTTGCAAGAAGACAGCTACAGGTTGGCAGTACAGGTCTGATGTCTGAGAAGAACAGATTCCTTGGCTGTTTTGTGTGTCTGGCTCTTTAAAAATGGCATTTGGGATCCAAAAACCAACCAGAAACAGTGGCACGATACTGAAAACAAATTAATTCCCAGTACTGTGGAAGAAGCGCATGAGACAATAGTTGATTAGAAGAGTTTATCCTTCTTTTTAGCCTACGTCAACTCATATCCTGCTACACTGCCTTCCCCATGAAATAGAGTGCCTGACAGAGAAGTTATCAGTATGAATGTCAGTGATTTTACAGCAGCGTTGAGTCAGTTTCTTATCTACAAGTATTCACTTCACATTGTTTTGGAAGAGTGCAGTGGCATAAAGGTATCCTGATACAAGAGAAAATAATGTCTGACCTCTTTTGTGCTTAATAGCACCAATTCCCACTCTGGAAGTATTATTCACATATTTTAGGTTAGACGTATCTTCAGTACCCTGGCAAACAGAGGCAGATGTTTCCCTGTTTGCACTCCATCTGGCAGAGAACAGGGCTGGAACCAGCTTCACAGGCTGCCAGAAGAAAGTTAGCAGAGAGCACAAACTTTCAAACATTGCAGAATTAGACTTGAGTGTTACCAATGGAAATAGAAATTAATTTGTATTTACCCATAATTCTCTACTCCTTGCTATTTTAAGTGAGTTACTCCGTTTTGTAGTCTACAACCACACAAAGTTTTTAATATATGGCGGGAGGAGGGAGAGTTATTGTTTTTTTAAGTTTCAGCTTTATGGAAATTGTGTGTCATCCTTGAGGGTTGGGATCAGATCCAAACTGTCTGTGCCATAATTATTTTCAAACCTTGCTGAACTGTGTGACAACTTCAGCCTAACGCCAGTATTTTTGTTTAGCACATAAACATCAGATGTTACTCTGCGTGAACAAGCATACGTGGACATGATAAACTAGCATCTCCATATTGAGTTGGAGTGACTCCATGTCCCTGGCATCAAAATGATGCAAATTAAAGTTTGTCATACTGAATTTGTCTCCTTTTCTTCGCACTCCAAGAAAGAAGCAAGAATGTGAATTTCAAAGCATAGCAGCAAAATTTTGGGCTTTTTTTTTCAAATTGATTTATTAATTAAAATTGAGAATTCTGTGGCACCAACAGTACTTCCTGGTGGGGGGAGGGACAGAAGGAAATGTTATGAGAATCATAAATAGCCATGCAACTGGAGGCAATACTTTCTGTCAAATATTCAGTGACTTTCCTATCTCAGGCACTTTAAGGTTCTGAATGACTTCCACTCTATGCATTGTGCATTGGTTTATATCTTGTATTAATGAGCCATATGTGGTTGTTCTTGCTTTTGTGGCTGTTACATTTGCATTTGTGAACTTTAAAAGACAGTGTAATTTGTAGCAGGAGTTTAGTAAGATTTTCCGAAGGCTCCTGGATCAGGCTGACCTTTCATACTTAGGAGGCTGGGAACTCTACCTTTTCCTTGCTTCATAACTCTATGTGGTTTTTTTGAGAAAGAGAGTACAGGGAAATTAAAAAAAAAAAAAAAAAAAATAGGACAGTCTTCCAATCCCTTTGCTCTGCTGACTGTGGTAAAACTGATGAAAGGTTGGGGAAGCAATAGGGAGAAAAGTAATAAGGAGAAAGTTAAGAAGGCTGGAGTGGAAGCTGAAGAACAGTGGAGATTAAATGTAAAGGATCCTGAACAGGAACTGTAAAAATAAAATAATAAAAAAAAAAGAACACCAAGAATACCTACAAAATGATGAAAAGAATGATTATGTGCAAGGGGGTATTCAGAATGTGCAAGAAGTTGAACTGCTAAACTGTACCTGTGGAAATGTCGATGCAATACAATGGGATTCGTAAACCCTATGACAATGTTAAGAGAAATCCAATGTGGAAACTCAGATATGCTCATGTATTACTGAATTCAAGGGTTTGAATACCTGATAGTCTATCTGTTACCTGTGACTGGCATGGAAAAGATGGATTACACATAAAGATGAAAAAAAAAGTTTGTTTAATAGACGTATCATATTAAAAAAAGTAGCATTTAAAGGAGAATGGAAAGAGCAAAAGGAAACAAATGGAGTTAAATTTTTATGCAGTTCAGAGTGTAGTCCAACTGTGAGTATAGGGCTTTAAGAAGTATATAGGCTAGGATAGATAATAGATGCAAGTCATCCTAAGTTGTCAGAGACAAGTTTAATACTAGTGAAAGCTATAACACAATTCAAAGCATAAAAAAACTCATAAAAAAGCAGCACTGGAATGTGTATGCTAGCATCAGAGGAGATACCGCATCCAATAACACCAATACTGTAAATATGAGAATGACAAAACTGAGAGAAGCAATGGGTCTAAGCTCATACCATGACAATGAAGAGCCATAAAGTGAGAGGGCAAGGAATATTTATAGGAGGAAAAACATCAAAAACTGCAAAAGATATGGGAAGACACCAACCTACAGTTTAGATAATATATATGTCGAGCAAAAGAGGCAGAATGAAGGAGATGAAATATCCTGTAATAACGCATCCAGGTCACTTAGAAACCCTCTGAACAGTATTGAATAAAAGTCTTTTACTGGGGGATTATTCCATATTTCTTGATGTGGTATCAGCAGTAAAGAGGGGTGACAAAATTGAGTCCACATTAGGTAAAGATAATTGAATTTGATTTTAAATATAAAATTTCAATCAAAACAGCTGTTACCACTATTAAAAATACTAGCATACAAAGCAAAAGCCCATTGTGACTATTTATTAGCCCGTTTGATTTTTTTTGGTCAACCTTTGAGGATACTAGGCAAAGTGGCATTGTCTATAGGAATATCAGCCGTTTAAATTCTTAACATATCCACGGAAGAATCTGAAAGACAGTATAAAGCAAATTATCCAGGTAAAATATTTGCAAATGTTTCAAGGCTCTGAAAGAGGAAGTAGAAACCAGAGGTCATACTACCAGCACTTTCTTTGCTTTAAGCTTCCTTGATGTTTAGAGTAAAGGTTCTTATAATAGCAGTTTATTACTATGAAACTAGGTGTTTTAAAAAACATTTAATTAAAAATGGGAAATTATTATTGTAATGTATTTGAATGCCTCGGGAATTAAAAAAAAAAAAAGGTAAAAATACGTAGGATTAAAATGAAATTATAAAATTCAGGGGTCTTCAGGTCCTTGGAAGATATTTTAGTATTGGTAGACATTAACAGAGTGAGGGATAGTAAGGAACCTAGTCCAAAAATAGGAAATTTCTCTCACAGGGAGACTGCTTCCAGTAACTTATCTTACAAGAATGAGTCCAAGAAATAAGGACCAACCTTTTACTAGATAAGTCATCTCACTGTATGAAGCAGCCAAAGAAGGCAGAGTAGTATGAAATGAGGAATATTAGTATTAGCATCTTATATGTTGCATATGCCAAATTTCTGAAAGGCACATTTAGGCTCTCTTTCTTTATGCTGAAGAGATCAATGTAATGAATACTTGATTTCCTTTTGGAGGGACTATGAAGTCTAAATGATATTTTTACCCATGTTATTTCTCAAGCTCGTATATTTTCTGACAATAGACAACTAGAAAATGATGAATTGATCACTCCCAAAATACTGTAGTTGAAATGATATATGTTTTATAGAGCCAGAGAAGAGGATAATGCAGCAGACACATTTAATTAGGATTATTTTATATTATATTAACAACTTGGTTGAGTAATTATGAGTTCTTATATTTCATAAAATGAGACTGCTATATTATTCATATTCTGCTATATTATCCATTTTATCACTGTCACAGAAATACAGCAACAAAATCCAATGTTCATTTGTTGGTTCAATTTTTTTTTCACAGCAGATGATGATGTACTGTTCCTAAGAACTGGATGTTGACTCTGGTTTAAAAAGAAACTTGCAAAAATCCTCAGCAATTAGGTATTTCTTCTACTGACTCTATACTCTAAGAAGCTCGTGTTTGTTATTTACTGCTACCTACATACTGAATAATTACACTCAATAAATTGTTTCCTGCTATGCCTTTCTCAGATGGTTGAATAAGATTAGTCACAGCAGAAGGTACCTTCATCCTTTTAGAAAGACAATCTATTTTTTCCAGAAACACAGACATTCATTTAGATGAGGAAGCTGCCTGATAATCTATTTTAAGTTGCAGTGGTCTTTTAATCACCTTTTCAGACACCTATTCATTGTGGAAAACAGTGTAAATGAAGCGAAAATTTATATTTCATGGTTTTACTTTACATGCATATAAAACACATACAACATACACAGGATACGCTTACATATAATCTGCCTATAAATACATATGTAAACCACACATATATTAAGTGGAAGAGAAGAGTAACTGTCAGAAAGTCATATAATTTTGTCCTGGTAAATCCCCAGATGTATGTATAATGTAGAAATAATATGAATAGCACTGATCCCCACTGTTGCCTTCAGTTTGCTTTGTTGTGGTGCAGAATCAAAACATTTAAATTAAACGGGCAAAATTGCTGTCTGCACTTGAGAAGGGAGGTTCTAATACCCCAACATTTATCCTGCTGAAGGCTTCTATTTAACTGCTTGTCAAAGTTTTGGTAATTGCATTGCCAGGCAATAAGATTTAGTATATTACTATTAACCCTGATATAGTTAAGGATAAATAAATCAGAAGATGTAGGTCTGTATATAAATGGTAAAACTTTTCATGATTGACATAATTTTGTTTATTAATATAGAACTGCTAAAAGAAGTTAAGATTAGATACATTAGGCAATTTAATATGATCAAGCTCACTTTGAAATGGAAGTAAATTTTACTTTTCTTGCAAGTGGTTTTATCTTTGGGTTGCTACCATGCCTGCTCATTTTAGAGGACGAAAGGATGAAAAATGTATCCCATTTGACAAGCTGAGAGGGGTTTCAGTGCCTTAAATAAATCTTTATTAATATATCTTCTTGTGAACACCTTGGTACTCTAGTCCCGCTCAGGTAAGTTTAGCCACACAAAGTACAACTGTTAGCAGGAATACTGGTATTGCTCTCTTCTCTCAGACTTCATCTATCAGCCAGAGTTCTTTTATGAAAGTTGATCTAGTAGTTTTAGACTTGAGAATTGTGCGTAGATTGCTATCAAGTGGTTATAATAAAGAAGTAAGTTAAACGCTGAACTATGAAATTGGACATAGAAAAAGTGAATTGTAATTTATGTTAAGTATCAGTCTCTGAAACAGTTATATCTCTCAGACCGGAGTGCTTTTTAAATGTTTTTCCCCATGTTAGAATTCCGTAAGTCAAAGATGAAACAAGAAGTGCTTTGATCAAAGGTAAAGAGGGTTACAACATTGGCTCATCAGCACTTGTTTTTTTAATGGCAGTGATTTTGTGCAATTGAGAGGGTGTGCACATGTTTTTATGTACCAGTGGTAGTTACGTATACTACTAATGGTAGAGTTAATATATTATTTCATGGTTTATAATGTAGTAAATCTTTTAACAGCTTCATACATCTGCCATTTAATTAAAAACAACCACTTACCAGAGGAATATTTCATTCTTTCATCCTCTAGTGTTAATGATTTCTTCGGTCATTTACCTTGTCTGAAGCCAAGGCTAGACAGTGCTATATCCATGTTTAGTATTGTGCAGTTTGTTTGGGTTTTTTCCTAGATTGACTGGATACCTGACATCTACAGCTTATCTGGGTTCTTTTAGCCAAGTGACATCAATCCATCCTGCAATTATGTGCTTTACGCCTCTGGAAGCAAATTCATTCCCGGTCTCCAGCTAGGTCTGAGCTTCGGAGGTCTATGGGTATCATTAAAATAGTTTGGTTGGATGTCAAATACTCATTCACACAGTTGAAGAGCCTTAAAAATATTACTTATTTTAATTCTTTCCTGTAGATATGTACAATTAAACTCATGGTAATTAGAAGCCTAGCTCTGCTTAAACTAATTTTAATGGCAACACCCCTGTTAACGTCACTGGAAAGAATACAAAGTCCTAGTGGCTTTGCTAGTGCCTATGTATACATGCGCAGGAATTACTTCATCCGTCACTGACACTCAGCTGTCACTGTCTGTGTAGAATAGGCATCATCACGAGTAAAATGATGTTTTATTATTTGCCTTTCAGAAAAATCCCCAGACTTCTACTGTATTTGTGGTTGCTGTTCTATTTTCAGTTTTATAATGTCCTTGAGTGTCCAGCTTCCAATTTGGGATGTGTAGCTTTTACTGGAAAAAATAAAATGAGATTAATGTTTTCTGGAAAAAGTAAGGTATTTTCTTTCAATGGGTAAAAATAAATACAAATAAAGTAATCATGTCTGATTATATGAATCCTAACACTGACAGACAAGGGCTCTATACAGATTCCTGTAGAATGAGGATAAATATGATCAGAGGATTTGCTGTGAGCATCATCTTTATATTGGGGTTCTCCTTAAAGCATGGAAGAAACAATTCTCTGCCATCCCTCTGAACATCTTTACAAGTATGCATTTAGTCTTGTGTGAAGACAAAGGGGAAAAATGTCTTGAGAATCCTGATAGGTGAGGACATCCCCATCTAAGCAGAACAAACTGTTGTTATTTACAGGAGAGGGGGAGATGTTGGTTATTTGAGCTGTTGGCTTCAGCTGCAGCCTCTGGGAAAGTTCAGGGTGTGGCATATTTGAAGAAGGCATAAATTCACTTTGCCCTTGCTAGAGATGACTTTTTGTTGGAGAAACAATGCAGCAGGGCAGCGAGATATGCTCCTCACATGCAGACCAGAGCAGGACTCTTAGGCAAGAAAATGCACCAGGGAAGCAGCTCTTGGGGAGAGCATCCGACAGCACACAGGCTGCAGGGTCAAACCCCTCACAGCAGCAAAGCAGAACTTTTGGTGCTTGAAAGACAGATCTGTTTTTAAATTTCAGCTGTGACCAAATAAAGTGGTGTTTCTCTGTAGTGACTCATCTGTTGTCTCAATTCTTGTCTTGCAACTTTTACTGTGATTTCTTTCCATTCGAATCTTGCAGTTTAATGATTATGCTTAATCTGAAAAATTACAAAGGAGCTTTTAAGCTCTTAACTTCATCTCCACAGGGTTAGGTATTACTGTTCTGATGACTGTTTCAAATGTTTCTTTCTTCTTTTAAACTTTCCTTCTTTGCAACTGAAGGAGACACTGCTGACTTCATTTTCTTCTGCACTAAATGAAGAGTAACACATAAGATTAACTGCACGTGAGGTCAGGCACAGCAGCCAACACTCCTGTGACTTGGGATACCAGATAGTTTCTAGGAGAATGTTATGGCTTACTGGCACATTTTAGTCCCAACGATTATGAGTTTTTAGAAAATAATATGGTATAAGCCTGGGTCTTAAAAGGGCAGTCAAGTAGGGTATAAAGAACTACACTGGTTGTTGACTTCAGACAATGCTCATAATTACTCACTGAGATGGGAATTTGTCATGTTCTTCAGCAGAAAACCTTCATTTCCTGCCTATCATTTAAAAAGTTTCTTACAAAAGTTTGAACTTGCATCACAATATAAACACGTTGTAAAAGGTAGTTACTATTTGCTGATTTGACATCTTATAAGATTTGCTGTTTACAACACACATTTCAAAGGCACTGTTCACAATTTGAATTAAAGGTTGATTATACATGACCTAACTCCTGCTTTTGTGAATTGTAATAGTTACAGGTAGCATTAAAATTATTTATTTTGTGCTAATAAATCTAATTCAGTAGTATGTTCTTCAGTGAAAACATATAACTTGGATTTCCGATATTTTGTCTGCCAGAGTATTTTGAAAGTGTCCACTCAGATATTACAAAACCTAAATGTATCCCTCACTTCAATAGGAAATACCTTATTTATAAAAGGTTAGGCTTTGTTCTTGTGTGTAGTATTTTAGTTGTGGCTACTCAGGAGACCCTTTTTTAAAGTGTTTTTTTTTTTTAAACCAAGTAACTATCACCTAATTTGCCTTTGTTTTTTTTATCTCATTTGAAATGCAGCCATGGCAAATGTGATTATCATATATTATGGAACAGTAAGTTGGTATTACTTGATTGTCTTTGAAGCTATTTACCAGTTGTGTATATCTGAAGAGAAAACTAAAGGAATTACTGCTTTCTTTAAGATGTCAAATCAGAATTAATAGTGTAAAATGAAAAGATCAGAATTAGATAAAAGAAAACATTTCTTAGCAGACAAGCAATTAGATAATGGAAAAATGCTTTCTGCTGATGAACCTGAGTCACCTTCATTAATGGTGTTCAAAAATAAGTTAGCTACATTTTTTGTACATGAATATTGTATTCCACACAGGAGGTCATACTACATAATCTGAGAGATCTTCTCTAGTTGCATAATCAAAGGTTTTACAGGAAACAAAAAATCATTACAAATCATTAAATTTTCTTTGTTATTGTTCCACTGGAATATAGTGATTTGCCCAAATACTGTTTAAAATAATCTCAGCTTTTCTCATTTGGCTAGGTAAAAACTTTTGCAGTCCATCTATATGAGCTAACTGCTTTTACCAAGATTCCTGACATAAATTCAGGAGTCTCAAACATGTGCATATGTCTAGTGGTACAGTGCCAATTCAGAAATTGAAAATGGCCTGACATGAAAAGCCTCACCACATCACCTGTTACCATCATTGCTTCTGAAAGTGAGAGTTTGTAAGAGAAGTCTGCAAAGAGTTTACAGTTTAATATATAGAAAAATCCTGTTATGAACATCTCTTACATAGTAAAAAGGGTTATAATATATTTGCTAATATCCTATATATTTAGAACTAAGTATATGAATATAAAGAATAAATAGAGTACTGGAGACTCAAGAAATTATCCTATTCCTTTTGTAAACTTAGGTTCTGTATTAGTGATTTAAAGACTCACACAGAATAATGACATTTCCTTATCATGTTTTCTGTCTGTGATACAACAGAGTTACCTTTCTGAAAGCTTATATGTCTCCTTTTCTTTCCTTGGGCTTTTGTATCTATGAATTTTACAGCCTGGTACCATGCTTAGAAAAATTAAGTGTGTGTACTAGCCTGGTTACTTAGTATTTTCTTCTACTTGGTAAGCAAGAATTCAAACTTAGACCTCCATATGAAAACAAAACTTTTGTCTTCAGGTCAGGAGGAATCCTTTTTAAACAGTTACCTCTGGGACTATGTGTTTATATAAGAGAAAGCCCAAACATATGTGCAAAAATCTCAACTTATTTTTTTCAGTATTTTAGAAGGTAGTAGTTATGTGACTTAGAATTACAACATCGTTTTCTCATGTTCATTTGTTGTATATGGTACATTACAACTCCATTAACTCTTACAGTGTAAGAGATACAACAGATACAACATTAGCACACAGAAAAATAACAGATATTAACAGAGCTAAGTTTTCATTGAAAACAGGGTTATATCTTTAGCAACTCAAGAAAAATTCAGAAACCTTGTTCAGTTTTGATTTTTAAATGCAAGATTATCTTCCCATTTTTATCTGCCTTTGTGATTTGCAGGAGAGTAGGAGATAGAGGAGAGCGTAATCTCCTATGAGCAACTGTTGGCTGGGTTGTGACAAGCTACGAAGACCTGCTCCTTTTGAAGACTGAGAAAGTTTACTGAAACTTCAAAGGGCTTTCATTTCTCCTGTTTCCCTATGTCAAAAAATGTTTGGTCCAAAGTTCTGTATTCCACCCTCCCCCACCCCCCTCAAATAAAACTAATACTGGGGAAATCAGTAAATAATTTCATCTCAGTAACCAAAGGAAGCTGGCAACATCCTCACATGGGCTGCTAGCCCAGGTGGGAGATGACGACATAGTGCAGCTAGCTGTTGAATCCATCTTCCAAGTCCTGCGTCCCCTACACAGGCTTCACATTCAGCCTCTCTTTTTGCAGCACAGTCACTGCTGCTTACCAATGGAAGACTGCTGTCCCAGGCTGTGGTCTAGGGGCAGAAGTCTGTTTCATTTTTTCTAGATCATCCCCAGATTAAGAAGGTACTTAAGCAATGAAAGCCCCTGTCTGGTAGATCTTCTGTGCACATACCTGCAGTTTGCTAACCCTTGTGTTTTCACAGCATATGAAACTGCACCAAGAAGTAAAATCAAGGATGTTCAGTTGCTCATTAAACCTGGAGTTTTGTTAATGCACATATAACATTTTTATAGGCAAATGTATTATTTACATGGCTAAGGAAGAGTGAGCTATATTATTTGATCTATGCTATACACATTGTCTTTCAATACCTGGAGTTGCAGACAGTTTGCAGCGCTGCTGAATCTAGTTGAACATGATTGCTTCTACTTTCTTTTCAATCTAAGAAAGATTTTAGGATAGGAATTACATGATGTCTTCAGCTGGGGTAGCGATTCACCTAAGGTCAGCCCTAGAGAACAGAGCTGAACAGTGTGGCCTTTAAAGCCCAGAGTTTAAAACAGAATAGCTCAAAAAGCAAGCATTCCAATAAATTAAAAAAATCCCACAAAGCAATCTGAACACAATCCCTGAGTTAAAATATATTATGCTAGCTGTGTTTTTGAGGACAAATGTGAATTACTTCCTGCTAACCATATCTGAGGATTTTTAAATTTCTTTTACATAGATTATACTGGAGCAGGATGATAAGATCAAACAAATGTATTATTCATATATGTATATGGAAGATTAATCTCTGAATCCAAATCTTTAGCTCCATATTTAGAATATAATCAACATTTTCACATTTTCCTCAAATGCATTTATGCAAACACGCACATGGATGTGTGCACATGCGCATACACACAATTAGTACCCATAAATATTTAAGAATTTCTACATTTAAATATGTATTTGCCATATAAAACCACTTTGCAAGCCATGTTTATAGAATTACATCTACAATGTAACCTGCAGAAGGACTGATAATCAAGTCGGAAAAAAAAATCTAATATTTGGTGATGAAAATTGCTTTACAGTGAATGATTGGGCTAATCAATCTTCACCAAGTAAATCACCACTAAAAGATAGTCGATAATTATAGGTTCTTTCCCTGTAACTAGTAAGAAGAGAAATAAAAATAAACTCTCACAGCAAAGCTGTCCTCTTCAGTAAACACAGCAGTTTGCTTTGCTTCCAACATGTTGGAAAGAAATTTGGAAAATGTGTCCAAGTTGTCTTAGCTTTCAGAAATATAATTCTTGTGCTGATTGAGCTAACAGTGGTAAAATTGGCCATTAAAACTAATGTATTCAATGATGCTCACATGCTATCTACAAACAGGTGGCAGTCTTACTAATTTCTTCATGATTCACAAGACTTTGACAGCTTTTATAAAAATGTGGCCACTTACAGAATTTTACAGTTTAACAGAAAGGATTTTTCCTTTCTCCACTGTTCACAAAATTCTCAGATAAAAGCAATTATTGGAGGCCAGTTCCAGTAGAAAATAAGTATTTTGATAAAAATAACACTGTGGAAATTATGATGAATAAGTATATATATAAATAGATTATTGGTGTAGTAAACTCAGAAAAGCAAATTTACAGCCTTCAGCACAAAAGTATCCCAAGAAAAAGAATCAACTGAATTGTCATGAAAAGTATAAGATGCCAGTACAGCACAAGAACTTATATAGACCAGAGCAGAACCTCATGTGGAGAAGACAGAAGCACTAAGAGCTGAAAGAGAGCAATAGCATGAAGGAGTTGCACCTGTGCTTTTTGTGAACAGTATTTGTAAGTATTTGTAAGAGACGTGAGATTTGTTATGCACAGATCTGGAGTCCTTTCAGCCTTAGTCTTTCTCTTAGCATGGACAACTCTCTTTGCTCAGGCAGCTGGGAAGGCCTCACGGAGCTCCATCCAAGTCCGTGTCCCAGCATTAGAAGTCTCAAACTGGGTTGTAGCACTTACTTTATCAGGGATGAAAGTGGAAGCAAGTTCATACATGGCACGCCAATGGTCCAGGCCACTGCTGTGCTTTGATTGCTCTGCAATCTTCTTGCAGACTTTCAATGCCATTATAAGGTTCACTTTCACCACCTTCAGCAAGTTAGGGTCCAACTAGCCAAGCCTTTGGCCATAGTCTCTCAAGGTATTTGCAGTTTTATGGGAAAAAGTAAGGTAAAGAACCTACATAAAGTATGCAAGAGGAGGAAAAATATAATTTCAGCTGAAATATTTAGCTGAGAAATGAACTTCCAGACTAATGATGACATTCAGGATGCACTGCAGGAGCCTCTTTGAGAAAAGCTTTCTCACCATCATTAAATTAATGGGGGATGGAGAGGAGTAAAAATGCCGTATTTACACAAAGCAAAACCTCCTAAACTAGGAAGTGGGATCCCAGTAAGGAAGCTATTATGCATATCTAATTAACCAGAGCATACTTGGATACTGCAGCGATGAATGCCACAGAAACTCTAGGAAAGAAAAAGCTCATAAAAACCTGCAGGCTTTTTTTCCCAACTTTATGTGAGTATCACTACCAGACATCGTTACAGCTGTGACTTTATTGTATAGTCATCCATTAAAATGAAGTGGCAAAACTTCCAAAACTTATTTTCTTAAACCAGCTTCAAAGGTTGCTACCACCCATAACATTAAAATGCAGATAACATTTTTCTGGATGAATAACTCACAGTGCACCTTTGTGTCGCTCCATTAGCCCACTTCACTTATCTATCATTCCTGAAGATGACAGGAAGGTCATATATCTTATTCCCAGCTTCAGAACAAATGCTTCTCTGGCATCTTTGGAACTTTTCTGTCTACTCTTTTAATTTGTAGCTCCTGAATTCCACCGTGAAGATAACACATTACTATGTGAGGGGAAATTTCAAGTAGTCATGAGATGTTTTCCACAAGTGAACTATCTCTGTTGGAAAATCTTAAAGGAGACAGTCCTTTTCATCCTTTTGAACATTATGAAGTGTATTGAATGAGAAAGGGCATAGCACATGTCTGATTCTTTCAGATAAGTCTTGTTTTAATAGGTGGATGCAAAAATTTGTGCCAACTTATTTTAAAGAAAATTACTACTTTGCTGTTCAAAGTTTTCATTTGTGAAGGTGAGAAAAATAAGGCACAGTTCTTTTATTTTTTTTTTTTTCTGAAGTTTGAAGCCTGTATTTTCCCTTCAGAAAGCAGAATTTCCCATTTCTGTTCAGCTTAGAATATGAGCAATGATGCCTATTTCCCCTTTGTCCTTTTGGAACAAGCCCAACAACATGTTTAAAAAAACAATACCAGTGTTGACAAGACTGCTTTTTTCCATACTGCATTCTCACCTGTTTTTGGATACAAGATCCTGGTTACTGCATTTAGATGACAGCACTGACACTTTGTTCGAGGCACCTGTTCTTCTCTTGAGTTTCTTTTGCTGCTCACTATCCTTTGTCAAAGTTACTGTGAAAACTGGGTCTGCAGAAGAGATATTTTGCCAGCAATTTATAACTAGCCTACAGCTTGGATTTGGTTTTCCTCAATGGACCCTTTTTTCCCTCCTTCACCTAGCCTTTGACAATGCTTTAAAAAACAAATTTCATCCTTCAAAGCCAAAACAGTTTACATTTTTAGAGATCAAACCTCACAGTCTCTGAAGGCATTTTTCTCAGTGTATACAATAATAAGTGGTACATTTCCACCTGTGACAATCAATTACATACCGTTGTCAATTATCAAGCTCATTCTGCTGATGTTGGAAACTAAGTCAAAAAGACCATTAAACGAGGCATCACTGGATGCATTTTAATTAAAATTGTTAATGTGCAATAGATGATTGGTGTGTATTTGTTGTAATTTACTCATCAAAGAAGTATATGAAAGGAATTTTAAGAGTCTGCTTGTCACAAAACACAGATGAAAGAAATGCATAGCTAAACTTAGGCCTTCCAAACATTAGTGTAACTTCACATACTTCTCCGTGTGCTTGAATTTATTTACAGGGTCAGATTTTAACTCCCAGTCTCCAACATTTCTTTGTATCTTCTGTCATATCCTTATATGACTGCATAAGTTTTTTATCTCAGGTAGATTTTGTGTTCCCCAAACGCAGATCTTGTAGGGCCATGAGGCAACTTTCCTTGCGGACAATAAAACTATCACTGCAGAGTGCCTAGAACATTTCTTTTCTAAAGGGCTGAGCGAAACCTGAAGTTTCCTTAATGAGATCAAGAGAGAAAAATCTGTCTCTTTAATGGTGGTTGAGAATAGTAATAATCCAGGCACTAAAACAATCTTCTGGAGTTTATATTATGCATCAGATTCAATAAGATATAATATTTCATTTTATAAAAGATAACTGTATTGCAACTGAGTTCTTTTGGTCTTTGTAGAAGAATTTACTTCAGCCTTGGTCTTCCCTGCTCTCAGATTGCATTCTGTTTTCTCAACACAAACACATAATTCCCAGAAAAAAAATCCCATTCTGCCTTTGAATGTTCCCTTTTTCCTTAATATATTGACAGATAAAAATAATTCAAATACTGTGAATGTGGTCATTAATAAGTATTCTTGCTCTGTTTAAAATCACAATTAAGTACCTAATTTTACAATATCAGTATTTGAATATATGGAATAAAAATTGATTTGCAAATTGAAAAGCTAAGTAATATCTGAAATCTCTTCATCTTTTCAATTCAAATTACTAATCCAAAGTAAGACTCTGATCTTCCTGTTTAAAAGCAGAAGCAAGAGTTTTTCAAAATCAGTGCTTTACTAGAATTTTTTGTTAAATTCAACAAGGCCATAAGTCTAACATAAATCCATAAGTCTAACAACTTCTGTAGATATTGTCAGTGCTTGTGAAACGAAGAGAGATGGATACCTGACAAAGAGCTCTAGTTTCTGCAGAGCTAGAAGCTTTTGTACAATACCCTCTCGACATGACCATTCCTAGACTTGCAATGGAAAAGACCATCTAGTCCACACCCAACGTAACGTTTAAGTGATTTCAGTTGAAGTCAGTCTTTAGCTGCTTTATGACCACCTGCTCCCCATCTCCATATAACAACAAAAATTCTCCAGACATTCACGGTGCATTTGCAAAGTGGTTGTGGCATGCTGGGAACATACAATTTCCCACACCATAGCCAGGGAGCAGGTGTCATGTTCCTAATAGCAGCACCATGTGATAATTCCCGTGTACACACTGTATGTTCACAATCACAGGTTTTGCTGGATTTGCATAACATGATACTTCAACCAGGGATTCCTCCAGCTGTTACTGAACTATCTGGAAATTTGCTTCCAACTGTTTTTCCACTTAATAGATGTCTTTTTTTTTGCTTTATTCTAGCTGGATTATGCAATTCTTCCCTCCAGTCTTAGGATGGAGTGCAACCATTACAAGAGACTGCTCTTTTCTTGGTATTGATAAAGCCTTCATGTTCACATGAGGAAAAGGAAGACCTTTGATTTCAGTGTGAATACGGTTCTGGAGAGCTTCCCCAGCTTAGGCTTTCCATATAAAACAAGTAATGAAAACAGTGATGCTGTTAAAACTTCATTTGATTTTCTATGAGACTGAGGTATTGCCACAGAATTGTTTGCTGCAAATGAAGATGCTGTGAGCAGGGAATGTGTTGTAGATATCTCTGCTGGTATGGCTCATTAGTGTTCTCCTAACACAGGCTTTTGCTGAAATCCAGCAGGTGCAAATGGACCTTCTTTATTCTGTGTAGCTCAGGCACTGAGGGGAACCTGTTACACAGACCCACCCAGGTGCATGCAGTCATATATGGGTGGGTGATATATTTCTTCTGACTGCCAAGTTGAATAGTAGAAAAAACAACTTTTAATGTAATTTACAGCTTCCTATGTAGTGAATCAGGGATCAAACTGAGGCCATTCAGGACACAAAGCTGAGAAAGATATGGCTTCAGAACCAGGGATGTAAAGCATGCACATGAATTTTGGACTGTGTAGGTGATCTAAAATACACATTTTTTCAATGCCTTATGCTGATGACTGCTTAAGAGAATATCAGACACATTTCAAATTCATAGCAACGTAGAATCATTTAGGTTGGAAAAGGCCGTTAAGATCATCAAGCCCAACCATAAATCTAACAGTGCCAAGCCCACCACTAAACTATGCCACACTAAGTGCCACACCTACACATCTTTTAAATACCTCCAGGGGTGGTGACTCAACCACTTGTCTAGGAAGCCTGTTCCAGTGCCTGACAACTCTTTCAGAGAATAAATTTCATCTAAAATCCATTCTATACCTCTCCTGGCACAACTTGGAGCTATTTCCTGTTGTCATAGGATCAAAGAATCATAGAATGGTTTGGGTTGGAAGGGACCTTAAAGATCATGTGGTTTCAACCCCCCTGCCATGGGCAGGGGCACCTTCCTCTAGATCAGGTTGCTCAAAGCCTCATCCAACCTGGTCTTGAATACGTCCGGGGATGAGTGATACACAGTTTCTCTGGGCAACCTGTTCTAGTGCCTCACCAACCTCACAGTAGGAAATTTCTGCCTAATCTTTTATAAATCTACCCTCTTTCAGCTTAAAACCATTACACCTCATCCTATCACTGCACTCCCTGGTAAAGAACTTGTTACTTGGGAGAAGAGACCGACACCCACTTCAAGCTTCTTTTAGGTAGTTGTAGAGAGTAGTAAGGTCTCCTCTGAGCCTTCTCCAGCCTAAACAATCCCAGTTCCATCAACTGCTCCTCAGAAAACTTGTGCTCCAGCCCTTCACCAGTTTCATTGCCCTTCTTTGGACATGCTCCAGCAGCTCAGTGTCCTTCTTGAAGTGAGTGGCCCAAAACTGAACACAATATTCAAGGTGCAGCCTCGCCACCTTCTGTCCCTCCGATATCAGAGAAAAAGAATGACTTTTCTATCTAACAACACTGATATCCCTTTCCTGGGAATTTGGAACCAACAGTGGGTGCAGTGCTCAGCTGATGTGTGAGGCTGTAAACTGAAGTACAACGAGCAGGCTGATTTACAGAGCAGCTCCGTGACTCCTCTTTGAGCTTTGCCACTCACTGCCGCCATACATAGCTCAGAATGTAAGAGGCCATTGCACTGTTAGCCACCTCAGCCTTGGGAGCAGGGGAAAAGGAAGTCTTGCCACACTACATATAGGTTTAACAGAGAAAAGGAGAGTCCTTTGGTTCCTTGTGTTTTCTACTGCATGTGAAAACAATGGTGTTGGTAGGACCAGTTTGAGTCCTGGGTGTGTGGTTCGCAAGGGGAGAGCATGGCTGAAGGCTCGTCTCCAGCACTGGCTGGTAACATGGAGGCACCTCAGCCTTTATGTCAGGAAGGGACCTAGTGACAAGAAGTGGATTTGCAAAGTTTTCTTCTTCTGTGAAGAAGAAGAAAAAGAAATCCCTGAGCCAAGGCAGGGATTCAATGAGAGCACAGTCACAGTTCGGTCTCCTCTTTTTTCCTACAAGCAACCATTTCCTGAGGGCATAATATTGTTACCCTCCAATCCACGGCGCAGTTCAAAGGGGAGATAGTGCCCAGAGGGACAACAGTACTGTATTGTGCCATGAGGCAGCCTGATATCACGTAAGTTTCTCATACATTCTACTGTACAACGAAGAAAAATGAAAAAATAAAGGTTCAAAAAATACTGAAATATTTTCAACAATGAACACTAAGTCTCCAGTTCAAAAATGCAGCATGTAGCTTTTTTTTTTTTTGGTACCAAGTAGGCTTAAAATGTTGTACTCTGATATGAAATGCTAAGGCTCTTAAAGAGAACATATAAATAGACCTCAGCAGAAGGCAAAATCCATTGAAGTCATGAAATATATGAAATTCTGCTGAAGTAAATGGGTGCAGAATATGCACTTGTTCATTGTTGCACCAGGGTTGAATTTTAAATTAGAGTTTTACTCTTTTTTAAATTTTATTTTATGACAGTTTATATGGAAGCTTATGGGTTTTCTTCTTAAGAAAAAAACAATAGATTTAAGAAATATATTCAGTATGGAAGGTATGCTATGCTGGCAACAAAATTGAACATTGTGTTGACCTAACCAGAGAAATTTCTTCTGCTTAATGCATTCTACTCATTCCAAATCCATAGATTCTGTTATGATGTCTCTGCTGTCTTTCTCATTGTGCGTTTACTCTGCAGTCTAGAAGAAATCAAGATACCCATCCACCAACAATTTACCATGTTTCTATGTAGGTACATTTGTATTCTAATCAAAATATGGAGAAATGCACAATGTTTTTACAGCTTCCAGAAATATAAACTGAATTTGGAGGAGTGAGAGCTATATGACTTGTTAATATGTGATAATTACAAGTTAATGTGGTTTTGCAGTGAAGATTTTGCTGGTCTTCGCTGTTATGTGTACTTTGGAGGTCACTGAAACACTAAACACTGATGTAAGCCTTTTTTTCCTTTAAACCTTTTAAACACTTAGGCAGCTTAATATCTCATTTACATTTTTAATTCCAAAGCTTAGAGAAATTATATTAATAGTAATAAGTACAGAAAGTAATTAATAGCTCCAGTGAGTGCATCCAAACACAGCTTTTGAGATGTCAGAATAAACTATTCTACAAACAATATGAAGTTAGTTAGAGCTTAGATTTCACCTACCTTGAAGCTGTTATTTGGATGCTAGAATTCACTTCTAAATCCACTGAATTATCACTAACAAATTACTAAAAATAGTATTGAAAGTAGAAGACTACAATTTACAATGGTCAAAATATCAGACTTGATAGGAGAGTCTGAAAACTTACAGCCCCTTTGCTTTTATAGTTCTTACAGCGATATATCCTACAAGGGTTGTGAATCTTGTGGATATCATGTATTCAGGTAAAAACTGAAACAAAAAATGAAATAACAATAATAATAATAACAATAATAAACAAAAAAAATTCTCCTCCCAAGCAACACACAATATCTTTCAGTTTTGAAAATGGCGAGAACTGTATGACTGCTATTTCAATTTTCAAGCTTCTAAGAGAAAGAACAGCCTTCTCTATGGATTATGTCTCCCTTAAAAATAGAGATTTTTTATAGGTACTGATTAAAGGCAAATGAACTGAGAGGTCTGAAGTAAGCACATTGAGTACACAACTCAAATTTTTGCAAATGATCTTTATTACTATTGTAGTAATTCATATCTACAGATCAAAGCACTTTCTAGCCTGGAGGTTTTCACAGTCTGTACCTGTAACTATCTATTGACTTGAACATATTTAAAACAAAGTAGAAATGTGAGATTTTGGTATCTTTTGTATAATAACTAGATATATTTTGTTAAAACTATTAACACTAGCACATCTATGTTAAAATGAAACAACCAATAGGGACATAAACTAACAAAATCATTCTAGAACACCTCAGACCTCTGTGGAAATGGATTAGGATGCAGTACAAGAGATGACACCGCAGCATAAATAGTTTTGCGGTTACAGGATTAAAAAATATTGACTTTCACTCTCTGTAACAAGATGAATAATAGTACATTAGCTACAACCATCAATAACTAACATGACCATTTCACTAAGCTTGCATGTTAGATCTGTTGAAAAGCAATATGCCTATTATAAAGAAGGTTAAAAAAAAAAAAGATAAATGAGAGAAAGAGATGTGGAGCCAGTAAATAGTGCTGCAGGGCAGATATCAGTGCGTGAGAAGATGATACCAACAGCCTGCAGTGAGGTACACTTGAAACAAATATGCTTTTGTAATAATTTGTGTACTTCATAGTTTTTAATATTCATACTTCCTTTAACGGAGTAGGACTAACCGTCTTAAGGCTTCGGTTCCTCAGAATTGAATACAAACCCAAATTATAAACATCTAATGCACATGATAAATTGGACAATATTCTATAATACTTGCTTTAGGGGAAAATATAAAGACCAGGTTCGAATATTTTGAATTAGGATATGTACAAATATTCCCTTGCCACCTCTCATTTAGAAATCAGATATCTTTTAAACAGCCTAATTCAGCCCAAGCCCTTAAATGCATGTTTAATTTTCAGTGCATGTAATTCCAGAAGGGAGTAAACACATGCTTAAATAGCTTGATGAAATGCAGCCTGTATGTGATCCAGTTGCAAAACTACTGGACCCATTAATGGCTTAAAAAAAAAGGGGGTGGTTGATCATTCAAATCTTCCCTTTAAGCACTTGGAAATATTTAAGTAATGTTAACCTTAATTTCACTCATTACTAATAACAAAAGAAAGAAACAAACAAAACCTGACACCTCCTTTTCAATCTAGTTTTGCAGTCAACTACTAGAGGCAAAAGTTAATGTTCTATAAACTAGGTGTTATCCTATGTAATGGCTGGCTTCATGCAGGTTATTGCTATTATAAACCATACTCAATTGTTTAGAAAATCAATAACATTAAAAAAACCCAAACAAAACAACTGTGGTATGTCTGGAACAGCTCCATTGGCAAACTGAGTGTCTGCTGACACTTAATGACTGGTTTTCCCATACACGAAAGGTGGTACTTGCTCTGCTTCCTTTATAGTTGAAAGTCTACTACTTATATTTCCAAGTTTTATGGGTTTTTGCTGTCAAAGTACCATTAGGAACACTTTGAGGTCATATTTTTTCAGATAGCAAAATCAGTTTGGAGTCACTCAATTTAGGATAATTATAGAAAATTACTGATATTTGGTAGGTGAAACATTTTTTTTTCCATGACAGAACTCTGTCCAAAGCAAATACAAACGGAGAAAAATGTTAGCAGCAATCTAACAGTTAATCAGTACTCCATGGAGGTATTTAATGCAACATTTAGAAAGAGTGCAGAGTTGGGTGAGTTACTAATTATCCAGGGGCTTGGGGGATTTGCATTTTCTTTCCTCGTACTGCTTCAGTAATGCGTTATTCATTTTGCTTCTAAGTTAGGTTAAAGTGTAGTCTAGAAGCTATTGCATCTCCTGCCTTTGGTTTTAAAAAATTTATGAGAACATTATTTCACCATACATCAGTGTGCCTTTTCATCTGGCCAGATGACGGGAAGCCTGGTACTTGGGAACTTGTCTCCATTTCTTCCTTCTGTCCTTTTAACCACTCAGAAAACACAGTATAGGCGATAGCGAAGTGTGAAGCACATGCAGCTGGCTTTCATGAATGTGGTGAAATCTTGGCACTTCTGAAAAATATTAAGCCTTCAGTCATCAGGTAACAGTATTTTATTCTACTGGTTCACAAAAAAAGTGAATACTCCACTAACAAGGGACAGTGATAACACAGTATATATACCTTTACTGGGGCTAGTATTTATGACGCGTCTTTATATGAGTTGTCTCAGAGCTGTCAGTTATGGAAATGCAGACTGGAAAAATATATGGTAACAGTGGTTTCAGTGTGGCAATACTAGCCATGTTTTTCCACAGTGCATTGAATCCCTCCTCTTTAAAAGAAAATAATGCAATTCCTTTCCTGCCACTAGATGAGTTACCAGAGGTATTCATGATAGTTGAAATTAAAACATTTTTCTCTTGCAGTTAACCTGTTACAGATGTCATGAATATATAACAGTTTTTAAATCATGAATAGAACTAACTAGTTAAAAGGGAAACACATTTCATGTCTACATAGAATCACAGAATCATAGAACGATCTGGTTGAAAAAGGCCTCTGAGACTGTACCTGTACCCTTACTAATCCATGTCCCTAAGAAATTAATCTATTCACCTTTTAGCCACCTCCAGGGATACCAACCCAACCACCTCCCTGGGCAGTTCCAGTGCCTGACCACCCTTTCAGTGAAGGAATTTTTCCTAATGTCTAGTCTGAACCTCCCCTGGTGCAACTTGTGGCCATTTCCTCTCATCCTATCACTTGTCACTTGTGAGAAGAGCCCAGCACCCACCCTGTCACAACCTCCTTTCAGGCACTTGTAGACAGTGATGAGGTTTCCCCTCAGCAACTTCTTCTCCAAGATAAACAACTCCAGTTCCCTCAGCTGCTCCTCATAAGGCTTGCTCTCCAGCCCCCTCACCAGCCTTACATCTTATGATAAACTGATCTACAGGTGTATCTCTGTATTTCTACATGCAGTAAATGGGTTTATATATATGAAAAAGCACTTTCAGCATGGTATAGCTTACCTGTGCCTCCTGTGCAAGTTTTGATTTCTACTTTTAGTAAAAGGTGACAGTAAAACTGGCCTGATTCAGCTGGATTTGCAACCTTCTCCTGAACATGGCAGTCTCTGAGGCATGTTTGCTCACTTGCTCATTTGAGAAGATTCACACTGGAGCTTGTGACTGCAGCTGATCAAAGAGGCAGACATCTCAACAACATGCTGTGAGTTTCAGAATGCTCTGGACTGAAATATCTCATTCCAAATTAGGGATGCTTTGAGCATGTAAGTAGAAGGTACCACACAAGGAGGAAGAGGGGAAAATCCATCAGGGAATCTGCCTGAGTCTCAAAATCTCTCAGTTGCTGATTGAGCAAGACAACTTTTCGAGCAGCAAGTGTTTTGGAGAACAGGAATGAGAATAGTCACCTCACATGGCTTCACAGCACTGTGCATGCCGGTCTGCTGTCTCATGATAAAGAAGTGGTCAGTTTTCATCATGACACCTACAGCTGTGATGCAGTCTGCTTGTTTCTCGCCCTGTGTAGCTAGAGGGGTTTCTTGAAGGTGATACAGAAGCATTTAGACTTATGGCAAATAGAGATTACAGGAGGAATTAGGGTGCTATGACCAGCGCTTAGGAAGGCAGCTCAGACAAAGCAGAGTAAACAGAAGTGGGAGACAACACCTCCAAAAGCTTTCCTATGCAGTTGTGTGCAGAGAAAGGACAGCCGCACACTGAATATGGGAGCAGCTGAGCCCCACACCAGCCTCTCAGTTCCCCTCTCAGTGTGCCTTCCTCTGAAATGAAATATTTATAGTGAGAATTAAATAAATGCAGAGAAAATATGACTGAGAGATATTTATAGTTTAAATCGGTAGACATATACTGATCTTGTTGTATGATACGGTTTCACTACCTCTGGCCCAGAGAGAAAAATCAGTTGATAAACATCACATACACCATCATAGGCAAAGATAGAAACAGAATCTACATTTATTAGTTTTATTATGTCACCATTCAGTCCCTTGCATCCTCCCCACTCATAAAAATAGACCTACACCTATGCTAACGTCTATGTTAGATAAGCATAAGGCACTTTCTAACATAAGTAAAAATTCTTAATTAGAAATTCACTCCAGATTTCATACATCTAATACTGAAAGTAGTGTTTTTCCAAACACAGATGTCTCTACTGGCATTGAAGTCCTAGGGTTTGCTTGAGTTATCTGCATGGTTGATAATTCTTATGAGGTGCAAAAATGTATCTAAAGGCATCAAATCTGAATTTTAAACCTATGATTTATGTAAAGTAAGTGGAAAATGATTCATGACTATGCCTTAATGTAATCTCCCCAAAAGAGAAAAGCCCTATTCACTGGTACCCTGACTCGCTGCCTGCATGCTTAGGCTTAGTAGCTTGGCATTCAATGCCTGTGGACACAGAGATAACGTTCTTTCAACCCTCTAAACATGTTGTGTCAGGTCGCATCATGTCATATGTGAAATGACTTAATGCAACGTGACACTGTGTAGCCCAACACCATGCCTGGTCATGAGAACCAAGGAGCTAGATGAAAGGACTATCAGCCACACCCATGACGATTTGAATCTTTGGCTCTGGGGACAATACTGGGCTCAAATGTGACATTGATTTTAAGCAGATTTCCCTATTCATTTTGTGTGTTCTGATGGAAATCAATGGCACTACCTCAAGCTGCTGATGAATTTTTGCTCCTTATGAGCTTGGCCACATCATTTTTTCTTTTGCAGAAACTAAAGAATGAAGAGAAGCATCACTTTACATTTGTAACAAAACACACTGGCCACAGTATTTCAGTAGTCACTGAAGCAGCTCTACTGTAGGTCAATGAAGACAGCTAAATGTACAGCTTTGAAAGTAGTAACACCGTACTTGCCTTAAAATTGACATAATAACTGTTTTAGCAAGTTGCATGTGATGTTTGTAAGACTCATGGTTTGACTTCAGGGATTTGAAGTACATTGTTTGTGTTGCTACTGTCATATTAACTCCTACTTTTTCCTAAAATGTATCAGAGTATTTTATTAATCTCTGCTAGAGCAGGGCTAATCTAGAAGTCCATCACAAGTGCATCAAAAAGCCTTTATTGTCAGATAATAATTACCCAAATGTAAATCTGGCAACTGTTTGGCAGACTGCTAGAAGCTAGAAGCTAGAAGCAATGACTTCTTCTCCTCTCCTTTTTCCTGTTTTTTTAATATACTTTTCTTGAAATGGTGAACTGTGTAGTGTTAGCTTTGTGGTTGTTACTTTTCTGCCCTTCTTTTTTCAACCTTGACCCTTCCACATGGGTGCCAGAAAGAGTGATATGCTGTGTTCTTCCAAAAGCTGTCCTTTCACTTGGATTAACAGAATTAGAGAAGCTTCATAAAGGCTCAGATGCTGACACATCGCTACAGATTTAACGACACCAATAAAGTTACTCACTCACCAGTCACCCTGGGCACCCCCCTCACTGAGAGAAGTGGGGATAATAAAGTTGCCATCAGCTTGCCAAATTGGGAATGCATGGCTCTCCCAATGAAGCGTGGCTAGCACATTTGTAGATGGTACATCTCCTGCTACCTAAATAGGGACACTTATCCATGTGTGCTGATTACATAAATGTAAATGGTATCTTTTCCAATCTATTTCCTCACACATGGCTGCTCAGAAACCTTCAAATTAAGGGTACAATCCAGTTTCATAGGTGAAACACAGAAACTGATGTTAACACAGTCAGCTCCAAAGAGGAAAAAGAAAACATCCATCTATGGATAATCTTGTTGCTTTACCAATCATAACAAATAATAATAATACATAGTAATCTATAATAATAATATCTAAATATTAAAATAAAATAAAAATAAATACTATTCTTAAAAATAAAATAAAAAGCTTCACTATTTTCTGTTTCTAGTGGGCAATTTTTTAAGTACAGTGTCTTGTTTCAAGGCTGCATTCCCATGTATTTGACAAACTGTTGAATTTACTTACTGAAACTACTTTCAGTAATTAGGGCAATTTATCTTACACTAACTGTGCTTGTGCAAGCCCCCAATGAGCTGGCTGATACAAGAGAGTGATACTGTAGGACTGGTATCTAGGAAACCTGATTAATAATCAGGGTTGGCAATTTACACTCTATCCTATTAAAGACAATGAAGCCTAATGTAGGAAATGGAGACCTTGCATGTCGATCAGGATACAGGAAAGGAGTAAAAGAAACAAAAGGTTAGTAGAAATGAAAACTTCTGGTTTACTACTAAACATTGTTGGATTTCTTACTAAGTCTGCTCAGATATTCATCTTCTGCACTTACGCCCTCTGTGTGACAGCCGGTGATCCCTTCCCTGGTGGGTCAAATGTAACTGCTTCTAAATTTATATAGGTTAAATAATTTGCAGCAAATGTATTGCTTTCTGTGTGACTATGTAATATGAAAATACTTCATTGTGATTCTTCACAGTCTAAAGCTTAGAGCTTTCATGTAAGTGGGGATTTCTGGGGCAAGGTTTTTAGAAAGAGGAAACCTTTCTGTAGTAAGCCAGGAGTCAGAAGTAACTGAGTGTTAGTACTGTTGTCACTGCCTTTCTAGCCACCCTCAATATACAACCACATTTTTAAAAGAAACCACTGATTTATGTTGCTGTTACGTTCTTATGTTCAGCTTGAAACTCTGCATGTATTTATTCGGTCAAGCACGCAAGATCAGTGGCCCCTGCTGAATATTTTGGCTCCAAATTTTTCATGGCTCAGGTTTCTCCACCTGTTAACTGAAGATGACTTTTAGGCACCTGACAAAGTTTGCAAGAATTATTTCACTAGAACTAGTAAAGTGCTTTGAAGTTCAGGGGTTTGTGTACACTCACCCATTTTGATTGCTTTGTTCTCTTATCCTGCCTGAAAATTCATTTTCCTCATTAAGTTAATCTCTTCATCAGGCCTTCTCACAGTTAAAAAAAAATGCACACAGACAGAAGGTGGGACAGGCTCCCAAGGGCCATATGTTATACAGCATGTTTCTTGCATAAATATGTCATGGGTATTTTAGTAACCTGCTGCCTTCTGGCATGAGATGTATTCAGCTTCCCATTGTTTGTACAGACAGTCAGAGCAGGGGAGGAGGATAAAAATCCACAGAGGGAAGTCTGGTACTCTTCTGCCTTCTCAAGTCATGTTCCTTTTTTTGGGAAAAACAGTCATCCTCCAGTTTGCAGATGTGCTGGATATTACAAACCATGGTATTATAGCAAGCCATATACTAGTATATCACTTGCTGCAAAGCTTGGAAACACAGCAGAACAAAAGCTAGTATTGTGTCAGTTCAGATAGAATAATCTACTCTGCTGCTCTCAGCCTTTACTATGTACTCTATTTGTATGCTAAAGAGGAGGCTGAATTTAGATTCACAGCTTTTCTCTTTTTCTTTAAAATGGGCTTTCTGAAACATGAACATCTGAGGAGATAAACATTATTTACAGCTTTGATTTATAATGGTTAACCATCATCTAATCTAGGAATGTGAATTTGTTGTCTGTTTGGTTACCTCCAACACTTGTAAGTCCTTATTTATCAGCAGAAACCACACACTTTTAATTTAGTGTGTCAATTTATAGATCGTGCTTAAATTTTATTTAACAGACTGATTTATAAACATTAGACAAAATGATCCAAATGATAAGTGTTAACTTTGCCATCAGATTTATGCATTCCAACTAAGAACATGGCTGTATTTCTTTGGTTGGTTTACAAACGATAACATTAATTAGTTCTCTAGCTGTCTGATTAGAAAATATCTTCTCTCCTGGTCATTAAGTTCTGATTTATCTTTTTGATGTACAGCTAGGTCTCATAATTTGTTTCCATAGAGGTCTGATTTATTAAGGCAATGTGCTAAATTTTAAAACATAAATTTCAAAAGCTCTGGAATAGAAGTAAAAAAAAAATTCTGTCTGAAAAATAATACTTTGGACCATGAAGTAGATTGTTTTCACAATTTTGCTTGAAGCCTAAGGAAACTACACAGCAACTTTGCCAGGGAAGTTTTCGTCTTTTATTCTTTCTGCATAAAGTTGTCTGTATTTGAAAGCACTTGCAACTGCTAGAAACAGAAACATAATTCCATTGTTGCAAGCAGGAGTGTTCCAGTATTTGATCTGACCAAACTGACACAATTAGTGTCTACTGGGTTCAACTCAGGGAACTGGAACACAGTTTGGTTTCAACAAACCAATGTCTTCGGTGTTTTCCATCTTTGGGAGATAAACCAAAGTATTTGGTATTTTAAATTATTTTTTTAATTTAACCAATTGCTTAGAAAATTGAAGCTACTTATGGAACAAATTCTTAATTATATATGTGCTGAAGCTGTATATTCTTTCTCCAAAAAGCTGCTGCAGGATTTATGTTTATCCATACCGTTCTCTCACCTACTGGGTGTTGAGTTACTGCCTTCTGGCTAAGACACTTGCTGCTCTAGGGGTCCTGGGCTGGGCAAGAATTAGCTCAGCAGAGCAGTGACTTTCTAAGGCATCTTGGTTTTAGCACTAGAAATTTTACAGTTCTCATAAATATTGCATAAAATTTAGCAGTTCCTTTTTGTTTATTTTATTTTTTCCAAGATTCCTCTTCCTTTTTTTCACTTGCTAGACCATTTGGGTAGTTTTCTAGCAAGCATTATTTTCTAGAAAGACTTCTTATTCTTTCAAAATAAGCATATAGACTGCCATTGACAGGGAAAAAAACCATGAGGGCTATTTTGAGCCAAAATCTGGTTCCGTTGAAACAAACAGATTTCACCATTGATTTTACTGTATTTGAACTCTGGATTTTAAAGAAGAAAGAGCAACCAATATAGGGTAAAGCCTGCAGTCATTCTTGAAAATCTGTATAACACCAGTGACTAAGGAAATGAAGCAGAAATTTTCGACTGTTTTTTGGTAACATTACAGACACAACACAGACAAAACACTAAGTCACCTATCCAGGTACTTATACTGAATAATTATGTAACTACTAAATAAGACTTGCCTACCTGTGATACTATTCCAATGACACCAGGACTCAAGTGATGCTGAAAGACTGTACAACATGTTGCTCAATCAGTAAAAGAACCTGCAAAATAACACAAATCTAACGACCCTCAAATTTACAACCCAGCTTAAAACCTCAGTGTCTAAATCTAATAATTAATTTCACGGTTTATTTCATCAAAATAATTACTAGATGCATTTTTGTATTATAATATTGCAGTTCTGAAAGTGAATCTCCCCCTGAAATTAGTGCAGGATCCATGTCTTTCTATTTGTGTGTATAAAGGATTTGGGAAGCCACTAAAAACATAGAGGGATTGAGAAGCATTTCTTTTTGTTAATGAGAATTTTTATTATAAAATGCTGTTTCTATTTGCGTGTAACCTGGAGAAAGTCCAGAAACTAAACCTCAAAAATTTCAACTTGGTCGTCAGTCTGAAGAGTTTGGGAGGAATTTTACTGAATTTAGCTCAGCTGTTTTTTAACTGAAGCTACAGAAAAATGTTCTGCACGTTAAAATTCTGCATTTTAAAATCCTTCCTAAAAGTCTAACTTTTAAGAAGATCTAGACTTCCTATACTTTTGGTTTACACATTTGGCAGAGGACAGACGGTGATGTCTTTTTCATCTAATATATGCCTAGATAGAAAACATGTATGTAAACAGTAATATAGAGGAAAAATACATAAAAGTATAACTCCCTGTACATGAGAGACTTGTTTGGCTTTGCTTCTCCATATAATGAAAGCTAGCAGTGAGTCAAGAAATGGGATAAATTAGTAAGGTCCCAGTTCCATGCTTAAACAGTTATGCAGACTCTTATGCTTGAATTAGCATATGTAGAATTAATTTGAGGTTTCTGTGGGTATCTCTATACTGCTAAATAAAAGAAGAATGAGAAGAAAGGCTGAGTACTGCACACAACTCCTCCAAACTGACCACCCAAACAAGGATATAAAATTTGATAGATTGTTCACTTCAAGAACTTATCCAAAAAGACTGTATTGGGCGGATCATTACACTATTTGATCTTGTTCACCTGAAAAAGTCTTCTAAAATCTCTTCAGGCTTTGTGTCCTTAGACATACCTATATATCCTTTTGTCATGCCCTACAGTGTGCAGTATAAGTCATCCATTTCATGCTATAAAAACAGCTCTCTGATGAGCTGCAACAGAGCCCAATTCCTTGCAAACCATTGGGCTGTAAAAAACCACACACAAAATAATAATTTTATTTTAGGACCACAGGAGTCTCAAAGGAGACCTGGGGCCTTATGATAAAGACCCAGACTGTCTTCCGGTAGTGTCTGGTCTTAAACATTTTGACCACAAGCCAGCCCGTGGTACTTGGGAGGTAGCAATCAGCCCTGGTCCTCTTTAATTTAGCAGTGTAGGCATAGTCAAGATGGGTTATGCAGTATTGGACACCTCCTTAAGATCCTACAGCTGAATTTCAATTCTCGGTGAATAAGCACATATATCCCATGCTTAGTTTGTTGTGAGAGTACCCTACTGCCAGAGACACAGCATGAGTGCTCTCCTTTCATCCCACACCCGAGGTGAGGAAGGTGCTTGTGACTGTAGTGATTTAAAATGGATGCTCTGGGGAAGGGCGGACAAACCTCAGACGAAGATCTTCTCTCTTTGATACTTACAGATAGAGTCATCACCCCATGATGCCCAGGCAAGATGTACAAAAAGACGACCACATGAGGGCAAGAATGGCAGAGGAAGGCAGGCAGGAGAGGAAGAAGATCTGCTACTAATGAGATGATTTTGTCAGATCCCTATTTCTGTCCTGCTCCTCCCATGGAAAGATCAGAAATTGGAGTAAGGAGACCAGTGAGGGAGGGCTGCTTGGAGAGAATGCAGCAGGAAAAGAGAAAAAGGAGCAAATTGGTTCTGGAATTGGGGTAGCTGGTAGTTATTTCAAGTAAGTCAGTTGTATAGGTCCTTTATAGTCACTGTCAAGAAATGAGACAGTAGCAAAGTACAATTCTTCTCAACCTAAAATAGGCACCTAAAATAGATTAGATATGTACCCTTCTACACTTGACTACAGAAGGCACTTAGAAGACCAGGTCAGGCATAGACATTTGCATTGCAGTAAGATGAATCCTACCTATATGGACTACCAAGGAGGTGGTTCAGGACTCAGATCTGGGAAAGATCAAACTCGACCCATTAGAAAGGTTAGGTTGGGAAAAGAGAAAACTTAGGGAGAACAAGACATATATCCCTCCTGTCTTGACAGGACCAGAAGTTGAGCGTACCAAGACTCATCCTTTATTTGCTGTGCAATAAATGCCTATGAAAAGCACTGGCAAAGCTGTTGCCGGTTCACACCAATACTGCTGCTGACAGCGGTAAGTATTCCATTAGCTTAAGTGGCACATTCAGCTGTTTTAATGATTCCCAATCTGCTGCTAACCTATGCAAATATCAATATGTATCCACAAGATGAAAATAGTTTTGAAAAACAAAACACCATGTAAATTGCACACATGCATAGAAATACATTAAAGAACATTATTCATCTCCACAAGCTTAATAACGTTCTTTTAATGTTGTTTGTGTGTACAGTAATGGTTTAAATTTCTCTGGCTCTTGAGCATGGAATTATAAGTATCCAAAATAAGATTGTGATTTCAATGAATATCTATCACATCAAAAACTATATAATGGGATTCAAATCCAAAAACTGAACAGAACTGAAAAATTCACTCTTAGCAACTTTTTAATGCTGCTGTACAACATTATAAGGTGCTTCTTTCATCCCGGACCATCACCTCTATGCCCATGTCCAGACTGCTTTATTGTGAATTATTTACTGTGCTCCAGTCCTTCAATATTATCCACATACTCATTAAGGTAACTGTCTTTGCCCGCAAAACTTGCTACATTTTATTTGTCCTCATCTTCCTTTCCGCAATCTCAGCTCCTTAGTGCCAAAATTGTCTCAAAGTCCAACGTATGTAAGCACAGTGGCACAGGACTGTCATCCTTCTCCAATGCTAATGGAGTTTTTAATTCCTTGCTTAACCCTTTGAAAATGCCAAGTAAAGATTTGCAATCTCCCTGTTCCTGCAAGGCCTCTGAAAAGGAAACCATCCAGATGGCAAACTGCGGTTCTGCAGTAACCGTCTCCGTCTCCCACAACTGCCAAATGCAGGAATGTGCTAAAGGCGCTGAATGCTCAACACAAGGAATTTCACAACTCATTAGGAATGCCACATGAAAATAATAAAGAACAAAAGCCAAAGTGAAACCCAGCAGGCTGCAAACCTAGAGGTTAGCTGGCAGCAGCCTAAATGAGAATTTGATGTCATGATTTGCACAGATAATGTTTCTTGACCACTATATTGTACTATAAAACTGTTAAAAGCCTAAATCCACAAAAAAGTTGCAAAAAAATATTGACTCAGTCACCTTTTGAAAATGCAGCTGCTGAAGGCTTTAGAACTCCCTCAGTATCTTTTCAAGAATTAGCAACCAAATTATTAGGTTGTTTTTTTCCTTAAAAAAAAAAAAAGACTGTACAGCTGCTTTTGCCACCCTAATTTTTACATTAATCTTTCCTGCGAGAATGCTGGAGGAGTGTGAAACTGATTTTAAAATCCTTTTGGCAAAAAGAAGTAGCATCTGAGCTCTGGGAAATCTGATTTTTTTTCCCCTACAACTCCTTACTGCAGGCTGACCTTTTCTGTATTCAGCACAGAGGACTTTGTTTTGTCTACTGGTTACCCACAACAAATTTTTTTTTGAGTTCTTCAGATTTTCTGAAGGGAGAGAAATGAGTATATTTTAAAACAAGTCAAGTTATTTAGTGACAGATTATTTATGGTAACTACTTGTGCTTCTTATTATTACTGTTAACAAACTTCAGGTTTCTGAACTTGTTTGGTATGAAGATGATTCAACAAATGCATTCTGCAAATGTATTTCAGCAGACTCAGAAGATCTCTCAAGATCTTCAGCTGCTCAATACAAATATCGCTTAAAGAATGCATCCATTTATAATTTGATATTCCCAGCAAAGAGTGGCCCACTCACTAGACATTATTCCCAATGTTTGAGTGATTACAGTGTTGACAGTTGGCCAGTTTCCAGCTACCCTTGGCTCATCTGAGCCGCTGCACACGTACGGCTTGTTAGCACAGGGCCACATGTCTGTGTGTCTCCTGGTACCCCTTTGTTTATTTATTTGATTTGTGAGGTAGCAGCCGTAACTGGCTAACCAACCAGACTTTTTATGAGCCACAGATCAGAAAGTCAGTGGTGACACTGACATGTTTACCCGACAAATTTTAAAACAGTAATTGCCTAGCGGAGTTCATATTCACCATTGCTTCCCTTGCTTTCTCAGAGAATTACCTGGGGAAAGCAGAGCACTCCAGCAGGTGCTTCTGAAGGAGTCAACAAGACATTTGTGGTATTATGGGAATTTGTATGACACTTAACCATCACGAGTTGAGGATACTGTCACTGTCTTCCCCTTCTTCTGCTTCAGCCCCCACCCTCACCTGTCTCTTTGTTTCCTCCTCTCCACTTTTGCTGCCTCCCTCCATTCCCAGCTCCCCCTCTCACAATCCTGACCCAGCCCTAGGAGCCCAGTATTTGCTCTTGCCCCTCCTGTTGTGTATAGATTATATCCTACACACTCATGGGAACATGTGTGATCCCATCTTCTGCCTTCTGAGGGCTGTTCTACTACCTTGCATTAAAAGGAAAAAAAGCTTCTCAGGTCCTGTTCACTGATGGGAGTTTAATGGCATAGAGACACTATGAGCAGAAGCCATTTCTTGTCTCGTTCTAGAAAGGGTGGACTCAAGTTCCTGGGCATTTGACTGTGTGATTCCAGTCATGACTGGTTTTATGAAAAACTTAACTATATAGGCCAATTTGCAACAGAATTCTTTGTAGGAGCATCTGGTATGAATTGATCTCCATGATGGTAAAAAGGAGTAATTCCTACATTGCGCTGTGCAAATCAGCTTCTCACAACTTCCTTCAAAGTCCTCTTGCTGTGCCAAAGTGGGCATTTGGTTGCTGTCTGCAGTTTCACATGTCTCTCCTTGGGAAACTCCTAAATTACTCTAATATTTTGACAGGCATGACAAGGGCAGCCTTGAGGTAGGGTTTTAATTAGGTCATGTAACAGGACCAAAAGTAGATTATAGAACAGGAAGGATGCACCTTTTTTATGTAGAGGTATGCGATCATAACATTAGGGTCAAGACTGTCATTTTCATTATATATTTTATTTACGTGCTGGCTTGGTATCTCAGTTGCAAATACTTTCTTCAGTCTAAAATCTGATTGACAAACCCATAATTTGGAAGGAAATATCTACATTATATAGAAGAAGTCTGCAGTTTGGTGCTTCAGTGTATGATTCATTGCATCGAGACAAAATACAATCAGCCTCCATTTAAAAAACAAATAATAAAAACACAACACATCCAAACAGTGATCTAAAATGATATCTCTCTGGGGAGGCAAAGAAGACACTCATAAAGGCTAACATTAGCCTTGGGAAGGAAGTCGGCTGTATTCCCTTCATGGGCTAAAGTAATGAAGGCTCCTCCACAGGGTGATTTGGAGCAAGAGACTTACTTTGGGGGCTTTGAATATAGGCCCCTGCAGGAAACTGCTTCTCCACTGCGTGTGGCTGCAGAGGGTCTTTCTGAATATGTTCTAATGTTCTAGTAATGCATTAATAAAAGAGAGCATACAGGTTTGGAATAATTATGCCATTGTACCAGTGACAAGGGTTTTAGGAACCAGCACCACCAACTGAAAAATTGCCCGTTTTTCTCTCTCTGGTTTGTTGTGAGCTGAGCACCCGTTTCATGCTCTGACTTCCCATAGCATCAGGATGTGAGGTCTTGCCAAGATATTGATCCTCAAGCATCCATTTTTGTTAACAAGCTGAGCGTTTAGGGACAGGGAATATATCCCAGACTTACTCATGTCTACCAGCTTGCCTGCCTATAAAATCTGAAATGACAATACGGTGACTAACTGCTTAGCATTCTTAAGGGAAAAGCAAGTTCCCAGAAGACCAGAGCTTATCATGAATGTACACACTGAGGTCCTTTTGAAGAAATGCCCTGAAAGCTCTTTATAATCTTTCTTATGGCATGTAACTAGTATTAATTCACAGGGATGTTTTGTTCAAGAGAAGTATCTATTCAAGGAACTCTGTACTTCTGAGGCGGGAGCAGACTAAGCTTCCTTCAAAGCACTCTGCTGGATTGCAGAAGGTAACAGCGGGACTTGTGACACACGTGCATTTTCAATTCCAGTCTCATAATTGTAGGAAAGCACTTACTTATAATTCTTTGAAGCTAAAGCAGTACAGAACCCAACCCATGTTTTTTCCAGCTTCGAGGTACTTAAGGGTTTCCTCTTTTCCATGTACTGTTTTTGTTTCTGAAACCAATTCTGCCTTAGCCCTAAGCCACTGTTGCTTTATACTTTGAATGTAAATTAAGGGACACGCATCAAATTATTTTGACTGGTTGATCAAAATTTATTTCTGGAGTTCTGAATTCTCTTCCTCAAATTAAATTGGAAATAAAAGTTATTCTCATATCCTTCATTTTTGGATACAGTTACACAGACAGTTTTAGGTTAGTACAGATAATAAACAAATGCAACACATAATGAGATCTCAAACTACTTCATGAGGTTACTGTTCCGCTAACAAGACAGAACACAAGTCTTCCACAGCAGCAACATGTAAAGCTGAAAGATGTAATAAAACATTGTGGGCTGTAATTGAGGTTTTGGGCAAAACAGGATTAACATGTATTTGTGCGGTGAGTTGTAGAGTAAATCACAGCTGCTCCAAGAAATCTGCTCCAAATTGATTACTGAGGCCATCTCTAGACCTATGGAGAACTGTTGGATTTCAGGGTCCTGAGCTACATTAAAGGTGTGGAATGCTGAGTATGAGCAGAATTCATGGGATTTTTTTTTTTCTCTGTAGCTTTAAATGTATCTCCAGTGAGAGGATGCTGATATTATCCAGCAGAAGAGCTATCCTGGATCAGAATCAAGGTCACTCTCAGCACTGTTTCCAACAATGCGCGTACAGATTTCTCAGAAAGTCTAAAAGCACATTGTGAAACTTCCCCTGGGTATTCTACCACTTTCCAACAATTTGCAACTCGGAGGTGTTTTTTTAAGTCAGGTGTGGATTCTAAGTGCTCAGTATGACTATAGGAGCTTTTTAGACTCCTTGCCTTAGTTTAAATATTTGGGATTTTTGGTAGCAAGGACACAGATATAGTTAAAAATTGCATAGATATCTACATGTGTGAGAAAAAAGTTAGTTGCTCAAATTAGATCTCTACATTTTCTTATGAAGGCATTGACATCCCTTCATCGACTGTGTAACAAACTTATGCCCCAAACTAACTTTGGCACCTATAGCCAAATGCTTAAAAACAAGTTAAATCATATAGAATAAGTAACCATTTTGTGTAAAAATAATATTAGTTTTTTAATTTATTCGCCTTTGGAATTGGGTGGAAAGGGAAAAGGTTTGGAATATAAAGGAAGACACCCAAAATAATTTCTCAGAGTTATCGTGTGCTGACAACAGGTGAAGTGCTCTTCACAATGTGTGCAAAGACCTAGAGAGCAGCTCATCCAACCCAAGCTTATTTAGTGGTAACATATATCCCTGGCTGCAATCTCAGCATTTCAGCACAGCAGTTCACATTTCCCTGGATATTGGTTACCATCATGGAATTTCTGGCCTAGGGCAAGCCAAACTTTGCTGGAATCATTTCTTTTCAGCACAAACTTCTCCTAACAGTTTCTTTGGATGTGAGAGGGGAAGAGAATAGCTTGGTTTTTTTGAAAAACTGAACACATTTGAAGAGTTGACCTTCTTGCCTGCAGTTATTAGTTTTACATGACACTGTGAAAAGACCATATTAATTTTTAGATTTTGCCTTTTATATTTTGTGATGAAGTGTGAATTTAGAGCTATATTTGCAGGAACACTGAGTTTGCAAACATACTTTGCAAATATACTTAAGCTGTAATAATTACAGACCTTGGTCCTTCTCAGTCTGTTTTCTCAATAAAATGCAGCGAATCCCTAAATATAAATCTAGAAACGCTCCTTAATTTTACTTTTCAAGTAAAAAAAATAGTATATAGATTCCTACTGTACCAGAAAAAGACAAGAGCATGCACCACATCTAAATGTAATCATGTTGAAGTGAAATCAATTCCACAAACCACTTTTAGATCTTTCCTTTAGTTTGTGGATTTAAATTGCTTCTAAAATCTCATTAAAAAAACCTCTGTATGGAACGATTCTAACTTTGCTATGACAAAAGGAGGCTGTTCCCGACCCATATACACCCTTCACATTCATTTTCACACTTCATGCTGCAGAGATAAAAATATTCTATTTTTGGCATACGTGATCTGAACATTGTGATGACCTTAAACTTTGGGAAAGCTTTAAAAATCAGAACTTGGTGTTGCAATTTTACATAAAATCAAGCGAATGAATCATAAAATTATGGATTCAAAGAATTTATTTAGAATGACTCTTAAATTTTCAGGGATTCCCATATGTCAGTTAACACTACTTGTATATTTCTTATCTTGAAGATGTCTCATGTGACTGCTTTCCTACACATTTCAAAGTTGATTTCTAAGTGTTTAACTAGTTCAATATATCAAAACTGTGTGAGAATACACTTAAATCTTTCATTTATAAATTAATTATTTCCTCATTCTAATTGCAGAATCTAGAGGGCCTAAAATCCAATAAATATTTAACCTCTGTACATATACCCAGTAATATAAATTTATGAACAATTGCAGACAGTCTCTGAGAAGGATGATTGTTTTCTGGTATTTTTTTAAAAAGAATTTTTTGCCATGTAAATGTGGCAACTTTAAAACAGAAGTAATTGGAAGATTCCAATCATATTCAAATCAAATCTCTGCCTTTGTTATTATTGTCTTTTTTTACTTCTGTTGGATCTGTCTGTCTGCACAGACCATCACAATGTCTTTCCTGATAGTTCATTGCCTTAAGTATTTATTCCTATATTGGCATGATTTAAAATTACTGAAGGACAACCAGATGCCTTATGCTTAGATGGAGACAAATCTACAAATCTTAAACCTGGCAGATTAACATAATGTCTTTTTAAAAATCTTATGTGATTTACACTTGCAGCTGGACATCAACAAGAAAAACTATAGTGACTGGTTAGCTTCAGAATAGCATGATGATAGAATATGAGGATGTATGTTTTGGGTGAGATGCCAAGAAATAAAGCAAAGGCAGTAGAGTTTTGTCTGTGATCTATATACAAGTAGCATGAGTCAGAACTGAAATTAATATTTCCTGAATAATTTCATGAGGTATTTTTAATCTTTAAAATATTGCTTTGATAAATTAATGCAGCTCACTATAGGTATGCACCAAGAAATACATTCCATTCATCTGCTCTTACATCTTTAATATCTTGTGTTCACAAAGTTCTGTACAGGTCATGTACCTGGTCCATACAGCATTTGGACATACCTTAACTCATTCTTTCTTGCTGGCATCTCTTGGGTTAGTGCTGGGCTCCATCTTTCTATTCTCTGGGAGCTGCTAACCTGAGCTCTCTTCTGACGTTTCTGTTACACTGGGTCAATGCGGACCTCAGCTGTCCAGTTCTTCCTTGTCCTTCCTTGAATATTCCCTTCCAGAAAGCAGCCATGGACATCGAGCAATCTTAAGGACTCTGGTCCTAGACCTTACTAAAGGATTTCTAATCCTACTGCAAAGTCAGATCCTATTTGTGACTTAAGAAACAACCAAATGTAAATATATCTTAGACATTACTCTTGATGACCTAGCAAGAAGAGATGATGAGTCCCCTAACACCATATTAAAAAAATTGTCACTTCATATAGCAAAGACAGTAGCAATGGATTACGTTTCAAAGAAGCATGATTCTGTACATGATCATTTCAGAACTGGAAGAGATTTTAAATTTGACAGAGTGATTTTTGGCATGGGGATCAGGGGCTAAAAAACTCGCTGAGTCAAAGTCCTCTAGTGCTGAAAATCCTGAGGCTTTCAAAGAGGTATAACCTCTCTGAAATTAATTAATGCAGAATATTATAGTATCAATAAATAAGATTAATTCAGAATAATATAGCGAATAATCACACTTTTGGAAAATAAGAATTCAAGGAAGGAAGGAACAATGATGCACAAGATGATTGTGGGGGCTTGTAAGGGATGTCTTCTGTCCCCTGTACCTGCCCAAGAACCAGATCTTGAACATGTGCCCTCATGAAGCCACGGGCTCTAGTGCCAGAAGTAGTGGGAGACAAGTCCCTGGGGAATGTGTAGGATTGGTCAAATGATAACTAGGTCTCCCACAGTCCTCTGGGAGTCCTGCAGGTTATCGTATGGACTCTAGAACCTAATCAGAGGATGGAGGAAGGGGCTGTGGAGGTGGTTTGATCCCAAGAAGAAAGAACTGTAACACAACCCTACAAGTAGCAGAAATTAGATGAAACATGAAAAGTGATAGTATAAGTGGGGAAAACAATTGTCAGAAACAGTCAAAATAGTTTCCCTAAGTACTAGCCGAAGACATAAATATTTAAAATGCAGTGATATAAAATATGTACATTGAAATATACATTGGTTTTCCACAGTCTCTCGCAGACTCCTGGGAATTTTCATCATTCTGATCCTTCTCACTGTTCCTCTTCTATCCTTAATCACAGTGCACACCTTCATTTGCCATTTGAATGCCCTCCAGTGAACACTAAGCAGCACCACCAGCACCTGTCACATTTTGTTTCTTTTACTTTCTTTTGCAGAAGGGTAAGATCTCTTGCAATTTGAGCCTTTTCCATCTAAAACTAATTATTTTTAACATTCCTTTTTTTCCCTAGGTTTGAAAATACAAAATAGGAAGGATGCTATTTTTTTCTCATTTTACTTAACCATATTTATAAGGAAAAAAGTGAACAGAAGGACAGATAAATGAGAAAATATAATGAGAAGAAGGAAATATTGTTATATTACACTAACATATGCTGTCCACAGCCACACAATTAGCAATTGCCATAATATGGTTCTCTCTGCCTGTATAAGTGCCTTACTCTTGCAGATACAAAAGCATGAAAACCTGCAGAGATCAGAAGTAGGGTTTCCAGGATGATGACCCAAATTAAGAACTAGTTTCAGATTTCCAAAATTGGGATTTTCTTACTTTAGGACTTTCAGATCTCTATAGCCATTTGAGTTAAGTCGTATTGATGTTCCTACATTGTCTTTCCACTGCCTAAGTGAGATTTTCTTCTGATATAACATTCAAAGAAGCCCATTTTAACTGTTCTGATAGAATCTCTTTTGCATTTGAAAAATGTGCTAAAGTGCATAGGATGTATTATTCATGCCACGCCTGCTGTAATTTACATGCCGTAGGAAAAAGTAGTCACATTCTGGGTTTTCATTTGTTGCACAGACAATACTGATAATGTTCACTAGAGTTGCGTGACTGTCTTAAAGTATGGTTGTTGGTCACCATGGAAATTGAAGGTAACTAAATAATCTTGGCACACAATTCACATTCCTTTATACATTAATATAATATTCCTTATACTTAACAGCAATATTTCCTGAGCACTTTGGCAAATGGTGCAGTAATGGTACTCACTTATTCAGTAGGAGCAAAAGGTTATACTTCTAAGAGGAGGCAATGAAGCAGGTACTGTAGGTCTCCATACATATTTTCCTAATAAATCAAAGTTTCACAGACTGCAAGTGAAAGAATATTAGTCTTCCATGAATGAATGCTGAAAACCAAATCTGAAATTTGAAATTCAAGATGAGATTTTTCTGGCTTTGAATAAGAAAAATGGTGCCACAAGAACTTAAAATTTTTTGCAAGAACTACAAGACAATACAACTCTGCAGTTATAAGGTAGTTCCATTAGAAATGAAAAATTACAGGACTCAATTTTTTTCTTTCACAGTAAGTAAAAGCCAAACAGATTCAAATCCAGAAAATGAGAAATTGTTTTCACAAACTGACAAACAAACCAAGAGAAAATACTCTCATGCCAGAAATCAGTTTCCATCTCTTCTATAATCATAAAAATAAATTCCAAAGATGAAAGACCTACCCTCAAAAAATGGCATAGCTCTTCCTCATCCTTTTCTTTTAATTAGGTGAGAGAACAAAAATGTCCTTCAGGCTCAAAGATCTATGCAGAAAGATACTGGGACTCATGAGAGTTTACTGCATTATATTCCTGAGCAGAAGTTACTATGCCATCAAAGATCTAATTGCTGTTTCTCTGTTACCAGTGTTGAGATAATCCTAAAATGCATAAATAGACAAGGTAGTGCATAGCCTTTATTTCTGCAGGCTTAGCTCAAGACACAGAGAATGGGCTCCTTGCATTCCTCTGTTGCAACCTGCAAGATACCTTCAGGTAAGCCCATTTCCTTGGAAGACTGCAGGAACTCTTCCTCTCTCTCAGAGCAGCGGGTTCATTGCTGCTGCCCACATCTTAGAACCCTGCCACTGCTTGCCCATAGCCATTTGCTTTACCTCTCAGGAGGAGTGTTGTGCTTCTTTCTGCCCCTTACATGGCACTGACAGAGCCACTTTCTTCTCAAGTAGCGTGTGTATCAAATAGGATTCCATGACTGTGTCTACTGAATAATAACACCTCTGTGGCTTCCACTTGTCTTCCCTGTTCATGCCAGACTTCCTCATCCTTCCCCTTCCATATCCCTCTTTCCCTATTTCACTTCCCTGTACCTACTTTTTATGTGTATCAGCCTGCTTCTGTCTAATATTCTAAAATCTAGTTTTGAACTATATATTTCATTATATTTTCTCAAGAAGTATGAAACAGTGAAATGCTTAACTCACTCCCTTTTTGACTTGAAATTACAACAAAAAATCTGGCCAGTGAGCCACATTTCTGCCACTCAAGCTACCACGGATTCTCACCAAACACTTAGTTGTTGTATTTGTTATACTGATGGACCTTAGAAACAATCTGGTCACTATCAATCAAATGCACTTCACAGATTTTGCTGTTTTGGTTCAGAAACGCGACTGGTATCTTTAATAGCATTCAAGGCTTATCTCTGTTGCCTGTATCCCCTGCTGTATTTTATCACAGGTCGATGTGATCTGAGCACTGTGTTTCCTGATACTATTCTGGGTTCAATAGATTCTCTTTTGCCAGGAGCTGTAAGTGTGAATCCAGATGTTCCCTGTTTAGAAGCTAATGCTTTTTAGAATAAATTGTTTCAGGCAGTAATGCTTGTAACAGTCAGGAGTAACATGTTCTGCAAAGACTTTTAAACAAGAACTCATCTAAGTCAGAAGTGCCTCGCCTAAACTACCTGGCTCCTGCATGGTTTTCCTTATACATGCAGTTTTTAAGTATCATCTGTATCATTTAAGGGTTTTCAAAGATCAGGTGTGGAATGTTGTCTCTTAATAGAAGTTGATGATGAAGACAATGGATACAGGCTAGTTTTGTAGTTTCCTACCATTGCACAGCTTTGTGGGAAGAAGCTCTTAGTCAGAAACCAGGTTATTTCCATTTACCAATTACAGATTCTCCTTCAGTTTAGGAGATGAGCAAGCCATTACGCAAAACAAGCTGCAAATTTTATTCTGTGTGTAACAACGAATATCCATATTAAGGCCATATGTTTAGTGCTTGCTAGACTTGTAGTTTGACAGAATACGTAGAAGTGTAGGTTGCTAATCTGGCATAAGGAATGATACATATCTGTAAATCCTTTTAAGTTCTCACTCCATTTATTGGAAAAGCTATGACAGATTAATCGGCAGAAAATACAGGCCTTACATGTTAGTTTCACCCAGAAAGGCTAGGTGCAATAGGGTCTTAATGTTTTGCACTAATGACTGCAATTTCCAGCATGCTTTGCTGAGCTTATAAATCAGTGAGAATGGCTCATATTATAAGTATGCTGTATTACAGAAGTTTTTTTCTATTTTACAGCTGTGTTTCACAAACAGCCGAAACCAGAAGCAGTAATGATACAACTACTGCAACTGTGAGAGGTAAGAGTGAGCTTTATATATAACCCGTGTTGTGGTGGAATCATCTGTATGGAATCCTCTGATTAGCCATGGGGCCGAGCTACCTCCTTCTCCAGCACAGGGCTGTGCAGCCTGCTGATGAACTATTTACAGTTAACACCTAAGAGGCATTAATAGAGCCTTTTAATGAACACATTCAGACTATATTTTTTCCAGTCATCTTGACACGTGGCTTGAGTTTAAATGAATTTCAGTATATAATACTGTAAAGGAAATGTGCCGTGGCATATCCTGTAGGACTAACAATCTCAGTAGATCAGCCTTCCCTAAACACACTGCTGTCAAATATCTGGTTAACAGCAAAGCGAAGCTGTCCCGTTAAAGACAAGAATCCAGATTTTCACATTACAGAAGATGATCTAGGAAATTCTGTTGCAATGAACAAATACTACTCCCATTGATACAATCAAGTTCCTCTGTGGTGCAGTCATGTTGTTCCAGTTTTACACGTGTGCAGCCAGAAATTAGAAATGGTCTATTCGCCTTCTCCAGATTAGTATTCACACAAACAGCAGTCCACCCTTCCATGAAGCTCTGATATTCATAGTAATTTTAATAAACAACTGAAAGGAAAATAAATCATATAATGTGGATGTGAATTTATTTCTCAAATTATCTAAAAGTTCTGCCACACTGAGATGCAGGAAGGAGAACACAGTCCTGAGAATCTGAAGTTAAATTACGGGAAATACAGAAAGACTGTGGTAAATCTCTTGTATCTTAAATCCATTGGCAAATTCTATACTATCTTTCTGATCCACGGTAGATAGTTGTTTCTATTTCATATGGAAGCTGGCACAGACCTGCATGTCATACTTCTGTCATTGCATTTATTTATGCAGCTAAATCCTAATACTAAAGGAGGAAAATTAAGTCAGCTTTAAGTTAAACCACTAAATGAGTATGGATAACAGGCTGCTTTTATTTGTTATTTATTTATTTTTATTTCATGTAGCACAGCTGAAAGATATATTGTCATCGTATGTGTGGAGAGAAATACAGTGGAGGACCAAACTGAAACGAAGGAGTGAGTCCTCACAGTATCATCTGTACAACCTAGTGGAGCACCCGAACAGCAATATAAGCACTGAACCATTTCCAGGTTATATCAGGGAGCAGCAAAAGCAGGAGGCTCTGAAAAGGATCTCGCTAGATACTGAAGTGGACTTTAGCAGCAACAGATTAATCTCAGAGGACAAGTACTTGTCAACACCTACAATTAGTTGTCCCACCATCCTACTTTCAGTGTTCTAGGTGAGAGCAGAGTAATGAGTAGAGATGCTAAACCAGCAGGATAATCATTGCTATTGTTTCTGAATCCTAACTAATACGATTTTAAAGTAAAAACTTTTGCATAACAGGGACTTTGATTTCTTTAGGTTTTCTGATTATAGGAAAGCTTTTCTCTCTGCCGATAATGAAAAGAATGGTAATGGTGAAAAGGTTTGTTTCTGATCACCTCTACCAGCATCTGTGTTTGTCTTGTTTTCTTGACAGAAAGTTACCAAATCATTATTTCACGAGTTCCTGAATAAACTTTCTCTCCTACTGAAAGAATTCATGTGGACTCAAGCATTAGTTCAGAATGAAAAATACACTGTGATAAATGTTTCTGCAACGAAGAAATAATGACTTGCAATGTACTGCAGTAATGCTTTAGGTGCCTTATCTCTTTGATTCCTCTGAAATCAGTCACTGCACTAACCCCTATTAATTTATATTGTATCCATGTGGATGTCATCTGCAGTCTCATGAGACTTCTATTGTAACTCAGCAGTAATTTAACTAATCATTAGAAAGACTATCTTAGCCTAGTGAAATAATTTCATATTCATCATAATAATACCAATCATAATGGATTCATGTGATTTTACTGCCACTGTCATATGCATTGCCACAAAAAATCCATTATAATTTCATTATAATGTAACATTATAACAAATGACCACTAGTATGGGGGTGAGATGGTTTTGTAAATCTCTAGAGACACTGTATTTTCATACAGTGCCTTTATACCCTGAAAAGGCAGTATCAAAGTGCTTATTTTCAGAAAGCACTTGCAGAGAACTGGCTAATAAGCAGCATCTATAGGTAAAATATTTATTAAAATAGGAGATTTATTACACTAAAATTAAATTTGAGACAGAACAAATTTTGCATATGTTTGATTTTTACTGAAGGAGCAGTAGAGTGTTTGGAGGAATTGCTGAGTGGTTATTCAGAAAATGCTTGATTCTCACATCAAATAGTTCAGAATTTTTTAGGTCCATTTTGTAGCAAGTAACTGTAGCCCAATGAGGTCTTGTCTGCTCAAAAGGTAAAAAATTACCTCTGCCCTAAGCCTTGAACAGCGAGCCTACATTTTGATTTCATCACACTGTCTCCTTTTTATATTTTCATCATTTACACAGTTCTCCTTCTCTTTGTTCTCAACACCATAATGACTTTGAAGCTTAGTTTTGTACTTACACATATGAAAGTACAGCCTGCTGCCTCCTGAGTCCTTCTGTTCAGGCCTGGGCAGCTCTGGTCTTGTTGGAGATGACAAGGACTTGAAAACAAAGTCAAATAATTCACAGGTAAACCACTGGGAAGTGTTACTCATTGGTTAAAGCATGCAATTCTAAGCTAAACAATTCAAAACATGGCTTCCCAATATTTCTGAAAAGGCTGGTAAATGGAAAATCACAAACGAGTAAGTGGAAATAAAGTATGGTAGGAATCTGCCTGATGTATAAAGCAGAATGCAAGCGTTCACTATGGTTTTAGCATCATGCCTGTTGCATTCTGATGTCAGGTGTCCCTTGATCCTCTATCATGGGCTATTAACTTTCCATTCATCCTCACCAATCTTAAACTGTCTTTTTTTGAACTGTTTCTTCTCTTAAACTTTCTTTTGTTCCCTAGAAGTATCTCATTTCTAACTGAGCTCTTAACTCTCTTTCTTCTCCTCTTCCTCTCTAGTAGCTCAGTTTTCTTTGTCCTGTTACTCCCCTTCTTTGCTGTCTTGCCAGAAGTAGCTACGTTCTTCCTTATGTGTGAGAATGCACCACCTCAGAAAGCCAGAGAAAGATCAGGGCTGCAATATTTCTCATTTTCTTCCTCAGTGATGGCTGAGAGTTTGAAGTTACTGAGAACTGGAGTTCCTTTAACTGGGACACAGACAGGCAGCTGTCATGACTACTGGGATTCTTCAGGGAAGGATTTCGGTGATGTAAGCAACAGCTCCAGCTACTGTGCCAGCACAAGTGAGTAGAGGTCATATTGAGAGGAAAAAGACAGAATTTTACTCTTGTCACAGAAACTCTTATTAGCCAGCCTGATTATCAGTGGAGCCAGACACCTGGGTGGGTGGTGATGGAGATAGGCACTATGTACCACAGTCAATGGACTTCTAAGGAGAGCTGACTGCTACCTATATGTCAACTATTATGAGCAAGGAAAAATTTTTCTCAAGGCTGTAATAAAGTGGAAGGAAAAGCAGAGGTGACTGGCCCCAGTGGCTGGCTGCTAGCCAAGAGCTGCAGTCCCAAATGTCAGGCAGAAGATTGTGAGACTGAGTTATAAAAAAGTCTACTGGTACACAAGAGGAGAGAGAGCAAGAGATGCCTGTCATGGGCACTGCAAACAGTAGAGAAGCAAGTAGCTTGAATCAGGCGGGTACAAGACAACGATTACACTCAGGAAGAGGGAATTTGAAGCTCCAGATGTATCCCAAATAGTGACACTGTGAAGACATGCTGTAAGAAATGAGCAGAAAAATCCTGGTGAGATCTCTTGACACAGAGTCACAAGTTTTAGCTGTCTGACTTAGATGGCTCAAAGGGAGCCACCTAAGTCCCCAGGAAAGGGATACAAAAGTCACACCAGGAGAACTATCCAAACACTCTTTGTGTGCTGAAGAGAGTCGTGTTATGATTCGGATTACAATGGCAATTCAAGACAACAGCCAGAACCATGGCCCCAGTGCACTGTGTAGTGTATCCCTGTAGCAGGAAGTGGTCCTTGCTTTGAAGGACTGCCAAGCTGAACTTCAAAGGTAAAGGCAAGCACTGTAAACCTTGCAGATTCAGAGGTTTAGAGGTCACACTGCTCTGACAGGTGAGAGCTAGGAATATCACCCATCTCTTCCAATACCTTGGTCAGTGTCCTACCTGCTAGACCATATTTCCCACTACAGTCATGCTCATTTAATTAGTCTTGTTTCCTTGGAAACCTACATGACAGAGCAGACCAGGCTACTGCTTTGTTGAGACCCCCTAAGGTTAGCTCTGACAATGACAACAAATATTCAAGGCCACCACCAACCCACTAACTACTGTCTCACTTTTGGTTTTTTCCTCCTTTCTTCTCATTTTCTTTTTCAAGCAATAACTGGTATTTGTTCCTTTGAAAAGTCAGAAGCAAAAAGATTTAATGCTTTTCCTATTGCCTTTTCTGGCTGATGATAAAGACACAGTAAGGGCATAAGAACCTTCAATATGATTTTCATTCAGTGACACTTCATTTGCACCAAATATTCAATAGGAATATAAGCTGAAGCTGGATACCATTTATGGAGTAAGGGTAATTCACCCACCACTTCCCTGTCTCAACCACCATCTAAATATTAAGCTTGTGGATGCTACAGACAAAATGTTTGAAGAAAATCACTGCTGTATTAAGGATGTGGGTTTGATTGGGCTAGTTTTGTACTGCAAGTCAAGCAGTTTACACAGATCTGGGCAGCATTAAAACAAGGCACTGACTAAGTCACAAAGCCAGGATGCAAAGTTTGAAACTCTCAGGTAACTGGACCCAAGAGACTAATTCTTGATACCACAGGCTGACACAGTTTATTTGAAAAATTTTGGTACCTATGAATATACACAAGATGTCAGTGTGTTTGGATTTAAGGTTTTTACTTGGCATCTTCTGTATCAGAACATTCAAAATTAAACCTAGCAACGTGAAAATAAAATACAGGTTTTGTAGGAATAAATTATTTCCATTTCACAGGTTTACAAACTGCATGTTCTTCAGCCACTATGCAAAATATTGGACACTAACATGCACAGAGCAGTTACAAGTTGCATTTGCTTAGGATGCCAGAGAACAGGATATTTGCACTGGAATTTTGCAGAAGACAAGATATTATGATGGAAAAAATATGCTTTTCTTTTAGTGTTCTTGCTTTTCTCCTAATGCTTTTCTATAGGAATTGGGGCACTGTTTTACATAACTGGTTCTGACACAGTGTAGATAGCATAATCTTGCAAATTCTGCTTGTATTCTAGGCAAATTTTACCTTGTACAGAAGGAAGTCAAATATACTCTCTGGAAAGTAAGTATTTGAGGTTATTTTCAAGAACTACATTGTCATGTTCATGGCCCGTGCCTTCATGTAAGTTACCTGAAGCAGAAAGCAGAGACAGAGTATGATGAACTATACTCAATTGGTAGTTCTGTTACCAGGGGATTAAAGTTTTAAATGAAATTTCCACCAGAGTTTCTACACATACATATAAGCTATAACACTAGGAGTAGCAGTAGCATCACTATTAAATAAATAGCAGGCTTTTTTTTTTTTTTTAGTAAGATATTCCACAGATGAGCAAAAAAACCCAAGTCACTCCCTTTTGGAGGTGACCATCTTTCATTTTGATATTGCTTCAAACACTGCATCGGAGAATCTGCATTTTTTTTATCAGCAAGCAATAATAGTCATTTAGGTAACCCTGTCTATTCCATTTCTAGGTTATTAATTATGAAATAATTGTTTCCCTATTTCTATACAGGATATCAAGAGGAAAGGGAACATGACATTTATCTACTTATCTTTTCCCTGTTTTCCATCTCACTCTGCAATCTGTAGACACATTATCATCCTTACACAGGACTGCAGATTCAGCAGGGGCTTTAAACAACCAGTCAAACATTGAGAAGGTGGAATTCCATCTGGGCAGGCTGCTTCACATTGGCATCTCCTAAAAGATGCTATAACCAAGAAAAGAACAGCTGAAGTAGCTAAAGACATACTTTATTTTCACTTAAGAAAACACAGATATTCAAAATCAAGTTATTAATCCTCTCTGCCGCCTTATACCCTACTGAGTATCTCCATCCTTGATAGGACACCTCATGCATAAGATATTGATGAATACGCACACAGAAAGGAGAAGTCTGCCCTCTGGTATTACTGTTGGATTTTACCAATGCATTCATTTCAGCATGATAAATTCTTAGCGTAAATACATATTCTCTCTCGTATTATTATCTCCCAACAAGGGAATTGATCATGTACCCAAACCCAGCATTTCAGCATATGTGCACACAATAACTCTAAATAATATCACTACAATGTTACCCAGACAAATAGACTATTATTCAGGCAACAGCTCCCTAAGACACAGCAAAGCTGTTATTAAACTAATTGTTATAATGTGAGCGTGCATTAAACAGAAGATTGGAAAAATACTTCAATACGTATTTATATTTATATGCAAGGAGACAAGAGACCCCAAGAGATGAGCAAAACTCTTTATTTCCTAGTCCAATGCACTTTTATATTAGGCAAAAAAGAAAGATTTGAAGAGAATGAATGGCAGACGGAGAAAATGGGACAGTAATGAAAAGCAATGGCTGAAGTAGACAGATTAGAAAAGAAACAGACGAATGACAAGGCGAGAAAACAAAGAAATGAGGAGGATGAGGGAAGGAAGGTGAGCAAAGAGGAGAAGCTGTCTCATGACAGCTTTGGTCTCATGGCATCACCTGGCTTAATTTTCTCTCAGGAAGGCTAGCTTGAAAGAACAATCAAAACCTCCCATGGAGTCTCACCATGAGAAATGAGATGAAACAGAGATGTTCTGTCTGTTTGCATTCATCCTCTCTCTCCCAGTTTCCATTAACAACTCTGCACAAGACTGATTAATGTGTATTGACAAGTGTCCCTATGGGATACGGAAACATCACCCTCCAGTCTCCAAAGTAACACACAATAAGAACAGTTTGCTATAGGTCATACAGGACATCTGTGACAAATCTGGCAACTGGCCCAGTATCCTGTGTTTCAGTCTAACTCTCTTAACAAAAAGATCAATCATTGGGGAAACACATCAGCTCAGAGATATTGGCCACAACTGTTGTAAAAATCTTAACGTTACCTAGTGCAGTGCACTGGAAAGACATTTCCAGAAGGTGGTTTCATTAGTATCTGCACATCTCTAAAACAAACCACCTTTTTCCTGTAAGTCTGTAACATCTAGAACTGATATTTTCCAAGCTTACCATGCTCCTTCACAGGTGGTAATGCCAAAGAGGGAGATATGGATCCAGCAAACAGTATAACGACCTTGTCCAACGTGAAACACTGGTCAGAAGCAGCAAGATTCTGACTAATCTCCTGCAGTGTGAGAATGACAGCAAAGAGTACCTGTCACAGGCTGTGTACAGGTCTAAGACTGGCTTCTGATAACACTCCATAATTGCTCTTCCAGTAGACTTCCCTTATTGTTATATATAAATTTATTTAGCTTAATAGATCTATCAAAGTGAGCCCACAACCTTGATTCTAAGCTCTTTCTCCCTCTTGTGTGGTTGAATCAGAGCAATTGCTGATGGCATAGTATCTCTGGAACCCTCTTCGTATTCTTATCAAATCTAACATCAAAGGTTTGGAAAACCCACAAGGCACTTCCAAATTCTTCAAAGCTGGACCTTTCCCCTCCCTATTTATGCCATTATAGAACCATTTTTTATTTCTCCAAAATTATGATCTTTACTCTTCAAACAACAATTCCCCCTCCTCTGTTGTGTTGTCCTCTTGGGGAAAATATAGACATACTCTTGCTTTTCTGTGCAATCAGGTTTCATCCACAGGCAGGACTGTAAGCATTGGATCTCTTACTGGCCTGTTTATGTGGCATCCTCTAAACCTGCTCCTACTACTATACATTCTACTTAGCCCCTTTCTAGGGCAAAGCCTCTACTCCACAGCAGTCTGTGCGAAATGAGGGACTGACATCAAAATGTCTGTGTGAAATGAGGAGCTGACATCGAAAGAGATGTCTTTGGGAATTCTGAAATATTATCTACACTTGCTATATGGCTACTACAAATAAATTCCTTCAATTTACTCTGAGTGAACTCTTGGATAAAGGACAGTTTCATTCTGCAAAGGAAGAGTTAACTGAAAATATAAAAGAGTTTTGGAGCATCTTTCTCCAAACCAGCTTTACCCTCAGAATGACACCATAACTAAGAGCTGTTCAAATTGTTCAGTGGAGGGGATTAATGGCAGAAGGAAAGAACAATGACACTGCTGTATTTAGGTTAAGGAAGTGATATATAGAAAGAGATATGTTGTAGTGAGGATGGACTTCATTACCAGAATGTAGAAGACAACTCATCTGAATGCAGGTATCTCAATATCTGTTTCTGGAAAGGGGATATTACTGCCTCGTTTTTCATGCAATAGGCTTCCCAAATTTTGATTAATCCCTACTCTTCCTGTTACCAAATGCTTTTCAATTTTAAGCTACTTGATGGCAGAATTCCTACAGGGACACCAATTATGCAGTGATAACTTACGAGAGCAACTTTCAGAGTTCACAATGGGCAGACTGATTTTTTTGTTTTGTATATAGAAAGAAGTGTTTCAGGGAAAACACCCTCAGGACAAGTAAATGTTGCAGGGAAACAAAATCTGAACTGTAGTCTGAACTGGCACTACATAAACCATTCCCTCTGATTCATAGTGAAATCTGATGACATAGGTTTAAAGACAAGCCAGTATTATAACCAGATAACAGTTTGTTAGCAGACCTGTGCCTCTACCCAAAGAATATCTAGTCATGACTTATCTCATTCGGGAGTAATACAGTCTGTTATTTTAGTCCTCAGTTAAGAAAAACAGCAACTAAAGAAATAGAAAGTAGGCAAGAAAACAGATTTATATTGAGATCACTGTAGCAACAAAAGCATATTTCCAAATACCCGGAGCCAAATACCAGTTGGTACTTCAGGAGATAGATAGGATTTTGTCCCAGTGAATGCTGGCATTGCATCAAACCACAGAAGAGTGCTGCATTAGACAGGAAAAAATATCTCTCTCAGAACAGCAACCTTACCTCATTCTGCATTTATGAATTTCTGGTCTTGGCCAAAGGGGAGGAACTCTTGTCACCCTAGAAACTCTTGTCACCTTAAAACCTAGCAATAGCTTTGCATAAATTCTTGGTTTTCTTTATTTCTCTCATAAAAGAAAACTAAAGCGCTTTAAACCAGGCCAGATTGGTTTCATTTTTTTTACCCTAACATTAGTCAAAATAAATATCCCTCAGGAAATAGTTTTGGCATGTAACTAAACAGCTTAGCTGATTTTTTTCCTCCTAATATGGATGTAATTACGGACAATACAGTATGTTCTTATTGCAATTATTGTGATAGAACTGCACTTGCACAGTAAGCTGCTCTGAGGCAGATTTTCCTTTGTATCACAGCTGCAGTGGGTGTCTTCGTGTTTAAAATGAATGACCAAATAATTTCTAGTACTGGCTCTTGACCCAGAAGCTTTTAAGAAAACTGACAGCAATCAGAACTTTCAGCTGCTGGTATGTTAAAGCTCTGAGAAGAGAAAAGAAAACACACACACAAAAAAGTAATTTCATGATTCTATCTCCCTTCCTCACCTACTAAGAGCTTTAACTATGGATGTGTGCCATGGCGTAGTTACAGAAAATAACATAGGCAGAGTTTACATTAAGAACCCCTCAGTCCAAGCTGGAATTAGACTGATGGAAAATTTTGGTTGTAGGCTTGTTTCTGCCTCTCTCTTTTTAGCACTTGTTGTAATATGAGGCTTAAAATAGTTTTATTACTTGGTTTTATTACACGAGTGATCTCTTCTCCATGGACCTGGGTACGCTTCCATCATTTTGCAATGTCTTCACCTTGTGCAGTTGTCCCCTTGAGTTTCCAAATGTAGAGGTGCTAATTGAAATTATAAAGGAGCTGCATGCACGTTTACAGAATTTGGGCTACAACATTTTTGTCTCTGAGTTCAGTCATTTAATGAATTCTACCCTTTAAATTTATAACATTTCAAGTTATCATTTCAGTAGGAGAACTCAGCATGGCATATTTGTAATACAGTTTGAGGAAGTGTTTTTTGTCCCAGTTCTTATCAAATGAACAAGGTGATATACTTCCTTGTTATTCACATGGTTATAGTACCTGTGCCAATCAAGATCCCTAGTTGACAGAGCCATCACGGCAGATGAAACGCTGAGCTTGGAAGACCTGCCTGATTCTCTATGCCACTGGGAATCCTGCAAGGAGGAAACCCCAGTGGGAGATAAACAGTATGTAATCGCATCTAGCTCATTGCTTCTTCCTCTTCTTATATATGTTGTAGCCAGGCAGCTTGCTCTCTGCTGAAACCTAGTCGCAAACAGTGAATGACCCTTGCATCCATAATATTTTAAACTGGGCTCAGGAGAAAATGTTTAATTCCTAATGTTTTGGCTACTTGTCGGTTAACAAGATTTAGGAGGAATGAAGTTGGACCAGCTGTGGCTGTATTATGTCATGATTTAGCAATGGGCCCCAGCTGACTGATAATAAACCATGAAAACAACTGGAACTTTTCCATCTTCTCTGCTGCAATGTGATTCCACTTTGCGCTTTGGTCCAGTGGCCAGTGGGCTCCTATTGGAGACGACTTCAACAGCAGCAGGAATAAAGAGATCTCAAGACAGAGGCACAAGTCTTCCCTTGAGCTATGTCATTTGGTATGATGGAGTATTTTCTTGCAATAAGTGTGCTCCTATGAAAGTCATGACTCTCAAACCTAGTGGTAGTTCCTCTGCTATAATTGAAAGTAGGCAAAGTTTTCTCCCCCTTTTTTCCAATTCTACCTTTACAGAAGGAAAGAATGAGCAGGACACGGGGCTGTCATGTCCAAGGGCTTGATATTTCAGGCACACTATTTACTCCTCTCCAGAAAGTAATGCAATATCATTTTTAATGCAATTTTATTGCCCCTCCAGCTCTAACAGACTGTTCTGAGACTCCAGTCTTGAGACTGAAAAATCTTTTAACAGCTTTAGTTTGCAGATGCTAAAGATGTTTATAAAGACAATATAAAATGATTTATTTGTTTTGTATGATATATGCAAAAAGCAAGGTTGATTGTATTTTCCCCTTAAGCTTGTTCACTGAAGCTTATTCAGTCCAGAGTTGCAGGAATTCTTATTTTTCATTAGCTGTACAGCGATGGTGGCTTGAGGCTCCTGTTTTAGACTGATGAGCATTATGTGAACCTTTAACAAAAGGACAACCCCTACCCTGCAGTCCAAGTCGGGAGCTGGTAAATCACCCCTGCCAGGGATAGAAGCCAGGACTGCTAGGGCAGAGGGCCGCTGACCAGGCCCTGGCCTCCGGTTCAGCTGACTGAAATGACATGAGAAACCGCTCTCTGTGACGTGAGCAATTGCTGGATGTGACAGATAATGATGACAGAATCTGACAGGAGTTACAGATAGCACCATGAGGAATAGCCGAGTTTCACAGGTACTACAGAGGGAGTGATGTCAGAGATGGCCAAACCTCCCTGACAGTGAGTTTCAGGACCTTGGGCAAGACCAACGGTGCCTTGGCAACCACATCAGGGAGAGAGTATAAAGCTGAGATTGCATATGTCAGAAATGAGTTCAGGAATACCAGTTAGGCTATGGATGTATGAAAACTGGAACCAATAAATTAGGGGTGGGTTGTTTATCTAGAAGAGAACTGGAGAGGAGAAAGAAAGAGGCAAGAATGGTGAAAGAAAGTGTCAAGAGATGGAAAATAGGATAACAGCTGCCAGGCAGCTTTGCATTTCATAATTTCAAGTACAGCAGGACAACAAATCTGTTCTTCTGATCACTCCACAGGTGTCAAGCCTGCTTCCATGGCCTAATGGACCACAGGAGGTAGTGGGTGCCTTTCCTCGCTGGCAAGAGTACAGCCAGAATGAATGACTTGAACATCACAGTACCACTGAGTCCATCCCCATTTCAGTCCTAAGAGTATCATAGCAATGTTCTCAAGGGGATAAGACAAAAGTGAGGTGACTGTTGTACTCAAGATAGGCAATCTGTCAGGAGAGGCAGACCTTAGTCCCTTCATGAAATGGGAGCTGAACACAGTGAGTAGGTGAGAGAACTGAGGGCTAAACTGTTGGGTTATTAAATGAGAGAGCGGCACTGTCACAACCTCAGCCCTCTTACATAAGAAAGCAAGGTCTGTAACTGCACTTTCTTGTGACCAGATCTTGTTGGAGTCTTTCAGGCAACCTCTGAGAATGAAACCTAAATTTAGATCCCTCTGATTTTATGGGTTTTCTGGTCCCATCTGGACTAAGGGTGAGTCTAGATTACACTATAGTTTGGATCAGGATTCCGCTTTTGAACTGGATTTTTGTATTGTCTCCGCTTACTGAATTTTAGATCACCTCACAAAGAGGCCTTAGGGAAACATAAAGTGTATTCTCTTCACTTAACACCAAACTGGAAGAAATTAATTGAGTGCGAGCTGGGAAGGTTTCACAGTTTCGTTTTACTGACATTTAACCCCCTTGTCCAAAATTGCCATGTAAGTTATAGAACTCTTTTAAGGTCCCTTTTTGACTTTCATCTACTTTTCTTAGGTGAGATTGCTAACTGTGTAAGAGTTGCTCATTTTCTAAGTTAATGACTTCCTCTCTGCAATTCTATCTTTCCTTCTCATCCCGCTGCAGTGGTTCAAGAAACAATGGTGTGAACCTGTGAAGTTTCAATGTACTTGAGACAATAACGCTAAAAAGACTTTAGAGCACACTTGCAAGGAGATTACAGAGAATATAGGCAAGCATAAATGTAAAGTAGAAGAATTCTATTTTCTTATGAAAATAAATTGATTTTATGAATTAATATAAAAAGTGACAATCCTCTAAAAATTTCATACCTGATCACTGAGGGCAGGGTTTCCTTCGGTTTTGTCATATCATTTTCTCCCTCTTTATTGCACAAAATAAATACATGAGCCTTCCTAATGGAAAACTTTCTCAAACATGGTGTCAGGGGAATCTTTCTTCAGAAATATGCCACAATTCTGCAATGTTTGTTACTCTAAAACTGTGAACAAAGAAAACTTGCTGGTTTTGTTTTTCTTCAGCTTCTATTTCAGATCTCGCAGAGGAAATACAGCCCTCTCTTCAGTACATCTGCCTTTCTCTGAGCCCCCTGTTGAAATGAATGTATAATAATGTATTTTTCTATCCATTTCATTGGGTCAGACTGAGCCTCCCTGGAATAAATTAGAATTTTTTCTGAGAAATCAGATTGGTAGACTGCAGGGAGTTCCTCACACAAAATTAGAGAAAGACACAAACTTGCTCTGTGCATACTTTGAGACGAACAGTAATTTTATGGAGTAGAACAGTATGAAGTTTAAGTTAACATATATCCTGTTACCTTCAAAGCTTTCAGCAAGGTGCTGTGCAGCTCTTCCATTCAAAACAGGGAGGAGAACAGATCATGGTATGTCTGCTTGCAAAAGCTCATGTAAACATACCCTACATAGAATCAGGCATGCTTTGACATCAGTCACAACTGTGGAGTTATTTCCAATAAGGGAAGAAAAATACAAATTACTAAAAGCAACAGTGATTTTGCAAATGTAGGAAGCAAGAAATATTAAGCCTTTTTTTTTTTGCTTTTTGCCTGAAAGTGATCTTGAGATGCCAACCTACTTTATTTTACATGGTTATTTCATTAAAGAAGCTGAAAAATGCCATTGGCAGTCATCTTTGCTTAGTATGTACTCTTCCAAGCCTCTGAGACTGGCACCTAGCCAGGTGAGGTACAACTCTATTGCATACAAGGACAGAACAGGTAAGCTATTGTCTTTGCAAGCTCGCAGTTTTAGATCCTGAATTTTTCAGTACTTGCCACAGGCCTGACACTGGGCTGTTCATTGGAGATGCTGTACATCACAGCACGAGGAAAATAAGTTTTGACATATCTGAGTCTTCCCAGAAAGCCGTCTTTTTCCAACTTGGAGTGTTACAAAAGAATATTAGCTACTTAATGGATTCTTAGGTACTGAAATTCCCAAACATATAACCACCGAATCCTCAAAGTTAAAACCTAAGGGGTGTATGCAGTGGGATCATAAAGCTGATTGTTGACACGTTCAGTAAGTCCAACATGTTGCCTGATGTTGGGCTTACTGCACATGCACAGATTAACTGTGCAGCACTGGCTCAAGGTATCTAGAACACCAGATTCATTTTATATTAACTGCAGTGTGTTGTATCTTTCTAAGTCAGAAATCTAAACCTAAAATTTGGGAGCCCTGTAAAGAGCTTACAAGCTATGCGTTAAGATAAGCTATAGCAGATTGAGATGGCCATATGGGGGACTACAACATAGATGATTTTCTCACTGATTGGGCCCCTATAGACTGGTTGAGAAATGTTGATGATGAAGCCTTTTCTTAAAACATCAAGTTGAGTATAATCCAGCCTGGAAAGTCAAAGCTTTACTGAAGATTTGTGTGAACAAAGAAGATAAGTTGTGTAGCTTGAGTAGCCTAAATATTAAAGGAAACCTTTCACTGAACTTTTAAACAAAAGAATTTACAAAAAACCAAATCAGGACTAAGCGGGAAGCATGAACTATGTACTGTGAGCAAATCAAAAGCAGATAAATAATTTTACAGTGAAAACTTTCCCTTTACTGACTAGTACTGATTGCTGTGCACATGTAATATGTAATTAGCTGGATCAGCTCTTGATTCCCATGATTAGAATAAGCATAAGAAGAATGCTTCCTCTTGACATATCCAGCTGTTAAAAGTTACCAGAAAATTTAGAAGCACATGATTTTTTCTTGTAAAGATACAGAGAAGAACATTACAGAAAATGGACTAGGAGGCCAGTTCTTTTGTTTATATTCCATGTTTCTTAAACCACAGAGCAGCAGTATTATTTTGTTATGGTTTTGGCCGTTTTTTTTCTTCTTGAGTGGAAATGCTATTTTAAGTGGAACATTTTGACTTGGAGTAGCAAAGCATTTATTAAAGATTTGTGTTAGAAACAGAAAAATGTGAAGCAAATGTCAACAAATCTGATAAACAGGAAAAAAACCCCACATGTAGTCATAACCATTGTCTGCTGCTTGAAACATAAGTGATTCCTTGCTTCTGTTTTTTCTTGCAGCCTAAGACTCTTTAAAAACACCTGATTGATCATATTGGCACATTTTTAATCCATCTCCCTGCAGCAGAGATTGGGAAGAGAAGGAGAGTTATTTGTAATCTAACACATGATCTCATGTTCCCGAAGCACATCCCATAATGCAGTCAGTAGTTGTACCTTACAATGTAAAGGGAGAAAGTCTGGCATCCCGCAGAGATGGAGGTCTGCTCTCAGCCCCTAAATACAGCAGGCAGGGGGCTCCTGACCCCCAATTACTACAGCACACACAGAAATAGTAAAGAAGGAATTCTGACATACACTCTGCAAATGCAAAATAGGGATGGAAAAGCTGCCAGACCCTTTTAGTACCTAACAAAATGGTTCTATTTTTGACATTGCAGTTATAAAAATTTTTAGGAAAGACCAGATCCTCATCTGAAGTAATTCAGCATGTTTGTTCTGAATTTACACAGCCTTTTTTTTAAAAAAATACTTATTAAGATTCATTTCAGATCTTTCTGGCAAAAGGCTAAAAATGAGACAAGTTGGAGGGGATGTGGGTGGGAGAAACTCATGTGCTGGGAACTGCAGCTGCAGCTTCAGAGGGCCTGCAAAGCTGCAGGATCTGGGAAGTGCTTCTGCTCAGCCAGAGATGATAGAAAATCATCTAGAAGTATGATGGCCTTGTCAAGTTTTCTAACAATTACGCTACTTCAAATAATTTTTCTGCCTGTAGTACCTGCCCCTGTTTTGGACTGATTCACAACTCCATTGCTATAGTTTTATACTGATATAATCCTTATGAAAATCCATTGGCTAGACTGATGCTAGTACAAAACGAGAGTAATGCAGTGGTGAATCAGACCCATGGTTATAAAACAACATTTATAGGAAATTACATAACTGGATCAGGAATATTTTGAAGGAATTAATCACCAAAAAAATAAAATGAATGCGATTATATGCAAACATTCTTGCTAACAATATCATAAATGTACTGCTAATTACCTAACCACACATTGATCTGTTTTGCAAAAGAACTAGTTTAGCTATAAATTTGAACAAAAGCAAAATGTATGAAGAAGTACTACTTTGCCTGGTTTATATTGACAAAAATATCTGATATTCTTTCATACTAAAAGACAATGTTCTGATCTTGCAGTATATTTAATGGGTAAGATCAACATTTTCGTTACTAATTTATGATACAAAATGCATCAGGAGGTGGCCTAGTGGTGAGCTGAGTTAGTAATAATTAAATAAACACTCATTTTTTTGTCTTTGTGATGGGACCTACTTCACATAACTGAACTGAAAGCGGATGCCCCACTTCATCTCACATATCTTGTCTTTCTGGCTCTCGCCCAGCACTGGGCACCGATCAGCAGAATGAGATCTACGCCACTCTCAGCTCTCACAATTGAAAACTGGGGCAGTATTTAGTTCAAATCCTATTGTATAAAAGAGCGTTTGCTATCTTATCTATACACATGGGACATTTGTCACATCAATTGGTATTGCTGAGCACGAGTCCAATATAGTACACGTTATGAAAGTACTGGTAATCAGCTCAAAAGTATTGTTACATACTCAAAATGAGATTAAATAGAGGGTAAAATGTATTTCTGGATTAAGCAAGCATAAAGACTACATCCATAAAGACTACATCACAGATAATTTGGCGTGGTATTTATCAAAATGCCCAGCTTTGTTCCTTAGAGTGGCAGCTTGCTTTCCCCCGCTTTGGGATCTCAGGACACTACAACATTGAAACATAAAAATGGTGATTATTTGTGCCCTATGTGGCCATAGTGTCTTCACATATCACAATTTTTTTTTTTTCATTGCCATATAAAAATGTCTCAGAAGTCTACGTGGTTTCACTACTCTCTGGCTTTTTCACTTGTGCTGTGGCTGTTCTTTACCTAAGGCTCATGGTCCTTGTTCAGCCTAGCTTTCCTCCCAAACTGACAAGAAGTGACAAGTTTCACTTTCCTATTATCTTGACAACCCCTTTTCAGCTGCATTAGGTACCTTTTAGTTATAAATTCTGAAGCACCCTGAAAGTTCTCCTCTTATTAACTCCTTGTGAGTACCCACAGTCACTTTGTCAGCTGTCCATTTTAGCCTAGTGGTGAAGTGGAAGAGGGTTTTCTATTCTTCTTGATATAAAGAATGAATTCCCATCTTTAGATCTAGAAGTCAACGTGGCACTCTTGCCCATGGAACCCTGCAATACCAGAACTGAGGGGATACTTGATGAAACTAGTAAAATATTGGTTTAAACTACCAAATTAAGTACTTCCTTTTGCAGAGAAAAAAGGGATTTCCTGGAACATACAGTCCCAGGGGGCTGCAGAGGCAGATGTTTTTGTCAGTAGGTTCAGAAAAGGATTAGGTAAATTCATGGGCAGTAAATCTATATGAAAATATGAAAAGGATGAGGTGGGACTGCATTCTCAAACATTCGTAATATAAATATTGTGGATGCTAGAAGAGAATAAGGAGGAGAAAACCCCCTCTTTTTGCTCTTGGTTGGAGATGTATTCCAGGGTTAGGTGGACTATTGATCTGACTCGACTGGACATTTTCTATGTTTCTGTTCTCATAGGTACTTTCATTGGTCTCATTCCCAATATGTATTCATACAGATGCCATGAATTTTATACTTATGATTGTTCCCCCAGGAGATTTCAGAACAAAAGTCTGTATTAATCTTAAGTAAGAGGGTCTTAACTATGTCTCATCTTCCTCATTTTGTAAACTTCAGCCTAGGTATTCCACTATGAGCAAGGTTCTCTTTTTTTATCCCACATGTATGATAGCCAGGATAGAGTTCATACCTCTGGTTCAAAGGCAGTGATTTCCCACACACTTGATCTTTTTATGGTATGTTCTGTTCTCATCTGTAGTCAATTTTTAAGATTTCTTTTCCCTATTTTTTTTAATTTCATATTTTTTTGTCCTGCAATCAATATATAATGATAATTGCAGAAACTGACTTAGCTGTTTGTAAAACATTGTCTGGGACTGGGCACAGAAAGACAGGGCTTCTGTCAACCATCGTCTCTGACTCTGATTATTGATTGCACTGAGATCAAAGTAAGTCTGCTGTAAGATGTACTAAGTAAGTCATAAAATCACTCCAAACTGATGGGAAACAGAAAGTCCCTAAGCACTTCACATGGAAATGCTGGCTAGGACTTGAAGACTTTTGGTGGGTATCCTACAAGCATGCAGAAGCTGGTCTTTCAAAAATATTTCTAACATTGCTAATTATGTGTCATTTCATGAGTTTTAAAAGTAAGAGTGGCCTGACATGCTAAGAAATATTTGCTTACTTTAAATGCTTGCCTTTCATTCTTGAAGGCCCTAATGATTTTAGTTCATTCCCTCCTTTGCTCTTTTCTTCCTCTGCTTAGACTAGACACAGGAGGAGTCCCTGCATATTAATCTTGTTAAGTGTGCTGGAGCTGAAGGTCTAAAATCTAAACTACTTGATTTAGCCGTCAGAGGTAAGTTTCCTCTTTATTCAGACTCTCTCTGGAGACTGATGAACTGCTCTGAAAACACAACAAGGTCATACCTTTGCATAACGGTGAAAGTAAATTAAATATGACTCTTTACAGATCTAGTTCACGACTTCTTGTAATTCCTAAATCCCAGGGGAAAAAAGAGTCAGATAATTTCCGTGTTTTGTTTCGTGGAGTTTTTTTTAACTCAATGATATTCTTTTATTAACTAAGTCATTTAATCTTTCCTCAGTGATACATATGTCGGAAGTACAATGCCAGTTGTTGGCTATGGCTGTCAAACTAGATTAAAAGGCTGCAGCTGTTTTTATCAACATAAAACTAAAATGCTCAGTATGTTAAATCACCAGCTCCTTGTATGAGAAAGTACTGCAAAACATCCCAATCAGCACTTACTTATTTTTGCAAATTAAATATTCACATGCGTGGGCGTTCCATATTATCAGGATTGTATTTCAGGTCAGTCTTGAAGTAAAATGTTTCTTATATGATCAATCCTAGGGCAGCTCGTGCTTGAGAATAATATATCCTATGGTCATGAATTGTGGATGTGTTCCAAAGTTTACCATAGTGACCCAGCTGAAACAACAAACAACTTTTTGCACCTCTTGCCTCCTCCCCACCCCAAAACAATGGCACATTTCTCAAAAACCAAATAAGACATTACTTTGCCTGGAATACTGCTTAATTTACTCTGTGCATGAGCTCTTCCTTATTTAACTTAGTTTTACTATTTCCATCATATAAAGATGCTGAAACATCTCTTTCTTTGTGTGTTTGCAACATCAGGGGACATAATTAAAATCTCTCTTTCACATATATACATATACAGACACACACACACACATATACCTATGAGAATGTGACTGCAAAGCTGAAAAGTTGACAGAAAAAGTTTAGGCACAAGTGTAGTGCTTGAAATCACTAGATAGCTATGGAACTCTTACCACTGTGATAAGCACACTATAATGTAAAAATGTCCCTTCAAATTTCTATTTTGCTTTAATAGTTAATAATATGAATAATAGGAGACAATTTGTCCTGCTGTTTATCCTCCCTGCTAAGTATTAATGCACAAAAGCATTCTTCAGTATCTGAATTTCCTGTAGATAACTGAGAGTCATTTTCCTGTAACATCCTGTTGTGAAATATATCCCTTAGGTCAACAAGGAAAAAAAGTGTTCTGTAAGTGGGAATTTGTATTTATTACAACAATTCTACAAGCGGGCTAGTTTATATACGTAGTAATACAACCAGCTTACCATTTCCCATCTTTGTCAGTATGCTTTCTCCTTGGGTTGCAGGCAAAGGGGGCAGGTGTTGGCAGCTAATAGGCAGAGCCATTATGTGGCTCTCTCTGATCGTTAATAGGGAATATTATCTGAAATTGACCTTGTTTAGACATTGAGTGCCTTGGGCCTCACTTCAAGATACTTAACACAAACAATTATCTGATTATAAGTGCTTTTAAAAGACTATATTGCTTACACAGTATTTCACTGCAAGAAGCTCTAGTGTGTGCCAGCATTCTTTTTTCAAAAGGCTACACGAAGAATAACTTCTTGTAATGTAGATTGTACTTGTCAGACTGATGATAATTTAAACCCATGAATTTAGACCCATCAGCGCATTGTAATCTACTGCAGAAAGAACCACTCAGTAACTTTGTTTCATATTATTGTCCAAATTTCTTCGCATATAAAGTTTTAGCTTTTTGGAATACATGCTGTGCAGAGGTTTCATATTAGGCAAAGATCTGGGTAAAAAACATACACTTCTTCTGGCTTTTTCTAGAGGCACAAGTATTGGTTGTCAACTGTGTGCTTTCATGGGGCTCTTTTTTTTTTCAGACACAGGAACTACCAAGCATGCAGTTTGAACAGATCATTTCAGAACTGTTATTTAGATATCTAAATGAAGTAGTTGTTCTTGGAAAATACCCATGACAAAAGGAGGGACAATAATAACTTTTTCATACTATAATTTCTTTTCACGTATCTTAAATAAACAAAGCTGTATCATGACTGACAGTAACAGGAACGCGTTAGCTTGATAGAAATTATTACTTTTAAAACATATATGTACAAAGACAGCAGCACAAGCCCAGGCTTCTCCTCTTGGAATACTGTACCCACCGTAGAGCATAGTCACAGTTTAAATCAAAAGCCTGAGAGATGTTGTTCTAAGGGTCAAAATAAAAATATCTCCTAGAATTTCTGATTACCAAATGGAGATTCCATGTTTTTTTCAGATACACATACAGTAGTGGAATCATAGGCTTGTTCCGGTTGGAAAAGACCTTCAAGATTGAGTCCAACCCTTAAACTAGCACTGCCAAGCCACCACTAAACCATGTCCCTAAGCACCATGTCTACACATCTCTACTCTAGGGAAATATAAAGCATATGGTGCCTCTGTTCTTCTACCAGCTTGCTTCACCTGGAGTAAGCTAAGTCTTAGATGTCTCATCATTCTTTTCTGTAAGGCATCGCTCTGGCCCTCTGTAGGTTTTTGGTGCCAGTTTTGAGCAGTATGGGGTTTTTTTAACTAAACTTTTACTGTTACACAGTTATTTTTATACCCTGGGTTTAACAGTTTTTCTGACTTTTGCTAGAACAGGACTGATACAGGATAACATAATCCTGAGAATGTCTCTTCCTCATTTTAAAAGGCCAGCATATCTCATTGCAGAAATAGTCACATCTTTCTAATCATTAATGAATTTTTAAACAATAATTTATTCATATTTCTGGGCTATTACAACCACAGTTCATAAAGCCTCTAATAAAGAACTAATTCACATTTTGTTAACCACACAGGCACTAAGATGAAGTATTTCACTGCAGAATAGTCAGTATGTATGTGAATAAGAAAAAATGGAAGATGAGGAACTATAGCAGAAAAATGATTCAGAAAGAAGTCTATGGCAAAACTGAAAACTGACTGTGGACTTTCCAAATCCCAGGCTTATGCCTTAAAAAAAATTGCTTCCTTCTTCCAAAATATTAATGCTTCACTTCAGTTTTATCTTTGGGTTTCATATCAGAAAGGTTAAGCAGCTTTCACATACTTGCACTGGAATTAATTTTACCATACAGCAAGATCAATTTTTTTAACTCTTATGTTGCAGGTTTTTTGCTTGCTTTATTAGATTTTTTTTTTTAACAATGAAACAGTTTGATTATTTCACTAATCCATTGAACACTTATTAATGACCCTTCCAGTGGCCCTCTACTCATGTGCTGTGCTAAAGTACATACAAAAGAGGTATGATAAAATACTACAGATTGAGCAAAGAGCCATAACTGTTGTCTGTACGAGGCATTTAGAAGGGAATGAAAAAAGGGGGAAACTGTGACTTATTAACTCAACTGTATTTACAACATTGTGAGCTCTAGTAAATGAAGAACTACAATCATTACCTAGGAACATAACAGCCCATAAAATCAAGAGTTAAGTTTAAACAGACTGTCTAAACAACAGAGTTTTATTATCTATTACATCGGATTTGCTCAAAGAATAGGAATGAAGTTTATACGAGCTATATGTTCATCAGAAGGCAGTTGCTAGTAGAGCACAGGGTGCATACATAGTTCCCACTGCAACCCAGAAGGATAAATGTCTAGTCTGTCTTTTGGGAACAATTTAAATGTCTACTGAAACATACACACATGCACTGGGGAGACTAAACTATTCTAATTCATTTCACATGTCCTATCACCAATAATTTTATTTCATTAAGAGTGTGGACAGGCCCTAGAGATCTGGGATGAGCTTCATTTATAGTTCAAGGTGTTCTTCAGAACTTGCACATAAAAAGGAACACACAAAAAAAGAAGAAATTAAGGACAAGGAAGGATTAATGTTAAAGGCAGCAACAGAAGGAACAATGCTATCAACAGTGATACCCACATCAGATAGAATTTGTGCAGAATGTTAAAAAAATTGTCACATGCCTGTAATAGCTATACTGGAAAAAAGATCAAGGGCCCATTGTACAACGTATCACAGAGACATTTAATAGCCAGTTCCTTCCTGTGGCATTTTCATCTTCTTTTGTTTGTTTTTTCTCTCTCCAGCTATATGCTAACCTCCCAGGGCCAAACTGCCATCTGTCTGATGCTCTGTCCTTGATGAGACTACTCAGTATAACATACTTTCAAATGCAAGTTAGTTTGGGAGAAGGGGGTGAACCCAGGTAACAGAGTGAAATGTATGTAGCCTGCTGTGCTGTGAGTCAGAAAAAAGCTAATGGCCTTGGTTTAACTGAGAGCTCAGCACTACCTGGTTAACCTGGTCCCTCTGCACAGGCCTGGATTTCACTCTGAGAGAAGAATTTGTGTAGCAGGATAGACCACTGCTGGGGCATCAGGCTAGCCCATCTGTTTGTATTTCTACCTGAAATGTCTGGAATGTCTCACCACTTGGAAAAAACAGTGCTATGGTTTCATTACTTCCAACCAAAAAAGTGTGCCTGAGCTTTAAAAGAGGAGAAAAACTGATACTCAGCTGAACCCTGGGTTTGTAAGGCTTTCAGGACTAGGTGAGAGATGTTATGAAATATTTATGTGGCTGGTCATTCTGTAGCATCAGTTTCCTGCGAGTGCCACTACATTTTCAACACTGTTTCAGCTGCTTTGAGTTAGAGAAAAAAATAAATCTGTGGTAATGCATGAGAAATACCATAGATAAATTTTTATTTCTGTGAGTGACATAATCTAAATAACACTTGAAAAGTAGCTAGGAAAGCAGGAAGCCTCTTAGTTTTTGGCATAGCAACAGAAGTTTAAAGACAGTTTTAATATAACAGATACAGCTGACAAAAATCAAATTATCAAGACAGATCTCAACTGTCTGATCCAGTGGGCTAATGCCAACTTACAGCAGTTTAAAAACTGGTCTATTGATACATGAACATACAGCTGCTTTGTGCAAACCAGGATAGTAATGCTACCTCTACTTAGTGAGCATTTTTTTTTAATACAAAAAAATAAAGCCAGTTAAAATGAAACATTTTTATAGAAGCAACTGTCATTCATTAAGAAGCCCGTGTAATGGTTGCTATTCTCAAAATCAAGAAAGAATTTGATTTAATGTGTTGATACACAGTTAAGAACAAATCAGGACAATTTAAGTGAACGAGTCCTGACGAGGCCTCATGATTTTGAGGATTTCTCTGTCTGCAGAGATCACTAATCATGAAATTCCTCACAGGCATCACTATGCTTCATAGCAGAGTAGCCTGAAGTGTTGTTAAAGATCATCAGTTGACACAAGAGTATTCACATAAAATAACAGGCTTGGATAGAAACAGTCAAGACTTGAAGCTAACAATATCATTATAAGCAACCAGCTATTATCTTCAAATGCTTGAAAATAAATAGAAATGAATCACCCTCTTGTGATTTCCCTTTTAAAATGTAGGCAAATTGTTATGGTTATTGTGGTTGTTTTTGTAATTGGTCTAGTTAAGATTGTACACTGGAATCTATACATGTATTTAAATCAGCTACAAAGGAGGCCCGATTAACCCTCTGGGTTTGTTGAAGCTGTTTTGAAGGCTGTAGACAGTAACTTTGCCAAGAGAGTGCCATGACATGGGGCTTCTTTGCCTTGCCTCTAGCTCTTCTGGGAAAAGGCCAGAGCTGACGCAATCCCCAAAAGCGTGCAGTATCAAGCAAGTGGAAAATAAGCTTATAAACTAGCTAGTGGAGGAGAGGGCCTCTCCTTTAGCCTTTCTGCATCAATTTCCTAGCTGCCCTTCTGCTGCGAGACCCCTCCCAAAAGTCATAGCACTGCCTGCTACTGGAGTGTCCCCTGAGGACAGTGACTCTCATGGACACTGAGGAAAGCAACCTCTATCCCATGTAGTCACAACCCATTTTTCTGCCATAATATTCAGAAGCTGAAAGTTGTCTTTGGAATTCAGAGCTAAGACCACTGTATTCTCACATTTTTCAGAAAAGGCTCTAAGAATACCAGGAGGTACAATGGGCGCAATGTGACCCTTTTGTGTCTTATTTCTTCTTTTATGCTTAGCAGACCTGAAAATAAAGGACTGGATGTCTAAGTCCCTGGCCTAATTAATCACCCATGCCAATGTTTACGCCATCTAGTTTTCTGTCATGTGGAAAAATATTGGTTTCTTTATTTCAAATTTTTCCAACTTCTAGCTGTGCAGAAAGTCTACCCTTCTCTATGCTCTGGAACAGGGAAATCCAAGTTCTCATGAATCTCACTTTCTTTGGTTTTCTTTCTCCTCCCTGTTGGGGGCAGTGACACTAGAAGGAACAGCTAGGCCCAGTCTTATTAACACATGACTCTGGGGCTGCTGTCACAACAACTTTGGGTTTTTTGATAATGGAACAGTTTACACAACAGCAGGCTTAGAGGTATGAAATGGGAGCCACCTTTCTCAAAGAGGTAGGAAGGTCTTTGCTGAAGAACTTGCAGGGATCATTGACAGGGCTTTAAACTAGATGTGAAAGGGGAGAGGGATAATATTAGTCTTGTCTATAACACGCTGTGTGTTGACACATTACAGTTCGAGTCACAGGGTGTTACTATGGGCCCTTCACCTGTTCCCCTGGGGTATGCTTGGGATGCTACAGTACAATTGGGGTCTAATGGAGATGACCTGAGAGCTTCTGAGATAGTATAAATCAACAAGGAATCTTTCATGGAACACCTCAAGGGAAATAAGGGGTGTTCCACTAAGAAGGTGATATGCCCAAAAGCCCAGCTCAAGTGCCACAGCATTTGTTCAAACACACAATTTATTGGCATCTATGTACAGTGTAAATGCTCCAGAGGGAATGGACTCTCTCGACGAGACGGGGATGGTCACCATCCAGATGGAAACAGGAGTCTCTGTCACAAGGATTTGCCAGCCTCCCTGCAACAGGAAGAGACCCACAAACACAACACTGTGCATGCGATCTCTTTCAAGATCCGCAGAAGAGCAGACTTACAAGTCTATTTTTTCATCTCTTTGAAATCATGCAGCGTGTTGGCATGTGCTGCTGGATCCTGTACCAAGCTTTGGAAGAGGTTGTGTGGCTCAGCAATTTTGAAGGATAGGGGCAAGATTATGTCCTCGAGTACATTCTCATTGCCAAAGAAGAAGTGGTATAGGTGTTTCTCCTTCATGCAGCAGTGCAAGTATTGCATGATATCCTGCAGCTGCGGCATGAAATCCTTCCTGTGCCCATCTGACAGGGTTATGGTGGTCAGGAGCTGCACCATGACTGACTTGAAGGTATAGGTGCAAAAGCTTGTGTCCACTAGGATGCAGGCAGAGGCCTTAAGGCATTTGAGGTGGAAGCTGTTGGGAAGGTCCTGCCTGGCCATATATCTGAAGTACTTCACCTCTGCCACAGCATAGCTCTCTGGCCATGTCATGCTTGGGGTGGAAGTGGCCCCTGTAGTCTGGCTGCTCAGGAAGATGTCTGAGACCCCTTGCTGCACCCCAAAGATCACCTCAATGAAGGAGGATCTTCCAGAGGGATTTATCAGCTGCAGCTTGCAGGAGTAGCTGGAGGGCAGAATTTTCATATTGTAGTGACGTGACTGAGGCTTGTTCATCCAAGCTGACAATATGAAGGTCTGGAACCAGAGGGAAGTTTTCTGCACACCTAGGTAGAAGCTGGTGCAGAGGCTGTGTAGGTGGCTGGAGTCCTGATCTTTTTCTCAGCTCCTCCTTAGGATGATGGTGGAAGCACAGCATGTTCCCTACCAGCTCATCCCTCGAGCAGGTGCACTCCAGCTCCAAACAGAGGCAGGAGTCCTTTCTGGGCATCTCCTCCATGGTGCCCAGCTCCAGGTAGAAGGTGTGGCTGCAAGGTGGCTTCAGGGGCACAAGCAGGTGGTAGACAGCATCGTCTTCATGGGACTCCAACCTTCAAAGGCGCTGCCCACACTGATGGCTGATTGCAGCACTGGGAAGAGAGTATTCGACAAGTGCTCTTGGAAGATGTGGAGGAGTTCGCTCACCAGCTCCTCCACTACCACCCCCAGTAGGCCATATTCTGCACTGGCCACATGATGGACTTTTCATAAATCCTGGCCAGATTGCTTTTATCATCAGGATATTCTCCTTCAGTTTCTTCCTCCTCCAAAACCCGCTCCATGTTGTGGCTGGATCTCTCCTCATTTCCACTGCTGAGTGCCTCACGATTCCTTTTCCTGAAACACCACCAGAGCCCGAAAAGCAGGACCAGGACTCCAGCAATCACCCAGAACAGCCACTACTTCAAGGTAGCAAAGAGCAGGGCTTCCCAGCCAAATCCCCACTGCTCCTGTGTCTTCTGAAGGCCCCGATGCTCCAGGCCCCTCTGCTCTATCTCCTGCAGCAGGCTGTAGGGACCTGGGACCAGGTAGGAGAGGGGTTGAAGCAGCTGGAGGCAGCAAAGCCTTTGCACCGTGCCCTGCCCAAGGTGCTCCTGTGAGTGGCTGTGGCCTTGATGTCAAGGGAGAACCCACCCACCTGGGGGACCATGTTTCACCCTGACCCTTGTCCGGCACAGCCTCCCTCGACATGCGCAATCACCGCCATTCCAAGCCATACTGGGACAGGGCTACCTGTTGGTGCCCCGATAACCTTTCCCGTTGTGAGTCATCCTTTAGGATGTCACGGCACTGCAACCAATCATGTGCTTGCCCGCCCACCAGCCCTAGACTTTGGCAGACTTTTGGCTCAGTGACTCTCAGCTGTGCCCGGCAGCCTGCGCCCCAACACCCACGAAGTGTAGACTTCCTGGCAGGACAGGGCTCCCAGGGCCTCCTTCACAAAGCACACAGAAGCCTCCCGAGCCCTTGCAGCTCACAGGTGCTGTGAGGTGTGGATGCTTTGGTCCTTGAGAGCCCATGCTGTGAGGTGGGATGGGCTCCCTTGGTGCTGACCTCTGTGCTTGTGGACAGCAGGGTGATCTTGGTGCCTTCATGACACCAGTGGGTGGGTGGTGGTGTATATCCTGGTGGTGGGAAGGGGCCTGTCCATGGCAAGATCTCTGTTCCTGCTGTGCCACAGCGTCATTGATTCCAAAGAGACTTTTTGCAGGAGTGATCAGGGAGCGTGGGTGGAGATTTCCCAGTGGGCAACACCCACTGCTGATAGAGCACCATCTTGTCCATGTCCAGCATGAAATCATAGAATCATAAAATCATTAAGGTAGAAAAAGACCAATCATGTCCAACCGTCAGACCAAGACCACTGTGCCTAAGGTGGGCATGCCAGCGACACTGTGCCTAAGGTGGGCCACACCAGGGCTCGCCAGCAACAGTGGGTCTGTATGGTGATGACAGGGCAATTGGTGATTGATCTTTCTTAATTACTATCCTCATTCTCTTGAAGTAATGATTAAATGCATTGCCTTTAAAACTGATATTGTTAACTTGTTGTTGATCACTACTAATCATCTGTCACCTTTCCTGTTTTAGTAAGTTAAATAAAACTTAATTTCACATTGTATTCGAGAGTTTGGGCTTTTAAGCTGATTGCACTCTGTGGTTTTTACTCTGTAGTAACACAGGGGTGCAAAACGGAACACAGGATTCGAGGTGTGGGCTCACCAGTTCTGAGTAAAGGGGCACAATCACTTCCTTACTCCTGCTGGCCATACCATTTCTGATACCAGTCAGGATGCTGTTGACCTTCTTAGGCACCTGGACACACTGCTGGCTTATGTTCAGCCAATGCTGACCAACACCCCCACGTCCTTTTTCACTGGGCAGCTTTCCGGTCACTCTTCCCCAACCCTGTAGCATTGCGTGTTACTCCGGTTTTTTTCCTCTGGTAACACAACACCTCGCTGGGGTCACCCAAGGCCAATCCTGTGGGGCTGCCAGGGCTTGATTTGTCAATGGCTCCCAATGAAGCCACTTCAGGCTCCCAACGGCACACAGGCTACGCGCATAGCTGTTGAGGGGGAAAAATTATTGTGATTGCCAAAACGTGGGATCACAGCCATGACTTTAGAAACCATTAGAGGAACTGGTTAATTTTGACAGTGACACAGTAATGCTTTTAGATAAAATTAGTTGATCGATATTTTGGGAGAGAGATTATTTGCTTTCACTGAAATTCACATTGTCAGGCAGAACAAACAACAGTATTTTCAGTGACCAGTCCCATGATTTGCACTATTCAGTGTGCATGGGATTTGAGGGGAAGGAAGGAGAGTGCAAGTTGCCGAAGGGAAAATTCTGGAAGGACACTGAATGAATCACTGCATGTGCACTCAGGTAGTGTGGTACGCCGTGCTGAAGCAGATTTGTGATTCAGTCATTTCAACACTCATGTCATGAGTCTGTGAGGACGTGTTTAGCTATTTCACAATAGGCATAATATAGTTTGAAAGCTGATGAGAACCTTAGGAGACCTAATGGGAACATCACAGTAATCTGTTTGTGTGGATTCAAGTCGTTTTAAAAAAGTGAGAAGCATAACTTTCTCTTTTTTTCTTTTATTATTTTATTTGAATCGATTATTCTGTTAGCTCAGTTATAATTCTACATTGCTGATCAGGAAACTTGTAAATCTCCCAGCATTTTGCAAGCATAGCTATCTATGATGTGTATAATTTGACAACTAGAAAGCAGGTTTGGTTAATTTGGGATTATTAGCTTTCACATTTCTTCAAGGCTTTCAAGGATACAACATTATATGACAAAAGAGGGGGTTTTTGTCTCGTCGCAGCCCCAAACACAGCACTTGGGCAACAGGCATCCCAAGACACAGAGCATGTCCATGTTCAAAGACTTTAGTCTTACTCTCGGGTGAGCTAGTTTTTGTGCACCTGATACATTCAATGCGCATAAGCCCAGTCAATGAGACTCGTGTGTGAATTTTTGCCAGGTCTTTTTCCCCAAGAGAAAGAAGGACTACCATTACTTACAAGTTATTATGATAGTTATTTCTGGTAGTAATTTCAGTACATTAAATGACACAAAACATAAACAAGTCCCGTTATGTTCTAGGAGTAGCAAATTTACACAGCAGCTGGGAATGAAATCAAAGCAGTTTTTTTTTCTATCTGACCAATGGAATCGTAGGATGTACACATCATATGCTGGCTGCTGAAACAGAATTACATATAAGACAGAGGTCCAAGAACAGAAAAAAAATGTTACAATGCATGCATTTTGGGAAATGTTCCGCTCGTATCACAGCACAGGCATGTTTGTTCACTCTAGACCGAACAATTTTAAAGGCTGAAAAAGCAGCATTGAAATGGTAAATTTACACTGGATTACCAATGCAGTCTGAGGTACTTAGAAAGTCTGAGGATTTGACTGGTAATGCTCTCACAATCTTTGTTCTAGAGTACATACAATTGAGGATGCAGGCTTGTCAGAGCTCTCCAATGTAGTGAAGAGGGAGCTATGAGAATTACATGCTTCAGCTTCTCAGTTTGAAGTGCTCACATTGGATATTTTAGGTACTTGTTTATGTTCTGCATATTTCAAAAGTTTGCCATATAAACCTTCTCATTCTGTCTGGAGACTTGTGCAAATTTGCAAGGAGGCTACAAAGAGAGATTGAAGCCCAAACAATGGCAATTTCTGCTCTTTTAACAAGACCAAAAAGTGTAGTTGTAGTTATTAATAAAACATGTAACATTTGGAGAGTTCTGTAATCTTCTTTCCTCATGTGCAGTTCCTTTTCTTCCTGCAAAGGAAGGACAGCCTTAAGAGGTGTAAAGAGGATAGAATTATTTGCAAATGTCCAAACCTGAAAAAAATGTGAACACCAAATTACTTTTTGTTACAGTTCTGAAAGACAGGTGGATAAAGACTATTATGTTCATTAACTGGGTGCAAAGGTGAATGGGGGTTTTATTACATTTCCCTGGTGTTACAGAGGGAAACAAAACCAGACACCCAGCAATTCTTGTCTTATAGCTCTGTACTGTTTTGTGAGACCATGCTTAGCATGAAATAATAAAGAAAAAGGCACTGCAATTAGATTATTTGACCTGGTAGGCTCTTAAATAGTAAACTCTTGGGGAAGCAGGGAGAAGGCGGCTACACAGCCTTTGCCTTCTCTGCTACAGAGACAAAAGACTGAGTTTCATTAAGAGTTACACCTACAATGGTTCAAAAATAATTACCTTGTAAAATGAATTTTTGTTAGTAGTTATTAATAATCCTGAAACAAATCTTGCAAACTTAATTGGGAGCTTTGCCAGATAAAAAAGGTAATATTTCAGCAGTGTGACCCTGTATATATATTTTCTCTATTTAAATGTTTCCCAGCCTTCTTTTAAATGCAGAGCAGTTATAAGCTAATTTAATGTCTGCTGCTTAAGTTCATATCTGATCATCAGATGCTAACATTCAAACCCAACACAAAGCTTTTGTATTGTCCCCACCTCCACTTCTGTCCCTCCATTACCTGATTCATTTGGTTGGGCTGGTAACACTGATGCACCATGCTGGCAACACTGATGAACCATGCTGGCAATACCAGGACACTCACTCCTCCCCTGCAGCAGTGGTTTCTGTTCAAGTGAAAGCTGGCTTTCTGCAGCACTCAGGCCTCCTACAACAAAGAGACAGAAATGAGATTAGGGCTACATATTCAAACAGACCCAATTCTAAAAGCCTTTTGCTGTGTTACTGCTGTTGCAGTGGGTCAGTCCAACAGACGATTCTGCCTTGTCTTTCCTCATTCACGTGCTCAATTCTATCACTCAGCTGCCAGCTAACAGTAAACCTCCTTCTTAAAATCTGGTGTTTGACAGAAGGCAGGCTCAGTCATGAGCCAGCTGCTCCATGCTTCCCTGGCTCTAGCTTTATGCTAAGCTCTCCTCTCCCTCCATGTTGACACCACAATCCCATGCCTGTACTTTTTGGCATAACAGTTTTCCCTTGGTCCTCTCCTGACTGTGAAGGTTCATCTTCAACTTCTTATTTCTGCAAAGTCAATCAATTCTCTATTCTGACATCCAAAAATCATCTTTGCTCATCCTTACCCTAAGATAAAACCTCTAACAGACAAAAATACAAACAGATGAGTACTAGTTCACCTTGTTCTTCCCTCTTTGGTACCGTAAGCCTGTCTTTCCCATATAAACTCAAGAAAGGAGAGAGCCCATTCCAGAAGGCCATGGGACACTTGACAGCCAACCTAATTCAGAATTCAGGGCATGGATGTGATAGGCATAAGAAACCAGGAAAAAGCACCAGTAAAGCTGGAAGAGTGGAGAAGAGGCAATACAAGGGGAAAAAAATTGAGTAGAGACACCACTGATATCAAAATGCTTAGAATTGCGAAGAGGGGCATAATTACAATATTTGAGCACATTAATTGAAATATTGTTTTATATTAAAAGCATATTTCATCTCCTATTTGCAATCACAGACTTTGGAATAAATGAGTTCTTTTATTATCAAGTTGGCTTCATGTTATACCAAATTAACTTTCTTGAGTTTAATTACCTATAATATATTCAGCTTAAAAGAAAATTACATCCATTTTCCCTAGCACAGCAAATCAAAAGTTATCATAGATATGTCCTGCTTAATGCAGAAAGAGTTCATATTTTTTAGTTGTGAAACTAGTTATCCTGGTAATAATTCTAGCAATTTCTGTGAAACACTGAAAATAAAAGACTGACCCCATTCTTAATCCTCCCACTACAGGGGAGAATCATACTCATCTATTTCATCTCTTTCTGTCCACTGAATGCTTAGGGTGCCTAAAGCGACACTACTCCACTTCATTCTTAACTTCAGTTAATTACAAAGTTCTAGTCATCAAATCCTATTATGCTCGAGACAAAATTAATTTTTGGACTATGTCTCCATAGGATGCTGTTTCTCACAGTTCCCCTTTAAAGAAGAAAGGATCTAAACTCTTTGCATCTTTACTCTGGCCCTTCCCAGATAGTGAGGGGGGCCAGGTGGGGGAGTCCCAAACAACAATGACCCTTCCCCCCAGAGACTGAAATCAAAATTATTCTTGAAATACTTAGTGAAAAAAAAAAAAAAAGGAAACAAGTAGGGAGGCATGGAACCCTCAAGGTATTTTGTGTAAAAAATTGAACATACTGAGGAAAGGAAGAAGACATCATAGAAATCCATACCTGACAAACTGCTTCTTGTGAATACGAAGACAAGGCCACTCATTTATAGCTCCAAAGTGGGAATGAAGAAGGAATATGTTGGGAAGTTCTGTTATTAAGCTCTGTGTTGGAAAAAAATATTTGTGCTCAACACACACCTGACATCAGGTTTTGTGGTCAGCACACACCTGACCTCAGGTTTATATACGAGTATCTGAATTACTTCCATCTGAATTTAAAATATTATGGTGACAGAATAAAGCATGCTATTTAAATTGTAAACATAAACTGTAAACAGAAAAAAATATGAGAGTGCTTTTACTTTAAAATAAATCAAAAGGTTTTCAATTTAAACTGGAACTTGCAGTTGTCTACTTTTTTATTTGCAGCTGATCATTTAATTCCCAGAATACATGCATTCAGAAAATAATTTATTCATTTTGAATAGATTAGAAAGGAGGATGTTTAATGGTAGTTTCCAGTATGGAATTTACAGACAACTTATGATTTCTTTCCCTAAATTAGAATCAATAAATATATTCCAAGGGACATAAAAATCTTCTCAGATTCCTTCTGAGACAGGTGTTTTGTTCTAGATGAGCTCATACAGCAAGCAACTTAAAGAAATGCCATTTATATTTGTTTACACTTATACACTCCATGCATGCATAGGCTCACTCTTCTGTTGCCATGGGCCTTCTTGTATCTTCTCTTCTCCTTGATTCCTGTGCATTTGTTTACTGTATTCAGAGGGGAACCCATTAACATGCTCCAGGTTTGATGTGGTGTACACTCTTTCAATATGAATTCCATGGTGTGTCATATGTTGCATGATAATAGTTATTAATGCTTTCGAAGATCCTATATATTTACATTCACGGTTCTTTTATTATACAAGCAAAAACAAGAGAAAAAGAAAAAGAAAAAAATCCATTCAGCTATTTTCAGTATTAATAGTGGTATTAGCACTATTAAAACAATGAAAATAGACATCCAGTTTGTTTTTGTCTGGATTTTGTTGGATGACTGCACCTACAGTGAGATGCCAAAATGCAGTCTTTTTATTCCTCCCTCCAGAGAATGAAAAACAAAGCAAGAGTCAGTCATTTCAACCACATGGAACAATCATGCTGAGCTGTACCAGGACAAAATCATTATGTGGTTATAGGAATTCTGAGCCAGACCTACTGTATGTATTTAACAGGTCCCTGTGGAAAGATGAGAGCTGTTCAAAAGTGCTGATTTCATTGTAACAGATAAAACAGAATGCTCACACTGAAGAGTTATGCAAACACCAGTAACATGATAAAGATTGCCCTAGAATATCACGGGACTGTGGAACTGCCCTCATATACAAATGACTCTCTCCCTACCCTTCTCCATCACATACAATGCTTAAGCAGAGATAATTAAAATAGCTGAAAAATATTTGGGAGGCATTTCAATGCATTTAAATTGTAAATAAATCTTACTGAAAACTTGAATCTCAAGCAGCTGTATGTAGGAGTAGGCACTAATAATTAAATATATATCATGTCTGATTACTATCAGCTGGAATTATACACACTCTTCATTTCGTTGTTGGGTTAGGTTCAAAAATTAAGTTGGTGACTAGAGGAAATCACAAAACATTTGAATCAAATTTTAAAAACAGCTAAGATATATAGAATAAATTTTATTTTTTTTCCCGTACTGTCATACAAATGGTGACCAAATACAAATGTCTAAAAGGGGCCACAGATTTGCAGACATGAGAACTACAACTTGTTCCAAACTTCCCACATCTACTACCCATAAATACATTCTCCAAAATTACTTACAGAACGTAAGTTTTTAGTACCTTGTGAAGGACAAATGTCCTTTCTCATCATAAAGGAATTCTGAATGAACTCTATGTTTGCTGCTCTACTGCTCAAATTTAAAGTTTTTGTGTTTATACTTTTCAGAAAGATCGAATTCAAGTCTGGTTGTATAAGTAAAAAGAATTGTATAAGTTTACTAGTATTCTTATTTTATTTTCCTTTAAATGGCATAAAATCTTTTAGATTGCATCCTGCACATTTCAAATCTAAATGTTAATTAAGGTGCACTGAAAACATTTCATCAGAACTTATTGTGCATAACACACCATTTAAGCAATTCCAAAATATTGTATTAGACCATTTTAAACCTCTTTGTAGGATAATAGGATGATTCAAACAGCAGTCACTGAAGTAAACGTAAATCACAGCTTGACTAATCATAAACAAGCATTGTTATAAAAAAGAGCTTCTTTTCTAAGTGAATCCTCTAATACTGTAGGGTTTTTTCAAAGCATGCACTGGAAGAAGTGCTGGTGGCTTTATCTTTACTTCAGAGCTGAGTTGAATCTAAAGGTTATCCTGATCATTCAGGTTTAAAAGTGGCTTATATTTTACAAGTATTTTGTTCAGACAAAAATCATGTTTTTCTTGAGTCACAACAGCTGAAACACGAAATTCTAAAGCCATATCACGTTTATAAGGTGACCTTCAAAGCTGACTCTTCAGATCTGTGGGGGTGGATTAACACCTGGAGATTTTGGGTTGTTTGTGTTTCTTGTTTTTCAGAACAAGCATGTATCTCTTCCCCCTACATCTTTTTCTGATTTGCAACTTGATCGCTTATTAAAGACTGATTTAAATAGCTCCTACCCAATAACAGCAACATATTGATATCACTGCAAGCACTGATGGGGTGTGTGTGTGCAGATAAGGGAAAATGAAGGAGAAAACCAGTAGATAAAGTAAGAATATAACATTATAAAATATTTACAGCTAAAAATTTTACAGAATTCCAGTTTGAAACTACTACTTCCACCAGGAAGATTTTATTTCCATTCTTTCTTTCTGCAGTCCCTTGTAATAGTTGTTCTGCTTTGAGTCTGCTTTCAGCAGCTTCTGGTTTCATGCTTTCCATTTTTTCAAATCACAGACACAAGCAGATCTGGCAAAGTTGCTGTCCAAAGGCAGATGTAAGATGCTTGTTTGGTTTAAGATTTCCATTAAGTATTTTAGCTGGATTTAACATTTAAGTCTTCCCTGTGGAGTGCTGTGCTGTTGAAAAGGCATAAGCAAAGTATTTCATCAGCGAGAGGTACAGCATACTTCCACTGTTTATCCTTTTGACCAACACTGATCATTATTGGACTGGCCAGTGGCTAAGTCATGGATGTCAGTCTATTGACAGACAGAATGATGAGCAGAATGATTATGAATCCTACCAACCAACATCTTCAGTGCTCCGTTCCTCTGAAGTCTGTCAGGAGCAGGCAGGTGTCCTCTCCGTTCCTCCACACTCTGATGAATAGAAGAACAGAAGGTCTAGGAGTTGGCAAGAATACAAAAGGAGACCTCACATTGCCAAATGTTTTATACAGAAAGAAATTAAACTGTTATAGTTAACATTGTTAAGGTTCAAGCATTCCTTAAGTGTTTGCTTCATCACTACAGAAGCAAGCATATTATTTTTGTAGAGAAGGAACTTTAAGAAAAGAAAACATAAATAGTTTCTCTTCTCCTGCTTGCAATGTGATGTGCTGTTATAAATCCATGTTTTACTCATGATGTAGCTTTTATTACTTCTCACAGAAAGTGGGGTTATTTTACCTAATGGGAACACCTTGTTTCTCACAGTCGTTTGTGTAAGAAAGTAGAACTGGTTAAGACACACTGTATATTATCAGCCCCCATACTTTTGGCTAAGAATTACTAATTTGCATTTGTCCATCAGTATTGACTATTTACTACTCAATTTATAATAGCAAGTAATCGAACTCTTGCTCAGCACCATTTTCATTGGTGACATGATATAATCCATTTTCTGTGTATTAAAACTAAGGTAAGCTCTTTTTAGTTGTTGAAATGTCAGCTGTGCAGCCTGACACGTACTTTGATTGAGTTTGGACATCCTGTTGGGCTGTCTGAGAAACTGACTTTTAAAGCAAAGCTTGTGAAGAGTCTTTGTCTTTGCAACTGTTCCTTTGTTCTGTTCACACAGCACACTGAAAAGTGATTTTTTTCTTTCAGTTCAAATATATCTAACCAAACACGTTTCTATGCAAATTTTTTAAATAACATCCATAATTAGATAAGAATCAAATAAAAAAAAAAAACTGACAAAGGATGTTCCACTGTACGTAAGTTCCATTAGACTTCACAAAGGAGCAGAACAGCAGGACAGATCAAAAAGAAATGAGGGACAAGTAACTGAACAGGGAGAGCTGAATATGAGATGAGACAACAAATTGTAATGGAATTGAAGGACAAAGACTAAAAAAGGTGTAGAAAGGAAACAGAAAGACTGAATGTAGCCTGATATTGTTCAAAATGCAAGATAAAAGAAAAGGTGGGGAGAAGAGGGATTTTATGAGTTTTTTGCAGTTACTCTAAAGAGTGTTTCCTCAAAAAGGCAGGGGAGCGTGATTTACCGTTGATATTCCTTGCTTTGTAAGAGTAACTGTAGATGACTGAGAATTTCATTTGTGTATTTATCTTATCCTGGATGAAGATATATTAATTTTTTTTTTCCTTTTTCATGTAGAGACCATTTAGCTGTATGATAACCAGCAACAGGATTTCTATCATAACAAAAGCATCATAAACCCCTCAACATTCAAAGTGGTACATCTTTCTCCAACATTTATTAAAAGATTTTATACTATATTCAAAGGAGATGCTGAACAACCTGTAGTGCAATCCCTCATTCTAGCCTGCAGTGTATAAATATTGGGTCAAAGTTTGTCAGGATGCCTTTCACAAGCCTGCTAGAGTCTCATTCAATTTTGGAGTGCTCTTGGGAAGGTCAGCATCTACAGTAAGGGGTCCACAGTGCTCTTCTTTTTGCTCTTCATTTGTATTCCTGTAGTGTCTTTACAATGTTATAATGGATTTCAGATACCTCTTAATTAATACATGTAAGTAAGCGTATGTTTGACTCATTTCTGGTGGTCATTACAACATGGACACAACAGCCACCATTCCAAAGCATAGCTAATGTTAATTATGATCATCTCTGCCTGTTAAAAAAGTTGGACTGGCAGCTCTGTAACCTAGGATGGGATTTCGTCAGCGTATAAAACCTCTAACCTTGTGCTACAGGAAAAGATTTTCATCTTCTTCCCCAGTGAAGTCCATTTACTGTAGAGTAATGATTTTAGTCCTCACGCAGATGTGTAGATTCCAGCAAGGAGAAAAATTAAGATTTTGACTGAGTATGTCTTTAAGCTCATAACACAGACTGGAAAATCAAATATTTATGATTAACAATTCCTATTTGAATGCTTAGATATATTAACTTATTCCAAGGCACTCCAAGAATGAAGAGATATTTGTCCAAAAATATGTAATCCATTCAATAAATTCTTCCAGTAAAACAAATAAATACATCTTTTACCGTTTATGTTTGTAATGGTAACAGACAACTGAACTGTACTAACACACTTCAATAAATTTGCAGTTATTTGAGTGCTGAAGAGTTACTTCCTTAGAGTCCTACAGAACAACACTGTGGCATCAGAAATAGTGTCCAGTGAAGGTGGCTATAAAAAAGCACTGCCCCTTTCTCCTGTTTGCTTAGAATTACCCAGTGAAAATGAACTTTCAGTTCTCTGGAGGTAAGTAAAGTAAAGAAGCAGTAGCAAACAAGCAGAATCCCCAAACATAGGGATAAGAATCTTTGGTTATATTTTAATAAATTAAAGGTTGATTTATTTTTTTAACTAGTCAAATAAGAGTAAAACTGGCAGCTTGGAAAAAATGCTAATGCATGACAAAATTCATGTTGTATCTCAAATGTCTAAATACTATTTAATTAATGCAAAAAATTCCAAAGGAATCCAAAGGAATTCTTCAGAAATAAAACTACTTACACTTTCTTTCTCTGGCCTAATGGACTGCAAAATTTGGTCCACATTATTTAATATAATAGAATTTACTTTTGATATGCAAAATATTTCAACTACCAGGACTGTCATGCAAGAAAAAAGGAAGAATCTGAGTAGCTGCCAACATGAACTCTGAATACAATACATTTTCATCAAATACTCTCAACAAACACTCCTTGCACTGACTTCACTCTTCACTGACAATAAATGTCTCTTATCATTTCATCAGATCAGAAGTATCAGTTCAAGCAGAATGGTACTTACTTAATGGGAAGCTTGAACAATTTATGTCACCATATATTTTTTAGCAAATGTTACAAATGACACAGGTGAATGTATTTGGACTTTTAACATTAACTGTGTCAGACTGATGAATCATGTGCTTATTCATGAGTAGGCCATTTCTGCACGACTCAAACTGTAATATATCACATTATACAAAAATAACACAAGCTTAAAAGACATAACGTAAATAACAAAAAAATAAAGAAAAACTCATTATTCAAGGCCACATTCATATGAGAGAACTCATAAATTTCCCCCTGAAAATAATAAAAAATTCACAGGCACTCAACATATGTGCAAAGCTGCCACTTATTATTTAAAAAATTCACATAAACACTTAAACCTAAAAGATCATGAAGCAAACCCCTCAGGCTTGAATATATATCTAGACTAACTTCTGAGGCCAAGCCTGATATTTTGTCATTTTATTCATTCAGTCATGTGTAATCAACTAACTTGCTACAACATCTCATTGAATTCCTTGCTGATACATGTTTACTGTTACACTCTTCTTGCCCCCAAATAATTTTTAATACAGATTAGGGAAACAAATTAAAACCACACCCAAAATAAGTAGGAACCCAAAAGTTATTTCCTTGTCATTATGCACTTACACTGCCATCATCCACCCCTTACAGAAGTCCAGAGATGTACATGATGCTTAACATCAGCTCCTTTGCTCCACACTAACAACGCAGTAAATTCATTAGAGAAGTCTTACCAACTGGGAGGGCTAGGGTTAAACTAGTTGATGCTAAAACTTGATCACAAGAAAGAGCTTCAGATGTTCAAAATCCAGGCTAGGCACTGACAAAGAAATAGTCTGGACAGAACTAGAGCATCTACAGGAGGCACAATGTAAGATAATGAGCAGAGCAAGGATTTATGGAAGCATGTGAGCAAAGGTAATGAAACTACACAACTGCTTGAATAAACCATCTTCCATAATACAACAAGCCTGGTTGACTCTATTAAATTTTAATAAAGATGGCTGATTATATTCCAAAGAATCCTTAAATGCTTTTTTTCTAAGCATTTTGCCTTAGGTCAATAGGATCTGCTCTTTTCACACTAGTGCTATAGATAAGCTCTGATTTAATCTCTTTGTCAGTAAGATACCCACGTGAAATTAGCAATGAAGAATTGAAACTAAGAGTAGACTGTCATGCAGCTCCACAACTAAGAACAAAAAGATGGGTTCCCATTACGGACTTTCCATTTATAGGAAAAAGCATAAAATTTAAAGAAAAGGGGGCGGATTAGATTTCATGACAGAGAAGACGGTGAGAAAATGGATAACAGAATGAAACACTTATATACCCAATTAAAGAAACTAACGTCTTCTCAGTTAGCACTCTTTTGTTTATGTGACTTTATGAGAGTCTCTTCACATCTATTTTGCTGACAAGAAATCGGTTTTGTGGGGCTTGAAGATCTAGAAATTTACTATAAACAATGATCATCACCACTCTGGTTAGTTTACTGCGTATTAACTGTAAGAACTAAACTTGCGGCTGGTAAGATGCTTTAGCAAGTGCCCAGAGTAGATGCAGATGCAAAATATATGGTTAAAAATATGCAAATATTTCTCACAAAGAAATATAAATTAATAAATAATCACATTTTTAATCTATTTTCACTTGTCTTACGAGCACAGCATATTTTATTTGGTTACAAGTCTGATCTATCATCTCATTAATATATCTAGTTGCAATCTAGTGTAGAATAACCTTGGCCTAATTAGCATAATATAATTATATTAGTATAAGCCCATCAGTTTTAACTGGGTTTTCTTCTATATGTAGTAGAAGTAGACACAAATATGGACTATCCTAAAAATCAAAATAGTTATGATGTGCTCGAGGAAGCAGATGGACAGATAACCCATTGATCATCAAGAAGTGCAAAAGTGTCCAAGAGGTGTGCAGACTGTGGTGATGACAAATCAGAAAACATCTATTCAAGTTGCACAGTGTAAGCATCATCAAGGTATTCTCTTCCCAGTCCCAAAGCTGGGAATAATAAGAATACTGGAGTAACTGACAGTTCCTGGAAGATGCTCCAGGGAAGGACACCAAACAACCCCTCACCAGGATCTGAGAGAATCTCACCAACCTTGGGGAACACATAGAGTGGGAAAGCCATTATACTAGTCAACTCAACCTTTCCCCATGTCCGGGTCATCTGTCTTATGGAATGCCAAAGTTATATAATTCATAAAATTGCATGTATCTGTGATTAAAGCAATTTGGTCACCAAATTTATTTAGCTTCCATGTGATCATTTGTTCTTAAACATCAACATCCAGATACGTGAGAAGGCATCTAAGTACTTGACAATTCCCATTCTTTTCATGGGCAAACGCAATGTTTTATGAGTGAAAAAATATAGCCCTCTTCTAGATAGGCAAGGCAGTAGAAGAAACACTGTCTAAAGCACAGCCATTGTCATGGCACCTCTCCCTAGCTGACGGTATACAGGGACAGATTTAGACAAAGAATCCCCATAGCTTCTAAGGCAAGTATTCAGAGCACCATAATATTTTACCTTGCTCTAACTGACAACTTATCTGTGGAAGAAAATAATTTTGCAAGCTGTCTTCATGATAAACTTTGAATAGTTTTATTATGGATTGTTTTGTGTGCCTGCAATTCAGGACAGCTGCACGGTAAAAAAAAAGATATCTGTGTCACATTTTGCTGCTTCTTACACCATGTTTGATGGTATTTAAAGACACATATAAGTACATGTCAATTCTATACGTCTTAAAGTGCATCATATTTTATGCATCATCTAGTATCAATACTGCCACATTTCTGTAAGAGCAGGCAGATGCAAAAAAGTACTTCGGCTGAAAGTTAGGCAAATTTTGGGTTATAGCTGGAATTCTACAGGCTGACAAAAAACTGAAGTCAACAAGAGTTTTACAGGTGTTTGTTCTGCATCAGGAATACTAAGCCCCAAGTACTGTTAGATGGGAATTACAGTGAAAGAAAATGAAATATGGCTTAAGTTAGTAACCATGAAGTCTGATGCTAATCTGATAGACAGGTATTATTTTATTTTGGGAAACGATAGTATATCAGCATGTGAGCCACAGAAAAATAAAAAAAAGAAGGAAAACCACAGACAGTGGATTAGCAGTAGATGCAGTCATGCTCTGAAGGAGATATGCATGTGGGAGAAGGCAATGGGTTTTGATCACAGATGTCCCACGAAAACACTGGGGCACTCTGTGCATTCACTGCTATAAGACACCAACACACTGGTTTTGGACCTTCACTTGGGGTCTTCCTCTTCAACAGTGGAAAAAGAATTAGTGGTTACTTCTTTTGTGAAATAGGTAAAGCCAATCCAAAAATCAAGAGTCCTGATTATACAAGACACAGCACAAATACAGAGCTAGGGACAACCCCTGTGCTATAGGGATTACATTTGAAAAAGAAGTTAAAGATTAGTGTACCCTTCTTGCATATGAGGCAGAGGAGCTCTGTTCACGAGTGAGTTCTTCCAATCACACAAAAGGCAAATAATGAATCAAGAATTTAGCCCTAGATGCCTTGAATATTGCTCTAATGTTTGCATTGACAATATTCTTCGTGGTGATTATGGAGGCTATGTTCTCATAAGCCCTCCTCTCACCACACCATCTCCACTGCCAGGGACTCACATCTCAATTTTCCACAGAAATTATGTCTCATGTGTAAAAGAAGGATCCACTGAAAGCTTAAAAAAAGTAATTTCTAGTTTCCAGATGTATTTTCCTCATGATGCCCAGTCACACATATTTGCATATGTGTGTATTAAAAATTAAAAGCATATCATAGAATCATAAATCATACAATCATAAGGTTGGAAGAGACCTCTCAGGTCACTGAGTCCAACTGTGCCTGTCTCCTTACTAAACCATGTTCCTAAGGAACTCATCCACCCGTTTTTTAAATACTTCCAGGGATGGCGACTCCACCACATCCCTGGGCAGCTGTTCCAATCCCTGACCACTCTTTCAGGAAAGAAATTCTTCCTAATGTCCAGTCTAAACCTCCCCTGGCTCAACTTGCGGCCATTTCCTCTCATCCTATCACTTGTCACTTGTGAGAAGAGCCCAGCACCCACCCCGTCACAACCTCCTTTCAGGCAGTTGTAGACAGTGATGAGGTCTTCCCTCAGCCTCCTCTTCCCCAAGCTAAACAATCCCAGTTCCCACAGCCGCTCCTCGTAGGACTTGTTCTCCAGCCCCCTCCCCAGCCTCGTTGCCCTTCTCTGGACATGCTCCAGCCCCTCAATGTCCTTCTTGCAGTAAGGGGCCCAAAACTGAACGCAGCACTCGAGGTGCGGCCTCACCAGTGCCGAGTGCAGGGGCACAATCACCTCCCTGCTCCTGCTGGCCATGTTGTGTCTGACACAGGCCAAGATGCCATTGGCCCTCTTGGCCACCTGGGCCACTGCTGGCTCATGTGAGTCATCACATGGCATTTCTGCAAGAAAGGTGCACCAAGGAAAGGTAAATCAAGAGTGAAAACTGTAATGGTGAAAATGTATTGAAAGCAAAACTCAAGTGTTACAAAGCTACAGCCTTGGCTGTGAGGGACTCTATGGATGTGGGAGCCTTTAAAGAACTCTGCTGTTTGTTACGCTGCAGCGTTAGAGTCAGTGATCTGAGGGGCTGCTGCTCTGTTCAGTGAGGCAGGAACCAAGACTAAATGTTCATCCTGATTTTGTAGGTACTCTTAGAGTGGAAAAAAGAACATTTTGGTGGTAGCAGTTGGCAGTATCTGTGTTCAGTACCCACTGCACAAAAAGCACCCGTGAAGAGAAAGGTACAACCCCTCTTTTCTCTCGCTTTGTACACCGGGGGTAAAATCCATACGTGGAACCGTACAGGAAGCAACAATTAACCATTTAACATTCTTCAAGATAACTGTAAATAGGAAGGAGTGACCTCCATTTGTCTGTCCTTTAGCCATGTATGTGCAAAATAAAAGGAGACAGTTATTAATGAACCTATATGCCTACAAAATGACTGGATTAAAATTCTAAATCCTATGGTTTATACATAAAAAAATTACCATCAGATGCAATAAAGGCCCTCAGAAAAACAATAGGGCTGAGGTCTTCAGCTGAGTTCAGGAAAATAAAAGCACTAGCAGACAATCAGGGATTTTTAACTCTGCATAACCAAAGATTTGAACAAAGACTGTTTAGCAAGAAAAGAAGAGGATCTCCTACACCTTTGCTGACAGTGTAAGAAGAAAACAGAGTGAAAGGAACATTCAAGCTTCCACAAACCTACACAGCAGCAGTGAAGGCACCAACATTCTACCATCTATCTCAGCAGGGATTAATTTATCCAACTTATTCATTGATAACACTAAATTTGGAAGCTGTGGGTGCTAAAATGTGAAGTTATGATGCTGCCACTGTAGTGAAGTAAACATTTAATTTGTCTGAATTTTAAAAAGGAAGTGATACAGCAGTGTGCTGGATTTAATGTGTGACACTCAACAGCGTGAATAGTGTTGCGGCACACAAGCCGGGGTTGTTTAGCCTAGAGAAGAGGAGGCTCAGGGGAGACCTTATTGCTCTCTACAGCTACCTAAAGGGAGGTTGTAGTGAGGCAGGAGTTGGACTCTTCTCTCAGGCGACCAGTGACAGAACGAGAGGACACAGTCTCAAGCTTCGCCAAGGGAGGTTTAGGATTGACATTAGGAAGAAGTTCTTCACTGAGAGGGTAATTGTTCATTGGAATGCGCTGCCTAGGGAGGTGGTGGAGTCACCATCCCTGGAGGTGTTCAAAGAGAATTTGGATGAGGCACTTAGTGCCATGGTGTAGTTGACAAGTAGGAGTAGGTGTAGGTGTTGGGTCATAGGTTGGACTCGATGATCTCAAAGGTCTTTTCCAACCTTAGGATACTGTGATATGCCTACATCACTATAGTGATAAGACAGAGAGTATCTACAGGGCAGTGAGCCAATATCATAGCCCTACTGCATTATTAAGGAAAGGGAGGAATGGAATAAAGACGGAATAACAGCTATCATGTTCAAATAAAACAACTGACCAGGTAGAGATGGGATGATGAAATTTTGAAGACTGACATGAAAGAACACAGGGAAGTTAGCTAACACACTTCTCTTGAAACTAACAAGCAATATATTTATAAAACTTCTTCCACCAGTCGTAGACCCAATTTAGATGAGACCTAACTGTACTACCATGGTGGGTTGACCTTGGCAGGATGCCAGGTGCCCACCAAAAGATGCTCTATCACTCCCTCTCCTGAACGAGACAGAGGAGAGAAACTATAATAAAATGCTTGGGGATTGAGCTAAGGACTGAGAGATGACTCATCAATTACCATCACAGCCAAAACTCTACTTGAGGAAAGAAATTTAACTTATTACCAACCAAATCAGAGTAGGATAATGACTGGTGTGGCCCCATCTTGAGTATTGTGTGTAGTTTGGGGTACCACAGTATAAAAAAGATATAAAGCTACGGCAGAGTGCCCAGAGAAGGGCCACAAAGTTGGTGAAGGGTTTGGAGGGAAGCCCTATGAGTAGCGGCAGAAGTCACTTTGCCTGTTCAGTGTGGAGAAAACGAGACTGAGGGGAGACCTCGTGGTGGTCTGCTGCTTTCTTACAAAGAAAGGAGGAAGAGCAGACACCCTTCTCTCTGGTGACCAATGATAGGACTCAAGAGAACGGCAGAAAGATGTGCCAGGAGAGGTTTAGTCTGGCTATTAGAAAAAGGTTCTTCACTCAGAGGGTGGTGGAGCACTGGAACAGCTCCCTAGGGAAGTAGTCATGGTGCCAAGTCTGAAAATATTCAGGAAGCATTTGGACAATGACCTCAGACACACGGTGTGAGTGTTGGGGTTGTCCTGTGCCGGGACAGGAGCTGGATTCGATGATCCTTGTGGGTCTCTTCCAACTCAGGTCATTCTGTGATTCTATGATTCTAGATCTTCAAAACAGCTTTCTCCCACCCCTCCTTTCTCCCCAGGCTTAACTTCCCAAATTCTATACCTCCTCCCCACTAGCTGTGCAGGAACAGGGAATGGGGTTCAGTCAGTTCATCGTGGAGTCAATCTTCCACAAACTTCTCCAATATGACTCCTTCCCCATGACTCCTGGGCTACAGTTCTTCATGAACTACACCAGTGTGGGTCTCTCTCTGCACTCAGGGTGCAGTCCTTCAGGAACAGACTGCTGCAGCATGACTCTCCCATGGAGGTCACAAGTCCTGCCAGCAAACCTGCTTCAGAGTGGGATACTCTCTCCATGGGCCCACAGAACCTACCAAGACCCTTCTCCAGTGTGGGCTTTCCATGGGATCACAGCCTGCATCAGGCATACACTTGCTGCAATATGGGGTCCTCCATGCCTGCAGGTGGACCTCTGCTCTACCGTTAACAACCATAGGCCGCAAGGGGAAAGCCTGCCGTGGTCTTCACCACGGACTGCAGGGAAATCTCTGTTGCAATGCCTGAAGCACCTCCTCCTCTTCCTTCTTCACTGACCTTGGTGTCTCTCACATATTCTCACTCCTCTCTCCAGCTGCAATTGCTGTTAGGCAGCAACTAATTTTCCTTGTTAAATATGTTGTCACAGAGGTGCTACCGCCACCGCTGATGGGCTCAGTCTTGGCCAGCAGCAGGTCTGTCTTGAAGCCAGCTGACACTGGCTGTATTGGATGTAGGGGAAGCTTCTAGCAGCTTCTCACAGAAACCACCCTATAGCACGCACTGCCCCCACAAAAAACCCACCTTGCCATGCAAACCAAATGTTGCGTTTGTCTGCTTACATTGACAGAAACACCCCACAAAAACCCCTTGCATTCCACATAGCTGCAACACAAAAAAACTAAATAAAGTGTACATCATTTAGAAACAGCGTTACTAAGTGTAACCAATGCATTAGACATAATCCATGATCACTACTAGATTTCTTACCTGAAACATGGGGCAATCAAACATAAAGCCAAAAAAGTGCAATTCCATTAGAGAAATACAATTTCCCCTGTGGCTGCATGCAAAACAAACGTGAGGAAAAACATACCAGGTAGTAGTAATCTCTTCTGTCTAGCTGTAGCATGAAGTATAGACCATTTATCTTTGCAGAACCACAGGAATTTAGTCTCTCCTTGCATTGCATATGATGCGGCTGTGCTAACATCAGCACCGGCTATCCAGATAGCCAGGAGGTTCAAGCTCTTCATGTCTTACTAAGATCTGCTCCTTTAAAATCTGTTATGAAAACTAGTGAAGTAAAGAAGCGACTTTTAAAGTTGCAGAACAGGAAGTACCTTTGCATTTTATGGAGGAAAGGCTAGGTTAAAAACCTGATTCCCAACACTGATGGCATTTCTGTGTTGATTTACACTCAAATTTGGGGCCTGACAGTTAGTCTTAAAAAAGACCAAGAAGAATCTTTGATGTCTAAGCTCATGCTGCCTGTACGTTTGAATAGTATATTCACTGCATGCTGAGAGATAATAGAAAATCTATCTAGCTTTTTCTATTGTCAAAATGAATTTTGAACTGATAGAGAATGAGCACTTTTCAAAGAAGAGAAAGTATATAATACTTTTATTTATCAATTACAATGGATTGCCCAAAGAATCTGTAGAACAATGGAACAACTGGTTACAGTTCAGACTTCTGCATACTGAAATGGGGAGGGCTAGCAGGTGCTGGTTGCACCAGTTGCACTCGGTATACTACAGAGTTGCTGTAGCTGCAGGGACAGAAATTCCCAGCAAACAGGGAAGAAAAAACACTTTTGCTGAACAAACAGAAGTTGTTATAAGCATTATAACCAGCACCTGATATAAATACATTCCCTATCTCAGTATTTTTTTAAAAAAATCTTATTTAAAACAGACCAAACACTGTGCAATGGACCTCTGTCAGCCGGAATGTCCAGATGGGTCTGATAAGAACAGCTTTCTGCCTTGAAGGCTTCATCCCTGCAGGATAAGTCTTTGGTCTTAGGCTTGCTTCAGTGGCTTTCAGAGTTGAAGCAAACTCTTTAATCCCTTCTCTTAGCCTTTGAAAAAGTCTGCATCCATCGCTTCAGAGAACTCACTATCTGCTTGATTAGGTGTCCCAGTCACTGGGGCAGAATGGCACTCTCCATGTTCCTTTTAGTCCCCTGTTCATTGTAGCCTTAGAAGTCTTCTCTCCCCAACCAGCCTCTGTTCTCCTGGAGAAAGCCATGGAGAGATGGCCACAGAGAGCTGTCCCTTTCTGAGGTGTTTTGAGCTAAAGCAAAACAAATCCTCTAATTTTTCAGCTAAGCTTCTTCTAGGTAACTTCAGTTTCTAAGAGCTACCAGCATGTTTTTCAGACAGTGGCTGCCTCTAGAAGTGATAACACCTGTTTATCACCAAGGTAACAGGGCACTGGTATGTAGATAGACCATTGCTCATAATTCTTCCTATGGAAATCAAGACCATCCTAGAGCTGGTAGAGTGCCATAAATCAAAGAGTGAAAAAGAGGTCTCACCTGCATGGAGGATTGAACAGGATGGTGACCCAAAATTGATTAAGGGAGTATTCTGTGCCATATACGTCATATTCAGGATAAAACTGAGGGCTCATGATAGTCAAGCCCTCTTCTTCAGTGGCCAGTGTCATCCATCTATCTGCCGCAATCCCAGTTCATATGTTCCTGAATCCAGTTCCTAAGTCTATCTCCTGCCTGCCACTAAGACGAGTCCAGGACTTTCCCTTCTCCTTCCCTACATTAACAGTGGTGATGCATAATCATCAGGGAAGTTTGATTTGGTTTTATATACTTCTGTATATTTTATTACTCTCTTATTAATATTATTATTTTAATTTTTATTGTTTCATTAAAGCTGTTTTAGTTATAGTTTCCAACCCACAATGCTTTGTCTCTCATTTCCCTTTCACCTTTCCCTGTAGGGGGGAATTTTGTCTACTAAATGCCCAATTTTGCTGCTGACCTGACCCGGGGGGCAGCTAAACATGGAAACAAGGAAAAATGTTTTCCATGAAACGTGATTTTGGGTAGAAAACATCACTGTGTTCAAAATCCAGTTTAAGACCAAGAGGCTTCATGGGCACTTTCTGACAAATTCTCATAAGGGAGAATGTCTTCAGAAGGCAAAAATTCTGTTTTAAGCATAGTGACTCATTTTACTTCATGTAAGTAATGCTGCTTTGCAAAAACATCATGTCCATTTTTAATGTCAACACATACAAGGAAATTTGCATTGCACGATGATCTGCAATGTGAATACTCTTTCCAAGTTTCACAACTACTCACAAAAAGCAGAAAGGTAAAATGTGACTCAGCTAAACCAGCTGTGAACCACAAGCATGTAGAGTGCAAATGAAAAGGAGAAGAGCATTGATTTAACTGAATAACTTATCATCAGATTTGTAGGAGCTGTTAGCTGAAAATGAACAGCAAAATTCAGGGCAGCTCACTTAGTATTACAGAACCCTGAGACCTATCAGAATTTCATGCCTAATAAATAAATAAAATAAAAAAGTCAAAATTTTAAGGCATAATTTCATTTTAATGACTCCAAAGCAGATACATCTGATTTTGGTCCATTGTGAAGAAGGCAACTCAAAAGTCATGAAGTCAGGAGAAAGAAAGAATATTGGGTGGCCAAATGCTAGCTCCTTCTCCCAAAAGGGACATGGTTTAGTGGGGAGACAGGTACAGTTGGACTCAGTGATCTCAGAAGTCTCTTCCAACCTTATGATTCTATGAAAATTCTCATACACTTCATCCAGTAACTCATTAATGTATAAGAAGTCCCTGGGAAGAGGCAGATGAAGTTTGACTCGTCTGAAGTCACTGTTCTTATCTCCAGACTAGGGACTCCTGTTCCTTTGTACTGTTTTTTCTGAGGCAGAGTTAATTTTCTTTACAGTAGCTCATATGGTGCTGTATTTTCAGATTGTGTAAAAATAGGGATGTTTTAATTACTGTGGAGCAGTGGTCATGCAGCGTCAAAGCCTTTTCTGCTTCTAACCCTGCCACACCAGCAGGCAGGCTGGGTCTGCACAAAAAGTTGGGAGAGTCACAGATGGGACAGCTGACCCCCGCTGACCAAAGCAATATTCCATATGATATGACTTCATCCTCAGCAATAAGAGCTACTAGAAAAAAGGTGGAAGGGGAGACATCTGGAATTATGGCATTTGTCATCCCAAGTCACCGTTATGCATGATGGAATTCTGCTTTCCTGCCAATTTTTCTGCCTGCCAATGAAAAGTAGTGAATTCCTTCCTTATTTTACTTTGCTTGTGCACGCAATTTTGCTTTACCTATTAAACTGTCTTCATCTCAACCCACAAGTTTCTTAATTTTGCCTCCTGATACTCTCCCTCATCAAGTGGCTGTGTAGGTCTTAGCTGCCTACTGAGTTTAAACTACAATACTCTTCGAGCTTGTTTATCATTAGGGTCCAGAAATTTCCCAGTAAGGGCAAGCATAGAGTGCCTGACTTTTCTAGCCTTCTTAGTAGAGTGCCATCATGAGAAGAAAGGGTGCTTGTATTGATAATCCCATGATCAGGAAAATGTAAGTCTGCTTCTTTGGGAAAGGCTTCGATCTGTAAGTTACGTTAGAAAAGTTGAGTTTATGCTGCAATTTTCTGCTTCTTTATTCAAAAATGAACATAGTCCATTGTCCAACACTAACAAGGCAATTTTGTTGGATAAATCACTATAGTCTTTAAGAGCAGATGCAATATTACTATGCAATGAATGTTCTAAGCCACACAATTGCAACCCATCTCTGATCCAGGGCTTAGTAGAAAGGGCTGGAGCCACTAATTTTGCATAACTTCCTTTTGTGTGCCATTTCCTTGTCAGTTTGAATGGGAGTCGGTACATTAATAGGAGCCGAATAACAAAGTGTCTTTGTAAACTGCAGTCCCTCTGGCACTTGAATACATGTGGAAATTGTATCCCAAATTCTGGCAATTATTTTTATAATTAAATTGTTACTAGTATCCAATAAAATACCATCAGTATTTATACTTGGTACCTTTATCACATAAAATTATTTCAATATAACTAAAATAAAATCAAGTCAATTAATAAACAGAATTATTCCTATCAGTGGTAAAAGATAACAGGAGAGGTTAGTTAAAAAGGAGAGAAAACTAACCTCATCCACTCCTTTCCAGAGGAAGACAATGTACTCACAACTTCATTGGTTTTGCCTGCAGGGAACAAAATAAAACCAAATGTACATACAACCATCTCAAAGATGTTCTTCTCAATTAAAGCTAATAAATATTTGATCAAATTAACTGTGTGAAAATAAAACACAACTCCAAATTACGACAAAACGAAACAGTGCTAAAAAGCTGTAAGCAATCTAGGTACATTCTGCCAGTCTGTCCATTCTTTGGGTCAAAACTAATTAAAGTATCCAATCAAGGGGCAGCGAACTGTAAAACATGACAGAGTTAAAGCTGATGTGCTTCATGGTGCTGTGCTTGCTTCCCATGTGGATGTTCCCCTGGCAGGATCACTTCTCTGCTCTTAAAAACAGGAAAGATGTGGTGTTGGATCCTTGTGGGCCATTCTGTGGTAACGAGCTTCTCAATGTTTGAGAAGATACCCTGAGGCACTGTTTCCAGAAGGTTCACAGTGCCACGGCAGGAACGCAAATCATGCTACGCAGAGCTGGCCACGCTGGTTTTAGAGCAGCAAAGTGCTGTGCATGGGACGAGCTGTCACTCAGCTTGTGACAGCAAGTGGATCTCCTGACCAATTTATATCTTGATAGCAACAAGGAGAATACACACACACATAAATATGTGTGTATGTGCATTGTATAGTCAAATATAAAAATATATACATATAGATACATATTTATATATGCACATATATGTATATACACATGCATATACACATATGTATATCTCTGTATTCTTTTTAGAAATGAGAGATTCTGAAGCCACAGGTCTGTGATGCTGTGCATATGGATGTGAGAGGATAGGAATGGGTGGAGAACATCATATAGTCACTTGACATGTTGCCTATCTTATTTTCTGTGAAGAATAATCCAGTATTTATAAAGTTTAAAATGGGTAGAAAGACAGTTGGAAAACAATGATTATAGAAGGCCACAGGGTCTCTAGACTTGATAAGCAATCAATACTCATGGTGATAAAGAAATGAGTAAGTTTCTGAATCGAAACCTTGTTAAAAAAGCTCAGCGCACTGCACGGATGGCTCTTTGGGCAGCTCTTCCCTGGGAGCCATTTCTAGTATAATTAGAGTTTACCTCTCCTCCTCTCGCCCAGCCAAGGGTTTCTCCCTCTTGCCTCCAGCGGCGAGTTTTTCATTTAACACTCCAGTGCCTCACCAATAATAAAAAAACCCAAATCATCCAGAACACTTAATGGGCAATGATTTTTTTTTCCAGGATGTGACCTTCAAGCTGGTAAACAAATTCACAAAATAAACTTAAGAAACTTAAGTTTCCTCCTATCTTTCAACTTTACAATTTCAAATTGCATAGTCAAAATAGTTGGGAAATCATATCATTCCGTGTGGTGTACTCTTCTCAGGGGCCACACTCCATTGAGATCCTCCGAGGTACTACAGTTTGTCCCTACATACGTGAATCTTTCTGTTGATTGTAATGGGATTCAAGGAAAATGCAGCTACTTTTAGTGAACAGGGATGGAGTCAAGTATATGCCCAAAATGAGCAGGTGCTCAACCTTCTCTTAATTCTCAGGCTGAATATAAGAACTTCTGGTGTCTGCATCGTTCCAGAGATACCCCACTGACTGAGAGTTTTCCAATGTAGTTTCACTAGTTGTATTTATTCATGAATTTACTTTAGAAAAGTTTGTTAGGCTTAGCTCTTAGAGAAAGTTAATTTCCCTGACAGAACAGAAAAAATGCTTCTGGTACGCAAAATCCTCTTTCCCTGAAACACTAATGTTAATGTATTACTACACCCCAGTGGTTTTTCATTTAGTTTGGAAAATTTGGTTTTGATGTGTGTAAATTTCACTATAGTCAAACACCCACAGTAGGAAGACATCAGTACCTTTTCTAGAAATAACATTAGAAAAACATGTCTAGAGTGACTAAAGAGATGTTTCGTTAGGCATATGTACTTTACCTCAGTCAAGTGCATTGGCACAGAATAAGGAAGAAGCTGCTGTCATTGCTGGTGGTAGACAGGTCTCACAGATAAATAAACTCCATTCTTCTGTGCTATCAACCCAGTGTCTTTTTAAACACCATATTCGTTTGAGGGAAAAACTATCAGGGAGAATTTCTCAGTTTTCCTTCTGAGATATTTCAAATCTTGGTGTCATCATATACAAAATTCATATTTCACAAATGACAAGATTCATATAAAAATCCATGTAGTAGTGCTTGCCATAAACCAAATCCAGACTAAATTTAGATAAAAATATATACAGAGAACAAGGATTTAGTGGAGCTGAAAGCTGAGTGAGAGGTACGGCTTCAAATTGAACTAGAAGTAAGTGTGGTTTAGTTTTTATACTGTCGAGTTTTTACCATTTGCTAAGGTATTGAAAGCCATGAATGTAATGAGTAGCAAGAAAAATATTCACTTAGCAAGTGAATCTGGTTTCTGAAGAAAACAATATAAAAACAACCAAGTAGAAGCTCAGGTACATAATTTTTGAAGACTCTGACTATCATTATCACGTTAATAAGTAGGTTTTAGCCCCACTGAAGAATATTACAAATGACTATTTAACCTGTCTTTGATTTATAGATCATTACAACTTTTGTGCAGATTTATTATACTTATCATCCCTGTCTCACAGAACATAGCTTTGGTTTCTAAATATTATAAAAACAACATTTTCCAAGCTAGGCGTCTTGGTAAGGGACCAAGAACAGCCTTTCTCTGTTTCACAGAAAAGCTAGATTTTATACGTGGGATGCTTCTGCAAGTGATGGGAACTCAATACATCTTAAAGGTAATCCTGTTTAATATCAAAAACTTTGCACTGCAAGGCTGAAGCATTTGAGTCTAGGTACCCGCTTCAAAGCCCCAAACACACTCTGAAATTAGCTAGTGAGACACAAATAACCTCAGTGCACCAGGAAATATTAAGAGAGAAAGAGAATGGAAGGAGGGAGCCGGAATGCATTTTTAGCTCAAATCAATGTTTGCAAAAAATACAAATCAACAAATATTGAAAGAGTCATGAGTTAAGGATACAAAAATTTACAGACTAGTTATAATAATTGTGTCAAAATGAGTAACATCGAATAAATTACAGACTAAAACAACACAACTAAAGAAGATACACATTTTATAGTCCATATCTGTCATCACTGGCTTCTTTGCTTTATGATCTGTGTCTAACATTCCTCATTACTCACTCACCAAATAAACCACCCCTTTCCTTTTTTGTATTGTTAGCTCTCTGGCAAAGAAACTACAATTCATTGTACCCATAAAGTCTTTTCCAGATGATTATATCTACTGTGAAATAAACAGACGACTTAAGAAAAGGAAAAGAGTTTGTTTTGCTCCAGCTTTGTCTCACCACTGGCATCTCTACAGTTCTTAGAGAGGGGGAGTTCTAGGACCTTTGTGAAGTGGAAGGGATTTCTGCAGAAAAGCATTTATTTACTTTGACAATCCTAAGAAGCAACCTTTGTGTTCCACACGACGTAGAATTCAGGTAGAATTTCTCTGCTTATCTTACCCAAACTCAGAAGTTTAGACTTGGAGCACAATTTCTTTGTACACAGTACAAGATGCCCTCTTCAGTTGTGCTACCCTGTGACAATGAGACCTCGCTACCTGCACTGTAAAACCAGCCATTCCTGTACACATATTTCTGTGTTCATCCATAGAGGTACTAAAGGAATAACAGTCTGCACCCAGGTAATGTAGATATACTTGAAGCCATGTCAAGCAATGCAAGTACAACTCATTATCACACAGTAGTACCACACAAATCCTGACATAGATATTTATTCCTTCCTTACAAATAAGCTTCTCAGAGGATTAATAGCTGGATTTTTCTTCTATATAGAACAAGTTCAAATGAGGCAACCTCAAAAGTACCCGAAAGTCTTGCTCTCTAACATTCATTTCTCAAACAGGACAAGAAAGAACTAGTGGCATTTCCCAAGCACCAGCATGGTTTATGGTAATAAGCGCTGCCCCTTGAAGTCTAAATAGAGAGGCTAAGAAACCAATAACCGTAGGCATGTTCAAGTACTCTATCCCCTCGTAGGTTTTAGTCAAGATGCTTGTTTGCTGTTCCTTGGAAGAACAGTTTCCTAGTTCTGCTGGTAGAATATTAAAATAACATTGACTGCTCAGTCCTGTAAGAGTCAGAGTACTCAACCAGGAAAGTTCAAAAGCATTTTTCATGGTAATACATTCAGTGAAATCAGCTTGAGAAATGAAATATATCTTGTGAAACTAGATTTTGACAGCAGGCTGGAGTTCAGCTCACTTAGAGTGTCACTATCTCATTTTGAGCTAGTCTTTGGATAGAAAAGGAAGTGGTTTTAGGCACCATTTGATTTGCTTCATTTGTTGTATACAAAGTAATTTGGTCAGGTTAACCCACCATGGGCAACTCTATCATATATTAAAACAATTATTTCATACTTCAATCAAATAACATATATATTTATATAGATATTTGCAAACACTTAAGAGAGTTAGGTTCTCAGCTGAGACTGAATTTCTGTTTGCTCTGAACATAAACTAATACTGGAGCCCTGTGGAGATTTCTGACTTGTGAGTTTCCCAGAGTTGAATTTATCAGGCGTGTGCCTTCTACTCTGAGAATTATGTTTTCAAAGCTGTCTGGCTAAAGCTCACCAGCATAACGGGTGATTTGAAAAATGCTGTGAGATAGTGTGCTAATACCGCTAACTTGTAGCAACGAAGCATGCGTGAAAGTCAAAGGCTCACTACTATCAGCTGCTTGCCAGTTTTTCCCAAATGCCCTATCCTACATACTACAAGTCAGATCAGGCAAATTCTGATTTTCTTGAAGGCATCATGACAGTAGACAGTAAGACAGTATCTAGCCTAACATACTGACCTCAAGTGAAGAACAGCACCTGTGAATTTGAACTGATATATTTATATATGAATATTTGTGTGTCTATATACGTGTAAATGCCTGATTGGAAAGAAGTAGCAGCACTGATTTTTCCTAACTATACTTTTGCTTTCACAAACAATTGAATCAATCAGTCAATCTATCTGTCTATCTAAATATGTCCATATCAGTGGAGAGAGAGCCTGAGAGATTTAAGCAAACTAAAACCACACAATTTAGGAGCTGTGGCACTGCAAAACTCTGTGTGCTCTACAGATGAAAAGCAAACAAGAAAAGAGCATTAGCTAAAGCAAGCGTTCTCAGCCTTTTTGCAGGAAGTCTTAATTTAGAAAATCTACTCAGGAAGAATAATTGTTCCCATTTGCTATTTTGCCTGGATGACTTTTACAGAACTTCTTTTACCATCAATTGGCAAATTCAGTGGAAGAAACAAATTACCCTATTATTAAAGCGTATTTTCAGCAAACAGTAGGTATCCAACATAGGCTGTCCTTAACCAGCTCTTTTCCTAGCAACTTCTAAGAACATTATGCCTGTATCTCCATTTGCCTTTGTCTTACTTCTGGTTAGTGACAGAGTAGATCTCTGACAGAGGGACAGTCCTTCTCACTCTGCATATACCCCAGTGGGTTATGCTCCAGGTCGGGGCAGCCGCACCAGCTGAAACGTGAACTTTTCAAAGGGTTTTCTGTACTGTGTGCAGTTTCTGTACAGCTTAATTTCAACCTTTCTCACTAGTTCTACTAGGATTATTTTGTATCAGCATTCCATTTATAAGCTGCCCCTGTTTTTACAGGTGGTAATACAGGAACGTTTTAAAGTTTCCTCTGGGCTAATATTTTTCTAACTAAGGCAGCTTTTCCCTATTAATGAGAGTTTAGTTTTTATTTCATTTCAGTATTTAATTAGTTTATAAGAAAAAATGTCTTGGGAATTGACCTGAGTATAGTTTTCAAAGTCATGTATTTAGAATTAAATTTATCTTGCCTAATTTTGGCATTTATGAGTTAGCTGTTGCATTTAAGTTACTCATAGACAACCCCTCCACAGTTAGTGGAAAAGAATTAATTGCCTTTTGGACTTGATGCTTTTCCTTCCACTGGCGATATAAGTAGTCAAGATTAAAAGAATTCATCAATATCTAAGCAAGGCACTTTAAAAACCAGGGAGTTAAAATCCAAACCCATAGTGCATTCATCTCATGTATCTTGATTTCCTTGTAAAATTACTATACATACATTTCATTAAACTTTTAATGGACATTTTGAAATGCATTTTGCAGCACAATTTTTATTTCTGTCATTTAAAATGAAAATGGTTTAAAAGATCAATAACCAATGGATTAATGACTCACCGATGATGACAATAGGGATTTAAATCGACATCATCTGTTATCAAGAGCAATCATAAAGCACTTGGGAAGCAGATTTACAAACTATTTCTGCTTAAGTGGTGTCATAGACCAGCTTCCTTCAGAAGTCAGAGGGAGAGGGGTAGCAAATAATCACCCTTAAAGCAAATACTGAACTATAGTCACCACACACTTTCATGGAAGACACAACATCTGTTTCACATTTAAGCGTGAAACAGCACTACTTCTCAGCTATCTGAGCGTGGCTACTGACTAGCAGGAATCAGACTGGGCACATGAGCTTTGCTGTTTGCCCTGAACATCATCAAATAAGAGGTTTTTTGGACACGCTATGTTTCCAAGTTGAAAGGCCTTCAGGTGAAAGATGTTATTGCCACGAGGCTGTGAAAGCCTGCTTTCATGTGCAACAGCCCTAGCTTATGCTGGGCCTCATCAACTGAAAAGCAAACACATACCACTGGAGAATAATGTCACCCTTCCCAATACCTCCTGAGGCAGGCTTCAGGGCATGGGGACGCAGTGCAAACTAAAGCTTTTTAAATGATCCTACGTCACATGCAGTGCACTAATAAAAAGGGGACAAAAAGTGAACTGGGGACAAAGCCTGCTCACCCAATTGCAACAAAACTCATACAGATTTTGTAGAGCCACAGATTCCCTAGCAATATAATACAATCTCTTTTATTTTAGCCTTTTGGGGCTTGCAATTCAGTCTTCAGGGATGCTTATTACCACAGGAAAATAGGCACACAACCTTTGTATAATGGCCTAAAATGCCAAGAATTCTTTATTTTAGGTACCAGTGGCAGCATAGAAAATGAGAGGAAACAGTGCAGCACTGGTATGCATTTGCCATTTCTGTTTCCTTATCATTGTTTTTCCAGTTTTGGATCATGTAAGTAGATCAGGAGTTTTCCTCTCTGCCTTTGAAATGGTAGGTCTCATTGGTCTGTTTCCCCCCCTTCTTTCTCCTATGAAAACCATTTTTTCCTAACTACAGCTACAATTAAAGAGTATTTCTTTGATATGAGAGCACAATTCTGTTATTCTCCGTGCTCATATTTCTTTTATTGCTGTGCAGTTTCAGGTGCTCTGCAGTCTGCCTAGATTTTCAGATCCAGCGTCAGCACCCAACCTCCTTGTTCTGCTTTTCGGGAAATATCCCTGTTTCTAACTCCCTTCAGCCCCACATGCTGTGCTTTTATGTCCACATGCTGCCACTTGGACAGAAAGCACGAAGATATACAGTTTTCCTTTGCAGTGGTATGGCCTTAGCAAGTAGGCAGCTGACTACAGGAACCCTAACAAACCCAGTAACACAGCAATTTTGTGAATACACGTGGTATTCCCAAGATTCATTTAAATATCTTTTGCACACAAATAAGCATTAGTCATCACTGCTCTTTATTAATGTGAATATATTCAGCACAGTCAAGATGCTAAATGTGGTAACAACTTATGATCAGAATGGTAACCAACTACCTGAACTGGAGAACACAAATAGTAAGCTCAGTATGGTAGGTAGATCATACTTCCCCTAACAGCTATTCAGCTTAGAATCATAGGATCATTTAGGTTAGGACAATCTTTTAACTATAATCCCTTTGGGAATTCACAAGAGTGTTGCTTACCATCAGAATGTATCTATTACCACCACCGAAGACTTAAATACAAAACAATAATGACAAGATGCCCAGAAGAAAATAGCTTAAAGCCCATAACATCATATAAAAACCAGCTCTTAATTTCCCCTGTGGTTTTCTGTAATCTTTGACACTGCATTTACATTCTACTTAGCTCTCCAATGTGTGCTAGAACCCCAGCACAGACATATAGTAAAACAGTTCCAAGGGGTTATGTTAGGATACCAAGGATCTCAAAGACAATACATTAGCTATTGACAAGTTTCATGAATAATTTTATTGCATTTTTATTGCTTTGTAGTAAAAATGTCTGTACAAGATATAACATCATTAGTCTTTTCCCTTTCAATTTCAAATGATTTTTTTTGATATGTCTAAGAAAATCTATTTTCACTCATAGGTCTAAAAAAAATCACACTTCCAGTTTGAATCTGAAATGTAATTACAATGCACACTTCTCCATTGAAGCTAAATGGGCTAGAAAATAAGAAATGTCTTTTTGCCCTCTTTTGTAACTTAATACCAGTTTAATTTTTAAAAGGCCATTTTTTAAAAGTAAGAATATTTTGGTTAATAATTTAGTACTCACTTCAGTTAAAATACTTATTAAAACTTTCAATGACATTACAGTTAAAAGTTTGAAAATAGTTTTATTATAATTTCCAGCTCCATCATTTTCTGCTCTGAAAAGAAAGTACATGCAAAATCACTTTTTTATCTTAGTGTTGGTACAGTACAATTGCTCAAATCTACTAAGCAGGATTCTTAACTGACAATATATTTCAGTATATCTGAGGTGTTTTCATACAGCAGGTCAGCTTTTTCAGAGGGTGCAAACTGCTACAACTCTGCCACCTCCAGGGAAGACACTCTGCTCAGGATCTTGTCTATGGCCCTCAGCAGAGAAGGGACAGCTTGTCAGCACAAGAAAAACTTTGTCCAATTTATATTTTCCTACTGGTTATCTTGATATAATTTGCCATGAGGCTGAAATGCCGTATGTCAAGTCACCTCAAAGTTGTAATCCCAGCCTTAGGTAAATCTGAGGAGAGGACAGGTGAAAAACACAGGAGCTCGACCATACAAATCGATGGGCTCAGATGCCATCCGCTCGAGGGTTGAGAGAGCTGGCTGATGTCATTGTGAGGCCACTTTCTGTGGTCTTTGAGAAGCTGTGGAGATCTGCGGATGTCCCTGAAGACTCAAAGAAGGCTAATGTCACCCCATCCACAAGAAAGGCTCCAAAGAGGACCCAGCCAATTACAGACCCATTAACCTCACTTTGATCCCTGGGAAGGTTATGGAGCAGATGCTCTTAGTGACTGTCACAAGTCAACTGAAGCACGTGATTGGGAAAAGGCAACATGGATTCACTAGGGGCAGATCATGCTTGACGAACCTAATCACCTTCTGCGACAAAGTGACCCAAGTGGCTGATGTGAGACAAGCAGTGGATATTGTCTACCTGGACTTCTCCTAGGCTATTGCCACGGTTCCTCATAGCTTCCTCCTAGAGAAACTGATGCTCTACAGCCTAGACAAATGGTCTGTGCGATGGATGAGGAACTGGCTGACAGGCTGTACCCAGAGGGTAGTGGTAAACAGTTATTTCTCAAACTGGCAACCAGTTACAAGCAGGGTCCCCCAGGGATCGATACTGGGCCCATCACTGTTGAATATTTCCATAAGTGATCTGGATGTGTGGGTCAAGAGCACCCTGATGAAGTTTGCAAATGACACCGAGTTGAGTGGGGAGACTAACACTCCAGAGGGAAGAGCTACCCTCCAGGAAGACCTGGACAGGCTGGAAGAGTGGGCTAGCAGGAGCCTTACACAGTTCAATGGAGATAAGTGTAAGGTCTTGCCCTTGGGAATATATAACCCTAGTGTGCAGCACAAACTGGGTTCCACCTGGCTAGAGAGCAGCTCTATGGAGAAGGACTTGACAGTCTTGGGTGGACAACAGTCTCAACATGAGTGAACAGTGTGCTGCAGCAGCACAGAATGTCAACAGGATGCTGGAGTGCATCAAGAAGGGCATCATCAGCAGAGACGACGAAGTCATTATCCCACTCTCCTCAGTGCTCATTAGGCTGCACCTGGAGTACTGCATCCAGTTTTGGTCCTGCTATACAAAACAAGTGCTGACAGTCTGGAGAGGGTCCAGAGAAGGGCCACTAAGATGATCAGAGAACAAGGAAACCTACCATACAAAGTAAGGCTGAGAAAACTGGGTTTATTCAGCCTTGAGAAGAGAAGGTTTAGGGGAGACCTTATTACTATGTAGCAGTACATATAGATGTCTATTGAGAGGATGGAGACTCCATTTTTACGAGGAGTGACATAGAAAAAAGAAAGGGTAATAGGCATAAACTGCTCCTGGGAAGATTCCAGTTGGGGTCCAAAAGAAGATTTTACACCATGAGAACAGTTAAAATTGGAATAATCTCTCCAGGGAAGTGGTGGATTAGTCTACACTGGTCACTTCTAGGACTCAGCTTGACAGCGTTGTGGGGCTTCTCTTTTAAACTATAGATTATCCAAGAGGTTGGACCAGATGATCCCTGAGGTCATTTCCAACCTGCCATTCTATGATTCTATGATTCATTAGCACCTAGTTATTTACAGTTTTTCAGGGTAAATGCCAACATGGTGTGTGACGTTAAGTGGGAAGAACAGTATTGTACATCCACTTTACTGAAGTCTTCAGGATTAGAAAGGAGCCAGGCAGTAGAGAGGCTGACCTAGAGAGTAGCAAGGCAGTTCTGACAACAGAGTGCTATGCTGAAGTTTTCTGAGGTACACTTACCTAGGGAAGACAAAAATGTTTCATTTATATTGTGGTTTAAATACCTGCATGTGCTACATCTAATATTTCTAATGCGGCCAATGACAGCAGCTACAATAATACACCAACCACAGTCTATTCACAAAGGTTCACTAGGAGGTTGTCTAGTACTGCTTTTTAGCCCTTTTTACTGGTACATTGTTTCAGCTGGTACCTTTAATTTAGATCTTCAAGGCTTTGCCTGACCATTTGGACTGAAATATTCCATGCCATTGTCTGTCCCATGCTTCTTTTCCTTTTCACTGGAAGGTCTTAGCACAAATTCAGTTATTTCTGGGAATGAGGCTCAGGAAAAATTTATTCTGCACTTTGAAAGGACTGGATGCCTCCACTGTGCTGCAGCTGGATCACAAAGAAGGCAGGAAAGACCCAAGTTTGTATTATCAACATGAAAGCTCTCCAAAATATGCCAGGTTATAAAGTACCATATGTTTTGGAGAGACTTGAAGGGTAATATCTCTTAAAAATTGTCCTTGACTGAGATTTTCCAGCCTGGAGCTTTTAGGTACTGAAGTGGGACCTTCTCTGCAAATATGGGTCCAAGGTGCTGCAGGCAGTAGAAGTGAGAAGGGAAAGGCTGCCCTCCTCCTTTCCCTCAAATAGCTAAAAACTTCAGGACCCCTAATCACTCCCCAGGTCTCAGTGCACGCCTCAGCTGTGTCCTGAGATGAAACACATACAAGACTGTGAAGCAGAGCATACTTCCTGATTATCGCAAGGAGAAAACCTTTGTGCATGGGATGTACAGAATCTTTGGCATAATCTGTTTTACAACCCTGATCTGTCTCATTGGTAAGTGAGACAGGGCATAACATGGGGACCACCTGTAGCCCTGGTGCGTGAAACAGTTCAGCATGTCAGAGGAGGGGAAATTGAGGAGACGCACAATTTAATTGCAAAGAGATGAACAGCTAGAACTGATAGAGTCCAAAGGAAATCAGATGGAGAAGGAAAGTGGGAGTAAGGAACAATGATTGAGACTGGAACCTTCCCGGCTGAAATTTGAGCTGAGTGGAAAATATTGGACTTGGAACAGATACAGGGAACTAAGTCTGAGTAAAAATAAGACAGTGAAATTGAGAGCCTGGAGAGTTTGTCACTTCATAGATTTTAAATCTAAATGGCCCATTAACTTGCATAGTTAGATTTAAGGAATAGAGAGTGAGAGTTAAATGGACAGCCAGGGAGGAATACAGTCAAAGAAGGCTTAGGAAGGTATCAGAGACAGGGCCCTCAATGCAATCCTCCCTGACAACCTGTCTCAACTCAAAACGGACCTGGCTGGCCAAGCTTGTGGTCTGCTCTGATATGGATCTGACTTCTGTAAAATCAGCTAAGTTGTGAGCTGTGAGTAGCCTCATCTGCTAACTAAACATCCTCTACCCTGTCCCAGGGAGCAGTACTGAGTAAGGAACTGGTCACCATCTCCAGCCTGCCTCTGTTCACTGTCTCCGAGCATGCTGCAGTGGGAACACTGGGGAAGGTTCCTGCCATAGCCTGCCCCACAGCCAGCCCTCGCTGCACCTTGATAAGTTGGACCTGAGAGAGAGATTGGCTTGGCAAAGCAACTAAGAGACAGGAGAATGGTGTATCACAGTGAAGACAAGAGGAGAAGAGGATCAGGAGGCTTAACGAATAACACTAGTCTGAAAGAGGATATGGAAATTGCTGCATAGAGGTCTGGAGAATGAGCTGGAAAAGTGGACAAGAAGCTCATACTAGAGGACTGAGGCAAATGGTGAGACTGAAAATGAAAGAAAAGATCTGATACCCAGGGTCAGTTACACAGTGTCTGAGCTAGTTATCTGCATTGAGATAAGAGAAGTCTTGTGTCCCAGAAATGCACATTTCTCTCAACTGAGTTTAAAGGATGATGAATTTGAGTACAGAAATCCACATAGTTTATGTAGAAAGTTAGATGAGACTGCTCTCATCTCCAGTGTCCTGGGAATAAGGCTGATAGACTAAATAAGGAGCAGAACAGGGGACACCGGGAATGGTTGGGTACTGGGAAGAGGCTTCAGAATGAGGTGGATGGAAGGGCAGAAGGAAGATAAGTGTTAAGGTGGACTGATAAGGCAGAGAAGATTGTATTTGAAGTGAACAGACCAGATGGCACAAACCTTTCCGGAGTCTGGAGTGTGTCGTTCCTGCAGCTGCCTCACCATGCCCTTCCCTGTCAGGAAGTGCCTGCAGGAACTGTTAGGGAACTGCTTTAGTCCTTTCACTGCCTGAGCACAGCCAGGGGACAACCCACTGCTGCTGTCAGTTACCTGGTGCCGTGGTCCCAAAGAGTTCAGTCTTTTTGATGACCACAGGGGGATACAACAGGTACTATGGGACAGATTTCTTTTTCCCCAAAGATTTCTTTTTAAACCAAAGTAGAAAACCATACTTAGACCTGAAGAAATACAAGAAGCCAAATGTTAAGGAAAGTCACATTTCTGGTTTACTCTTCCATGCTTACTGACAATTCTTTCCTGTTCTGCAGCCGTAAAGCGGACAAACAGACTAAATGTGTGGGATTTCTGCCTTATTTCATACAAAATTTATTGAAACAAAAGAGCAGGAAATTCAAGGAGGAATGAGGACATTCCAAAAGAACTCAAATGCTGAACAGAAGAGCTGGATTTTAGCCCTGTCTCGGCTTCCTCTGAAGTCACTTAACCAACTGTTTCACAAAGCCTAGTCATTATGCTTGATTTATATAAGTTGAATGTGCAGAAGTGCTTAACCTTCCCATATTCAATTGAAACTTCTGCATGGAAGCTTTGAAGGAAAGTTGAAATACAACATGAAATACTCTCCAATATCAATTTCTACAGTGTGGTTCATATAAAAGTAGTGTATAAAGTCTTACCTCAGTGCCTCTACATACAGCAGAAATTCAAATCTCATGCGTGTTTTGTGCAAATATAAAGACTGGTTTTTTTCAGGCAGTTAGATGATGTGGTGATAACCTCTACAGAATGTAACAATTTATTTTTCAATGCAATTTGACTAATTTTAAGTTATAGAATATATAGACATTGAAAGATGAAGGCAAAAAAAAAAAAAAAAAAAAAAGATTGATTAAGTACTCTGCGTCCTAGATGGTTCAGGGAACTATTAGAAAAAGGAGAATGCAATTAATACATTATCAGTATGCTCTCAAGAAAAAAGTCTAAGCTACAGTTGCACTGTTAACCTTAATTATAGCACTTCTTAGCCTTTTATCTTACAAACTCAGTAAATTTTTCATGTATTGTTAGTTTGTGTTGAGTACAAAATGTGCAACACTCTCCATGTGTGTACCTTGTGAAATGTGCCGAATCTGGTCTGCCATCAGGATGCTTTTGTTTAAAATATTTGAAAAAAATTATATTATATTATATTATATTATATTATATTATATTATAAAGAAGTTATTTGAAAAAAACCTTCACTACGTTGCTTCCATAATTTCTCTTTAGTCTTCTTTAGATGCAAAAAAAATGCTAGTCTTTTTTCAGGAGACAGACCATGCTTAGCTTAATTCACCATGGCCCCTAAATTCCTGAGCACATATCTGGAGATCAGATCAAAGACAGGTCATTTGGCACTTTTCCACTGCCTCTTAAAAAAAAAAAATGCTGAAAGCTTAAGCATTTGCTAATCTTTTTTTTATTCAGCTTTGAAATGAGACGTCCACTCATTTGATCTGAAGACAGGAATATAAAGCAGTCAAAGTCCCTGAAAGAATTGTTAACCATACTGTTTCCATATAACACACACAGAAATGTAAATTTCACATGCCATCTTGAGTATGAAAACATCACAGGGTGTAGTATTCTTCCTCTGGTCAGGATCTAGCCTGACAATATCGCTATAAGTTATATACAAAGCTATTAAATAAATGTAAAAAAATGCAATTTTCTTCCTGTCAGCAATGCTAATTCTCCATGACTCTCATTCCAAAGCTACTTCTCGCCTGTCACACTTTCCCAAAGTTAACTTCCACTCTTTTCCCAGAATTTATTAAGGAGGTTACATCTGAGTAAGCAACCCTTAGTTTTTTCCACATTCTCTTTGGGATAATCTTTTTGGGTGGATATGGTCCTGTATAATTGAATTTACCTGTCAGTGTGACTCAGGTAGGAGCACAAAGGAGTGGTCTATAATGAGATACCCCCACAGAAGGCAGAGCTCACATTTCATTCCATAAAATTGACTTTGAGCTGCTCCATATTTCAGAATATTTCAACAATATTATGTAGGATAATTATTCTCTATACCTATTTTTTATGTCTACTTTTATGAGAAGGAAACACTGATGTATGAGTTAAGGCTGGAATGGCCTTATGGCTGTTTTTGTTAGAAAACTTAATAGATTTTATTTGTAAATATGGAAAAGCTTATTTATGGAAATTGTCTGTCTCCCGGGTAGTTTCCATGGGTTCTAAGAAAAAATTCATGTTCAAGTCATGCATGAAGTAAATCAGGTAGAATAAAACAAATAGCTCATTTTAATGCTAAACTGGATTTTAATTGCCATAGGGAAAAGCTGCATTACTTCAATAGAACTCCTTTTATGTCCTTTTCTTTCCTCTCTTTTTACTGTTTTACTGGTTTTAGACACCTAACAAATAGTCTGAACATATTTTAAATTCTTTTGCTTGTCAGTTATTCTCTGAGTAGCAGCACCATGGGGGCATTAAACGCGGGAGAACCTCTGCTGCTTTCCTGGTTCTGCTTTCTCTAGCTACTGGATAAATAGCCATGCCGTACAGTCAGCCCTCAGTCTTTCATGCTCTTCCATTCAGAAGCAAAGAAACCATGGCTCTGCTTTCCTCTTCCATATGACTAAACAGCAGATGACTGGCTGTTCCAGAAGTCAGCGCTCTTTAGCAGTAACAGGATGAGAGCTGCCATCCAAATGTTGACTCAAAACTGTAGCAGCACCGACTGCAGTAAGAACAAACCACTTAAAAATTTTTCCAGCTGCATACGTAGGCTTCTTTTTTTTCAGCTAGCTCATAGTATGGCTGATGGCATACTCTTAGAATAAGCTTATCTTAGTGATATCTGTATGGTTTGCAACATATAACGTTAGTATGGACAGACTGCCAGCTGACGCCTGTTCGCAGCTGGATATGCTGAAGCTCCTCATCTTCAAATGTTTGTTCGTCGCAAAACTCTTTCCATTGTTGCCAGAAAGAGAGCCTGAAAGGCAAATCAGAGAAGCTGTAACAGGATGTAACAAAGGCAAGGTGTTCTGATGAGATTGACAATTAAATGGAGGAATAAAGGCAATGTTGTATCTCAGTCAGTGGTGTCAGTGGGCCCAGCTAGAGCTTTCAGGCACATATTTGATAATTCAGTGAACAGCCCAAGCCTAGCAGCTGAGAGAGAGAATCTGAAAATGATCGTAGAATCATTTATGTTGGAAAAGACCTTTAAGATCATTGAGTCCACCTGTAAACCTAACACTGCCAAAATGTAAAGTTTCCCAAAACAATTGAATTTTGTATCAGTTTGAGAGATTTTTCAATAATATTTGCTAAGATACTAAAGCAGTCCTGGAAAGACTTTTTTGGTTTTGTTTTAAGATTAAGATTCTAAAATGTATATAGAAAAAAACACATTAAAAATTCTTCTTTGAGAATGCAGATGGCTGTAAGACTTTTGAACTAAAAATGACTGATTATATAATTTTTTTTAACAACTTGTATTCCTTCCACAGAAATCAATTGGGTAGCTTATAGCAATTCTGCCTCCATTTGCCTCCCATGTAAAAAAAAATTTTAAAAAAAGGTCAAAACCAGGGAGGGAACAAATACTGCATATATAATCAAATTTTTAAGATTATACATTGTCAGAATTGTACTATGTGAAATACGTGAAGACAAATCAAGCAAAATAGTTTGTAATTTTTTATCAGTTTTATATGCAGCACTTAAATAAAAAAAACAAGCAGTGTTACTTATATATCTTATGACTGAAAGGCCCAAATATGGACATGTTGGAAGAGGTCAAAATTCTACATGTAAGTGGACATTAGGGCTGACAATGCTCACAATATATTGAAAGATTTATTATAATTCCTTAAAAACATAGATGTTTTAAATATTGAATAAGCTAAATGGACTGCGCAACTGATTTGGCCCTAAGACCTCCTCAGTCTTCTGGGAGACACCAACACACTTTGACAATGCAGGCACTCTGCATAAGCACAAAAGTTTATTTGCATACACCTGTTTTCAGGAGTGCAGTCTTAATTTGAGAACCACAAACATGAAAATGAAGCACCACTTTTTGCCTTAAAATTTTAATTATACACAAAGGAGACACTTGAACGCAGAGCAATAGGTACAAGATCAATGTAAGTGAAACTTCTACTCTTTTCTTGGCAAAAGTCACAAGTCACAAGCGTGAGTTGAAGTTATATCCCCTCAGTGGATTTTAAAGAAAAACCAGAGAGTGTTTTGGTAACTGATGAAATGTCATAAGAAACCAAGAATCTGATATCTGTAATAAAATCTATTTCACAGCTTCTGACTAGGGCACCAGGCAGGAATACCCCATATCCTTAGAGCATCACATATGTTTGGTTTACTCCAATATAGATTTTTTAAACTTTTTGCTCTGCCAAATGCAAGAGTTTAAAACTGTAGCTTGCTGCCTGTGTGCGCTGCAGACATCAGCTGCAGAGCTCTTCCTGATTGTTTTCTCCCTGCCATGCTGCAGACAGGGAAACCAGAGAGTTGCCTGTGCAGCCAGACTCTCAGTGGTTTTCATATGGCTTTTACATGGCACGGCTGCCCATCTGGCAGCTTGACTAACACACACACTTTAGTGGGTTGTGAACCAAACCCAGGGGCAATAGGCTTGCTCTAGCATGCTAATATTTTCTAGATTTTTATTTTCTAATGTATAGCTTTATAAATATTAGATTACTGAATACGTGTTTTCCTAAGAGGCTGGTAGATGCTTTTTAGGGCTTTTTTTTGTTAACCAAGACTGCCTTGCAAACATATGACTATGAAATTGTGCTAATTATGGAATGAATTCCAGTTTAATGTCTGGTTTATCGTAGGCCTATTTATAAATAGGCCAAAAGCTGTTCTGGCAAATTAACAGGAAATGGGAAAAAGAAATATCAGTATCAGCTTCATAACTGTTAGCAATAACTGTGCCTTACTTATGCTCTACTTTAATGATGTTGTTCTATTTTTCTCATAGAAAAAGCTGCTATAAGAAGCCTTTAAATTTGGTAGAGCTATTAAGTTCATGAAGAAAATAACATTAGGCTAATGTTCCCTGCTTATTTCAGCAATAGAGTAGTGGTGCTATTGGATCAGTAAAATGTTTTAGTAAGTTTAGTAAGGAAATAATGGTGACAAAACATCTTTAGCACCTGCAGAATTTTGTTCACCAACTTTTAAAAACACAAATTAAGCCCTTATCTGAGTCTATAAAGCCCACACCTCCCTTTTGTCCTTGTAGATGTATTTTAAGACAGTAATTCAAGCTACCGGTGCCTTGGTAAAAAATGGGTGAAGTGGTATGATACGAGGTTTGGAAAACCTTATTTTTTCTTCCATGAGACATTTAGAATGCAGTTCTTGCATCTCATTTTCTGTTGTGCCGGGTAAAATTAATTACAAGTGGCAAACCTAATGGGGGCAAGATAATTTAGCATTGTGTTGCCAGCTGTGGCCAGGTTTTGGTCACACACTTTCTGTTGGCTCCCATTAAGATAACAAAACTTACACATTTTTTTCTGCATAAGCGATGATGTTCACTCTCATTTAGATTTGGCTACATTTTGCTGAATTTTTAGTTGTATCCGCAATGCAGACTAATTGTAGGCAGCTGCACGTATCCTGGTTGCTGCCAGCCTGCATGTATGGGTTTTCATTGCATGAAAAGTAGAGAGCAGAGAGGTGGGGGTATGTGTGCCACAGTATTAGACTACAGTCATGGTAGGTACCTGGATCTGGAACATGCAAAGTTCTCCTAGGACCTGTCAGCTACATCAGGCCTGCATGGACATTCTGAACAGATATGAAAGTGAAAAAAAATCATTGTCTTGAAACTTGAAACTTAAGAATAGTAAATAAATATATTGACTAGACTTCAAAGCAAATGCATCGTTAGCTCTCTGCTTGAGGTAATGTTTTGGTCTATAGATTATGGGGTTGGAAATTGCCTTTATGCGGTATTTAAATAGATTCTTTTGCTTTTCAAGTGTAAGCCGGCTGAAATATGTCACGTCTTTGGGGAAGGAAGAGTCATTCCCTGATGGCTGGCCAAGAAACAGCAAAGACAGCAGCTGCAGAGGCAGCTGGAATTGCCACCCTCACAGATGGAGTCCAAGTGCTCGGCTGTAGCTGAGATAGGAAGGAATCAGTGAAAACAGAAAGAGAGTAAAAATAGGTAAAGGGGAAACTGGAAGCTGTGTCTTAATAAGATCTGAAAAGTTTTCTGTATATTTGTTTATAACACAGCCTGGAGGTATCTTAGGCTCTTAAAGAAGGCTGTATGCACTGCACACATGGTAGAAATTGTAGCTTCTCTGAACAGCACTATAACAGGGACAGAAAAATCTTTAAATATCCCCATTTCTTTCTTGCATGCAGAGAATGGACAGAGAAATGCAGAGACTGGAAGAAATCTTTCCAGGTCACACTGGGATTGTTTTGAGTGTCTTGCCTTCTCCTAGTGCTAGGCACCAGTCTGAGTTACAACAACACAACCACTGCTGAATTAGATTAAGTGCAGATCAGCGGCTGTGCTCAGACTGTGGCTGGCAGTAAACACTTTAAAGAAGACTGCAAAAACCAGGAAGGCATAACATCATCTTGTCCCTGGCACAATCATCTAGCATTCCATAATTTATGGCCTACTGGTCTTATATAATTAGTCCCTTTACTCTGATATCCAGGATCTGATTAGTTTGCATCAGTGGCTGGTTATTAAAGTAAATTTAGATTAAAGTATCTCATCTGACTTGAATAAGATCACACAAGTATCTAAGCAGTATAAAGGAGTGGAAACTGGAACATCACAATTTTTCTTAATTTTTTTTTTCCCAGTGAAATCTGGAAAGACTGTGATTTAAGAAATGAGTTTTAATCAGAATATTGAACTGACAGTTTGGTTTAGCTTATTAAGCTTAAGTACAAATGGCTATTTGGATGTGTTTGTACAAATTCAGAAATTTTCAACACAAGGAAACAACATATTGACCAAACAGAAGATAGGAATTGTCTTTTCCATTTTAGACTTCATCCTTTCTTAAAAGTTGTGCAAGAAAGCAAATTTTATGCCAAAGACCTAAGGCCTAGTGATGTTAGGTTCCCATGCTTATGTGCTTATAGGAAAGCTGCTGAGGGAAAGAGAAAAAAATCCTTACACTAAGAGATTGTGCTTTTGGGAGGCGCAGGTAAAATTAAAAAGAAATGCCAAAATACAGTTTCTGTTCTGGATATACCTAGGGATTAAACATTTAGAATGGGTTTGAATGCAAACTGTTATTTTCTCTCTGGGTTCATTACTTTGCATGTCAATTAGATCCTCCTTAAAAAAAATTTGCAAACAAAAATCTAAAATTGCGCTTGATCATGAATGTCATGTATTTAAATAAAAATAATAATCCAGCTTTTAAAATTAAATGGGATTTTTCCAAAGACTACTACAAGTAATTACAGGATAGTCATGTTGGTGAACAAGTCTACATGGGAGTCAACTGATCATCCAAATGCTTGTGAATCAATTTCACTGAGTATGCAAAAACATTTTGGAGATCCAGAACCTTACCACTAGTGACCGTTTTGTCTCTGTGTATGACTGGGCAGATAATCTACATCTTCCAAATACCATCTGTAACCAAACAGATACCAGATGCCAAGCACTAAATCTTTATGAGCTGGGTAACCCTCGTTAAGAAAAATGTTACACAGAGCTATATCTATGAAAAAGTAAATACTGTGGAGGGACACTATCTTAACTTCAAGAGTTAATTAGTCACTGCTTGATCCTACCTAACTGCTATCATCAATCTCCAGTTTAATGTATTCTTAGAACTGCTGTTGTTCCAAAGGGTTGGTAATGGGTGGTAGCATTTAAAATTCCTGCAAGAAAATGTTTACCTTAGTATTTATTTCAGTCAAAGCCAAATATCTCTACATCCATCCTCTGCCAGGCCTAACACTAAGTCCGGTTCTAACACTAAGCCTTAGTTCTGCATAAAATGGATTGTGGATGAATGCCAGAGGTAACAAAACATCCTTTTTCTATTGAGTGAAGGACTAGATTGACAGATTTTTTTTAAACATTTTGTCACATGGGAAAAATCACGTTCCGGTGCTTTGCCACGTGTAGCTCATTTTCAGATCAGAGCTTCCAGATAGGAAACTTGTCAGATTTACAGTTTACCTGCAAAAAAGTCTGACAGCATGAAGTGAGGTAGAGAAACCTCCCCTACATCCCCAGAGACAAAAATGTACTTCAAAATCGCTCTCTTGACGGAATTCCAATGTGTTGCATGTTTTTTAAGGAGAAACAAAAGCATGTATTGTTGTCTTTTCCAGATTTACTGTAATACTGGATTAGAAAATACTTTTAGACTGGATTTATTTCAAGTAAAAAATAGGCTCCCCTAAATTAGAAAACAGGGATTTTTTTTCCCCCAGGAATATCAGGCTACAAACCATGACAAAATGCAATGACAAAGTGACAGCTAGGCAACAAGCTGAATCCATGATATTTACAGTTTTGTCAGGTGAGTCCCCTTCTGCAAATATTTTAGCCTTTGCACATTTACATTCCTTGTACGTCATGCATTGATATGCTCCATGTAGCACAGCTTCTACACTCTATCAATTAATGCTGCTCTTTCTAGCTTCTATTCGGCAGGTTTCCATTGCTTCTTTGTTTCCCAGTTTGAATGCAATACATGCTAATTTTACAGTAAATGCCAGTTTACATTAGCTCAGCTGTCCTCATGACATAATTTGACTTGAAGTTATGCAAATTACTTCTTTCAAGATACCTCTGATTAGATGTAAAAAACACTCCCTAATTAGTCCTGAGATAATAAGGGAGAAATCACAGTTGATTACATATACTGAATTTACTTCTCCAATCTGAATTGCTGTATTTCCTGCCACAGAACATGTGAGCACTCTATAGAGTTTGCATCTTTCCTTCCCTTGAAAAGCACTTCAACTGCTTCCTCATAGCTCCATCAAATCAACGAATTCTTTTTATACTGACTCTATCCAGACAGCTAGGGATCCCTGCTGACAGCCTAAGAGAAATGCCAGCCAGGTGCAGCACAAATTCTGCCTGTTCCTGAAGATGCAGACTAGTAAATCTTACTGGAAATATATAGGTGTCAGAAAGCTTTACAACAGGCAGCAAAAAGAGATAGCAGAAAAGCAGATCTTCTGATTAAAATGACATTGTCAACTGATAACAAAGTGACAATTTTAGAGATCAGTAATTTATACTATATTTCCGGTGGAGTTTTGCTGGTTTGCCTCACGTTATACTCTTCTTGTCCCTCAGTGATGACTCAATAATTTATCATAATCCATTTTTCAAATAAAAAGGGACAAGTGAACTTCAGAAAGCTCAACATTCAGATTCAATTTGAGTAAACAGATAAACGTTCAAAGGTTTATTCAGAGTTTGGTCTCGATTGCCTAATACATCTTGAGTCCTTGAATTAACAGGACTGCTAACCTTTTCTACATAGTCCCTAAACTCTTCTCTTTATAAAGTGCCTTGACAAGGTGAAGAGTAGGTCATGAAACTCAATAAAAACTCTTTTTTTCAGAAACAAGACTGCTGGCTGATGTTTTCTATGAGAAAAGGAGGAAAGATAGCTGAGCTTGAGGTCATGTATTGCTTAACAACTCCAGACACAAATATACACACAAAAAGCACCAAGACTTTGGTTTTCACTACTGTAAGTTCTTGAAGATGCTGGGAATTGAGACTTGGATCTGAAGTTTCCAAGTATCTCCTACTGAAAGAGATGTCATTTCAACTTTGGATCTGTATCTTCCATTCAGAGATGTATACAATGCATAGAATAACAGAATCATGGAATGGTTAGGGTTGGAAGTGTCCCTGCCATGGGCAGGGACAGCTTCCACTAGACCAGGTTGCTCAAAGCCCCATCCAACCTGGTCTTGAACACCTCCAGGAGTGGGACATCCACGATTTCTCTAGGCAATTTGTTCCAGTCCCTTACCACCCTCACAGTAAATATTTTCTTCCTATTGTCTAATCTAAATCTCCCCTCTTTCAGTTTAAAACCATTACTGCTTGTCCTATCACTGCACTCCCTGATAAAGAGCCCCTCCCCATCTTTCCTGTAGGCCCCCTTTAAGTACTGGAAGGCATCTATAAAGTCTCCCCACAGCCTTCTCTTCTCTAGGCTAAACAAGCCCAGCTCTCTCAGCCTGTCCTTGTTTGGGAAGTGCTCCAGGCCTCTGATCATCTTCATGGCCTTCCTCTGGACTCACTATAACAGGTCCATGTCCTTACTGTGCTGAGGACTCCAGAACCAAATGCAGAATTCCGGGTGAGGTCACACAACAGCAGAGTAGATGCAGAGAATCACCTACCTTGACCTACTGGTCATACTTCTTTTGATGCAGCATAGGATATGGCAGCCCAGGATATGGCTTTTGGTGCTGTAAGAGAACATTGCTGGCTCATGTTGATCTTTCCATCCACTAACGTCCAAAGGCCTTCTCTTCAGGCCTACTTTCAATCCATTCTACACCTAGTCTGTATTTGTCCTTGGGATTGCCCTGACCCAGATGCATGACCTTATAATTGACCTTGCTGAACTTCATGAAGTCTGCATAGGCCAACCTCTCAAGTCTGCCCAAGTCCCTCTAGATGGTATCCCTTCCCTCTGGTGTGTTGACTGCACCATGCAGCTTGGTGTCTTCAGCAAACTTGCTGAGGGTGTCCTCAATCTATTTATGTGTCCAACAAAGACATTAAACAACATCTGCCCCAATGCAAACCCCTGTGGAACTTCACTTGTCACCACTCTCCACTTGGACATTGAGTAGTTGACCACAACCCTTTGAGTGTGACCATCCAGCCAATTCTTTATCCACTGATTCAGATCCATGTGGCTCCAATTTAGAGACAAGAATGTCATGTGGGACACTGTCAAATGATTTGCACAAGTCCAGGTAGATGATATTGTTTACTTTTCCCTTATCCACCGGTACTGTAAGCTCCATCGTTGAAGGCCACTGAATTCGTCAGGTGTTATTTGCCCTTAGTAAAGTCAGTTTGGCTGTCACCAGTCACCTTCTTATTTTCCATGTGCACCAGCAGAGTTTCCAGGAGGAAAATGAATGACAAATTTGGTGAGCTAGAGCGATCAAGAAAGGAATTTTCATAATGTAGCATTAGCAAGAGGAGGATGAACATAAATGATCCTAGAGCTAGAATTCCCTGAGCTCTGTGAAATAAATCACAGATATAGGACTAAGTTCTTCTCTAATTTATGATACTGTAAGTCTGAAGGAGTGATATCAAGTTTGCATCTTATATAAATCTGATTTGAAGATGTTATCATACTACCAACACGAGGGTCAATACTTTGGTGAAGGTTCATTGGGCTATTAGTAGGAATTCTGTTCTTTCAATGAGTGCTGTTTTGCTTTTCCCTTCTTGATGCTGGATGATGATCTGGAAAAAACAAGGCCTATCCTGAGGTTTCTGTATCGTAAAAGGCATTACAAAGTGCCTAAAGTGGCACTATATCCTTCCACACTACCTCTGGGATATCACAGTCACTGCTTGCAGAGAAAAGCAGTGCTAGTGACAGAATATAACCATGAAATGGATTCCGTATCAGTATAGAGTGTAATAATTGTGGGATTGTTTTGTACGATGGTTGTTACAACCATGAAACCATGGTAATGTAACTGTATCTCCCATCACCTACCAAGAACAACTTCATTAAGTTCACTTAAGGTATTCTGGAGGTGTAATGATATCATATGGAAATAAAAAACTGAATAGGAAAAGGAATTATCCAAATAAATATTTGGTTAATATTAACGTAGGATTTAAAGACATATATTACCATGTCATAATTATTCATCTTTTTTACAACTTTTTTCACCTTATCTTTCGTCCACAATGCTTTCACAACTTGTAAAGCACATCCATGCGCTCAGAATAACCAAGGCAGACCACAATCTTACCACTGCTTGTTTTCTCAGAGGCAGCTGGGACACAGTCAGGTGAAGGGTTGCAGATCATACAAGTCATTCTAGCAGTCCAGATGCCCTCCTACGCTATGGCTACATGGACCTTTGCTATCAGAATCAGAAGTAAACTCCTTTTATGGCAAATTTCCTCAGCTGGCAGGGCACATAGAGTCATTAGCAGTACTGATAATGACAGATAGTTTCTGCGATTTTATGACAATCTGAATGTATGTAATACCAAACCACATCAAAAGTATTAGGCACTCTCACTATCAGGTAGGCACAATACTAGCTTTGTGTCCTACTGTGTCACAGCATGCACAATAATTTCCAGTCTATTTCTCTGCTGTACAGGTCTCCTCTGCGTCTACCAGAGCTGCTCTTTCCCAGTTGCAGAGTCATGTCACAGTTATAGGGAACCCTTTTTCACCGCTCTGGTATTCCTTCCTCTTCTCCCAAGGATGTGCTATAGCACATGCATGGTTAGTGAGGGGGTCTATGTCCCCAGGAGAGAAGTAAGGGCAGAAGTTTTACCCCATATCCAGGAGATTAAAGAAGGAGAATAATGTTTCCTAACCCCTTTGACATTCCAGAATCTATTAGAAGTTTAAGTCTCTCTGGGACACAGCTCAGGTACATGAGAGAGAACTGTGAAAGAAAGGTTAGTGGGACATGAAAACAAACTAACAAAAAATCATCTTATTCCCAGTCCCCACTGACTTTTTCTAGAGGCTTCATGTGTGGAGGTGCAATGACATAGTTTTTGCCTTAGCACGAGAAATGAGCCAAATAGAACCGTCTGTCACAGTGAGGGGAAACATTATCGAAACTATAGCACATTGTCAGTCCCAGTCACTTGGACCTCCATGACAATTTTTGAATATGTATATTTACCTTTGATAGTGAGAAAGTGTATTTTCTCAATAAATCATTAGTGATACTTATGTATTTGTATCCTGGTAACCTCATAACCTCAACAAGTTTGGGGTTTGGTTTCTTTTTGGTTTTATCTTGCTTTTCAAGAAAAAATGGAGGGAAGTTTGCGTTTGAATTAGTTCATCTCATGGTGTATTTATTGTATTCTACAGACTGATCAAATAAAGAATTCCTGTGGCCTCAGATATGCACTATACATACAGGGGAAATCCCACGCCGCATTTTAAAAGCTGCATTTGACCCTATCACAAAGTAATTTATTCCGATGACATGGACATTTTCACAGCATACCAGTGTGCTTTGACAAAAATCCCAACACCGAAGGATTTTTACTTTATTCAAAATTGTTGAAGTAGATTTGATGTCAAGGCAAGAAATATCAATCATGACAATATTTTGCAACATGATGACTTTAACTCCATTATAACAAATGTTTGCTGTTGATGCAGTTATTTTTTATGACAAATTTTAGGAGAAATGGTAAGCAGTTGTTCATTGTAGTTTTGAACTCTCTGAGTCAAACAAGAAGGTGGGGCTTTACAGCTACTGACATATATGGCTGCATGTTAATGTTCACTGAGGTCAACAGCGAAACCTATATGGACTTTAGTAGTGGAGAATCAGGATTTCCTTGCTCAAACATTCCTTATTTTCTCCCTAATGGGCTATAAAAGGTAGTACTTTGCACAATAATTGAATAGCTATTGAATTACCAGGATAGAGATAGGTACATAAGCATTGAGAAAATTCTCACTGGGAAAAGCAGCCTCTTTCCTGAACTTGATCTCAAGTTAGGCAACCAAACAAATACAAGTCTTTTCTTTCCCTCCCTCCTTTTTGTCCTTATTATATTTGTCCATCTCTGGGCAACGATGACACAGGTGCTTCCACTACTTAATTTACTACCCATCCTTTGATTCTATCTATTGTCTTCATAGTTTGCAATATCCTGAGTTGTCCAGTGTAAATATTCACTGAAAGTGAAAAACATAGATGTTTTCTTTATTATTCACTCTCATGTTGAAGGCCCAGAATCCTCAAACAGGGACCTGCCAACTTTCTGTACATACTGGAATTTTTAAAGTATTTTTTAGAGTACATATGGAAAATAAAGTAAGAGAGAGCTGATCCATTAAACCAGTGAAAATCTGTATTTTTTTCACAATTTCATAGCCTTTTATCTAAAGATAGATACTCTCCAATGAGAGAAACTGGCAATAAATAACTTCTTTCTAATTGGTTTATAAAATAAATGTGATGTATAATTGAAACAATCAGAAGACCAGTTACTCAGAGGACTAGTTTGTGTTGCTGTTTTTTTAGTTTTGAAGTCCATAAAGGTGAAATACAATGCAATCTGTTTGGAAAGCGTCTTTTGGAAAAGAAACACTTGAAAAGCTTACTTTTCCTTCTGTACTTTCTTTTTCACTTATACTGTTCTCCCTGTTATCTTCCCCATCCCACAACTTCTTTTCTCATCAGCCTCTCCCAGGTACTCTCTGCTCTAACAATGGAATCATTTCTTTTGGTTTTCTTTCCTCCCATCTCTTCAGCTGATCTCTGGTCTCTCTTGAAGTTGAGGTCTATATTTTTTTCTTCTTTTTTTTGAAGTGAGACTTTGAACACATGTCGTTAAAAGTTCTATTTTCTTTCTAAGGTTTTCTGCCTTTTTCTTTTCCACTTCTTCTTATTGGAAATAGAACTTCAAAGCTGGAAACAGTCTGAAACAACCATCACAGCTTGCTACTGTGGAACAGAGTTTCATTCAGAACACGGGGTCAGCAGGAAGATTTCAGATAAAAATGAAGTGATGGTGCTTCACTCCTTCAGTTGTTGGTTGGTTGGGCTTTTTTTTCTGGTGGTATTAACTTTAATTATTCATTCTTTTTATGTCTTTTGTTTGTTCTTTTTCAGTGTTAATACAGGTGGTACTAAATGACGATAGTTTCGCTGGCCACTTACACAGATAATTTTGGCATTGCTTCACTAGATTCTTAAATAAAAGAAGTTACTCAGATTAAATTATTGTTACAATGTGTGTATATTTTAATGATCATACCTAATGATTTTCTGTCTAGAGCAGCATCATTCCTGTTTTATTATCAGCAATATTGTTATCTGCCATCTAGTTATGCTTTATATGTGTTCCTAAAGAAATTATAGCACTAATTTAATTATTTCATATCATGTGAAAATGATTGTATAAAATCCAAACTATTCCTTTTAAAATAAAACTTACTATTATACAAAGTATAAATTAAAGGTATAAATAGTCTGCATTTTCAGTTTAATCTTGACCGATGAGTAAGCTGGTTATAAACAGATGCATTTAAATCTCTGTTTGAGACATTGTACCATTTGATCAAAAGAACGAGTAGAGAAAACACTGCTGTCACAAATACTTGGTATGACATCACTGAAAGGAAAGACAGAGTTGTCTTCTTAAGAGTGTATTCTTCTTCACATGTTCATTAGATGACTGGTATATCCCTCAGCAATTTCAGCACAGAATAAGAAAGGCACGGGCCTGGCCGCTATTGAACTTTGGCAAAGTCTACTGATTATCAAAAATATTACAGTTTTTTCCCTTTACCTCACAATTCATGACATTTACTTTGGTTTAAGTAGCTGACAGAATTTCAGCTTAACCTTACACTTAGATGGAAGAATCAACTTGCCTGTGAGTCTGAATTAAGTCCATGAGAAACACTGAAGCAAAATGTGCTCTGTAGTGGCCGGCATGCCTGGTCCAACAAGACAAGCCAGCAGACAGTCACTGAACTCATCAGGTATCTAGAGTTAAGCAAATGCTGAAATGTTTTGTCGAATATTGGATTAAGCGATCTCTTTAGCTACTACCTAAAAAGATGAAGGACTAGGAACTCTGATATTTGAAGTGGTAAGTAAATTGAAGTAGGACAAAGAAAAATCTTCTCTTTGTCTGTAGGAAGAAGAAAGAGTTCCAGAGGTAAAAAACAGAGAAGATCAAACATATTTAAGAAATACTTTCTTGCAAGTCATAATACACATTAAGGAACTGCAAAAATGGATTAATTTCTTTATCAGGATTCATTATTTTTGATTGATTTCAAACAGGGAAATTAAAATAACTTGTACTGAAAACGTGAATGACTTGAGATTTGGAAAAATATTATCTGCCCTCAATCTTCATGTTCTGTTCAGTGAAATGAGAAACAAATAATTACAGATGTACTGTAATATTTAATAATATTAAGATATTAAATGTAATTCTGGAGAAAGCCTTAAAGCGTTCCTGTTAAAGCAGGCAGATGAAATAGCTGATCTAAAGACAGCTATTTGAATCATTTGGTAAATTGGCTCCAAGAATACAGTAAGCATTTGGTGCAGCTAAAAGTAGTAATGTTGTTGCAGCTGTAGTGGCTTAATGGTATAAAAAGGAGGCAAGATTTGTAGGAAGAGGTGTTGATTTTTTATTGGATCAACAAGTTTAACAGGAAAATCACTCCAACCCCAAATCTTATGTACAAAGCCCACTTTAGCTGAAGAACAGTTCTCAGTATGAGAAAGTTAAAAAAAAGAACAAGCCAGCAAGAAAACAGAGAGGTGAAAGCAGCCAGACAGTATCTCCATAGTTAGATATGTCTCCAGGGCATGAGAGATGCATCCCTTCCTGTTTTGAAATGGACGAGTGCCTTAATGTCTGGACTATTCAGTATTCGGGTGTGCACGCGTCTGATTTTGATCAGACTTTCACATAGAAATGAAGAAGAGCTCATGTGCCCAAGGCTTCTATATATACTGATCTCATAAAGATATTTCTCCTTATAAAATTTGCCTAATGTAAAACTAAGTACATTGTTTACACAGATCATAGGTAAAGGACATGGAACTGTGTCTTGAAAAGTAGTGATTCTGGAGAGGGATTGGGCGTCATGGTGGATAGACAGTTTTTCACGAACTCTCAGCACAGCTGTGACAAGCAGGACTGACACTCTTTCAATGTTAAACAGAGATGTTAGCAGGAAGGAGGAAGATGGCATAGTCTCCCATACACAGGGGTGAAGAGACCATTCCTGTTGAGCTGTATTAGTTACGAAGTGTGTGCTTCAAAGAGAATACTGCAAATTTAGCAGTTTCAGAAAAGATAGGCAAAAGTAATTCCAAACAAAAGAGAAAAGCTCACAGACTCTGGAGCTGATGAAGGAGCAAATGGCGACAGCAATCTCTTGTCTCAAAGGTATTATCCACTGCCACAGCATCATGAAAAACACAAGTTTAGTTCACTGTTCATCCTTATTATTGATGATGCTCTGGAACTGGAGGTAACTATTAGCACTCTCCATAGCAGTAACGAAGAATACAGTGATGACTCTTATATAGCCATACTCAAAAGGGCTATTACAGAGTACAGTTATTGAATCTATCAGACACTGTTGCACCACCCATTATCAAGAAGAATTCATAAGAATTGATATAGGAGATGAATCCTAAACTACACAGTCATACGTATGTTTTTCTGCTCCTCATTACAATTGTGCAGTTCTAGTAGCCCAAGACTAATTTCTTTAGTGTCATAAGGATGACTGGGTAACAATCATTACTAGCCATGATTCAGCAAGACACTCATAAGTATGAATAACCCACATGATGTGTTTAAAGTGGACAACACTTTGACAACCTTTCCTAAGTGCCATGCAAAGAAAGCTAAGCAGCCTTGGTCAAAAGAAAGGGTAAAGAACCTAAAGTCCCTCCTAACTTACAGCTTTTTGTAATTCTTGGCAGATTTTAGGGACTGCTGGAGCGCAGAGTCTTGGTTTCTAGCAAACTTAGTTTAAATGTCCTTGAAGTTCACGTGCCAAACTCTCCCTCCCCCCAACTGTTGCAATAAGAGCTCATGTTGCACACCCTCACTCTTATCCAAAGCTGTTTTTATTAGCACATGGAATTTCTGCCTTCTACTCTGTTTGAAATCCCAAAATTTAATACTAGGAAAAAAAAAAACAAAACAAACTCATCCTACAACCCTTCTTTGTTATTTAATCTCAACAGAGCTATGTGTCAAGACCTTTTTTCCCCTTTTCTAATGTCTTCAGGCCAACCTTAGCCTGCACATTGCAAGGTCTTCTCTCACTTTATGACTGGGAACAGCTCCAAAGGCATCATTCATTCCAGTGCCTGATGCCTGTCTCAGCCTCAGGAGCTTCCAGCTTCTTCTGCCTGTTGTCTTCTAGTGGTGCCTTATTTAACTGAAAGAAATTTCTCATGAAACTCATAAAGGAACTAAACTTTTTTGCAGTGAAAAATTAGTATTTTTGCTCCTTGCATGGTGATATCTTTCACATACGACCTGACCATGTTCCCATTATGTTCAGTGGAAAAATCCTTTTGTATTTAGAATGAAACAGCCCTTATCCTTGGTGAACACTGAAAGCATTGCATTGTGATATAATGTTTCAACTACTTTAAAGAAAACCCACTTCAGTGAAGGTTATTTTAGTAATATAAACCATAACAACCAAAAATTAAACAATGATTTAAGCAGAAGGCCACATATTTTTTTTCTAAATTCCAACAGCTTTTCAGTAAGCCTAGTAGCACAATTCAAAGGGTTTGGTTATTGGACTCTCCAAAAATTAAGTCTGGCCCTAGTAAGGTCCTTCAAAAAGTGAAAATCAGGCGCCTGTGCTCTGAGCACTGCTAATGGCTCTGAATCTAAGCTCTAAAGTCTTCCAAAGCATAACGTACGGGGACTGGTGAGCTCTGTGCCTCAAAAGGTTAGTTAAAAACAAGTAACAATACACTGAGCAAGTCACAAAAAACCTACAAAGGCACAATAGAGGGTACTGAACTCTCACCTTTTGCTGAAGCTGTGAATCCAAGGATTAAATAGTTGAGCTCTTATCTCTCCATGGGTCTATATACCTACCTAGACTTGTGAAGGAGCTTCATCAGGGAGAAATTTAAGCTACCTGGACAAGTCTATAACCTGATTCTTCGTTGTCAGATCTTCATGTCTCCTTCTTCTAGTATACAAGATGCCACAATTTTTTTGTACAGAAGAGGAGTGGATCATGAGTGGGTACAGTTGCAGCCTTTGGAGTCAACTCCATATTCTCACATTCCCAGCCTTCTATAAGCTGTAGGTAGATTCTTTGTCTCTCTATATATTTTGTGACTCAATTTTCCAAAGTGCCTGTTTCTTATCAGTCACTGTGAACTACCATTTAGAGACTTGTAGAGTATCTTGGACTGTAGAGAGCCCAGTTGCTTCATTACAGCTTTCTGAATCACTCGAACAGAGCCAAACACAGGATTTTTAGGCACTGAGATATCACAGTTAGTAAGGTCAAAGTGATATCTTCGAATTTTCCATCCTTTGATTCTAAGAGGAGTTGTGATTTGGGTCTTCACTTGCCATAGTGAGAATGGAGTAAATAATTCTAATTAGCTGGTCCCTTTTCAAAGAACAGTGTGGAATAAATGGACCATTAAAATGAATTGTAAATTATACAGACATTATGGCAACTTAAGACATAAACAAACAGTCCAAAGGCAGAGACAACCCAAAACCACTTTCCCTTTTCCACTGGTTTTAAATCAGCAGCAAAAATCAAGTAGAGCATTCATAATTCCTTCCACAGTAGTAATAAATAATGTATCTTCTTCATACCTTAGGTCCACTTTGACACACCGTCCCAGTGAAAACAATGCAAAAATAAAATCCCACTGGATTCAGCAGTTCTCTTCCTGCCTACTTTAAAGCAACAAAACTGTTTCTGGAGTGGGTTGAGAGAAAGTCAGGAACAAAGTGGGTAAAAATAACAATAAAGCCATCATGTCAAAGTAGCTTACTAGTAATTTTAGGATGAAGACATACGTAGTGCCCTTCAAATAATTTACACAATTTGGGACATGTTGCAATTTCTTTTTTTTTTCTCCTATGAGTATATAAATATTAGGGCTAAAAGTCCACTTCTTTGAGTACTGACAGTTACACAAATAGATTTTCTTAATGCAAGATAGATTACACTTAGAAGATCCTTATATGGACTTATACTTTGAAATGTTAACCTTGGTATTAATTGTATTCTCTGTACAACAGGAGATGTGACATATTCATATCTGCTCTTTATATTGACGTTAGCAGCTGAGAAAAATTCCTTTACTGGTCTACTTAAATACTTCTGTTGTGTGATAGTATCATTAAAAAGTGAGATGTCTCAAGGTAAATTATTTAATATATGCACTATACTCTAACAACAGCTGAAGGATTTAGTCCCCTCAACCTATGTTTGAAAGATGAAGAGGACAAAATGCTTTTTTAATCATACTTTTCCATTTTCCTATTCATATTTTTTCTTCCTAAGGACTTTTCTTTTTCTCTGTGTCCTTAGTGTGTCCACAGAGAGCTGCTATCAGATTGTAGTATGGTATCTGAAGTTACGCATGTGGTATTTTTACAAAGCATTTCTAATGTACTTCCTCCAAATTGTGTTTAAAACATCTCAAAAAAGCGAAGATATACTAAACTGCAGAAGACAACACAGTAACACTGAAATTCAATGGGATATATATGTCCACTAAATATTTCTGTCTTTAAAGTTTTTCTTTGTTGTCTACAATGAGGTTCCCATTGATTTTTAGTTTGTATAATCCACAGAAATCAACCACCCCAGGTTCTCCTGTATCCTTACAATGGCGTGTGAACTAGATAGATATACATTGCAGTAATCTTGTGTGTTTCTTCTCAAAAGTTTAGAATAAAACAATAAAATTACTTTTGAGAATAAAGTGAGGAGTCTTTCATCAAACAAATATCCCAATGAGGGATATCTCGCACACACACGCGCACTTTTTTCCATTCATAGCCACTTTGCTGGGTGGGTGTTACCACATGGTGGAACGCCTTGATCCTAAGGTTCATCAGATGAGTCTTGCACAGACAAAACCAGAAGGGCACTGAAGGAACTCAGAGAGCCTGCAGGGAGAATTAAGATGTTTCATTCCCTTCCTTTCAGTTTCTTCAGCAAGATTTGCTCTACAAGCCTTGAGATGCTGCTCACAGCACTTTGCAAACCAATGACCTTTAAATCTTTTTCATGCTGACAGACATTCCTAATGAAAGACGCAAGTTTGTTTAGAGAATTTATGCACAGCCTCACAAAGGAATTGTGGCACTTCAATTTCATTTTAGGCTGAATTCATGTACTTAACTCTGAGGGGATTCACAAGAAAAAGCTGCTTTGCTGCTAGAGTGTTTCAGCATGCACAGGCACCAAAAGTTTTCAACACAAAGCTTAAGTAGGTGCCTAAAGTTTTGCTGCTGTGCATGCTGAGATAGGCCACCAGGCTGAGCTGCATGACTCAGTGCCTAAGGCAAAGCACAGTTAAGGAATTCACAGCTTAAGCATCCCTCTACTAAAGTCCCCTGAGGTCTGGTCTGGTAAGATTCACAGTACACCTAATACATCCTGACAGCATGAAGGTCAGCCCAAAGCACAGGAGCTACCATTATTTCTCTTCAAAATAAGTGATTATTTCAGGTTCCCTTCCTTTCCAGAACTGCTTAGTCTTTTAAAGAGCTTACCAAGGAAACAAGCCATGCCAGTTCAATGACAGTAACAAACTTCTGTGATTTCTCTCTAGTTTGGGGGATTTTGTATAACTTGAAATTAAAAAAAATAAACAAATTGATTCAGTATGGCAGAAGGAATAAATTCACCAAGGTTCTCCAATCACAATTCCTAAATTCATACATGGCATTTAATCTCCTGGTATGTCTGTTTGACTGGCATTGCATCTATCTGGTCATCCGTTAGGAAACCTTATTAAGGAACGTAGTTCTCCCCATTAAGTGTGTAAGTATACTCATATACACGTTCACAGGCATGTAAGTTTCTTAATATGTGACTGTAAACAGAGGCTGATTAAACTGCTTCTAATTGCAGGTACTACAGCATTCACCATGACAACTCCTAGTAGGCTTTCTGAACCTGGAGGTATGGCTTTTAAAGTGTCATCTACTAACTTGTTCCATGTATACAGTCTTTGGATTTGCCCTTTTGCAGCCCGTAACTTGATTTTGCTTATCATATGTTGGACAATCTTACTCTTTTAAATGTATCAACCACATTAAAAAAGGAAAAATACTTTTAAAACTTAAAAGTAATCATGTTCAATGACTTCAGTAGTCAGTCATTCCTAAAAGAATTGATCTCTTTCTTTACGGAGCGAGAGCTGGAGCGATGCCTGAATATTCCCCACATATTTCAAGTACAGGTCAATAAATCTCACTTGTACAGAAATTATTCAGGAAAAAAAAAATAAAAAGATGTACAGGTGTTGCAACTATGTATGTGCTGTGAGGTAAGGCAACACCTTTGGGAGGGTTTTGACTTAACAAAAATGTCTTGCTGACTGTGCAGTGGCAGATCAATTGGGAAAAGAACATGTTTTAATTTTTTGGCTCGCCCTGTTCAATCAGTATCTGTCATTCAGTGTAATGAATGAGAACTTTTTGTTACCAACTAAACTGCTAAACAGAAGAAAAGTTGCTTTGTGTAATTTCATTTTTTTCACTTATGCAATAAAGATTGTTTCATGTCTCACTCATAATGAAAAAAAAATAAAAAGTAAAAGAGAAATAGACACTAATTGGAACGGCAGTTTGCAAGGTGACAAGGAGATAGTCAGAAACTAAATCTTCAAGAGACAATCAGTTGGTCATAGGTCTTTAAACTAAGTGCAGTCCCTGGACTTGCCTCATTCTATTTTGAGGATAGATAGGAATTTTAGGGATTACCTTTCCTTTATGTCTCCTAGAGATCCTGAAAAGAAAGAAAAAAAAAAATTGTACTTGTTTCTTCCACTAACTACAATTTTGATGCAGATGTCTTTGGTTTAGAACTGCTTAAATCAGATTAGATTTCTTGCTGGGAGTCATATGCAAAGACTTTTAAAAAGCCTCTTAAAGTGCCTTACATCCTTCAGCAGTTCTACACAGAGCAGTCTTCTTGGACAAACAATGTAAAATAGCTATCAAGTTGCTGCCATTTATCATGGGTGACTACGAGAAGGAGTGGCCTGGAAACAAAACTGAAAGCTTATGGTCAGCCAAGCTGTACATCTTTTATTTTCTATGGGGACAGCGGAAAATTCCTTATGTTATTTTCTGTTCTGCTTATGTTATTTTGTTCTGTTCTCCTTATGTTATTTTTCTGTTTCTGCTAAACAGAAAAAAAAAGTGGCAGAAGGGGTCCTCTGTGACCTCTGTGTCTTTGTAGAAATTCTTACGAGCACAGATGATAGCACTGTGCCTTTAAGAGTCTAGGGCCAAAGCTTTGTCTGGATTCTATTCTATTTTATTAAGTACCTTAAAAAATGCTGATATTAACTCTGTTCTGCATTTTCACTATCATGTGGGTAGAAGGACATTCACCATCTGATACAGAGAACTATTTCTTTTTCCACCAGATTGGATTATTTCCCCCTCTCTTGAAGTTGCCTTTCATCGTAACTTTCAGCAGAGGATCTGCCCCGATAAGGACGGAGAGCAAAGTCAGAAAAAGTGACGGGCAAGTGTTGGGAGTCAGTGGGATTGCAGGGAAGGAGATTCTGCAAAACTGAGACTAGATACAGGGGCAGGGGAAGTTCAGGGAGGTTGAGAGAAGGTTTCCAGTAGAGGAAAAAAAGTTGTGGTGAGAAGCTGCTCACACAGTCTACCCTTGCTGACATAGCATGAATAACAACAGCTGTTAAGACAGAAACTTGAGTGAGAACGTGTGTTTAGATCAACATTCCAAACTGCCTAAGAGCACATTTGATCTCAAAATTCATCCTGTTAAAGAGAAAAATAGTCAGTGAGATTAAACAGTAGTCATAGAATTACAAAGAGACTTTGGAAGCAAAGATGAGGTGAGGTTGAGAAGTATAAAAAAACCATGAAATTTTGCAACACTGAAGAGAAACCTTGCATTGAAAACTGCAGTAAACCGGCTGTGATACCTCTGGAAGTCTCCCTGCTGTCTCCAAAACCTCTCTTAAGGCCTCACAGAAACACGTCCTCATCAGATGTCTTGAGAATCCTATCTCTACGTGGTGGACTATGCCTATGAGGTGCGATGAGTAGATCTGCACCTCAGGTGTGCGCTGGTGACCTCAGTATTTTCATTTCTCACTGCTATGTGGATTAGTAGCTTGTAGGAAGTGACATGAGTATACATAAACCTAGAGCACCCTCATCACTAGCATAAGGCTTGTGCAAGTAGGGGAAACCGCACTCCCAGGAGAGATGTATGCGCTGGCTTTTCCCAAGGGAAGGAGGTTTGCAAATGTGTATAAGCACATGTATCTGATTATAACTGTTGGACACTAGCTCTGGAAGGATGTTTAGAAATGTGTAGGTGTATATTAACATTTTGTAAATGTCTAGAACGGTGGGTTTGACCTTGATCTTGAATGTATAGTTCCCTGATCTGTCATTAATAAAGCAATAAATCACTTTGATCGTAATTTGATGTAAAGCATGTGAACTGAGAAGTTTTTTCCTGAGACAGAGATGAGGACTAGCAGCTCTTGAGAGGGAGATAGAAGATAAATTAGGTAAGGAGCACTGAACAGAAAACAAGGACAGGTTTGGCAAGAAAATTGGGAGTGGAATTAGAAGACACAAGACAAACTGGAGACAGGAGTTGGCTAAAAAGGGGGTTTGAAGTGACGTGAAATATTGTGCCACCTTTCTTCTTTGGAGTCTGAAACAAAACCTAGGATTCCCAAAACTCACTTCTGCTGTCTAAGAAAATATTTATCTCATGCTGTGTTGGTGCTATTCCAGGAGGAAAACACCCTGCTGCTGCTGTCTTTTACTTAATTAATTCAAGGCAAAGAGAAATGCGGGGTGTTTTTTTAAGGTCACAATTCTGTTATTTACTAAGTAAGTGTCAAGACCGTGGGATAGATTTGGCTTTGTTTCTTTTACACTCACACTCCATTTCCTCTCTTAGAAAAATATGACTATGGCTTCAAAGTTAGGCTGCCAAAAATTAGAAGTAGACGGAATCAAGGTTACCAGTATGACCTTAATTTGTCCAACTTTTTCATATATCGTAGTCTTTAATTACAGGATCACACACTCAGTTCTCTCAAGAGTACTCCTACCTAACTCAGTGCATCGAAAGGACTTAATTAGCAGCTGTTCAATATTTTTTTTAGCCTCATTTTTCAATATGTTGCCCTGAGCTTTATTTAAAAAACACTGTTCAAGCCCTGCTCTGAAAACAAAATTATTATTTTCCTCCTGGGCTCTTCTGTGATGTTCATCACCTCAGACTGAGTGCTTTGCAGACAATTCATTCATCATTGCAAAACCCGTGTGAAATTTGAGGGCATTATCTGCATTTAGGACGTAGGGAGCTGAGAGAGACTAAAGTAAAATATGTTGGGTGTCCAATGTGACATACCTCAAACTGTCAAAATTATACTTTAAGATCATGCAAAAATTTGCATACTGATAGGTGAATTCCCATGGATTTTGTAAAGCAGACCTAGAGATACAAACCAGGCTCTCAAAGCTGATTAACATATCTGAGTTTCAAATCATTGTATACAGAGTTTTAAGAAGGGGCAGGTAAGAAATAATTTTCCCAGGAGAACTAAGTCACATCTTCTGTTCCTACAGTTCTCTGCCTCAGTCACTATCTGTCTATCAGCTTCTGAAATGAACAAAGAGAAGGTGTTTATAAAAAAATGTCCCATTCCTCATTTCATTATCAAAGCATATCTGTATTAGCTTAGACCAAAGTCCTAAAGAGGAACTGGTAAATGATCTGTGGTTAAGAATTTTATTATAATATTCAGAGACAGGATACCAGGGATACATTGGGGCAGGTGGATACAATGTCATTGGAGATATTCTTTCATTTCCAAATTTTAGTACTTTTAACTGCATTTCCTTACATAAATTAAAGTACAAATTAGTGTATGGCCACTAACGTATGAAATATAAAGTAGCTTTTTGAGTTACCAGCACTGATGAATATGAAATGTAACTAGGAAAAAAGTCACTACCAACTGCTTACTTTTTGGAGATAAAGAAGAGCTTTTGAGCATTTTGTATTTGATAAGCAGTATTATGCAAAGCTAAAGATCCATTTTCTATTGCTTTCAGGCACAATTAATCTTGAACAGTCTGGACAGCCAGCTCTTCTGGATTACAGAACTGTCAGAAAAGTATAAAATCTCCACAAATTTCTTGTTAGGGCTCTCTGTGCTATTCCAGCTGTGTATTCACTGAGGTCCTCAGCAAACTTTCTAGCCTGACATTTGATTAAAATGTTCCCCACATCTAGGCCAGGAAAAAATATACTTTGTGTGTCCAGCTGAACAATGCAAATCTGCCCAGTTTTATTCTATCTGCTTAGTAATGGTAAAAAGTAATAATTAAGGAAAGGAGCTATCCCACTGTTCTAGTACAGTATATAGGTCTTCTAGGATACACAGAATTGCCACTTGCAGAATCTGTCTTTTCCCAGTGTGGACAGTATGTCGATAGCCCTAATTTTATTCATCTTTTGATATAGGAATTGACTTCTCCAATGTCTGTAGAGCTAGAGAGCGAACATGTTCTTTAGACCCAGTGGTCTAACTCAGCTAAATAATTTGTCAGCAATGAATTTAACAGCAGTTTGTGGAAACAACCCATAAAGTGAATGAGGACATCAATGAAGGGACTCAGTTCTCAGATCTTTAGGAAATTTTGCAGAAGTGTGAGAGCAAGAATAACTGTGTATGCAGTCTCTTTCTGTCTTCGCTAACACATACATATTTCCTCACACGTTGTTTATGACGGTCTTTCTAAATGAGGCTCTAGTGAGAGTACAGCCTTATCCCCTCCAGGAAGGAAAAAAGTGGTCTCAATAGTGTTGGTATTCCCTCAGAGAGAAAAACTGGCCTGAATAGGAAATACACTGGGTCCCTATAGCAGGGGCAAGTAATAAGAAGGCAATTGCTTCTTTTAAGTACAGAAGTTGCACACTCCTGACATTGCCTATAATGTATCGGACATTAATTTGAATAAGACTGGAATAGCTGAAATGTTAATTCTTAAGTAAAAGAATGAATAAATAATTTAATTTTCAAGGCTACTGACTACATGTTGCACCTAAGTGAAGTCAATAGTTAGACTCTGGAAAATCCTTGTTATAGGCACTGCAGACAGCCCCTGTAGCATTTCAACATTTAATTGCTTCATATAACTCCAAGCCTAACTTGGATTTCAGAACTTCAGGCTTTTTTGATGTAAGTTACCCCCAGTGAATTGAAACAATTATGGGAGAGATTGAACAAAAATTTAAATGAGGGCTTTCCAAATTATTGTCCTAGCTTTGGATATTCATCAAAACTGACGTCTTTGCATAAAACTTGAGAATGTTTTTTCATTTTCTTCCTAAGAATTAATAATTCATTTAAAAATCACTTTATGGTTATATAAAATTAGGATTATTAATAAAACATTTTTTTAGATTTTTTTCCTTATTTAGAATTCCTAGACTCTTCTTGTTGAGTTATTCCTTTGTTTTTCCTCCTTGCTGTCACAACAGTGCAGGTGATGTAATTGTTTTGGGCACTCAGTGCAACTGCATAAAATATCTGCTAGTAAGAATTAATTTTTGAGAAAAAGCAGGATTTTTTTGTTGTTTGTTCAATTAATAATTCACCACCCTTACTAAGTAAAAAGTGCCTGCAGTGCATTTGCGTGGCTTTCATTCCATTTTGATTCAATGCTGAGGTGTCTCAGTTGATTAAAAGAAGGGCAATCCACTAAGAAAGTTATTAATCTGGTTCTCAAGAAACTGGAGCATAATTCTCTGCTCTGCCACAAACCTCTTGTGTGTTTTGAAGCTGGTCATTTATCATTTAATCTGATGGTACCAGGATGAGAATTAAAATACTTTCTGCCTGCTTGCAATATTTCTTTTTCCTGCTGGAAATGCAGACTCTTCCTATCATGCACAGACAAACAAAGCATGGCATCCCAGTGCCCTGATTCCTCTGTTATAATAGGGAAAAACTCCAGTCCTTCCTGCCTTCACACAATGCCGTGCACACCTCTGGCACTATATCAAAATATTAGCAAAGCTGCTGGGATTTCACCCTGCCTTGGCCCAGCACACAGTCACCACATAGGGTGTTTATGATTCCAGTTAATAGCTGGTGTTGTGGCTTGTGAATGTGCCAATTAGGCATAACAGTTCAGACAGGAGCGTTAACGAGGTTCTGAATTTTATGAATGGTAGAGATCACTGTTTGACAAGAGCAAATAAACCACAAAGATTTTTCTGAGCAGGTATCAGGTTGGGCAAACTAGGTAACGTTTTAAGGCTTGATTTCTATAACTTTTTATCATCCTCTATTTCTGTTGAAGGCAAGAGATGTGTGGCTGTTGAGCCTCCCAAAATACGGACTTTAATAATGAGCTTTCTTACAGCTTATCCATTTTCACTTATGCTGGCAAACCTTTGGGGAGCAGGGAAACGGGGAAGGTTTTCTAGCCATATGCTGTGGCCATATCATTGCATTTAATCAGGTGTCTAAGAACTGAATTCAGTAGCAAATGCCCACAACTACTTAGACTTCCCACACAGCTTGACCAAAGGTGAAACTGTCTCTTAAATTACCTTTGCAAGAAGACTAGATACATTTTCAAAAATTTTGAATATACCTTTTCCAAAGTATATTTTCAAAAATGTGTTAGTGAGGAGCAAAAATGTACTCTTTAGCTAATGATTTGGGGATTTAAAGGTAAATCTCACCTACCCTCTCCAAAGTACCTAGGAATCACCATCTCTTAAGCATAACGTAAAATTTACCCTTCTTATTATTACAAATGGTTACTACCTCCGGGGTGATTAATCTTATCCTTAGGCAGAAATACAAAGCACTCCAGCTAACTGAAAATGATGTAGCAGTTGCTTTTAGATTCTTTCTACTGATCAGCAAAATGTGTGAGTCAGCTTTATAAATACTGTTGGAGATTCTGTTCCAGAATTCTGTTGTGTCTGAGTTCCAGATTTTTATCCAAGTACTCCAATATGCACCTAAAAACTAGGACCAGAGTGGCAACAATAGATTCGGGGCCAACCACTAAATCATAGAACTTCCATACATGGGGGCAAAAATAGAGAATTGTATCTTGAATGTATATATGCAGAAATTTCTGAAATTGAGTCTAGGATTAACACTCAATGCGATGGGTTAGCCTTGGCTAACAGCCAAAGGCTCACCCACCCATTTGACCGCTACCCTTTCTGGTGGAATGGGGAGAATATAGAAGGAAGGTGAGAAGATTTTTGGATCAAGACAATGACTATTTAACATGGAAAAAAAAACCTGCGTGCATAAGCAAAGTAAAGGGAAGAATGCATGCAATACTTATTGGAAGGAAGATATTTAGCCACTTCGTGACAGGTGCTTGGGAAGAAGAATGCCATAACCATAAACGATCCCTCTTCCTCATCTTTTCCTTGAGCTTTCATTGTTGAGCCTGACATCATGTGTTATAGAATATACTTTTGATCAATTTAGGTCAGTTGTCCCAGCTATGTCCCCTCCCAACCTCTTGTCCACTCGCACCGTACTCATTGAACGTGGGCAGGGAGAGAACAGTAGAGTGGGAAACAGAGAGCCCTGAAGCTGTGCGAGCACTGTTCAGCAGGAGCCAAAGCTTTGGTGTTTATCAACACTGCTTTAGTAAAACATGTAAAGCACAGCACCTTATGGACTGCAATGGAGAAAGTTAAGTCCATCCCAGCCAGATCCAGTACTCTTGGAAGAGGTGTATTAAACACTTTTGCTTCTAACTAGACGAGACATTATTTACATTGAAGTCTGAATCATAACAAAGGAGTTGTTTGCTATTCCCTTTTAGTTTCAAGACATTTATAAATGTCAAATGCTGTTTGTAGGGACTTACCCTATGGTGTACTGAGATGCTTCCATTAGACAAAACTGAGATCTGAAAGTCCCACACAGGAAGGAACTGTCAGTATGGGAAGGAATAAACGGGTCAAATAGGTAACTTTCCTACTGTTCTTACCTATTGCTTATTTTATCTTTTTGCCACAGAAACATATTCAAACATCAGAATTATTTTTTTTCTGACTTAGATGCTACTTATTATATTTAGTACATAATATCCTGATTTCTGCAAAATATACTGATTCTAAGAAAACCAAAAAGAGGAAAATAAAGCATTCTCCAGTTGAATTAAGAAAAACTTAATTTTCAAGGGGCAGTGGTTGAGTCACAATAAATACTAGCAAAAGAAAGTGTATCTGTGGACCAGAAGATTGCCTGCATCTCTCTGCTAGTAGGTATAGAAGTAAAAGAGTGGTTTCTAAATTGCTCCTAGTCTGTATTGTGAAGCCTAGATACTGGGAAGAAGATATGAAGTAAACTATTGTGATAATGAGAAAATTAAAGCCTTTAAAGAAAATGGACAGAAGATCTTTTTATTCAAATGATAAAGACATTTTTCTTTAGATCTTCCTTACAAGTGTAGGGGAAAGCACTAAGCAAGCATTTCTCTGACCTTTATCTAGATTATTAGGACAAGGACTATTTTAATGAGCATGCAAAATTGTCAGTTTTGTTTTGTATAATATTTTGTCAAACCAGACACAGGGCAGAGGGTTCTGTCGCTCAGTTCCATATCACTCTAACAAAAATCTTACAAAAAATATGTTAATTACATATTTCAATTGTTGACATTAAAACATTTAAAGAACAGAAATTTTTTAAAAAAATAGCTGCCAGGTTTTTTAAGTGACTTTTTAACCTTTCCTTCCAAACTAAATGTGATTTGTTCTTCAGTTGATTGCCATGTAGTAAACAACCAAATGGCAACTACCCAAGTTGTGTACTGACATCCACTGAAGTTATGTTAGGACACCAGTGCTAATGTATAGTATAAATCAGCAACCAAAACCAACCTAAAAAGACACCGAAGGAAAACCCAGAATATGGCATAGATAGGGAAGGACCATGAACTGGTGGAGGAAGCAGTCATCAAAAACTTTAAAAATATATTACCTTCTCTAATTAAGAAGGAATTTTTGCTGGTTATGTTTGGTGACACATTGGCAAAAAGGGAAAGCGTTCAATTTCCTGCACCATAGTCCTACCATTATTTTAATGAGGTGCTGATCTCTGTCAATAAACTCATGGATGTATTTCATATTTAGGAAAGACTTCATGTTTAGGAATGACCCCTCATGGGATTCCAAGATCTTGAAAGTATGACACTGGAATAGCTGAGAGTTGGCTTTATTCAACTGCAGAAGCAACTGACCTGGGCTATGTTTATTCTAATTTCAAACACACAAAGCTAAGAAGAAATTACAGGCCCATAATCTCTATGGTCATAGTGTTAACCCTTAGGTTATCCTCTGCCTTTATGTGTATTAAAGTCTGTCCTAGTGCTATCTCAGGCACTTCTGCATAGCTTGAGAAGACTTAGGACCAAGACTTGATTAGGAGATAGATATTCCCTTCCTGACAACCACCTGCAGAGCAATTGGATAAGTCTGGTCTTACTTGTTCAGCAAAACCTACGTTGCAGTGCAGAGAAAATTCTGTGGCCACCCAGCTTGAGGCAGGATGCCTTTTGGTGGTTGTATCTCTGTATCACTAAAGGAGAGGCCAGAAGAGGTAATATCCAGCCTGTTATTTCTCTGTAATGTCAGTGGTGGGCAAGGGTGCAAGGCCGAGGGTGGAAATTGAACTGACAGAGCCCAGGTTCACAGGGGGAAAGGCTATGAATCGAGCTGGAAGGGTGACAGAGCAGCTTCGTACGATCGAAAAGAGCTGGAAAGACAGCATTTAAAATTCAGTATGTAACTGGCTCCGAAAAAGGAAGCTTGGTGAGGAACATTACAAGTAGGGCAAGGAATCAGAGACAGTACCATTTTCATGTACATACACTCCCACAGCTAATAAAATAGCCAGTGAAGAAAGATATAAGAGCACAGCAGAAAATAAAAGCCATAAAGAGAAGATTATTTTTAATATACATATCTGCCAATCAAACAATATACTGATAGATTGCTTGGCCATTAGCTCAGCAGACTGCCTTGTGAGGAAAATGAGTCCAAGTCCAGTTGTCTGAGTATAATAGAAATTTGGCAGGGACAACCTAATAATGACTGTAACTCTGTTAGGAAAAACAAGGGAGAAAAAAAATATAATCTTCCAGTCCACTTTGGAAGATCAGCCATTTTAAAGTGCTGAAAAAATCTAATGCAGGTATTCTATCTATGAGTTAGGTCATAAGTCAAGTAGGAAAAAACATACAAAGAAGTATTAATGGGATATTAGCGTCCTTCAAATTTGCCATAGCTCAAAGCATCTACCATCAGTATCTCTATTTTTTCCACTTGTATCAAATCCTTTGCATTGCTAGCCCATGGCTGCAAAGCTACTAAGTACTCTAGGATAGACTTGATAAATGGGTCATTGACACAATCAACATTAGAAATAAAATTGTGTAGCATACTCTACATGCAGAAGATTTAGGTTTTCTTTCTGATTTTAACGAAGTTGTACTATACAGCCATCCCATTTATATTGCAGGTGATAACGTAAGACCCAATGAGCACCAATGTCCTATATATCAGATTAATATCTGTATTAATTATATGAGGAACAAAACCATTAATTTCAAAATATAAACTTTTCAAACTGTATTTTTGTTTATCTTCAGGAGATTTATGGGTGGAATATCTTGCTACACATTGTCTAGGTTAGAATAACCAACTTCGATATGATTATTTTCCCTAAAATCTTCTCATTCATGATTTTAACTCCTATATTTTGTCTGGAAGAAAGATTTCACAATTCATTTCTGATAAGAAAACACCATATGCTAGTGTTGGTAATGAAAGTTACTGAAAACACATTAAAAATTATTTTCTGCTCAGTGTCACGTAATAAACTCAGTTGTACTGTCTGTATTGAATTTATTGGTTAAATAATGTTGTCTTATTAATTTAAAGACCCCTTCATGCCAAAAGAAATGTAAACAGTCAAATAGGAAAATCTTTGACTGTGTTGGTTACATGGGAAAAATAATGCTAAAACAATTACCTTTAAAATATTTCCCACTTAACAGCCCTAGAATTTTAACTACTAGTAAGTGAATCATAAGGCAACCTATATCTTAGGGATATTATCATACTATTGCAGCTCTTGGCAGGTATAGAAGCATTTGTATAGAGCAGCAGAAGTTAAATTCACTTCAGAGACTAGATTTCTATGGTATAACAGAACAACTACATGAAATAGAACAAACTCTTACAGCTATTTCCGTCTTGATTTCCTGGGCCTTAACCTCAAGTTTGTATATGAACCTAGTGAATTTTTGCCATAAAGTTTAGAGGCAACTCTGAATAACTGCATTGAGAAACAACACAGGACTACTAGAGAAACCGTAGAAGGTCAAATGTAAATGTTTCAGGGTAATTCAGGTTCAAAGCCCCAGAAAGAAAAAAAAAATATACGTTAAACATTAAACTGTTAAACTACACAGGCAGCTGGATTTTAACTTCCAGCACCGCTGTGGAGAACAGAGATTTTAAGAAAGCACAGTGGCAGTTTAACCTTTATGAGCAAAGGCAGTACTTTTTAGATAAAACAGAGCTGACAGATTTGCTGGCACAGTTATGATTAGCTATGCTTCAGCTATCACTCAAGCTGACAGAAAAGTTTTTATTCAAAGTTAGTGAGTCTTTTTTTTTTTTATTGGCATCTAGGTTCATCCTGGAGGCCGTCAGGAGCTCTCTATATCTGCACCAGTAGATCCATGAAACATCACTCTTCCAAGCTTCAGCAAGTCATCATTTTTATAAGCACAGGGTTTAATAAGGGCCTGATAAACTCTTCTGAGTTTAATAAGCAAGATAAGCATTGCAGAAATCTATAATATTCATAAGTATAAAACAAAACCTCCCTCTTTTTTATTCTGTCTGTGTGGTTTAGAAGTTAAAACATCTGTGAAACAGATGAATACAAGCACAAGTAATAGTTCCAGGAATCAAATTTCAGTGGTGCAGCTACAATTCATTCTATGACTTTGGTGTCAACTCGAGCTATTAGTGTGAACTAGACAGATATCATTCCCTGGTCATCTTCCAATCGTAACAGCTGGTCACAACTTATTATTGCCTCCTCAGTCCCATAATCACCATCACTAAGACTACATGTTTGCCACTTCTCGTTTTTAACAGGTACTTATGTGCATGTACCATGGTTGAGCATCAATGTGATCCTTTATAGAGGATGGGTAACAGGGAAAAATGGAAAATGTCATGGCAAACAACTGAAAAAATACAGAGAAACTTGAGAAGAGCAGAAAGCAAGTTTTGTCTGCATCAGATTTTGGAAAGAGTGACTAAGCAGGGAAACCTCGTAATGCCAGACTCTTCCTGGGCTGTGAATAAATGCAGAGAGGAGGACTCAAGGGCAGAGCCCAAACCAGTGATTTAACTCTCCCTGCAAAATGAGCATCCTAACAGGAGATGTGAGCTAAGCTTCTAAAGGAGTTTCATAGCAAGGCTTCAGCTTCTGAATGTTGAAGAGCTTGATTATCTTCCTTCTCCTACAACAGCTCCCTCCCTTCTTGTGGGAAGAAAGGGCCAAGCTAAGGCTGCAATTTGTGTTTATGACTCGTCTCTCACTTGCGAAAGCAGAGAAAGTTCTGTGACTTCTCTGGGATAAGGTAGAAAGGAAAATAACGCAGTGTTAATAGCTGACAGTTTAGTTATAGAGGGATTGTGTCTGCTCCCTCTCCCCTCTCTCTGTGTGCGCAGAAGAGGACATACAGTGCAACAGGAGAGAAACAGCAGTGTTCACATGTTCTTACAGGAGCACAACTGTCAGGCACCATAAAAGGGAAATGCTGCAAGACTGCAACATAACTTTTAACTGTGACTCAGAGCTTCTGGCATGAGGCCTGCCTGCCGTCTTCCTCCTCCTCCCCACCCCACATAATGACAAAAATATTATTAGTCTATTAGCTAATAGCTCTAATCATCACTCACTAGCTCTTTATCATTGTACTTCACTGTTTTCATAGGAGCGGTTCATAGATGGATTCTTCTTGCTTAGTAGCAGCAATATGTTTCAGGGCAGAAATATGAACATTGTTTAGAATGTACTCAGAAAACTGTAGAGATTTAAATCAGAGAAGATTCATTGTTCATGAAGCTCATTTCTCTACTAAGGGAGGCTTAAGCACGTTTTGTAGTTTTTCATACAGAATACTGTTAAAAATACCAGTGGTGATTCATCCTCCAGATTCTCGCAGGAGATAGCTCCTCAGCAGAACTCACTTTCATGTTTTTTGTGGTGATTTGGGTTTTTGATAGCCTCATCTTTAAATTTATTTTCTTCTTATCTATATATTTCCTTACAGCTTTAAATACTTCTTTCTCTGTGTGCAGCTAGCAACCTTCACACTTTTCTGACCCATCAAATCAGTGTCTGACTCATACTGCTGCCCCCTCTTTCACAGTCCCATACGACTAAGGCCTTACTGTGGGGTCGAGAGCAATGCAGCGTCAGGAGCATATATGAATCTCAGAGCAGATGCATCTGACACGCACCATCCCAAGGCAGGAGGAAAGCAGGAGCACAGAGCTGCAGCTATCTGTGTGCCATTCAGCTGCAGATCACAGTATCACAGTATCATAAGGTTGGAAAAGACCTTTGAGATTATTGAGTCCAACCTATCACCCAACACCTACACCTGCTCCTACTTGTCAACTACATCACGGCACTAAGTGCCTCATCCAATCTCTCTTTAAACACCTCCAGGGACAGTGACTCCACCTCCTTCCCGGGCAGCGCATTCCAATGGCCAATCACCCTCTCAGTAAAGAACTTCTTCCTAATGTCAAGCCTGCTGCCCGGCTGCCCAACTGTCCTGCAGCTGCCTTAACTTCCTCGCAAGCATGTTGCCCTGCTCGTACTGGGAATGATGGCTCGTCCTTATCACATAAGCAAATATGGCATCTTTTTGACCGATGCACATTCTCTGTCATAGAAACCACGTAGAACCACCTCAGACACTGAATCTCAGAAAATTCAAGTGGTTTATCTGAACACCGTTCTTTGCTTTCCTAAGTCACCACATACCTAATTTAGCACCTTTAATACACCTCCTAAATCCTCATCGTCTTCCAGTAATTAATTTGTTGTTCTTCACTAAATTGTCTCTAATTGATCAATATCTTTCTAGTTAACGTACTGCTGAATGCTGCCCAGTATTTCAGAAGCAGTCATGAGAAGAGCACTGTTACTGTTTATTGGACTTGTGCTTGGCTATTTTTATCAGCTACTGCTGTCATTAAAAAACTCAGAACTCAGGAAAACTGTCTCTTGGTGTTATAGCCTTGTACTGGTGAATCATCAAACCCAGCAACATTTCACTTGAGCCCAATGAATTACACACAGATCCAAATTTTTAACAAACAGGTACCTTGTATTATAGACAAGCTGAGCAAAATAACAAGTGAAACTTCATGGTGATTGTTAAAACCTGCCTATATTGGTACTTATTTTAAGTATGATGACTTCTATAAACTTGTAGGGCTTGGCAGAAAGCCAACTCAGGGCATTCTCACTTCATTGGCAGGACTCAAGAGCATTAAGTGTCTTCTGATCACTCAGTGCCTTTTGCTCCTTTAGCCTCCATTTTACTCGTCTCCCACTATTTCCTTTATGGTGCTTCCACTGTTTTGGATTTCACACACAAGAAATCCAAGAATGCTGAAACACAGAAGTACTGGTTAAAATATACTGTATTTTTGCCTTGTGCCTGTTTCATACGTGCTTATAAAAGGTAACATAGCTTTGCCACAGGTTTACTCCTTTTTCTATGTTAAAAACCACACAATTAACAGAAACACACAAATATCTATATCTGAGTGGATAGGGAAGATATTGGACGTCTGTCAGTAATTACTACCTCCAAATGGGAGTGTGTGTTTTTCATCTTTTTTCCAGACCTGTTTGTTGCTTGCTAGAAACAGCTTCTGTCTTGTACCACTCAGGTATATTTACCCAAGGATTTGTGTGCACATGCAAATATATATATATAATATATATATTTATCCTTCCATAGATACATATGCATACATATGTATGTGTTTGTCTGCACGTGTGTGCGCACGTATATATATTTACATTTACAGGTATGCATTGCCCAGTTGTGTGTTACTTCTTGTATTTGTCTGTGAAAATGATTGGAAGTTATATTTTTTAGCATATTTCTTAAAGCTTCAGATGTTGTGATTGTGATCTTGCTTGAGCAGCTGATTTGCCATTTACAAAGATAAAGAAGATTTCTAACCCAAAGTAATTTCTAACATAATGTAATCCTGGAGGCATTAAGTAAATAAAATCAAAGATGAAAAAATAGCCAACTTGAAAAGAACGCAGCATTCTTAAAAGTCTGAGTTTTAAAACCCCTTGCTTTTTCACTGACTTCTAATTTTTATTAATGGTTGCTTTTCCCTGCATTCTGGTCAGTATCCATAATGTCCTTCTGGAGCAGAGAGCGGTTTACACATGGGAATCTTTCTTTGCTTAAACAACATGCAAAACTGACTGTTGTCATCAAATGTAATTTAATCAACCCTGCTCTTTCTTCTAATAGGCATAGGTTTAAATGTCTTCTGTGAGTGATGTACATGATCCAGTGTAAAGGAAAATAAATTTAACTTTGTGAAATTTACATCTATGTGAGATGCCACAAAGATAATTATTTTTACTTTCTATTAGTACCTGAGTTTCCAGTAATTTAGATATTTGATATTTGATGAATAACACATCTTAAAGTCTATGTGGAAAGGTACCTGGTAGTCCTAAGGAAGTTTTTAATAATTATGAATCAATTTCCTATGAACAAGGAATTTCACTAGCTGGTGAAGTTTAGGTAGACGAAACCCTCAGCTAAATTCTACTTTCTAACCAATCAGAACTATCAAAATAGGACCTAGAGATCAGTCAAGTGAATATAAAGAGCGGTTAATCAGTCTTTACAGGAATATTTTTTTTGTCAATCAACGAAGCCCTGCCCTCCCACGAACCTCCCCATCTCCAGTATTTTTCTATTTGGTCCGAATATTATACATCTATGCCTTTGTATATACTAAACTAGAGAGAAAATGTAGAGAAGAAAGGGAACAAACTGTATGCAATCGAAAAACAGCACTTCAAAAATGCAGGTAGGACTACAGGGAATTCAATCTTGCTGCTTCAGACGTTTGGAGGACATGACAGTGAGATAAATCTTTGCATAGCTTTAAAGGAAATATTGCACAGTTGGAGAAGTGTGTGCAGATTCTACTGTTCTGACCTTCCCAGACAGTCCTGGGCCAAACCCCGTCATTAAAGTGCAGATACAGCTTCACGATTCTCCAGAGAGAGCACATAACCAACTAGTCACCTTGTCATTAAGTGGCATCTCTTCCTCTGACTTTTTAGAAGCATTATTAACACCTTATGGTGTCAATGGCTTCTTCATCCACAATGTGATGCTGTGAAAAATTATTCATGATATTAAGGTTTACCATGGTGCTCAATAGTAGTCACAAGCTCTCAAAGACAATTGAAGAACCTGTTATGTGGTGGAAGGAGTTAGTGGTGTGATAATGATAATAAAATGTATTATATTTTTATTGTTTAGTGCTTTGGAGTACTGAAAACTGAGACACAGCATCAATGCTGAAGCACTACAGCTGTGGGCATTAAGAACTGTGGATGATTAATAGGAAACAGGTAGATGCTCTGTGAAGTTTGAGATGTATTTTAAAAATAACACAAACAATCTAGAATGAGAAAATCATAGCCTTTTCAAGGTGAAAAGAGTAACTGACACAACACATTTCTACATGATGGACTGGGAGCTGGACCAAAACAGATTGCATCTGCACTTATTTACATCATTTTGAGTTCAGCTAAAATCAAGGGGCCAATTTTCCAAACTGTTAGATTTTTTGAATCATAGAATCATTAGAATCATTTCGGTTGGAAAAGACTTTTAAGATCAAGTCCAATCACAAACCCAACACTGCCAAGTCTACCACTAAACAATGTCCTTAAGTGCCACTTCTACACATCTTTTAAATACCTCAAAGGAGAGTTATTCAACTTCCCTGGCAAGCCTATTCCAATGCCTGATAACCCTTTTGGTGAAGAATTTTTTCCTAATATCTAGTTTAAACCTCCCTTGGCACAACTGGAGAATATTTCCTCTTGTCCTATCACTTGTTACTCAGGAGAAGGGATGGACACTCACCTCACCACGACCTCCTTTCAGGTAATTGTAGAGAGCAATAGTGTCTGCTCTCAGCCTCCTCCAGACTAAATAGTCTTAGTTCCCTCAGACGTTCCTCATAACACTTGTGCTCCAGACCCTTCACTGGCTTTGTTGCCATTCTTTGCACACACTCCAGCACCTCAATATTTTTTTTGTAGTGAGGGGCCCAAAACTGAACACAGTAGTCAAGGTGTGGCCTCACCAGCAGCAAGAGCAGGGGTACAATCACCTCCCTTGACTGCTAGTCACACCATTTATTACACAAGACAGGATGCTGATAGCCTCCTAGGCCACCTGGGCCACTGCTGGCTCACGTTTAGCTGGCTGTCAACCAACACCGCCAGGTCCTTCTCTGCCAGGCAGCTCTCCAGCCACTCTTCCCGAAGCCTGTAACACTACGTGGGGTTGTGGTGACCCAAGCGCAGGACCCAGCACTTGGCCTTGTTGAATCCCACACAACTGGCCTCTGCCCATTGATCCAGCCTGCCCAGATCACTCTGCAGAGCCTTCCTTCCGTCAGTGTCACACAACTTGGTGTCATCCGCTGTCATCTGAGGGTGCACTCAAACCCTTCCTCTACATCACACATGAAGATATTAATCAGAACCAGTCACAATACTGAGCCCTGGGGAACCTCACTTCTGTCAGGCTGCCAACTGGATTTACCCCCATTCACCACAAGCCTTTGGGCTCAGCTGTGCAGTCAGTTTTTTACCCAGTGAAAAGTACACGCCTGCAAGCCATGAGAAGCCATTTTCTCAAGGAGAATGCTGTGAGAAGTGGTGTCAAAGGTTTTGCCGAAGTCCAGGTAAAAGAACTGCACAGCTCTTACTTCATCTATGAAGCAGATCATTTTGTTATAGAAGGGGATGCCATTCATAAACCCAGTCACAGCAGTAGGCAGAGTCACTCTGATGTAAAAACAGAATCAGAACATAAAAGCAAAAGTTACTCAAACCATTTAAAATGGAAACAAAATTGAAAGCACTGACTATACAGATGTCACAAAGAAGGATTTTTTAATATGTAAACACTCAAAGCCTGAGAGAAATGCTGGCATGAATAACATGGTGACATGTTTTGACAGTTTTTGTAAAAATCAATGCAAAATGCTTGATGTAGGTTTCCTTTTTTTATACCTTTGAGATAACATTAGATTGGGAATAGACTGGTAAGTTGACTGGTAGACCTGGGCAGAAGAAAACATTATCAAGAATACATTGACATTTGTGAAAACAATATGTTGAATTCTAGACACAACTTGACATACTAGACCTCAGCAAAAATTAAAACATTAGCAGAAATTAAAACTTACTAGCTTTGGGGAAATAAATATTTACCTTGATCTACAAATGACCCTAAACAAAATAAAATTATGTTATTGTCTTATTTTGGTCAATAGCTCAATTTTCAACATGCACTGGGTCTCCTAGAAGCCATGTTTTTAACCTAGAATTCTGTATAAAAAAGGTTCCCTTAAAATCAGGAAATACTAAACATGCAGATGCAAATTTTCCTTTCTATTCTCAGAATCATCATGAATAGGAGAAATATTCTTTGTACTTCAGTTGTGATGTTTATTTTCAGAAAATAAACAGTACCAACTAAACATTTCAGATCTGTGGCTTTAATTTCCATAATTATAAGGTGTAGACATCTACGTTGGGTCTGGTCTTTCTTGTCAAAAAACACTTTTAAAAGCACAAGTCATTAATCTACCTATAAACAACTAAAATAATGACTGCATCTTATTCATGTTAATGTTCCACCTCTAAATTGTTTAAAATCTCAGTGTAATGTTCAAATCCTTTTGAATGCCAGAATTTTACCTTTAGAAGCCAAAGGGCATAACATATTGCCCAACTCTGCATCTGTACAACCTCTCTGCCCATGACACACACAGAACTTGCGTGGGCTACTCTGCCACACTGTCCAGGGCAAGCCACAGGTACTGTATAACTCCCGTGTGGTGGTGGCACAAGCAGAAATCCCATAGAAATTCATGAAGATACTACCTTGTCAGACTTTGCTTTTGAAGTGACTGGGAGTCAGAGCAATATGGTATCTGCAGTTCAGGAGGTGGGAGGGAAGGGGCAGGAATAGAAGGAGAGAAAGGAAAAAAAATATTTCTCAGAAAATCTTCTAGTTGTCTTTCTCAAATACCATAACTTCTTCAGCTTCACAAATCACCATATTATGTTGCTGGGATCAACTCCTTGATACTTGGAAAAAAAAGATGCAGCTGCCATTCCTTCTCCTGAGGCCACATTCTTACTTACTTTGGTACTGGAGGTAAATCATCAGATGCAGATTTTGACTTAGTCTGACTTAAGCAGGAGGGGAAGTCAAGAACATCTGCTAATAACTTTGACTATGACTGCTTGGTGTTAGAGCATGTGTTGCACTTCTCTGTCTGTCATGGACAGGTTGATTTTCTGAATATGGTAATGTCTATTATTCATTGTTTTCCCAAGCAATGGGATGAGAAAAAGAACACTGCTTTTGTGATTTGACTGGAAAATGTTCTTTCATAAAAAGCTACTCATTTTAAAATCCTACCTTTCTTGCTAAAGAATGAAGAAAGTGAGGCCCTTATACACGCACACATGGACACACACATATGAAGGCCACAATTTGGAAAAGAGGTAGCAAATTGACAGTTGGGATAAATGTTTATTTCAATAATTCAAATTATGTAGTATCAACTGATGCCATTACATACTGTCACCTCTTTATATCAATGAGCTACGTCAACACAGAAACAAAATTATAGACCTAAATAATTTTAGTAAATAATTTTATGCATAGATAAATATTTTTAAATTAATTAAAACTTAAGGTTAAAAGTTTTTACCCTGTAGTAGAGATAGTCCTGAGTTGTCTGGACAAAGTTTTAATTTGGCTCCAAACTTCTCCAAAGTTCAAAGCTGCTTTTTTTTAGAAACATGAATCTGCTGCATTTGCATTCATAAGTTCTCGGCATTTTACCAATACACTATGAATAGACATAAATAATTAAAACTGAAGTACATTATCTTGACTTTTTAGATTGTGTTTGCTCATTTATAAACTTAGTAGTAGATCTCCCAGTTATTACTCTAAATTAGAGATTTTCTGTTAATTACTGGCCACCGGATGTGTCCCATATTGTTTTCTCTATGAGATAGAAAACCACAAAGAATCATGGAAAAATCAATGCAAAGAAATGAATAAGAGCTAAATAGTTCAGCTGAGGCATGCTCCTTGATTCATGCCCAAATCTACAGTATGTTCTTTAAAAATCAAAACCAAATTACTGTGATTTATACTGTTCCTTGAATATAAAAGCAACAGTTTTGTGTAATTACATTCTGTCTCTGTAAGAAGGCAACGATTTAATGTTTACTTTTTGCACTATTATCTCTTTTGGTGTCCAAAAACCTGTTGCTTCCAGAATTATTGTCTATGTTGCTTTGGTGTCCATGTCAATAGCTAAGTATAATCCAAATTTTTGTGCTTCCTCAGCAATATCTTCCTTTTAAGTGAAGAATGAAGGGAAAGTAGGCTATCGCCTTGTTCTGGTTCTCCATTTTGTGCACACACTGGTGAAAGGGTAGAGGGCATTCTGTATGACTCCTTAGCAGAGGTCCAGCCTCATTTTTCTCTACAGCTGTATCAACTTTTATATGTGTTGCTGTGCATATCTGTAGAATGAAACAGCTGGCATGGAAAATCAAATGCAAACACAAATCAAACGTGCCTCCCTTAGGTAAGCTCCAGTTTGATCTTACGAACTGATCTCCCATTTGCAGTGAGCGCTTACTTGATGCTCTTCCAGAGCAGTTATTTTCAGTTTAGTTTCATCTAAATAAATGGAGTTTAAGTACTTTGAAACCACTCCATAATGCAAATCTTATAATGTAAGTATGGGCAGCCAGGATATTAACTTCAGAAGAGTACTGATACTCTTCTTCAGAAGAGTAAGATAACCATCTAGTTGTGTACTTCCACATAGAGATCCTAGAAATCTACTTTTAGTACTGAATGATTGTGTTCTAGTCATGTTCCTAGGTGCATAACTTCATATGGGTTATGTTTAAGCAGTCTGAGAACGTAATAGTGTTGCACGACATAAATCCAAAGTAGCCCATCATGCTTTGGCACTTCTATTGCCACTGTAGCTTGTCTCTCAGTGTGTATGTAGTTGCATGGGCCATTTTATGAGACGCTCACTAACAGATGAAGCATGATAAGCTTGCCTGAGATAGAAATCAGGTTCTGTAATACTTAGGGGCTCTTCTGTCCAAATCACTGCTAAAAACACAAGGGAAAGGTCAGTTTTGCCAATGTAGTCCAACATTTTGTTCTCAGCACTGTATGCCACCAGTCACAGCAACTTGATAAGGTGAGCTGACACTTACATTTAAGAGTGCCAAAGAAGTGATTACTGGCTTTGGTTCAAAAGGAAAAGAACTTCAGTATGAATACATAATGCATTCTGACTCACATGCCTGGGATGAATATCAGCAGATGGAATTTTCTCCTATTGTTCCCTTCATAAACACTGTTAACTGCTTTGAGATCAGAGCATTCCCTGAAGCCACATCCTCTTATATCTTTGTATGCTTTCTGCTGCATCTCTTATTTATCAACATGAATCTTCATCTACAGGTGATGAATATTCTTTCAGTTGCAGGAAAGAACAAAGGCTTCTTGTATTTTTAAGCAAAATAAGGACATTTTAAGTAAAATATTTAAATGAGTTAGTAAAATTGTTCGGTGTGATTATTTTTTGTAGCACTAACAGTAGCATTTTCTCCTTTTAGCTTGCAGACTGAACCTTAAGTTAACCTTCCCTTGAATGCTTCATCAGCTTGCTGTAAGTCTGTTCAGCTTCTTTGCACTTAATGGATTCATTACAGTCACCTGAATTTTGCAGCAGGAGCAGGTAACAGCTTAAGTAGGTACCATGTAACTTGTCTAATTGCTGACACAGGGGAAAAAATAAATTGCTTCTGTGGTAAAACATATCCAATTAGAGAAATATTCAAAGTTGAAACAAGGGGAGAGATGAGAAAGAAAATCATATGTCTCTATTGTATTGTGAATGCTATGTGTTTGATTTGATGAAACTCAAAGCTACTCACCTACAGAGTCAACTTAATATTAAACTATAATCAATCAATTATGTTATTTAACCAAAATCCAGTAGAAAATGAAATTTTATTTTTTTTTCCTTTTTCATAGAATCATAGAATGGTTTGCATTGGAAGGGACCTTAAAGATAATGTAGTTCCAACCCCCCTGCCATGGACAGTGACACCTCCCACCAGACCAGGCTGCTCAAGACCCCATCCAACTTGTCACTGAATATTTCCAGAAACAGGGCACCCATGACTTCCCTTGACAACCTGTTCCAGGTTGTTTTGAGCAAAGTATATTAAATTATGAGAATTAATTTATTGAAATTATTGAATATTTAGATGAATTAATTTATTCATCTAACTGCATGAAAAACCCATAGGTTTTCTTGCATGAGGGTAAAAGCTAAAGCCCAAACTGATCTTCCGATGCACTACTGAAGTAAGAATATCCAGAGCTGTATTCCTGTTTTCCTTTTTAAATTACTTTCAGAATTCAAAGACTTGGTTTTAAAAAAATAAAAAGGGAGAAAACAAGAAAAAAACACCAACTAATATATCAAGAGCAATTTGTTTATGATGTAAGAGAATCTATAAATAATATCTAAAAGAGAAATTAAATTACAGATGCAGTTAACAGTTCAGCTTATTACACTAGAAATAACCATCTCCCAAAGATAGCCTGGTATATTACAATTATTATAGCATCGGAACAAAACCACACAATCCTAAGTTGCAAGGAGGATACGTTAAGTTCCTGTCATTTCATGCTCATGTTATACCTTTGTCATGAGAGTTCATTGACAGGAGAAAAGCATGAGTCATACTTTTCATCTTTCTCAGTTTGCCAAGGAGACTTGATTGTTTTAGGTCTCACATCTTTCTTAGGGGTTTACAGTTGGTTTGTTTTCAAACAAGTAAGAAACAAAACATTGTATTACATTTCAGCAGAAACTACAGATAGAAAAACATTTGGTATTGGAATGTCCACTATTTTAAAATTCTAACATTTCAGGTATCATGTACCATACTTGGAAAATATATATACCAGTTACATACTCATAACATAACACCAGCCTGAGCGCTGGGTACTAAAAGTCTATTTTCTCATAGAAGATATGAGGTCTTACTTTCTTCTCATTACTTTTCATGCAACCTGAAGTAATATCCTCAAAATCAGTAGTAATGCATGGGAAATCATAGTAGTTGAAGACAGTGCATTGCACTGATTTGTTTTTTGCTTTCATATTTTGGGTGTAATGGACTTGATCTTGCAGGAGAGTAGATTAGGACCAAAGAACAACTGTCTGAGACACCTAGTTTACCATAATTTATACAAACCCAGGCTTTTTGCTATCCGTTCCCATTTTCTAAAATGCACCATGCTGGAGCTTCAGTACATACGGTCGTGTCCATAGAATTACCTGAATATAAAATCATATACACATAGAATCACAGGTTTGATTGAGTTGATTTGAGTTGGAAGGGACCCCAGAGATCATGAAACAGGCAGGGACATTTCCCACTACATCAGGGATGTAGTGGGAAATTTCCCACTACATCAGTTGCTCAAAGCCTCATCCAACCTGGCCTTGAACATCTCCAGGATCAGCACATGCACAACTACTTTGGGCAACACACATCTGGCTGGACATTCCTCAAGGAGGAAGTCTTAAAGGTTGAGAGGCAGGCTTATCTCCATGTGTCATGAGATGAACCAGTGGGGACGGCAACTGGCCTGGCTGAACAGAAAACTTTTGAGTGACATCAAGAAAAACAGAAAAAGAGAGTTTACCACTTTTGGAAGAATGTGGCAGGTAAATCAAGAAAAGTACAGAGATCTTTAAGGTCATGCGGACAGAAAATTAGAAAGGCAAAAAGAACAGTTAGAACTCAATCTGACCACTGTTGTAAGAGATAACAAAAAATGATTTTACAAATCCATGAACAACAAAAAGAGAACCAAGGAGACTCCTCACTCTTTATTGGATGTGTACTCATTTAAGTACTGAAAGGCTGCAATAAGGTGTCCCTGGTGCCTTCTCCTCTCTAGACTGAACACTTCATGTCTCATGAGGTGTTTCCTCATAGGAGCGGTGTTCCAGCCCTCTGACATTTTTGTGGCCCTCCTCTGGACTCCCTCCAACAGGTCCGTGTTTTTCTTGTGCTGAGGCTCTAGAGCTGGTTGCAGGTGGGATCTCATGACAGCAGAGGGGAGGATCACCTCCCTTGATCTGCTGATCACAGTAAATCTGAACTACAGTGGTTGAGACATCTTACTTTGGAAAAATGAATCATGAAACCCAGCAAATCTCACCATAAAAGTGTGCAAGGGCAAGAAAAAAAAATGCAGAGGAAATATAATACACAAATGGAGATTCAACTAGGTTTTTTTCCTTTAAATTTTGGTGTCATATACTCAGTTTTAAATATTCATGTATAACTGAATTAGTTCACTCACTTATTCCTCACTTTCAGGTACATTCATCTTGTTTGACAGCCTGTTGCTTTTTTTTCTAACCTGCAAAATTGAATCTTTTTTTAGCTTTAAGAAAACATCTATGTTTTCACCCTTATTTTTTCACTATTTTTATCAGATTGCACATACAGTGTCTCCCAGATGGCACATTTGTTTGCTATCCTAGCTGGAGTTCTCTCTCCTTCTTGTTTTGATTGAAAAAAACCCAAAATATCATAATCAGTCACCCATTAATGAAGTTTATCTCATTAAGGTATAAACTATCATCAACCATGTCCCATTTATCACTGCTTCTGATATCTTGTTTATCATTTGTTCTTCTCTGGCGCTGCAGTGATCACTACCAGTATGACAGAGAGAAAGACCAAGATTGAGGTTGGCTCTCCACACCCATGAAAGCCAGACTGCAACTGCTTGGAGAGATAAACCTCCCCAAATGATAAAAAATACATTCACAAATAATCTTCCATCATGCTAATATGCCAAATAAATGGAAGAAAGTATTAAAAGAGACTCATACATATAAATAAGCTACAGTTTTCCTGCTAGCATGGTATTTTGTCTCATATAATTAAAGTCATGCTTGTAGCCAATCTGCCACAGCAGAACGCTGTGCATGTCCTCTGCTCTCAGACTGCAAACAGACCAACATGAAAGGGTAACTCTGATCTCATCTGTAGGTGGCAATTTCAAATTCTTTTTTCCTTACCAAAATCAAAAAACCCCCACCAAATTGAGACAGAAGCAACAGCTATCCCATACAGTGGGTAACAGCAGAATAGACAGGGTTATATCCCCTGGGGTTTAGGTCTGATCCACATAAGCTCTGTTCGTAAAATTGGCACAGGATCAACCTCAGTATGCAGCTTGGAAGCAAATGGTTGGTCCCCTGCAGCAGTTATGAATAAAATTCAGAGGAAAAATGGACCTTTAGAAGGTGCCATTTTCTCATTGTTCACTGCTTGGGAATCCTGCACCTGCTCTGACTTTTTGTTTTGTAATTTCAAGCCATATTAGGGCACTGGAAACTTCCAGAAAATTATGATTCATTATCTATATTTAAATAAATAACTGTGAAAGTAGCCAAAGTGTTGATCAGTACAATTAATTAATAATTTCCAAGTTAAGAGCGTCATATTTTAATAAAAAAAGAAAATATCCAGGATTACAAGAGTTTACTACATATTATATATTTTACAATATATTATCCTCTATTAGAGCAGGCTTGCATGAGGCTCAATCTGAAGGAACTTCCTCATTACTGCGTTTCTGTGAGCTGGTCCTTTGCTATTTGGAACAGTTATATCAGCAGGTGGACACCACTCATTAGCTCTCAGTCTGAATATTTTCAAGAATAAGTGCAGAATGATATTTCAGAGACCTTACTAGGCTTCAACTGAAACAGTCTCATTAGATAAAACAGGTAATGCTGCTCTTGCTGAGCTGGAGACAGGACTTCACTGGCTATACCAATAGTCTTCACCTGCTTCTCTCTTCCTCAGAGCTGCATAGTAAAATAACACCACTAAAAGTTTAGAAAGGGGGATTACTACATAATAACTGACTTGGGGATACTGGACCAGACGTTATGCTTTCCATTGCATGAAAAAAATTGGCACCTGTTAAAGGCTAAAGCAAAGCATTGTTTGATTCATAGCAGCTCTCTGTCGCTCTGTATTGAAAAGCTTAAGGCAAGTCATCTCTATGTCAGAAAATATGGGCACCATTAATACAGAGACTTCCGTATCTTAGTTGTCAGTAATTTCATTTTGTGCTTTCTGGCTAAACAAAACCTTATTCATCTCTTCCTTTAAGCCTTTTTATGTGTCATACACAGTGTGTTCCCAGAAAGTCCTATAGGCAAGTCTCCCTAAGAGCTCTATGCTTCGAAACACCAGTGATGTTAATTGCAACATGGCATCACGTTTATTTTGTGGCTTCTAGACACACCACAAAGGGGAAGACAGTGTATCAGTATTTCAGACACCACAGAAGATGACAAGTGCAAGGATGCTGCCACCAGAGTTACCTTACTGTGGGCTATCACTGTTAGCTGGCTCTGGCACTGTTAGCCTTGAAACTCAGTCTGTGAAGCTGTGATCAGATAGTGGGGTGGTATTGAGGTTTTGTTCAAGGTTCAGTCAGTTGTAGAGCTCTTGGAGAGAGCAGAAGTTACAACTTCAAATCCGTCAGGGAAAAAGCATTAATATTGATCTGGAATCCATGCAACCCATGTACACAGGACTGGTATGAATGTGAACAATCAGTTTCTCAGAGATGACACTAAAACAAAGACAGTGATGGTGATGCAGAAAAAAATATTTCCAAGGTAGTGCCAAGTGTTGCTTTGCTAGAAGAACAGAGCACTGTTCTACTTTTTCATGCATCCAAATGAGCACCGATTCTAAAATTCATCTTGCAGCTGGTAGATCCTACATAGATCTAAAGAGATTGTGTATGGCATGAAGTATTTTCCTTTTTTAAACTCAGGCTTCTCAGCACTGCTGCTTCCAAGTTGTGGGGTTTTTTCCTCCTTCATAATTGAGGTATCACATACATAAGGGTGTACAAGGTACAGTTTACTGCTTCCCTCCCTGTTGGAACAGCATAGCATTCACCTCTGCCCTGCAACCAGCCTCTCACAGTAAGCTGTGATATGAACTAAGCCCAGGAGGGCAAGCAAACAAAGATGACAGAACAAGGGAAAACAGAGAAGACATGAAAATCTCTGTATTTTTCATCATCATTTTTCCCATCCTTTATTGGCACTAAAATTGTACAAACTCCAGGAGGAAATGAGCTGTTTTGCAGAACAACTTCCAGAGTACATCAAACCAGGCAGTACTACAGTGATGGCAAGTGAAGCACTGGCTCCACTAAGTAAAGGGTAACTCTTCTCCTTGTACTTTGAGAAGGGTCCAAATTCCCCCATGTTATCAAATTCAGCTAGTGTTAGGATTTCAAGTGGCTTACTTATTTTATTTGTTGACATCTGAAATACGGCTAGAGAAAAATAATTCCTGGGAAAAACACGGAAGGAACTTCAATACCCTTTGCTTCAAATTGCATCCTTGAAGCAATAGCAAGTAGGAATTATATCTTTAGAACAGAAAACTTCCCCCCTCTTTATGTGCTAGGGAAGCCAATATGAGCTGTGAATTATGATCATTCTCCTTCCTTGTTCCCCACTTTGCCTCCTGGACCTTGACACATTAATTCAACTCCATTGGCCAAAGCAATGGAGGGAGAAAAGGATTAAAATTTTCTCTCTGTCCAGCCACTTATTCGTTCCCAAGCAGAAAGCATAGAGATAGCATCTCTGTGCAGGCATCAATGGCAAGGAATAGCAAAGCCTCTTGACTTCAACTTCCAGGCTTATCATCTCTTGGTTTTTTTATTTCAGTCATAGTTTTCTTGTAGCTGTGATATAAAAAGGAATGAAAAAAAATCTGAACTCAAGCATTTTGCTTTAATACTTGATATTGAAGAGTGACATCAGTTGGAAATTTTCTTCCATTTTTCGTTGAGAAAAAATTGTAAGTGATTAAATATGTAAACCCCACCATTTCCAGCTTTTGATTCACTTAAATTACTATTTATCATTTACAAAATCAGTACTTACTTGAGGTGACAGGACTGTTTTCATACTTCTTGTTGTTATCCTATTAGTTATTTTAGACTAATACAAAGTGAGACTAAAGTGAGAACTATTTTACGCATTGTTCCAGCCAAATATTTGCACATTTTTCCTTAATCCCATTACAATTGTCTTCCTTTTACTCACATTTTTGCTTGAACTGAGTGGAAATTACCATAAGAATAAATCCAAAGCAAAAGTCATGCAAGTTGTCTCAGTAACCTTTGACACATTAAGAGTTGTCTTTCTTACTGAAATGCAGAAGAGAGTGAAACTTGAAGTGTTATTTTATAGCTGACAACTTGAAATTCTGAATAGGCATGTCAGGATATGAAGGAAGCTCTTCTGATTTGTTCCAGAAAAATGTATTATCCTTGAATACTGTATTCAAAGCAGTATTTTTGAGAGTTCTACACATAACAAAGAGAGGCATCCTCTGACTCTGAAACTACTGTGATTTCCTATACTCATTTCATAGAATGGCTTTGCATAGTGTATAGAAAACTGAAAAATACTCGATTTGATGTTTCTCATGCAGCAGATGTTTCCTTGTACTGAAAATATGTAAGAATAGAGCTATTTGAAATAGATGTTTTGATTACTATTTTGTTTATTTTAATTTTTTATTGAAGGATTACCTTTTAACAAGCAATAACTACCAAATTTCAAATGAGTGAATGATTCTGACTTTCATTTTTTCCCTTTCTGAACTATCTCTTAACACTGTGGACCTCAAAAATGCCAATTAAAGAGAAGTGGAAGAAATTTAGAACTTCATTCTAAACCCAGAAATTTCTGCTTCTTTTCATCTTGCAATGCAATAAAAAGTTGTGATATTCAAGAAGGTGTTCTCTGGTTGGGAAGAAGTAATGCAAATGTGAGCAAGTGAAATGACTTATAGCAATGACTTAACTGCTACTGCAGCATCTGATGTTAAAATCCCAAGCTCCTTCCAGGTTACTAGCTGGGAAAACAGTTACCCTGAATTCAAATCAGTTAATAAATGAGAAAAAAACTAACTGCAGGAATGTAGTTATGGAACAGCCTACAGAGATTATCAGGAGTTTATCTAATTCTGAGCGTTTCATCTGATGTAGCAAAAACCTAAATATAAAGACTATTGGCCTGTCTATAAAATTTACCAACAGGACTACAATAATATTAAAGTTAGAGTAATTGTTATTCAAGTTTTAAAGTAATCTCTCTTTCTTTTGTCTTTTTGCTAAATCAGTGATTTGGTTTCTGCAGTGACCCAGGCAATGGGACTTTGGGGTAAAGAGAAGAAAAAATGGAACTATGAAAGATATAATTGAAATTATGGCTTGTTAATGAAAAATCAGCTCCAAAAGCATCCTTAAGATGTTGTCCAGGAAGCTTTTGGTGCAAATACATCTGTAGAATTTATGAACTGCAATAACAAGTTGGCTATACTGATATTCATTAGGCCTAATTATTAGTTTCTCCAGGCAGTCTGAATATGTGCATACTATTACTTAAAAAATGGTGATTGACAGACTAAAGTATGCCACATGCAGGCACTGAAGCATATGTAGCTCTTTAAGGTTTATCGTCCTGATTCAAAAGGAGCTGGAATGGGCTCAAAACAGTAGTCCAAGCTCATTCATTTTTTATTTTACTTGAATGCAACTTGATCAGAGTGAAAAGAATGAATTATTTCTTCATAATTCACCTGGTTCACACCTAGCTAAATTCGTCCAAGAAAACGAAGCGACTGAATGCAAATGTGAGTACGGTGCTGTGGTGATGGATTGTAGGAGCTTACCATTTGTCTACATGGGTACTTGAAAGGTCTACTAATGGGACTAGTTCTTTTATGATATGTGACCAACATTAGTGAAGAATTCTGCTCTAGGATATAATGAAATGGGGATCAACTGATTAACCTGGAAAATATTCCAAGTTTGACAATCAGGTCTGTGGGATAAAATATTTATTATATAAGGCAGGAGGAATGGAGAGAGAGTTACAGTCTGCAGAAAATGCCTTCCACTTTCAAAATGAAAATGAACTACTTATGTCAGCCACATTGAATCCAAAACTTCATGATGGCATTGCTTCTCTACTGCATCTGTTATTAGTATTAATTATTTGCATATCCCCAAGAATGAGCTTGGCATTTGATGGATAAATATAAAAAAGTATCTCCTCTCAAGAGAGCTCACAAGGGAGGCAAGTACAGAGAGAATATTGCTTTGAGTGCTTGTCTTTGCAACCTTAATTCTTTTTATCACAGTAGCTTTTGTGTAATAAAAAGAGAGGCTTGAAAGTACATTTCAGAGATGCTCATTGAATGTCCTCAAAATATTACCCTCATTTTATGGTTAATATTGAGAGAGAGGGCTCTACAGCTTTATGTTAAAAATGGGAAGTGTCAAGAAGATTGGGTCTGAAATGAAATGGTGATGTATTCAGCAACTCCCAAATGACATTAAAATCCAACCTCACTCCATGTCTCACTGCCTGATTTACAAAATTCATCCAGCCCTAACTTTATGCCTGTAAGGTCCTGTGAACTCTATAAGGGTGAACCCTGAAGTTTTTGCTGGATCACTCAAAAGATCAAGACAATTACGGCATCTGAAAACTAATATGTTTTGGAAAGAAGGAACATTTGTCAGACAATTGAGTGGGGAAGATGAGAATGTGAAAAGCTGCAGTGTTAAATGTCTTTGATTTCAGTGCTGATATCAGGGTATATTTACGGAAGACCTACAACAGACCTTTCTAAGAAACACTTGTATAGTATTTTGTTTTGAAAAGTGAGGCTTTATAGAATTACAGAATGGTTTGGCTTGGAAGAGACTGTTAAAGATCACCAGCCCAACCTCTCTGCCATGGGCAGGGACACCTTCCACTAGACCAGATTGCTCAGAGCCCCATCCTTGGGGCTTCCAGGGATGGGGCTTCCAAAGATGGGGCATTCACAACTTCTCTGTGCAACCTATGCCAGTGTCTCAACTCCTTTTAAAAAATTTCTTCCTCATGTCCAGTCTGAATCTACCCTGTTTCAGTTTAAAACCATTACCCCTTGTCCTGTCACTACAGACCTTTGCAAAAAGTTTTGCTCCATCTTACTTAAAAGCCCCCTTCAAGTATTGAAAGACTGTAATAAGGTGTCCCTGGTGCCTTTCTAGACTGAACACCTCAGCTCTCGTTGTTTCCTCACAGGAGAGGTGTTCCAGCCCTCTGACATTTTTGTGGCACTCCTCTGGACCCACTCCAACAGGTTCATGTCTTTCTTGTGCTGTGGATCCCAGAGTCAGATGCAGCAGCCAAGTTAGAGTCTCAAGAGAGCAGAGCTGGAGAATCACCTCCCTCAAACTACTGACCACACTTCTTTTTATGCAGTCCAGGATACAATTGGCTTTCTGGGCTACAAACACAGATTGACTGCTCATATCTAAATTTTCATCCAACAGTATAACCAGGCCTTTCTCTGCAGAGCTGCTCACAATCCATTCACGATCCAGCCCCAACTGTAGATTGCCCCAACCCAGGCTCCTGATCTTGCACTTGGCCTTTTGAACTTCATGAGGTTTATATTGGCCCAATTCTCAAGCCTATCAAGGTCCTTCTGGATAGCAACCTTCCCTCAAGCACATCAACCCCAACACTCAGCTTGGTATTTCCAGGATAATTGCTCTTTCAGGAGGGAAAAATGATTTATTGTAAAATCACCAGCTCTGAGGCATAAATTGTTGCTGAGAATTTGGGGTATTTGTATTTTGCTGTAGTGATTTTATGTACAATTAGTATTTACATTAACTCTGTTAGCATCAAAGACTACAGCCCATGAAATTCTGAGAAATGACACTCGTGCTCCAGCAATTTATTACTAAGTATTTTCCATCACCTGTAGGAGAGAAATGCAATGGGAGAATAATTCTCTACCAGCATGCTTTTCTATTTGTCAGCCAATTAAATAACAGTGTAGGAGGCAAGTAGTATTAAAATTTCAAGGACTAACAGTCTGAAACACTGGACCACAGTACCACTGTAACTCAAATTTTCAATAAACCTTGACTGGGTTTTCCATTTTTAACAAGATAGCGAAATGGGATATTCCTTGGGTTCTTTCTGAGGCTATTCACAAAAAGATGATCAGGATATAAAACCCAGCAAGGATTTTTTAAAAGGCTATCAAATGAATGCAAGAGTGAGGAAAAGACTTGAAAGAGCTTAGTATTTTCTGTTAGGTCAATAAAATAAAAACAGGTTTTCCATACACTGGAGATGCAGTTTGCCCAACTTGACCAGAAGTGGATATCACATCCTATACTAGCAACCTGTCAAAGGCTTAAGACATCTGAAGACAAATCGCAGACCAGAGAATTCATTACATATAGATACACATATTTTTACCCAGGACAGTTTTCCATAGTCAGAAAGAATTGCATTATTTTTACTACTGTTTTTCTGTCATTGGTCCCCATCTTTTTTCTGTCTTTCACCTACATAAAACAAGTAAGACTAGGAAGAAAATTCATTATTTCAAAATGTCATTTGGAATATATTCACAAATTGCTTGTAATGTTCTTATAGCTCAACTGTAAATTACTTCAAAAATTTTTAAAAAACACAGCATTTTTCTAAGAATTTTATAAGTAACACTGGTTTTATGATGCTATTTAGAGGTAAGTCGTTACATTATAGTAACACTAATGTCTATAGTTATGAAACTTGCAGAAATGAATGTGTATGTTTTATCCTTAGGAATAATCTCTTAATAGTAAATCAACACTACTCCTCTTGTTGAAGTTCAGCTGACTGTTCCCCTAGCATCTACACCACGTAATAACAAACACAACATGGATATCACTGACCCCAGATATCAGTGGTCCGCTCTATAACTAGGTATACTCAAAAATGATGGATGACAATGGCAATTTTATTTTTTTAAAAAAGTCTGTGTGCTGTTTCACAGCAGTTGTTTGGCTTTTGCAGTTATTGTTCATCCATTTTCTAGCATAATCAAAACAGCTTATTACATGCTTTTTTCTCTCCAGCACCCAGACTAGTAGCTGTAGGCTTTTATGTATATTTATCTGAGAGATAACAAAATAACAGGTACATCCTTCTTTCAGTGCATTTTCCACAATAAGACTGCATAATTGGAAACTCTCCATCAAGAAGAGAAATTTCTCTATTTGCCTCCTCTCTCTGCCTTCCATTCACACTGCTTCAGTAAAGCCCCATGTTGCCTTACAGAAATTCAGCTCGAGAGGTAAGATGTAGTTGTGGGCCAAATGCAGGACAGAGACTGTTCCTCTTTGCTACATCCACTCCGGCAGAGAAACCAGGGCCATGATTTGCTACTCCCTCAGATCTGCCTCAGGGTATCCTCTCCTTTTTTCCCACATGGATGCTTCAGTAACTTGCTGAGGCTGGAAAGCTACAGGAGGTGAAATGAGACCCTTGGTCTTCACTGAATTGAACACTAGAGCTAAAAGACATATTTGACCAACTTTCTGCCACTTTAAAAGGCTTTGTTTGCTTGTGTTTGATTTTAATCTCAGTGTTGAAGACTCTTTTTGACTGATTGCACCTCAGGCAGATTGTAGTGGGCAGGCAACACTGAGCTTCAATACCGATGTATTGTATCACACAGCTTTCAAAAAGGGACATAACTTCAATTAACTTCCTATCTGTTTGTAATAATACGAAGATAGATAAAAGCAAATTATTTCTTTTATTTTCCACTAATTACCTGCATTCATATTACAGAAACCAGAAACAAATTCTGTGTGTCAGTACTGTGAGTTACACTGAAGAATTAAATGCACCAATTTAAATTTTCTCAATGAAGTTTTATTAAGCATAGAAAATAGTTCCAAGACCTTTTAAAAGCTAAAAGCAGCAGCGCCACTTTCCAGATGGTTCAGAAGCTTCTCTAAGTGAATTCAGGATACTGCAAAAATAATTTTCCAGTGAAAACAAATTTTCATTAGACACAGAAATCACAGAATGATCATCTGCCAATGACAGAAGACAATTACAATCAGTACCACCATGACAACTCGGTTTAGAGAGCATGTGAAATACTTAGAGTGAAATAATTAGAATCTCTTCTTCTGGCTTAGACACTTTCCTGCATTCATTTCTAGCCATTTCTAACTCATCCTCTTGATGGATTGAGACACACCATATCCGACACAGGAGTAATGTAATGTATTCCATTAAAGTCTGCTGATTATATGCACATGTGCGCAGTGACAAACAATTAGTGTAATTATCCAGTGATTGCAAAGCTTATCACAACATTGTATAAGATCTCATGGACTAGAAATTACCCTGACCACCTTTTTCCATCCTACATCACTCTAGAATGCAAATTTGTACATTGAACCTGAAAGGCTGCAAAGGGACTGATCTCTATAAAGCCTGTGCAGGAGAAACACTGCCTTCCAGCAAATCTGGAAAATAAATTAAAAGTAATTAGTATGAAGTGATGGAAATACGGAGACAGGGTTAAGAATTAGCCTTCTGCTCACTGTTTATTGAAGATGTTTCCAATATGAAGTTGTTGCAGGAAGTCTGATGGCATAGAGTTTGTTTAGCCCTGTACGACTAGGTGTTCAGTCATTGCTGCTTGCCCAGAAATCCCCTCCCCTGGCAGAACCAAGGTCCATTCAAACTCAGCACAGACACCCTGCTGCCTGACACAGGCACCTGAGGTTAAGAGTGACTGTAGGCTACGCTTCACCTATTGATATGGGCCGTACATTGTTCTACAGCATCACTGAAATAGCAATCTGCTTTCCAAAGTCATCCAGCAAAGGTAAGAGGGGAACGGTGCTCTATGTGTGTTCATTTCTATCTCATAAGCAACACACAGAGGTGTGTGAACCAAGACGTGTGGGGAGACCAAGCATATCTCTCCCCACCCCTCCCCTTCTTCTTTTCTGTCAGGTCTGTGAGTGGCCAAAGTCAAAAAAACCGTGGAGAGAACCTCCTCTGCCCCAGCTGCGATGGGCAGACAGAGAAGGGGCCACCAGCAGGCAAGGCCAGGGATGGCAGCAGAGGCTTAAGCCCCACACAGGCCACAGGGCTCTAGTGCTGGGGAGAAAGTGGAGTTCTAAATAGGAGTGAAAGGAATATTGGCAAGGGTACAGGAAAATAAGAACACTGTAGCTTCTTGCCTCTTCCAGGCAAGGACCTTTTATTTTTCCTTTTATCACTTCTTCCACTAACCACTTCTCCACTTCCTTGGAGGTTTCTGTGCCTTTAACTCTATTTATTGCTTTTTTTTCTTTTTTGCTGAACTTTGTTTCTCATTCAGGGCTCAGCAGTAAAAGGAAAACGTAAGCCTGTGTGTAGCAGGCACAAGCTTCAGGGCTGATGTGGCTGGGAACCTCAGCAGTGTCCTGGGCAGGAGGAGGCTGTCAGCTGCCCTGAACTGTTCACAGCTTTCCAACCAGTGGAAAAACCTTCCTGAAAGAGGGCGAGCAAATCTGAGGAGCGTATTTGAGAAAGAAACTGGCAGCTGCAGGGGAGAGGCTGAAGGGGGGCACCCTGAGCCAAAAGGGACAGGGACATCCTGAGGGACTGTGACTGTGGGCACCCCACACCTGGGAAAGGACACTAAGGAACAGAGTCAGAAGGAGATCAGGGAGGAGCAAAGCATGGAAAAAGCATCATGTGTACAAGGACTCCAGACTCAACACTATCTGTAGTCTCACTGGGAACAATCTGACACACAGAATGTAAACCATGGTGAAATTAGGGAAGGTTTGGAGAGCTGGGGGATCAGGATAGGTGTGCGGTGAATAGATGTGTAATTATGCACTTTTTTCCTCAATGTCCATATTAGCAGTTGGAAGTTTTGTTTGGACTGGAAACAAATTCACCTTCCTGGACTTGAAATTTTTTGTCCATGACAATGCAGAAGTTAAATTTCTTTTGGACTATAAAGTCCAAAAACTATTTTGGGGTTCTCTAGACATCCTGATGGTTCACTTCATCTTTCTTCCTTTAGTTCTTCTTCCCTCTCTTCTAATTCTTTCCATGAACCCTCTGGAAAAGGATAACAAACTGCCATGAGATGGTTTCTATTGCTCAGTTGATTCTGGACCTGGAGTTTTTTGCAGTGAGGGGACTGTGGACAGTGACTGCTAGCCTTTACTGATATCAAAATATGACATGTTGCTTTTATATCATACATAGCTGGGATTACAAAACATCAGTTGCTGTTGCCTTTCCTTACCGAGTAGACGAAGGAGAGGAATTCTTGTAGTGAAATGGAAAAACTCTGCATTATCCCTGCCCTGCTCCAAGCTCTCACTGCCTTGTGGAGCAGAACTGATATGGGTACGATCAGAGCATGCACAAAACGTGTTCCTCTTGTGTGTGTTAAAGGTCTCGGTTCTCGAGGCCCTGTGCTGCCTTTTGAGCAGAAGGTACCTCTGCTGTTCTGGGGTAGGACTGGCTCCGCAGCTGATGTGTCGGTCTGTGCAGCAGAAAGAAAGGTCTAGTTCAGTTGATTTGGTCTTGACATTTCCTTGCTAAAAGCGTTTCCCTTTTATCGTTGTTTAGAAGAACAGGGAGCACTGGGCAGAAGGAAGCTGCAAGTTTAGATCTTCAACACTCATTTGCAGTTAAGATTTTTTTTTATAAGGTATCGCAACAAACTGAGCCTATCACTGGTTCAGAAAGATCTTTTCTCTCTGTCCAGCATCTAGGAAACTTAATAGTGATGGGCAAGGAGTTAAAATAAGCTCTGTCACATTCAGCCAAAGTGCTTATAATCTCAGAGACAGGATAACAGATGCTCTCAGACAGGCAGGGGAGGACAAGGTAAGAACAAGACATGCTTGGGCAGTATGACAGGACAGCTGTGTTTGTCAAATATTTTGCATGTGTACTTGGGAGTGCAGATTTTAAGAGAATGTATTGCAAAGCTGATCCTTGAAGGTATTTATAAGGAATCTCTTCTGAGCATGAGAAATGGTACAGAGAAAAAAAAATAAAAAAACCAGCATTATTAATATCGGTGGTATCAGCAACTGGAATGAAGAGTTGGCTGGAGGAGAAAATGAGAGGTGACAGATGAATGACTGTCTAAGCAAAATGGTCAGCAGCTCAGGCTGAGCAAGTCACAGCTGTGCGTATTCAGGTGCAGCAACAGAAGCACATCGAAAGCACAAAAGGGACATTGGTAAAGTACCATTGAATGGGATGTCAACTGGCCAAAAGGAGATGATGTTAGCATTATTTGGGGACTTTGCTATTATTTGGGGAGTCTATAACATGATACCAGTGTGTTCTGCATAAGGACAAGATTGAGCCAGAAGAATGCGTTTTATTTCATCTCACTAAATTTTTAGGCTGTTTTTCTGTCAACATTGTGACATACTCAGATGCTGCTGCTTGAGGAATGTTTGTGCAGTCAGGTGCTTTGCAGCACATTGTTAAATTTAAGCACTAGTTGAATTTCCTTTTTAAAAGCTCACTCAAAACTTCGTTATTGCTGAAGTGACAACTGGAGTCACAGGTCTGAAAAGAATTGTTCTCTTCACCTGTCTGACATTATCTTCCATTTATCTCTTACCTGCTCAGTTAGAATGTATTCAAGAGGAAAAAAAATAACTAATCATTTAAAGGGCATATCATTTGGTGATGCCTAAATTGTTGCTAGTGCTATTTATAAATAATTTAAAGTAAAATGAGAGCCACAGCAAACACAGCTGTAGTTTATTTGCTGTTGCCCACCTGCTGGTGAATCTAGCATTGAGATGTAGCAGCTGCTTATCAGCTTCACACAAAAAAAGGGTCCATTATTATTGTTCTTATTGTCACTACTGAAACACGCACCTAGATATCTGCAACTTGAAAAACCTGGTTATTGGTATATTTTTGTTGACTGGAACACCAGAATTCTCTCCGCTGCCAGTCAGGACATTCATCTACAGTATGACGCAAACCTCCCTGGCATTACATATCCTTAAGCGACAGCCTGAGGTAAAGCAGAAATGTTGCTGACTGTGTGTGCAGTTATTTTCACGGAAAATGTTACGGATGAAAATTCTTTAAGTTCCACATGAATAGAGTATTGTATTTGTGTGTCCTTGTATTTGCCACAAGCTTACGGAGGTAATATATTGGACTTTACTATCTTGCTAATTGGTACGAGCGTTATGCCCCCTGATAACTGAATACAATATCCTCTCCCCAGTACCCCACACATTTGTACCAACTGAGGATTTGACTCTGAAATACTCCTGAAAATATGTTTTTTCCTCACATTTCTGATCTGTATGGATTTGCAACATAGCTAAATAACCAGACGAATTTGTTCTCCATCCAGTTAAATTTCTCTTTTTTAATGGTATACCCTGAATATCTGCTTGATATCCATCAAGCAAGGTAAGCTACCTTCAGGTTGTATGATGACTTTCTTGTTTGTCTAGCTAGTCACTATAAAAAGAGCATTCTTTGCTCCCATAGGACTTCCTAACCATATGTACAGAATAAAAACAAAATAAAATTCTGCTCATCAACACAAAATAAAATGCAGTGAAATAGTACCTTGTCCAAAAGTAGGAATAAGTAATAGGAAAGGAACTACCAGTGCAACTCTAACACCTGTCATAAGGGGAAAGAAGGCCTCAGTAGCTAGGTCCACTGTGTTGGTTGTCAAAGATGACAGTTATCTGCACATCAAATCAACACTCCAATACCAGAAGTCTACACCACATCTAATCTATGAACCATTCCTGCTGTCCTCTCTATGTTCTTCCTCGTGCAACTCGCTTTTCCTCAAATACAAGGCTTAGCTCAATTATTTAGTTTGGCTACTTAATTTTAATTGGCTGCATACACAATGTTGCAAAGCAGTGGTTAAATTAATAGCGCTCTTTCCCAAGGCTCAACGGTTAAAGAGGAAAATGGGAAAAGGAAGGCTCTGCCATGATGTGGGGTGAGCTGTGTTGGAAACAGTCATGGAATAGGTGTAAAGACAAACAAGTATTAGTTTTAAAAATGAAATATTCCCAGAAACAACTTAAGAAAGCTGGGGAAGGTATTTTATTTTCCCTTGTTTTTTTCCAAGAAGCTGGGTATGGGAGCTGCAAAAAGCATACAAAGTGGTTTCCTATTTGAACGGGAGTGAAGTCCACCAACTGGTGGAAAAGGTTGCTTTTTAATCTGCTTATGGAATGTCTTGCTAATAGACCAAATAGAATAAGCAAACTCCTTCTTCATACAAATATGAAGTGTTTGGAAGAACAGGGGAGGAGGAGTACCAGGCACAAGTGGAGAAGAGAATTGAAGCCTTACGTGTTTTTGAAGTCTTCTCTATTTATAATCACATCCAGTTTAACTGAAATATTTGGCAAAATGCACGTAATCTTTAAAAGGAAAAAGTGCATCTTCATAAGAAGTGTTGTCCCCTAGAAATTCTAGGAATATTACTTGTAAGTCTTAAAGTAAGAAAGCTTCAATTACTGTGCTAGCAGACCCTGCCAGCATTATGAAATCAAAGCTGACTTTGAACAGTAAAATATAGGTTACAGAATGCACAGTAGGGTTCCCTGGTTTAGATCTGTAGCTTCCAGACCAGGGACTAACTTGCAATCTTTTGACAGATCTCTGGAAGATATCCTTTTCCTCCAGCATCAGAGAAGCAGGGGTGCACACTTAAGGTTTCAGGTCCTGACTCCAGGTTTTTTTACTTCTTTCTCTCCTATGAGCAATTATCTCAGAAATCTCTGGCTTCCCCAATCCCTCATGTTAATAGACTCAAATGCTAGAGCCTAAATCCAACAAAAGTCCCTTCCAATTGTGCATGATTAAAGGAAGAGAAAACTTAAAGCAGGATGTTCAGAGTAAGAGAACACAGTTGGTTACGTCACTTACGCTGCTAAAACTGTAGTCAAGAAAAATTAGGATCTTATTCCCTCAGGTATTAACAGGCCTTTTGTACTGACATAAGTTACCTTTTCAGCTGATTTCAGGATAGTTTTTTTTAAATATGAAGTCATAGTATTTTACTTCAATCATTCCTAATTTTTAGGTGAGTAGATTGGAAATGAATTCCCAAATTTTGATCCATTTCCTCACAACTTGCTGTTTGGCATTGGACACACCTGCTTTATTTCAAAGAAAATTTCAAAGAGAATATTTCTTTCCAAAGCCATGGGAAGGAACTGAAATTTTGAGGGTTCTCTAGAGACCATAGAGGGGGGAAAGGAAAGGTTCAATGGGATTTGCATAGCAATCAGAGATGGGATGCTTCGTGTTTCTCAGGGTGACTTCTAGGGGAAACAGGGAAGGAGGGTGCAATCAAAGCATGGAGCTAGAAGGAGTACGAGCAGGGTAGTGCAAAGTATGCATGTGAATTTTCCCAGCAGTCACCAAATGGCTGTTTTAATTGAACTCTGTATGCAGCATCATGATACAGAGGCACAGTAAGAAGGGTGATTAACAACAAGAAGAGAAGATGGTTTTAGTCACCATGTCACCACAAATTACCAACTGGCAACTTTATCAGGTAGGCTGGTGGACACTCAGTTTTAAAAACAGAACTCTGTGTTGTTGTGTTTGGTTTTCTGGAAATGTCCCTGTCTCTGCAGACTTTCTTGTAGTGAAAAAAAAAGTGTTCTTTGTTTGCGTTATTCATTCTTATGGTTGTAAAAGTGAAAGATTTGTGCTATGCTTCTGTTTCATGTGCCCAAACTTTATTAAGTGCTCTCATCATATAAACAAGATACCATAATGCCTATGGCAGGAGAGAGCAGCACCACTAACACAACACTGCAAACCCTTTGCAACCCTTTGCATTGCATGAATCAGTCTGGGAATTCTGATCATCTGAACTGTCAGATGTGATCCTCTCCTACTACTGTTAGGGGTGGAAGCTTGCACGATTGCAAAACGGTTATTCCTTCATGTACAATAAGACTGTGGGTCAAATATTTTGAAGTGTTTTGTTGCCATTGGAACTGAAGTGGTGTTGCAAAGCACGGTATTTTTATTCCTAAACCATTTTGGATCTTGAAAATCTGCACACGTAACTGTCGTACTATTTTAGTTGTGAATATTTTTAACACACACTTTTCCTTAAATAATTCCAATATTTATTTTGTAATCTACATTTATTTCCATTCATAATAATATATGGAATAAAGTTCTGAAAATGATTGGCAGGATTCAGTTCCTGCTTCTGCCTCTCTCACTCTCTTCTGATGGAAATGAATATCCTGAGGCTTCATTTTCATGACAAAGAGCATAGCAGAAAATAATACAGACCAAGCCTTCTCCTGACATTGACTGAAGTGAAGTAAGGAGAATAGGATGAAAATAACTAATTCCTCAGTCACATTTTAGCATCATTATCAACAGGAATACATAGATACCGGTTTAACAGAGGTGATATTTGTATGCATCATCTTCAGCATTGCAAGTGTTGCATGAGGAACAGTCTTTTTTGTATCTGCAGTACTGACATGTATTTCAGGCATGATTAAGAGTTTTTCTGCAGAGAACAATGATATAAGATTACATTTGTCATAACTGCAGTATACCTTAACACCAAATGACAAAGCAAGAGAAAAGTTCCCTTATGCTTTTTCCTTCTGTAGAATGATACAAAACTGCCATTTTTACAGTGAATTTCACTGTAGCAATCCTGTGTGCAAACCACTTGTAAGAGATTCAAGTGCATCAGATCCATTTGCAAGGTTGTCCGGCCTCTTTTACAACCAAAATGTCTTCTAGGAAGGAAGAAAAAGAATAGGAGCTCTTCTGATGTTGCCAAAATTTTCTACATCACATCAATAACTTTTATTAAACATTTTTAAGTAAGCAGCAAAGTTTTGTAACCAAGTTGAGCTTATTTGTTGGTTATTCCATTTGTCTCTTCACCATTCTCATCTGCTTGTGTTCACAGTTAATAGTACATGCTGTGTCGAGTGTGCAGCTTTCTACATTCTGCAAATTAAGAATACCTTGGAAGCCCACAAATGCATTTAGATTTTGTCACTAAATTCTTCTGTACATGTAGAAACCGAACTATATTTCTGAATTTTTAGATCACGTGATATGCAAAGAAAGTATCTACATGTTTTGTTTTGCATGTTTCAAAGGAAATTTCAAAATTCAAATCTTCCAGTTGGAGATTTTTTAGCTTTGACTTTTGGAAGGTATTTTAGAAACTCATAATAGAAGTTTTTCACGTAAACTATATTCATTAAGATACCACATGATTTTTATAGGAAAATAGCTGTCTACTGATAAGGTTATTTAGCTTATATTCTTTTCATGAAATCTTACTCCTTACTTCTTTTAATAATTTCTCCATGTCCCACATTTGGAATTTGTTGGCAGGAAAAGGAAGATTTTCCAAGGAGGACACTAATCAGTGACATAAATTTTGAAATTCTGTGTAGAAAAAACAAGTTTCTCTTCAAATAATGAAGGCTGAGCAAGTAAAACAGAAACATATGTATTGTCGCCAAAATGGATATCAGCAGCTGCCAGGCAGGAAAGAAAAATCTTGTAGCTGAGGCAACAGAGTAAATGGATGATCGCCCAGAAACAACAGAAAAACCTGGCGGTAGAGCAAATGCTGCAAACATCTGCCTAGTATCTGTGATACATCAGGGCTCCGCAGCACTTGGATCAATTGCTTTTATCTTCTGAGTCCTGATCTTATGCTCTGTCACTCTGTATCCAAAGGATCCCTTGTCCCGTTCATGCTTTCCATTTTTGTGCACTCTAATCTTCCTCGCTTTAGTTTGCTCAGAGGGCACCACAGAGTCATACTCCTGGAGCTTAATTACAGGGAAAAATACTGAAAAAAATAATCACTGTCTATGAGTCAAGAACTATTAAAGTTCTTATGGGCTTGCTGTGGCCCATCTTTGTTGGGAGTCTGTCGCTTTCCAGACTCCAGACTATTGAGTCTAAAAATCTCTTGTCACACAGTACTTGTCCTCCAGATGACTCAGTTAACACTGAGAAAAACTGCATCAGTGGAACAGCAACTTACAAAAGAAAGCAAAATTCACTTATCATAATTACTATCTTTTCTCTAGGAATCAAAATGCTATTCTTATCCTTCCTGCGTGATTTAACTTCTCTCATTGCAATAGAAAACTGCAAAAACAGTGCTCCAGACTTCTCTTAATGTGATTTTCTCTTCGTAATCTGAACACACTCTTCCAATTGTCCTGAACACGAACATGCAAGGTCAAGCCACCTTCTTCAGGTGGCATTAGGATAAAACTATTTCCAGAAGTGCTACAGTTAACTGGCAGGAATTAATAGTAGTCCAACTTGCTTTCTTCTTGTCATCTGAAAAAAGTGTCAAGCAGTGGGTGCTGTTGATAGTACAAATATATCTTCAGAGTCTATGTACTATGAGAAAAATCTGAGTTTTGAAATTCTTTCAGAGGGCTTTTCTATTTATACAAATTATGACTAATTTCTAAGCTACCTAGAAAGAGGTATTCAGCATATTCCATTAGTTCAGGGTATCTCCCTTTATCCTGATGTTGCAATTCCTCATTCAGCGATTCACACATTTTCCTTCTATATCCTCACATAATAAACTTGGTTAATCAAGGGAAAAGATTGCTAAACCTTAAGACTAAATATCAGCACTACAGAAAGCAACAAAAATTATTTTATTTACCTAACATAGGTGTTGTCATTCTTTTTTGATGTGTACAGTGGAATTCTTACTGCTAAGCATCCTAATTCTTTATAGTCATCCAGACCAGTACTTGTTTGGAGCATTTAATGGCACTTACATTGAGCACGTGGCCTGTTTTCCTTTATGTAGCAAACAGGTTTTTTCGAAGGGAAGGTGCTGCAAATCTGTGCCTTGTCCTTGCTGAGAACAAGGATATGGCCAGAGCATGCTTTCAGATTCAAGAACAGTGAATCACTCCTAGGAGCTGTAAAGTAAATGTAACATCAGTGTTGCACCTATAATTCATATCAAAAGCCCAACACACAGCATCTGTTGCCCAAATTGGATCTGTAAATCTTTAGCATCATGTGTAGAATATAAGTGGGTAAGTGGGTGAGCCAAGATCAAAAGTAGAGGACGGGTGGAGTGCTCTACAGATTAGTATCAGCACAACAGTCTCTGTAAAAGCCCCTTTCAAAGTATGAAATACAGGCACTGGTATTTGATGTCTTGGGAGTTAGGTGGGGGAAGGGATGAAATCTTGTTGCATGCAGGTGTTCCTAGGAATGGCAGAATTTCCTGGGGAGGAAATATTCAAACTTATTTTCCATAAAAAAGCAGTAAAAAATTTACAATAAAGAATATTCAAGAGAGTTGGTTTTTTCTAGAGAATAATTATGCTACAGTTACCGAACTTCAGATACCAGAATGCAGAATGTAGAGGTTTGAACAAGAAGTTGTAAGTTCCAGTACCACCACTTTGTTACCCAGATATCCCAAAGCAATGCGTGTGACATTCTTACAGGCGATGCCTTTATTAGTATGCATTGGATGAATCAGAGTTCTACTCAGATAACCATGTCCTTCTTACTTGGACAAGTGTCTTATCATTGCCAGACTCAGGTACCAAACTGGATCTTTTTATCTGATTTTCCTCTAGCAGCCTTTGAGTTCCATCCCATTGGTTGTAACGGTATTTTTTATAGACTTAACAGAAACCAAGCTGGCAAACCTTGAAAAAAAGTCAGTGTTTGCAGTGGCCTCACTGGCCAGAACCAAGAAAAAAGATTCAGCTCTCACATAAGGTGTCTATTCAATGGAAGAGGAAACTACTTTTACTTCCAGAAAATGGATCAAACTTTTTTGTATCTCAGACTGGTTTTGCAACAGTGAGATCTGTGAAGTGAATAACTTCGCTGCATGTACTCTTCCATACCAGAGATTTCTCATAATCCCTCACACAGAAAAAACTTCACTAAAACTCTGAGGAACCTTGGAAAATTCAAGGACACTTTGCCAGGTATTTTGTTCTTCCTTCACTCATTGTGGAAGAATAGCATGAAGAAACTTAGTTCCCTGGACAGGCAGTGTAATTAAGTTTTTGAGCACTTAATGGTGTCATTGAGGAAGCCTTATTGGCTCAAGTTCCTTATCCTCATTCCAATTCGCAGGCTGAATGGGATACTATTTTTACCATATACATATATTTTTTATAATTCCAAGATTTCTGCTCTCCTGAGACTATTGAGAGTTTTAAGTTCTGAAGAATCCATCGAGATAGCGTATAGGTACCAATATTTTTTCTGATTCACAGTACCTTGACCCTGTTGTGTTTTTAAATATTACACAAGCAAAGTTTAGGGTCGGGAAGAACTGCTTTTGATACTATTGCAAATACAGATTTTTTTTTCCAAGAATTAATTGATCTATAATATGCAATCTATAATATACTATATATTTTATAGATTGTGCAAACTTGATTGTTCTAGAAAACCCCATAATAAATTAGAAAAATATTTGTCCCTGTTGACTCCACTGTGCCTCTAGGTGAGAGAGAAGATAAACAGCAGGTTTACCTCTGTAGGCTAGTGTGCCATCTCCAGCAATAAAGCAACGAAGCCCTGCTGCTTGGGAGGGAGTTGAGCTGAGAGCAGATCCTGCTCCTGGAGATTTCTCTCTGCCCTTTTCCTGCTTTGCAGTGGATAAAAGAAAGGGAAAATTAGAAGAGTAGAATAAATCACCATGCTGATCAGTGTTTCCCAGACATCACCACTGCCTTGAGTTATGGTCTCCCATGGCACTGCCCTTCACTAACACTCATGGCAAGATCTGTGACTCTGGGGGCACGGCTGCTCTTGGTGTTACTTCACCTCTCTGTGGGCATGACCCTATAAGCCTGGAGCTCTCACCATGCCCAGATTTTCCAGTACACCATTTCTTTCTGTGGAGAAGGACTTCAGCTGGTGGGACGGAATGGATTGTCCGTCGTACTCCCTTTACTTCTGCCCTACACCACCAATGCTTTACTCTGCTGTGTTCTTCCACGTAGATGGGCAGGTTTTCAGCATCCAGATTTTATTTCTCCCCTCATCTTCTTTTCCCCTAATAAGCAACAGGGCTTTCCCACAAATCAGTGAGACCCTGGCTTCACTAGTGATCCACCGTGCCAGGATATGGTCGCTTGATGGGACAGATCACAGTGACTGCAGGGCCTGTTTCCTATTCCAGAGCAAAGGGAAAACAGTTCAAACAACGAATGTTAGTGAATTCACAAAGAAAAATAAAAGAAACAAGGCAAAGTTGTAGCCATCCTTTCTCTGGCAGACTCTATTTTCAGCTATCTGACATTCAGCGGGCAACATGCAGTGCTCATTGATATAAGGTGGCATTGTTCCACTGAAAATCAGTGCGAGTTTGTGCTTAAACACATGCTATGCTCAACACCAGTCATTATTTCTTATTTCTGAAGTGGAAGAACATTGTTTCAAACCAACATACATTTATTTTCCTCGGTATATCCAACAGCCATAAATTATACAAAAACCTTGCGGATTTCAAAGTGCTTTTAGGTAATATCTGTGCTTGTGCTTTGTAGGTAGAATCAAGCTATAAATTCATATGCCAAATTGCAATGTACAGTTCCCAGCTGTAGAAACCCTATTGTGTAAGATACTATGAGGTGAGAGGAAAGACATAGTCCAGTATCCTATGCTTCAGCAGAGTCAGTGGTAAATGGGGAAATAAAGACAAACACTTTTCTGAAAACCAGAACAGTGTAAATAAACTTTGCCTTTCAAAAGTCTGCAGTTTTAATTTATTTTTTCTTTTTACAAAAGCTTGCTGATTTTTTAATTTTCCCCAGTACCCCAAAGAATTTTAGAAAAGGCACTTGATATGTAGAGAGAAAATATTATAAGCTTTAAATCTTGCCACATCTTATTTTTAAGAAACCATGAAATATTATAACAAAAATGGTAAAGAGAATTAACTATCTGAAGCATACATTTTACAAGAAGAAAGAAGCCACATTTTCAACAATCACAGAAATATTGAAGTTAAAGAATAAGAAATTTTTAAAAACTCCATTGAAATATTTTCACTATCTGCATCAGTATCCGATTCCATGCACTGCTTTGTTATCTTTACAACATATTCCTAAATTTCCATTAGTACATATTAAGTCAGTACTTTATTGCCCTACCCTGCAAACACAATACAGAGAACAAACATTTTTTACTGTAATTTTTGGTATATTATCTCGTATAGAAGAAGACTATGTGTCCTCCTTGTTTATGTTCCCATTTGTAAAATTGTCTAATTTATCCTCCTTTTCTTAAATGCTGTTCTTACTAAAACACTTGTCTTGCTACTCTTTCTTAGTTTTCCCTACATGTACATTTCCTTAAAGTGTACTCATACAATGCTTCATCAACATTGAGTAATTTCTGTCTACGTCTTACATGTGATAATCCAAAAATAAGACTTGGTTTCCCTAACAGTTTGATATTTGTAATTTATTCTAATCTTGCCATCCATTAGACCTTTATGATGTTTTTTACTGCAATACTCTTTCTTACCTAATTGTACCATATTTTGGCGTTTATGCATTCCCTTACTCCTGAATGGTAGGGCTTCCTCCGGAAAAGCAGGACCAGATCTCTCGTTACTACATCTCGTCATCAATTTGGATCATTTCTTCAACCAATGAAGACATTCCTAAGCTGTGAAAGAGTATGCATTACCCCTCTGGTGCCATCTATGCATTCTGTCATTGTACCATCTATAGTATCGCACACCACATCACAGGAAATAGGGATTAGAACCAGGTCTAAGAGAGACCTCTGCAGAGCTACACGAGAATAAATAATAAAATTTTTTAATAAAAAAAGCACTAAGAGCTTCTTCTCAAGTGAAGTTTTAAAATTATTTTTATGGTAATTTCACGTGGACTGCATGTTGCTTATGAGACATTATCAAAATCCTTACTGAAGTCAAAACACAGCACAATTGCAACTTCTTCATCATTGACTGATCCAGTTATCCTGTCAGAGGAGTAAATTAAATTGGTTTGACATAATTTGCTCTTAGCAAATCTGTGCTCTCTGGTTTTCTATCACTTAACTTTCCTCCCTAAGACTATGAATCTATCGTTTAATAATCTTGCTGTACTATGTTAATATTGATATTTGTAAGTCTGGCTTAACTTCTGAGTTCTCCTTTTTTTTTCCAAAAGTTGTCACTGTCAGAATTTTAGTTCATGGGCAGCAAAAAAATAAATAAATAAAAATCGTAACTACCACAAGTTAAATAGAGAAATTTAACACACTTCATCATGAAGTGAACACACTTCATCCAACATTGACTTAGCACTGCAGTAGTATGTATCTCACACAATTCACTTTAGGATAGTAATACAACCAATTAAAATGTAGAAAACATACCGCTTAATCGTCTGTGCTTCACCTGCACTGAAACTTTGCGATTGCACTTTGTGATTGATTTCTGTCAAAAACACTTGGTTGCATTTCAACTGCCATTCTACAAGCACTCCAATTAGGATCAGGGCACAACAGAGTCCAGTCCTGCATCTTTACAAAGAGATCACACTGCGGTCTGATAAATCGAGTGGCAAACGTGCAGAGGAGAACATACACTCCCACTGCTCTGAGGGACTTGAAGGCAGAAATTGAGACATGTAGGTCATGGATAAACTCCTGCTGGAACTACCAAACAAAGAAGGGAAGATGGCTTTAAGTTTATAAAGAACAAAATCAAGGATTGGACCAGACATACGCAGCTTTGTACTATACAAGGCTCATTCTCTTTTCATTATCATTAAAATAGTCCCTTGAATGCTCATGTTAGTCTAATATATATAATAGTCACTTCAGTATAAACACCTTGAAATCACTGCATTCTTGTGTGAAATACATTTGCACAGTAAGATCAGTTGTACTTTTTCTCTTTGTTTAACAAAATGCAGAGCAAATAACCTGCAGGCTTTCTAAGCAGAGCACTATGAATATGCACTGTGTTTCTCCTTTGTTACATTTTAAGAAAATATTTTAATTTCAACTGCTAGCAGATTTAAAATTTTAATTTCTCGGTTGGCCCAAATCAACAAAATAAAAACATATATAGTTTGTGAGGTACATCAGTAAGCCATCGGATTTCTCTGACAGAAAGCAAAAGGTCCGTGGAGACTGTTCACATTTTCCACTTTTCTTGAGGTTTTCAGATGGTGTCATAAACAATTTATGAATTAATTAGGCAGCAAGTCTCCTTGACTTTGCTAGACTGCAGATATTCCTTGTAATTATTCCTTTCTTGTTCTTAAATTTCCATAAATAATAATTATATAAAAAGAGTTAGGAGGTGATTTTGGTTATTGGTTTTGGGGTTTTTTTTTTCTTTTATCCTTGATAGTGCCTTAAAATGTTTGAGCTCTGTTCTCTGCAGTAGTCATGTAAACACCTCCTGTCTAGACAGAAATATCAATATATACTGTCCATATAAAGAAAGGCCAGGAAAGAACAGTACAAAGCAAAAGACAAAGAGATCTGGGATTTGAGGATGTCTCTCAGCAAATGTTCATACCAATATTTATTGTGTTTATCCAAATAAAAAAAAACTCTTCCAAGGATGCTTTAAAAGGGATATAGTGCTTACATAAATTTCTGCTTCCACTGGGCTATCTAATATTTTCTTTGCATTTTGGATGTTTTTTTCTTAAAGAAAATGGTCAGCATCCAACTCGGAATTTATTTAACTGAAAGGAGAATGAAAGTACAATGAATAAAAGAAAAATTAACACTGGTATGTACAAAACAAAAAGACATGGAAAATTAAATGCAAGAACTACCACTAGACTACTTCCCCACCACCACACTTTGTAGACTGAAAATAGAGCTCCAGTATGACTCTAGGGTACAGATATTCTTCATGAATGTCTCAAAATATATGCATTTCTTATTCTTTGGTTTCATTCAACTCTGTTAACAAACCAGAAATTTTGAAAAAAAGTTTCTATAATAAGTAGGAAATGTTAATCTTAGGAAATCAATTGAGTCCTAATGAGACTCTATGTATGTCCATTTTCTATTTTTACTTTTATTGTATTGAAACTCTTGCTTTTGAAATGATTTCATTTTGGTTCCTTTTCTCAGGAGCAAAGAAAAAAAAAGATGGTGTGGATGAAAATTTGGAAACAATTACTGAGGTTATTTAGTAGTCTCTGCTGTTCACACAGTACATGAACATGCTATTCGGCAGAACAGAAATTACTGACATAAACATGCTTGGCTGGCTTGTTTATCTGTCTGCCTGTGCTTTCTTGCGTTTGGAGCTCCCGTTTGAACAAATGCCTATGAACATTAGTTCTAGTAAGTACTTTCAAGTAGAAATCTTTCCAGAAAAACAGCAAAAAATTTAGAGGAAAACAGGAATTTTGCAAACCTAAAAAATCCACAGATTATGAATATTTTTTTGCTATTCATATTTTCCTTCTCAGAAAATCAATCAAATGTTTGCAGAATTTACATTCCTATGATTAGGATGTTTCATTACTGGCTATACAGACTTCTCTTATTTTTAAAATGTTGACAAATTATTGGCATATTACTGAAAGAAACGTAAAACATGTCAGGGGTGGATGGACGTCAGTACAGTCATAACAGGGGTGTCAAATTCACTACCCATGGGCCAAATTCGGCCCTCTACCATGTTTTATCTGGCCTGGCACCTTGTTTCTACCCAACAGCAGCGCCGAGCTCCTTGCCCCTATGCTCCTGCCAGCGAGGCAGTCACATCTGCAGCGTGTGTGTCGCACATTATGCTGCAGGAACTGGAGAACGGTGGGACCTATGAGTTTGACACCCCTGGTCTAGAGCATCTATACATGCTGAAATTATTTTTTTGCATCCCAATAATACTATATTCCCTCAAACAGAGAAAATAAATATAATGTCTGCTTTCTTTTTTTTGCCCTGTTGAAAAAATCTCACTGAATTTCTTTGAGGGAGGCATTTGTAAAAAAATGTGCAAAAATATTAGATTTGATTCAGTGGCAGAATGGGTGATAATTAACTCTGTCAACATAGGATTTCTGTGGATTGGTTCAATCCATCCTTTTGAAAAAAGTCATCCTTCCTACCCCTTCAGGTTTACTGAGGATGTGTTGGTTTAAAAACTGAAGTCTTGAATTTTTCCTGAAATTATTTCCTTTTTTCTTCCCTCACAATCTCTGCTTTCGGTATCCTGTTTCAAGTGCTGTGACATCACACTTCACTACCTGAAAGCACAAATCAATTTGTGTAGATTGGATGGCTTTGGGGGAATATTTATAGGGCTGTCTGTGAGCTGAAATTCTGCCGCGGAACAAAACAAGCTCTAATCTTTTGGGGATCTACATGATCAAGTCAAATGCCAGCACTGACACTTGGTGTGATTAAACAGGCTGTTGCATCTTTATAAACTGATTATACAGCAATGGAAGCTGTTCTGCTGGGGAGAGGAGGCACTAATGCTAACACTGAGACTGAGAACAGGCTCTTTTATCCTCTAAGGTTATGTTTGTTCTACCACTGATGTTAAAAGGAACGCTCATGCTACCACAGAACCTCAAACTACATCAAGAACATACCACTGTTATTTCATCATCTGCAATATCAGTGCCTGTTGAATTTACCTACATTCCACCATGTGTCACAGAATGCATCATCATCATCATCCAGACTCTTTCTGCAATATAAAACATGGTAGTCATAGTGAAAATTTTCAGAAACACTAGTTGAACATTTTGTACCTGCTACATCTGTATTGATATTTGATAGCAAGTGAAAAAAGACTTCCAAAAATCAAAGGAGTAGAGAATTTCATAGTTTTGTCTATGCATTAGCTATTATTTAATACTCATTGAAGGCAGAACACAAAACTTCCATTCATTGTATTTTTTTTCCTGAGAAGGAAAAAAACATCTATTGGAAGAAAATGTTTGAGGGGAAAAACAGGAAAGGCGAGAGATATTTTACGTTCACAGCACAGAAGCAGAATCTGATTTGACTTATTTCTCTGACTTGCACAGCCTGTAAAATCTTAGACACAATTTCATTACTGTATGTTTCTTATACATAAATATGTCCCTTTACTATAGTTTGCCTGTGTCTCCATATGTTTCCTCACTATCCTGCTTGGATGACCATTTACTGGTCAAACAGCAACCCCTTCAAACAAGGAGGCAGCAATTGATTCAAGAAACCTAGAGAATTCATGTGTGGGCTCACAGGATACATAACAAGCTGGTGGCTTTTATTCCCTGCCAGTAACACCTGGGAGAGTCCATAGTAGAGAAGTCATTGGGCCATAAGCAATGGTGCCAGGGACCGCAGGCACTCTGTGTGCTCCCAGTCTGGCCTAATATTTTTAAACGTAAGCCCCTTTCACTACGGAAACTCTTCTGCTACAAAAAACACTAAGCATAAAGAAAGCATTGTCATTGTTGACTTATTATAGTTTGTTACCATATAAATCAAGTTTAGCTTGATAAATGTGCAGAGAACATGTAACTACTCTGACAAAAGTGTCTGATTTTATGAAAGTTTTGGCAGGTGTTAAGGCTGCTCTTAAAATATGACATGGCGAGTTCGAAATGGAATCTGAGGTCATTATGTTGGTTCTGATGCAATCATGAAAAGTCATTTTTGTACTGCTTAATTTTAATCCGGGTCTCACTGTACTGTAACAGTTTTTCTAGCTACTTTTCAATTACTGAAAGTAACATGTTAAAAATAACTTTTAAAATACAGTTTCAAAACTACTTATATGAACAGAGAATTTCCCAATTTAAAAAAGTGAAGGAGTACAGAAAATGAGTTGAATCTTGAGCTTCTTAAATGCCAGGCAACTTACATAAGCAGAACTGAAAATTTTTTGAAAACATTTATGTTCTGTTATTTTTCCTTCAGGAGACAAAGGAAACAGCATACATCTTCCTCCCTGCTTATCTTCAGCTATTTGGTAACCATAACTACATCTCAGCATTGGCACCTTAGTAGAAATAGAGGTCTGACACAAAAGACAATCAGATCATGCTTGTAATTTCTTTTATTTAACAAATTAAGAAAATCAGCTGCAAACACCTTCAAAATAGTTCCCTTTCAGTTGACACACAATGTTGCCAAGACTCAAAACAATTCTGCAGATAATTTCTGAAAAGCTGTTGAGGATCTCCATTGGTTTTGCTTTCACAACTTCTACTGAGAAAAAAAATTGGGTTCCTTTGACCATTGACTTGATCTCTGGGGAGAGGGAGCCAGCTCTGGCGAACCGGATGGGTGCTAATATTTTTATACCTTTAATTTTCTCAAGGATGACTGTGTCTCATTGGTTTTTAAGTTCCTGGTTGTTAGTACAACAACATGATGATTAGCATAACATTTACATTACTTTATTGCTTTAAGATAATTTAACAACCTTGTCTTTATTCAGGTCCTCAAATTCATCGTTAAGTGCTAAAATAATAACTTGTTTTTTTCTGAATAGCTAAGGAACCACAAATTCCACCCAGGTTACTAAAATTTGTAGGTGCTTAGAAAGCCTTCAGATCAGACAGCTCATATTTAAATGCAAAACATGAGTTCAGGAACTTAACATTAACCACAAAAAAAATCAAACACATTCTAAATCTGTGAGTTCTAAGAAGTGAAAAGTTTTCCTGTTAAAGAAAAATTTATACTTCTTTGACAAAGAAATAGACTAGAAGTTAAACTTTCAAACAGCACTATGTTGAGCTCCAGAGCGTGGTGGAGCACTGAAACAGCTCCCCAGGGAAGTAGTCATGGTGCCAAGCCTGGCAATATTCCAGAAGCTTTCAGACACATGGTGTGCATGTTGGGATAGTCCTGTGAAGGGATAGGAGTTGAACTCAGTGATATTTGTGGGTCCTTTTCTGCTCAGGTCATTCTACGATTCTATGATTCATCAACAACTACGCTTCTTCATTGGATACGTATAAATACTTACTGTCTTCTTTCTTTTCTTTCTCTCTTCTCAGGGAATTAGCTTGCTGGCATCCTGGAAAGACCTTAAATCCAAAATGTAAGAGGAGGATTTGTCGGTGAATCCTGCTATAAGATTTCTTAACACGAGCATTGCTTTCTTTTGAATTTCGTTATGTATGACAAGAAACAGCAAAGTCACTGTGCAGAAACCCATAGCACTTTGGATGAAACAAGATTCAAAGTTTTCAGAAACAAAATATCACTTTTGTTGTTGTTTTGGTCCAGCCTTACAAAAAACAAATCTGGCCCTTCTTCAGTCATCAGTTCCTCAGAATCTGAGGAAAGCCTCAGAGTGTTTAAAACACACTCAGGACTGTGCAGTGACAAACAGATCTTACACTGTTCTGGGTTGTCACGATCTGCAGCAAATGGCAGGCTTTCTGTAGGTTTTTAAATCAAGAAGTCTCTGATCAGCACTTTAAAAATTAAAATAATGTCAAACAGACAAGGTTTGTTCAGAAAATCAATTCAGGTGTTCTACACACTCTTTCGTTAATACCTGTTGTCTTTTAAGCCTTTTTTCCTCCCCATCTCCACTAAGTACTTCTACACATCCTTCTCAGAGAAATTCCAACTAAGAAATTTTTTTTTCTGTGTCTGCTACTCTACCATTCATGTTTAAAGCTGTATTTTCTAAAAATAACTGGTAAGAGGTAATAAAACTGTGTCTAATATAACTGCCACTCCATCACAAGTTTGTGAGCTTAGTGTTATTTTTACATGAAAGCCTGGCTGATTCAGAAGGACACCAATAATGAGGAGAAGAGTCTTTTTTTGTGGCAAGATCAGTGAGAAAACTGACTGTTGAACACATAATGAAGTTCCTCATTAAACTTCTTCTATTACTGAATCACATTTTGTAAAATGGGATTTCAAAAAATCTGCGGTATTTTTTTTAACTATTGGAATCCTGCCAGAAATAGGAGGTGGTGGGAGAACAAGGGACTGAGGCATTTCAAGAAGGATTTGAGTTAAAAATCTATGACTTGATATAACCAACATTATTCACTACCTGTATTAGCTGCCATTATTCCAAGATTAGTGGTGATTTTGGATGTAAGTTGAGGCACGATGACTTACATGTCTGTTTTTGAAAATCTTTCCCCAAAACCCTACGTTTGTGCAGCACAACAAAAAGGTGTGCCTTGTGGGTGACATTCTTCATTATTGATACTGTGAAGTATACTGAGAAGAAGCTGGGTTTTCAACATGTAATGAAAATACATGCGACAAGAGGGGATGTCGCTGGCAAAAGAACAGAGGCAAAAATAATGGGTGCTATGTTTACATCACAATTAACTGCTACTTCTTGCAAAAATCCAGTGATAGAATATTTTCTTAAGCACCTACTTGACTACATTGCCACTTCTTCAACAGCTATAGGGCAGTATAAAATCAGCAACAGGTGTTTTATTTCCTAGTGTAATTCTCTAGTAAGGATTACAGTACTGTTAGGGGCCACTGCAATGTTTGTCACTTTCAGTGCCATCCTAAACCCAAATACCACCCGAACTACCACTGACTTACACAGACTTACAATGTTCTTACCAAATTTACACTTATGCAGATACACAGGAAGATTCAAAAGGTTTTTATGTCCGGGTTGTATGTTCACACACAGATACAGTGGTCCTTGTATCAGAGCAATTATACAGACTATTTTGTCTTTCATTTTTTTCATGTATTGTTCAGAGAATTATCACTCCCCCGCATGCTGTTTCCTACAGGAGATGTATAAATTCACAGTGTTTAGACATACAGAATTTAATATATATATATATTTTAAGGGTTCTAATTTTTGCTTATGATTGTCCATGAATAAGTGTCCCTGACAGATTCATCTTATGCATATACTACAGGTTCATCATAAGAATGTGTTGCTATATAATATACAATTAGGTACAACGTGAGGGAAAGATACAGTTAATGCACTGACTCAGGTGGAAACAGGCATGTATAAACTGCTTTATAGGACTGAAACTGACATATTTGATGGTATGGGGAAATGGAAATTTCAGGAAGCAATTACACAACAGTGAAAAATAATGGAAGCATTAATGAAAAGTAATAATAGTCATTTGTTAAAAAGACATTTGAAAAGTAAGCACACCCCTATTTGTATCAATTTCAGTCTCACTGTGACCTTCTGATAATTGTTAAATCTGGATTGAATTTTGCCGCATGCTGAATTTCTGATTTTTTTTTATATATTACTCCTATTTGCTATATATTCTTTTGTGCCCTTATCATTAGATTCAGCATGTTTCCATTATAATTCGTTTCCATTATAAGACTTTTCCATAGTTTATAAAATAATTAAGCAAGAGACCATCTTCTGGGGGTATTCTTTGTAGAATCTAATTCTTCACCTTCATTAGCAATTACTTAAATTTTAATTAGGCATAATTAATATTTTTATAGTATTTTCAAAATTAAAATCCTCCAAGATAAATAAAGAACTGGACGATTTACACAGCCTTCCCATTATAATAATGCTAAAGTAAGGAAAGGGCATATTTGATAATGTATAACATCAGCATGGTTAGTTTTTTTGCTTGGATAGTCACATTCTTTTGCTCTGCCTGTATTAGAACTGTCTGTTAAAGCAGAAAATAGTCTTAGAAAATCTCTTCAAAATTTAATTTTGTCACCCTGATGGGAACAGAGCGTACGTTAATAAAATGTTACTTGCATCATACAGAACTTGTCAGCACTTGATCCGATAGCACTTCATACATAAGCAGAGTGACTGCAAGGTGATTTCCCTAAAGATATTTAGCAAGCCCCTGGCAGTACATAGAGCAGATCCTAAGTCTGCTGAAATACATTCCCTTGCTGCCATGACTGACTAGGAATCTTGCTGTTTTGGAGAGAAATTAAGGGGAATATATGCATTAAAACCAAATTGCAATATCCTTGCATGATCAAGAAAGATTCTTTTTTGTCAATGACAGTGTTTTTTCTTTGCCCACACAATGTAATTATTAAGTGGAATCTATAGCAATGTATTTTAAATGTATTAGAAACATAAGTGACTGTAGATTAATAAGATATGCCTGTTTCTGGTTTTGGCAGCGCCAAAATCTTTGCCTCTATGCTCCTGCCAGCGTGGCAGTCGTGTGTCCAGTGAGTGATGCATGTTATGCTGCAGGAGCCGGCTGATGTCCAGTAAAAATGAGTTTGACACCCCTGCCTTAAAATCTCATTTAGAAGTGGGCAACCACTGACTCTGTGCTTGCATTTGAGCCTTTATGTCAATTCACACGTTTCACTGGTGTATCAAAAAGACAGCTTTGCCATTTTATTTGCTATTTCTTGCATTTGTTTTACTTTCACTAATTCTATTTCCTTTTAATATGTATGTATTTTTACTGTACGATCACTGTCATCACTTCAGATCGTATACAAATTTGTAGTTTTATACAAAGGCAGCCTTGTCACCAAATCACTTTCTCTGGTCCTAAAAGACTAAATAAAATGAAAGGAAGACAAACAATAAAATAAAACAAACCCCACTAAGCTTTCACTCTAGGCAGTTGCAGAAAAGAACATTCCAAAAAGTGACCAAATATCAGTTTTCTATATTGGTTTAACCATCCAAGTTTCAGAATGAAAGTATTTCAGTCAACCTTGAAACTGTTGTTTTGTTTTGTTTCCCTTTGATTACCTGATTCTCTCAGTAACAAATTGATTGTAGACAATTTATGTATGGACAATATTATGTAGGTACCCAGGTATGTTATGTACATGTGTAAAATTCCTCACCATTGTGGAAATATCTACACTTCATTTTGAGGAGGATTGTAAGACCATCACTTGACCAAAATTGCTGGAACCTGCCCTCAGGATAATGTGGAACCACATGAGGATAGGTGGCAATTTATTAAGGTCAATGTGAGGCAGATTATCCCCTACTCAAGATTACGTTCAAAATAGCCCTTTTTAAGTGATACACACATAGCAAACTACTGGACCTCTTTCAAGAGGAAGAAAGCTAAGTGAAACCAAGAGTTATTTTGATAATGCTTGTAAAACTTAACAAAGATGAAGACTTTACAATGCTAAGCGCTGAGTAAAACTCCAGTCTGTTACTGAACAGTGAGTTGAGATGCCTTGATATCACCATTATCTAGAGGAAGAAATAAAATGTTGAGCCTGTAAACAGGACTCAAACCCAAAATTTCAGTTTCTGAGGCTCAATTTCTATCCACAGAAATCTTTTGAACATCTCCTAATCAGTCTTTTAAAAGATGGAGTATAGGTTTCCTGTTAAATATGTGTCTGCAAACAATACCTTTTTATATTACAGATAGGATCTGTTTGGGATAATTGCGCTCTGCCACAGTGAATTTAGTCCTAAACGGTTACTCTGAACATCTCAACTCAATCTATCCTAGAGCAAGAGAGTAATCTGAATCCCTTGCATGCAAGCACTGTAAATATTTTATTACCTGCAAGTCTCAGTTCACCAAGAATAAACCCTTACAACCCATGTAGTCCCCATATTCTACCTGTGTAAGAACATGATCTGTCAAATAGCAAGGATTTGTTACCTTAAACATTGATTTGGTTCAGGTGTGGTTAATTTTTCATGATTATCAGCACAGACAATAAGACAGCACAGAGTTTTCAAAGTATCGATCATCTCAAAAACTCCATATGCTGCAACCCTGTAATCAGAAGGAATAAAAAAAAACCTAGAAGGCAATGGAAGTCTCATTTTCTTCTAGATTTTTTTTAACCTCATAACTGCCTGAAAGTCTATATTGAAAGCAGTACAGTGGTCACCACCAGAAGCATCAAAAGTACCTTATAATTGCAACATATATTTATCTGAGATATTTTTTTGAAAATGCTTCTAGAAATTAACATACCTCTTTTTAGTTTGATTTTGGGTTTTTTTAGTTTGGTTTTGGGTTCTTTTAGTTTCTTTTTGTGGCAAGTGTTGTTAAATGTAGATGTTTCATTCCAGAAACTTTGAACTGCAAAATTTGATAAGTTAAATACTATCCTGTATGGCAAGTTTCAATCACAATGCAATTTCGTACTTTGTACTGTATTCTGTGTCCCAGCTTGCAGTGAAGTAGAGCCAAATCTTATCTGAAAGTAATTTTAGAAACAAATACACTTTTCCTTGTAAAGTACGAATTTCTACAGCAAATGTTATCTCTAAACCTACATTATCTGCCTAGCTCATATCCCACTTAGAAAACTCTTTCAGCACAGCCCCGTAGTGTGGAAGAGCTTTGTACTGTGTTTTCAGCTTCCCAACTCAATTACCCATTTTGTTGTCTGTCGTGCTATTGTGCAAAACCATAACAAATACTCTGCACTTCCCCTTCACAAGAGACAAGCGTAGGTGACGGCTTTGGCTCTAGCAACTTTGCCATTCCAAAGAAATTGCCAATGTTGTTAATTGAGCTATCACTACTCCTGCTGTTCACATTATTTTATTCTGTCCCTAAAAGCAGTGAGGCAGGTTCTCCCTGTACCATTTAACTATGAAGAATTATTCTGCAAAACAGCAGAAAGAAGCTAATGATGAATTGAAAGCCTATTCACTAATAATGGACAAAACTTGTTAAACTAAAACTCTAAAAAAGTGTTCAATGTTTTAACTAAAGAGTGCAGATTCTATTCATTTTAGTGTGTTTGTGTTTGACTTGTTTTATACAGACAAAAGATTGAAGAAAAACTGCGGTTTTCCTTGGAGTATTTGAAATAGTTTGTTCCTAAGTGACTAATGAGGGCTGCGGCTTCCTCTTAAAAAACAACTCAGCTTGTTCTGCCAACTCAGCCTTGCTCCCTTTTTCTATGCTGTCAAACATTGCTTTCATGCACTCCATGGAAAAGATGAGACCTCTCTTTTATAACTGTTCTCTTCCCAGTTCCAGCTTCAAGTCAAGTAGCTCTCTGTCAGCATGATGTTTTAAAGATGTTGCTTCTCCACTGCCTTCTTCCTTAGCAGTAATTTCACTTGACTAACCAAACCGGATCCGAGGGACCGCACTAAGATTGCATCCCTAGTAAAGAGAAGTCTTATAAGGGCTCAAGACTTGGCTTTAAGACAATTTTTTAGCAGCTGTCAGACAGGACATCAAGCTTTTCACGTTGTAACTGCATTAAACATCCCAAAATATATTAAATACATAATTATTTGATAGTTCTACTAATGGAAGTGTCCTGACTACCATCCTGAGGACTCAAAATATCAGAGGAAAGAACTTATCTGACAGAGTGCTAACTAAAATTTCTTGGTTTCTATTTGAAGAAGAGTTCTAAGGAAGATGGTTCTTGGCTGAAATATTTTGCTGAAATATCAGACACGACATGATGGTATATTTAATTATCTCTTACTCTCCTAAGCATGTAGAGAATTTCACCAGGGAAGCTAGTGCATATCTATAAATATCCATCTCTTTTTCTCTATCTATCTTTTTATCCATTTACATGTGTCTATTCTATAATAAAGAGGCTCAATAGATCACTTATCTAAGGACAACCTGTGAGACTACCTGCGTGTCTATTTCAGTTGTGAATCAAGGACAAATTCTGAACTCGACTGAACTGAATAATAACTGAAAGAAATGCTGAACAATGCTGAAAGAGGAACTGAAACTGCATAATAGTGAGGCTGGGATAGTGCGTGGGAAAGAGGCCACTGCTTGGGGAGCTGTCGCTATGCAGACAGAGTTACTGAAAGAGAATCTCTGCTTTCTATTCGTGTGCAGAAAAGTTTTCACAGAGCCACCCAGAGTAAGCACATAGTACTTGTAAACTTAAGTCTGCTGCAGAGAAGTGAATAATTTGCTACTCGTGGAGTTCCAGGAGGTCCCCTTACAGGAGCAGGGCAAGACTGGGAGTGTTTTGGGTTCTTTTTCCCCTAGGGAGTAGAGGTAAGACAAAATGTTATCAAACATGACCATCCTTAGCCCAATACCAACAAAGGGCATGACTGCAAAAACATTGTCTTACGTGTTTTTTGCCAGCCTTCATTCAATGTTTGGCCCTTTTTGTCTAAAGAGATAGAGACCCTTGGTCTTCCCTTTACATCATAACTTACCAAGAATAAGTAATTTAAAGTATTTCAAATGTGAAATTACTGGACACTAGTTGGCTTAGGAGTGGGCTGGCACTTTGCCAACAATACCCACTGTGCCTGATTTTCTGACAGGGAAAGAAAACTGGTGCTCACTGAAGCACAACCTCCCAACAGTGTATGTTTATGCAAAAGGTGACCAGAAAGAACTTCTGTGAACATTTAGTGTGACCTCTTAAATACTGCAGAGTATTGAAGATTTACACGTACCCAGAATATTATGTTCACCTGATTACCCCATGTTTTACACTGCTGTTTGACTAAAAAGTGATAGCGTAAAGCATGATTCAGTCTAATCCCTGTGGATTAAAACTGTAGGCAACATGCAGTACTGATCAAAAACTGCTAAAGAAATCTAACTGCTGCTGAAGCATGAAACGTTGCATATAACATGACCACTATAAAAACAGAAAGAGGAAAAAATATTCCTAATTAACAGTATGACAGCATTAAAACCAACATATTAACTTCTAATCACCATTTCATTCATCCATCCATCACTGAATAAACATTATAGACATGAACTTAGGGTCTATACTATGCTAAAAGCATCACCTGTGGCCTTATGCTCCTAATTGAAAGGCGCAGGGAATAAAAATCTAAACTTGGAAGATGGTAATCTATGTTCTGAATAAACAAGAAGTCTCTGAGAACCCATCATCTGTTCACATATACTCCTGACAAAGTTTTCACCTGTGGTTCCTATAAGCATCTTCTCTACCTGGAGGATTACCCGTACTTGGATATGCAGTGCAAGTGTTAGCCAACAGACCAGCTGAAAGTCATTCAATAATATAAAAAGAAAATATCCAGAAAAATATTTGAAAATACATTCTTCTTTTTGAGAGGATTATTAAGCACAGTATGAAACAGGCACTTAAGAAATACAGTCAGCAGGATGATGTGATATAGTGCTAGTCTTTGGCAAAGACAAGTTGGAAAAGTGAGAAGATAAAACATATTCTTTGTAACGTGAGTATCTTGGTCCAGCATGACTAATGGGTTTCTGGGCCTCCTCGTGTTTCCAAAAGGCATCACACTGTACAAGTACAGCGTGTCTGTCAAACACAGCTGATATGAGTCAGGCCTCAACAAATAGAAAGAACAACTTCAATATGCACTTGCAGATTTTCTACATTGTTGGTATTTTTTAATGAAGTATTCGGGAATAATATAAACAAACATATTTTGCTGATAGAAGAGATGATTCTAAATCCATTTATATAGCTGCTTCATCTTCTAAACAGAATTCCAAGGTTTCCTCATTATAGCAGAGCAGACTCTAGATCTTTCAAGAGGACTCTGCACCAGTTTGAGACAAAATCAGTTTAGCCTACTTACTTAATAGTTCTTAAATCTAAAGTGGTGCCTTAAATAGATTTGGCTGAAAAATGGTGTCCAGCTGTTGCAGGACCCCTGTTGCCACATAAATTAAGTGGAATTACTTTGAAACATCTTTTAAAATTCTATACTCTCTGGAGGTAGACTATATTTCTGTGAAACTTACAGATATATTTCCTCTGCTGTCCTGAGCATTGTGACAAAAGTAGAGAATGGAATTTTTTATGCTTTCTTCCAAAACCTTAAGCTCTCCATATCTGTTCCATTTGTTACGGGATAAGCACTTCTGCAAAGGAATGATCAAGATATTTCTCAATGATATGTTTCTCTAACATTTTCTTTGTGCAGAGATCACAGCAGGTTGGTAGAAACACTGAAAAAGGATGCAAGAATTCATTTTAGAAAAACCTTGGCCAATCATCGTGAAAAAAATAAGAAAGAGAAGAACACTGACGACTGAGCAGAGCAGTTCATACTTCAAAGCATACAATTTGCTTATTTTTGTAATATTTACAATTTCTTTCATGTTATATGATAAGCTTAAATCCTACAAGTCCTTCACATATTCAGAAATCTCATTAAATTCATTCTCAGCAAGAAAAAACTCACAAAACTAGCACCCAAATATATAAAATTAAGCATCTTTTCAGCTTTTTTGTCTACTTTAAGGTAGTGTCTGTTGATTCCAATATATTTTTATGGCATATCAGAAAAAGAAATCAGTAAAGTAACTAAACATATTACTTTTCAAAAAAGAATCCTTGAGAGACAGGGAAATATTCTTTTATAGCATAAGCGCTTTGTCCCTGCTAAACTCCACTCACCACAAGCAATAGTTGCACTTCAAGGTCACCTTCCTGCTTCCTTCAGGAATCTCAAGTTTCTTCCAGTTAGTAGCTTGGCAACTCTGTCTATTTTCCTTCGCTTACTTACTGGCAATTCAGATGGTGTCGGACAGTTAAAATCAAACCAATCAAAACACTCCCCCCCCCCCCCCCCAAAAAAATGCCAAAACGCCAGAAAAATATCATTAAAAATGTATCAGGTACTTATTTCTTAAAGTCATTTTGTATAGACTTATTGCTAGATGGTTTTAAATGCCACCTTCGGTTAGGATGAAATGCTTTCTGTTGCTCTTCGTCCTCTAGGTAAAAACTCTTCAGATTACTGAATGAGGGTGGGAAGGCTCACGCAGGGTATATAGAACATGCCCCAATATCTAGCTTTTTGGGTTACCATGTGGTTCTTTGCAGTTTTCTAGTGGATCTCAAAATTAACCATGTTGCTGTGTTCCCACATTAATGATCAGGTGACAGGGTGCCTTTGTGGTTTTTGGGGAGCAGTTAAGCCCATTTGATTAGAAGCTGGAAAGGGACTAATTGACAAGTAATATTAGGAAAACAAAGTCTGAAAGAGAGTGCTCAGCTTACAGCGCAAATTCATATGAGACAAACTGGAAGCGAATCAAGGGATTCTACTTACTTTGGGATGTTTAATTTGAATTCATCAACAGTACGCTCTGAGAAGGGTCAAAAAAGGAATCTGGCTTCATTTGAGAATGAAAGTTAGCTGACCTGCACATCTCCTATACCTCCATTATTGAGAAAATTGCAGCTTTCTTTATTTTTAATGTTTATCTCTTCCTGTGTTTTCCTGTCTCTGGTTTGTTGGATTTAGTGCTGGTATGTTTTTCTGTTTGCTTATGAAAAACTACCCTACTTAATTTTTATCCTTCCTGCTCTGAATTTTGCGATCTATTTTCAAAATTTTCTGTTTCCTGACTCTGGATTACGTGTGATTTTGCTGCTATGCAAACAGCCACAGAAACAGGCAGCTTGGGATGGTTGTATCCAGTCTGAATGTCCTACACATAAGCTGCTTCAGCAACTGCCAGCATGAAGTAGTACTGTGGAATCAGGATTATGATAGGTGACTTTCAAGGAGAAACTAATAGCTTTGCCAGCAGCTGCTGGAGCACATTACAGGGTGGTAGCTGGAACACATCCAGGGTCATGCAGATTTATCCACTCCCACGGCATTTCTTTACTACTGAGCACATTACTTGCATCTTTCAATCCTCCCTGGGAATACTACACCAGCTTGGGAAGGAAAGATATTAAATGTATATTTAGTGCCACTATACATGAAAAGTACAAATGTGATTTTCGTTTCTTTGCAAGTGTGTTTTCTTCAAATTTTCTTAACATTTTACAGAAAAAAACCCAACAGCTAAAAACTTCCTGCATCTTTGTATAAAGTAAGGAATGGACTTTTAATATACGTTCTGTGCTTGTACACTTATCCGTAGATACACACACGTGCTCACAGATCACTTAGCCAGTAACTGAAAGACAGCCATTTGTGTAAGTGCACAACAGGTCCTTAACAGCGCAGCAACACTTTGCAGTGATAATTTAGAACAGAAAATTAAGGCAGAAGAAGAGAGTTACAGGCAGAATGTACACACTTTAAACTCAAGATATTATTGTGTAACCTGAAGTCAGTGAAGGATGTGAAGACTAACATCTCTGCCATTAGGAACACGGGCTTGTTGAAATAGAAACACTAAAGAAGACAGTAAGCCAAAGTAATTTTCCACAAAACCACATTTCTCTGTATTTATTCACCTGCAGAAGTGTACTCCAAAATCAAGTGAGTCATAACTTGAGTAAAGTAAGAGGAGTAAAAAAGGGCAATCCATGGGATTGGGAGGCAGAGGAAGTAGGCAGGGGACTTCATGTATTATACATATACATGGAGAGGCAAAAGAAAAAGATTAACTTTCCAAAACCATACTTTATTTTGTAATCAGTATTTCTATTCAGCTATCTACAGTGACTGCAAGATGAAATGCAAAACCTCTTCTATCTCCTACCTCACCCTTACTGGGGTGTTGAAAAGAAGACAGGACCAAAGCTATACCTGTCCTGTATAGGATAGGTAACTTGTTCTGTTACACAGAGATGCTGCCTGCATCTTTGGCCTTTATCAGAAATACTCACTGATGCAAGTATTATAATGCGTAATGCTTTAATTGCACATCTGTTCCTGACATGGATTTCTTCAGATTAAGTTATCTCCCACTATTTCCCCCACCAATTTCCATGCTCACTTTTAATGTTCTTAAACTTTTCCCTATGACATTTTACCCCATCTTCCATTTATATCTTAAATAAAATTAATACGTAGGCAATAAATTCAAATTATTTCCTTAAGCGTCATTGAAGTTCAGAAAATGCAGTGTCATGATTTTGAGCCACACAGCTTTCAACAAAGAGCCACATGACCATTACCCCCAGCTGGCAACAAAAAACCATGCGGCCACTCACTCATTCCTCTCCATTCCAAGGAAGAAAACCAAAAGAAACGAAGGCAAAACTCATGGGTCAGCATAAGGACAGGAAGTGTTCATTCAATGATTACTGTTACGGGAAAAACAGACTTGACTTGGGGAAAAGAAGAAAAGTCAGTCTAATCTATTCCTGGCCAAACCAGAGCAAGGTACTGAGAAACAAAACCAAATCCCAAAGCCAACATCTTTCCCTAACCCCTCCCTTCTTCCTGGGCTTAACTTTGGCTCCTGATATTCTCTACTTCCTCCCCTCACAGAAGTGCTGAACAATGGGGAATAGAGATTTTCAGTCAGTGAATCACACATTGTATCTGCTGCTCATCCCTACTCACGGGGAGGATTCCTCACCCTTTTCCCGTTTCAGCGTGTGGTCCTTCCTATGGGAGACACACCTCCATGAACTTATCCAACAGAAGTTCTTCCTGCAGGCTGCATTCCTCCAGGTTATATTTTAGTGCACATTTCCACCAAGTAATGGTCTCCTTTGGGCCCCTCCGCCTGCTCCAGCATGAGGTCCTCCATATATCCAACAGGTGCCTATCCACCAGGACTCCTCATGGGCTGCATGGGAACAGTTTGATCAACTATGGTCACCTACACAGGCTGCAGGGGGATCTCTACATCCAGAGCACTGCCTCTTCTTCTTTCTTCACTGACCTGTATTCTCCGCAGTGCTATTCTCCTCACATCTCATGTCTGCATACTTGTTTCTCTCACATCTGGTATCTGCATAGGTGTTTCTTGTTCGTCTCTTTCTGTTGTCATACCAGGCTGGGCCAGCTGGACCAGTTGTGGAATCGTAGAATTGTAGAATTATTTGGCTTGGAAGGGACATTAAATATCACCCAGTTCCAACCCCCTTCACACTAGACCAGGCTGATCAAGGCCAGATCCATCCTGGCCTTGAAAACTTCCAGGGAGGGAGTACTCACCAGTTCCCTGACCAACCTGTTTCAACGTGTCACCAGCCTCATTGTGAAGAATTGCTTCCTAATGTCTAAACTAAATCTTCCCACTTCCAATTTAAAGCCATTCCCCCTCATCCTATCACCACTTGCCCTTGTAAAAAGTCCTTCCCTAGGTTTCTTGTAGGTGCCCTTTGGCACTGGAAGGCCCCTATAAGGCCTCCACAAAGGTTTCTCTTGTCCAGGTTGAACAAGTTCAGCTCTCTCAACCTGTCCTCACAATAGTGGTGCTCTAGCCCTCTGATCATCTTCATGGCCCTCCTCTGGGCCTGTTGCAACACTTCCATATCCTTCTTATGCTGGAGATTCCAGAACTGGACACAATACTCCAGGTGGGGGTCTTACAAGAGCAGAATAGAGGGGAAGAGTTGCCTCCCTTGACCTGCTGGCCACACTTCTTTTGATGGAGCCCAGGACACAGTTGGCCTTCTGGGCTGCAAGCGCACATTACCAGCTCACGTCGAGCATCTCCTCAATCAACACCCACGAGTCCTTCTCTGCAGGGGTGCTCTCAATCACATCACACACCCCCTTCGTGTACCGATATCAGGGTTTGCCCTGACCCAGGTGTAGGAACTTGAAGTTGGCCTTGTTGAACCTCACAAGGTTCACACAGGCCCACTTCTCCAGCTTGTCCAGGTCCCTCTGGATGAAATCCTGTGCTTCTGTTCTGACCACTGCCCCACTCAGCTTGGTGTCATCTGCAAACTTGCTGAGGGTGCACTTGATCCCGCTATCCATATTATCAATGAAAATATTGAACAGCACTGGTTCCAGTACGTACCCCCAGGGAGCACCACTTGTCACAGATCTCCATCTGGACACCAAGCCATTGATCACTAGTCTCTGAATGCAACCCTCCAAACAATTCCTTATCCACCAAGCAGTCCACCCATCAAATTTGTATCTCTCCAATTTAGAGAGAAGGATGTTGTGGGGGATCGTGTTAAAGGCCTTAGAGAAGTTCAGAAAGATTACATACATTTCTTTTCCCATGTCCACTGATGTGATGACCCCATCATAGAAAGCCACTAGGTTGGTCAGGCTGGACTTGCCCTTGGTGAAGCCATGCTGGCTGTCTCAAATCACCTCCCTGTCGTCCTTGTGCCTTATCATAGCTCCTATGAGGGTCTGTTCCATGATCTTCCCAGGCACAGATGTAAGGCTGACAGGTCAGTAGTTCCCAGGGTACTTCTTTCTACCCTTTTTGAAAATGAGCACAATGGTGTCCTTCTTCCAGTCACCAGGGACTTCCCCTGACTGCCATTTTTAAATATCATGGAGAGTGGCTTGGCAACCACATCAGCCAGTTCCCTTAGGAGTCCAGGATGCATCTCATGAGATCACATATACTTATAAATGTTCAGGTTTCTCAGTCCACCAAATCCCACCCCTCCCCCTACTCTCCATTCCTGCTGCCCCCTTGCCCTTTCTTCCCCCTTCTTAAATATGTTATCACAGATGGATCACCAGTATCGCTAATGGGTTTGGCCTTGGCTACAGGTGAATATGATCTGGAGCCAGCTGTCTTCATCTTCTATCAACCTCCAATAGAAGCCGCCCCTGTAGTCCCCTTGCCATACAAGCCCAATACACACAGTCACTCTGCAAAGGCCACATAGATCCTAAGACGGTACAAAATTCAAGGTACAACCAAGCTAGAGGAAGGTAAGTTTGAAAAATAGTCAGGCAGTAATGATGCAAGACAACCATGGTGATGTTGAAAATGTTCATCTCATTAGGATTCAGGAAGACAAAACATGAAGGATAATACAATTAGCAATAGTAAATAGGATTCTGTTCTGAGCTACTGGGATTAGTGTTTTTGCATAGGGAATCAAACAATGGCAAAGTTTCACATCTTTTTCATCAAAAAAACCCCACAGAATAAAGGAAAAATAAGAATCAGTAAACTTAAAACCAACTATGTTTATTTGATGAGACCAAAATCCGTGTAATTAAGAATCCCTTATTTTGAGTAAGTCAACAGCACAGGACCAATGTAATGAGTACACTAACAGGACAAAGATATAGAAATGCATCCCTCAAATACTTCCCAGAATCTAGCTGTCCATGGCTTAGGAAGAAAATGAGACGTAAGTTATATCCATTGTTACTTGAAATGGGAAAATGTAGACAATATGGTACACAAGAGGAAAACAACAGAAAATTAAAATGATTAAATAGAGAAATAAAGAGCCACTTCTTAATACCAGTTACTTTGAGGCTCACATAAAAAGAGTACACAATTCCATTACGTCTCAAAAAGATGGTATTTATCAGGGACATAGTAACTATAGTAAGAATCTTATTATCCTGCGTGAAAACACTGAAGTAGCTGGTTTTGAAAACTATAGTTTATATTTTTCTGAAGCATTGAAGGTTTTGGACAGACATCCATCAAGAAAAGATGGTATGGGATACAGAAGAGGATGGCTAATATTAGCGAAATTAACTGCTGAGTAAGCATTAAGAAAACACTACTGAATGTCTGTGACTGATTGATGGGTCTTTCTGCCTAGACCACTCTATATTTCTATATTTCTATCTTGGGTTTTTTCTTCTTCTTTTCTTTAGGACACCTGGTTTTAGCCTAATATGATTATAAAAATAATTTCTCTGAATGTACATTACATACATTAGTATGTAGGTTTTTGAAAATACGTGCATAATATCATAATATTGAATTCTATGTTAAGATTATACACTGTATTTTTAAATTATAGAAATAGAAATTAATCATTACGTATTTCCCCAAAGAATAGTATTTCATAGGCTTTCTATAGTAGAGAGAAGGAGCACAGAAGAAGAAAAATGTTTCTTATGTCACTGGGGATGGATTTCCTTGACTCTTAGCTCCACTGGCATTCCCCTTCAATCACCCTGTTTCTCCAGCTGAATATAAATCCACATTTGGATTTGTGAATAATTCACATGCATAAAACTTTATTCATTGTTAGATTTTGGCCACAAGTCGATGCATCACTTAATTCCACCTGTACTACACAAACAACAGGATACAAAGCCTTTGTGCTGTACATCATGGGGGAAAAAAATAAGAAAGGCAAGTTAAAAAGAAATTGTTTTGATTTTGAGCCATTATCCCCAGTTGTGTGATTCTTTATACTGTCTAGAACTTTCCTTATTTTACACAAATCAAATACAGACAGTTTTCCTCAAATACAACATGCCCCTACTCTGGCTGGAAAGAAATGGAATAAGGCCAGTGGCTTTTATAAACTTGTTTCTGAAAAATTCAGCAAAACAGCCATCAAAGTCCAGCAAACTGGTAAATCTCCCTTAACTTCCTAAGTTCCTTCATTATTTGTCACTCTTGAGCTGAGCAAAGAAACAGAGCATATATTCCACAGCCTTTATTTCACGTCTGCACTCTAGTAAGTCCCAGCCTAAATCACCGGTTACTTTATATTCCTGTGCTTTATTTATAATTTCCGCAAAAGCTGGGCTGATTAGCAAGGACTTTGGTATAAATGTGTGGCTCAGCAGACTGAAGCAGGTTGCACTGAGGCCTCTGACATATCCCGCTACGTGGAGGACTTGAATTTTATTTCAGATTGGATTTCTTCTTCCAGGGACAGCATTTCTACTACTTTTGATGCAAAGCTTTCTGAAGACAAAAAGGCAGCAGGACGTACTGGGGAGGCTTAGTCATAGCCCAGCCCACTCCATGGTGTGGATTTTAAGTTCCCCATTAAGCATTAGAGCAGTTTTTGAAAGGAGATTTTGTTTATTTTCCTCCAAAAGGAAATGAGTTCCAACATATTGAAACCATTCTGGAAACTGAAGGTACTTTCAGTAAATGGCAGAAGCCAAGGGATTAATTTCTAAGCAGCATCACTGCTCTGAACCAGCTCGCTAATGGAAACATAGCTAATGCCTACTCAAAAAACCCTTTAATGGAATTTTTGCCAAGGTCATAAGCAAGACCCAAATCAGAGTGGAACATACTTTTGCTTACCCATATCTAAACCTACCTTGTCCCTTTGAAACTGCCTCACTTCTAGGGCCTGCCAGGGACCAGGTGATCTCCAGACCAGTATGGAGGTGCAGATCATCTTCACTTACTCTGTGAGTATGAGACTGTTCTCTAGATTCAGAAAGAACCACCAGTTCCTGTGGTAAAGCACTTTTCCATCCTTTTGGTACTAAACAGATGTACATACAGTCCAGTAAAGGAACCTGTGATCAATTTTTAAGTTTCAGGCAGAAGAGCTCACATGAACTAGCTTACAACATAAGCAACAAACATAATTGATGAAGTTAGAGTTATAATTGTTAAAGCATGTACTCTACAAAAGATTCATTGATGCCTCTTAAATTGTATGTGAGATTAACTCTGCAGACTTCACAGCTAATGCTTCTGTCTTTATGGCAACTGCCCCAAAATATTTCAACTGAATCAGAGGCTGTGCTAATTGAATTGAGGTTTATGTTCCATTTTTGTGTTAAAGTTGTGTTGTGAGAAGCAAAAGTGGAGCCTGTCCAATATATTAATCTAAGATGTTTCTCACAAACTTTGCAAGCTGAGGTGCAGTCTATGGATTGTTAGTGCTCTGCTATCCGGGAAGTGATTGTATTTCTATTTCTTGACTTTGTCTTTATTCCTACCGCCTAGAGTTTCTTCCTACCTGTTGTAAGAGTTGCGACTGTATTTCTTATCTGTATCTGTATTCAGAAGGATGTATATAAATAATATTTAAGTAGAATGTTTTTTAATACAGAATGAACAGAGGTTTTCTTTTCCTGCATTATATGTATCTCTTTAAAGGAGAAAACTGTTACAGGGACTTGCCCCTGATCAGAGAAACCACATAACCCATATGCATGTTTTCTAAGAAGCAATGATAAGGGATGGAACTGGAAAACTTAATTTGATTAATGATCTTGAGTACATTTCATGAGCAAAGCATAGGTTCATCTAGTCCTTATACACCTAAAGACTGAAATGACAACTTTATTATAAGCCTATGGGAATTTGTCATCTAAAACTATTTGAAATTCAATCTGAGTTGGGAATGCAATGTTTTTAAAATCTCTTTAATATTGGACAAGATGTGGTTTCTGAATTCAGTTGAAGGGTAATTTTCATTTTTCTTGTCCTTATGCTAGGAAATATTCTTGGCTGATGGGTAATTACACAAAGAGGAAGAAAGGTGTGTTCTGAGACAAAACTGAGTTAGAAGTAACAGTTTTCTATCAGCCATGACAACAGTCAACGATTTCTTCTTCATGTTAATCATAGTTCAAGTTCACATATGACTGTAAAGACCGGCTTTTGAGATGTGTTTCTACCACACCAGGCAACAAATGTGACGTTTACCAGAGGATTTTTCTTTCTAACATTTCCTTTGGGGTCTTCTTTGTCACCCAGATAGTATCAAGTGTTTCAGCTATAAATGGAGGTTCTTAAATCTTATTTCACTCTTTTTTTTTCCTGTCATATCATCACACTCCCATGTGTCATTGAAGATTCTATGGTTTAGCTTTGCTCTTAAGTAGCTCTTATATCCTTTATGTTACTGATTGTAAAAAACAAGTTAATGTCCACATTGAATATTTTCTTAGGAGCCTCTGAACTAGATTTGTTCATTAGATAACTAGTATACCTTAGTAAATTATGGCTTCTACAGATGGTACATTTGCCTTTTTCCAAAACCCACATTATTTAGTATTATATACCACTAATGAATTGTTGTGATATTTCTGAAATACTCCCTTGGTGGACTGGGAAAGAAGAGAAAGCAAGCTAGGGATGTGGAGTGGTGAATTAAACTATTAAAAAATTAATGGAAACTAAGTTTAAAATACATTGAAAACATGAAGTTTGGAGTGGATCCCAAGCTGAATTTTCCGAATATTCACATTTAACTTCAGAGAAAATGGAAATTCTGCCAGGCAGCTTAATTCCAGGATAAAGGGATTCGATATGTTCAGGTACCACTAAACCATCATTTGTTCCCTGTAGTTACGATAAGAAATCAAGTGCTCCACATACAAATTGAAAGTAAATAAATAAATAGGATTAAGATTAAATTTGCACAGCTTTTAACAACTGGAATTGAAAAAAAAAGGAATAAATGCAGTTTGATTTTTTTTAATGTTATATATTACAAGCTAAACAAAAGATTGAAAACATTCATTAAAATGTACTGTGATTAAAATATATCTAGATACTAAGTATTTTCTCTGAACACAGGTGGTCCAATAGGTTCAGGGTCAGCAGAAGAGACACGACAAGGGGAAGAACACACTCCAAACCGCTGTCATGTTTTCCTGTGGTAACTGGAAAAATTTAATCAAGAATTGTAAAAGCAAGATTGATGCTACCACACTTATTTTCCACAGTCACCCAGAATAAGAATATAGTAGTATTTCTCCTGTTTTTTTCAGATGCAGACCACACAGAAAAAAAGACAAATATGATGTTTATTATGCATGATTACAGAAAGTTTAACAGATCCCCCATATGATAATATGTTGCTAATGAAACACTAGCTTAGAAAGGGACTGTAAAAGTATCCATGACTGAAGGAATGGACAACGGAAAAAAAACCAAAGATGGCTTTTAATGAACTGGAATAAAATGTTCTGACATGGCTTTCATCTGCAGGTGAGTCTCAGAGCAGACAAGGTTAACAGCGATAATATCAGGCATAACTGAATCAAATGAAAGTCAGGAGGAAATATCTGGCATGTCAGAGATCAGCCTTGGTAAAGCCTATTCAAAATCTGGAGGAAGACCAGAAATGAGGGGAGTCTTTTAGAATAAATCAATGTGACGGCTTGTAAAGTCAGAAATATTCATTTCAATGAATATTGTGACTTCCTTTACAGCTCAACCTATGAATTTCAGTGTCTTGCACCTATTCTGAAATCTATGGATAGAAGAATAGTAAATAATTTAAATAATATTGTTCGTCAAAGGAGTTACATGTTTGAGGAGTAACACTGATTTAAAAATACACTTCTATGAGGTAATAAAAATGTTCAGAAATATAGATAACACTTCCAGGTAACTGCTAGCTAGAACCTGAGTCCATTTTCCCTTTTGTACTCTTTTGTTGTATTATTTCCTGAAAGCAGCATTAACTACTGGCAATATATTTTTTGACTACACCTGTCAATTTGCCTGATGATAAGACCCCAGATTTTGCCCCCATGGTTATCAAAACCAGCACATGGCCAGACTGGGCTGTCATGTAGAACAAATCCCCCTTTTTCCTTAGCAGGGACACAGGAATGAAACAGAGTGCAGAAGAGCCAGTATGTGTCAAGTCTTGGCTGACACAAAAGTATGAGATAGTCAAGGCAAGCAAACAGAGCACCACGAATAACTCTTCCAACTGTCTTATGGACACAGTGAAAAATCCATGTTTGTCCTATATGGTTTTTTACTCTCTTTGACTAACAGAATTGGTCCTATCTGATGTTATTCCAAAAAGTCCTTGAAAGTTCATATCTGAAGTAAAATGTCATGAAAAAGATACCTGTGCTACTGCCAGCTGTCTTGGACACTTTGCTCTTGGTGCCCCAAACTACTCATGTACCATAGGTCATTTTGACATGTTTATGTAGCAGTGGCTTCATAGCTTCTGCTGGGCTCACACCACTGCTTTCTATGCAGTAATTCACTAAGAAAACAGCAGATCAGATTGGTGACGTACTCAATATTAGTGTTATCTGGTGGGGATTTTCTAATGTTCTTTGATGCTCTGAATTAACATGTTTCTTTTGCAGCATGCTTAAAAGTCAGAACCTAATGCAGCCTATAAGTCTTGTCACCACAGTACTAAAAACCTAACTAGCTTCTGCACTTGCAAGTGTAATTAGGACTATCACTCTCTTTAATTGTCCTCTACTAAATAACCCCTTCTCACTTGATCCAATATTTTTCTTCTGGGACTTTCTACCTGCTGATATTGACAAAGTACAACCATCACATCAGGCTGACACAGAAGGGTTGCAGGAGTATCACTTGTGACTGCCATTTCATGCTTCGTTACAGCTGTGAATCTCAAATCATAACACTAATTAGCAAACAAGTCTCCTTTTCAGCTGCCTGCATGATGCAAAATAATATCAGTGGCAGGCTGAGCACAGCCAAATTATAGTACTTTACCATATGGTTAAATGGTCAGTACAGCAGTCTTTTTCTGCCTGTCACAACTGTACCATTTTGTTCTTGTAAACTTATTATTTTAGATACATGTTCGGGTAACGTTTATCCTGCTGTCATTTTCCCCAATAGGATTTTTGCTTTGCAAGAGGTAATTTTACATGTTATTAGCTATTGTAACATAATCAGTACAACACCTTGTTTCTGTAGTCGTGTATTCACCGATATCCACATATTTCCACTATTTTCCAGTCAGCAGCAGTTAAAATAGGTCCAAAAGTATCTCATGTGCATGTATTCATATACCAGAGAAGGAAATAAATTCTAACTCCTTTACCTTTCCCACTCATTGGAGACAAATAATTGATTTTTCCCGCATTTGTATATATTAAAAATTATATCCACCCTGTTACTCCATTCAGCAATCCATACAAGAATCTGAAATGTACCCTACAATCTCATATAATTTAATTGCAGCATAGCTGCAGAAAATTCCACAAGTTATCACTGACATTTTTCAGGTTAGCGTTGGGGTACAGAGAGTCTGTGACTTGCCTTAGGTAGTAAAGCCAGACTCTGAGGCAGAGCTGGGAATAGACCTTAGATTTACAGTCTCATAGCCCAGTGCTGTAGCTGAATAGATCTCTATTTCTGCTGTACCCACTGTAGGGAAGACTACACTGCTCTAACCTACAAAAAGAGCTTTCAAGAGAAACAGCATCTGTTAATTATTAGCTCTTATGCGTTTTTTTCACAATATCTGTGGTTGGAATCCATTTCTGTTATGATCACTTTCAAAATAGACTGCTTCTAGAAATCTCTTGTTCCCACAATGCCTATGATAAGGGTGATCTAAAAGATCAAATCCTTCCAAAAGCTGAAGACTTATTTTTTCCACTTCAGAAGAAATACCTTCTTTTTACGCCACAGTCTATATATGAACAGTTTCCATGTAGTCCTGGAAAAAAACCTGTGAAATCACTGTTGAATTTCTTTTACTGTTTTATAAAAATGTATCAATCCATTGCCCCCAGCCAAAACAAACAAAAAACCTTAAACCAAAACAAACCCTGAAGAAATTACAATTTCCTGTGAAAGCCGAAGACTAAGAAATTTGTCTAGGCTGATAGTTATATCCTCAATTTTTTACATTTGGGAGTCTTTGTTGCTAGGTGCAATATGCTAAAGCAAATGGATCTCCCAACACAGGTGCTTTAGTACCATACACATAGACAGCAAAAGGCAGCTACTGCATCCACACACCCTACAGTCTAAAGAAATAGTTCAGCTACAAAAAAATGGTAGGAGACGCCGACTGTGTGAAGTTTAACAAGGGCAAGTGCCAGTTTTTGAACCTGGAACATGATAACCCGGATATACACACAGGTTCGGGAACAAGAGGCTGGAGAGCAGCCCTGCCGAAAGGAATCTGGGGCATCTGCCCAAGTTGAACATGAGCCAACAGTGTGCCCTGGCAGCCAAGAGGGCCAACTGTGAGCTGGGGTGTATCAAGCACAGCATTGCCAGCCGGTAGAGGGAGGTGACTGTCCCACTCTGTTCTGCACTGGTGAGGCCCCTCCTTGAGTACTGTGTGCAGTTCCAGATGCCACAACGTAAAAATGTCATCAAACTAAAGGAGAATGTCCAGAGGAGGCCACAAAGCTGGTGGAGGAGCGGCTGATGTCACTTGGTCTGTTCAGTCTGGAGGAGACTGAGGGGACCTTATCGCCATTCACTGCTTCCTAACAAGGGAAAGAGGAGGAGCAGACGCTGATCCCTTCTCTCTGGTGACCAGTGACAGGACTTGATGGCATGGCAGGAAGTTGTGCCAGGGGAGGCTTAGATCGGATATTAGGAGAAGGTTCTTCACCCAGAGGGTGGTGGAGCACTGAAACAGCTCCCTAGGGACACATTCATGGCACCTAGCCTGGCAATATTCCAGAAGCATTTGGACAACGCCCTCAGACACACGGTGTGAGTGTTGGGGTTGTCCTGTGCAGGGACCCTAGATGGACTCAGTGCTCCTTGTGGGTCCTTTCCAACTCAGTTCATTCTATGACTCAACCTCCAAACATTAATGAAAGTATGAAGTCTTTTCCAGTTGCCTTTGAAAGGATACACTAGTTTCCCCGTGGCTCCATCGAGCTCTCTTGCATACGCAGAAGATGAAGTCATAGCTTTGTCCTTCTCTGCCTCCTTGATGAGCTGCTGCTGTCATCTGTGACAGGATTCAAGCACATTAATATGTCTGTCCTGCCTCAGTGCACAAAATAAGAGAGGGAAGCGTAGTCTTTTGTACAACCTCATTAAGACCCCACAAAGCATAACACAAGCACTCTATAACAAGACTGAGGTTGTAGCAATAGACATTTTCAGTATATTTCTCTGTTGTAACTTCTGACTGTTGTAAGACAAAGAAATATGGTTTCTTAATTTCATGATCCTAAGAACTGTGAAACCGTTAAAACTGAGCAGAGTCCCACCTTTTAGAAAACGCAGATTATCAGTTATAAAGTTGTTTTCTAGCCAGAAAAGTCCATTCACTTAGCCATGTGACTAAGAAACACATCAAGAAAGAAATTGATTATGGCAACATTTGTTGTCTTTTTGTGATTTCTGAGAGAGGAATATCCATATTTCTACCCCGTGGATGCATTTAAATTTGCAGGGGAAAAAAATAAGTAAGAAAATGAATTAACCAATAGTGAATATTTATGAAGGAAGCCAATCTATAAATCAAATTATTTAAGACAGACTGTGTAATCACTCTCTTAACTGACTCTTCTCCTTGAAAGTTATTTGGACAAGGAGAAAGTCCTCTATTATTCCACTAGTATCAGAAAAAAGTAGTCCCAAACCCAAGATCCCCGTTTCACAAGAGTCTTACTGCAAACGAGGCACTTTCAGTCATGTTAGCGTAAGTAAGAGGGGAAGTGCAGTTCTGGCAGTTTCTGCCTGGCAGTGTGGCCCTGGTTCAGGTGGGTTTGCCTCTCAGTGAAACCCTGTGGCAGTCCCTGGGATATCATGAAGTACACTCCTGCCTCCCTGCCAGTGGGTCAAATCACAAAAAGGTGTCTTATGGTCCCAATCCTGTCCATGTTTTTTTTCCACTCCTGCTCTGGGTCAGGGAAGTGGCAATTGAAACAGCCAGTAAGCACAGCTGTGTAACTGGGGCACTGCAGCGTGACCGCAACGCGACTGTGGGAACCAATAATGGGAAGGAGGGAGGTTACACTTTTTTGGCCACTTTTATATGCACTTATTTTCCTCATTCACACTGGTATAACACCGGGATCTGGTCAAACAGTATTTTAAGATGAACAGTCTGACAGAACTGGTGGACCAAAGTGACACTGGGCACTGTTAACAGAGTTTCTTCATTACTTCTCTACAGGAAAATGCAAGTGCATTGTCACTATATGATACCAATAACAACTTCACCTACAGATTTCAATACGAGAACACCTCCACTAATGTCAAACAGGAAGCTATTCATTATTTTCAATGCAACATTCAAGGAGCCAGAGACTCTAACGCTGGAGGGCTTGCACTGCTCAAGCAGTGTGCAAAAAAGAGCAATAGGATTTTACATCTGCAGTGCCTCATTTTGCCTAGGGAAAATGGACCCATGGGAGGCTGAAGAATCAATCCCTGCAAATATGTCTTTGAGAATATCTACATTTGGGTTTTTTATGCTGAAAAACTGGGTTTTCTTATGCTCTACCGTGTCTAATCAGGCATTCAAAAGTCTTTTTCTGTTCACCTGTATCATAAAAATGCCAACCAATGTAGTGCCACCTGATAAATGATGACAGTGATTAGATTGCTTACAGGTTTGTTCTCTTGAGGAGTTACTCTCCAAATGCTGTAATTGACTGTCTTGTTGAGCAATCTTTATAGAAAGCCAACTTGCCAGTCTAGATGAAATCTATCGATTATCTGCAGCAATATAATAAATAAAATTCAGAATAATTTGAGTGCAAGAGACACAAGAAAAAATAATCTAAAGAGAAGACTTCTGTAGCCAATCTCTGCATTTCCTGCAGAGGCAAGAGAATTCAGCATAAAGTTAAGATTTTGATGAAAATATTATTGCATCTAAATTACTTTCTCATCTTTTGGGGTTATTTGTGTCGCATTACAATTGTCTCACTGTCATCGAAGGCTGAAATAACATATACAATATTTTAGCATCACTTACATTTTATGGGAGGTCTTTAGTGAACCAGAATGCATTGCAAAGGTTTCAGGGAAAAATAGTCCTTCCTATTCACAGATCATTTACCAGAGTTATTCAGCATATTCTGAACTTTGAAAACAGGGTCATCTGGTGGCTAAAGAAATAGTGCTCAGATAATTCAGCTGATTCCAAGACATGATCATAAATTTCATTGGTTAGACTTAGATCGTTAAACTGTTCCTAAGGGATTTAAAATGTATGAATATGGAAGAAATTTATATGCCAGAAATCTGTAAGTGACCCATCTTTTCTGATGAGTATATGTAAAGGATAAAATATAGAATCACTGAAAGATGTATAGATTTGTTTTATTTTAAAGGAAGTTGTGTGTTAACAAATTTATGCTTATATGGTATGAGAAACAGTATATATGCAGAAAAAGTAAAAGATGCTTTTGTAACCTGTGAAAACCAGTTATTTCCTAAAGCAGAATTGTTTAATGCCATTGGTGCAATTTACAATGCCAGACAACTCCAACACTTTGGAAGCTGAAATATTTCAGACTTATTTCTTTAGTATGTTTTTCCATTTTTATTTCCACCTACCTGAACTCACCTTTATTAAAGCCTTTGAATTCTGATAGGAATTTCTTTAAAGCTATCAGTAGATCCACTCCAGCAAACTGCAGATTTACTTATTTGTAGATCTATACGACAAAGGTCTTGATAAAAGCTAAGAATTGATACATCCTGATCTATGCAAGGTACTGACACAGAAGAAGTGTGCTGGAGGAATGTAGGCTGTGTCTCATGCTTTAGGAGCTCCAGTTTATTATATCTCACCAGGGTGAGTTAAGGATATGGTTTATTCAAGAACGCACTGCTTTTATTGTACGAAGCGTGTTACTCAACATGGATTTTAATTTAGGTTTTTGTTGAGTTCTCAAGCTAGCAGCTCAGCATACTTTTTCAAAATAAAAGATCTATCCAAAAGGTGAGGAGAAAGGGCAACGACACTGCCTATCAGCTATTTGATTGTACCAAACCAGTGTTTCTCTTCCTTTTGCCTGCTATCCTATAGAGCTTTATCCACTGAAACAGGAAGGAATAAGACTTATTAGGGTACTCATAAATAAAGTCAGCACAGCAGTGACTGGATAAATTGCTGGCAACCCTACAGATTATTTTTTTCCACAATACATATGAAAATTTTTATCAAGGGAAAATTTTTCAGGACATAAATTATTTTTTTTCTTAGGTCAGGAGCGCAGGGTTGCCCCTTCATCTTCCCAGCCTTGCATTTCATAGCTTCAGTGGATCTGGGACATGTCCCCAGTGCACACATGCTGAATCCTAATGTAGAGCTGCTTCAGCTGCTTATCCGTACATTTGTCTCTGATTTGTGCTTAGCAACTTGTCACTCTTGACTCTACCTACCTCCTTTACAGGTTACTCTATAATCACATTCAGTCATAAAGCTCCCAGGTTTTTTTCCAAACTTCCACAGACATAGTTGGAACTTAAAACACTCAAGATGCAATATTAGAAGTGCAAATCTGCAGAAATATCTCTTTACTGTTTTCAGTAAAATGGTAACTCTCCTTGTTGACACCATGACTAACTGTCAGACAATATTTCTGAACAAGGAACCTGCCTGTAGTCTTCCTTTTGTGGATCTTTTATCTTTTTGGTTTTTCTTCTCTTCTTATTCCCTCCCTTGCCCAAAACCAACAATACTTTCTGAAAGGAATGGAAAGCGAGTCCAGATTCATGACATTTTTTCCTAGACAAGTTTCTCACATAGTATTACTTTAAAAAAGAGGTGTAAGTAAATGTTTTACATAAACTAGGAAAAGATAAAGTGATTAGTTTTGTGAAGAATGACAATTCTAAACAAAATCTATTTGTTGCTTCTTATCAGATATCAGAAACATCTTCAGTGCAAACAAATCTTGGAATTTTGTACAGAGTATTTATGTTTATATAGTTCTCTTCCTCTTCTTATTTTGTCATCTCTTTTCTTCTCCGATAATTTTTGTATCCTTTCATAAAATTCCCATCTGGACACCCAAAACATCTTACACTGCAAAGTCATGAACCCATACTTCACAAAAAAGGGTTTTCAACTCAATCAGTCATGCTGAATTACCATAAACCTACAGTGTTCATGACTGTGGCATCAAAATATATTTGCTCATTTGTTATATATTTCATGAAATAAATTAGACTGCTACATAATGCAATGTAGCTGTTTTATGCATCATTGTGTTCTTTATACAGATTGAACTTGTTTGCATATAGAGAGATTTGGTAAGTTAACGGCCTCAACATCTGAAAGCCTGTAAACTTATTTTTACACACTGAAGTAATGTGAAATGGCAGGGAGCAGGAAAAGAGAAACTGGCAACAGTTCTAAGGGAAGCAGGGTTTGGAGTTTAATTCTTTATTCCCCCCTTCCTGTTTGCCTTCTGAAAATAGAGATATGAGACTTCTTGAATCTGTGGAAACTTAAATTGCTGCAGATCTTCTTTAGTATTTGTGAGGTGACTGTTCTAACCAACACGTGAGAGTCTCAAAGGTTAATTTAACACCATGATAGTAACCCTTAACTGATTAAACATAGTGCTGTCGCTGTCTCAGACTCCAAGGCTAAAGAGAAAGGGTTAATGGGAGGATCCCTGGGCAAAGGACACAGCTTACATTATATCATTGTGTTGCATTATTCTCTAAGTGGATTTTTCCTGCTTTCTTTCATGTCAACTGTTCTCTTTTAACTAAAGAACAGAGACACATGTATGGAAGGTACATCCTAATGTAGATGAAAAAAGGAAGGCTAAATTGTACATGCAGAGAGATACTGAGCATTGACACCAGCTGGGAGAAGTTTGAGTACAGATATGGTGAGGCTGATTCAGCTGAAAGGTGAAAAATGCTTTAGTTACGCTGTCTAAATTGATTCCGTGCAAAATTGGCCTTGCGCATGATCCACTGTAAACATGATTATTGGTTGCTGTGAAAAGATGTGGACTGCCTGGATTAAATCTTTGTATCTGAATCGGTTCTGTTGAGCTGATGATCCCAATGATTTGTCTTGTTTACGGAATGAATGACTGATTCAGAAGGAACAGATTCAGTGCATTTTGGTACAGACTTTTGTCCCATTATTTGAGGACATGAGGTGTGAGTACTTAACAGTTGCTTTATCTCAAGAAGAAAGTTGGTGACTCATGAATACATAGCTTTCACCTCAAGGCCATCAAGTGAAGTGCCATGGGTAACATTATTAGAGTTTGCAGGTGTCCTGAAAAAAAGGGTACCTTCTCTGCATTTCCTTTGCAGGAGAAGGGTATAGGAAACGCCAACACATAGAACGATGGTTTAGAAGGAAATAAAAAATCAAAGTACAGAATAATTATTAAACAGGTTTCTTCCATTGGTTTTTACCCTAGCTAGATTGCTAGTGCAATGATGCCAAGAAAGGTCAATGCATAGGGTGCCAATAGAAGGTGCCCTTAGAACAGTCAGAGGCGATTAAGACTATTGCTTTTTTGACAGTAAAAGAAGTGAGCCACAAAGATCCACCTAAGATGCTTTTTAAAAAGAAGGTTAAAAGATGTGAAATAAATTAATGTACATTTGTCCTCTACACGTAACAAGCTGAATTAAACTAGAGTAACATTTTTAAAAATAGATCCAGTTCTTATTTTTCTCACAAATATCTGCTAATAAAAAGGCATAGTTTTCTCTAAAACTTTTGGCCTACAGGCCCAAATTTTTCATTCAGTAAATTAGAAATAAAAGCAAAATTAGAGACAAGCACTTAAAAATTACTTTAGAAGAAGATGTCAGTAAGGCTTACTGTAGGCTCACACAATTTTCTTAATAGATTATCTGTTTTCCTGCAATGGATACAATTTGTCAAACAATTTCAATGGGATGATTTGCTCTGACTATGTCAAGAATGTAAGAGTGTTAGGAAGAATTTTGTTTCCACAGTGGAACTGGAATGGGAAAGGAAGATGGACTCTGCATTCAGAGGCACATGCCATTTGCTACAATGAACAACACGCTGCTTGTGTCCCCTGGGTTTGAGATGTGATGTTAAAGAGGTTTGATGTTGTTGCTGAAGAAATAAAAGCAGTTATCTGAGTTTGTGGACAATGACTAACAGCATATCCTTCACATTAGAATATTGCACCTCTAGGAAAACATGTTATAGTGGCTGCTGACTTCCATTTTCCTATAAGTTACTTCAGTAAAAGTTGTCAGATTGATTACTTAGTGTTGGTTATTAACTTCTACAATTCCAGCAGCTGTCATGGACTATCATGTAATTCAGAAACCTTAAATGCTTCAGGGTTCTTTTTGTCTTTAAGGGAAGAAAAAACATATAACCTGCCCCATAAGCTATTGATGTGTTGACAGTGTGACATGTCACCACTGAATACAAGGTGTAGTGGATTGGACTGACATTCCTGAACAACATGATCGCCGTCAGAGCATGAATGGTTCTGAAAAAACAAGAGAAGTCCATCTATACACACAAAAATAGAAGCCATTTTCAGAATTATCTGTCCATCCTGATAATTTGCAAGTAAAGCTATCCACTGATGGAAAGAATTGCGTGCCTCCTCTGTTTACAAATGCTGCAGTAACCTAAGCCTTAGAGTTTAACTAAACCTGATTCACTATACTTGAACTTCTGAAGATGACATTTGACATCTGTTTCTGCAACTCAGACGGTCTTTAGTATGCTCAAATGCTGTTGATTTTTTTTGCTTTTCAAGATATCACAAGAATCCTAATGAGAATATAAGATGCAAGGGATCATCACTGAATGGCAGAGATTTCAGTATCACAGTATCACAAGGCTGGAAAAGACCTTTGAGATCATCAAGTCCAGCCTGTGACCCAACACCAACATCTACTCATCACCTAAACCACGGCTCTAAGTGCCTCATCCAATCTCTCTTTAAACACCTCCAGGGACGGTGACTCCACCACCTCCCCGGGAAGCGCATTCCAATGGCCAATCACCCTTTCAGTGAAAAATTTTTTCCTACTATCGAGCCTAATTCACACAGAGAACTTCCTGCACAACTAACAACTGTTAGGCATTAACAGCCAAGCTGGAAAGGAGGGTAATTCCTCTCACATTTCATGCCTTGGTCTCACATTGTTTTAATTTTCTTATAAATATTACATAAATTGATAGTTTTTCCTACTCATTTTCATTTCAGCTGACTCATGGGTGGCTTGTCTTTGCGTTGTTGATAGAATAGAGTGACACGCCGCCTGCAATGAAATAAGCAACATATAAGAAAAAAAGGACTAAACATGGATGAAAAACCTGAGGGAAAGCTTGTGATGTATTCCCACCAGATATCATTAAACTGCACATTACAAATCTCTTTTACGAGCCATGCAATGTGAAATATGCTTAAAAAGAAGAGCTAACATTTTCTTAGATTAAGATCTTATCTAAATCTTGAAGGTTGTGCTTAAGTTATGGGGCTGTCTTGTCATTCAGGTGCCTGGGAAGGAATTCTTGATCACAATGGAGAATTGTGAAATAAAATGAAAGAAGGTATGAAACATTTAAGATGATCTTCACTAAAAAATTGAATTAATTCTTCATTATTAATTCACTAATAAGTATAATTAATTTCTTCAACATTAACACTGCTATTTGCATTCCCACTAGATGTTCTGCATAAAGGCAGAATGTGACTTTCCTACTTTCTAATAAACACATTTCAAGCACTGTAGCCACACAATGAACTCCTCTTCAACAGTGCTACACAGATTTATGCCACTGGATTATCTGGTCTCTCTAAACTGCTTGCAGAGGCTGGTAATAACTTAAAAGACAGCATGAATTACTTTGAATAGGTCAGATGTAGGACAGCAGAAAAAAAAGAGTGCTTACATTCTAAATACATCGTTTTCTTTACAGGATACCTGAGGTTGTTTCAATTTTAAACGATTTACTTTTTTTCCACTGCCCCACTGCTTAGAAGATTAGTACTGTACACCAAAATACCTCATAAACTCTATTTTTACTATTCAAAATGTGGACAGACAGATTTGAGGGAGATCTATGTGCACAGGCCAATTTCAAACTTACTTAGAAAATAAAAACACAAACTGCAAATAATGCAGGGAAGTTTGAGAGCCTGTGTTTGTTTGGCAACAATTTTCTTTTGGCACTGCTTTTCCATTTTGCAGGGTCAGTATTTTTATGGGATGCCATGTGTTGTCCCAATGTTAGAAAGGTTTTTGATACATGCAGAAAGAAGTAGAAGGAGAGACATTTTAACCAGACCAAATTGAAATTTAAAGCTTAAGAATTAACTAGTGCTCCTTTCTTCCCTAGCTAGCAATAAAACATTCTCAAGCCTGAACTACAGACACTTCTTGTCTTGATATTGGAGTATGCTAATACTACACCTCTATAGTCTTGTCTAAATTAGCTCATTGAAATGCACAAATAATATTGTCAATGATATGTAAGAAAAAAATCAAGTTCAGTCTCTTTAATCAATTCTAGCTTAGCAAGTCCAACGAGTCAAACAAACAATCAATGAAAAAGGCTAATCTACGTCACTGCAATCAGCTGCAAACTGCATCTGAATCAGAAAGCACAATTCTTACATGGTTACTTTTGAAAGGATAATCTTGCACCATAGCTGCATAAAAAAAAATCAGTGATGAATTCCATAATGAGAAAATTTTACAACATCATTTCCTTGAATAATATTTAAAAAAATTACTTTTCCAAGAAGCAGTTAAGATTTTCTCAAGGGCGAAGTATAGCTCATTATTTTTAGTTCTGTTAACCACTTCAAAAAGAGGAAAGGTATTTTTTCCCACAGCCTAGATATTCAGTAATGAGTGCTGGGATTTCAGAACACGTTAGGGTGTGGCACACAGTTTCATAGGACAAGGTTGCCAGGCCATGAAAAGATGAAAAATGTAGGAAAAAATAAAAAAGAAAATAAGTTTAAATTGTAAATAGAAGAGTGAAATAAAGTTTAAAATTTTGTTGCTGGTGAAAGCTCTTTTATTATGTCAGCATACAGATTTTTACTACATTGCATCAGACATCAAAAGGTAGAGTTAGAGGCCAGATGATAGCTGTCAGATGAGCTTAATATGTCTTTTACTGTCTGGCTCAGCTCTGTTTTATGACATAAAGACATTTGAAAAATCTGACTGTAAACATTTGACATAATATCTAAAATGACAGACTAAAATTGCTTGTGCTTGTTTTCCAGCTTCTGTTTGAATGCACACATTTTTAAGAAACAAGTAGACGGCTTTCCCCGAGGATTTTCTTCAAGAAGTGTTGCTGTTATGCTCTGACAGATTGCAAAAAGATAGAAAAGAAAGCTGATTCCTCTCAGGACCGAGACCATTAATAAGACAGGGAAGTATTCATCTTTAAGTCTCTTTTTGAAATACCAAGATCAGCACTCGAGTTTTTCTACAAACTGATGCACATTCCCTAAGTTTTGTGAAATGAGGTGCTGCCTCAGCCCAGCAAGGTGTGCATCACCTAACTTTTGATACAGATTCTGACTCCCATTGATCAATTGACTGCTTTTATGGGTACCTACATCCCTGCTTCTAGAGTGGAGGCTGGCTGCACATTGAGGTCATAAGTGACACGCTTTCTCAGCAGTCTTATGAAAGAAATACTTTGTGAAATGTTCATCCAAACCTAAGACAATTGTAAGTTAAGCCTGAAAGAAATGCAAGGATGGCACAGAGTTATGATTCCAACACATATTCATAAACACTTCTAACGCCAGTAATGTCATCATACAGGGCTCTGCCCTTTTGATCCATCCTTTCCTTCACAGTAAATCAGTACCTGAATTAGATTTATTATAGCTCTTTGGAGAATAAACCTGAGATGTTGATGGAATATGTTGTCTGTTCTGTAGGTAAACATCAGTTTAGAGATTCTGGACTTATGTGACATACTTTCTCAAAGGTGTAATCTAGAAGAATGGCATTCTCATAGGCAGAACTGCCAACACAGTGTTCTCTGTTATGTAGACCCTTTTCAGCTGCTTACAAAGTACCAGCTGATACACAGTCCCTTTAAAGGAGTGGTGGATCATGCCAGCAGTCCTAGAAAGGACCACAAAACCAAGTTTTGCCCATACATAGGCAAAAAAGAGGAAAACATTTTTGCATATATTTTCCACATGAAACAAATGAAAATGTAAAGGGTATAAGAGCATAAATGGAAAAGGAGTAGGAAAAATAATGGAGAAAATAACAGTTAATAAGTAGACAATGTAACAATGATATAATGAGAAAGGAAAGAGAAAGACAAGATGAAGAGCCAGAAGGAGCTGGAATATGAGGAGGTGAAGTGAACATCAGCAACAAAAAACTACTTTGCTTTATGCTTTCTGCACCATGGATACTCTGGCTAAACCTACATGAATACACCAGGGACCATTCTCTGGCACTGAGGCCCACTGGGATGGAATGATCTGTATGTGCTAAACACTCACTCTCCAAAGCAGAATGACCATCAACTAAAGCTGTACTGGCTACTACTATAATATCTGATCAGCATGCGCAGTCATGTTTCTTTCCCTTGTGTGGTTTAATTTACTTGTATATAGTCTAACATATGCAAATCAAAATAAGAAGGCAAGCATTGATACAGTCAGGTGAACTATCACAATTCTTTATGTTTGGGGTTACTTTATTAATTACAGACAGCTACTTTTTCACATACATGAGTACCACGTGGAATAAAATATCGTTAATGCACATACACAAATATTACTCTTGACTTGTAAGCTTTTTCTCCTCTTCATTACTCATAATAAATTTCTTATCTGTGTTTGCAGTCTCCTTTTATTTTTTAACTCCTGGTTTTCCACCACTTTCTAGTTCCAGCCTCGTATAATTTTTGTCTTATTTTGCAGAATTTCTGAGATTTGACCCTTCATCTAACTTTTCTGTTGCTTCCATGCCATATGCTTTGTTTTTATCACTGAGTGCCATGGTGTAGTTGACAAGTAGGAGTAGATGTAGGTGTTGGGTCATAGTTTGGACTGGATGATCTCAAAGGTCTTTTCCAACTTTATGATACTGTGATAACTTTCACAATGGACTCCTTTCATGCCTCCTGACCATGCTGATGAAACACACAACATATATGATCTCTCCGCAATCAGCAATGTCACCTCTCTCTTTGCACCTTGTCATTAGCATTAATGCCTTGTTTATCCAGGCTGAATACCATTTTTAACTCGTGCACAGTTGTCTTGCTGAACACAGATCCAGTTACTCCTCACACAGTCTTTTAGTTTGTCCAGTTCCATTGACACAGTAGTCTTTGTAGATAGCTCTTTGTCTCCTTTTATTTGGTTAAGTATTTCCTCCTCTACACTTGCAGCAAAGTCCCTTTCCTTTTACATCAGTTGGTACTCTTTTATTTCTTCACTACACCTTTCCATTCATTTGCTCTACCAAAAGCAATTTCCTTTCCCAATCATCAGATAATATTTATGCATTCAAATCTGTGAACAATAATAAAAATATCCCATTTCAGAAACAGAGAGGCCAAATAGCCAAAATTAAGCTGTTTTGCTTGATAGGAACTGCCTTCTCTACTGTCATGTCCTTTGAATACGATTTCAGCCCTAGTTCAGCTTTTCTCACTGAGCAAAGATTTTGTCTATGAACTGATAATATGAAAGATTAAAACTTTTCTTATCCAGCCTAGACACTACCTTATAAGCAATCTCTTGGCTAGGAAGAAAATGTCAATAGAAATACCATTTATCTTTCACTCATCACTCGGAGGTGCTCCCAGGCACTTCATAAGCACATCTCTGGTCCACACACAGGCAGAGCACCAGCACGCAGCCTCAGCACCGGGCAGTGCAATCCTGCCCGGTTAAAGTGTGTGTCTCTACAGAGAGGGATTTTGCAAGCACAGGTACACCTGCAGCTCTAGGCACACGTCATTTCTCTAATCTAAATCTAAGCCCTTAACTCTGGCAGAAAACTAGAGTAGAAGGCAAAAGATTTGTTTTACCCTCCCCCACCCCTAGCACCTGGGCTGCTGCAGTGTTTGCAAATGCCTGTGGCCTGTGGCCCCCTCTTCAACACCCTCTGCGCTCAAACCCACTGAGGTCAGGAGCCCAGCTGGCACTTAGCACTCCATTTCTTTATCAGGCCAGAGATAGCACAGGCATTTTTTTTCTTCACTTACACAGATTTAAGCAAACTGCATCATATTCTGCTTTCAAGTTTCCTCCCTAACACAACAGTTATTTCATTCACACTTTTATGTCCGCTTTGGAAAATTTCACAGGCCAAAATACTTTTACACATCAAAGTAAGGCTCTCCAGGCTGCTCTTAAATAACTCCATAAGCATAAGCAGACAATCATCTTACGCCGCTATGAGAACACTTTCTTCTGTACAAAAACTTCAGAAAATGGACGCAATTTCAGATTTATTTTATCTTTTGTATCTTGCAGAAGATCTAGGAGCACAGAGAGATCATGACGCAGAAAATGCAGGAAAAGCTTCTCTTGGCTGATTAGGTTACTAAGGCACTATTAGGTATGAGGAGTAGATTGATCCAGAGGAATCAATTGTGCTGGAAAAGATTATATATATTTTCAGAAAGAAAATGGAATGAGAGGGAGGGGAAATCACAACACAGACTAAAATAGGTTTCGATAAGCTGCCCTTGGTTTCCATGGTTCCTTACTTGTCCTGTCGATAACAATTATGAATAATAATACCTATATGAGAGTCAGTCATAACCACACTGCTTATTGCTATCCTCACAAATATACAGAAATTGTTACTCCCACACCATATTGAACCATTCTTTTTCCCAGAATGGAGCATCAAACAGGTCCTGAAGTTCCCAAACATTTTGGGACCTCGGGCTACAATGTTATGGGCTCCCTTTTCCTCTGGACCTCATAATGTTCTTGCTCATTCCTTCTTCAGATGTCAGCTGGAAAGTGCCCCCACATTGGGTGGCAATCCTGCTCCTCTCACAAGAGCTCTCCAGAGACAATCTCTGCAAGGATGCAGGTCTGGGGTCCCTCCTGCCTACCTGATGCAGCAGAGGTATAGAAAGAACAAGGAAGAGAAAAGGTTGACAATTGTCCCTGTAAGGTATGTCAGGACAAAATTTTCTATGGCAGAAGCAAAGGGTTATGGACACAGCAAATGTTCTTTTTCTGAGGGTTTCATAGTCAATCAGATATTGATCTTTACCTGCATTGCAGAGAATCCATATCAACACACACCCCGGCATTCCTGAGAGCAGGTACTTGACTGCTACATTTTAATTGTTTCAGGAATTAATAGACACACTAAAAACACTTGCTTTGCTGCACAAAACTGTGTTTAAGAGTAAAATAGGCTCAATTCCTTTCTTTTACCCCCTACCCCCTTTAATTTCAGCTTTCTACACATCAGTTTAGCAGGTGAGACCCTAGAGGCAGATGTCACTGTTCAGCAGTATCTTGCATTTGGCATAAGTTCATTTTTTCCACTGAGTTCTGAGGTACAAGAGGATCCAGAAGTCACTGCATTGCAAGCAAGTGGTCGTATCTTGGAGCTTTGAGAAGCAGAGCACTCAGGTACTTGCCAAACGTACTGCTTTTTGAATGTCAAATCATTCATTCTTTTTTCACTTGCATTTTACTAAGGAAATAGAAAAGCACCTATGGTCTAAGTTTGCCTCCTGAAAATATTTAGTTTTGAATTATAATTTACATTGAAATAATTAAACATTAAGTGAAATTTTAATTATATAGCCATTGTAGTAAATTAACATCAAATTAAGAAATACTACAGTTATGGGTATTACTCACATTTTATTCAACAGCCTCTTATCCAAATCTCATACTGAATCTCCTGATTACATAGTTTTCCAGTTATGAAATTTGTTCCAATAAGAGGTACTGTGTTGATCTGTGTGTTTCCTCCATGACGTCCTTAAACACTAGCACAGTTGTGGTATTATTGCTACAGTTCTCTTTTCCCCTGTACCAGAGGACAAAAGAATTTCAGACTGTTCTGTAATGATCTTACAGATTTGTAAGGCAAGACATCAAGGGAAAACATGGAGACATGACTACCATGTCCAAACTAGTAAGTGTTTCTATAGTAATTTTGGATGAGTTTGGGATTTTCCAGAGTACTTTGTGATAATTGGTTGCTTGTTTTCCAGTTTCCCTTTTTTGGAAATTTTTAATGATTTTATCCTTTGAAAGCAGTGTGCTTTAAGATAATTAAGTTGAGGCATTTGCAAAATTAAAATGTGTCCCTTTCCAGTTGTCTTCTGAAAGAGTACGCTCTTCACATTTCACACCATGTAGCATAAGGAATGATTTTAACAGAACAGGAAAGCAAAAACTGAAATAGTACCTAAATATTATGGATGGAGGATCTCAAAGCCTTTGATTCTGATCAGATGTTAGACATTGTCACTTAAACATTTATGAGAGAAGATGGGAGCAGGGGAGTTTAGAAGCAGTAAAATATTTGTAGAGAAAAAAACCCAAACAACCATGGTGAGTTCTGCTTATGTTTTGACAACATAACCACTCTTATGCCGATTTATATACTTTCTTAATTCACAAGATGTGTTGAAAGTGGAAGTCAGCCACCAAAAAGAAAATCATTTCAGACAGCACAGGAACATCTGTTTCCTATAGGGGCTCTTATCTGTAGTCTGTCTTGTTTTTCACTACCCATTACATTCTCCATGATATTTAGTTTCATTATGATTGCTTTAATTACAATACTAATAATTAATAGTTAACTTTATAGCTTGCTTGCAAAGTACTCAGGGGACTGAAATTGTAACATCGTAAAGACAGCACAATGTAAAAGCATATTGTTTGAATTTCAGAGGGAAATTATGCATAATTTACTATTTGAAGTTTATTCTTAGAAGAATGAGATCACCAACTTTTATCCGGACCATAGAGCCCTTACTTCAGGAAAACAAATGTTAGATATGCACTCGACTCGATGCAAGTTTCTTAAGCAACACTGAAGATGATCTTTCCCTGCAGCTGACAAAAGAACATCAGCATGTGCACTCTGAGGCAAAAAGAGCTAGTCCTCTTTGTTTTTTCCAGATGAAGAACTTGACTTTACCTGCCTGTTTTCTAATTGTCAGCAAATGCTGAAAAAGAACATTCTTCCAATGAGTCAGTTCTAAAAATTCAGCTTTTAGGATGTTCTGTATAACTGTTTTTTCAGCACAAGGTTTAGTTCTTGTTGAGGAGGTTTTTATATTTTATGTATTTTTCTGATTCCAATAAGTTTTCTTTTCATATATCTGACAAAATCATGTCAGGACAACTTGAAAAAGAGAGGACAACAGAAGGACACCAGATGAGCTATCAATGCCTGTATTTCTGCCCTTTGACTTTACGTGTTCCAGTATAGCATTTTACTGTTTGTATATGAACAGGTAAATTTTTTACACTGAGAAACAGAATTCTTCACTCTGTCATCTTAAATTATTACAGCACAGATATGGTTTGTAAGGTCTTTAGGGCCTTATTCTACCTAATATTTTATGCTCCACATACGGAAAAAAAGCTTACTTCAGAACAAGTGATTTCATAGTACACGTCATATATCAAATTGCATCTACAATTCTGCTTTATCAGATTTTTTTTTTAAGACAATCATCTATACTGTAGGCTTCCTGTTGGTAGTTTGCTTTTGACCTTGCACTGGCATAAGTCTTATAGTTAAAAATCTATCCAATATGTTTTTGTTGATATGTTATTTAGCATATTTCACCACTCCACACATCTGACGCCATTGTGTGTGCTCTTTTGCATTTGAGATGGAAAACTATAAAGCCATTAAATATTTTTCTTAGCAATCAATCTTCAGTAAAGAAAAGACTGTTGTGTTTCTGCTAAAATTGAATTTATAGAAATCCTCAGCTATCACAAGTAGTTGTGACAGCACTGCACAATGTACGGAATTGTTCACTGGTAAACTGGCTACCTTGATGTTTATGTTATTTTTCTCCTGCAGCAGGTATTTCAGATTATGCAATATGAATAAGAAGTACTTTGAAGGGGAGAAGGAGAGCGCATGATTACAGAAAGCAAATATATTTACTTGTAATAATTTTTAATTATAATTTTAATTATGATTCCTATTTCTGTGGTATTTTAGGAAGCCTGCACTGCTTGCTAGAAAGAACCCTTTCTATTAGCATGTGTTGATCCTACTGACTCATCAAGGACAGCAATTTTTCCTATACTGCTGAAATGTAACAAATTCAGATCCTAAATTATTTGTCTGCACTAAATCTAGTATTGCAGAGAAATGTTGGGGAAATGTGTGTGGGAATTTATTTTATTTATTTATATCAAATGTTAAATTTAGTATACACACATCAGACCAAGATGGTGAAAAAGCAGCTCATAGATACAAAGAAACACAGGAGAAAATGTAGGTCTCTTCTGTAAGGGATTTTCAAGTGTCCCTTATGTAATATTTTAATTTTGTATAAAATATTTAAATACTAAAAAGTTAAACCGCACAAAGTTTAAATCGGAGATAGAATTTGAAAAATCTGAACAAGTTTCCAGTCATGGAGTCAAGATTATTGCCGCAAAGGGGGCATATATATCTCTGTTCCTTTGGCTCTGAATGCTTTTCTGCTTCTAGAAATTAAACCAGCATTAACACCAAACCTTGCGCATGTTCTTCCCCATGACTTTCAGTGTACAGTGCACAGAAAGCAAGCTGCAGTCTTCTGGCAAATGGATAAATACAGCAAGGAACAAGTAAGCGGAAATTTACATACAAGGGATTTTTCAGACATTCAGAAAAAAATCCTAAATTCCCATTTGTGTACAGTCTAAGGCATACAGCTTCAAAAGAATTAGCTGACCTGAGCTTTGATTAGGAGAGTTACCTGTTGCAAAATGTCTTCAGTTTTGCAGCATGGTGGTTTAACAGCAGCACAAGGTTTTTTTCAGGAAACCGCTGGTGAATCAGCACTGCTATGAAATGTAGCTGGCTGTACTGCATCTCAGCAACAAGAGGCCTTTACATGAGCAGTAAGTCTCAAAGAATAGACGAATAAAATACATTTATTACAGAAGACGAGCTTTCTGTCGCACCTCACAACATGGGACTTCAGAGTGTCAAAGGATCACGCTGCATAATATACTACCAAAAATATGTAGCACTAATAGTGTGGAAACCTTGCTGGATTCCACTCTAGTGCGTCTTATGTCTTGATAGAAGAGGACTAATATCCTTTTCTAAAATGCTATCATCGTATCCTTGATACCTATATACCTGTACTGATTGCTTTAACAGAGGCTATGGCCTTAATTTCCTGTGGTAATGGTTCCCCACTCTAGTTGCATGCAGTATAGAGATGTGTTTGCTTTTATCATGCTGGAATTTCCTGCTTTTCATCTAAGAGTCTTTCACCTTTTTTTTTTTTTTTTTGTGCATAGTGAGAGCAGAAGAAATGAAGCTCCTACTTTCCTTTCACGATGTCATTTGTCATTTTATATATATTTTTTTTCAGGCTCGTTATTGGGTTTTTTTCAAAGTAATCAATCCTAATCTAAAACTCCTCTCTGGCTGTTTTCATTGACTCATTTTTCATTTTCTTTGTCATCCACAAACCTACTCCAGTCCTGCTATATTATTTTCCAGGTGGAAAAGCAGCAGAAAATACATGCACAAAGACTGCAGCACTGATTTATCTAACATCATTGTGTTTATCTAATGTGCTCCTTTTTCTTGTAAAGATTTTCCTCTCTTATACGCCCATTGGAAGATGTACATAGTATTAATGTTCAAATAACACCCAAAGTCTCCCGCTGAACCCTGACTTTCAAATGCAGAGGAAGAAGGAGACTTTGGCCAAAAGCTGAGAAGGGGCAAACAGGGCTATCAATTGATTTAGTAACATTGCCAGGCTAGGTTACAGTACATTGTACATTAGATTTCAACAATATTTACATATATTCCTTATACCTACATGACTACTAAAATAACTGTATATTTCTGGGATACACTAAGTAGAACTAGAAAGCACAACCCTTAGGATGTTTCTAATTACTACAGATTGAGAGTGTGAAGTTAAAACAATGTACTATAGTAGATACAAAAGATACATTTATATTTTGTTATATATTTAATACTGTGCCATATTTAATGTCCTACTGTGTAATATCATTAGATATTGATTTTATAGGCACAGTAACTGCAAGTTTTATTAGCAAGTAGACTGATTAAAATAATTGTTTAAGACTGACTTTGGGCTGTTAGTGCTCAAGATAATAACATAATAGGCACATAAAAGTGATCTTGATGACTTCTATTAGATGTACAGATATTCGATGAAAAAAGTTTTTCTCTGAATCTGGGGCATTTGATCACTTTACCTTCATCGTGTTTTCTATGGGAGAAATGTTAATGTGAAACAAAAGGTATGCAGCAAATCCAAGAATGACTGGAGGCAAGGAAAGCACTTGATAAGGTAAAAAATCATATCCCATGGCATACGCACAAATTCCAAAGATGATAAATTAGTAGAAGTAGATAAGAAATTAAGAATAGTCTGATTAAATATTGCAATTTCTAAATATTTCTACATAGAATAAATGCAAAGGGAAAAACAAGACCATCGGGAAGCTTGGATTCTTATGACTCCACTGTAAAGCCTTGCTATGCTGCAATTACAAAAGCATCAGCACAATTCTGCTTTGTATTTAGTCAAAATCCTCTCCAAAGGCCAAATTCAGACAAAGGTAAATGGCTTGGGATCAAATCAAAGCTTTTAATGATCTGCCTGTCTGCCCAGAGCATGAGCCCATGTGTCATTGTGCTAGCAGTGTGAAGATATTCAGAGGCAGAAACAGAAAGTTAGACAGACTTCCAACAAAGTCATCCTTTATGCCTTTGAATATCTGTCACAATATTTTTTCTTTTTTAGGGCTGAATAAGTGGTGAGGCTGACTGTATGAAGCTCATTATACCATAGTGTTATGAACAGCATTTTAAAGCTTTACTTTTCCTAGTTCAATTTTATAACAGTTAAGCTCTTTCTGTGACTTTGGCAGTAATACAGATATTCTTGTGTGCTCAAAACAGTTTGTAATGTGCAAGATACTTCCTTCAACCTGATAAGCTATCATGGTTTCAGGTGGTGATGTGGTGGTCTATATATCCTCAAGGGATGATGAAAAGTTAGTCTTCTAGGAAGTTACCTAATGTATTAACTAAATCAAATAGTGTTCACAACCCAAAATAATTGCTCTGAAGAGGCAACTACAGTTTAGGCCAAGACTGCCAAAGGGCAGCTGAAAATTTAGTTACATTGCTGGATAAAATAGAATTAAAATAATGCTACTCCAATACTGCTACTCTTGTGTATAATTTTGTAAGGTGTTATGTGATTTTTTAGCCTCAGAAACAGTACTTTCACTATCATCTCCGTATGACAACTTAACAAATAGCTAAAAATAAGCAGATATATTCATTGTACCTATTTCACAAACGCTATGTATTTCATTCCCTACATAAAAATTAACAGGTTTTGGTACATTAGCAACATAAGCCACCTTTGAATATTGACCTCCTCATCCATCCTCTCCATCTGAACATACAACAACTCACAAACAGTTCTCTACTTTCCAGTGAAGTGGCAGAGGTCTCAGCTACAGGAGGTTAAGCAGCATCTCTCACACAGGGAGCCCATGAGTCCCTGGGAAGACAAGAGCTGTCACACGCTGCGGTAGGATCACGCACAGCTGTAGGATTTAGTTGTCCAGTCTGTCACTGTTGTAAATTCTGTGTTTGTTTCAATTCTCACAGGTCCTTACTCTCCTACAGCATCAGGTGGTTTCTGCAGAGGGTACTGCAAGGTCTCCTTGCTAGTGCTTGGTGGCCAGAGTATTGTCCCCTTCTGTGGCAGCCCTGGAGCAGAAGACAGGCTTGCAGGCCTCTCCAGTTCCTAGCCTGACATTGCCCGCTGGCTTGTGAACTCGGAGCTCTTCAGTCACATGTTGAAGGGTTTATTTATCAGTGACAAGCTGTACTGAAGTCTTGGATTACTGCTCCTGCCCTGAGCATCCTGAGAGCTCACTTAGACTCACTTCACTTGCATGTGCCTCTCCTCTAGCAGAGCTCCATCCAGATGCAGTCACCTAGATGCTTTCCAGCATGAAATGGTGCCCAGCATTCAGGCCGCGTCAAGATGTGACTGGTTCATGGTTCACCGAACAAAGGAATTTACCAAAAACCTTTGGCTTTGATTTTTCCTATGGCACCACCACATATTCTCATTTATCATGTAATTCACTGGGGGTTCAAAAATGGAAGAAAAACTCAATAATGAAAACCATAACAGTAAAAGCAATAAGAAGCATCATTAATGCACTCTGATGCTCAAAGAATTTTCCCTATATATATTTTAGCTTCCTGCAGGAGCACGTAACTGTCACGAGCAGTGTCTTTCTTGTGCACAGAAAAGGCTGCTGGCTATGGCTCCCAGACCCACTTTTGACCCTGGACTACCCATCAGACCGATTTAATTTACACTCACTGAGTTTGAATGGAAGCTTCTACCTACTAAGAAACATCAGAACAGGACACTGCAACTATTTCTCTCGGTCTCAACTCCACCTCAAAACAAGTCTTCAAGCAAAGAGGCAAAGATTTGACTTAATTGTACTGCTCCTGGAACCTGAGAGAAATTGTTCTTCCTTGATACTGACAGTCCTTTTAATACTTTTTTTTATGTTATTTGCAGGCACTCTGAGCCAGACTTGCAAGAACTTCAGAGATTAACTTCCACTGATTTAGGCAGTGAATATATTTGAGTATCTGGTCTCAACACCTTGTTTGATTGGTATTTCAACAAATCATGGCCAAGATGGTGAAAGCACAAAACAGCAGGCAGAACTGGCGAGTGCATGCCAAGCCAGACAGAAGGATTTCATAAAGTCTGTGGCATGTCTCGTTCAAACTAGAGCAGACAATTCCTGTATCACTTCCTTCAGAAAACTTCACACTTGAATTTTGATTTGTATTATCTTATATTTCAGTGTAAACTGAACATATGGAAATGATCAAACCTATGGAATAGTGTCCGACCTGTTATATATCAGAAGCTTTCAGTTTCCTTAATGTATATTTCTGAGCTCTTGCAATGACGAGGTACAAGCACTTTCAAAACCTTCAAATGTATTGATTACTTACATGCATAAATGAGCTTTTCCTTTTCTGAACCTCCACATAAGAAGGGTACAAGCTGCCAAAGGCCGACAGATCTCTGTTTCAGGAGAGTGGTAGTGCAAGAGTACTCTGTACTATGAAATGGGTCAGGATGCAAATCAAGATGCCATATTCATTATGTGTAATTATTTTTAGTAACTTGTTAAGCACTAGTTCTGTGTTTAGTATAAGGTTTGGCTGGGTTTTTTTCGAACTAAAGAGTATGACAATGGCAGATGTTGTGAACATTTCCATTAGAAACTAATATTCCATTACTTCTTCACTCTCCTCCATTTCATTTGTTTTGTCATTAAGTATCTGCTTTTTCATTTTAAGTTCTAAAGGGATTTTTTACAAAAATTCAAAAGCATATAGACAAAAGATTTTCAGAAGGAATGCTTTTAACAAAATTGAAGCCTTAACAAGTCTATGCCTACACTAGCAAATCATCCAGCATAGTAGGAATGGAGCAGCGGACTAAAGTTATTGGTTCCGAAGACCCTGCATCTTCACTATACACAGTGTTCCAGATTTACTCAATCTGGTCACCAGGACTGAACATCCCCTCTCCGTGCATGTGACCAAGCAGTCCAAACCAGTACTGACTGATTGAAACTTTTATATCTCTAGGAGGCTTGGAAGTGCATCAGGATGCATATCTGGAATAGAGGAGATTCTTGTTCCCAGACACCAGAAGAGCCAGGTAGAGCAAAACAACCTGAAGTAAGTAGGGATAACCAGCAAATTTGCTTTGAAACTGCATTGCTGCTTTAAAGAAAATTGCAGATTCAATCAGGTATTCTGCCTAGTGTGACTAATACTTGAAAATGTTCCAGCTTTAAACATTGAGTAATCACATCGTTTGCAGTTGTATATTGCTGGTGGTGACAAGGCTAATGCATGCTCAAGGCTCTGCAGGATCATGCTGTAATATGTTCCTACATTTAGTAGGATCATACAAGGTGTTTATTCACTCTGCCATATGATGTTTTCATTGACAGCATTGGATTTTTTATCTAGTTGTTTTTACCGTACTGCACCAGTATCTGGAATATGATTAAGGAAGGATTTAAGTAAAGATCAGATTCACAATTAAAAACCGGAGAATACCAAGAAATATATGCAAATTTAGAATGTCCTCAAGCATTTAAGCCTGAAAGTAGAGGTAACTAATCCAGAGAATCAGTAAAACAAAGACACAATGCTACTCAGAACTATTTTCCATTATATGAGAGTTACACACAGCTGCTTCTGTAGCTTCCGCTATAAAAACAAAACACGGCCACATTTTAAAGTAATGGCCAAAGATAACATGGCTGTACAGGCACAGAATAGCTTTCTACAGTGTTCCAAGGTATTTCTGTAATATTTCCATAAGCAATTAAGAGCTACCTTCTACAACACTCCAGCAATGAGAAATTTGCATTCAACTAGGATTAGGAACAGAGGCCTTGAATCAAAGCTCTTAAAAATTCGCAAGCCTCATTGGGGCCAATATAAAGCAAGCTTGCACTCGAGTGCTTTGCTAAGAGGAGAAAAACATGTTCTGTGTTTTTACATTTTGCCTGTTTGTGTATGTAAACAAAAAGGGCAGTGGAAGCTGATTTTTAATTTTTGCTGTTGCAGCTCTGAAACAAAACGTCTCAGCTGGAAAGACATGGAAATTAGCCTGTGGCAAGAGGCTATAGAGACACCACAGCAAGTGAGAAAACAGCACAGCATTTATCTTCCCTATAAGTTAATATTCTGCTTCTGGTGGCAAGTAAATGTGAACTGACTCAAAGTCTCTGTGTTGTCCAGTTTATATAGCCAGGATATTTAAATATACCAGTGTAATACAGATTTTTTTTATACAACAATAAAGAAATCCTTCCTACTGGCAAAATTTTCCTCACACAGAGCTTGATAAATACTGACATGTCAATCTACCTAATATAGCAGAATGGTAGCGAAACGGTTAAATGACACGAATGTGAAAATTTCGAGCAGTGAATGAACAGAGACTGTTCAATCTGTACAGACACAAAAAGATAAAGAGCCCTTTCTGCAATAGAGCACAGATACCACTCCCTGAATCTTGTAAGTGAAAAGTCAACATCATTATAAAGATGAAGACTGAAATTTCACTCTATATTACAGTTCACAAATATTTTAAGTGGCAATGTAATGAACTATAATATGATACCTCACCATACCCGCCTTGGGCCATGTAGCGATCTTTGTATTTTTTGTAAATCCATTTCACATCTTTCCTTGATAAAAGTCTTCCCTCACTTCTCCTTGGACCCAGAGAAAGACCATTTGTGCTTTGCTCTGCTGCTTACAATGTAGTCATGAGATTGTTTATACCCAATTTGTTATATTTTCCTTTAACAACAAACTGTTGACGTGTATTTCGGAATATCATTGGAATTATATTACTGCATCACTTAGTTTTAGGTCAGTCTCCACTTAGAATCTTGTGTACTTAAACTTCAGAGTGTGAAGGTCTTATGAGGAAACTAAATAAAAATCTGATTCCCAGTATGCACTTTCCGCAGAAGATAACACACTCCTGAGAAGACGCAAGATACTTTTTAAGCTTCAGTAGGAATGGAACAAGTGAGATTGCACACAATTACTGTGCTTCAAAACAGTTTGCTATTTCTAGAGTCGCTAAGTGACTATGATTTTACCAATTGCAAAACTTCAGACTCTTAGGACTACTTAAACATTTACCTGCTGTGTTAATGCCTGTATACACAACCTAAGCAATTGATCAAGATTCATCACAGAACAAATCAGTGGTAGGTCATTTCCATTAAGAAAAAAAAATTTAGAAATCCCTTGAGGAGAAAAATAGATTATTGTTTCAAATAGGGAATAAAGGCAATAGCAAGAAAAAACAAATAAAATCAAATGTTATCAAAAGGGAAAAACTGAAAGTCAAGTGTTACTTTTCTTCTGTGTTTTAATTACATGTTTTAATAGAACTATGTATATTTTACTTAAAAGTTGCTCTTACTTACAAAGAAAAAACTGGTTGGGATTTTTCTAAAAAATTATGTTCCACGTGAAAGCAAATTTTCTGACCAGCAAAGCCATCTTCATCGTATGAATCCTAAAATATATCTGACAAGAAAAATGTTGTACAATTAAATTATATCTCTCCTGAAAAAAATGACAGACACGCAAACATTTAAATGTAATTTACATACCTGCTGCCCAAGTTATCTTAGGGTACAGGAAACAATACTTTTGAGGAAATCTGATCTATGCATAGAGTATCCATTTTCTAGCTAAAATGCCATCAAAATAAATGAGGATGAAAAAATGTTGATGACTCCTGACATAAACCAGTAGACTAGACTACAGAATTGCATGAATGTAAATAATTATATTGCACAGAGACAAAGCAAAGACTAGGAACAGAACCCAACACTTAATTTCTCCATTCTCTACATGAGAGCCTTTCATTCTTATTTCCCATTGTACCACAAGGAATTCTTTCCAAACACAATTCCAACACATTTCAGTGAAAAAATAAATATATTCCATGCCTCTTCAACCAAAACCAGAGTATTGCCCCATGGTAGAACTCAACAGTAAAAAACTCATTCTCCTGTCCATTAACCAACCTATTTCCTAGGGAGGTGATGAAAGCAGTTCCCCAGACAAATTTGTTGTAATAATTGTGATTCCCAGATCTCAATTTACTCAGCAATAAGAAGCAGCACATTAACAAAAATGAAGAACGCACCCTCAAACACACAAGAAAAATTGCTGCTTTTTCTGTTAACCCCTCAGGAACTGATTCCCTCAAGGTAAGACAGAGGACCCAAGACTAAGGGAACCGATTCCCTCAAGAAAAGGCAGAGGACCTCCTCTTGTGGCCTGACTAGTCCAAGATCCTGCAGCACTTCCCAAGCCCTGCTCCAGCTAAATCTCAACACTGCTATACCTTCTGCCAAAACATTCCATTTCTACGTGGCCTTCATTTCTGATGTGTTTAAAATGAGAGTGAGTCATCTAGGTGGTACCAAAGTGGTTTTGGCAGGATCTTGGCCACTTGCTTTGGGGTGTAGCGTCTGGCTAGCTTTCTCAGTGCCTTTCTTCCTCTCTCCTCTATGTCTTCCAGCTGCAGGCCCAGTTCCTCCCAAGCACCGGGTGGATCTTCATCTTCTCCTTTTGAACAGAAACACCATCCTTAAGGCTACTTTCCCTCTGGAAACCTTCCTAAGGATCTAACTACCTGCTGACTCAAAAAACAAATGCCAAAATCCCCATGGTTTACCCAGGAATGCCCTCAGAACAATAACCTACAGGAGCCATTCTTGGAAAAGTGTAATTGCAAATCCACATGGTGAAAAGCTTTCTACTTCAAGTGACTAGAAACTCCCATGTTTACAAGAGTAAGGACAAAAGTGGCCCCGTGTATAGTAGCAGGCAGAGAAATTCATGGGGCTGGCCTCCAAGGGAGCTGGAGTCATCTATATCTCCTTTTCAAGATTAACATATTTTAAGTGAATAAGATGACTGACAGTAGGTGCTGAATTGATTAACAAAATAGCTATTTTAACTTTCAAGTATATCAATCCATCCACCAGCAATTTTTTCAGAAAGTTAATTCTCTATTCACCATGAAGTCAAACAAACAGCTGGATTCTGTCTTCATATGTTTAACCAAATGAGCTTACAAAGGAAATTGAATGTGCTGCAATGTAAAAATTCCCCTACGAGTGCTTTAAGCCATAAATGTGATATACATCTCTGAATATGCTGGATTGATGGAAACTCCTATCTTTTACGAGAGCCATACTAAGTGTAACCTCTCAGAAGACAGATGCTATCTTAATGTTGTGATATTCAAATCACTGCTTAGGTCAAGGTATAAAAAAACCTACTAGATATGAATCAGATCCATCTCAATCCCTTCTCCCTCTAGACAATATCACAGCCCAGGAAACCATTACATACATAAGTTAAAATTGTCTTCCATCTCCTATTCTCCCCCTCCATTATCTCATACCTTACAGCTTTTCTTACCTCTTGTTATTATCGTAAGAGTCAACAAATTGCTTTAAAACAATTTTAATATTTCTACTATGATCCTTTTTTTTTATTCAGCAGGTAGTAAATAACTCTTTCATTATGAAAGTGTTCTACAGAGGCCAAATGCAGGCACAGGTTAGAGTTTCATACCTGTCTTAAATCTGGAAGTCTATAACCACATTATCTCGGTTCTGGAGAAGAGCACTCTGCTGCTTCTTTCTCCCATGATTTAAGGAAGCTATATGGGGCAAGATTGTTCAGCAGTGAAACTAACTACTAAAAGGAACTTTACTAAAAGAAAAACATTTATCTTAGTATTATCAACAAATACGAAAAATAAGAGCAATATTCACAAGTAACATGCTCTGATTTCAAAGATGTTGACCCAGATTTGCATCTGTGTACAAGAGGCTCATTTCTCAGTCTTGTGATTTTGTTTGTGGTATTTATACTTATTACTCATACAATGATTGCGGGTTGAAATATATATATATTTGAGTAGGATAAATATTTTAATTTTCTTCATTATCCAAGGCAAACATCAGAGCTGTATATATAGGTATATTTTTTAATAAACAAGATTTGATTGAAAACTCTTACTAAATTTTGTGCAGCTTTTAAAAAACAGTATTCCACTCACCATAGCTACTACATATAATTGACTCATCAGTCTAGTGGTGCCGAAATAGCTTAAGTAACTTTAAAATGTAGCAGAAAATGTAGGTTTAACTGCAACATAAAATTCTGGACAGAAAGCACTTGAGAACTTCAAACATACCTTATTTTGAGCTGTTTCCCCCAGTTCTTCGTAGCTATGTCTTACTACAGTTCTTGAACTCAAAGTACTGGAGATTTCTAGGTTTTTTTTTTATAATATTGCCTATTAGCACTCTGTGAAGGCCAAAGAAAAGCAACACTTATGGACTTTCTGAAGGCTTCTTTGAACGGATTGAAATTATCACATGATGAGCAGAGGAAAAAAAAAAAAGCACAGGGAGAGGCACAAAGTGAAGGCCTACATTTAAGCTTCTCATCTTGCTTAAAAGACTTACCAAATGTCAGTGACTAGCCCACATTTACTGGTGGCTTTATGTTTTTCTCTTGTGCTACACAATGAAGTTATTTACTTATGAGAAATATTGCGCTATGTCAGCTCCAGCCTAAGAGACCAACAACTTACACTTTCCTTGGCAATATTACAGGACCTGCCACTGCATCAGAATGAACTGTTCTTGCGTGTCTCCAGTGTATTCTGTGCAGATGTGCTTTCCTTTAGCGCTGGGCCTGTAACCTTTCTTGGCTTCTTTTTCTTTTCCTCTGGAATATACATAATTTTCTTGTACCAAATAGACAGTAAGAAGCTTGTTTTCATAGCAAATGAGATCATTACTTTGACAGCTGACAAAGTTCTAGGCCATATTCTCTCCTAGTAATAACTCAAGTACTTTTTTTTCTCCTGTTTGCATACAAAAATAATTTACAGTGGCAGGAAGTGTAACGATAGAAAGTTAACCAAATCCAGCTTTAACACACTCTTTTGTCCTCTGAGACTTTGAGAACACATAGCTCACACATTCGTCCTTGAATATAATTTGTTTTTCTAGGAAGGGTAGAGTTGGCAGTGGGCAAGTCCAAGGAATATCTCAGTAGTGCTGAATTTATAGACATATTTAGAGCACAATCAGAGCTAAGAAGTTTTCTACTTTTGTCTATCTGATATATCCTAAAGCATCAGCAGTAAAGGCATCAGGAGGTCTTCCAGTACCACATGGAACAGTCTCTGTAAAGACAGGGAAAACTCTAGAAAAGGAAAATTGGTGGGCCTGGGAGAGCTCACTGATCCCTCAGTTTGTGTATATCCCTGGTAACTTCCAGATCTGAAGTGTGGGTGAGAAGTAGGTCTATACCAGCCCTCCTTATATTCCCATCTTTCCATATTAACACCTCATCATTTCAAATCAAAGTACACATTCATGTGTTTGGAGAGCCACGGCAAACTTCAGCCATGTCCTGAAGGCAGAAGAAAAGAGATGTAGTAAACCCCGGAGCACCCATCTGTAATCTACAGATGCAGTTGCATTTCTGTTTAAGGTACCCACTTGCTCTGCACTCACAGGCAGAAGATTTCACCTCTGTGTGCCCTCTTTTGCAGCTTTCCTTTCTTTGTCATTCGGTTTGAGAACTGAGACAACGGTGCATATGTGTATGTACGCAAGTAGGTGTTTATATGTTCAGACATACTGAACTACAGAAGGTGACAAGCAACCTTGTTGAGACTGCTGGCTATCACTCCAGGGCAAAAGCTCTTGATTTGGAGGGGGAAGAGTGGTGGGGGGGTTGTTTTAATTTTTAAATGTTGTCTTTAAGAAAAGAGTGGTAGCTTTTAAGGACGGCCTATGGCTGCGTGCAGTGAACTCTAGGTGGTTTTAGCTGTTGAGAATCTGTCTCAGACACAGTGAGGGTTCTTGCACGGATACCGCACGTTACACCCTTTTTTGGTATGTAATTCTGGGTCCGTTTCTTCTTCTGGGCTTGATGTGAGTGTATGCATCACCCGTGTAGGAAGAATATAACATTCTGAAATAGCTTTCAGGTAGTTTTAGAGTTTTGGTGGGTATGCACTCACACTATCCCCAAGGTGTGTATGAAAAGAGGAATAAACAATACAATCATGTACCCGTAATAGCTAGCAAACTCAGCAGTGCTTTTCCTGTGTGATTACATTCCTCTAGTGTTCTTCTCTGAAGTTTTTAAACAAAAGTTAAAGGAAAGCTTTTTGGGGCTAGGAGACTGTTTAAATGAGTGTTTGTTTAGATCTTTGGAGACGTAATGCTGAAAGCGAATTTGAAGTGTTATAGCGTAGTTAAATAAATGTTGTCATAATACTTAAGTGGCCTATTATAACTGCTTGTGTTGTATTCCTTGCAGCTTCCTTTCAGGCTGACATTCTTTCATATATGGCCTTTCCTAAATATATCTGGGTTTTGTGCAAAAGTAACCTATTTTTTAATACAGTTTTCCTGCTCTGAACAGTTCACCAGTAACTATAGCTAGCAATAGAAATTTGTCAGGGAGATAAACCCCATGTAGCAATACACTTGAGCTTTCCAGTGAAAACCAGCTGAAGCTGGAACTAGGAAAAGGCTAAAAATCAGATTTTTAATGATAAACAATGAAAAGGACTAGTCAATATTTTAACAATATTCATAAAAAAGGCAGCATTATTGAGGCTGAGAACCTAGCAGCTTAACTGCACAGTAAGACAGGGTGCCTCTCGCTGTGAGAGCCAGGAGACATGCTTTGTTCAGTAACACCTCTTTCTCTTTTAGTGGACTCTGACCTCTGCGTATTGAACTGGATGCACAATGAAAGACAAAACAGTGACTGTCGTGACAATTTTTTCTCTGTTTTGAGGTGACAATGCAGCAGACATTTCCCTCTATGTGTGTTTCTTCTTTATCATTATAAAACCTTAGATGTGGTGGTTTTTCTTTCTTTCTTTTTCTTTCTTTCTTTCTTTTTTTTCTTTCTTTCTTTTTCTTTCTTTCTTTCTTTTTTCTCTCTTTCTTTCTTTCTTTCTTTCTTTCTTTCTTTCTTTCTTTCTTTCTTTCTTTCTTTCTTTTCTGTCTTTCATGACTTCAAAATTACTGTGATGGATTGGATTAAAAAATCATTGATTCCTGAACTGGCTCAAGATATGAATACTAGATATGGCTGGACAAAGAGGCAAGACTTGAGCCCTCAGTCAAGTAAAATGGTTTGAAAATACAGCTTTTAATACCTGTCAATATGACAAACTTGGCCATTGGTCTGCTTCCAAAGCTGGCTGCTGGGAATCTCACAAGTCATCAGTAATTATCTTGTTGAATTTGTGGAAGATGGGTGGCTGCCAGGCACTTAAAGAGGGAAAATACAGTGCCCATATTTCTGAAAAAAAAAAAAAGGAAGGAAACCAACGAGCCAGAGAGTTTCAAATGTGTCAGCTTAGTTTCAATTTCAGAAAAATTTTAGGGAAAGAAAAAATCAAGCCGACTACTTTTAAGCATTCAGAATTAAAAAAAACAACCCAAACATGGATTAGTCTGACAGGTCTTTCTTTTGCCAAATCTACTAGTCTGATGTGACATGGAAACATGTGATAGAAGGGAATAAAAATATGTCATATCTTGGCTTCTAGTACTGTTTTCAGTGATGTATTCTTCATCAAATTAAGGGAACCGCAAGACAGTGAGAGCAAAGATAGTTGGAAAACTGCAATCAACCCATACTTATTTATGAGCCACTGCCAAAATGAAAGGGTATCCTGAGCAGACTCTCTGGAGTCTGGCAATATTTAATATTTTCTTTACTGTTCTGGATGACTGGACAGGGTATTCAAATTAAATTTGCAGACAGCACCAAAAGGGACTAATGAGACCAAACTGGGACGAACCACTCTGCTGAATGCAAGATTTAGAGCTCAAATGTTCTTGACAGTTTTATATGAAGTATGGTTTAGGTACAAAAGTAGAGTTTTACTTTTAGGAGAAAATAGCTACATAAATACACATAAGAGAATCACAAAATGGTACCATTTGTTTATTTTTGACTCAGATTATGTCTGATCTGTGTCTCAGGCTGCTACAAAAGCTGACTGAGATGCAGAGAGAAAAGTTGAGCTTGCCTGTCATGTTAAGTGAGTCTGCTCCTATACATGGTACTGATATGGCAATAGCTCAAGTATTTCTGGTTTTCAGCTTCACATTTCTGACCAAGTGTTAGAAGAGGAGAGAATAATCAGAGATTTGAGGAAGCTTGGCTCTGAGGAAAGGTGAACGGCTATTTAGCCTGAAGAAGAAACCACCACATAAGGGACAAAAGTCTTTAAATATGCAAGATAGCTTCAGAAATGCAGTGAATCACTTCTTCATGTTCATAAGTAGGAGGACAAGTAATGAGCTTAAACGGCAAGAAGACTTATTCCTGAGTAGCACTGTGGAAGGTTTCTAAGGGTAAAAGTCTGAACCAGTTATCTGAGAAAGTTGTGGAAAACCCTTTGAAAGAACTGGTGGGACAACAGGCTGCCGGGAGTGACGGAGACATAACTAATCCTCCCTGGGCCGGAGGAGGCACCATGTGTCCCATCAATTCAGGCAGGCCTATTAAAACTGTTAACAACCATTGATCCCCATCTGTCCTGTCCTGAGGTTTATACCTGCTCTGTGCTCTCTGCCCACGCCCAGGGACAGACAGGTGGTTGGTGGTGGGTCGCAGAAGGGCAAGCCAGCCAAGGATACCAACATTGCAATTTGGGCATTGTTTTTATTCAGCACACTTCTCATTGAACAAGCTGTTAGCTGTTAAAACTTTGTGTATGGTTTTAATGTGTTTTCTCTTTTTTCCTTACTCATATTTATTCAGCTGCTTAAATCAAGTTCTTGGGGTTCTTTCATTCTTAAGATAAAAAGCATTTATTGCTTTCTGACTTCAACAGCCAAGCTAATAAAAAAACAGTTGGTAAACTTATTTTTTTTCAAGCTTTTATGAACTGAAACGAGAGTAGGCAGATTTATGCTGATGCACAGTCATTGGTGGTATATGAACGTAACCTGTATCCCACCCTGCCAGAAGATGCTTTATTGTTGCTATTGTCATTTGTTGTTTAGACTAACAGGAAGTGCTGCCACTGTTTGTTTAAAATCAAATTAAGTAATTCTGCACTGATCTGAAAGAAAACTCTTTAGAAGAAAACAGTGACATTTGCAGCGACAGTAAAGAACTTTAAAGCTATGCTAATAACCTAGCCTAGACGATGCCACCTTCAATGTATCTGCTGTTGTTTAGTTACATTACTTTATTGTAATACACATACAGAAACTATTCTGGAGTTTAGCAGAAAGCTCTAAAGTATCATTAAAAAGAAAGCTCCAAAGTGTCGTTGTATTTATCTATTCATATTTAAAAGAAGAAAAAATATAGATGGTTACCAGGAGATAAGAATCCAGCAGCTGTATAATTTCTTAGATATGCAAAAGTCAATAGCATACGGCTTAGAGTGATAATTCTTAGAAACCAGCACTTCCCCACACTTTGAATACAAATCTAAGCTCAGAAGTAGCATTTCTGGTATAAGAATCCTCCATTCAGGGCACTCTTTTTTGCCCTTTCGACAACATGACATAAATCTGGAGGTCATCTACCCTTTGAATGCATTCCCCAAATGAATTGTCTTTGAAACTCTAATGCCACACGAATCTTTTGTTCGAAACAAGGAAGTTGAGTGGTGCTTGGGTAGCCTTGGCTGTCCTGCTGTCTGGACAGAAAAAGATCTCAGGTTTTCTTATCATCTGATATGTGAGTGGCTTGAGTTTAACCTGAGAGAAGAGGACAGCTCCATCCATGTGAATATGGGATTTAGGGAGTGTGAAGGCATACAGAATGAGAGAGGAAGCCCCCACTCTCCTTCCCAGTCAGAAAACCATTAGCAGCTCCACAGTCTCAAATGCCAGAGGGTTTCGTAGTTACAGCAGAGGACTGTTTAATAATATGTGAAATTTGATTTTCTGGCATTACCATGCACCTTCAACAAATAAGTCCTTTAGCCTGTAGCCAATGTACCTGCGTCTTTTTAGACCTTTGGAGACTGCAAGGTTTTAGGGATAAATTTTATCTCCTTGGTAAAATATCTCGTATGCTTTCACATATGATTTAAAAAATAATAATATGGCCGAAAGACTCCAATGCACACTTAGAATAGGTAAGTTTTAACTGGCATAGTTCAAAGTAGAACTTAGACTACATTTCGCATTCTTGTTCTGGGAAAGGCTACTTAAGGATATTGCAGGAAAGTATGGTTAGGCAATTATGACCCCAGTTGTGACATAGGAAAAACAAGCAGTGCAGACCTAGCTGCTGAACACAAGAAACACTGCAAGGAAAACAAACAAACTTGTAACAGTGGGGAGGGCAAAGGGTGCAAGGTTCAATCTCTAGCAGCCCCTGGTGGCTGTTCAAATATAAATTTATTATTTTTTAAGATAATGGAAATGCAAACATTCTTTATTTATTTGCTTTGATTTCATGCATTAATGTGAACAATTTATGCGTTGTGAAAAAATGTATCTGCTTGTTGAAGAAGCAGTTTAGTTATGTCTGGAAGTCTTTGTCGCTTTGTTGGAACTGTTTTAATAGAAGATATCACCTACATACACTGGTTAAGCCAGCAGCATCTAGGCTAGAGATAGTCATAATAAATTACTAATTACAAAGGCTGATTCAAATGGTTTTGAACACAGAGATTTTTTGAGTAGTCTATTAGCAATGTAAGCTATATCAATACACTGACGTGTAAATGAATAGTCCTGCCTTTTTCTTCTAATTTTATTGAATGATACTGTTTCACAATAGCAATAAAACACTACGGGCAGTACATTCATAGAGGATTATTTATCAGCTTTATGTCCCATGTCACTCCTGGAAAATGCAGTAATTTTTGTTGGGCTGTATTTCTTAATCATTACAGCTGTCACCCACTGCAACTGCTGTAGCTGAAGCTGCAAATCACTATGCATTGCAGCTCCCTGTTTTCACAGACTCATAATTTCCCAACAGAGTCTCCTTTTGGTAGTCAAATGTTCCATGTCTGGTCTATGCACACAGAAGTGAGTGTCTGGAAACAGAACAGCACCCTATTAAACTACTTTATTCCTATGAAAAGGCCCAAGAGAGGGTTATAACGCTCTTTTGTGCATGTAAATTGACCCAAGTGTTTAGACACATTATTGCTTGCAAAGAACTCTGACTGTGAGTCCTGTGTACTCCCCCAAGACATTCACACTGGTGCACTGCTCGTTTCAAGGGAAATTAGAAAGCTGGAAGTCTGTTCACTGTTAAAATCATGCCTTTCAGTATCTAGAAATGTCATCAAAAGCCCACTTCAAGTGGAACACATGCAGAGCTAGATCAAGACAGAATGTGGCAAGCGTCACGTCCTTTTCATCTTAGCCCTAAAACTGAAACCTAAAAACATGGTCTAATTCCTTTATCCTTTAAAAAGGCATCTGTCACTCCTCTACACACATCGAATTTGTTCTGCTTTTGTTTACTACCCAGATAGAGAGTGCCCTGGGTTTTGTTGACTAAGTCAATCTGACCTCAAAGTTAGTTTTTTACAATCAAGGTATTTCAATGAACACTGCTCCCTGAAACGTTCCTCAGATGACTGACAAAACAAGGCCTTATGGGCTTCCTAGCATCGTCGTCTGATTTGGTTTTGCTTTTTCTGTGCCTCCAAGGATAGGGTATTTTTAAAAGTGACCAAGCATTTCAAATTGACATTTTTTAAATTCAGAGCTCACTGAAAAGTACAACCTTCAGACAATCTTTAAACACTTGTTTGTAAAGCAGTAAAACTGTGAAAATTAGAAAACACGTCATTGTGTTTGCATTGAAGAAAACCATGGAACATGTTAAATAGAAACTATAGAGATAGAATTGTGGATACGTGTCTTTAAAAATTCTGCAATCATTGAGCAACGGGAAAAAAAGTAATCAGAACAACGCAGGAAAATCAGACCTCTGCCACACAGAGCCATAGCCACACAAATTCCCAGACATTTATTTGATTTGAACAATTTTCTGTAACATAGTCCAAGAGGAATCCCACTTAGCAGAGCAGTGTGGCACGAGAGCTACTTCACAGCCACTTCCCAAGACTGCAACACCAGATGGATAATCCACAATAAGACAGAAAAAAACCCTTAACATCCCAGATGAAAAGAAAGTAAACCCAGCTGGTTTTGGAAGTGTTAAAATGCGGTGGGTTGACTCTGACTGAACGCCAGCTGCACACCAAGGCCGCTCTATCACTCCCCTCCTCAGCTGGACTGGGGAGAGAAAATACAACTTAGTGGTTTTGGGTCAAAATAAGGACAGGCAGAGACTGTTCACCAATTATTGGCATGAGCAAAACAGACTAAACATGGGGAAATAAGTTTAATTTATTACTCATCAAATCAGAGTAGGATAATGAGAAATAAAACTAAATCTTAAAGTACTTTACCCTTCCCCTTCCCTTTTTCCTAAACTTAACTTCACTCCTGAATTCTAAGTCTTCTTCCCTTATTAACTGCACAGGGGGACAGGGAATTGGGGTTTCAGTCAACTCATCATACATCGTTTCTACCGCCCTTTCCTCCTCAGGGGGAGGATTCTTCACACTATTTCCCTGGTCCAGCTTGGGGTTCATCCCACGGGAGACATGTCTTAATGAATTTCTCCAACATGAGCCCTTTCCATGGACTGCAGTTCTTCACAAACCGCTCCAGTGTGGATCCCTTCCAGAGGATGCAATCCAACAGGAACAGACTGCTCCAGTATGGGTCACCCATGGGGTCACAAGTCCTGCCAGTAAAGCTGCTTCAGCGTGGGATCCTCTCTCCACAGGGTCACAGGTCCTGCCAGGATCCTGCTCCAGTGCAGGTTTCCCATGGAGTTGCAGTCTCCTTCAGGCATCCATTTGCTTCATCAAGGGGTCCTCCACAAGCCGAAGGTGGATATCTTCACCATGGACCTCCATGGGCTGCAGGGGGACAGCCTGCTTCATCATGGTGTTCGCCACGATCTTCACCATGGGCTACAGGGGAATCTCTGCTCTGACACCTGGATCACCTCCTCCTCTTCTTCTTCGCCAACCTTGGCGTCTGTAGAGTTGTTTCTCTCACATGTTCTCACTCTGCAATTACTGTGTGCAGGTTGTTTGGGGGGTTTTTCCCTCCTTCCTTAAGTATGTTATCACAGAGGCACTACCACTGTCATTGATGGTCTCAGTCTTGGCCAGTGGCAGGTCTACCTTGGCAGGTCTACCTTGTAGCCAGCTGCCACTGGCTCTATCCAACATAGGGCTTTTCATACCAGCTTTTCATAGAAGCCACCTCATAACCCTCCCCTGCTACCAAAACCTTGCCATGAAAACCCAATACATAAACCTACAACATGGCTGCAATAGCACATGGAAAGGAAAGTTTGGAGTATTATCCTGTGGCTGATGATACATCATTTGTTAAAGCATCTTTCATTTTTACCAAGTGGTAGAGGGTGAGATTTCCAATGGCAGTCTCTAAGGAGTTTTATAAACTCAGGGTCACCTTGTGTACTCTGCAGCGCTGGATGAATTTAGGGTAGTCATGTTTGCACAGAGAAGAATGACAGCGATACAGCAGCAGTGATCTGACAGTGGTACCTGCCAGTACCTTGTTTACTTCAAAGCAGGGATCTTTGTGTTGGACAAAGGTCAGAGACAGCACTGACCATGAACCTGAAACAAAAACGGTATTTTGAGAGATAGGGAAGTATCCTATTCCTGTTTAGTAATCTAGGTGATATCTTGTAATTGGAATATATGGTGAGCTCATTAGCCTTATGAGAAAACCCCTATCCCTACACCTTACTCCTAGTCACACAACTTGTGTGTTATTGTTCGACCCCCAATAGCTTCTTTTGGTTTTGCCTAGAACCTGTGCAAAATCATGTTCTGTTTTATTTTGTTTCTTTAAAACATAGAAGTAGAGGTCACTGACTTATGAGTCCTGTTCATGGCTTGGCTGATGGAGGATATGAAGCCATTCTTTAAGTATCTGCATAAGAGCATGCTGGTTTAAAACAGATTAATTTTAAGTGTAGTCTGAGGAAAGATCCTTAGCAATTAAATATCACAGAGCACAATTTCAAGAACAAAAAAAATAGTTTTTCTCGACATGAAAAATTTTTAGCATGCTCATCTACTCAAAATATAAGCTAGAAGTGTGAAAACAACTCACAGACAGCTGTGACTGCTGTAAAGATCTTTGCACAGAGGACCTGCTCTTGTTGCAGCATTGTCCTGCCAGCCAGTAAAATTACTGTTCACGTGAAACAGCCCTGCCAGAAGATTGTTACAAAAGGCCTCACTGTGCAAGCAAATACAAGCAGGCTTTTCTACTCTGCCATCTGCTACTGAGACCTGTTACTGCTGAATCGTTTTCTTTCCTACGCTTATTTAAGGTTCTTCGCTGGTGTCTTGAGAAATGAGGGGGTGCTCGCCTCTCTGTCTTTGCCTGAGGTGTGAACAAGCACTAGAAGCTGGCTTTTTCTATCACAATCAGGCTGGAAGAGACAAGCACAAAAAGACAAATGTGTCAAACCTCGGCTCTTGAATGGCAAAAGAGGAGGCTGACTTTAATAGAAGACTTACAGAGAAGCCTTCAAGGAGACTGGGAATGGGCACAAGACTTAAGAGCCTCCAGCCTGTTATTTTGCAGGCAGAGGGAGAGGAAAAACAAGGCAGCAGCTGATTGAGACAGCTGAGTAAAGAAGCTACAAGGTAAAAATAGCATCAGGCTGTCAAATAATCTGCCAGTGTTGGGCATGAGTGAGAAAACAGCACCAGGCTGTGAGGGGACCTGAGCCAGGGATGCTGTGCAGGGAAGAGGAGACAGCTGCTAAAAAGTCATCTCACTGCAAGCCATGTGATTCTCAAAGGAGCTGCAAGCTGTGGAATTGGTTTTCTGCACCCGGATACAATTCTGTAGAGACAGCTTCAAGTCCCATTTTATAGTAACTCCAAGTTGTATATTTGTGTGAATTAGGCACTTTTGTCACTGAGATATCCAGTTATTTTATACACTTCCTTAAAAGGGGCACTTACAGGAGTTTTCTGGAGTTTAACATGTCTATCCGGAGGAGAAGGGATGTCATCTGCCACTTTCCCGCTGCAGCAACTGAAACAGGTCACTTCTAAAATAGAAGGTGCAGCATGGTAGGTGCTAAACCCACTGTAGTACTATTTGTGCCGTAGGGCTGAGTATCATGGATTTCTTTGTAAATGCTTTTAGCTTTAGCTCATTCAGTAATGCTCACAGTGCACAGGCATCTCTGATGAACAGCCTTCTCAACGCACTGATGGGCCAAGAATTGAGGTCTGCCTGGATTTTATTTATTCTTTCATGAATGTCAATGCCACTGAAGCGTCTTGCAGTGAGACTCTCAAGCTGTAAGAATAAAATAAATATTTGGAAGCGTGTCTCAAACTAACCTTCAGCAGAGAAAGTAGATAGGCTCAGCAGGCAAACTATAGTATGATCAACAAGGGTGACATCTGCGATTGACTCCAGCTGTGACTGCTGTGAAATGGGGTGTTTGAATCAGGGGTCTTAATTCTGCCCCACACAATCTTGGAAAGAGAGTGCTATAAAAATGCCAGGAGTACCTATTCTGTATTTTTAATGGTATTTCATCTGCATTTTTTTCCTTTCACCGTCTGTCCCTGAACTGCCTGAGGTGAAAAAGCCAGCCTGTGCCTCTTCAGAGAAAAAAGTACAACTACAGTATGTAACTTAAGGGCAGGAATGCAACATTGGAATGTGCAGGTTACTTCCTAAGCCTGCAGCCCTGCACTTGCACTGGTGCTGCGGCTCAGTGGTGTCCCTGCTTGCTAGCTGAACATCCTGCAGTTCATCTCACGCTGGCTATGCACAAGCTTCTCAAAACACCCAGTCCACCCTATGCCTCCCCAGAGCAGTGTCAGCCTGGATCAGCACTGTCATATCTAACTTCTGCCTCTGCTCCCATGGGGGCAGGTTGGTCCCTACCCTGACATGGAGTTCTGGGCTCACAAGGGAATACAGGTGCCCACCCACAGCACAACATCCAAAAATCGGAGCTGGGCATTGGAAACCTCCTTGGTAGGGGGAGAGAGGGCTTGCAGAAAGGAGGCCCTTACCCCTTAGGTGGGCACGGGTCTGACAGTGCATATTTGTACATGCACCAGGAAAGAAAGGTATCCCAATGCTGCCCTATGTCCTGCACAAGTTCTAAGGATTAAGCTGAGAAACAAAGCAGCAGTGTCCCCCCAGCATTGCACCTCAGCCTGTGTGTAGGTCATATTGAACTACGCGCACATGATTCTGCTTCTGGCCTGGAACAACTCTCCTAGTAACTCCAGCTCTGGCATCAGCCCTGGTGTGCTCATGACTTCTGGCAGCCAGGAAGTGGGCACCAGCTTAGCAGGGTCTGCTCCTGCCATACAAAGCCACTCGTCATATGGCTTTGAGAAATGGATGCATTTCTGCTCTTTTAAAAGGCAGAAGCAGAAGCTGGCACTGAGATCTTGCTGGGCTATGAAGATGGACAGCTTTTTATAGGCTTTCTGTAATAACAAAATCCATCTCACCCAAAACAGAGCCCAAGGCCACTGTGGCCAAGCCGAAGGCTAGCGTGGTGGCATGGTCTCTTAACACCTCCTTAAGAAACAACGCAGCACAGAGCACAGGAGCACATTTCTCTAGTCCAGAGATTAAAGCAATTTTTGCTCCCCCTCCATTTAATTTTTTTCATGGCTATTTAAGAGTTGGGCCAAATGGCCGTCTGTTTGGTTTGGCCTGCCTTTGCTATTTAGGGATCCAGATAAAGTGGGGAAAACTTGCCTTAGGGTGGCTGTCAGATCGAGGCACCAAAAGCTCTTCTTTCCTGCCTCCACCCAGCTGTCCCTGCAGGACAGCTCATCTACTGATGGGGGTGTCTCCTGGATGGCTGCACTTGGTAGAGTGATGTCTTGCAGCAGATTGCAACCAGTGGACAAGCTACCCCAAAATGTCAGGCTCCAAACCCAGAAAACCTCACAGCACTGTGGGGGGAGTTCACTATGTCCAAGTACTGTGGCTGCCTCATGGGTTGCGCACATAAACTAGGGACACTTAAGTATTTCAGTGATTAAAAGCTCAGAGTTCAGAGACAACTCCTCGAGGCTTCCCTGGGAAGGGGATGGTCTCACACACCCAATTATATTGACAAAACTTGCCCTTTATGAAAACTCTTATCATCAGTGCAGTAGGACTGATGGCTCTGGTGAACTCTTAACTGTACCGTGACCTGTTGTGCCAACGGTACATATGAAGTGTCTATTCTGCTACTAAAATCTGCGTGACCATCATGACTTGCATTGGTAGTCGAGGAGATTTGGGTGCACTTCAGTACTCAAGATTTGGACTTCTTTCTCTTGAACTTGAACACAGCCTCTACAACCCTTGTTCAGCCCTGCATAAAGACTCATGCAAAGACATGCCAAAAAGACCAGGGCCTCAGCTGGTGTTAAATTACCAGTGCAGAATGCCCCATTTGGCACTGAAATACAGCTGCATGGTGCAAAGCAGTGACAAGGACTTGGATCCCGCTTCCTATCATAAACATCCACAGGAATTCAACTACAAAAATATATTTCTTGTCCATAAGATAGTAATTCATTAGATATTAATCTTTCTGGCCAGTGGGTACATGTTGAATGCTCCAGGGTCAAATTGCAGCCTGTTGCCGTCAAGCCACTGCTTGAAGAAAAGTACATGAGCCCAGGCTCCCCAGGACTCTCTAAATCTGCCAGCAATAAACAAGTCTAAGGCCCCAAGTCAGACGTGCTGTCAAGTCACAGTGACCATTTTTACCAACTTCCTACATGTCTGTCTTGAAACCCAAAGGGATCCTTATGGCAGTTCTTCCTCCGCTTCACTTGCCATTTAAGAGAGATCAAAGTGAAAGAGCCTCCAGCTCTAAACCCATTTACCTCTTTCATACCTAGACAGTTAACCAAAACACAGGGATGTGCATTTTTTTATCTGATAAGAGGAGAAACTGATGTTGAAGAGAGGCATCTGGGACATGAAAATCAGTATCTCTAAAATAAACTGGACGGCATCTCAGATCCTCACGCCCTCTTTCAGCCAGAGCCCCCAGTCCCAAGGACGCACTCCATATTGCCCTGCCAGTGAAACTCTCGTATCTGCTTAGGCCATGTCTTGCTTTCCACTGAGGCCGGCTCATGCAGCTTCTCTATTGCGTTATGTACACTCTTCTTAGCCAGGTGTGCCTTTACTGTGAGCAACCTTTTGCACAGAGTGATGGTAACATTACATCTACTAAGTAAAAGGCTTTTTTCAGTTACCTCATAAATGAAGGATATTTTTTTTGTCTTTTCCTTGATCTCTAGTTACAAGAGTTCCTATAGAAACCCATTTTCCCATTTGTAGCCAGGTGCTGATTAGTCATTCGAGCTCAGCAGCTGCAGCAGAGCTTGCATGCCTGGCTAATTACTTGATAGCAGTGTGTATTGCCTCGTTGTGTTTTTATACACTTGCACAACCCTCTTCTGACTCCCTGTTTTCAGTACTCTCACATCTTGTTGCTCAACCTCTTCAGAAGTCTAGTTTGGTTTTGCTTTCTTTTCTTAATTTAAAATCACAGTCTTTCAAAAATGGAAATTGTTCAAGGATTGCCACCATAGCATGACCCCAGGAGGGGTAAAGTGGGCAGGAACACGTTGTGTCTCCTTACCCAGGTTCCTTTCCTTTCTGCTGACTTCAGTTTGCCAGTTACTTCTCTAGTTGGACAATTTTAATTTAGATGCTTGAAAATATATCAAGTTAATCAGCAGAGCTGAACAGCATGGCCCTATGTGTGACCCAGTACTGCTCCTAACAGCAAAATTCACTTGCTGGTATAGCTCAGGACTATTCTTAAAACAAAATAGGCTATGCCACAAGGGGTGTTTTGCCAACAAACAAAACATAGTTATCACTTTTCCAGTTAGTCGAGGTAGTCCTTAGGCATCTTTTTTGACCTAATGAGAATAGGTATATTAGCAAATACAGCATTAGGCCATTCCTTTGGAGATAACAGGAAAAGTTTTTAAGCCCTTGCTGGTAGATATGTGCAAATAAAGACAGTTTTAAAGTGCCTATATAGTCTTAGCATCTATAGTTTTCTCCCTGATATTAAGGACAATTTATTTTATAATTGAATTATATGAGGATGTAGTGGTATTTATTCTTACGTGACATTGATAAATTAATCACTCAAGAAATCCAACAGAAATCTGGGATACTGAATTCTGACATAGTCCAGGGTGGTTTTTGCTTCTTCCTTTCTTCTAATGTGAAATTGTGCCTGTGATCTGCACCCCCTCAAACAAAAAGTGCTACAAGATGACTCTAAGCATGCTGACCCCTCCAGCACCCACAGCTGATGATCATCTCCACTAGGCATTTTAATTAGTTGATAGAGTTATTAACTGGAAGAGTATGTAATTGATGACAGATGTTTTGGAGATGTTTTTTGGATTGTAACTGCTGCTGGGCTCCCAAATTTACAATCTCAGTTGTTTTGCCAAGGCAAGGCCAAACTCTTCATCCACTCACCAGTTATCGGCGCTTGCTTGTATTCTTCCAGCCCAAAGCTGTGGTTGTGTGACCTGACACACCCCACCGCCACCCACTTCTGGTTGATTATGCATTGGTTTAGGGAGAGATTGAAAGCTACTGGTTAACTTTCTGTTTCCTTCTCTACGTACAGCCACATTTTTTTCCTCAAAGAGATGGTTTTGCCTGGGGGAAGAAGCAAAGCGATATGTCAGATTCAGTGTATTTACGTGCTAACATTTAGATACGTGTAATATTTAAGTAAAAGAGAACAGTGAGGGGTGGAACATGGTATTTTTGTTGGTAACTGTGACTGGCATTTCAGGAGAGAGCTTTGAAGCTTCTTCAGGTTTTATTGAACACTGCAAAGAGGGGAGTTCTCATTTTTAACTTATTTAAATTGTGATCATTATCTTCTCACAAGTTTAACACCAGTTATTTCTTTATGTTACCTTCATGCTATGTTAAAAATAGTACCCTCTTGAAAGGTCTTGAACTACTTTTCCTAGACAAGGTTATATAGTTTGTCAAGATACGGTCTCGCTAAATTTATCCCGATGTGGGCTTTAATTATCTTGTATAATTCCTGGAAAGGAACCATAGTCAGTGAAACTTTGTTGGGGAATTGGGTAGTTATTAACCACCTGACCATCTTTTATCCATCAAGTGATTTTATTAAACCTAAGTTTATCAGGTGTATGTCAGTTTGATTTAAGGGGGGGAATATTTGGGGTTTTAATTGTTTCTATTCAACATTACAAATGCAGTAATTGTTTCTTTTGAGCTAGTAGCTGGTAGTGTTACAGTGCTAATATGCTTTCATTCTTGGGAACTATCTGTTCTTGCACTTGCATCCTTACAGACTCTCCTCATTAGTCTTCCCCTTTCCAAACACTCTCTCCATCTATTTTTATGTAACTGTGCCACGGGCATGGTGTTAAAATGCAGTTAGGGGCTATTCTGTCTTTTCTGCTTTATAGCCAGAATTACAATAGTCATCCTCTCAAAGTACTGTTCTTTGGCAATATTTTATTTTGTTTCTTTCTGTAAGAAATTTGAATTGTATTTGGTATTTATTTATTTTTATTATTGGACAAGTACTTTGGCTGATTTTCCTTGAGAAACATCTGAGATGTATAGTGTTCCTACCCCCAGTTTTACTATAATTTTTCTTGCTTTTTACATTGTGACAGAGATACTGTCATAGTGCTGACAGTCCTGGCAGATGTCTGTGACTGGCCCAAGTGTTCCTTAACACCTGCTGATTTTTCCCTCCAGTTTCTAGTTTAAATAATCCTCCATGCCCTTGTCAGTTTTCTGTGTCAGCTATCTTGTCTTACTTTCTTTAAGATGGAATTATTCATCATTTACAAGCTTCCTCTTCCCAAATAATTTCAGTAAGCCCTCTACATTCATATTTTCCTGTTAGTACTGCTTTTAATTCCTTAATTCAGACACTGCTAATCTACATAGCTGATTCTGTCATTAATCCTCTCTGTTAATAATCAAGTTTGGGGGGTTTTTGTACGTTTTAAGATCATAGGAAATGAAGCCAATCATCATTCTACATGCAATAGATGATAGGTAAAATCCCAACAGCAACATCACAATCCCTACCACCTATCATCAGTAAGCTAAGTAAACAAAACAGAGATTTTGTCCTCATAATTTATTCCTGTTAACACAAACCTAGGGAAGGAGTGCAGAGATAATTTGCAGCACACTCTGAAAGTTAAGATAAGGATTATATTGGACCACAGATTGACCATACTTAAAGCCACGGGACCCCCAGTGGCAGTATCTCCCAGATTTTCCCTTTTACTTACAGGAGCGCAGCTCTAGTTTAACCACTGCTACTGATCTTGGCAGCTGTAGCTCAGCAGCACAAGGCAGGAGTGAGGTGGGGGAAGTCTCCAGGCGGCTTCATTGCAGTCTTTTGTCCTTTGCAGTCCAAGGTAGGAGCAAGTATGGGTATCATAATTCCAGATACATCCTGCCACTGAAATCGAGGAGTTTGACTTCTGTGACCTGCAAATGACCAAAGAGCTCTTACAGATGTTGCATCTCCAACTAATAATATTTTTAATAAGCTAATATAATGTTTCTGCAGCCTATTTGTGTCTCAGTATGGTAATGCCATGTCATCTACCAATTAATCCCTGTTAAGGAAATGATCATAGCCAGTGTGTTTGCACACTGTCCTCTAAGGGAAATGAGTTTTCATTAGAAATTCTTTCTCTACAGTATGATTTTTTTACCATTAAGATTTAATTTTGTAGTTGTGAGCTTGCTTTTCTGTGTCTCCTCATCACAGTATCTTTTCTATGTAATTTAGATTCAAGTTCACTGAGAAAAGTGAATAACCGGTAGCCGAGCACAGTAAGAGTCGGACCTGGACAAGGTAGTCTTTTTGAGGGGTTGCGTTTTTTGGTTTGTTGAGGTGGGGTTGGGTTTTTTGGTTTGTTGAGGTGGGGTTGGGTTTTTTGGTTTGTTGAGGTGGGGTTGGGTTTTTTAAATTACAAGCATTAGGGCAGAAATAAGATGATGATAAATGGAATGCAAATACAAATTAATGCTAGCCAGACAGCTGCATGGCTCAGAAAAGCATTTTAAAATCAAAGCCTTTACCTTTGTTTGCAACAGTTTATGTCAGAAGCAATGCAAGGCTACTGGGTCAGTGTCGTCCTCGTATTCACCACATATTCAACCTGCTACCCACATGTATGCTCTGAATTTTGAAGCACACGCCTGACTGTCTGAACATTCAGCTGGATTTTCCAAGTACACAGTTCTGCAACTATGCATTTATTTTACATTTCATGGAATAAAAATAGTGATTATTTTATTCTTACATTAGACATATATATGATAAATCTATAGTATACCACACATTAAAGGGAGTTATTCCTAAATGGATTTTGTCTGCTGGCAATATACTTTTTTGACCTATTATCTTTGGGTTTGTTTTCTCCATTGATATTAAGCAGTAAAAAGTGCTTCCAATTGTTGGCAAAGGTACTCAATGTATTAAATGCTGGATTCCAAGTGTCAGTCATGACACTTATGAGGCAATTGCTTGATGAAGCTGCCAAGACACTCACCATAATATCTGAAAAGTCATGGCAGCCAGGTGAATTTCCTAGTGACTGGAAAAAGGGAAACACTGCACATATTTTTAGAAAGGGTAGACACAAGCACTCTGGAAAGCACCAGTCTGTCAGCTTCACCTCTGTGCCTGGGAAGATCATGGAGCAGATCCTCCTAGAAGCTATGCTAATGCACATGGAGGACAGGGATTTGAGACAGACAGCATGACTTCACCAAGGACGAGTCCTACTTAATCAACCCAGTGGCCTTCTAGGAGGGAGTCACTAAATCAGAGGACAGGGGAGAGCTATGGAGGTCATCTACTTGAATTTCTGTAAGGCTTTTGACATGGCTTCCCACAATATCCTTCTCTCTAAATTGGAGAGATATGGTTTTGATGGATGGACTGTTCAGTGAATCAGGAATTGGCTGAATTGTCACACCCAGAGAGCAGCAGTCAAAGGCCTAAAGTCCAGATAGAGCTTAGTGACAAGTGATGTCCCTCAGAGTCCTGTACTGGGACGAGTACTGTTTAATATCTTCATCAATGACGTAGACAATGGGATCAAGTGCGCCCTCAACAAATTTGCAGACAACACCAAGCTGAGTGGTGGGGCTGGCACTCCTGCATGCCATCCACAGTGACCTGAACAAGCTTGAGAGTGGGCCCACAAGGACTTCATGAGGGTCAACAAGGCCACGCGCAAAGTCCTACATCTGGCTCAGCAAACCACAGGCTGGGGGATAAAGGATGGAGAGCAGCCCCTTAGGAGAAGGACATGCGGATACCAGTGGATGAAAAACGAGACATGAGCCAACAATGTGTGCTCATAGTCCAGAAAGCCAACTGTATCCTGGGCTGCATCAAAAGGAGGACTGCAAGCAGGCCGAGGGAAGTGATTCAGCCCTTCTACTCCACTCTGGTGAGACCCCACCTGGAGTCCTTAGCACAGGAAAGACATGGACCTGTTGGAGCAGGTCCAGAGGAGGGCCACAAAAAATGGTCAGAGGGACGGAACACCTCTTCTATGAGGAAAGACAGAGAGAGTTGGGATTGTTCAGCCTGGAGAAGAGAAGGCTCTAAGAAGACCTTATTGCAGGCTTTTAAGAAAGATGGAGACAGACTTTGTAGGAGGGCCTGCTGCAAAAGGAAAAGGAGTAATGGTTTTAAACTAAAAGATATTAGATTTAGATTAGGAAGAAATTTTCCACTGTGAGAGTGGTGAGGCGCTGGCAGGTGGTAGGTGCCCTATCCCTGGAAACAAGGTCAGGTCAGACGGGGCTGCCAGCAACATGATCTGGCTGAAGATGTCCCTGCTCACTGCAGGGGGGTTTGGACTAGATGACTTATGAAAGTCCCTTCCAACTCCAACTATCCTATGATTGTATGAAACTGTGATACTTAAACCAAAACAGTACTAGGAAAATGCACCATATAATCATCAAAGAATATGGAAGTTTCTCACCTCACTCTGAAGTCTGTTTATGAACAGGTCACCAGAAATCTTTTTTTTCATAGACTACTTCAAAACAAAAATGCATCTTCTGAGATGCTGCCCTTAGAGAAGCTTGTGGGTGGAGGAAGCAGTTTCTTATGTCTTCTCTTGAGAATGACAATTGCCGGTTTGAATTGATTTGCAATGTACATTTTGCACTTTGGTCATGTATAAAGTACCCAGGACTGATTTGGAGTCAGGATGCAGCTACACTTCACACTTCATAGTTACAAAATCAGGCCTGTAGGCTACAGCAAAGACACCTTGCAAACCTGTTCTATTACTCTAAAACCTGAGTCTTTGGTTTCTATACAGATGGGTAAATTGGTTCTCACATGATGAATACCAGCAGTATTCATTTAGTAAGTGGCAGGATTTTACCTTGTTGTCTTATCCTTTAAAATCATAGAATCATTACGGTTGGAAAGACCTCTAATATCATCAAGTGTCAGCCCCATACCACCTTGTCTACTAAGCCAGGCCCCAAAGTGTCACACCTACGTATTTTTATAAGACCTCCAGGGATGATGACTCCACCACTTCCCTGGGAAGCCTGTTCCAATACCTCCCCACTCTTTCAGTGAATATTTGTTTTCTAATACCCAATCTAAACCTCCCCTGGCACAACCTGAAGCTATTTCCTTGCATCCTATCACTAGTTACTTGGGAGAAGTGATCAACATCCATTTCACTACAATCTCCTTTCAGGTATCTGTAGAGTGATAAGGTCTCCCTTCAGCCTCCTTTTCTTCAGACTAAACAACCCCAGTTCTCTCAGCTGCTCGTCATAACACTTGTCCTCCAGACTCTTCACCAGCTTGATTGCCCTTCTCTGGACACGCTCCAGAGACCCAAAACTGAGCACAAGATCCAAGGTACGGCCTCACCAGTGCCCTGTTCAGCTGGCTGACTGTCATCCTTCTCTATTCACCTGATATTTTTTGTCACTAGGATTTGTGCCAGATTGATTGGGTGGCATCTATTGCATTATCACATGGTGGGATGAGCAGTGAGTTATCAGGTTTTCCTCTGACTGATTTTTTTTCTTTTTTTAACATGAGAAACTATATACTTCGTAGAAAAGAGGTAAATACTGGAATAAAAAGAAAAAAACTTCAAAGATTATCCCTGCCCCATGTCTTTCCACTTACTTCTCTAGCCACCAAACTGCCCTTTTTTTGGACAGACTTCCATGCAGTGACCTTGGCATATATGTCCTGCCATGACCTCACCACACTGTCATCGTGCCATGGTCCCAGAATGTAAAATATCCTTCTTTGCGAAATTTGACACTATTGCTATGACAATAACTGTAGTAAAGTAAACTGCAGAAGAGTATGTTTCATGTCAGTGAAAGCAGAAAAGCTAGTAGATGAATTGGATTCCTTTTTAGATGAATCTTCTATGGATCAGCAGGTTTATTCAGAGTTACTTAAAAAGCAGTTAACATTCCATTAGCAACAAACTGTGATCTGTGTCAGCAGTAAAGCACTGTTCAGTCATTTATTTTAGAATGAGCAGTCACTGCAGGGAGAAATAAAATTATTAAACGTCTCACAAGCAAATAAATAGTAAGGCAAAGCCAGGGATTTTCTGTCTTATTCTAAATCTTAAGCCTTCCTCTCAGGAATATTTATTAATATAGTGTGATATTTTTTTTTTCTGCTGTTTGCTGTATAAAGGATGAGTCAAAGGTTTCCATTTCTTCTTATAGTTTGGGTTTGAGATGAAAGAGAAAAAAGTGCATGCTCATATTTGGCTGCTGCTATGTTATTTTATTCAAGTAGGAACATTGTTGGTTCAGCATTATGTACTCTCCTAACCTGGCTTAAGTCCCAAGGAGCTTTCTTAAATACCTTTCCTTGTAGCTAGCAGTAGAAATGTATATGCCCCCATGCCCCAATGGGCTCTCTACCCGATGATGGTTACTTTCTGTGCTTAAAGTAGTCTTTATCTCTCAATTCTCCTGACTCAGACAAAAGCTGCACTGACACAGGAGTTAATGTTAGGCTCTTATTACTCTTTAAGGGAAAGTTTGATATTCTAAAAGCTTTTATACAAGTGACATTAGGTGTAAAATACTCTCAGTGTCATTGGCTAGGCAGACATGAGTAGAACAAGCAATCCTGAAATCTGAGATATGCAGTAGCGAAACCCACTCTAAGCTGAACTGCTAATGGCATGCGTTCTAAAGACATTTCCATGTTATCCTTGTGTCATTCTTCTATGTGCTATTGTGCCAAATAAAGCTCAGCCAAACACCAAACAATTAGAAGTCTGATTACCTTTTTGTTGTTTTGAAGCTAACGGTCTGACTGTTACAGTCCTGCAGCCCCCTAGTGGAGATTGTCCCCACTAGTGGACACGTCACATATAAACAGGAGGTCAATGGCTGCAAAAGCTGCATAGTATTTTAGTAATAAATTTAAATGTAGAGCCCATTCCAAGAGTAACCAGTTTTACATTATACAATAACGTTGCTCCTTAAGGCTTTAATCCTTTCATTAATTACTCTGAAAGACAAGTTGTTATAGAGACACATAAAGAGGCAAAGAAGAAATAAATATAAATCAAAAAGTGGTGACTCCACTGATTAGCTAACTAGTATTTCTTGTAAGACCGTAAGAAGCAATGCACAGCTGACTCGTGTGTGTCACGTAAGACTATGATTAAGACGGTTGTAAGTGTCATATTGTTTTGAAAATCTTATTTTGTGATTTGATAGCTGTATATGTCAAAAAATATAAATGGAATTAGTACAAGTAATTTTAGTTCTCTAATCAAAATTAGTAATTTGAAATGAAGAGCTATTATTTACAGTAGTAACCAATATCCCCCCATTCCCCTGAGATTCTGTTGTACCTGCACAGATTAATGTGAAAGGAGATATACTCCTTTTTTTTCATCCTTTTTGGAATAAAAAGTTCCTGAAGGGTGCTCTAATGTGAAGAAACAGAGTTCATGTTTTTCTTTCCCAGCTTCTGCTAGTGGCTGGTCTGGTGTGGCATGAGGGCACAGAAAACACTGCAAGGGCATCTTCAAAAGCCATAATCTCAAGGTTGTGTTCATTCTCTCCCATTTCCTTATTAGAAGATTATGGTAATAAACAATGATTTAGAATGAATTCTCAGTTAAATCACTTGGACTGCATTTTTTAGAGCTGAGCCCTAACTGCAACAATTGTGTTTAGGCCTCTTTCCAGTAGTTAAAGTCCTATGCAGATTACACTTCTAAGGTGCAGGGTGATGGTGAGCAGCTTGCCCAGCTGTACTGAAGCTCTGATTCTGAAGCTCAGATGTAATGGTGGGAGCTTTGGAGTGAATTCTCCACATTTAAATTTAAAAACCTAGCATTGTACAATCATTTCTCATGTCAGTTCTTTCCTCCCATGAGTTGAAACTCCAAGATTTTCAATATGACTCAGTAATTCTAGTTAAAAGGGAGGGAGAAGATAATGAATAAAACTGATCTTTCTGGAAATCTTCCAGCGCTGCTGCTTAGAAACTCTTTAAGAGATATACTTAGAATTAGCCTTTGCATTGTAAAGAATACAGTCACATCACTGATGGAAATGCAAAGCATCGAGCCAGAAGTAAAGAGGAATTAATTTTTAAAAGAGAGTTTATATAGCTGACATAATACGTAAATGTATGTGGATAACATGTAAAAACTGTGGATGTTGCAGCCACACAGATACAATGGTCTTTACTTAAATCACCTTTGCAAATATGTTTTTAATATCAGAAGAAATATTTTTAGTTCTATAAACTCTATAAGAAATAAGAAAAATGAAATGTTTTAAATATTAGATTCAAATTCATCTGAGGATGGCATATCTTTCATGAGTGACCTCTCACACACTAAAACCAAAAACTGAAATCTTGTACAGAAAGCATAGTTACCTCCCCTTTAAGAGATATAATTAAACTGCACCTTTAAAACATCCCTCTGATGTTATCTTATTGCATAATATTTGCAAATATTTGATTATATGACAGAATTCGAAAATCTACTAGACGTAGCAGCAATTGCAGGCAAGGAAATTGTGAAATAAAATTTCTGGAGTAAGCACCATTTAATTGTTAAGTGATTTGCCACTTGTCAATCCACCTCTGGTAGAATTACAAAGTTTTGAGTATTTTGTAAACAGTTGTCATTTTAAATAGGAAAGCAAAACCTAAAAAGGGTAAAAAAAGGAAAACAAAGCTTTTATAAAGAAAAATTTCCTGAACACCAATAATCAGTTGGGAAACCATTGCATATTTCTGATTTCTTACAGTCAGAGAAACAAGTGTTTCTATATTCAGATAGAGCCTTCCTATGAAATCTAGCTGTATCTGTGGTCCCACTAGTATTTAAGACAAATATTATAATAGCTTCTTAATGTCTTTTCGTTATATACCAGATACCACTATTGACAACATCTTTCCTGTGTTGTGTACTGAATTTGTAATGTAGATTTTATTCTTGCTGCAGATTACCTTGTTTCTAACCAAAATGGGCATGTTGCATTTAAAAGGAGATATTAAACTGTACTATTGATGTTTTATATGTTCCCAACATTTTCTGTAATAGCTTCTCTAAAATGTGCGGCATAAACAAAATCCTCAAGCACATTGCGGTAAAATGGTTTTATTGGTGCTCATTTACACTGACCTACATAGGTTGTTCTTAGGCTCCCCATTCTTGAGCAATGATGCTTATTCCGTATTTGTGCCAAGAAAGCACTTAATCTATGCCAAGCTTTTCTTTTTTTCTTCTTTTTTTTTTCTTCTTTTTTTTTGTTAAAGTACATTCCGCCGTCAAAATAAAGGCACAAATAAAATTTACATTCTACAAGTAAATTCAGGAAAAACAATCCCAATAAAGAAGGCAGGAGTTAACCATCCAGTGATCTTGCAAAGCATGTTTTCATAGATTTGATTTTCCACATTACATTAAGAGCAAAGAAAGCCTGAATACCCATCTAAAGTCAACTGTGGACAGGAAGAAGGGAAATAGAAGTACAATGTAAATGGCACCTCTGGTTTGTTTCTTTTAGAAAAAAAAATCTAGCTCCATTCCTCATTGGCTTTGTAGAGCCTTCTATATTTCAATATTCTAAAGCACTCTCTAAAATTTACCTAACACAAAAATACTGAGGGAGGACATTTTATTTTCATTCCATGTTACGTATAATTATCTAAGATTTTGAAGTGTTATGGGATGAATAAATCAGGATTCTTATTTTAGAAAAAGCAAAGATGTTATAACTAATGAAACTTGCCAAAGCAAGAGAATCTGAAGGGCATTCAAGTCCTGCACAAACGACATGTAAACATGTTTCATCTTAGCAAAATACTGCAGATTTGGGAGAGTATTTTATTGTGAAAGAGATTGGGGATTGGTTTGTTTGCTTGATTTGCATGGGTGTAATATTTTGAACATCACACAGAATGTGCTTTAAGGCTTCCTATACAAGTCTTCACAAACTAATATCCCTTAGAAAGCAAAGCATTAGTTTGAATTCCCTAGATTTCAAGTATATTTTTGCAGCTCAGGCTTTTTCTCATTTGAACTTGCTGATACTTACATGATATGCATAATCTGTTAGGTAAGCACCTAAAATTCCTCATAGAAAAATAAGTTTAATATCTGAATCTTCCATATAAAGCATACAATCAATGCATATCATATCTGCTTAAAAAAAAATAATCCCAAAGCACATCCTCTTTTTCTCTGCAGCATTTATTTGACAACGGTGTCCACATGACATCCTTCCCCTCCAAAAAAAAAGTGATCATAACTTTTTCGATTTTGTTCTTAGGACCAAAGGTTCCCCCTTGATTGGTGAGGATGTTCCAGTGATTGTAAGTTTCAGATTTTCATGTAAAAAGTTGCGCTGTCGAACTGTGGCTGATCTTATGTAACTGCTAGTAGAAACAACTTTTGCTGAGCTTTTAGGTGGTACAGTCTGTGGAGGTAGTCCATTGATTTCATACATCCACTGCATTGATTGTGTCTGCAAAGAATCAACAAAGACATAGAAAAAGAATTGGTGATCAAGTACCTTGAAATTTTTTGACAGTGATTTACCATGCTACTTTGATTTTAAAAGGTATTTATCCTTTTCTATGTAAGGTATTGTAATAACACAGAATTAAAATTATACTCTTGGAACACAGAGACTAGAAATCACACTTAACTTTATCACTTCAGGACCAGGGATAACAAAGACAATTAATTTAACTTCCAAGCTGACCTAAAAATCCTTTTTTTAATGTAGTAAACCCCACAGCTCTTTATGTTGTTCAAAGGTAATTATTCCATAGTACAATATAAATGCCGTAGGATTTAATTGTAGCTCTGGTATTGGTAATAATGCCATTAACAACTGGTGGATTTTTTGCATTAAAATAATGAACAAAATTAAGAGAAAAGGAACGTGAGTATGCACAAGAGAATTGCAGCTTCATGTTGAAATATCTAGTTTGAAGAATATTTATGTAAATTGAAAATGACACTCTTCATTTGCTTTCTGTTTATAACTGGCATCTACATATGGAGCATATGTTTCTATGTCATGTCTTGCAATGCCATTGGTGTGGACAGGCACAGCCTTTGCTGGGTTAAAAACTGGCTGGATGACCGGGCAAAAAGGGTGGTGGTAAATGGAGTTAAATCCAGTTGGAAACCAGTCACGAGGGGTGTTCCCCAGGGTTCAGTGCTGGGTCCAGTCCTGTTGAATGTCTTTATCAATGATCTCAATGAAGGCATTAAGTGCACTCTTAGCAAGTTTGTGGATGACACCAAGCTGGGTGCAAGTGTGGATGTGCTTGAAGGAAGGGAGGCTCTGCAGAGGGATCTGGACAGGCTGGATCAATGGGCTGAGACCAACAGGGTGAGATTCAACAAGGCCAAGTGCAGAGTCCTCCATTTGGGACACAACAACCCCGTGCAGTGTTACAGACTTGGGGAGGAGTGGCTGGAGAGCTGCCTGGCAGAGAAGGACCTGGGGGTGTCGGCTGACAGCCGGCTGAACATCAGCCAGCAGTGGCCCAGGTGGCCAAGAGGGCCAGTGGCATCTTGGCCTGTATCAGACACAGCGTGGCCAGCAGGAGCAGGGAGGTGATTGTGCCCCTGTGCTCAGCACTGGTGAGGCTGCATCTCGAGTGCTGGGTTCAGTTTTGGGCCCCTCACTACAGGAAGGACATTGAGGGGCTGGAGCGCGTCCAGAGAAGGGCAACGAGGCTGGTGAGGGGGCTGGAGAACAAGCCCTACGAGGAGCAGCTGAAGGAGCTGGGGTTGTTTAGCTTGGAGAAGAGGAGGCTGAGGGGAGACCTCATCACTGTCTACAACTGCCTGAAAGGAGGCTGTGGCCAGGTGGGTGCTGGTCTCTTCTCACAAGTGACAAGCGATAGGATGAGAGGAAATGGCCGCAAGTTGTGCGAGAGGAGGTTTAGACTGGACATTAGAAAGAATTTCTTCACTGAAAGGGTGGTCAGGGATTGGAGCAGCTGCCCAGGGAGGTGGTGGAGTCACCATCCTTGGAGGTGTTTAAAAAACAGGTAGATGAGTTTCTTAGGGACATGGTTGAGTAAGGAGACGGGCATGGTTGGACTCGGTGATCTCAGAGGTCTCTTCCAGCCTTGGGATTCTATGATTCTGTGATTCTATGCTTGAGTACTTGATCCTTACTGAGTACGCGATTGTTATTCTTACACATGGCATCAATCTATACTTATTTTTAACTATATGAAGGCTATACTACTGTTTCCCATGTTTCATTTGTGACCTGAAGCAAAATTTTGGTTGCTAAAAACTCATAACTACTGCAGATCTTTCAGCCATTTTTCTTTCAAAATGTATCACTTAAATTCCTGAAAGCAGGCCTTTATTCCAAGTCTTTAGCACTTTCCTGTCATTACATCTACAAAAAAGTCCATGCATGGGTCTTTAGCTTTCTATTCTTCTTTTCCTTTAAAAAATCCACAAGCAAACAACAGAAAAATTACAAACGCAGAAGATTTCAAATTATGTGCTATTATGTCCAGCTTTGTGCTATGTAAAAGAAAGACAAAGCATTGCATGCCCACTTTAGGCACGCACCATCATCTACTCCTTTGCATTCAGTGACTGAAAATCCCAGGTTTTATGTTTGTAGCTTTTTTTTGTTTCCAAGGCAAAACTTGTAGGGAACACTGAGTAAAAAATATGGCATGATGTAGGGTCTATTAATTATAGTCATAGAAGTGAAAATTATTTTTATACAGAATATAGAACATACTGTATCTACATAGTACATACGTACACAGCACACAAACCACATTAGACTGCATGACTTTGCAGTCTCAAAGCAGTGGATTCAGCTTTTTAAGTGATATTTCCAAATTCCCAAGATCTGCCTTTCCACATTTGGCACAGCCCTGCAACCACCGAGCCATGCTGCTTGTTGTTCTAGTGCAGGTTTGTTAGTGCTAGGTTTTTGCATCAGGCTGCGTTGAACTACAGAGACGTGGCTTGCAGGATCACCTTTCTCTCCTGCTCCAAGTCATTTATCATTCCAACCACACATGTGATTTATTAATTCATCTCCCATTTAAAACTAACTTAATCCTTTGAAAAATCATTTGTAGATACAATCATTGCATCTAACATCAGTGTCATTTTTCATCCAAGGAAACAAAAGGTCAGAAAGGCTGCATACACTCTCAAATCAATCTAGAAATCAGTGCAACTGTCAACCTCAAAGCTCAAGAGTATTTCCCTCAAGCACATAGATTACAAACTTGACTGACTTTGTGGCCCATTTGTTGGTTCCAGTTTGAGAGTTCTGCTTCTGCTTTGCTGCTGAGCACGTCCATGCACCAAGCTGATTTGACATACGGAGAGAAGCAACAATATCCACACAAGTCTCAACACATTTTCACATAGCATAAACGGCATCAACTATCTCCGGAGCACAGTGTGCATACTTCTCAAGTTCTTTTTTTAATTTTGTCAATTACTTATGGTCTAGGTAAAGCACTACATAGGCCATAGGGAAGAGCAGTCACCCTTCTCAAGATGCAGGAGAGAACAGAAAGGATGCTAAAGTGGCTCTCTGACTTTATTAAGTTTTGTTAACTACTGATTTTATATCTGCCATTGACAATTTTTTAATTGATTGTGTTTACCTTTGTTATCTTTCATATGCTCCTTCTTATAGTTCTAATTGCTACCCTGTCATATTTAAGGGATATCACTGCAAGTGTTTTTTCATTCACATTGCAGCTATTCAATGGGATGAAATTGCACTATAAATCCTTTGGCATGGGCCTTGTTCTCTGCTATGTATTTCTGCAGCATTTATGCTATTTCACATATAGGCTGCCTGCACTTACAGCTCTTAAATGTCATCACCATACGGATTTCTAACTGTAGTGCTTCTTGTCAGACAACTGGTGTTAACTAGTATTTTGGTAATGGAATATATACTTTTCTGTGCTAATGTTGAAAGAATAGGTGACTTTATTGCTGTGTATTTTTAAAGTAACTTTTTGAAAAACCTCTACTTTAAAACTGGCAGTTCTGATTTTACATAGTGTCTTCTGTATGAATTGGCTTATTCAAATGAGATTAGAAAGCATAAGATCTTAATAGATATTTCACCACGCATGCATAATTTTTTTAAACTTCCATTACTATTCTGCTAAAATTAAAATCTAATTGAATATTATTCTTGTGTAAAACAGGGAGATTAACTCAATTTTATTCTCAACCTTATCGAATATTGTGAAATGATGTAGTAACTCCATTGCCTGTAAAGATAAAATCCAGCAAAAGCAGGTGTGACATGGACCAAAGATAAAGTCCTTTGAGAAACGTAAATCACTCTCCAAAGTTAGCTAGTTGTTTTATGAGCTTCAGTCCAAGAGTAAATGCTTTATCTTTCTTTAGTATGCCAGAAGAACAATTTAGTTTAAAGAAAATTTAACCTCAGGGTCATATTCACTAGGTGCAAGTCTCATTGATCAAAGTCAGAGAAAAGATCTGATAGGTGATTCAGCAGAAGATTTAAATCTAGTATCAAGTTTCTAAAAAAATAATTTCTGTTCATGAAATCCACACATATTTATGACTTTACTCTCTGTAGTAATCATAATTGTTTGAAGTGGGGTTTAAACAAAAGTGATGGACTACGCCATTTCTCAACCTCATTTATCATCAGCATTCAAACAATTGATCAAGCCTTCTGGGTAGTAATAACCTTTTGCTAATTTTCTGTTCGCTCTACAAATATCCTATGTTCTGTGAAAAAAAAGTTTAACTTGACTTGCTGAAAAAAGCCACCTATCCTGCTGCTGCTGTACCCTGTGTCAGGTATGGTTCTGTGGCAGGAAAGACTGGATTATGACATGAATCCTTCAGATAGGATCCATCAAGCTAGGAAAAAACAAACAACAACAACAACAACAACAACAAAGACAGAAAAAAAAGCGTGAAATATCAGCAAAACTCCCCACCCTAATTTATCATCTTCAGCTGTGACAGTCCATCTATCATAAATCATGTGTTATCATCCAAGACAGCTGGAGACAGTAATTGTGAAAAAGATTGTGCATTTACTTATTTACTGAAAGACTCTTGCTTTAGTGCAGCAAGGGAAACAAGTGTTACACTAACAGAAAAGAGTTTCTGTAACTGTCATCATAATTTGGGTTGGTCCTTTGTTTAGCACTAGAACCACCTAGAATTCAGTAATTTTTGAAGCAACCTAGAATTCGGTGATATTCAGAAAATCTTAAGACATCCATAAACATTTATTTTACTAGAATGTATAATTTCCAGGAGCTAAATATTAGATTTTCAAATGCTGCTGAAGCCTTAAGTATTTTCTTCAGGATAAGGCTGTACAGCTTAATTACAAGAACTATTCTAACCAACAGGAAAACTGCAGCAAGAGTAACTCTATCAAGTTCAGAATCCTTGTAAGTGCCTCGAAGCTGCTGCTTTGGGTTTCCAGGTCAGACAAGTTTCAGCAAAGGAAAGGCCTTTCCTGAAGTGATGAAAAGGAAAGAGAGACTTCAAAAGTCATCTATATATGGCCATATAATTATGGCAGAATATTTGACTTGCAAGCTGTATTTACTTCCCTAAGAAGTGGGTTAAAATTTCCCAAATCAGAGGAACTCTTCCTCTGCTCAAGGCAGTGTATTTCACTATATCAAATTCTGAACAATTCTAATACTAGCACTGGTACTAACAAAGTCTAAAGTCTAAAGAAGAAGTATTGAATCTACTACACTCTACACAACTACTAGAAAAGAAATACAAAAGAGAGTCTATTAAGAAGATATATTTAATATAAACATAACTATTTAAGAATCCCAGGCTTCTTGCAATGGATCTCTAGGCCTATTTCACACCCAATTTAAGAAGAAAGACCAGACCACAATCTGAATGTCCTTGACAGTCTGGGGAGGGGGGGGACACTTTTTGTTGAAAATAATTACTTTCTCTTATCACAACCACAAAATTCCTGATGACTATAGCCTGACTGAAATTGAAGACAGAAATAATTTGGCTTACCTGATAGAAGTAATGACCACCTGCAGAACCAAATCTTTCTGAAGAATATTTTGAAGAATGCAGAATGAGATGCAGGCTGCCACTTTTTACTAAGTATTATAAATTATTCAAGTAAGTTATTTAACTGTCTTGATAGCTGTCTGAGTAATGTGCATGAAGTAATTTATTCAGCAAATACTAGCAACACTCACCAAATAAATTATATAAAAATATTTTCTTGGTATGCAATTCATTCTTACAGATGGCTTATGATTCATAGGTTCATTCTGCAGAACACAGATCATCCATGTGTATTTACTGTAGGCTGGTAGTGCTACTGAGTTACATGCTAATTGCCAGAGAAATCTATGTTAGAAGGGTGTTAAACTTTGGGAGTAAATATCAGGAATTCTAAGGTAAATGATATTCCAAATATGCTCCAAACAGCGTTAACTCAAGAAAGACCAAATAAAATTTGCAAGACTTCCAAATGAGTCAAAACACAGGAAATTCTTACAGACAGTGCATACAGTATTCCCTGCCCCTTAATACTGCAGTCCTGACAAGCAAAAAAATGATTGTTTATGATCAATGTATACAGAATGAAATTAAATCAGAAAAATACCACTCAAATGATGTCAAGGGAGTCACTCACCACCTCCCACAAGCAGACCAATTCCCAGCCAAGCTCTGAGCAATTTCAATACACTCAATATAAACCACTCCTTCAGGACTGGCAATGGTTTGAATACCTTTATACAGCAATGGTTCATCTTTTGGCATTATGAGAATTATAGTCTCAAAAGCGAAGTGATCTTTCCTAATGCTTCAGAACCAAACATTTTGAGCATTGATCAAAATCCAGTCATGCTAATGACAGGATGTGCTCTATTCACTGCCTGTAATGAACTTTCTGAATCTTTGCTTTTAATCATAAAACTCAGGTCAACATCAACCAGTGGTGAGGGACACAGCTGACGTCTTATTTGATCTGAAACTATTTCAATTATTCTATTAACTTTGTTACATTTTTCCTTGCTCATTCTTATTTAAGAGATACAATTTAGAATAACATTAAACTCTGGTAATTAACAAATCTACCAGGAATGATACAGAATGTATTTTCACCAAGCTACTGAGTATGTAACAGTACCATTTTCTGTTAAGATATGCAAGTTTGCACAGACAAGCTCAGAGAAGCCACACCTGAGTACTGTGGTTTGCACACTGCATCATTTATTTCCAGAGCAGCATGAGAAATGGTTTTGATATGCTATCTTCCACAGGTTAAGTTAGTGATTATTCAGTAATAAAGGTGCACAAGCCTGACTTTTGGAGGGCTTGATAATGTTACCTGCAATCTGGTTTACTCTGACATCTATTTTATCATTTAAGACTTATTTTGTGTGCCTTCTTGCTTCAGAATATCTCTGAAGTATCACCCATGAATTACAAAGCAATTGCTTGGGTCTCTAGCTGAATTCAGCAGACAAGCAAATTAACTGTAAGCCAACTTGAATATGTCCTTTTCCAAAGATTTGCCAGCCTCCTGGATGCTCCATTTTGTGCCTCACAGTGATTCCTGCCCCAGGAACCCTTTGCAGAGCATCCTGCCCCAGCTGCATTGTCCCAGTTCTGAGACGTTAATGTGGCTGAGGACGTTCTTTTTTCCTCCCAGAACTTTATAGCTTATCTAAGAAGCAAGTTCTTCACTGATTTATCATTAGAGTTGATACATATTTTTTTTCAGTTAGAACTGTGCTGTTTATAAAAGCTATTACAAATGTGCAAGTTTGATTACAGAATAATAGGTATTTAAAAATGCTTTTCATGCACCATGTCATTGTTTCTTACTTGTTCACAACTACAGAAACAAGCATGATTATTTTCTTTACTGGATGTTTATTATATTTAATTCTTTGATCTATAGAATTTCTTTAAAGTAATTCTCTATGTCACTTTTACAAAATTAAGATTCCTAACAGTTATTCAAATAAGTGTCTAACTTCAATTGTTTTGATGTCTAGTTGACTGAGAACAGAAGTTTTAATCATGGTTAAAGAACATTTAATTGCTTCAGCAAAGTAATTAAGGTTTTCTGCTATTAATAAATCTACCATAAGTATTCATGAATATTAAAGTCTTAAAGAATCCACAAAATATCCCATGAAGTATCAGACTTGTGTGCAGAAAACATAAATAAGGCCACATTATTTCTATTATATATATACACTTTCAGTTAATAAAATGTACACAGTAAATTCTGTTAAAGACAAATTGTAATCTCTTAATGCTAATTAGCTCCTTCTCTGATTCTCATCAGGGTAACTAAACAAAAAAAAGTGCATGTCCAATATTTAGATTTAATATTACAACAAATGAGGGAAAGAGGATCTTTCTCCATGATCCCAAGCTCCCATTTTACTCTACAGTACAATTGTAATGACCAACAAAAACCAAAGAACTTACACTCTCATCTCTTCAACTTTGCAGCCTAATTATCACTGTTCATTGAAGCAGACAAAACTGACAGTTCTGGTACACAAAATTCATAGAATGTAATAATAAACATGCCATAGTTTTAGGACTATAACTTTACTCCTAGAATACAAAGGAAATTTTAGAGCAAGAGTGCAGTAGTCCTTTACCACAGCAGGATCAAAAGAGAGGTGATACTGTAAAAGAAGAGAAACTTCATCGCTGATTTTAAAACTATCCCAAAGCCTTAGCCAGTCTACTACCTAGAAAGGATACATGCAAGAGATGTTATTCAGTGTTAGGTACAACATCAATTGTGTTTCACCACCTCCATTACAAATAAAAGTGATTTAATCCTGGTTTTGCCATTGAACTAAATCTGTTTTCAGGTCCCTAATGAAAATTATTTCAACTAACAGGAAAGGAAGAAGTGAGTATCTGGTATTCCCGATGTATCATTGAGTCTTATTTCATGCCAATGTTGAGTGTGGAGCAATAGAATTACACACAGTTGTAGATGCTCTGGCTTATATTAGAACTATAGGAACTAGGAATGGAAGTCTGTAAAGAGGAAAGAAGGAAGGCCAGTACACACAACAGGACTATCAGTTAGAGCAAAGAGAACACAAACCTTGTCAAAACACTACTGAAATAATTTAATATTTCAATTAGAGGAAGAAGGCTAGAAATATTAATATGCTGTGATTGTGTAATATTGGTCCAAACTGCACTTATGGGTATTAGGAGCCCTCAATGTATTTTTTAATAAATAGGAATAGATAGGACAAAATGTATGAATGACTTCCTACACCCACACACAGTAACAAACATGGAAATGTAAGGAGCTTTCTGCCTCAATCATAACCAGAGACTGAGGTGTAGGTTAAAAATACAGTTACTTAAAGCTGATCTGTACTGATAAATTCCAAAAAGGAAATTTTGGATTACTGACTGAGTTCTTAGAAAGCTAATAATAATATTTAGCCACCATGTTTATCCCATTCCAAATTCATTATGTTAAAGTTCTTTGTTAGTGACGGAAATTAAGCCAAAGAAAAAACATGACTAGCCATTTATATGTGCCATGCCTACAAACAGGAGTTCAGTTCCAGAACTACATTAGAAGTTTCTGAGCTCTGTAGATGTGTCATATAGCATTGTGTAAAAATAAAAGAACACAGCAAAAATTCAGTCGGTTATTTTCTTTTTCAAATGGAAGAGTGATAAGCAATCACTGTTGTTCATGAATAAGACTAAATTAATCAAATGTCTAATATGGTAAAAGAAAACAAGCAGGAGGGATTAAAGAGCCTTCTTGTTTTCCCAGCATTAGAATTTCATATTCATTGTGTGCAAGTTGTCACTCAGACAGATAAAACACGATAGTTACTTGCTATGCATCTTTTTGTCAACTTTATTTTGACCATTTTATTTCTTAAAACAAAATTGCTGTTTCCCTTCTGATTTGTAGAGTTTGGGGTGTTCGCTGCTGCTTTATGTTTTTCACAATACCCTTTTAAAGAATTACTTAAAACTTAAAAATTAATTCCTGCAGTAATAATAACAGTGTTACTACTGAAGGAATAAATAACTTCAAATGTTTCCTGACCTTCGGACTTACAGAAGCCATTTGGCTAAAATTCTTTTATTTTGAAGCTTGTTTTAAAAAAAGTTATTCCTGACTTTGTGTTCTGAAATTCTGCCTTCTTTAGTTTAGTACATAGCATTTACTGCCTTTGATACCTGGTGGTATAATACAAGTAAGATCAAGAACCTAGGCCTCACATAGTCAATTATTCATAAATTTCACCAGTTCTTAACATGATTATTTTGATTCTCTGTGAAAAGTCATTCGTTCATGTTTCTGTGGAGTTGGGGCAAATATATCAAGAAAGGAATCTGTCACTGCTGATTATGGCAAAGGGTTAACATAGAAATTAAAATATAATTTTAAAATATGTCATGAGTTAATTTTCAAAATTTAGTTTTATTCTCAACCACAGTGACAAGCAGTAAAATAATCACAGCGCATGCACTTTGTCTGTTTCAGTGCTACTTTTTTGTATAGGATTTTTTTCTTCCTTCCACTCCTGAAGGTATATTTGTGTATTGCTTTCAGGGAGCCTTACCTCAATTACAAGTGTTGCTGCATGCTTCTTGCTGTACATCCTTGGCTTGAATGCCACTGTTATAGGGGTTCCCACAGTGCCTGCTGGAAGAAGTACTCCAGCTTGTGGCAGCACAAGAAACTCAGGATCGCTGCTTGGCAGGAAGTACGCAGTGAATGGCTCTGGGTTCCTACAGGAAAGCAAAGGAGGTTATTGTGCCTTTTATGGTATCTTAATGCAACTTACCTACAATCTAACATTTAGGTCACTATGTGACATGACTTGGGAAACGCAACAGCCCATGGAATGCATATAGAAAATGAATAGAATTATGAAAGAATAAATATTCCGTAGTGATTATTTACATTTATTTATAAATATTTATAACCATTATACACAGGGAGCTGCACACTGGTCTTCCATTTCAAACACACTTATATGCTATTATAAATATTATAATAACTACAGAATAATGATAGCAATTGCCACTAGAAAGAAAATAATCAACTGATCTGCAAAGATAGAATAATAGTGATAGAAACAAATTCCATGTCAGAACAAAAATCAGCTTCTCCTATTAAAAGCCCCCCAGTTTTCCAATCTCTTATCAAACAAAACTTATGAGCCATCCATTTTATTAAGCTTTACGGCTAGAACTGAATTTGCAATATGGTGAAGTGTTACTAGACTGGGAGGTAGTTCTGAAAGCCTTGAAATGAACACATGGAAATAGTTTTCTGTCACTGTTTTCCATATTTTTTCATATCGCATAAACTAAACACTTTAAGATATTGCAATAATAATAAGTAGGCTCCTGTACTGATATTATTGTATCTCTTATCTCAAAGAATTTTTGTCACAAGTACTGCAAATCTTGTCTAATTTCTAGTTTCAAGGAAGTACTATTGCACCCAAATAAAATGTCTTATACCTGCTAAAGACAGTGGCTGAGGACTACAAAGCAATCTTAGACCGATCCCAAACTGAAGCCTGTCTATTACAGGTCCTCAGGGACACCTTGCCACAAACTTTCACAGCACGAAAAGAATATACATTTTTGTATTTTTCAGTCAGGCATTCTCCTTTTAGTCTTTATACATATTGCTGAAGACAAATCTATCACTATCCGGACAGAAAGAGAACAAAAGAAATGAAAACTAGAAATACAACGGCATGGTCAAATAATAATCCACAACAGCCTGCCACAGTACAGCAAGACAAGTATCATGCATGCTTAGACAGAATGTATTTTTAGTTGATAAAACTTGAAGAATGAAAAACTAACAGCATCTCAAAGAAAAGCTGTTCAAATCTGTTTATCCACGGTTTGTCACACCAGAAATAACACTGCTTTTCAAAGAAAATGCTCATAAAGAAGTGAAATTTAATATTTTATGACACTTCATATCTCTATGGAAATGTCCCACATTTCCTGGGCAATTGCTATTCAGTGTATGGTATGCTGAGTCTATGTCATCTTGTTGAAAAATAGCTCTCCTTTGGAATATGTTGTCACGAAAGGTTTTCTTAAATTCAAAATACCCTCATGAAAAAAGGTCACACGCTAAGTTTGTAAAAGTAAATAATGCAAGTGCAGAAAATGGAAAGCTAAAAGCTTCTTCCTCAAAAAAAAATTAACTGACATTTAGCAAACCTGTCAGACTTGGGTGCATTAGTAGATTTAGCCCAGCTTTTCCCTTTAGGTGACAGCAAGGCGGGTGAAACTACTGAATATCTGAAACTACACTTCAAGTCTTGTGACATCAAACTTATGCTAACAATCTCTTCTTGTGCTGCTCAAAGTTTTGCAGCTGGGTTGATGCCCCAGGGCCATAAGCAGTAACCATCCTATGGTTTGAGTTCCCATCTATGTGGCAGCTAAGCCTTGAGTTTTCACACCTGTATTTCCCGTAAGGACTGCTCAGCTGCATGGAGAATACCTACCACACATGAAGGGCACAGGACGAAAAAGATGTGATGCCTCTTTGACAGAGTAGAGCATTCATCAAAAACATCTGAGATGAATATTCAAACCCTGGTCCTGGAAATAGAGACCTGAACATAGGTCTTCATTTCTGATATCATTTCTCTAGATTAGATTTAGGATCATTTTATCTCCCATGTTCAGTCTGTTTTCTGGTAAGCAGTTAGAGATGACTACTCTTAGTAAGTACTTTCTGTCTTTGTAAGACATACAAGTATATGACTTAGACTACAGATGCAATGATGAAATGCTAAGGGAGATGGTACCAGCTACATGCATGGAAAACAAAATAAAATAAGGACTTTAATCCTGCAAAAATTGCATCTTAGAATAGGTTTTTTCAGAGACTGTAAATGATTCCTCAAAACATCAGAAAACACACGGGAAAAAAAGCTATACCCTTACAAGGGGACTGGCAATTTAACATTATACTGTCACAAAACTGATCTATAATTTTGCACGTAAGATAGCTGCCAAATCAGAGAAAAATAAAGTCTTATTGCATCAACCTTGTCACATTTTAATTTTCATAAAGAAAAATGGAGAAAAACTAATAAAAAAACTTAAAGGAAAATCTGCTTGCTTCTTGACAGAATTGGCACAAGCTACCAGAGGCAGCTATGATTTTTTTCTGTGTTGAACAAAATATACATACTCATACGTGCACACATACTTACACGGACACATACACTGACATCTAAAACCATCTCCTCCCCTTCCTTTCCCTAAACCTGGCAGTTTGAAATAAAAGTCAACTCAGTTACTGGATGCAAAATGCTCCTCAAAGTAGGATCTATGTCCAAATGAGGAGAATAGAAATTCTGGAATATTAAATATATAGCCATAATATGATAGGCCAGCAAGGATTCTGATAAGGTACGGCTAATGGTACAGGAACTAGCAATTAAAAACTTTCACACAATCAGGAACTTTTCACAGTGCACGTAGCACTCACTGATAAATCATGAATTTCTGATTTAAAAATCTACCTAAAGAAAAAAACAAGTAGTATGTTCTTAAATGATTAAAAATGAATTCCTCCTTTTTGATTCCTGCTTTAGGTAAAACAGTGATGAGGTAGTATTTATTTTTTTAAGAAGACTTTTGTCTAACTCAAGGGTAGCGAACACTAACATACTCGATAAAATGTAATGAAGTGTAGAGTTTTGACAACATCGAGCATAAATGAATTGGTAAACGTAAGAGCAAAGGTCATATATACCAGAGAAAGCAAATGTGTCTTCCCACTTGTGTGCTCCATAACTCCTGTCACAATGGTTTGATATTGCTATCTGATATTATGAACTCTGCTCTTGCTCAAATAATGAACAAGTAGACATTAGTTTGAACTCAAATAATAATTGTACAATGAAATCATGGCAACCAGGAAGAGTGGAAATTGAGCTAGTATTTAATAGACATAATTACTCCTTTAGTCTTGTTCTTAAATGCTATTGTACTTAAATAGTTGAGTCTGCTCATCAGTCTTCTCATGTTAGATAATCTTCAAATGAGTAAACTAAAAAAATATTGCAACTTATGTTAATATTGCAACTTATATTAAGGAAACCTTAATATTTATATTTCCATAGAGATCTCACTGGAAAACTTATCAAATATCCAGCAAATCTGAAAATATGTCTTTATTAAATTAAAGCTCAAAACAGCTTAATGCTTATTCTTATTTTCCTTAAACTGACAATAAATTATTCATATCAAGCATAGTGCTTTTGATTAAATGTATATGTTTTTCAATAAAAGAATAACAGAATGTCATAATCTGTAAAGTATATAACTGCTTAAGCAAATAAGGGATATGGATTGAAAATGTTGCAGTGTGCTTCCAAAAATAGTTAATCGTAACTAAACTCAGTTCTTGTAATTTGTAATTAATATTTGTTGCATAACACAAGAAATTTCAGTTATAACATAGTGAAGTTCTGTTAGCTGTATGCAAATGTCAAATTCTATAAAATTAATAATGATGGTATGATTTATATAATTTCTTGTCAACAACAACAAAATTAAAGAGAATGGAAAAAAAATAGGAAATCCTCATTATTTATCAAAATTGCTTATGTTTCATACCAAAACCAATTCTGTTTTAATTGACCTCTCTCAAGCCTGAACTCTGGACAACAAAAATGATTTAACTCCCATTACTATTTCGTAGCTTTGGAAAGACTGCTTCAGAATTAAAGGACTTTCAAATAATATGAAGAAACACTGCATGAAAAATTACTCTCAGGGAATGCTCTACCAAATATAACACAACTTCTTTTGTTGTCATCTTGTAAAAACAAAGCAGGAACTAAGGTTTTTATCTTCACAAAATGTCAAAATGTCTGACTCATTGCCGTTCCAGGAGTGCTATATTTGCAGACTGGTAAACTAACTTTTCCTGCTGAGAGCAAACCAGGTGACACGGCTCCTGGCTAAATGTGTGACGTTTCATGTATAGTGTTATTGGGAAAGATGATCATAACTTCTTGGAATCTCTGCTGCATGTGTACCATTATCGATATTTTCCATTAGTCTCCATTCAGGCTCCAAAAAATGGAGCTCAGTCAACATTTGTTCTTTGCAGCTGCCGCTATGTGGGAGATGCTAAGATAAAGCATTCTAATTACATGTTGAGATTAAGAGTAGAATATTGCAGCACTGGTAACAAAGAGATTGGCGTGTGAATCCAGGCCTGTAGTATGCACAGCGATATGTGAGCACAGCCGAGGAGAGGAGGGGTGTGCGGAGAACTTAATGAATACATTTTCTGGCAGTATGCATAATCCTGGCTTATGGTAATTCTAATGAAATATAGCAGTAATTAAAGTAAAATTGAAGTAATTCTCAAAGTTGTAACTGTAAACAATTTTTTGTTTTTCCTTCACAATTATGGAGGGTACAGAGAAAAAAAAGGGTTGCTCGCTATTCTTCAGATACCATTAAAATCAATTTGTGTGATGAAGGAATGTTTTTAATTGAACACCTATTCTATTCACTAAGAAATGTGTATAGAAGAAATAAGAAAAATATCCACAGTAGTGTTCAAAATATGAAATGTAGGTTAAGATAACTAGGTCTGCACATGGAGTCATTTTAAAGCCTAATTTCATCTTTCCTCTCATCTCTCCAGTAGCTGCAAAGAAAGCTAAAACTATTGACCTCATAGATTTTTAGTGGTCAACAAAGGTGCTCTGTAGATCTCTGAAGATCCTCGTTAAACTTGGTATATATAAAAAAATATTAATCTGTCCTTATTAAGATACTGAGTCTTTTGGGGGAACTATGGTTGTCAAATATTTTTTATTGCACCACTATGCTAGCCCAGAAAGGTGTATAGGTATTCTCAGTGATGCCATGCAACCACTTTGTCCTGCAAGTAACAGAGGGAGAAATGGAAACAGCTGGAGAGCCCCTTTCTAGCAGGTTACTCAGAAATATATCTCCGTTTCTCTCCCAGTTACTCTCAAACTAGCGGTGCCATGAGTCACTATCCGGCATAAGAAAGGAAGACAGAAAATATCTGTGTATGCAGGATAAAGAAAAACCTGCCTCTCTTTAAGTACAAGAGCTTATTCGCTATGGGATCGTTCTGCTAACTGTTTACTTAAGGAAAACTCCAAAGGGTTGATTATTTTGTTCAGGGAAGGTCTATAGGGTGACACTCCATACCTCAGTTGAAAGTTCTAATCCGTATTTTAAGATTCAATGGTTTTATTCTTATATAAGTAATTTGAATCATTAAAATATTAAATTACATCTGTAAAATACAGGATTCTTGTATAAGTCCTTTTAAACTGCTATCCTGTGTGCCAAGTGTTGTTTGGCTGACTGTTCTATTTCTATAACAAATCCTCCAGCACCAAAAGCTCCTAAGCAAATCAAAGTTAAGATAAAGCAATATAAAACTTACAGAGAAGATGCTGGCGCTATTTACAATGGGCTTATTCAGTACCTGCGAGCGTTACATTTTGTATTTGAAACATACGGGGGGATCCCTTGTTTGTAAAATAGAGTTGGAATTCGTTTAAGGGAAAAAAGATAATATTTCTTCCATCATGGCTTCTTTATGTAACTATAATGTTTCAGGTTTTATAATACCTTTCTGGAGAACATTAGGTCTCTGCACTACTATCAAACACCTACCAGGAGATTATAGTATTGCTAGAGCAATTGCTTCACTTTTCTTCCCAGCTATTGAAGCTGTTAAGTTGAACACTGTGATAGGAGTCTTTTTCAGAGTCCTCAGTAATTATCATCACTGACAGCCATCTAAAACCTGGAACAACTGTCCATCTTAGATGAACAGCTTTTTGAAATAAGCTCTTAAAAAAAACCAGTTAGAACGAAGGACACTTCCTGCTAGAGATGGTACAAGCATGTATCTACAATGAAAGTTAACTATGAATCTGCGTATCTACCACACTTCCTAGATACACAGTAAAAAAAGTCAATTTTAATGAAAAAGGAAATTTAAAAATTTCTATAAGTTAATTGGATTGTAAGCATCATGATTGTTCCAGGTTCACTGCTTACTATTTTAATATTTATCTATGAGTACAATACTGCTCATACTTCCACTTTCTGTTGTAGAGAAATGACCCCATGTAAAGTATGTAAAAAATATATTAACAGAGATTTCTGCAGGACTTCTAAAAATAACAATAACAAAATACTGAAGAACACATAAATATTTTACTGAGTGAAAGGGCAGAGTAGAGAGGAATTCATAACATATTTAATAAAACAGGAATACTTCAAAACATGGCACATTTTAAAATTTTTAAAGCACAATGCTTCGTGTAAGTATAAAGTACTTTGAAAAACAATCTATTAGTAAAAATATTAAGACTTTAATAGTGAGCCTTTAATATTGAAACAGACTTTCCTTAACATTGTACTACACATTTTAATGGGGAGGGGGGAAGCATTTTAGGGCAAAACTTTAAGGTCATAACATAAAAATTTGGATCTATTCCACATATTTTCTCTTCAGTGGCTACAGACTAAATGTTGAATGCTTCTGTTTTCTACAGCACAGGTTCACAATCACATTTGTTACCTATACAGTGCAGCACTTGAAATTAATGATTTCTTATTGAAATAGCTGCAAACCAGTTATGTTTCTGTTGCCCAAATCTACCCTATCTGATGTGTCTGAGTGAAGTTCTACCCTCAGAAAACTGCATAAATACTTTATCATAAGTATTTTTACCTTGTCTGGCTTGTAAGCTTAAAGCCAACTATAGATTCCTTATTCAGGCCAACTGCTTCAATGTTGATGACGTCATCCACTTCTGGCTCTGTAGCAATGAACAGCATTGGAAACTTCCAGATACCTCCTGTAGTGCTCTGTACTACGAGAGTAGCTTCATTCCTTAAAATTTCAGATAATTTCAATACATAGAACAACATTACAAAACATAAACTGAGTAAATTAATGTCCAAAATAAACCTTGAGTATTTAGTACTATATTACAGTAAATTGAAAATAATGACGGCTTTAAATTGGAATACATTCTTAATCTTATGTGGCATAGTACATATCAATCACACTTGGACTGGAATGTAGACTAAACAATATTTAATATTTACAGCAAAGCCATGAGATTTCATTCTTCTGCTTACTTTCTGTTGAGTTAAATTTGTTTAACTCACTTTGTTTTACTCATTATTCCTCCTTCACTGTGATGTTAGAGGACAATTTGGTCCAGAACATGTTAGCAGTTCGTATTAGAAACAAACAGATCTGACAAAGGTCTATGTACTTTAGAAAAATTCCAACTCTAATTTCTGAAGACATCATTCAGACTATCTAAGAAGAGTGGTGGTGTAGATTCTGAGGATAAAGGAACTAATTAATTGCAGTTATTAAGTCTCAAGTACACAAAGATAAAGAAACAAAACAAAACAAAACAAAAACAACAAACAAAAAGACAGAGTAGAAATAAAAAGGGTAAAAGGGTTTCTAAATTAACCTCCCCATGGGGTGGGTGCATAGTCCTTCCTGAAGGTTTGGTCTTTGTTTATTTCAGCTCCCTTGTGCATCCTATCATTTTTCACATCACAGCTATAAAAGAGGATAATGTATTCCTGTGGACTGCTGTTACCAGGGCACTAGAGGCTACAGATCCAACCTTCCCATTCAAGCAAAGAATATGTACACATAGTCATCTCCGAAAAGTTTCTGAAGGCTGAAAAACCATCTTGTCTGTAGGTTTTCTGCGAATTTTGAGAAAGACTAATTTTCACTGGAAGTCTTTCAGTACTCCAGTATTTAAAAGTACATTGATGCACACACAGACTAAGGCAGTAACTCAACAGAACCATCTAGCAAGTACTAAAAACACACACTCTCAATTTTAATACCAAAGATATTATACTGAGAATTAGCAAGTAAGAGAATCTAAAATAATAGATCTCAGAGGTGAAAACAAAATGAGAAACACAATGCAGGGAGGTGCTTACATAGCTAAGAGCGACCAGAGAGTCACATGTTCTGATGGTAGTAAGAACAGGAGCTTACCTCATTGGTTTGTTAGGTGCAAAAACGATATTAAAGATCAGTGTTATGGTTCTGGATTCTGTATCCCATTCTCTTTCAATCAGATGCATGCCAACCAAAGCTCCAAGCTGAGATTTAATTTCATTGGATTGATATTGTAATTTACATAGAAATTCCATTGTTGTAGACAAACCTAAATGATACATAAGAAAGATCTGTTCATGTGCATTGTAACATCACACAGTTAGCTGGCTAGTAGTTAAAGTTCTTGCATTTGTTACTAAAAATGACAAATCAGTAAAACTAGTAATTATGCAAAACTTGATTGATTTGCTTCTGACTGCATAAAAAGTCTTCCAATTTCATATGACAGGCTATATAGTTTCCAGCAAAATGGAAACTGGAGAACATACTTAGGAGAAGTGAACAGTAATAGCAATAGTGTCCTGGCTACCACTTCTGAATTACGGTGAGATATTTGTTGTTCATGACTCAAATGTAGTGGAATGTAATACTAGCTCTGAGTAATGCCACTGGGACAATCTTGGGGGGAAAAAAATCATTAAGGACATCAATGCCATTGGTTGTCACAAGCCTGGGAAACAATCTACAGAAAAATAGTGAAGATGTCACTAGCCACCGCTTTTCTTATTCCCTGTAGCAGTTATGAAAAGGCCGAGTAGTAATGACATAAGAATAAACTACTGAGCTCCTGAATCAAATTTCTTCTCCAGCTGCAATAAAGAAAGCTGCAATATTCAGTATACAATAGTGATTTGTGCACAGAGAGTAATGTTTCTACAAGGAAAAGAATCTCAAGCTGCTAATCTATTTAAAAATTTTACACACATTACAGATAAAAAGTCTTTTAACACAACCACTAAATTCTACAGGAGATTTCATTTTACTATGACCGCATATCTCAGGGCATATTTTGAATTTTCAAAGCTTAGTATAATGTGTTGTGCAGGACTCCTATGTAGACATCCTTGCATGTGCTGGCTATAGGGTACCAGAAAGCTGCAGAGTTAATTCCTAAGGTCTTCTGACTTGGAATTCTAAAATATCGACTACATTTTTATTTTTATATAAAGACCAAGAAACAATGCACTATAAAATAGTTGAACAAGACCTTACTTCATTTTTGCCAATCTGTAATGCTACCCAGTGTCAGTGAGTACGGAGACACCTTCCCATGTTTGTAGCCCTTTCCCTTTTTCTGAAATGCAGATTCCTTCTTTCTACTCCATTCAACCCTTGCTGCCAATGTTTTTGTACCACATATTGACCCTAGGAAATGTAGCAGCTTATATTGAAACATTTCTGACTCTTTAAAGAGGATCCTTCACACAGATGGTGGTAAAATTTATGCTACGTCAAACAGTTATACAGACATAACCAAAATATTATTACCAACATACAAGATTATTGGTCACAGTAGATACACGAGTACTGAATATGCAGGATTTCCATGTATTAACCCATCTATTTTAAATGAAATCGAACATCAACTTTTCTCCCTACAGCTTATAAAATTCCTAGGATCATCCTATATTGTTCCATACTTTGTCATTTCTCTATTTGAATATTACTATGTTTATGCCATGCATTCAGATTCCAACACAGCCCAAGGATTTTAGTAGTCACCCTAGACAAATGCCAAAACATGAAGATACAAACATAAAAATTAACTTATTATGGGAGAAAAAAGATTACACCATTTGGAGCATTCCACAGAGAGAAAATTGCAAGTGTTGAGCAGATGTTTCTTTCAGCAGTTATATCACACAATGCTAGTCAAGAAAAGCTTATATTATAGTTCAGATCTGAGAAGAGAATGTTGTGAATTGCATTTTGCTTTTAGTACCCAAAGAAATCCAGGTTTGCTTTGACATATGTGTATATTACCCTTGCTTAGTTAGAAGCAATTAAATATTTGTATTTTTTCTGCTTCAGGATTTTTTTGTATGCTCACATTACGTATTTATTTAAAATATTTTAATATTTACAACACCTAAGGAAAAATGATGCATTTATAAGTGCCAGTGTCTGAAAGCTTCATTATGTTTGTCCCTTAGCTGGTTTTGATCTATACTGCCTATCTAGTTTACGAATGTTCAAAAAAAGAAAAAAGGAACTAGATTTTCATCACAGCTGTCCCGAAGGCTTCTATATTATCATATAGGATGCCTCCATGAATATATTAATATTTAATTCTAGACAATTCCGTAATACACATGCTGCCTAAACAAACTGGCAGAAGCTAGAGGCAAAAAAAAAGTTGTGAATCATTACTAGAAATTTGTCCAAATTGACAAATGTTAAGAGTTCTCCTGACTTTTAGAATTTCCAGTTTCAATTAGAATAGTTAAATAAATGAAACACTGGAGAAAAAATTAATATTTTCTTTAAAGTAATGCCAAATACAATATAGAATACAATTCAAATATGCCTCAACCCTTTAGCCCAGCTCCTTATATGTTTTCATATGATATAGAGTATACCCCAATTAATACACCTCTGTTCTATAAATACAGAGCAGCAGGGAGAGTTTTAACCACATCTGACTCGCAGGAGAGATATTTATGGGAAACACTGAGAAAATATAAACATGCTATTTACATACAGCTTGCTACATCTAGGGAATAGAAATTCCAATTATAAAAAATAGTACTTCCTCATGTCTCTTGAAAAATATTATGTATTATTTAAGTAAGAAAAGGAGTATGAAATATATAGTTTTGAGGTAATTATTCCAAGACATTGGAAAACATTTCTTGTTTTGAAAAGCAACTAATTTCAGTTTTAAGTGTTTTCCTTTGTGTGAATAAAGACTTCCAAAAGGCAGTATGCATTTAAGCAACATTTCTGAGAGCAAGATTAATAAAGCAGCTAAGCTTAAGAATCAAGAAGGTTTTTGAGCTATATAGCTCTATGACTTGGCTGTCATTTATTTTCAAATGCTAGTAAGGATATTTCTTAAAAAGCACTAGAGTTAAAGTGCTGAGGATTAGTTTGATTTGTTTTAAAGAGCCTCTAAGAAGATGAAAGTAAATAGACTACTTTTAACATTTATTTTCTGACTCATAATAAGGACAGGGTGGAAACTCCAAGGTATTTTGTACTCTGAGCATATAATTTGGGCAAATGTGAATTTTTGTGACAATGAGAATTCACTGTAAAACTAATTAATAAATGTTATACATCTAAAAATTAAGAGTCTAACAGGTTCACAAAATAAGAACCTCAGGAATTAAAATGACTTTTTAGTGGAAAAGAACCTGTGTTCAAGCTTCAAAAGAGTTAATTATGAAGACATTAATGTGCCTAATGTCTATATAAGGTACTCTGAAACACCCACTGGATATATCTGACCTGGAACAGAGCTTCACACTGTCACTAGAGAATTCTTTGTATCTCCCTCCTATTTTTGAAAAGTGAACAACTATTTGAATTCACCGAAGACAGTGGATACTGGTCTGTGAGGCTGCAGTCTCTTGTGGATACCTAAAGGAGATCCAGCCACCTGAGCTCTCAGCAAATAGTACTTAACCTGCAGCGGAACTGACGACATAAAAACAGCAAGGGGAGGAACTTTCTAAGGGATCCTTCATATTTTCACATTGTCTCTAATTTTTAATGAGACAGGTGGAAATTAAAGCTGTGATGGAAAGGTGTCGAGGCTGCAAAAATGCTTGTCCTCATTATAGAGGCTTCTGCTTGAACAGATGCGATGAAACAGAGAACCAAGTGAATGCATTTAGTTGGCCTTCCTCACCTTCCATTTAGCAGGCTGCAATGTTACTTGCAGTTATTTAATGAAGGTGGTCAGCACAATCACAGAATATAAACATAGACTGAAAGCCCAGCCATTCATAAACTTGTGGCTTCACATTTTCCAAAAGCAAGATAAATTATTTTATTTAGTGTTGAATATAAACATATTTCACTTTCTCACAATATTCAAGTGAATGCAAAACTTAATTATAAGAGTATTAAATGAAAAACATAAAAAAGAAAGCCTGGTGGTCAAAAACATTTAAGTAGATATTAACATATGTACAGTATGAAATTAATCTCATGAGAGAAGTAAATACCTCTTTCTCAATGTAAAATGTCATAACTCCAGGATAATAGCAAAAGAATAAAGAAATTGCCCAAGAATCTGAAAAGACCTGGTTGTACTTGAACTTGCCTATCACTGAATTTCTTTATACACATATAAAAGTGCTCCATGTAGAACATTATAAATATCAAAAAAGATAACTTCATATATTTCATTAAATGCCAGACACCAAATTACCTTAAATATAAAGAAATAAATTGATAATGAAGTGGTCTCCTTCTGTTAATAATAAACTCAATGCAATTCAAGGAAAACTTCAGTATAGTACTGTGTAAATCTTTATATCTCCTCTCTGCAAATTTCTTTCCCTTTCCACATCCAGTTAATGCTTTTCACCCATACCATCAAGGCTCTGCAAAATTCCACTCTTATTCTCATCTTTTTTTACCTTGTATCCCACTGTCTAGTCCCCTAGCAACCAACTTCAACATTTCTTTTGTAAATTTTTCTTACATTTAACTCTTCTGTTTGCTAATCTTTTGCTTTCAAAATACTTCTTTAAAACAGATCTCTATTTCTAAAGCAGATTTCTACTGTAAAGGAAGTCGAAAGCAGTATCCCCCCTTTTTTTACGGAGAATGTCTGTCTTCGAAACACAACATTTAGTGAATAATATGGAAGTTTGTGAATTCATGTATATGAAATACATGGTTTGTATCTATCATCTGCTGTTCTGCATGCATTTCTGCATTCTTCCTTGCAGCTAGCTTCCATATATTCTTAATCCCTCTGAATCCTTTTTGGACTAATTCCCTTTTTATCGTGTGTATCCATACTCCCCTCTCAACACTCTTCTTCCTTTGTTTTCTTTATTTTGATATAACGTGGCAGAGTAAATTCAAACAAAAACCTCAGGTAAAGCAAAAGGATTCTCATCAGCCCAAAGAATCTTTCACATTATCCTGCTTTGATCTCACTTTCTACCTGATGTATAGATGAATGCTTTAAATATAGTGATTAAAATGTATTTTTTCAAAAACTCTGTATTCCTTGTTCAACATTCTCCTAAAATTCTAGCAAATAAAGATGACACTTGTACCTGAGTATGGGCAACATCAGACCAGCTTCTTCATGAACATATATTATGATGTAGTCTTAATTCACATGGATATTACCTTTACCATGTTATCCTGAAATCATTTGTCTGACTTTGAATGTTGCCCTCTTACATCAGTAACAACTCAAAGTGTCTTTTAACTTAACTATTCAATTTGTTGCGGTCGACACAAATGCTAAATTGAAAACAATATTCTTCATTATTCCAGGTTTTTTCCCATTGTATTCACCATGATGATACCTATGCACTGCAATGCTTAAAGTAATCACATTAATGACTGAAAGAAATTAAGTTTGTCAATTGGAAGGCCAGCTTCCAATGCAGGCAAATTTCTTCAGATTCCTTTGGACAGGCAGTATGTTTACAGGTAGGTCACCAGATAACTTCCAGATCATGAAGCAATAGCAATGGTTTTGTTATTAGTCTTTTTCTGTGTCAGCAACATGGCTATTCTTTCTGTTCTCCCAGCTGCCCTCTCACTTTCAGAAGTATCCTACTTCTTTGCTATCTTTTATATTCTCTGGTGGTTTACTGGAAACACATAACTCACAGGGCATGTTTTTTTGGTTTGGTTGGGTTTTTTGACAATGCATCGACGACTGTAAACTCAAATTTCCTGTAAGTGATACAGAGGATACTAGTGATTTTGCTCTAATTCCTTTAGCATGGTCTTGTGTTCAAAGAATTTTCTAGCTTTTTATATTATGTTGCATACACTTAGTGACTTTCTGTCCTTTCAAAACTAACTTAAATCACTTGGTTTGGAAATCTTTTTTACTTTTTGTCTTCCAACATTGTCAACACATACTGTGTCAAGTATACTCCGAAACAGAAAACACCCTTTTCCAGAACTTACAACATAACATTCGTGGAACTTTATCACCTGCCAGTTAAAATACCATTTTACTGCTGCATGAATGTGACCTTCCAGATCAGAAGAACAAATAGCCTATTACTAGCTATTTCAGTTCCCCACAGTTTCTTATTAGGGTTGCATGCAAAATACAAATATAATTTGTCCTAATGAATAAGAGTAATTATGCATTTAAATCAGATATGGTGGTTTTCCTGAACTACTGGCAATATAATAAACAAGTTTAAAATACCTCTTCCAAGAGACAATACGTGTTTTGTGACTACTTTGAACTTCTAACTTGGGTGTACATTTAGAACACTTTTGCTTTTCTAAAAAAAGATTTTTCTGATCAGCCTTGATCAGTCTGAAACAATTTAAAGTGAGAAGGAACACCTCAGCTGATTGCTGCTAAAAATCTGAATGTATTAAACTGCACTGAGATGCAGTTCTCACCCAGCAAGGCCAGTTTCAGTCATTCAAAAATCATAAAATACTGTTTAAAATATTCCTAAATCCAGCACCATTTTTTCCCCCGTTGAAATTATGTAGAGTTGACACCAATTCAAAATTCCTTAATCCAAAAATTCTGAAACTCACAATGCTTGAAATAACATAGCATGTACGTGGCAAAGATGCTTCTTGATTTTAAAGGCACTTTTATGTATACTGAGTCTGCCAGCTACAGAATGCAGTACTTTCAGAAGCTGAAAAGACATTACAATCTGATCTGTTAAGCTACTCCTTACTTGCAATTACAATGCAAGTTTATTTTAGAAGACTAATAATAGTGTGTTTTCAAATTGTTTGACTTAATTAGCAGGCATTTCAAGACAAACACATTACTTAATAAAAATGGGATAACTTCTCTCAACATAAACAGTCCAGACTGATCAGAATCTGGTTGCCTTTTGAACATAATGAAATCATCGTTTTTGTGGGAGATGTCAGTAAGAGAGGCATGTCAATGCATGTACTTTGAGGTTTTAGGTGTTGCATTTTGAAGATGTGAGAAGGACATATGCCAGCTGTTGTGATTTTTAATATATCTGTTGATCCATGGTGATCGTATGAAAAGGGGATCTAGGGACCAGGAATTGTTTCTGTTCTGGTTTTGTTTGTATGTTTGTTTGTTTTAATTTAATAATAACTCCATTTGTTAGAAATTTTGATGACAAAGATGCCAGCCTAGGTTATAATATTTCCCAGTATCTTAATCTAAATCACTAGGCAAATAAACATGTGTGACTATAGACTAAGAACTTCATCCTGAAAATTTTCCCATACAAACTCAATTCTTTGTGTTTTGAAAACGTGGCCCCATACACTCAAGCTCCAACTCAGTAGCTCTGCAGATTAAAAAAGCACAGTACACGACAAACATAAACTCAGGTAGAAGGGGTAACTGCAATCTCATACGGAGTGATACTCTGTATTTCATTCTAACTTGTAATAGGGTAAGGAAAAAGAAAAATTTCCTGGCAAGTAGTCCTCACCTGTTCATATAAAAATAGTATTCTTATAAATTCATAGAAAGAATATGTCTTACATCAAAAATAACTTAAATTGTTTACATTTCCTGAAATAATTTCAATTCTATGTGTTATGATTTAACTTTTGATTTGATGCTTATCAATCAATTTTTCATTGAAAATTAAGAAAAATTTATGCACATAGAACAACCTACTGATACAGATAAATTGTTTCTCGTACTGTCTCTAGCATCTGTAAGCATGTCTTCATTTTATGCTATACTATGGTCTATTACAAAAAGATGTACAAAAGGATAGACATCAGATAAATAAAGCCTTGTTTGAAGCTCTTCATTAAAATGCCTGTACATATTGAAGTTCAACAAAGAAAATAAACAATACATCAAATCTCTCCCATGGTTTACTCATCAAAAAAGAAACAAACGGCCAGATGTTAACAAAAATTTTGAAGTTCACAAAATAATCTTTCTAGGCTTTTATTTTACTCTGATGCCCTATGCTTTGACTTCTATTAGTTCCCCATTTTCCAGCAGGAGCTCACACCTTTAACAACAAAGTAATAAGCCGTAACAGAATGAGTCAGTTGGGGGTTCACTTTCCTGTCAGTGCTTTCACGTTGCCATTGCCCACAGCTTTCACCAACTGTTAATCCAAAACATTCTGTTGTTCTTACTTCAACTTTTGCACAGTGAAAAAAATCACTTGACAACCTCATTTATATAGCTGGAATTCTCTCATTCTCAAGTACCATTTCAAAAATAATGTCACAATTATTCTGACAATAGAGAGATGGCTTAAGTAAGATATAGGGCCAAAATCATCATTATCTGCTTCATATTGCTTTAAGTATTAACCTGCTGAACTTTATCAACAATTAATACCTCTGAATGAGAGAGAAGTCTATAAGAATACTTTGTCGCCACCTATACTGGCATACTTTATTTCTTATGCTGACAAGATTTCTTTGGTCATATCCAATTTTATCAAACTTGTTTCTTAAAGGTAAGCTTCCCAATCCAGATCCATCACATCAAACTTACATTTAGTGGTATCTATACCACTGGATAACATAAAATCTTACTCGGGACAGGGGGAAATAGCTTTTAACATGTGTTTGGACATGTTATTATTCTTCCTCTGTTTCAAAGCGGTGCTTTAATGAAATTAAAGAAAATAGAGGCTTTCTGTTTATTCCGCTGTTTTGATAATTGCTATGAAATTGTATAGAATATATTTTTTCTGTTTTGTAAATGGTGAAACCAAGGGCAAAGATACCTTTTGTATCATGTTTGCCAATATGCATAATGTATGCCAATGCACATTATGAATTAGTATATCTGGAAAATGTTATTTAACCACTAGGTGTAACTGAACTGTCGATCTGTTTAGTCAGAAGTCAGCATACCTGTGAAACTTGATACAAAAAAACCCTCATAGCTGCCACTCATACAAGATTTGGACAGCACTATTCCTCAAAAAAACTCTCCCAGAAATAAAAAAACAGGAGCAAGGAACTAAGACCAGCCTCTGGGCTGTGAAAAGAGCTATGTATTAACATAGATTAGGGAAGTTAATTGTAAATATTCAGCCCTTATGGTTGGTTTATGTGATTAACTGAAACAATTGAAAAGGATAGGTGACAAAGGACCATTACAAACAGACAGTGTATTTCCTCACCCAGAAGATACTCTGGGTGTGTACTCCACTTGCTCTCAAAACAGTTACAGTCAGTTCCTTAGAAATTTGTGAATTTCATTCAAATACCAGTAACTGATAATTGGTGAATATTTGATGTTTTTCTGAGAAGATCATGGGAAAATTAAACATTAAACATAACAATATTCACATTTGTTAAGACAAATATTGAGTGTTAAATTTTTTTAAGAAAAACTCTTTAGAAAACTAATGAAAAATACAGATAGGGTAAAAATCACTATGTCTGTAACATTAGGCTTTAATTATTTGATCTCTGGAACTTTACTGACTTCTGAATAACAAACTATAACATTTTAGCTAGACAGTATTTATATTCTCCTCTCTTTCTTAGTAAATTATAATAGTTCTCTTTTTTAAATGCTGTCTTCTAGATGGGATGAAAATAAATTATTTTAATGTAAAAGACATGCTTGAAGATTTTTCATTTCCCAGGAATTTATACTCATCCAAATAATTTAAATACTGAAGCATAGTAGTAGCTGTTTAAATCTGATCTGCCAGTAATTATCATCATTTGTCTTCGGACACGAAAACTGCTTACTACACATCACACATACACTCTGATGAATCACTCTTTCAGAAGAGAAAAAAATGAAAAACAGCTTGCCAGGTTGTTTTCTTAGAGGTTTACACTTTTATTTATGTTATTACTAGTAGACTGCAAAAAGCTGAGGTAGTACCATTAAATTTGATTCCAAACAGTCATCAAATTCATCTCACACTAATGACATCATAATGTCACTGAAAACCATGAAAAGCACCAGAATTATAAGTGACCTTACTACCTATGGTATAAAGCATTTCATCACTAGACTTCTTGCTAGAAAAGATGTAATGCCTCAAATCAATGTCTTGCAGTATGTGCAGAAGCCAGTGTTAAAAAAATAGGAAATATTATTCCTATGAATAAAACAAGCATTACACAGCATGAATCTGAAAGTCTTTCAAAATGCTGCCTCAACTTGCTCAACTTTTGCCACACGTTAGAGGGAAATAGCTCAAGTATGTTTAAGTTTGCCTGATCATATGTGATAAGTCAAAAGTTATACAATAGTAATTACTGTTATCCAAAGAGGCAAGAGTATATGTTGAGAACTTCACATCTTTTTATTTAATAGATTGATCACTATCACTTCATAAATGGGATTATAAGATAATAATATGCCTAGATAGTAAGCTATCTTTATCACTTCAATTTGAGCAAATATAAAGTTTAACTAAGTATTAACTAATCAGTAAGTATATGATGTGCAAGCTCTTGTTAGTTTCATTTCACATCCCCTCCTGTTTTAAAGTATTAAAATATAAAATCCATTTAAAGATCTGCACAGTGAGAGCTAATATGAAAACATATTGGTCAGTGAGAAGGGTAGGGGAATGTTTGCATGAAAATCATTCTAATAGGGAAGATGTAATTCATCTTTATTTACATTTTACAGCTCTTCACAGTTCTTTGGCAGGAGAGTTTATGTAACACTGTATTCCTGCAAACCTTTTATTGACCAAGATTCTAAATGGCCTAAATGAGGCACAAAAACCAAGTCCACCTGCCTCTCAAACTGACTGCCTAATAGACTGCAATGATAGCAACTTCTGTAGACTCATCTTTTACCACCATACAATCAATTATACACTTTTGACAAAGCTAGATAATGGGTGAAATCCCTTCCTGTCATTTTCATCTACATTAAACACACATTAGGATGTCATGCTATGCGTCATATTTTTTAAACAACATTCTTCTAAAAAAGCAGAATGACTTTGAACGCAAAAAGAAATGTAGGTTCAGTCTCAAAGGTGCAATAATTAATGAAGGGAAAATGTAACAATGCATATTTGTTACAGTGAGTGTGACCGTTAGAACAGGTTTATTAACAGGAAATCCAGTCATACAGGAGTATTCTGTTCTTACTACTTATACGTTGTATCATTCTGTTTCAAAGAGAGGTATAATATGAAAAGCTAGTGTATCTCTGAAGAAATTGATTTTCACTGCATCCTCTGCTGATTAACAGTAAGTGGAAGCTATCTTTTTACAAGGCTTTATTGCTCCTTTCAAACAAGGCCTCCTTCATCAGTCCATTTTACTGCAGATATTGGCCTGCTGGTGGGAATGCATCTTACAAATAGGGACAACCTGCAGATAAATATTTCCTTGCAGTGCTTACACAGACATATTTTTGCTAACTTCAGACTTCATGGAGGCTATTCTCTTTTAAAGGAGGGGTGGTATGTGTGCAAGCTTCACATCCAAGACAGACACTGAAAGAAAGGTTCAGGTTCAAAGGTGCCAATAATGGCAGACATGCAGTTACAGGAATGCCGTATGTTTGCAACAGGGTAGAAATATGGACTGAGAGAAAGATTTGTCTAAACCTCATCTGTTCTCACAGCAAAGCTACATTTGTGAAGCACTTATCCTATTTGCAATGTTCTAAAATAGCATGATATCCAAGCTATTTATTCTTACCATCAGTGACTTGAACAATTTCTTGGATATTGGCTGGCTTATTCGTATTGGCCCTGAGAGAATTTCTTGTGGCAGGTGTAGCATTTGCACCAGGAATTACACCAGTCAGCAGCACTTCTACTCTTCTTTCTACTCTTTGCCTGGCTCGACAACGTACAACATCTAGAGAAAAACAAGAACCCATTATTTGAAAAGCATCAGCATCTTGATTTTAACAAAACAATTAAACATAGATGTTAAATGTGCTTAGAGAGTGACAAAATTCCAATAAGCACCAAGACAACTAAAAGGTTTTTTCCATTCCACAGTTCCTAATGTTCTTTTTAGGTGAAGTAGTAGAAAATATTGCTAAGCAAATGAAAATCTGTTCCTACAGTTAGTTCACAACAGCACTTGCAAAAGTGTCCCCTTTTTGTAAAATGAAGTGTATCTTCATTGCAGTTCATTTGCAAAGAGGAATTACGGTATAATTTGATATATGCCAATGAGAAAGGAAGAAGGAAAGGAAAACAAAGAAATGAAAGAATTTAAAAGTTAAATGAAAGAATATTAAGTTACTCTCTGATTTTTTTAATTTAAGAATAGTGTTGTTCAACTTCAACTTTTACAGAACTATGCCAGAATAAATAGCATTCTGATACAAGTTTCTTTGAAGCATGATAGAGTTTTGCTTAATTCAATAAGTGTTTTTAATTTACTGCTTCTAAAATATGTCTTCTTTCCTTACAAGGTAGTTGGATTTTCCCTTATACATTAGATTTATACAGTTTAATTCCATAGTAATTTTTGTGTTTCTTTCAATAATTATGAAAGAGGAGAAAATTAGATGGAAAAACTGAAAGAAAAATATGTTTTCCCAAATAAAACACTTAGAGTTATGGAAATCAACATGAAAAAGAAGAGCTGATTAAATACTTCTCAGTTTTAAACTCTAAATGTTATTTCCATCAGAAATATACCCAATAATTCTTTAAAAACTAACTCTGAACTTAACATCAAGATTTAATGATAAATAATTTAGAACCGTGTCTTGGTAATTAATTATGTAAAGTGTTTTAAAAAAAGAGTAATGAAACACTCACTTCTATATCAAGTTTATTTAGCTTCAGCTTTCGATTCTGGACCTTGATTCATGATCCCTGTTTTTGAAAATTGTGCATCGAGTTGAAGTCATTTCCTTTCTTTAAAAATTAAAACTTTTTTTTCACGGTCCTTTCCTGTTTAACAAGCTTTGAGTAATTTCTATGGCTCTCTTCAAGCATTTTCATGAGATAAAGTTACTGATATAGTTATAAACACATCCCTTTTTTTTGAGATACATGGCCTTATATTCAGGAATAAATTCAATTGTCTACATTACACCAGCTTACCAAGTATTTCAGATTACTGAGTGCACATGTTTTGTCAGCGTAGTTTACTATTCCATAGCTCATTTTACTACCAGAAATTATGCTACATTTTCTTTTTCCTAAATTGCTAAGTAACATTTATGGATAAAAATCAGATCTCTGGGATTTGACTGGACAAGTCCCTGAACAACCTGATCTAATTAGACCTGACTTTGAGCATGGGGTTGGATTAGATGACCTCCACTGGTCCCTTCTGATCTAAAATATTTTACGCTGCTTTGACTCTACAAGAATTAAAAACATATTCTGGATGATTCTCCATTTGTAATCACTTTTATAAGATAGCCAAGTTCTAATCTACTTAACGTGTACTACATGGGTTGTGACCGCTGATCATTCTAATTGGTCTCATGAGATACTAAGCCAAGTGACTACTAGAAGTTTATTAAGTTGCAAATAAGAATGACACAAAAGATGAACTGCCTAATATTCTAGTAAAGCAGCTTTGGTTTCTGACATAACAGCTTGTAGCCTTTAGGCAATTTTAATAAATGTCTGTAGAAAAAGAAGTGACAGTGCTATTTCCATTATTATTAAAAACAATGATTCAAAACTAAAGTAGGCCTCTTGTAAATTACCTGCTTTGGATTCATATCTTAAAATAGGGATTTTTGAAAAGTCTATTTATAACTGGAAACCATAGACTTTAATAATCAAGGCGTGAATTGAATTTGTTTCATAAATACACTTACAAACAGGTGTTCTACTTTTCCAGGTCATTTTTCAATGAAAGATATAGCATATCCTTTGAAGAAAAAATTAGCCCAACATGACATGCTGATGGTATGAGATACGTATTCAAAATTAATGCAGTGTTCCATGTATGCATTACAAATATTTACTGAGTATAAACTAGTAGATAATATACTAAGTTATAAATATTCTACAATTTAATTTTAGTGTCTTAAGGAATCATTTAGGAACTTAAAATTACTTAAGATTTGACCATACGCAGGAGTGTTGTCAATGAAAGGGAGATTTATCTCAAAGTCTGTCAGTGAATTACATAACAGCTTTAAATAACACAACACTCACATCAATATACATAGTTTTAATGCTAATGAGACTCGTTAAAACCATCATTTTGGGGAACACTTGATTGCATAATAATATTCTGCTTCATTCCTTCAGGCATTATTAAAGTGGAAATTAAGGAGATGAAAGCTCTAATTAATACCAAATCATTTTGGTATTTGACTGCAAGTAAAGGGTTCTTAAGCAAATAAAATTAATGACAGTAAATATATTTATTTCTATAGTTTTCCAGAAGTTATTCCTATACCTTAGTCTGTTTAGTGCAGAAAGGCATTATATCACTCATCAAAAGACAAGATTAAAAATAAAGGTGGTGTAAAACTGTCCATCTACACCTTGAGCTGTAGTTTCATCCAAGTTACAGATTTAAAAAGCTGTTCACAATTTCTGTTTCATGATTCTGGCATTGTATCACACTTTTAAAAGACAGGTGCATCAAATATATAAACTTTTACTGTCCCAGCAATAAGCAACAACAAAACCCCCATGAATGTCAGTCATCATTTAATGCAATTGACTTCTCAGGAGCAAGTGGAAATCTCACTGCTATTCATAGAATCATCAAGGTTGGAAAAGACCAGTCCAACTGTCAGACCAACATTATACCATGTCATGAAGTGCCATGTCTACATATTTTTTGAACACCTCCAAGGAAGGAGACTCCACCACTTTACTGGGCAGCCTGTTCCAATGCTTCACCACTTATTTGGCACAGAATTTTTTTGTAATACACAATCTTATCCTCCCCTAGCTAAACTTAATACCAATTTTTAATGTCCCATCATTGTTACTTGGGAGAAGACAACAACACCCATCCCACTACAACCTCCTTTCACGTAATTATAGAGAGCAATACAGTCTCCCCTCAGCCTTCTCTTCTCCAGGCTAAATGGTCCCAGTTCTCTCATCCACTCCTCATAAAACCAAGCCCTTCACTAGCTTTGTTGCCCTCCTCTGGACATGCTCCAGCACACTACTCTAGTCACACTACTCTGGTCATGCTACTTTATCTTCTGCCTTTGATTAAGGAGTGAAATTCAAGGCTGAGTGAAACAGCAGACATCTACTCCAATATTTTGAAACTTGTAAACTCTCCAGAAGTTTGTTCTGGGTGCGTAAGCAGAAATCTACTCTCATGTCAGTCTTTTGATTGATTTGCCTCCAGTTCTCTAACTCAGCATTAACTGGGACACTGAAGAGCCCAAGCCTTGACATTTTCATCTGCTCCTGGCTCTTTTTATGCACAATGAGAACAAAATAACGGACTTAGATTTGCTTTGTAAGTTGGGAAAGGAGTTTTTATTTTTAGTATGTGATTTTATCTTTTTTTAAGATGTAGCAAAGTAGTACTGCAAATTGCTGTGATCAAGGAGAACAAACAAATGACATTTTTTCCCAATCATTACCTACCTGGAACTAGTTTTTGCTGTGGTGCTTCAGGAATTCCATGAACTGGATAGATCCAGAGAATACCCTGAATTCCCCCATTCTCTGCTACAGTAACCCTGCGTGGAAAAGAAATGGAATCATTGTGATAAAATGCAGAGAATTTTTTTTTTCCAAAGTAATCAAGACTTAGGAGTTGTTGAAGAGGTGAGACTCCATCTTATTGTATGCAGTAATGCTAAACATATCTAAGAGAAATATTAAATGAAATCCAATCAATTCAGAACAGCAATAATTTCCATCCACATAGTTTAGCGTCTTCAAATATCATTTTGTCAGGACATGAGAACATTTGGCCTGATCTGCTCCCTTTTATGTCATGTCTACACTGATAGAAATATTATGCAGTTTATTCATTACATAAACACATCCACAGAACAATTATTATTAGCCCAAATATATCAAAACATTAGAGATATCTAAGAGTTTTTAATTGCTAAATATCCATAAGTTCACTAGCAGTTAGTACTTCATATTTCTTTATTTAAGATCAGAACAGGTAGATATTGAAACATAGAAGTCCTACTCTAAATCTGCATACTTTGCAGGGTACTTTAAAAGCTTATGTTGGATACCTGCTGCCCTCAAAATGAAACATTTGATTCTCTTGGAAACTACACACAAATGTCCAAAGGGGAAAATGATGATAGGATTGTGTTCCCTCAAATACTTTTACTTTTCCTACTGAATAAATTACCTCCTTAAGTCTTTATTTAACTCAGCAGAATCCTCATAAGGCCAGTTTTCACCATTTTCCCTCATTATATGAACTACCACCACAGTCTCATACATTTTCATTGTCTCTGGTATGAATAACACTGGGATGTCCAAATTTCCTTTTGGAGCTAATTGTGTTCCTGTAAGACAGAACAGATAGTTATGGTATTTTGAAAGCTTTGAAAATTATTTATGCTATTTTACTCATATGTTCCCCTTTTTCTTTTTGATACACTATTTAACTATTTTATCATAGTGTATTCCTCTCCCTGTAATTACTATTTCATTTTATCCTGCTCTAAGCCAAATCTGACCTTATAGCATTTGTGACCTGATTTCCTGTAATAAGGTCCTTTGTAATTCATTTCCTGAATAGAGGAGTACACAGAGTTTTGTTTTAGACTTCTACTTACTGATAAAACTTTGAAATGAGATCCAGAGAGACTCTGAAGGCTCAAAACCAAACAAGCACGATTAAGTGAATGCCCCATACTTAATATTCAAAGATCATGTATAATATATGCAAATTAATCCCATGATTTACTAGGGTTTAAGTCGTGGGTTTTGAGATCTGTGGGTTGCAACATAGAGAGTAAAGAGTGTAATACTGCATAAAAAAGACCAAACCAAAATTCCATGGAACTGACATCTCTGGGTTAGGGTTTCATTTTTAATTCTATCATTTGTAGAAAAACCTCTTAGATACGAGTAAATACTTCTACATTTAGCTTTGAATCCATTTTTGTGAAAATTTCTCATGCCTGCCACAATGCATACGTGCTAATACAGGTCAATAACTTTCTTTCCCTGAGAATGACTGAATCTGCTCAACTTAGTATGCATGGGACAATGAGCACTCTTGCTTTGATTGCTCTGCTGATAACGACAGACTGTTGTTGTTCAAAAAATGTCAGCAGGGAAATTTTATCTTGTGCTCCAAATGTTCACCTTCCTGCAGCCTAAGTGACTTGAAGGTGAAGACCTCAATGCTGAGAGCTGTAGCAGAATGAGTGAAATGAAAATTGTAACACAGTCTTGGGAAGGACAAAATATAAAAAAGAAGTGGATGCACAGAAATTTGGAAATGAAAGTGGACATATGAGACAGAGAGGAATGGTCAGAAACAAAAAAAGGTCAAGTAAGTCACAGCAGAGCTGAAGAGAAGGGTTTAGAAGACAGCTCTCCAAAATACAGAACAAAAGTGAGGACTTCTCATCTTCATCAATCCTCTGCTAGCATTTAATTATAAAGTTTACTGGACATTGCAACTTCTGTTGCTACTTGACAATCTGTTGTTGCTACCATTTATTCCTTCAACACAAACAGCAACCTTGAATAAAGATATTTGAAGTAGTTTGGGTAGATTAACAGCATATTTAAATTAATAAATTGAAGATTATTGTTAATAAATTAAAGCTTTGGTTTTAAGTTTAAAAATAGTCTAATTTGTCAGTACTCTAAACATTTCAGTCATAGAGATCTCTAGTTCCTTAACAGTGTATTAATGTATGCATATATATAACTGTATACACACTATGTATTCTGTGTATATATAGAGAGATCATTATGAGGACCAACACAAAAATAACAAGACTAACCCTATAGCTTGTGAACCAAGAGTGGGAGGGGAGAGGCAAAGAGATGGTTATAGAACACGTTCTAATCCGTCACAGTGAGACAAGGCTCAACTTGATTGCTTCACTCAGTACAAGTGGGCACATGTTCAAATATAGACCCCTTTTCATACTCAGTTGGAAAATGTCTGTGTGCAAGAGTGAATAGTGAGTTAACATCAAGACAACATACCAGCTTAAAATGTTTTTTCTGTGAAGAATTTTTAGCTAATAACATTACTGTGCTTGAGCACCCACTCTGTGCCAGACCTGGCTCCCTGCAATTTCTGCCTCTTCCCAAATATCAAGTCAGTGCTCAAAGGAACCCCTTTTTTTTTGTTGATAAAACGTGTGAAAGCAAAAATGACAGAGATGATACTCAACAGCATTTCAGAAAATGATCTGCAAAATTGCTTTGAATGTTGGCAGCATTGTGTGCAGCTGTTTATCAACTCAGAAGGGAACTATTTTGAAGGTGATCATAGCTGATTTTCTTAATTTGTTAAATAAAGAGTTACAGGTACCATCTCACTCTTTTTGTGTCAGACCTTCATAATTACATCCACATGCGTGCACACACCTATTCAATTGAAATACTAGACAAGTCTTTCTATGGATTGCAGCCATTTCCCTCTTTCCTTCCTCCTTCCTTTTCTCTCTTTCCTCATAGAATCAAAGAATGGTTTGGAAGGCACCTTTAAAGGTCATCTAGACCCCGTCCTGCAATAAGCAGGGACAACTCCAACCAGATCAGGTTGCTCAGAGCCCCATCCAACCTGACCTTAAACGTTTTCCTTCTAGGTGCTTGTGGCTGACTGCTCCTCAAGTTGCTAAAAGGCTGTGAATGACAGAGGACCTATAAACTTCCCTCAAAACTGCAAGAGCAGCTTCAGCTCCCAACAAACCACTTTATGCTCTTTAAACATACTCCCTCTGTCTTTTCCCATATGTGTAGGAAAACACTATTCCAGCACACAATATGTATGTGGGCACTTTTAGGAGAAATCACTATGACTGATCAACTTGCTCCCATTTGTCTGAGGACCTCACACATTCTGCTAGGAATACTAAGAATGTATTCCCTCTCCATGCCCTCTACACACGCCTACACACTGCAAATAACAAATTACTTATGAATCATCATCTTACGGATTACTAAATAACAAAGCTTTTCAAGCTAATTTCTAGTCTCTACTGTTTTACCAGCACTCTGGATAATTTGAAATTTAAACAAACAAACAAACAAAACAAAACAAATAAAACAAAGAATAAGCAAACAAATCTTTTCAGAAGTTACAATTTAGAACAGGGTTTTACAAATTTCATTTGCAACTCAATCTATGACAAATAGAACAGACGGTAAAATAAAAACTGGTTACACTATATATGTACTGCATATATGAACTGTAGCTTAATTATGCCTGTTATAATACATAGTGCCTTTATTTTTAAAATAAATTTTAATACAGAACCCATACAATAGCATTCTGGGTCATTCTGGCAGAAAATTGGTTATTAAAGATCATGACAAGACAAATTCTATAATATCACTGTAGAAATAGAACGCGTTCACAATTTAACAAAAAAATCCTCTTAGTAGAAGTTGTTCATAATGACAGCACTTTTTATATCACTGGGCTTGCCTGCAGCTGTCAACTAACCAACTGATCATTAACTGCTCGTACAGATTTATTTTCTTATGATTCTGCCTAGTTAGTAAGACTGATGAAATAGGCCTAATTGCAAAAACCACATATTGCTTCGCACTTCTGTTTTCTCCTTTCCATTTTTAGAATGTGGGCCAGCAACTGCTGGAACAACAGACAATATCTATGTGGACAACTTTAATACAAATGAGCTTGACCAATCAAGTTGCTCTTATTTGCCTGTGGATTTCAAGTACTCCGCTAGGGATACCAAGAACTGATGGCATTGACTGATCCCTTCTCTTCACATGAATATTTATATTACAATGAGTATCCACACCAAGTCTTCATCAGAAATTAATACTGAGGTTCTTTTTAGAATAAAGCCGCAACACATTTAGTAAAAAGCTCTGGGCCAGATTTTGATAACGCCCTACTTCTATTTCACTGTCCTACAGGCCACTAGGAAGCAGCGGTAACAGAGTAAGTACAGATGACCCTTTAAAAGATTGAAGCTGTCTGATTCTAACAAAGGACTGACATTATAGACAATGGTCTTACAGAAAATCATTTGGAGATCTGTGTCCTCCCTCATTTCTTTTTGGATAACCTGTTTTTAAGCCTTGCTCTGGAGAGCACTGATTCTGTAAAAGATTCTTTGGTCACTACATCCTTTGACACTTGAGCCTGGAATTCAGAATTGAATTAGATAATTAAATCAAACAGTATATTTCAAATTTCCTGCTTCACTTCCATGGGCCACTGAATTGTCATTGAGTTCTGCATGATTTCTGTGTCAGCCCTAGAATGTACAGCACTGTGAGAGCTAAAATTAATCAAAGTAATGAAGCAGTGGATCCCCATAGCTGCAGTTTTTGGAAGGAATACAGATTGGTTAAAAATCATTTGTTGCCTCTTCCCTAGATTATGAAATTGCTTAAAAATAAGCATCCTAGGCATTACCACTCTGATAAAATTGTGATGGCAATGAGAAAAATATCCTGCAATATCTTCAAAAAGTATCATCATCCTCTCATCTGAACTTATCTTAAAGCCATGTATTTTTCATATTAGTAAGGTACTTTGATGGCAGATTTCCTAGACATTGAAAGGACTACTTCCTTGATGCATTTCTGTTAAGTCTCAGATGCTGCAGCATCTCAGAGTTCAGATTCCTCTAACTGAAAAAGAGAGATGAGGCAGAGCTTACTATGCCTTGTTGAAGTTTGATGAGGAATCATTTAAGAGTGGGCACATTTGTTTGTTTAGGGTTTTTTTTCTTGATAGTTTCTCCGTTAAAATTATTAGTATAGAATCATTTCAACTAAAACCACAGATGGCCCTGTAAAATTAGCACTGGCCATAATGTCAACTCAGTATAATCAGGTCTGTTTTCTACTATAATCGTCAGAATCTGGAAAGGGCAACATCCAAAATATTCTCAGACAGCAGCTGCTGCTGCAGAAGGATTGCTAATTCTTTCTCAAAGAACTTATCCAGAAAAGAAGGACTGATATCAGGCAGTGATATATTGCCAGCACTCAAGTAAGTATCTGAAATACATAATAAAAGTCAGGCCTAGGTATTCTTCATTTATTTTCACCCACTAGAAGAGAAAAAAGTCTGGCTTATGTTTGAAGACTCAGATTTTTTTATATCAGCTCTTCCAAAAGTGGTTCAGTGCTGAATTCCAAAAGCTTAAGAAAGGACGGCATTTCTGCTTCGGCTGTTATTAAGGGAGGTTTCATTTTTGTTTGCATCTTTCTTTTCCCCAGGGCTGCCAATGAAGCTGCTGGAATTTTTTATTCCCTTTCAGTAAAACACGATCGCAATCCTTTGTTATGGGTCCTAATTAAAACACGAGCATTTAGCAGTCTGTGTTAGTTTTGCTACATCAGTATTATAATTAGTTTCAATGAGTAAATATGCATAGAAGTATCTGGATTGACAGCCAACAGCTTCCATCTGTGGACATATTAAAAACTTGACTGGACTTGGTAGTGGACAATCTGCTTTAGATGACCTTCTGGAGTAAGGAAGGAGTTGGATGGGCAAGATGATCTCCAGAGGTTCTTTACCACCTAAATAGTTCTGTGACTGTGCATTTCTATGATCATAGTAGATGAGTGTGCTTCTGCTTTTAAGAATACATATAAATACATTCTTTGCTAAGCCAGATGCAGACACTTAGCTCAGGGAATTGCAGGTCATATGAAGAACAGTGCATCTCCTAAAGAGAGGAAGGAAGAAGGCAGAACAAGAGATCACTGCCTTAACAATTAGCTTTTGGGTGCAATTAAAAAGTTCAGCTAGAACTGAAATTGGCCAAAAATATCAAGATCAATAAGAAAAGGTTCTTCAGATATGTAAGTAGTAAGCAGGAACACAGGGAAGACAGCCACATTGCTAAACTGAGCAGGGAAACCAGTCATACCTAATGCTGACAGGTAGAAGTTCTCACCAAGTTTGCTGATAACAGTAAACCGGTGAAGTGGACAGAAGGGAGAGGCAGCTCACAGAGAGACCTGGACATGTTGGAAAAGTGGGCTAGCAAGAACTACATAAAGTTCAGCAAAGACAGGATGACATAAACAAAAAGCCCAGTACAAGCTAGCACCTGAAATGGCTGAGGAGCAGCCTTGCTGAAAGGCACCTATGTGTCCTGGTGGACAAGCTGAACGTGGCTCAGCAGTGTGCAACAACAAAGGCAAATTGGATCCTGAACTGCACCCACAGGGGCACTAGGGGCAGAGCTACAGATGTGATCATCCCCCTTGATTCAGCACTTGTCAAGCTGTACAGGTAGATGAGTTCCTTAGGGACATGGTTTAGTAGGGAGACAGGCATGCTTGCACTCGATGATCTCAGAGGTCTCTTCCAACCTTATGATTCTATAATTCTATGATTCTATGATACTGCATCCAGTTCTGGTTCCCACAATTTAAAAAAGATGTGAACAGACTGAAGAAGGTCCAAAGGAGGGTCAGAGAGATGATCAAAGGACTGGAGAACCTGCTTCATAAGGAAAGACTGAAGGAGTTAGATCTTTTCACCCTGGAGAAGAGAATGCTCAGGGGAGACCTTATCAGAGTTTTCTAGTACTTAAAGGGCATCTACAAAGAAGATAGAGGCTCTCTCTTCACAGGGAGCTACATGTAGAGGACAAGGAGTAAAGTGGTACAAGTTGCACTGGAATAGGTTTCATTTTGACCTAAGAAAGAATTTTTTTTCAGTGAGAACAACCAATGACCGGAACAACCTCCCCAGGAACACAATGGAGCTCCTATCACCAGAGGTTTTCAGGACTCAACTGGACAGAGTGCTAGATAATTTCATCTAGGCCCCCTTTTCAACAGAAGGTTGGACCGGATGATCGTTTGAAGACCCTTCCAATCTAAGCTGTTCTATTTTTCTATAGTATTTATACAAAATAATATTCCAAGACGAATGATTTACATCTCCAAGGAAGATATTAAACAAACTTGAACAGCTCAAGACAATGTTTGAAGGGTATGTGTATTACTAAAATTCCATTTGGTCATGTGTCTTGAACCATGTATCAGAGAAGTTCTGAATGTTTTTTTTTTTTTATCTGAAATTAACCTGGAAGATACAAACATGAACTCTTCAAACTTGAAGAGTAAAATCAATAAATGAAGTATAACTTGATCTAATTTATGATTTCTCAGGGCACATGTGTTATGCTATAACTCCTATTTGAATCTTCTCTGGGATAAAGAAAATTCAATGTAATACACTTTAAGTTCAACTTATATATATTTTAGTTAGTGAAAGAAATAATACAATAAGGATGCAAAATGCTAAAACGTAAATTAATCTCACTATTTTCCTTCCCTTAGTACAGTTTATTTAGGTAGGTGTGATGCAAGACAGATTCCTTTCACAGGTGGTCCACAATGATTGTAATTCTAGGAGGACTCACTGTTTCCTGAATTATGGCTTCTCCCTCTAAAACTTAAGAGTTGTCCTTTCCGGTGCCTCTGAAAGCTTCATAATATCATAGAAAGCTAATGTTGGAAGGCATAGACAGAGTCATCTAGAGCTGGGTGACCATGAACAAAAAGACTTTTAAGTATCTCCAAGGATGGAGATTTCATAGCTTCCCTAGGCAACCTGTTCCAGTACCCAAACACCCTCACAGTAAAAGTATTCCCTTATGTTCAGATAAAAGTTCCTGTGTATCCTGTCACTGTGCACCACTGAAAAGAGCCTGGCTCTGTCCTTTCAATATCCTCCCTTCAAGTATTTATATACGTTAATAAGATCCCCCTCTATGTTGCTGAGTTCCTTAGTTGAAAAAGTCATGAATATGCAGCTCAGATGCTAATAAACAATTTCACAAATGGCTGGTTAAATCTTGAGAAGATGCTTTAAGAAATAAATGGCCCAAATAAAGGAACGAATGTTTGAGTCTTTAACTGAAAGGCTTCAAATCATTACTATCATAAGCACACAATAAAATATATTAGATACAGCACATTCATAAGATTTGTTTGCCATTTTATGAATCTTTTGTTAATACAATTTTGTATACTTCTGGTAGAGTCTTTCTGGCTTATTTCATTAAGAGATTTAATTTAGAAGAATTTATTCCTGGTACAAAATAATAGATACAAGTTAAACATTTGCTATTTAGATTAAAAGAAATGGACTGAGAATAGGGCTCAGTAATTAAATGCGTTCTTTTATTTAATGCAATTTATTGTAGTTTTAAATGAAGCATGTCTAAAAGGCCAAGCATAAAGTTTCCTTTATGATTTTAAAATTGTCTTTCTTTAACTAGCAGTCTATAGTGCAGCTGCAGCTAAAACCAAAATGATTCTTTTGACAGAAATATCTATTGCATTTATTTATCGTTGAAGTGCAGTAAAGACTAAGATTACAAGGGTTAAGCACACTGAGGGAAAAAAATGTATCTAAGTACAGTAATCACTTCTTTGGTGATAAAACAAGAAAGGTTACACTTAAGATCTTTAACTATGAGAAAACTTCAAAAAATACATGTAACATCATGAAGATCACACTCACTTATTGAGGGAAGATAAACGGACAATAATTTTTTTAATCCCCAGTATAAGATTATCACTTAATATATTTCAGAATATCTCCATCACTTCCATATTACATCTGATTATCAAATTTGGTGTAAAAATGTTCTGCAGTAATACAGAAATGATGTAGCCTCCTAAACTGTTTTAGCACAGAACATCCCTTTTCTCTCCAAATCTGGCCATCCAGACAGGTTTTACCCAACGAAGTGTAAATCTGTCTAAGCTGTAAGCTGCCAGCTTCTCTAGGAGATCTCAGAGGTCTCTTCCAACCCTATGATTCTATGATTCTATGAAAGCATATACAAACATTCAGGTAGATAACATCCACTAAACTGGTCACCTAGTCATACAAGGAGATCAGGTTGGTCAATCAAGACCGGTGTTTCAAGAATCCATGCTGGCTGGGCCTGATCCCCCGGTTGTCCTGCACATGCCTGGTGAGTGCACTCAAGATAGACTGCTCCATAATCTTCCCCAACACCAAGGTCAGGCTGACAGGACTGTAATCTGTACATCTGTCCCATCTTCCTTTGACCGTTTATACATTTGAAAACTGTATCATCCTTATTTTCCTGATGAAAACTTTCTGTTGATAAAAATTGGCGAGATCATCCAGGCAATCAAAATCTAAAGGTCTGCAGCACAGTAATGTCCTACATCCAAAGTCAAAGAAAGCAGTAGGCATACTGCAAAGTCAAAGGAAAAAATGCAAAATCTCTTCTACATCATTACTATTAAAGATGTAACAATACATCTTTTTTTCCTGAATAATTCTATTTGTGACATATAAAATAATAGTCAAGTAGAAACAGGTCAATTGGTTCTTCCTAAACTAAATCTTCATTTTAAATCTGCACACATTTAAAAATAACTCTGATAATGTCGAGAGATTCATTCATAAATAATCATATAGAACAACAACCAGAGGCATAGTGTGGATGAAGTGATATTGCTGAGGTTAGCAGAAGGACAGACAGTCATATTGTTTCGAAATGGGACCTTACATGTTCTGCCCTACTGTGGTAACAAGAAAATCTGGTCCACACAGCTTCTCTCCTTCTTTACTGCAGTGAATTAATTCTGTTCTATATACAATGAAACAGTCCACCAGCGTATAATAACCTGCCTAAAATATTAAAAATAACTAGAAAACAGCCACAAAAATATTTTGAAAATTCAAAGCCACACAACAAATACAACAGTTTTCATATACAATTGTGATTTTCTTTTTAGGGCCCAGCTGCAAAAAAATCCCATCAAACTTTATCCTTTTTCTCTTAAAGAAAGTTCATGTTACCCTAAGATAAAGTACTAGCAAGTAAATTAAGACTATGACAGCTTCCCCTTTTCTTAATCTTCTTCTAGACTCAAACACACCAAAAATGTCTTGAGTCCATGGTTGAAAGGAAACGGTAATTGCTTCAGTTCAGGTGTAATTGAATTTGTGACATATGCCAAATATCTGATATTTTTGGCAGATATATTTTTACTTTCATTTTAAACTTTTCTTTGAATATACATATCTCTTGGTCCGATCTCTGAAAGCACAGTCAAGCTCTGAAGCTAAGGCAGATTGTAATCAAAATCTGCAAAGTGTTATGAAATCAGTAACGACACTGGTGCTGTTACGTCCTTCAACTTTTTATATACAACCTAAACTTGTACTGCCTGTTACAAGTTTCCAGGAGACATATCTCACTTCAGACAGCAGATAGTAACTGGAAACATATATGTGTATATATATACACACACGCACACATATACGTCTGCAACTGACTCTTGTCAGTGAACGGGAGAGAATGACTACTTAAGCACTTTTGTCTTTTCCAAAGTATTTTTCTTGACATAGTTTGTAAACTTTCTAAGCTATTATTCTCCTCTGTGAGTCACATATATGTATTTCCTGAGTTATGCATTTTCATAGTCTTGACCATAGAATCATAGAATCATCAGGTTCGAAGAGATCTCTGAGATCATTTAAGTCCAGCCGTCCCCGTCCCCTTATTCAACCATGTCCTTGAGAAACTCGTCTACTCATCTTTTAAACACCTCCACGGATGGTGACTAGACCACTACCCTGGGCAGCTGTTCCAATTCCTGACCACTCTCTCAGTAAAGAAATTCTTCCTAATGTCCAGTCTAAACCTCCCCTGGCACAGCTTGTGTCCATTTCCTCTTGTCCTATTGCTTGTCACTTGTGAGAAGAGACCAGCACCCACCTTGCCACAACCTCCTTTCAGGTAGTTATTTATACTCTTCTTTATTTGAGGTTTACAGGTTTCTGTAGTAAGGCAGAATTGAGGTCTACATAGGTTTCTTTGTTTCTTAGTACTCAAGAAAATAGACTCAAGTTGGTAAGAAGAATCCCTCTTGAAAAGTAACTTTTGCCCATTGATTTCACTTGTGTCGTAAAACAGTAGTTATATGAATGACAGAATCCACAGTGTGCTATACATATATTTCAAAGTTAAATACTTCCTGTAGTAGGAATATTACATCTATTGGAGGGAATATGTCTGTAGCCCTGCAGTGTGTAAAAATGGTTTCTTTCCATAAAATTAAAAGGCTTTTAGTGGTCTTACAAGGCAAGGTTTAAGCACTTGATTGACATAAATCTTGGCATAAGTTGATTTTAGCTTCTTTTATTTATGATAGCAATTGCTTAGGATATTGTAAGCTTATAGAGATCTAAGTAAACATGTGTGCAGATTGACTTATCTATGATACTACAATAAAAAAATGGTTTGCAAGAGTGTAAACACAGGATGGTATCAGACATCCAAAACACAAATGAGAACTGTTGCTACAGGAATACAACCTTGTTAAACCAGTTAGATAAAAGAGAAAACAGAAAACTGAATAATTTGAGAACCAGTAAAAAGAAAGTGCACTTACAGAGACTGTGTTAAGATAATGCATAAAAATAAATCCAGTCAGATCCCAAACCTGTTGAGGAATGAACACTTTACTAGCCCTCCAACCAATGAAGTTTGAGCATAGACAGCTCTCCGACACCTCCACCCAACCTCTGCATCTCAGGAGAAGTGATGCTGTCAAGCTTAAGACCCAGAGAGAGAAAAGAAGGATGTGCATTTTACCAGGAAAAAAAGGTAGATAATAGGAAAGTTTCTCTATGTAGCAATTTTAACTATATTAATAGAGGGTTTTCTGTATTAGCACCATTATGAATGGTAGTATTATTGTAACTGGACTAAAAAAACTTTATTAGCCTGCCAAATTAGACAAACAAGAATTTTTTTCCTTCACTAATGTACCTTTTTGCCCACCATGTTTTGTGTGCAACATCCTAAACCCCTACATATGGCAATGCCAGCCTCAATGTTAACCCCAGAATATAATCTCTAGTTTCAAACATCCTGAAGAAACAAATTACACCTATTATTAAACATACAAGTAAGAGAAATGAAGCTTAAATGAATATATATGGTCAAGGTCCTACATACAAAGTGTAAGAGCAAGTAAAGTACAAAACACAATTCTAGATTACTTGCATTTCAGCCTTAGGTAGAATAATGGGATTTGGAACCAGGGGTTTAGTCTTTATGTGAACTGTTCTAAAAGCTGTCCTTTTAACCAAAACTTTTCTTCTACTCACAGCTTTGCAGATCAAATTTCTTTGTCCTTGTCCTTATAGGTAAAATATTAAAAGGTTAGACAAATACTGCTGCAGTGTAACTGAAGTATTTGGGTTTTGGCTATGAGCTGATGTGTTCAGAGAACAATCTTCAAGGCTTGAGACCTCTATTGCCCTCAAGTTACTTCTCTCTATAGAAGTTTTGTCTCATGATTTTGAGTAGTTTCTTTTCTCAGATAGCCAAATAAATATTTCAAAACTTTGGTTCTATATGCTACACATATAAAATAATATCAGTTGTAATGCAGTTCTGTTTGTTTGCTCATGTGGTTTTAGATGTATTGTGGACTTTCCAGGGAAATAACATATGATGCATTAATAAAAACAGCAATAGATGACTTGGTTCTTCAACCAAGCAGTATTCACTTCCTAATGCTAGCTATGAGTTCAAGATGTTTCTTGTAGCATAATGCAGGTGAAAAACAAAAAAATAAAAATCATGCACTCTGCAACCAAGGTTTCAGGACTCAATTTATAGAACTAGATGTAGGAAAAGAAAATCCCTCAGAGAAGACAAAGAACCTGCATTTCTTTTACATTTATTAGCAAGTCATTTCGATTACTTCCTTGGTCCAGGAGAAAATGAAGCCAAATAATGGCCTGGATGTCATTTCTGCTGTATTTTATCACAATTTTAGAAGTGAGCATTGATCTAACTGCAGCAGCCTCATACAGAGGCCAGTAATCATACATCCAGGACGGCAATTTAAAGAATACATCTTATGTTCTGGCTGTGAACATTATAATGCTAAACCTGCTCCAGAGTTTATCAAGACTACCACAGACTAGTAATTTGTCCCTAGAGGAAGTAAAGAAAAAACCAACAGCAATATCCTCTAGCAAGAAGCTATGTTGAACTGTCAAGTCCCTTTCTATTTCAGATATATTTTGGATTTTAATGGCCAATTCATACTGATTTGTTCGTTTTTTTAATAAATCACGCTTTCTGACCGAACTCATACATAATGTACTTGTCTTAGGTCCACAGCTCTCAAACTACAACACCATTTATTTTTCCAACTCTGAAAATTCTCATGTCTACATAATATCGTCTTTTATTGTCAGTGTAGTCTCAAATGGTGTTTATGTACATCTCTGCTACTCAGTCATTACACCCCATAAGGGCACATCGGTTTAGATATCTGTTCAGAAATATTTTAACCCTACTGCAAAGATGTGGGAAACGTCCTATCAGTTAATGTGGCACATAGCTACTCACCTGTCAGGCTTAGTATATATACAGATAATATTTAAATTTTATTAAGATTTCAATAAAGTCACATAATATTTTATCCTCTGAATCCCTGTAGTTAATATGATATTTACTACAATTCCCCTGGTTTCCTGAAGGATACTTGAAATGTGGTATGACTTTCCAGTTGTAAAGACAATTAGCAGTTCTTGGTTGGGAATTGTGCATTGCCTCCTGTAGTGTGAACAAGGTTAAAATCAACTCTATAGTCATAAGTTAGAACAAACAGTAGTCAGTATTTCAAAAATCCAATAAATAAATGAGTTGGTGGACACATAAATTCAGAGAGAAATATACAAGGATATGCTTGGGGACCTCCAGAAAAAGAAGAAAAGGACAAAATTCTTAGAATCAGACATGTAAGAAATCAGCTGGTCAGGAAAGACTTGCTAGGGCAGGAGATAAAGAAAATCAAATAAAGTCCCCTAACAGAGAGGGAGAAGAAGCCAGTAAAAGTCAGAACTGCTATTAAGATATTCTGGAAGGCATCAAGGACCGAAATTACTTGACAGCATTAGGATGTTTCTGAATAGTACTAACACAGAAAACAGGCTTTGGATGACTCAATGCTAAACAGCAGTTGCAGTCTTTCTGATCAGAGGTGGCTGTTGCAGATTCTATGCATCTATGTGAATCCAGAAATGGAAATCATATCTAATCCACAACTCAGGAGGCAAGATGACTACCATCAACCTTTTCATATGAAATATGAAATACAAAACAAAGGTCTACAATTTAGCTTTTACTTATTTTGACACAAACTGTTCATTTTTAGTTCTTAAGAGGAGACAAGTTATTTTTCTTTTGATTCAGAAAGGAACAGATCATCATTGCTGATTCTTTTATAAAACTTAATTAAAATACAGTAGTAGATAAAACTACATGAAAACAATACCTTTCTGGAATAGGAAGGAGATATTTTAGGTCAGTTACTGTAACTTCCACACATAATCACTTGTGGTGCGATAACTGGGAATTAAAATTTTCATGGAAGTGACTTAATCAATTAGGCTTACTCATTTTAATACTGTCAAAATGAGAAGAAGCAGAAGATGACAACGAACAGATCTTCACAAGCTGTCATTTGGTATGAATTTTTAAGAAAAGAAAATGTTTATTTTCTGATATATGGCAGCAAGGAGCCCTAGAGAAGGTTAGGAAGGAGTTAAAAAAATAGTAGGGTTTTTTTCTACAATCTATAGCTTTTTCTGAGGGAATACATTTGATCTCCGAATTTAATTTCATTATTAGGTAACCTCCTTTTGCATAAATGCTACTAACCACAAAACTTAAAAGAAAATGGTGATTCTTTAGAGCCAACAGACTACAAAGTTTATATGTAAAGAAAAGAAAGCTTCTACAGTCCATTTTGATTGAAGGTACTTGACTTCTTGCTCTTGATTTCATCCTGCAGTAGTAAAAGAATAAGCAAAATACTACAAAAGAAATTCTGAAAATGTTAATTCAGAAAGTACTTTTGGCCATTTTTGACTGAAACAATACAAGCATGTTCAAAAAATGTTTACTTATCCAGAACTCTGCAGAGATTTTTTTTTCCATTTTTCACTGCTAAAAATTTCAGTCATTGTGATCACCAAACTTGATATAAATACATAGGATTTTTTAGAACTCAAATGAAAAATCAAGGTTCAGTCTCAATAACTCTTCTCAAACAAGAGAATTTAATTAGAAAAAACAAGCCTCCTTGATTTAAAATTTGCCAGTGATAGTGAATCCTCCACATTTCTTTGAGAATTGTTCTGAGAGTTGATTAAGCTCATTGTTAAGAATGTGTTTCATTTTGTATTTGGCTACTGAATAACTTCATCTTGTTACAGTCCCTGTTTTTTCCTCTGAGAGTGAACACTCTTCATTACCAACAATCTGTTTTTTAGAGAGGTAAAACAAATGAGTCATCACCAAATTTCTCTTTGGTCAGCTAAATAATTTGAGATCACTGAAACTCTCACTTGAATCACTTATACATGCTTCTATTGCAAAGATGAACATCTGTAGAAGGCAACATATTCTAAAATTGTTTATCAAATGGAGGGACTCCATATGTAAATATGCTCTAAGAAATTTAAAAAAACTATAATTCTCTAATCGATAACAGGCAGAGGTACTAAAAAGTAGGAATAAAACACATTTCCACTTAATTCAGAGTTGGGAGAATTAGGTAAATCTGGGGATACAAGAAACAAAAATAACATAAAAATTCATTCTCAATTTTGAAAAGACACAAATCAATAAGAAGAAAAGACTAATATGATACAGTTGGTGATTTTACACTTGAAGAGATATAAATCAAGTTGCAAAGGTAAGGATCATCCAAAATTTCTTCAATAGCTACTGACATAGTATTATATTTTGTATTGGAGCTATTCTGTGTGATAAAACTGAATTGCTTGTTTGTGCATGTAGAAAACTTAATATATTAGTCACACAGGTCAGAATAACAGTTATTTTCAATAATCAACTTATTTTCCTATATAATAGAAAAGAGAAGATTGTATACAATGGCTAGAAAAAAAGAACTATGAAAGCTTCTAATAAGCATACAATTCAGCTTGTGTTTTCTGTTGGTTTTATCTAGCAGCGGGTTTAGCTTACACTGCTGGTATTCATTGTGGAAAAGGCAGTGCTACCTGTAATTAATAGATATAAATTTCTATGGGCTGTTAACCTTTATTTTATCTTAATATATGAAAAAGACAATGATTTAATTTATAAGAGATTTTCAGCGCTTGTGAAGCGATCAGATAAAAGATAATTTAGCTGTAGTTTTCAATGCAATTTACAAAACAAGGATATTTAATTTTGACAATCTTTTAACATAAGGAGGCAAACAAGGAAATAACAAAATATGTTTTGCATTTAATAAGTTCATTCATTACAAAAAACTCTTATCTGTAAACTGGAATGACTTCAGCACCTTACTGAAGAAGTTTATAGTTCCAATGAAACTGAGTCACATCAGGAAGTTTCATGGACTCCTTTGTGGTTTCATAGAACAGGCAACATTCTAAGTCTCCTTTTAGACTTTGCATGAAAATTGTTTTCCAGATGCTTCACCAAACCATTATGAGAAAAGAGGATTTGCTTACCTTATCAAGCCTGTAGGTTTTTTTTTTTTTGGAACAGTTACAGCCTTAGAGAAAGATTTAGTACATGTATACCTCTGTATTTCTGTGTTAAAATGAATACAATGTTAAATACCTTCCCTGAAGCAAATGGAGCTTTGTGAAAATAAAATTATCAAGTACCTTAATAGGTGAGGGTAGTAAATACTTAGGCATCAGTACACTTTCATTACCTATTTAATTTTTAATGATTACAGCTATTTTCACAAATACAGGTTTTGCCTAAAATAGCACACTTATAGTAATATCAGTGTCAAATCCATGAGCATAAACCACTGCATGGTAAAATTAATGTCCTAACGAGAAGAGGCCCAGAAAGTCTTCTGACTTTGCTCTCATACGTTTTTAAACATGTTGCCTTCTCAAAAGATATCATTACTGTGTAAAGAAATAAGCTCCATTTCCCTCCATTCAGCAGATGAGTTATGTATGTTGTTAACATAAACTCTGGTATCTAATGAAGAATTTTGTGTTGCATGCTTTAATGGTTCTGAGATTTTACTCCTTGTCATTCATTGTAAAGGTGATGATTCAAATACTTTTCACCTATTTCTAACATAACTCTTTGTTCTGCATTTCCCTAAGAATAGCCAATTTAAGCCCTGTACTTAATATCAAAAGCTACCTGTTGGCTTAAATACTGTGATTTGTAAGCAGGATAAACATCACATTAAAAGAGAGGCAAAGACTGAGTTACAGTTAAAGCACAGTTTCCTCTATTACACATGGCAGACAAAGCAATAGTGTTCGCATTCTTTTTTCCTGGCTTGGTTTGGGATTTGAGTGGGGTTTTCCATCTTGATACCAGTGAATTTTAAAGAAATAAATATGGCTTAAATCTAAATATTATTGTAAGGTGCAAGATTGTCACTGTTGATAACTGAAGGTATCAACCTGATCTACATGTAAATAGAAAAGGTTTCAGCATAAATACTGTGAAAGCTGAAAATCAGGTCCTGTATGCATCAGAAAAGGTAGAAGAGAAAGATAAATCAATTTTTACTGAGACTTAAATGAAGAGGAAAGATGTACTAGCGATATGCATTCTTTTTAGCAAATACACTCAGGCAGGTACAATCCCAGAGGTTTTACCAAACCAAAATAGACCCTGCCTAATCAATCAGGCTTTGTGACAGAAAAGCAAATCAGGGAATCCAATTCCCCCTGGTAACTGAAAGATATAAATTTCTAATGAGACTGTGAATAATTTATTAACTTCACCATAAAAAATTATTTTGAATAATTTGTTAATCTTAATAATAGTATGACAAAATATCTAGGGAAGAGAACTAAAGCAGTGGAGTATTAAGAATATGATGTTCATTTTAATTAAATTATGTCTTCCCTACAGAGAATAGTTTTAAAGATCCCGTTCATCAAGAACTAGAACTATAGTATTATTGATCAAGGTTATGTTTCGTGAACAAGCAGAAGTATATAATTTTGACATGAACACACAGATATTGGCATACTAAAGTATTTATCAAAATAATTAAAGACACAAATTATCGCACCTCAATTCACATCACAGCAATTAGAATACATGCCTAACACATACATTTACATTTCCTGTAATTTCAGGGCAACTGAAACAGATGTTCAAATTTCAGGGTTTTTACTATTTAGGGATTGTCTTATGTATCTGAAATTAAACATACTCAAATACGCTACAGAATCAAGAACTTCATCCACCAGTAAGAACTGAACAAACCAAATGCATCTTTCCCTATCATGAATAATTTGTCTGACATCTAAATGCAACTGTTTGCAGCTATTACTTCAAATATTGACATACCCTACCACAGAACCAAACACATTATTTAAGTCTGTACAAAACTCATTACGAGATGCATAGGGGAGAGAACACGGAGCAGGAAAGAGAAAGACTAAAGTGGATGAGGGAGGAACAAGCACAGGAAAATAAACATAAAAGAGGATAAAATATGCCAGTCGGGGTAGAAGGTTCTGACCAGTAAGCCTGTCTGGCAATGCCTCTAGCTTGTTCACTATCCTATACTCTTGTCAAATCCTATATCCATCTTCTGTGTAAATATGCTCTCTGTCCTGAGTCTCTGTGTGAGTTGGTCAGTAGCAAAGTTCAAACTGGACTAGCCAGCAAGTGAATGGAGGCCTGGGTGCCAGCTACTGGACACACTAAGCCTGACACCAGTCATTGGAGAGAACAGTGTTTTGCACGGGTGGTTGGGTGTCAGCTGCCACCTAATATTAGGTCAGACCAGCCAGCAAGTAGCAGGAGGCCAGCGTCTGGAAAGACCCATGGTCAGTACCCGTGTCTGGGTAATGGGCTCACAGACTGAGTAAGCATACAGAACAGATATAAATCTGTCTTAGTATTCAAGAGACCAGCAGACAAACATGTATTTGTTAGCTGAGTAAGCAGAAGTATGTGTATGTTCTGCTAGTGAATTTTGAGCTGAATGAGCCATCAAGTAGGAGCAGATCAGCAAGGTCTGAGCCGGTGACAGGACAAGGAGCCTAGGAGCCAGACATGAGTACTGGAGAAACTTAAAAATCTATGCTAATATTTAAAAGATCTGTGGGGGTGTAAGTGGATCAACAGAGTGAGGGAGTGTTTGTGTGTACCTCCAGCACAGTTAAATTCTAATCAGCTAAACACCAGTTACTGTACCAGGTTGCCCATGCTGTTGATATTTATGTGAGTGCTATTTGTTTTTATGAGTGTGCTGGTAAAGACACTGCTCTCTGGGTTGATCTGTGGGGTTGGCTGTGTTTTTACTCTGTATGTGTGTTTGTCTGCTGGTCTGCCTGCAGAAATAGCTGCTCAGCACGGGTAGGTGGGCAGGAGAAGTACCTGGATCAAATTTGGCTTCAGCAGAAGGGGAAAGAGAACCCTCTGGGGTCCCAAAGTCGATTGGATTCTTACCTCTGACAGTCTGAGGTTCACGTTGGTTTTACGCATACTAAGCTTTTTGCTACATCATAGACCCTCTTAAATGCTAAACCTCTTTGTTTAGCAGGATATTCTACTGGCAACAACTTTGCATCTAGTTATCACGTATACTGCTAAACTAAAGCCCATCCAACACTGACTTCACCAAGAAATAGAAAATAAATATCTGCATGCCCAGCACACTCTGACAGCTTTCCTAATCAATTCAAGTGATGTGTCCTGAGTACCTAGCGATTAGACTACAAAAAGAAAAACATAACTTTCATTTTTGTTCCTTTTGACTGCAATTCAGATTGAGATTTCATGCATTTCCAACTGAGGTTGCTACGCACAAACGTTTTTGGAAAGCAACAGAAATACGTATCCATTGAAAGGTTGTCAAATAGAATTACAGGTAGAGAAGGCTAGACAAAAGAATTCATAGAGCTCTGGAAAATGTGTATAAGCAAGGTTAGTTGTTTGGCAGAATAATCATGGCATGATTTGACTGTATAAGTTTGACGTGCAGGTAGATTTTACACAAACATAAGGTAAAAAAGAGATGTTCCAACACCACATGCCTGGGTCTGTGTTACATTACACTAAATTCTAAGAGACTCCAGGTACATCCCTGCTCTTCAGAGTCCCTCAATAGGGCAGTTACACAAAATACCAATGTATTGTCTTATAGCTGACTTCTAAATACCTGCCCCCAGTGACACTTTACACCGACACTGGAGGTTGGACTTCTAAGAACATTTGATTCTACTCAGGATGAGTAAAAAAGGGTCAGAGCAGGGGTCAGAACCTCATAATAAAATAGATAGATGAAAAGCTTTACAACTTGAAAACAACAATTTTAAATGAAGTTGAAGTACATGATGATCCTGCAGGCCAGTTAAATCGAATTCTGATTAAGAGAAATCTTAAGGCTTAAGGGTTCACTGACTGTAAAGCCTGAGACACTATATTGAGAAGTATTGTTTTATCGGTGGGGGTAAAAAATTTTGTTTCGCTATGGAATGTATACTATATATGTAATTTGACTTTCCCTTAGCTCTTGTTTTATGTTTGAGACTCATTCTTCATAGACAAAAAGAAAAAAAAAAGATTCAATGAAATGTTTTACAAAAAGTTATAGAAAAATTCAGTGCAAGAAAAAATGAATTCAACAATGTAATTATCAAGCACTCTTAAGGCATAAAACTTGAAGGCTGAAAGCTCAGTTTCAATACTGCCTTCTAGCATTTCTGCATTAAAATAAAATCTGTGCCCCAGACAGTCACTTAATAAAGTAAGTTCAAATTGCCTTTTCTCTCCTGGACAGAATATGGTACTTAAAACAAAACAAAACAAATACATTAAAGTTCAAACCAACTAGCTTCCTTTGCATCAACCCTTCAGACCCTCTTGTGAATAACATCTAATTTTATCGTGATGTTCCAGCTCAAAAAGTTGTTACACAAAAGGTTCAATTTCTTTCCTACACATATCTCCTTTTTTAAAAACACCATATGCTAAGGTTTTTTTCAAGAATTCTGTAATTGTTTTCAGCCTTTTCATCCTTTTCATTAGGAAAAATGTTCTACATAATTGTTCCATCTTTCTTTATATTTTGCTGTTAATATCAGTATAAGTAGGGTGAGGTTGGGGTTTTTTTTGTTTCTGTTTTAGTCTTCTATCCACATTCAGCAAAGTTAGACATGGACCTCCAATACTCCTTCAATGCTTTTTGAAAATCAACAGCTGGATAGACAAGAAAAGTCAACTTAAACACAGTAATGTTGAAAAGCTACAGCGGATTCAACAGTTGTAATTCTCATTTAGGAAAACCTGGATAGTTTAGGGAAGGCAGAAAACTTAGTCTTTAGTGTATATTTGAGGTGGAGTATGGACGTATAAGGGTCTTGCAAAGATAAATTAATGGGAGACTGAGACATGCTGTGATTTTTCCAAGAGCAGAGAGGAACAGATAAAAGGATATAAGAGAGAAGCTTAAAAAAAAAAATCAAGCTTCTTTAGTTCTGTTCCTCACGAAAAAAGTGATGCTGCCTCTGTTCATGTGCGTCTGGAAAAGAAAAGATTAGTGCAGATAATTTTTTTATAGCCAATTTAGAGCTAGGTATTGATTTAACGATTAATTTACAGGATGAAACAAATCTGTGTCTCTGAATTTTTCATTGAGTTTATTACCTAAACAGCTGAAGGCTAGAAGCAAGAACTAAGAAAAGGAGAGGAGAGGAAGTAAGTAGTTCCATCTTATTCAAGGACACATTCTGGCTCTATCTTCTCCATCCACAGCTGTTATCAAATAGATTAGCAGCAATATGCCATTCTAAGTAAGAATTAATCATCTTTGCATTTTCTAATTCTATTGAAAGTGAATGAGATAATTTCTTATCAAGTCCTAAAATACAGCAGATACTTTTGAATAGAGAAATGGGCTAAGAAAATGTGAAATAGCAGCCTTCCCCGAGGCTGATTTACATAGTTTAAATGCTCTGAAGTGCTACAGTCTGGATGTTTAATAACAAAGCATGAGATTCTGATGAAACCTACTACATGGCCTAGCTTAAATCTATGAGGAAATTAGAGCTTCAAAATCTGGTTTCCATGATAAATCCACATGGGAAGTCTTATGTGGATTTGCATGACATGTGGTTTTCTGATGTCTCCCCTTCTTTTACTTACATCCTGAATATCTTTTGACCTCTCTTTTTGCAACATCAGGAGAGCATGCTGAAGTAGATAAATCATTTCCTTACATAGTCAAAGGAATATACTGTTCTATTCCTTCAAATCAAGAGTCTGTTTTTAAAAGAACAGTAGTGGAGACTGTCTGCTTATTGTTGCAGTGCTGCCTTTGACTCATTCACTTTAAACTATTTCAGTAAAACAGTTGCCTGAATTTGCAAGAACCACACCATATAACTCGTAAACAAAGTAAAACTCAAAGGTAAAAAGAGTGCATATAACAGGGCCTTATAAGTAGAGATATGATATAGCTTGAAGACACTCCAGAGAAGTATAAAGAAATATCTTTTTGTTGTTCATTTTATTAGACTATTTTGTATTTTGATGTACTAATATGCCAAGTACACTTATTTCATTGCTAAAAAGCACATCACTCCTTAAAACCATAATTCCACCATAATTCCTACTGCCTGTAACTAAGCTTTCCTGTAAGAATATATTTGAGGACAGATTTCCCAACTATTCAGTCACGTGGGCACTTTAGAGGAGTGCCTTAAAATGTGACACAAAAATGTCCCTGCTGATTGCTGCTTTTCTCCACATGGTGAAATTCTTGAAGATGCTGCGGCTTTAGAGAGCTCTCCAAGGCTTCCCATGCCGACAGTAGAGACAAACTGCACTCAAGAATGTCATCAGCTGGAACGCGTTGACTTTGTTAGCATATGGCTCTGGAGATAAATATGGCTTTGACTGCATCAATCCTATTGCCATGTCGTGTCCTCATAGTGACGCCCTCTTTGAAAAGAGCATGCTTCTCTGTCAGCTATAACATGAGAGCTCTGCTTTCATAATGCTTTCACCTGGTTGATTGAGGTAAGCCAAGGTGATTCAGTAATCAAGAAACTGCCATGTACACAGAGTAGGAAAGAGTCCCATGTCTCCTCTTCTGCTGGCAGCTTCACAAACTAAATCTGCATCTGTAAAATCTTCCAAGTGTCATGACGACACTTCAGAGATACCAGCACAGGGGAAAACACGAGCTGAAGGTTTAGACAAGGCAACAGGCATACACACAGGCCAAAGATGGCTAAGAAGGAATATCATTCTGTCTTGAATACCCTGTGTTTGAGAAGGCTGCTATTTTGTGGTGAGCATAAACTATAATTTCTTCAAAAGTCTGTGTAATTTTCAGCATAGCAGTCCACCTGCCTGTGAAGCAAAGCCTAATTAGGTGCAACAAAGCTCCATAACTTTGGACTGATTTTGCTGCAAAAATTGTTAAGGTGTGAGAAAATATCTAAGCCTTGCAAGATAAGAAAGGTAAAAGCACAGACAGAATGGTAGTAGCAGCTCAAGGACTCAATAAGACACTACTGAAAAGATATAAAAAATCCAAGAAAAGAAAGCAAATAAACAGAAGGTGGCAACACAGCAACATCATGGTTCAGCCTATTACAAGAACAGTGGAGGCTGAGCCATCCTCAAATGACTGTTTATACAACCTCTGATGTAAATTATAAAGTGTAAAATTATTTCTGCCTGTTGTGAGTGACCAAACCATGGTCACAGAATGCAGCTAAATCATAGAAGAGAAAGGAGAGCTTAACATTTTCCAAAATATTTTCAAAATAGTCTGCTAGAATGAAGAACTATTTCTCAAACAGCTTTTTTTTTCCTAACTTTTCAAGTCATTTTGTGATAATAAAAGCATTAGAAAAGAGACAGAAACAGTCTCTCAAGGAACTAAGACAAATAGGAAAATCAAGTATGATAGTTTCAGTGTTTTTCATTCTTTAAAGGTAATCACAAGAAAAAATAAGATCCTAAAAGCTGTATTACCGAAAGAAAAAAGCAGATGCAAATAAGCATTGATTTAATTTAATTTAATTTAATAATTTTTAAAAAATTAATTAAGAATGAGGTCTTGAAATCTAACAATTTAGGGAAATGGTCTGCAGACCTCAACCAAATTTATGCCATTTCTTACGTGAAATTAGTTTAAAAGACAAATTATCCATAATCACAGTAGATTGTACATAACATAAAAAGCACACTAAAATGCTTTCTTAAATATTGTTGAATAAAATATGAAACTCTAATAGTAACATGCTTTCAAAGTGCATAGACAGAATTTTAATACCTCTAGATTTGATTGCTTTCACAGTGATTTAATACTGCAGGCAGGTTTTTTGGAAAATGTTTCCCTAGCACTCTATACATTTATTGAATATATTTTATCTTTCCCTACTAAGTGCTTGGGAGACTTAATAAATACATATGTTTTACACTAAAGCAAAGTTAGAAGAAAAATTAAATAGCTAATCACAGAGATCTCAACAAAGGGAAGAGAGATGAACCTGGAACAGGTCACATGACAGCCTTAAAATATAGAAGTTTCTAAATATAAAACTTGTGTTTACATGTGGAGAGATAGCTAAAAGACTAGTTTCTGCTAACTGCCTCATTTACTGTCCTCGTGTGATGCTACACCAAGTCTTTCACAATGGACTGGCTTACTGACCACCTGAAACATCAGCTAAGCCATAAAATGCAATGATGAGGTTGAATGCAAAATGAGATCATGGATTCAGTATTAGAACTGGATGAAGCAATGCAGCTTTAGTTACTGAGAAACAGTACCAAGCAGTCCAGAAGCCTTATGTTGCTACCGTGAAGCCAAGGCAGAAAAAACTGGTAGTCTACCATGAGCAACGATTTTCCAGCTAGTATTTTGGCTTTTTTGTAGAAATATGATGGAAAAATTATTTCAAGATTGTCAGCCTATCTTACTATTTCTGAAATTCTCCCTTCAGTTTTTAGAGTCAGTGAAGATAAAAATGCAATTCATTAACAGCAAGCATGGGCTTTCCATAGGTGTAAATGCTGCTCAAAATCATCAGCTATCATATTCTAACAAGTCTACCGAGAAGAATACTCGGTTCCAACACGTTTTCTTTTTCATTACAGGGAACAGTGATAAAGTAGTAACCCTTATATCTAATCCACACGTCATCTACTGTTAAGTGTAAGGAAAAAACCCAGAGTCTTTCCATAAAAGATATTCTTAATGTGATTCCACTGTCCCTGTTTCACGAGTAAGATGAGGTGTAAAAAAAAAATATGTATTCACCAGCCTTATGGACTCCCATCAAGGGAGGCTGGGATGCAGAATCCCCAGAGCAAAAGATTTATATAAGAAAATAATTGAGATATAAAAGAATAAGTAATGGAAAGTACACTTTTTAAAGAATGTCTTACTGCTTTAATATTTCTATCAAGTGATTGCTCAGTTTTACTATGTAAAATTTGATCGTTATGAACAGCTCATGACTTCTGTGAAAAAAATAATCACCTGACAACAGTTACAACTTTTATAAATGCCTGTGTAAAATGCACATATAGAAAATTATATGATATCCAGATCGATTCATACATCTTTTTCTTCTAAATTCTTCTTTCTGTATCACCAAGGAATATTGTTGAGGCATAGTAAGCTTCAAGGAGAGAAAACAAAAACAGTTCCTTCCTGGGAACAGCACGGTCTGCACCATCCTTTCAAAAATAAATGTGCAGCGAGTACATCTTCAGGAAAAAAATGCTACATGGCAAATCTTTTAATTAAACTGAAAACAAGCCATCCTCATTTCATTTTTCTAAGTCAAGTCTTTAATTTGAGATGGATACCATTACTTCAAGGAAAATGGTATGGCTTATTTTGATATCTGTATTAACATGAAACAGATGCTCACACGTACAGTTTTGTGGGATATCAGCAAACAACTCAAACAATAAAACCAAATAGTTTATCTTTTTCCAGATAGTTCAGGTTTAGAGTTTCTAGGTTTTATTGGCACATTTAAAATTATCAGGAACAATGTAGGAAAATACAGAGAATAGTAATTTGCAGCAAAAAAACTACATTAAAAAAAACCCCAATAGCTGAAAGGGCTGGCAAGTCTGAAGAGAAAGATAAGCACATCTAGAACCAAATAATTGTGAATTCTATTTCCTATTTTGCTTTCTGTTAATTCATTAAAATGTAAAAGCAGTTATAAATGCTTGACTTTTTTTTTAATTTCTTACCTCTTCCTTTTTTCTTTAACTGATCCTTCAAAAAAAAGCAAAATTTTAATTTAAAAAGAAATGTCTTAGCAATTACATGTTTTTCCTTTCTGGTACTTCAGGTTTTAGGAAACTGTTACTTCTTGCAGGACAAATTGATAGGGTAAGTATTGATAATAGTTTAAATATATTTAAAAGACTACTTTCCAAGTACATTCACTGGCACTTATTACAAAAATATAGAATTTCTCATTAAAAAAAAACACTTTTAAGAACAATTATTGCTTTTCTATGTAATATTCCATAAACATCTTCAAGTGTTAAACATCTTGAAGTGTTGCTACTCTTGAAAGTCCTAAAATATAACAATTTTTTTTTTGAGGTATTCTCTATATTTATTTTTTTCCCAGGAATACTTCAAAGCTGCATTGATATTTGGGCTCATTCCCCATTTATATCATGCCTGTAGCACCTATTATGTGGTCAGGTTGCAGCCTTCTTGTTTCTTTTACACATAATAATCACTTTGACATCACACATGATATTTGTGTTTTGATGGTAAGACATTATTAATAAAAGAAATCCTATTTCTAAAGTCCAAGAAAATCATTTGAGTGGTGAGGAAAAAATGCTGACAAAAAATGAACAATGCGCACTTCAGAGGAACTTTATTGGATACATCTCTGCTTATTATTTATTTACTTATTCATTTTAAGTAAAATAAGCAAACTTCTTTGACATGGGGCTAATTCTTGTTTCCACAGGAAATAAAATTCAACACATCAACTGATAAGTTGCACTCGTTAGACCATGGGAGTTAATACACATTCTAGATTTCATGGGCCACAGAAGATCACATATTGTAAAAAAATCAAAAAAAATTACATACCTTGTGGTTGTTTAAGCAGAACATGGAAAGCGGATTCCTTACTGGTGGACTTGGATAGGACAGACGCATTGAGACAACAATCTAACTGCTCCTGATCTAAATAAATAAATAAATAAATAAATACATACATACAAACAAACATACATAAATAAATACATAAATAAAGGAAACTCATTTAGAAGATAAAATATATTGAACAGTTTTCCTAATAAAAGAACTTCATAGACAGAGGCTTTAAACAATACATTCTCAAGTGGAAGTGCATAGTACTTTACCCTTTGCTTAAAGATTGTGTCAGTATTTTCCTCTGTGATGAAGATATAATATGAAGATATAATATGAAGATATAATATGATAGATATAATATGAAGATTCTTAAACAGAATTAAAATAAAATAACATACCATAAAGTAAACCCAACGGTAAAAATGTGTTCAGTTAAATAAAAATCAAATTGCCAAGAAAGACCATGGTGATATGAAAAACATAAGGAAAAGCTTGACAGAAATAGGTTCAGGACTAGCAGTATGGCAACAGCAGTAAAAAAGAATTGCTTTCTTGACGACAAGTTACCAGATCAACTAAGAGATTGCTTCATAGAGACAGGATTTGGACATTATTTTGATTGTTTGATTACTGTCAATGCCATGGATAAATGAAAACTGACATATGAAAAACTGATTTGAAGTCCTATTTTATAAAATGGTTGTGGAGCTGTTCAAGCAGCCAAAGATTTCTCACTGAACAAATTGTCACTTGCAGGAAATACCTTGTAGGAACTATATCTAGCAGCTAACTCCAAGAATATGAGCCCAATATATTCCTGAATAATATGTTGGATTAAAGGGCAGCAGGACTGAATGATGAAATGCTGACAGAAAAATATGATGCACAGGAATGCACCAAACAGCCAGGGAAGACTGTGATACTGGGTTATGCAACAAAGTTAAAATAGCTTTAAGGAAGAGAACCACGAGCAAAGACATTCAGGAAGGAAAAGTAAAGGTCTCCTGGAAATACCATCTTGCTCCTTGTGAGAAGTGAAATAGCCTTAAAATCATTTCAGCTCAGGAACAAATTTTCAGCTTTTTTAACCAGTTTAGAGGTTTAAAAGGAAATTCGCAAGCTATAGTGAAAAACTTGAGGAACTGAAGGACTCTTTCCAAATATTAAAATACGGGTACATAAGAAAAGCCTACACACCCATTTTATTATATGCACGCCATCTTTCTTGACTTTAGATACTGCAACGGCAGAAATGAGGCTATTATGAAAACTTTTCCTATAATGCTAATTATTCTGAGGGATCTATTTTCTACTTTTTCTCCATGACGCAAACAAGTGGAATTCTGTAAATTTCCCTTACTAGAAGAGTTCCCCAAAATTTAAAATATCTATTCGTTATTTTTCCTTTATCTGTCTATATATTCAGCTAAAAAGTTTTTCTTGTAGACCCAGCTAACAAATCTCTGGATTTTTTTTTTCTCTGAAAAAATAAATTCACTATATAACATGAAAAGCACTAGGTTATGTTTCATAATGTTTAAAAAATGCATTAATCAGTTCAGAAGTGCATTCATAAATTGCACATTATGTTTTTAATCAGTAGCTAACATAATGGATTGAATTATGCCAAAAGCAGCAGAAAGTGTTGTTAGCACTTTTATTCTAGACTCATTATCCACATTCAAAACCAATTTGAAAATAATAGATTTAACATTTGTATTACTTCATTCTAGCACTGACTTAAATATATGCTCTAGTACTTATGTCCAACGTATTTTACCTAAAAGGAAATGACTGTTAGTAGCAGACTTGCCTTTGAGTATTTAGTTCGGTTAGGTAAAAAATTTAGAAAAAGCACTTTGAAAACACTTTGCAATGTGTATTTGAAAAATGGCAATCCTAGTTTAGAAATCTTTGTATGTTAAAAGACATGGCCAAGCTCTTGGTATGCAACCTTCTCTTGGAAATAAGGTAAGTTTTAATAATCAACAATCTGAGACAGCTATTTTAATATGATTGTTCAAACTCTTATCAAATGCAATCTTATATACTGCCACAGATAGCAGTTTCGATAACACAGATAACACGAAATTCCAGAGAAGAACCAATTTATCTCCCTTATCTGTTTCATAATTACCACTGTAGCTTTAATATTTTATTCAATTATGGTCCTTCAAACTTCGAAGTGAATATCCTCTAAAAAACGGTTGCACAATTTTCCTGAAACTTAAAAATACATTTGGTCTATTGAAAATATGAAATTAAATTATCCCTCTAAATAAAGCATTATAGGTATTAACAAACCGCTAACGCCCAGGGGCAATTCCCATACAGGTGAACTCTATGAGGTCTGTTTGATGCTATAGATTTTAGTAGTTCAAATTATTTATATCAGTTTAGTTGTTTCCATAAATTCTTAGTAGAAATATTATATAGTAGTATTTACACAATAGCAGTAACATTCAACTTGCAACAGTTGAACTAGTACAAACGGTGACTAAACCATCCATAACAACAGTCTGCATACTCTGTAGCTCTGATCATTGGCTCAATATTGGGGAAAATTACCTGCTGTCAAATGAACATTAGTTCCGTGAATATACTTAATAGCTACGAATGCTTATGGGAAAAAAAGCTGCAGATTTAAGCCATACATAAATATTTAAATCCTGGGAAGAAAAATTTTTGCTATTAAATTGAGTAAGAAAACATGTTCTAGGAGATCCAAGATTTCATCCCTTCATCATGAATTATTAGATAGTGGGTGGTTTTATTTGCTCTATACTTATCCAAACTAAAGGACTGTTTGTGCTACAATATCAGAAAAAACTCATAGAAATAAATATTACTGAGGAGTAATGCTCTTGTGTTTGATAAAGTTTTAAAAATTAAAATGACAGTTTCAGAAATGGTCCAGATCTGACAATTCCCAATTAATTTTTTCAATTGCTTAACTATGCAATTCTAGACATAATTTCACATCTATTTAGGGCAGAAATGCTACTTAAAAACAAGATACAGACAACTTCTGTAATCTCCTTTACAGCATAAAGTAACTCTAGAAATGTTGATGTTTATTGCTTGTACACCTTAACTGAGAAGCCCTGTTTTCATTGTTACCATTTTTAATTCTCTTCAAAATGGCACATCGTCTGAAACAAAATTCGTAAAGATCAAGATCAACCAAACATTTCATTCTGCCTTCTGAATTGCTACTTTCTGATGATTTTCCCATTCTGTCTTCTCTGGCTTCCAATTACACCGGCAACAAACATGAAGAGTCCAGCACAAGAATGAATAAAGGAAAGCACTCCAATAACTTGGCTTAACACTAAAATAGCAGTTAAGGGGTAGCAACTTTTTTTTTTTTTAATATTAATAACATACAATTTTAAGTGCCATTCTCAGAGATAGATTGAAAACCTGAGAATCTGAGTTACCTGCTGACAGCATAATTTTTACTCTTCGGATGAACATTTTTAAGGAAAAAACAGGTTTTAAGACAACTAGGCTGTCACTCTCTCTTTAAGGAATAAATTAAGACTACTTTATATTACAGACTAAAATATTTGTGTTTAACTCAGATGGAAGGTTATTCCTGTTATGTCTGAAGTATTATTACTGTCATTCATAATTAGCTGGTAATTTCCCAAGTATGTTCTTGTACTGCAATGAGAGCCTGGGACAAAAATAGGGTCTTCATGTCAAAATACATTAAAGTGTAGATCATCACAACACGACAAGAGATCTAGTCTTCTCCGTAAACTAGGACTCTAAATGGTCTTGAAATAATGGACATCTCACTAACAAGCGGAACAAACAACTGGGGAAAAAAATGAAATTTGCACAACAGAAAGCTCAGGATTACCAACATTTGGTTCTTAGTAGGAGAGGAAGCATACTAGAAGTGATACTTTCATACCAGGATAACTTTCTCACCAGACTGATTAGCCTTGTGGCACAGCAAAATAATTCTTAATGTTGAAAAAACCCCAAGTTAAATAGCTTTTAATGTACACTAGGCTAACATATCTGTATTGCTATAGTATCTACAATATTGAATTTAGTATATTAAAACACTACGTGCTTCCTTTCCAGGTAAACTATATCTTAATAATGTAAGTTCAACTAAACATATAGACCATTATGGAAATTATTTTCCAGAGTACAAAAAGGCTAGAAATACCAAGCTGAACTTGTGCATCCATGACACTGCTTTTAAGATTTCCTTCTGAAAAGAAGGAAACAGGAATTACAATAATTTTTCCTACAGAGGAAATCACAGCATGTTCTAAAGATAGCTTGAATGCATAACTCAACTATTATATTGTGAGTAAAAACAAGTAAATATTATCTATAGGTCATCAGCAGAAACTGAATTAGAAAATTAACATTACATATTAAACTTATTGATTAGCAAATTCAAGACAGCTTTTAAAGCACAAGTATGGGTTTACTTCAATAAAGATCATAGTACAACATTTATTTTCTTCATAATTCCACAGATCACAGAAACATTAGATCATCATCATGTCAAGTCTACTGATGTGTAAAGAAAAACGAAGACTGAAAACTTCTGATGCATAAAACCAAACATCAGTCTTTCACTGTCTAAGCCAGTTGCCTCAGCACTGTCTCTATTACTGAAAATCTCCCTGGGACAAGTTAATGCTCTATAGTTACAAAGATGAATAAGTTTTCACTAAAATACTTAAGCGATGCAGGTTCTGCTAATGTCTCTCAGAAATCATAATTCACTATGTTTTAGTACCAATATTTAAGCTCTATAAATAATTTCTGATGAAATTGCATTGTGGGTAAGTTTGATTGTTCATTTCTTCTTTTGTGACTAGCACATTAGATTAGCTTTTTTTCCAAATAAAACTTAAATACTATTAGAGGACTAAACTGTGCTACCCAGCACTAGATTTATGCTCATCAAGCCAAGCCATTTGCTTCTCATAATTATAGTTCTCATAATTGTTGTAAAAATCAGAATACCAGCTTGCAGTTTACAATAGAATAAAACATGCTGCTCTCCATGAGGTGCAATGGGAACCTTCAGATCACACATGTAATACACAAGTACACTTCGAGAGATTATGTAACCACTTGATCCCCAGTCAAATAGGGTGCGTTGCACCTGAGCCACTTGTTCATTGCACTGTGCTTCTGAGCCAAAATAACCACAAAGGGTAGATGGAATGAGAGGGAAAATACAAGGATTCACATTTTAGAAGGAAAATTCATTACTAACAATATAGAAGTTCACTATATCTTCAACTGTTCCAGGGATGACAAGCTGACAAACAACAGAAATTCAAAGAAGAGGTATTTCAACAATTTATCAAGGTACTTCTGGACTGAATCTCTACCATTCATCACGTCAACCACTTCCCCTAATTTGCATTGCACTCTCTGTTACCACCCATGTGATCGATAAAAGTCTTGAATAATATGGGCCCTAGTACTGACCCCTGGCGTGCTACACTCATTACTAGCCAGCAGCTGACTGTGTAGATGTTAATCACTACCATTCCAGACCAATAGTTTAGCCAAGTTTTCAACGCGCCCAGCAGTCTGTTCATCAAGCCTAGACTTCCTTTGCTTCCAAACAAGAATGCTATGGGAAACTGATAAAAGTCTTACTGAATCATGGCATATTACATCCACTGCTCCTCCCTCATTTGCATAATCAGTCATTTCCATGTAGAGATAATTATGTTAACCAATCATGATTTAAATGTAACAAATCCATTTGACAATTCCTGATTACCTTGATTGTGATGTGACTGGAAACGGACTGCGAGAGGATGTGCAATTCATAGGCTGCACAAACCACAAAATGACGTATGCAACGATTCTACCAGGAGCTGAGGTGAGGCTGATCAACCTAGTACTCTCTCAGTCTTCTTTCCACCATTTTTAAAAGAAGGGAATCCTATAGCCTTTCCCCAGTCATCAGAAACATTCCCTAATCAAAATGAACTTTCAAAGAAGACAATCACAGCCTTATAAACACATTGAACAATTCTATCATTCTGTGCGATTTTCATATGAATTTGTGGATCATAATGCATTCAGCTGCTCTAAGTAGTTCACAGCCTGCTGCCTCTATGAACTGCTCACCACCCTTTCAAATCAAGTCAGGACATGCTGCTTAGGGAAAACTTTTTGCCTGCAAAAACAGAGGTAAAAAACAGCTTTAAGCACTTCAGCATTTTCTGCATTTTCTGCAACTAGTTGATTCCCTTCCATCCATTGCTGGACCAACCTCCATTTTCCCTAAGCTTCCTTATTCAAATAGCATACTTTTAGAACCCTTTCTTATGAGTCTATATTTTCCCTGTTAGTCTTCTTCACATCTGATGGGCTTTGGCCTTCCTGATTTTTTTGCTAATTACTCTCATAGTACTTTTATATTTGCCTTTTGTTACTTCTTCTTCCATCAACCTCATCTAGGTGTAGTACAGGAAATCAATTACTGCCACCGCAAGTAACAGGCCATGGGGCTTTATACGGAGTCAACAAGCACAAAGCATCATGGACTCGCCACACCTTGTTTGGACTAGAGCTATTTTAGCTGTAACAGCGTATAACCAAAGTGCCAACTGCTGCCTTATTTTTTTTCAGCTTCAGCTTAATGATGTATAACTTTGTGGTATTACCCTAAAGAAATCCTACAATATTTGGTGAAGACCTAACAAAGCTAAGGGGTCATCGTGGAACTAAACCTAGGGATGAATAAGAAAGTAAGTGTACCAACAGACCCTTTTGGAAACATGAAAATAACACCAAGCAGATGCAAGACTCAGACAGAAGAAAGTAGCAATCTGTCAACATTTCCTTCCCAGTGAAGAACCTAGGATGTTGATGACTCTCTCTGATAATTACTTTACTGTAAAGAACTATAAGGTAGATATAAGAAGATTTCTGTATATCAAGTAGCAAAGATTAGTATTAATTGGTTAATTTGGACTAAAGGTATTAGTGGCTGGGGCCTTGAGTTCAGCAATGTCTGCTATTTTATCTGTCCAGCCAATAACCACCCTTCTCTGAAATTCTCTGTAACCTCTTCTACAAAGCTGTAGATGCCTGGGTTCAAGATCTCTGACACAGTGCATCTGTGTACTCTAGTATCAGACTTCTATGACAACAGATAAATTGCATCAGTAGAATCTGGGGCCTCAACCCACTGGCTGGATTTGCATTTAAACTCAGGCTTCTGCAGCTGATCCTTGCCCAGGCTATGTTCTAGTTAAGCTGTCACTTACCACTCACTTTGACAGCCTTAGTCCACTTGATTTCCTGGCTTGACCATGGAATTGCCCTCTCACTGTGGACTTGGCTGTCAAACACTAGACTATTGGCTGAAATTGTTTATTGCCACCAGACCTGCCATATTCTTCTTGTTTGGATACTGTGGGATTGTATCCCTTGTTTGAAAAGCATCTGCTAATCTTGCTGTCACCTCTGGCTTCTGTGTCACCTTGTTTTGTGGAGCAGACAGTTCTTGTTTCTCCCTGACAGCTGATATCATTGCAGTTGGACTGACAGTATCTCATCGTCTGTATTTTGATCAGATGTAAGACTCTGATTAGACTATTAATAAATTCATAGTGTCACATATGATGTGTTTCTTTAGCCTGCATATGTTGCACAGGATATACAGCAGCATATGCTTCCTTTTCGTATGCTAGCTCACTGAAAAGGTCTCCGCATCACTAAGTGGGTCTTCTGCTGAAATTCTGTCTTCCTAAGAAATCAAAAAATTTGGTCCTGAGCTGTTAATAGATTTTCTGTAAAACTTATCCAGCTCTTAGTACCTTTCTGGACCATGGTTGCTTCTTGAACTTGCAAGTCTTCCTGTTTATTGTCCAATTTGCTTTCGTGTACAGAGACTTGAATAAACTGAATCACCTTACGGTCATGGTGGTCTAAGCTATACAAGTGATTACATTTGTCCCCTCTATCCTTTCTAAACAGCACCCATCCATAACTATGTTTCAGTTGTGCACACTGTCAGTCGGAGTCTTCATGTGCATGATCCCATAGCAGCCTTGCAACTGACCTGCCATTGCTGGTCTTCCAGTTTTCCCTGTTTGCTGCCCAAGCTTTGTGCAAATGTATATACAAACATTTGAGGAAATAATGTTTGCAGGAACTTTGAGTGTCATTCAATCTGTTCAATGTTTACTTGGCTATACAGGGAGTATAGATCCACGTATTCACTATATGAATGAACGGCAAAGTATACTAACCCTAAGGTCAGATAAGCCTTGGTAATCTTTCCTGTAGCATTTCAGATTTACACTCCAAGAAAGAAGCAAAATAATAGGTTTAATGGAGGGTAATAGGTTGTTATGGAAAATGGCAGCCTTGTCCCATGGAGGAAGAAAACTTCAACCATTCTCACTTATTGCTTCCCGTTCAATAGTGTTGCTTCTAATCTGAAAACCAGAGATGCTCAGCCCAGACTCTTCTGTCAATGGAACACTTTTTTCCCTTCCTCTCTTCCAGGGCTCTGAACCTATTCATTAGAGGAACAACTGCAGATGGAGAATTCATTATTCTGGGACTCAGAGTCTGCATCTTCTTGATGCTTCTGTCTTCTTTTGGTCACATCAAGCTTCTCAGCCTTGAAGAGTTTGGCTGTTGTTTCCACAAAGTTTTGCAAAGATCCTGTCAATCTCTTGTTCATTAACCTTGATGCTACAGAGCTGGCACTACAGAAAGCTTACCATAGCACACATCTAACTACTGAGGTCACCCTTGTCATTCATGGCACCATGCCAGGCAGAAACATTGAGATCTCCTGACACCCTCACACCAGGGTTGCAGCATCCACCCTCAGGACTTCCATTCAGGTAGAGGCTGTGAAAAAGTAATGACTGCACCATCCAGGACCTGCTCCTATGGTGTGTTGTCAACATGCATGCGTCCTTTTCTACTGAGTAGCACTTTTGAGCCTTCTGTATGTGCACTGAATGCCAACTGCTGCATCACCTGCCCAGTTACTATTTGCAGACCCAGTCTGCAGTGCTCCTTGTCACTTAAGGATGCCTCGATGCCGGATAAGTAGGAAGTTGGATATGACTCTGTTTCCCTCTCTACTGGGTACCCTGCTCAGAAAGTAAACTCTGGCACTATCCCTGAGATTCTGGCCATGATTTACTTAACCTGTAAACAGTGGATCCACTGCATGCTGTTGCTTCTTTCACTGTTGTCCAGAGAGTACATCAAGAGAAACTCAAAAGTGGTCTAATTATTTACAAATGGAACTCTATTTTATGACATGTCATGAATTGAAGTATTTTAGTGGTAAAACATGAGAAACTGCATCGAACTCTGCCAAAAACCTTGATCAGCAAAAGAACAGATCATTTAGTCATGAGACCAAAATTCTCTTGACCAGGCATTACTTAAGTAAAAGAATCTTCAGAATCCCCCATATATTAACTATATAGGCAACCAGAGCTGTATTCTGTATTTTAATTCATATCTCAGAAGGTGTAATGAAAAAGTGTGAGTTCATTGCAACAAATAAACATGAATCTACTTTTTTTGTCACATTTCTTCACTTATTCTATGTGCCACAAACCCCAAATCACAGTGCAAACCTGGCTTACAACATAACTTTGCACAGGTTTCATTTTACTATTTTCTTGTTTCCCCATGCATAGGGTCTGTGTCAGGGGCGACTGGAAGATTTATCTTCAGATTTTATTATATATAGGTGCCAGAAATACTTTCGCACTTGTTTTCTGATGCTACATGTTATGTTGGAGTAGGTGGAGATTCAGAGAACCTTCTAACGCTCTATGCTTCACTCAGAGTGAATCCAGTCTTTCACTGAGTAAATTTCGGCCAACAAGGAGAATCAGAGACTTTGAACCTGAGTTCTACAGCATTTGTGAAACCTTAGTATGGAAAGCGACTTGGCAATCTTTGATATTTCTAGATCTTATATTATTTTTTAAAGTATGTTTGAAAATACTGCTGAAACATACTTGCTTGGAATTTCAATTGGAAAAAATCCTCTAATGTTTAGTCCATATTAACTTTTCTGGCTACCTAGATTCTGAGAAAAGTACTATACAATATTTTGGAAAACAACAGAGTAACAAAACCAAACCAAAATATTTAGTTATTTGGCTTAGACATACAACTCCCAAAATTACATCCCAGGAGTCTCCTATTGCCTAAATGCTACAGTGCAACCGACAGCCAACAGCCACTTGCCTGTATACATGAAGTTGTATGACCTAAGAGGTCTACTGTGAACAGTTGTTATAGGTTTGTGATATTTTTTAGTCCCCCAGCACAGCCTACAGTGATTTTCAGGGTAGACACGAATACTACACAATATATGTGTTGCCAGGAAATGGAACAATGCAAATGTAATCATATCCCACTCATATTTTTAATGCAATCCAAGGGGCTTAAGTTCCTCTCCCCACCCCAAAAACCCCATAAACGCCTGTACCTGTGAGGATGACATCTACCAACACGTTTTCAAACGTTGGATTTTTGAAGGATATGACGGCAGAAGAACCCTGGCCAATGCATGCACTTATGCTGGTTGGTTCCATCAGCTGAGGGAGAAGACCAGTTCCCGAAAGGTAAAATATCCACTCTTTAATCTGTAGATAAAACACATCATTATTTATTATTTGACACATCAGATTTGTACATTTTAAGGCATTTTGCCTACTTCTTTTTTCTAGTGTTCTATGCCTATTTTCTTTTGTAAGTGAACTGCTGTTAAACACTTTCTTTCTTCTTCCCTCAAGCTGTTATGTTACTGTAAGTACTGCTATCTGGAAATCAATAGTTCCAGTTTGGGAGATGTTCACATCTCCTCTTTGTATTTAACTCCTGTGCTACTCAGAGCAGAGAGAATTTAACTTCCATGCAGCTACTCAGAGCTTCCACTTTAGTGAATGGAAAGATGTAGGTGGTTGCAAGGGGGCAATTCTATGCACATATATTAGAACCTGAAAGCAGATGAAGTGAGAAGTAGTCCCACTTTGGAGATGAATAAACTGATGTGTTAATTTTGAACAATTTTTCAGCATGACAGAAAAGAGTTCCCTGCCCCATATTTACTCTTTTAAGGTTAGAAAGTGATGCAAATAATACCACTCATTACGGAACCTTTAAAGGTGAACAAGCAGCACATATGAATGGTAAGTGTAAAATACTACCACTGTTTTAAGGAAAATGTTTGTACTTTCAGATTGTTATCTTTAAATTATGTAAAAACCATACAGACTAAAAGTTGAGGCTTATTACAAACAGCTCCAAGTGACTCTTTGATCACTCAAAAAGGTATGCATCACAAAGACAACAGAAAAAAATAAGTAAAATCAAAACATTATTTTTATCTGAAAAAAATAAAGAAAATTTGTAATAGAGTTCAAAAATCTGACAAAAAATCTAGGAATACTCACAGTAAAATTGATAAATGAAATGCAACACCATATGCCTTTAGAAAATAGCTTCACATAGGAGAACTGTGTGGTTTTATTATCATTTTATAGTGAAACATTCAATTCAACAAGGAAAAAGAAATTTTAATTTCACTGAAGGAAGTTTATTGGTAAAAGTCATCTAAATCTATGGGATTTTAATAGACTTAACAAACAAACAAACAAAAAAGAGGAATAAACGTTTAAATACTGATGTAGAGACTACTCAATACTGAGACAGAATATATAAACAGATCTTATGCTTTGTTTAGGTTTAAGACAGTGATTTATGTGACCTGGTTTGTAAGTCCTTCTGTGTTACTCAGATAAACAAGAAATAAAAACTACCCCCCTTTAAAATTAAATTTTATTTCATTATTGTTGACTTAAACATAACCAATAGCCTGTTTTAAACACAGGTATGAAGATGCTAGAAGACCATGTTTTCAGAAAGCTGGATGTGTCAAGCTATTAGTGGTATACACTGTCCTATTAGTGACACTTTGTGCTTGCTTACAAACACAGTAATAGTAACTCATTTTTTTTAAAAAAAAAAACCTTAATACAGAAGTTATAAGGCCATATTAGTCTAAAAATGCTTTCCAACAGCACTGAAAACTTGTGTGAACTACTTTGTTCACAGGAAGTATTCTTCTGTTGCAGTGGTGGGAGGAGCGCTCATGTTCATAATTTATGCAAGTGAGCTTTAAAGATCAAGTTTGAGATTTATTGTTGAAGACTTGGGCTCATGGAGTACAAACGTTAAAGACTACCTTCCACCAATTTTTTGTGGTTATCGAGCAGAGACATTTTGAACCTCACTGCTTCAAGTGCTGAGCACCTTTAAAACAACACACTGAATATTTGTCAAACTCAGCTTCTAAACAAGGAGCCAAACAAAACTAGAGTTCAGTTTGGAAAACAAAACAAGACAATCATAAAAATTTACAGATTATAGGACAGGCTTTCTTTGTCTGACTTGCAGCTATTCTTCTCTGTTGATCCATTATGTGACAGAGCTCAAGATCATGTATACTCAGTGTAAGAAATCAAGAGCAGAAAAGATTTTAAAAAACAGAAACCTAAGGCAAATAATACAAGACAGAACCTCATATTAGGCTCAGCTTCTCTATAATATTACTACTGTTAAATCCTTTACATTACACTGGGACGCTAGCAATGTGGTAAAAGAATGATAATACAACTATATCAGAACTCAAGGTGTGAGTTTTGTTCAAGCTGACCTTTCAGTTGTGTTGTCCCAACAAACTTAATTTCAGACTTTCACAATGATTAGAGCCAAACTCAGATTCACTTTGTGAAGAGCACTTCATGTGGCTTCAAACAAGAAACAAATGAAGCAGGTAATAACACAGGGCAGTTTCTCTCAGTTCAGCAAAGAAGCACGATCAGAAACTGTTAAGGGTTATCCTGTAAGTACTGTCATTAAAGGATTTTAGATTAGCAGCTATTCAGCTCTCAGATTGCTTAAGCGTCCATTCTGATATATTTAATCGGAGAAATCAAGAGAGGGAAATCAATGTCGAGGTGGGGGGTTACAGTAAAAATTGTATGAGTTATCCTCCACTGATTTTTTTTGGGGGGGAGACATTTTCCAAGTCTTCATTAAAAAGGGTCGTTCTATTCACTTTCAGCTATCAGTATAACAATTAGCAAAATAAGTAGGCTGAGATTAATTTACTAATTACTGTAGCAATGCAAATGAACAAAAATTTTCAAAATTCAAAAGATTCAGGCATAAAAAGAGCACTAAGAAATTACAAAAGACATATTAAAATACTGAAATTGTTAAAAGGGTCTGAATAAAGAAGCTGTGTAAAGTTTGCTGTAGATAAAAACTTGAAGATTCATCATTACTGGAAAGGACATGCACTTCAAATGTTCAGGTTCAGGTGGCAGGTCTCAATTTGTTCCTGAAAGGTTTAAATGAATTGTTGTATTGTTTTATTACTTCTTTATTTGGTGAGGAATTTCTTCTTTTTTCTTTTTTAAAATATAGATAAGACTTTTTCTTAAATTGGTCTTGGATATAGATCATTCATGTAAGAACTGCTAGCTCCTTGTTTTTATCCTTAATGAATATTTAAGAAAAGAGATCCTGAAAATAAATGCTGTGCTAACACCATCTGCAAATAACTTGTCTGTTCAACATATATTATCAGAATAAAACCTGCCACATAACTTCCTCCACTATTTGTTTTCTTAATATAAAAGAATATTTGCTTTTGAAGTATTACTTAAAACACTACTGAAAACTCCTGTTAGCACATAACTGGAGTAATTCACAGGTCAGCAGTCTATTAGGATATCTGCAAGTCCAACAAGAGTACAGAGAGGAAATTGCATGGAAAGCAAATGCTTCAGTCAACCAGAGTTCATATCATGAAATATTATCATTTACATGATATTATCAGTTCTCCTTTTTGTTTCCAGTTGTAATTTTAAATCACCTAGTAGATGACATGTTTATTTGTTTCTCATTTAAAAATTGGGAAAATCACGAAGAAAAAAATGTTTCAGCAATACTAAGATGCTCAAAATAAAAATATTTTTCAAACAAATTAAACAAAAGAATCCACTTTTTTGAGAATGTTACCTTCAAGATAAGATAAATAATGAAGCAATTTAATATTGTTTGGGGTTAAGAAAAACATTATTAACTTCAGTTTAGATGTAACAGTGCTAAGAAGTATTCTGGTGTTAAAAATAGAACTAATTACCAAGTAGGCTAAAATTATCCATTACTTATTTAGATCCTAAGCCATTACGCCACATTTCAATACAGTAAATAAAATAATTTCTTTGTAAAGCTAAGGTTAAAACAAATTAGAACTTTTGAACATCTTTGCATTTGCTCTTTCATTATGCATCCAGCCATTAAATTTCAACTTGACCTTCAGACTGAAACTCTTACTTAACTGCCTATTAAAAATACTACCTATTCTGAGTTCCACGTGTCGTGGACAGCAAACATAGCTGTGAACATACCTGTGAACATTTGAAGGTTATTGATGCCTTGTGATTGCCTCTTCCAAGGGCAGATGGACAGAATTGCACGGGTACTTCAATGGTGGAATGAGGAGCAACGATCAGCTGTACAAATACAAGAAAGCAGGAAAGAAAGGAAATTTAAAAAATCAATTTCTGTGAGTCTGTTTCTGTTTTGTGCTTCCTTTCAACTCTGTGGATATTTATGTGATTAATTTGTTTCACCAAATGCATTCTCTGCTCTTAGCAATCATAGGCTGCTAAGGCAGCAAGTGTATTGCAGTAAACGATCCTAGTGGCAGTCACTGCACGTTCGCTCCCTAAACTACAGAGCTGGTGTTAACAGATTGCTCCAAGGACATGGACAGCAGCTCTCACAAACACCATTCAAACATTGGTGTCTGATCATATTGATGACACTAAAAGGATATCGCACTGACCTCCAAAGACATGAAGTGGCTTATAAGGGAAATACATGGTCGGTTTTAATAAACTAGTGCTTTGTCTCCTTCTGTTTCCCTTTATCTAAACAAACATAAATGGATGTTGCTAGATTTCTCTTCAGCTAAAGTATACTACTTGAGGCTCAATTGCTGACTACAATGAGGTCATAAGTGTTTTTAAGAACTAGATAAGCAGTGAAAGAATAGAATTGTGAATAATAAAAATACCAATGCATTGAGAGAACAATCAGCTAGAATAATTGAATACATGATTATCATATCTATTTTTCAATTTAAAAAAAGTACTAGACTTTTAATATTATACACACGCTTAAATAATGTTTGCATGTAAGAAGATATAAAAAGACAATCTGAATTATGGACATTCGAGCTGTATTTTATAAAATGAATACAATTTACAACTAATAAAGGTCAAAACAACACCCTAGAACAGCTGGCACTGACAAGCCCTTCTAAAAAGGAAATGTCAGCTCTGGAAAAACAGGCACTGAAGGTGAGTTATTAAAACATTCATTTTTGTTTACTACATTCAATGGTTGCAAGATGCCTGACTGCAGGAATAAGTCCCATAATCCCCTCCCACCCTGAGGTCTTGGTTGCCTGTACCCTAATACAACGCTTGGCTCAGGGCAGAGGAAGATTTGAGCAAATGGCACAGCAGGGCAGGGACCTCCAGCAATGGCCCTATCCAACCATGCCAAGAGACAGTGAGCAGAGGCACCACAGGCACAGGGACGGTGGCCCACTGTGGTCCATGGCCACAGCTCTGACAACAAACTGGGAACTGCAGAGGGTTAAGCAGCAACAGAAATATCCACTCTTAGCTCAGGGCAGAGGCCCCTGATAAGGCTTATGTTGCTTTTCCTCACTGCCCTATGGTTTTCCCAGCCATCTCAAAGCCAGACCCGGTCCTGCTATTTGTCTTCTGGACATGTCTATAGGATATTAGCATGTTTATGGACCATGGGATGCTAGTGTACCTTGAAAAACAGATATTCCTACTGACAGCGGTGCGAGCTAGACTGAGCAGAAGAGAGGACACAGCTCAGATGTGGTCATCTAACGCATAAAGCTTGAAATGTTATTTTTCTCTTTTAGGAAGCAAGTTTTAAAATAGTTTTTTCAAAATATTGCCATAAGAGTATATTTGTTTGAAGACATAAAATGTCTTGTCTACTTGGGGGGAGTACTGTATTTTTTTGAATTTTACAAATTTAATTTACAGTTTCCACTGCATGACAAAAGCATTTCTGGAACAGTAAGTAGGTGGATCTCCGTGCCAGAGCATGTGGTTTGTCTCTCTGGGCCTACTCCCACTTGGCTGTTACAGCACTAGCACCCCCATACGGGGAGCCCAGCACTGCTGCATCACCCACACTTCTCAATCTCATACGACCTGTAGGTGGGTGCTAACTTGAAAGCACATTTGCCACCAACAGGCAACTGCCACCATCCCACGCTTGTCACCTTTGCAAGGCTTCTGTATTACCCAAAATAACAGACCTGAGGGAAAGTCACCTCCCACAAACCACCTCCATCCCCATCTGCAACAGTGTCCAGATCAAAAAGGAGCCCGAACAGCTCATTTCTCAGGAAGTTCCTGGGCATGCTCAGTATCCAGAGACCATTTTTTGAGATTTTTACTTACATTCGCAGTTTAGTTCCTACCTCCTTTGTCCAAACCAGCCAGCCCCATTTAACAAATGACAAATTACAAATGGAGAAAGAACCTTAATGATTACCCCCTCCCAAATACTACTGAACAAAATGAAAAACACAAGGAGAAGACCAGTTGTCACATCATAAGAATACATAATTATATTGAAACTATGATTTTAAAGTTTTTACTAATTTCATTAAGACATCTACATTATTTGGAATAAATATTCTCCCATAAAGATGAAAAACAACTGGGATTCCATTTTCAATAAGCATTACTTGACATATCATCATTACACAGAAAACGCACTGCCACAGTGAATCTAGATAATCAGCACAGAGTTATGATAGTCCAGGAGATTGCCTGCTCTGAAATTTTACATTACAGTTCTGTTTCAAAAAAATAATTTTATATTACACAGTATGATGTTCTACTGTATCCAGAAAGTAATTTGTTTTGAAATAACAAGCTGTGTAAAAAAAAAAAACACCTTACTGAAAATCAAACAATAAATTGCTTTAAAAACTAGAATTGAGAAATAACACTAAAAACATGTTTAAAGGTCATACTTTGCCACAATCATTCCATATAATATGCTGAAGTTAACCCATCCTCTGCCTTTCATTTTATTCAAATAAACAAGTATCTTCCAAGATACTATGTGAAACAGAACTGCTCTTCATCATTGCTCTTCATAAGATCTTAGATACACCTGTTTAAATACAGAAACTGAGTCTGAAGAAGACTGAGCAACTTCACTTACATTATTCCTGTTATAAAACCAAGAAAGGAAGAAAAATTTTCATTAAATCTCGTTTACAAAACAATACTCTCAGTCATTAGCAAACTAATAAAGCTTGCACAGAGACTTTGAGACTTTTATTTTCCCTCAATAAAAACTGTGTTTCATAGCTAATCAGGATGGAAGACAGCTTCATGAAAGTGGTTTAGGCTAGTTTTAAGACAGGAGAATCGGAAGCTGAAGATTTATATTGAAAGCATGTTTCTTTTTGGCAATACAGATGATCCAATTTGTAAGAGTTTTTTGTAAGTTTAAATTACATCATAAATATATGTGTGTATAAATATAATACACATACATGTGAAAATTGTCCATCTATTTGTTATAGAGGGAGAGAAGCAAGCTGGGCAACATAGCATTATTCATGATTAAGAGTTTTTGTATGTTAAATGCTGAACATTAATCTTTCTCTACTAGATACAAAGCAAGCTGTGGTTAGAAAAGAAACACAAAACTCAGCATCCCAATGACCATTTCCCCAGAAACTCATAATGCTCAATACACTAATAAAAAATCAGTTAGGAAATTTACAGCACACTTATAAGAGTTCAATTCTGTTCCAACTTTTAGAGAATTTGGCAAAATTTCTGAAGATGTTAACGTATACAGTGTGAGGTTGTTGACAACGAAAAGAAGAAACAGGCATAGCTTGCTAAAAAGACAGAAAAAAGACATGAAAATCCCAATCACATTAAATGAATCCTTGAAAACTTTTATCAAATTGTTGAAAGAAACCCTAGATGATATATGACATTTAAAGCTCTTTTAGGCTATAATTGCAAAGCTGCTAACAATATACATATACTTTTCTCATTTTCATCAGTTTACTAAGAAGTTAATGGAGTTGTTTCTAATTTACATGAAGCTGACAAGAGATTTAAATCCTTCAGACTTCATTTAGACTTCATTAAGCAACCAGAAGTCCAGGAACACTTGAGTGTAATTCAACTGGACCTCAAGAAAGCCTATTATTAATGATGTCAGTACTTGAAATTGAATCAGTTCTACAGAAAATAATCCCTTGTGGTATTTCAGTAATGCCTTCTTTTGCAAATCAGAAGTGGAAAAGCAGACACACACACGGAAGTATGATAAATTTGATATTCAGATTTGTTTAAATTCTGAAAATTTAGGCATAACTGAGTAATTAAAATGGGAATCTTCTTCCCCATATCACAAAGACACTAAAAGAGGCATTAATATAAACTAACACCTGACAGGTGTTATAACAGGTTATCGTTTATAAGAACAAGCAGTAAACTTCTGGATGTTGAATGTAGTGCTGTATGGATGGACTAAACCTAGGATGCAACATACTCAGGAGAAGATAGAGGTATTTAAATCCCACTCCCACCTTTGTCATCAAACCTGTGATGAAAATCACATTACTTCTGTAAACATGGGTCTGCAATGAAGAAACAAGTTCAAAAAAAGTAGTCTCATCTCCGCATCATAAAAAGTACACATATTTAATTGCATTAATTGTTAGTAACATCCAAACAGTTCTTTACAGGACGGGTACTATTAACCAGCAATCAATGGTAATGGATATTCTTCGGGTTCCTTCTAGAACCCTTGCCAATCTCAAAATATGAAAGCCAAGCCCATCTGTACAACTCTCAGTGACTGAAAGGACAAAAATATTAGCCAGAAAGATGGAAGTGCTTCTGTGATGAAGAATGAAAAAGTATACATAATAGTAAGAGGACAAAGATTTTCTTAGTACAAGTCAGTCTCAAGGTAAATGCATGTATGGAAAATAATTTTATTCCAGGAATGGGCTTGGAGTTTCTTTGCAGCTGAATTGATCAAATTCACAGGCCCTGCAAGCTGGTTGCAACAGCCATGACTATGAGGTATTCTTATATTCTTACACTAACATTCTACCCACTTACCTAAATTTTTACCTAGTTACTCTGTTGATTCTTAGAATCTTGTGAAGCTTCTAATACAGCTGGTTTGCTTACAACTTCTCTTTCTAATATCTCCTCAATATTATTTGCAACCAACGTTGTAGTCCTTAAAACCATTCCATAAACAATTCCAGGCTAAAAGCACCTATATTTCAGCTTACATTGTTTTTCACTTTTGTTTAAGCACAGAAATCTTACTTACAGGGTGTTTTGGATCAGTCTCAGTTGAAAAATTGCTAGGATTGCTGTTAACAACTTCTAGCTCCAGAGTTTCATGTGTAGGATTAGACAGAGGTATGTATAGATGAGCCCATCTGAAAAAAATACATACATGTAATGACTATTAATTGCTGAGCTTCTTCCATTGCATTTTATTATTCATCTCTGATTTGCTTCCTTTGAAAACTGAGTGCGTTTAAAAGTGACAACTATGTTTTGTTGCATTACTATTTTTCCACTATTATGGACACATATTTATTAGCATTAATTAATATTATTAATAATTATAAATAACAGTAAAACCTGGTAGCAATAGCTTCAGTCATTCGGTCATTCTAAAGGGCAGAATTTGCCGCATTGTATTTCACTTGTCAGGAAGTTGGTTAAAGGGACTGTAGCTCCCTCGATACTCAACAAGGAGAAAAATATTTTCAGGGAGAACTCATCCTAATGTAGATCACTAAGATGTGTAATCACTTTTCATTGTCTACAGGAGAAGCCTAGATTTAATGCCTTAAAATTGATGTCTAAGTTTTAGACAGGAGGACGTAGAAATGAATCCTAGTGTCTCTGATACCACGGCTTCACATTTATTCCTAGGTTCTAATTTGCAGATTTATGCCTCACTTTCCTCCCTTTATTTTATGTAGAACTAACATTGGAATAAAATTTTAGTCAAATAGGTAATTTAGAGTGCCAAAATCAACAAAAAATTTTGGGTCCAAAAAGCAAAATAATTGTAAATATGTCTTTTTATTCTGTAGTCTGTCCATGGACTTTCTCTGCCTTAGGAAAAGCACTGCAGAGAAATTAAAGGTAATCAGATAAATGGTATGTGTAACTCCTTTTTGTCTAACCAGTGGTTTACAGGAGAAGCTTGTAATTAAGTGGTGCTGCAAATAGTTTTTGATTTACTGCAACTAGGCAACTATTCTTCTTTATCATCTTGTAACACTGAGATCTCAAAACAAACAGCGTTCCACACCAGCCACTTAAATGGAGGTTCTGCCGGCTTCCCTCCTCTTTCTTCCTCAGCGTGGACTGAAAATCTGTTTCATTTTGTAGAATTGCTGTGTATTCTTTATAGCACACTGGTAATCATTATGTTCCACATGTATTTTAATGTGTATTGTGGCTGTCCTAGGACAAAGGCTGGAGTAGCCTGGTTGCCTAAGTCTCATGCTTTAAATCACCTGCCATTCTATTTTACAGACTGTCATTCTTTCTTTTCTAATTAAATAATAAATACAAGATACCTTCAATAAAGAACACATTTTTCAAAAGAATTCAGAAGACTCCCAAAAATGCATTTATTCTGATCAAAATAATATATTATTTGCCTTTAACAAAGATATACAACCATAAATCACATTCTTTTTCTAACACAAAGGGGCACTGAAGAGAGACTCAAGGTGAATCAGTGAAAAGAGTAAATAAGAAAAGTTTGAAAAATGATATACATGTATTGGTTTTGCTGTAATTTATCTACCTAATGGATATTCCCTCTAGTCAAAAGCTGTGGCAGGTCAACTGCCAGATTGCTCCACATATTTATCCTCTGGAAAAAATAGTCAGTTAATCATAGCTAAATCAGTAAGAAAAAAGAAAATATAAAAAGCAACATTCAGAAGAGAAGGTATTTGAATCAACTGCTATAACTAACTCCAGGCCCTAAAACTTATGTGCAGGGGGCTCCTTCCAAGATACACAGTGATATAAATCTCCAGCAGCTGAGTGGCAGATACAGTTTTGATTAAAACTGTCAGAACATTTTATCACTGAGGTCTCAACAGCATAGAGTAGAGAAATATGAGGAAACATTTACAAAATAACTTCAGATTGACTCAATAATTCTCATTTTTCACATTTACCATCCCTAGGCTTTACTTTTGTGTCTGGTCTATTTCATATACAATACTTTGTCAATAGGAAAACTACGTTGGAATAACTGAAATTTCAGTGAGCAACTATTTGACTGTTCAATGTTCTTCAAGTGATCAAAATGCATTAAAAACCTCTGCCATTCCACACAGATGGACTACCGTGGTTATGCTAGAAAAAGTTATTGCATATGACAGTAAATTCAAGACCACTGTGAAAATCATTCAACTGGCTTATCTTCAATGACTTCGCTGTGGAGTCCGTAGCAGGACAGATAAATGAAGATGGAGAATACCAAGGAGAAGGTTTCCTTGTTTAGAGGTGTTTGTTAAAGGATGTGTTAAGTTTACCCTGACAGAAACAAAAAGCAGATCTGACTGTGATAAACAGAATTTTAGGCTATCTGAAGAAGGATCAAAAGATAAACTGTTGGAATTTGTTCTTTTCTCTTTCAAGAATTGGTCAGAAATTGATTCTAAGTGTATTAATGGGTCCTTGGCTCCTAATCTAGTTCCAACATTTCAAGGACACATTTTTCAGTTTGACAGCAAAATATTCTGAATGAAACGATTTAAGTTATATCTAACTCCTAACAATGTCACTCTACGTAATAGAGAAACTACTGTTTTTACTCAAGTCAGTCCAGAATTTAAAAATAAATACCAGGAAACAAACAGCCCTACTGATTTTCTTAGAAAAACATAGTAACAAAGGCATTGCTAGTTAACTCTGGTCTGTGCCTCATATATGAACAGCAGATTACATTGACAAAAAAAAAAATCAGGTAAAAATTCATGTTGTACTTTCTAACATTTTTGCTCAGTCTGTAATGTATATTAATTAAAGATTTAGTCAAAGATAAGGGATGCAGAAGCAAGTGGAATTTAGCATTCAGAAGAGCAGTGTGTCCACAGAACCTACTGCTAAGCAGAAGTAATAAATGAAAGAGCACTACTGAAATTCTGGCATTCTTGAAAGTTTTATCCCAACAGTTTTGATTTTCTATCTTGAAAGTCAGAACTGTAAACTATGCTATCCAAATGCAAGATGAAATTTGTTTTTCCGCTTCATTTCTCTGTCTGCTTTAAGTAGCCCATTTTTTTAACTCTTGCAGCCTTCCAGTGATGTGTACCCCTAGGATCTGCAGGACAGAAGTTGTATTAATTTAACATGTCTTGAGAGGTTAAAAGCAATCGATAACGGGTATACAAGCATTTGTAAATCAGGATTGTCAGGCATATTCCTAGTTCAGAAAGAGAAAAGACACAAACCTACAGAACTCTGTATTACGCATCTTTGTGATTGCATTCTGCAGTATTTTCACAGTGATTTCTATATAAAGATTTCAGAGGAAGCCGACATAAAGGCTACAATTCCATTTCAATTCCATTTCTGCAAGGACAATTTAACTTATCTACACATATCTCTAAGAAAATTACCTGCAAACTACTATTGTACATATGCAGCACTGTTCTAGCTTTTTGTTGTAAACTCTTTATAATTTTCCATGATACTTCAAACCAGCGACCAAGATCAGCACTATGGACTGCATACTTACTTTCCAAGCTCACACTCTATTTCAGGTAGATTAGTTGGTAATGGCTTCTCTACAATCAACTTCAGTGCATACCAAAACTCTCCAGCCACATCTGACAGGAATATGACACTAAAAACAGATATCTAAGTTTAATACAACACAGCTTTTGTACAGGGGATTAAAAATGTATAGATTAAACATCAGGAAAAATGTAACGAGTTCAACACAGCAAAATTTTTAATTAGCTACCAGTTTTCCCATAACACTTCCTGCTGGTATCTGAAGTCAGCTACCAAAACTAAAAATATTTATATTTACAATTATTGATGCAACAAAATATCTTCTTAATTGTTCTTAATGTTTTAGCATAAAGAGTTTGGTTTGGTTTTGTTTGTTTTCCAAAAATAAAACTAAAAAGCATTTCAACTGCTAACTTAGAAGAGTAAACTCTTAATATCATTTCAATGTTAGAGGATTTTCTTTTTAGCCATTTTGAACTCAAAGTATAAGGAAACAGAAATAGTATCCACTGATTTTAAAAAGTAAAATCTTTCCAAATCTAGTGATGAAAACAGAAGAATAGATATAGACACAGTTAGATGAGCATGGCAAAGGGATATTCTTCAAAGGAATAGTCAATATAGTGTTTTGATATACAATCAAATGTTGTCATGACTGAAAATTGCTTGCTGCTAGGTGAGATATGTGCAGCTGTATATTTCTGTGACAAATATTCTAACACATTCCTTTGCTATTGCAGCTTTCTTCATCTATTTTGAGTGGATTTTGAGTATCAGAGTCATAACAACAATAAAACAAAGCACTATAAGCATATAAAAAACTACATGAAATGTACTGTGTAAATCCATGGAACACTACGGACCACTTCTGGTTATAAATGATAGATAACTATTTCTGTTCCATGACTTTATGATTCCAGACTATCCCCTGTACCAACAGAGCCTTTAAAGTGAACATGAAACAGCTTAGAAAAGAATCATCCATTTAAAAAGGTACACCTGCCACAAACACTTTTATTATACTTCTTCCCAGCTGCTACCATAGCAAGGGAAACAGAGCATGGCCACAGAAAAAAACCACAATAGTGCGGCTGTAATATGGAAGTGCCTCTGTCCAGCTATAATAGTAGTCCTTGGGAGTCCTTGGGAGCTATTGCAAATTAAAGCAGCTATTAGACAGCTTTCTAGTATAGTACTACATAATTCTATTGAGTATGTAGAGGTGTGCTTTATGTCATCTTTGCTTAAATTCCCATAAGTCCCAGTCTGCCAATCCACTAAGCCCAAAGTTTTCCTAGTTAAAATAAGCTTTTATTTAATTATTTGCTAATTCTGCACTTGAGACATACCACACATACTATCTGTTATGAAACAATAAGGTCTATTCTCTTTTACAGTTTCAGAATGTGTGACTTCTAACTCTTCCCAAAGAAAACACTATTTTATAGATTGAAAGTAGTACTCATTTTTATGAAACAGTAGTGCTTGAAAGCTGTATTGTACAATGATACTTACCATTACTCTAGTCTTTCTTAAAAATTAATACAAGTAAAACAAAACTTTGAAATACATGGATTTTACCTTTATAAATATTGGATCTCTGATACAAGTCATCTCTCTCTCCCTCCTCATAAACTACCGTCCCACACCCTGCCTATAATGTTTCCAGTCAATTGATATCACTGGAAAATAGGGAATTGTTTTTTCAATCAGCCAACCGAATTCCAGGAAAGTAAGCTTTGCAATTCTGTGCTCTTCAGCTACTTACTGAACTTGTTTAGTTCAAACAAAGATCAAGAAGTCAACTGTGTTTCTATTGCTAATTATCGTACCTGCACAGTTTCGCCAGGATTTCCAATGTAATGAAAACTTTGTAATTTAAAACCTTTCCATGTTCATTAAGTAGATCACTTTTAATTAATGGAAGATTCTGAGGCTAAATGGGTTATGTAAAGATTGTTAAAAGGTTATTCACTCAGTTTTAGTTATGTTGTTTCATTATTTCTCAGAAGAAAAAGGAAATAATTTTATTCCCTTTACAGAACTTACAAAATTGTAGAAGTTGTCCCTACCCAAGGCAGGGGGATTGGAATTGGATGATCTTTAAGGTCCCTTCCAACCCAAACTGTTCAATGATTATATGAAATTTATAAAATTAACAATTCATCTGAAATTTTCAGAGGGAAGTCTAATATTAAATAGATGTCTAAAATGTTCACTGAATTCTAGCAAACCAGAATACATAGGAACTATGCTACTGCCTATCAGTCAGGTTTTTGCCTTTCAAGAAGGGTGCTGTTTGTGTACAATATATTTAGAGTTGGGAAGATTTTTAATTCCATTCATTAGCTTTTTTGGGGGGGAGGTTTACAGCAATATTTACTTATGTTTCAATAAAAGCAGTTCACTTATTAGTAGAAAAGTTACAAAAACAAGTATCAAAACACTGCAACTTACCTTCCATCTGAAGTGCCAACAACAGCTGGGGAAAACTCTGTTTGATACGTAAGTGCTTGTTTGGGTTCAAGAGTCAAAGCATTTTGTCCAGAAAGTGACTGATTCTCCAACACTACACTCAGCTGAAGAACTTTGTCTGTGGGATTAGTGATGGGAATAGGAATTTCAATAGTTTCCTAGAATAAAAGAAAGCACAAAATTAATTATGAGCCATTACACATAAAAGATCATTCTCAGACAAAAAAGGATAGTTACAAATGATTTAAACTTACAGGAACAGAGGCTGCACCTTTTTTTTTTTTTATGTGTGAACTAACCAAAAAAAAAATATGTATTAAAAAATATATGTATTAATCTCTCTGTATCTATATTTCCATCCCTCTTTTGATCTCTTTCCTTTGCTCTACCAGTTTATTTCAAATTACCAGGATTTTTTTTAAACATATGGTGACTCGGTACTCACAGCAAAATTTTGGAAAGAGTAAATAATTAAAATTGTAATATGAAAGGAGAAAATCATAATACCTATATTAAAATTAAAATTATACTAAAAACTGAACATGAAATACTTTATAACTCCACACACAGCTGCCTTACTCTGCTTTGAGCCTGTCTACGGTTTGGTGAATTTCTATATATTTACATTTATAGAAAATGACTACTGGAACACACATAAAACATTTAGTGTTCTACAGATGGCAAGATTGCACCAACAATTTAAATCATTCAAGTGCCTTGCATCAGTAAGATGGGATTTAAATTTGCAATAAAATATTTTAAAGCTCAGATTAATAGTTTTTACTGGTGTAAACAAATTTCTAAATCTATCTACCATTTTATTGCTGACAGCTTCACAACAATTCCATAGTAAAACACTTACCTGCTGTGTTGAAGAAGTACTTTTACAGTAAAAAGCAAATATGGGACTGCTTATTTGGAAAGAAAGTAGCAACTATCAAAGAAACCTTTGTAACCTTGTACACAAAGGAGATTTTATATTGTCAATGTCAGTTTAATGTAAATATGTGTTCTCTTGCTAGTACAAAATGCATGTCTATGTTTATGTATTTCCCTGGAATTGCCTAGGAAATTTCCCTGGAATTACTATAGACATTTCAAAGATCTGCTACTTCATGGGTGGTAATAAGAGTAGATATATATTTATCAATAGAATATATATATATTCTACATTTCTAGGCCTTAATGGATTGTTATAGAGGCATAGTACTAAGATAAAAAACAAAATACCCATGCAATTGCTAACAGTATTATTTGTCTGGAAAGTAACATTTTATAGAATCATAGAATCACTGAGGTTGGAAAATAAGACCATCAAATCCAACTGTCAACCCAACAGCACCATGCCTACAAACCGTGTCCTGAAGTGCTACATCTACACGTTTTTCAAGCACCTCTACGAATGGTGACTCCACCATGTTCCCTGGGAAGTTTGTTCCAATGTTTGAACACTCTTTCAGTAATTTTTTCCCATTATCCATTCTAAACTGCCCCTGGTGCAACTTGAGGCCATTTCCTCTCATCCTATCGCTAGTTACTTGGGAGAAGAGACCAACACCTGTCTTGCTGCAACTTTTCAGGTAGAAAGAATACAAAAAGAATTTTTTTGTTTATCAGAAAGAATACAAAGAAGTAATGTAAGCAAGCTTATAGTCACACATTTATAGCAATTAATTTAGATTCACATTTCAGTGTTGTGTTTTGAATAAATATTTCGACAGAGGAAAAATATAAAAGTGGGAAAAAAAGATAAGATAACTAATCTCGTTTGTCAAACTCCTTCTTGTATCAAGACTGTTAGTGCCCAGATAGAGCCATTCTGATGCAGTATGTCGTGGTTTTGTTTCTTTAGAATTTACTGTAGTCCACTTCTTGTCCATTGAAGGTTATTTAAAACAATCTAACATAAGGTAAAATAAAATGCAATGTAAATATGAGATAATGTTTATTCTCTGTAGAACTTGAAAAAACAATTGACTACTTACTTACACTTTATCCTACACTGATAGCCTGAGCCTATGTATAGGTATACTTGTATTATCAAGATTTTGCTTCAGAAGATCTTCATCATCACCAACTGATCTTTTGTGATGTTATATCTGTTTGCTGAAATATTTTCCTGACATATTTCAGATCAAAGATCTTCTCATCATCCTATTCTCTTCAGCCTTCTTTTAGCAACTGGACCTAATGAATTTAAGTCCATAGTATGTAATTTTATATTTTATGAGTGTATATCCTGTACTGACATATGAACTAATCCTTCTCTAACTTTTACAGAGTAGGTTACAAGAAGATGAACATATTCCAAAATGACCTTGCACAGTTAGCTTCTCTGTGCTCAAGCTTCAGTAATAACCCTATTCTAACCATCAGGCATCAATAGAAGCATAATCTGGCCAAAGTCTGTAAAAGACTAACTACACTTCTTAATGTGTTAGAACAAGCAGGAATGATGCTTACTCAAAGACAGAACTTGCAATGGTGGCAATATCCTCGAAAAAATAGACTGCGACCTTCTATCTTCCTCAAAATGATCAGAGCTTTCAATGACACCATCAGTGTTTCTATATGTCAGTAGTAGAGCTAAGCTAGAGTCTGCTTTTTTATCCTCATTATCATTAAGTTCCCCTTCCTGGAACAAAACAAGGTCAAGCAAGTGGCACAGCAGAGCTGATCAGAGTTTTAAGGCCATGCTGAACACAGTTCAGCCCAGTTTGGTCAAATTAATTGCAGAAATCAAAGCTGGCTCTTGAATTGCTTAATGTAAGCTGCTTCCAACATGCTCTTCTCCTCATCACTGTTCCCGTCTACACACACTTCTAATTCAGACCCATGTGTCAACACTCAGCTGAGTCTTTGTCCTGTTGATCATTCAGACACACGGAAGTCCTAACCTCCTGTGTCTTGAGAGGGTGACCCTTTCAGCTTCTTAGTCACTTGCAAGTTAATGGAGCACATCTTTGTGAAGTGAACCACTTCTCTCGTATAAGTTGTTCTTTTTTCTTTCCTCTCTTCTCGACTTAAACTATTTGCCAAGATAACCCTCTCCTTTCCATGTAGGGACATGATGACAAAGAACCACAGAACTGAAATATCTTAATATTGTATTTTCCCATTTTACTTGGCACATTTTGCCTTACAAAAAAAAGGCACCAACTGCTTATCAACAGTAAAATCTTTATCAGAACAAATTAAACTACTTGAAATCTAGGACTAAACACCTTATGCAAATAATATATTTGTAAAATCTCCTTAGAATGGAATCCATTCTTATCATTATTACAGTAAAATAAACTAACTAGAAGAAAAAAAATGTGCATGGGACATTTAATATCAGAGGCTAATAGTGCAATGAGTTTCAGCTGCAAATTTACATATAAATTTCCATATAAAATCACACCCAGTTGAATTTCTTTTATCTGAAAAGTGCATTAGTGCCCAAGTAATATCCTAAAATCAAATACAGAAATGATTAGTTCATATGTTATTACAATAATTCTAAGCTCACTGACTGAAAAATACTACACTGTTAACCTCTTAATAGGGACTAGACATTGTAGCAAACAAACAAACTGGGAAAACTATGTTTTATAATAGATGATTGTGAAAAATGTCTTTCTGAAATTGCAGTAAGGGAAAGGACTGCAAAAGTATATCATTCTGTGACTCTGAAGCTATGTATGACATTCTCAGCTGCACCAAAATAATTCACTCATATCGAAAAACCCACATCAAAGTGATTCTAAAACAATTTGTAACACATATAGAAAAGCTAATGCACTAAATAATATGCACACATCCAGACTTCCATGTACCCCAGTTTAGTCTATATGCATAACATTTTAGGTTGAAGAAAGAAAGAAAGAAAGAAAGCAAGAAAGCAAGCAAGCAAGCAAGAAAGAAAGAAAGAAAGAAAGCAAGAAAGCAAGCAAGCAAGAAAGAAAGAAAGAAAGAAAGAAAGAAAGAAAGAAAGCAAGCAAGCAAGAAAAGGCAAAGAGAAATGCTACAGCAAGAAAACAAAAACATACCTGACGAGAACACAGACTAACTGAAAGTCAAGTTTATATCCCAAATTCTCATAACTGAGGAAATAATACCTATGCTTAAACTTAAATGAATATTCCTTTTTATCTGAAATCAAGGCCACCTGTATGTCCATGCAAACTGAAGCTCAATGGTTCTCCACCCTCCTGAGACCACAGGCAGATTTCCTTTTCAGATCCAGCAGTGTGAAATGAAGAAATTATCAATTACAGCTACTTTTCGTCAACCTCTATATTGAAGGTTGGCTCTTTCAGTGATCAGCTCTGTTGCCTAAGCCACCATGTATAGTAAATGGGCTTATCAAAGCTTAGCAAGCACTACTAAAAAAAATACAACAATAGGTTAATCTTTTCCTTTTTCATAGCCAATCTGGAAGGCTACATCTACCACTGTATTAATGTAACAAAGGACCAAATACGTCTTCTGAGGATTTTACAGGAAAATCATTTATGTCTACTTTTTCAACAACATTTTTTTGAAAGCATGACTCAGGAACTGATAAATTTCAATACGTCTCATTCATCATTCTTGTAGGTGACCTTGCTGTGCAGATGCTTGTAATACAAGAGGTGCCAATGATGGAAAACATAGTTTGAATCAAATCAATAGCTACATTTACAGTTCTTGTTCAATAAGACTATTTTGGATGACTGACAATTCAACAAATTCAGGCTGCATCTCTCATAAAAGATATTTTTTGAGAATGTCCTGTCTCCTTCACAGATTGTCATATCCTCAATGGCAGAACAAAATACTTAAAGTTAGTATGACTCAATAAAAGCACTAGAAAGTGCAAGATTTGTAAGTTAGAAATGTACTGCTCTTAAGGAAGTCAAGAGAGCTATCAGGTACTGCTGTGTTGTCAGAGTCAGTTATGTCTCACGGAAAGGTATGTGATGACACAGAGATACTTACCCAAAATCAACATCAGAATAGTGACAATCACCATTTGTAACTAGTCCTTTCTTTCAGGGAAGTCAAGGACATGTAAAATTTAGGATACTTAACGTTTCCAAATAGCTTCTGATATATCAGGCAGACAATTAGCAAAAAAATGTCTTTTTCAATCATTTCTCTCAGTTCTAGACTAAATCTTACCCACAGATATCTTTGTGAATGCCATCCAGGTTAAGGAGTTAAGCAAATCTTTGTCAGTCTCTTCTTTGCCAAAGAAGTGCACTACTATGCCTGGACTTTGAATGTATACAGAACTACAAAGTTTTGCACCTGAGCTAACTGTATGTACCCATGTGATGATACAACAAACAGCCGCAATTATTTTCTGCTGGTCTCACTGATATGTTTTCAAGTTTTGTATGAAGTTACAATAGTGCTGTAAATTCGTAATTCCAACAGATGAGAACAGACTTTGGAAGGTTGATGATTACTGTGTATTTATAATAAAGTCAGCAACTGAACCAACATAATTATTTCCAGGAACTTATTCTAATAGCATTTAATTTAACCTATTAGACACTGCAACTGATATTTGCAGCACGGGCTGTCCTGGACTGAAAATTTAATTTAGTGAGGTTAGGAAGCTCTTCCATCAACCTTAATGACTCCTTCTACACATGTAGAACAAGTATACTACTATGTGCCTCTACTCCCAGCTCATACTAGTATGAGCTAACTGAAAGTACTTCTTTACTTTTTACTACTAGTAATTAAATCTGATAACATTTCATTTTATTGAATTTTTAAGATCATACTAATGAGATAATTTACACCTCAACTACACCACCTACCATCAAGTTACTCATTCAGAGGCGGTAAAATACTAATTATTTTACTTTCATAGATCTTGCACCTACTGTTAAGTCTCTTATTCTGTAGATCTAAAAAGAGATTTTTCAGGAAGCATGTTTCTTTACATTTTAAAAGACTGATACCATAATTATCACTGGTACAAAACATATAGAGTTAGAGATAACTCTAGAACATAACTGAAACTGTCAGAATTTGTACTGAGAATAATGTTTTTTCCCAAATTTTCCAAGAGTAGAAAATTAAAAATAAGTTTATATTGACAGTTAAAATGCCCCCAATAAAAAATTTCCTCTCCCAAATCCTAGACACTTTTTAAAATCAGTATTTATTTTTGGCATATCTCTGCAGTGTCAGGAGCGAGTGAGTACCAGTATTATGATGCAAAGACAAATTCTTAAATGTTCACAGACTTCCTGAAAATAGAAATATGTATAAACTCGAAGGAAGAGTCTCTATAAGACTTATCTTGTTCTATCCCTTACTAAAGCTGAAAAGATCAGATAAACTTTAAAAAGATAACATCCTCGTTGTTTGTCATTGATCCAAGCAAAGTTAACTTTGAGAAGTCCTTGAATTCTGCTCACAGTTTACTGTCTCACATATAAAAACAAATGCTGCATTATTAACTTTCTCTTCCCGCAATATTCCCTCACATATTCCCTCAATATCTACTTTAAAAAAGTAAAGCAAGTTCATTATATCACAAGCAATGTTTATTATTAATATTGACATCAAAATATATATTATTATTGGCTGATATCTGTTAGTAGAACCTCTGAAAGACCAGAAATTAGAGCAATCTTAACCAAGGACCACTTTTACTCTTCTCTGGGTCTCTCTATGCGTCCATCTAGTCCTACTGTGACCCAGAAAGCCATATCTCCCTCTGTGCATGGTAGTATAGAAAGGACATGGAAGGAAGTGTTTATTAGAGAACCATGGATTTATTATTAAGAATATAAAGCCCCTTAAATACTGATCTCTTCACGTTCCTCTGTGCTCAGTTCTGCATACCTGGTATATCATCTTGTGAGGGAAAGGACCGCTATTACAGTTACCTGAAACACGCTGGCATATCCATGTATCTGGACATAAGCCATTATTTCATTCTTATATATTTTATGGAATAAAAAGTATCACCCTGAAATTTCAATTTTAAAACTTGAGTAAATACCGAAGAAGTGTTTCTGAATTGTTTTATTCATCCTACAGTCACCATCTGCTGTGTACGGATTACACAGAACAGACTGTTGCATTCATTTTTTCTATAGACTGCCAAAAACCGAGGAGGTTTGAAGGTTGCAAAGATCCACAATCAGTAATGGAAATACCCTGACTATTCTTAGATCTGCATGTAAACATATTGCTAAATGTGAAGACTGCAACACTGATCTTTTAAAATCACCACTGAGGAGTGCAGAAGCAGTGCATTAGTGGCAGGGATCTGGAAGCCATTACAAGTGGCAACAGTGGCACAAGTTTAATAGCAACAAGAACAACTCTTGAGGAAGTGGGGGCGGGTAGCATATGTTTCAGAGATACATTACCAAATTTTGGGTACTGATGTGGCTCTGAGGGATTTGAGAGTAAGAAAGAAAGAGAAATATTTGGCAAAGAACAGAAAAAAATCTATTGTCTCCACACTTACGTGGAAACCAAACTTAGTCCCTTCCAGGCATCTGCTTTTATTAAAGCAGAAACTAATAATTCACTGTTGAAAAGAGATCTTTCCCTCCAGCTTATCTCCTGCTGTACAGATCCTGTTTGGAGCTCACATATTAGATACTTCCTCCCAAAACAGCCAATGCTATTTTTCAAATATATAAATGGATTAGGAAGTATCTTGACTCAGTGAACCAGCGATATACACTTAGATTTTTCTCCACGAAATAGACAACTGCTAAAGAATGAGTGTTCTCAAAGCAATAACTGCCAGTCTTTTAGACATTTTACATGAAAACTTAAGAACCATATTACTTCTTGACCTCTACATATAACCTGAATAAATCCACTAGAATATTTGCAAGGCAAAGTAACTGTTACAGTCCATTTTTCTAAACAATATGAAATAATGAACCTGAATTTATCAGCCTAAATTTAGCTTCTGTACTACTCTGAACCATTGGGAAATCCATAGTGAACACCAAGTAAAATACAGTAACCAAAATAAATTTTTAAAAAATTGTTATTTCTCACAACACTGTTAATTGCTGAAAATAATTATCCAAGTGGTAAAATTAAAAATATGCTTATTTTCTCTGAATTTAAATCTACAAATACCTGCAAATGTACAAACAATTAATCATAACTGGAAGTGTTATTATTGGAATGAATAATGAATATTCACAAACAAGTTGTAATTTGCCTTTTGAAAGATTCTTACTTTTTCAGATGGGTCCTTTAAACTGCTAAATTTCTTTCTAAAACATCCTTTCTAAATCCCAGAGAAAGATATAAATGAATAATTATCAGGTACATGTTCACTGCCTCTTTCCATGTGAAATGAGCAGTGATAATTCTTGCTCCACATTTCTCTCAAATAACTTTAGCTGGAATTTGTTCAATAGAAATATTTGCTGCAGGGAATCAATTGTATGACTTTTAGGTTAGTTTTATACAAATTATTCTGGAGATTAAACTAATGCAGTCTCTATGCTTACCGAGACTTTAGCTTCTCATTAGTCTTTGAAGATTTCAGTGAGAATGATTTTCATATACCTATATACTAGGAACTGAAAACTAGCAGCAAATTGATTTTAAAAAAGCTGAAGAACAGTCTTCAGACACTAACAGACACTGGTCCCTCCTTTCTAATCTAGGATTACAATTAAACAAGTGCAAAGGTTATGTTCATATTGCCACAATTACATACTCATTCCTTACTCCGATTCAAATAGAAGGGGAAAGATCCGGAATCCTTTTCCAATAGGCCAACTCATCTAAAATAGGTAAAGTTTTATCCTAAAGTAAAAATGTCCACTAAAATTATATAACTTAAAGGAAATAATTCCTGAGCTAAGGGCATTTAAAAAACTTTAACACAGCCTCCATTTTCAAATCAAATCCGTAATCAAATAGTTTCATATGCTTACTTGAAGTTCCTCATTCAGATATTGTTTGAGTGTCTTGAGCTGAAAATCTAGCACAAATTCTACTGATTAGAAAGACAATCCTTAGAGAGGTATATCCAAGGAAAAGAGTTCAAAGATCTCCTTTGAATGATGTTAGTTAATACCTAATTGACAAAGCTATCCTATCTGTACTCCAGATAGCATCAGTGAGCAAATTTTGAAAACCTTACTTGTTCATGTGGATTTGCTGTGCCTAATGGTTGTTCTGATTCATAAGCCATAAGGCTAGCAACAGCAGTTACGGACTAAGTGACACAGCAGTTCCATTACACAAGGTTACTCTCTTTGTTCATTTGACAGTTATTTCTCGAATATATGACCACTCATCTAGTAAAGATGAAAACTCTTCTAATTACTTGGTTTAGAACTAACCTTACATTTTTGTTCAATGTCAATTAGTGACAGTTCAGCTGTCACTCTGTGATCTCCCTGCAGTTACATCACAGAACTGATTAATGCATCGGTAGAGAAGAGGGGAGGGGGTTAGCATCTACTATAATTTTATCAAAAATTTTCACTCACATTCTAATAATTCTACTAATTTACCATCTTTTTGATAACTCCCTTTTTTTTACTGGGCTACACAAATATGTTCTGTCTGAATTATTTGCCAAACCGCTTTTAGTTTGAATGATTAATAATTAATACATTCCAAATTTTATTTTTCTTCCACAAACCATGTTGCCATGGTTCTTTTACAGAATGTTATTTTTTATGCTACTAATTGTTATGACAACATATCCTAAAAAATGGTCTTAGGGTATGGTTCACTAACTTCAGGTTACAGAGTTTATAAGAAAATGTTCCAAGTATCAGCCATGTGTAACAATATTCAGATTACAGTTGAGTTTAGGATTTATAAAAAATTAACATACCACAGCTACGAAAACAGCATGTCACTGTCTTCAACTGCCAAGTTACATAATTACAAAATATTCTTAATTATATGCTTTTTACTTTTAATTAAATAAATAATGAAAATAAAAAAGGAGACACTGACACATAATTTAAATTCTAAATTGGATCTACTTTAACATTGGTTGTATTTGTAACAAGCTCTCCATGTTATGCTTGTCTTATTGACATAATGCAGTTCCTACAAAATGCAAACTCCTGTTACAATAAACATGACACAGTCTTTTTTGACAGGAAGAGTAACAAAGATTTGGGTGCTACGATCTATCTGTATTAGGAAGTAGTGACACACAAAAGGAGTAGACATGTAAAGCACAGCAATTGATGGTGAAGACCCAGTATTCACACAGTATGAGTGCCCATGAATGTTTTGCTTATGAGTAGTTCTATTTCACTCCTAAGAATTTAAACGCTCACTAATGGTTGAAGAACATTAGAAGAGCACCTGGAAAATATTCTCCAGTTACATTACACCGAAAACAGATGCATTTTGTGCACTCCAGGACTGCTGTGTAGTATAAATGAAAGTGCAGTAAGTGGGGATAATCAGGAGAGACATCTGAAAACCACGCTTTTTCTGTGAACTGAAAGGCTAACACATGTGTCTGTCCTTATGGGTTCCCTTCAAGTAATTAAACAAATTAAGTAGAGATGCCAGGGAAGAGGTATGATCCAGAGAAAATGAAGATATCATTTGTGCTATCTCTTATTGTTGTGGTTTTCTGTAAAACAGTTTTGGACTAAAATACTGTCACCTCCCACAGATGGCTTCTGCCTCTCCAGTTCTCAAAACATGACTACCAAGTGCTAAACATCTGCCATGATTTTTGAGGGAAGCCATTCCTTGAGTCAATATATTCTATGAGAAGAAAAATATTGAGTTGGCAAGGATGCTACTTCCCATCTACAGCTTATACATCTATTAGAAGGAAAAATAATTTTTGTAGTTAGGTGAAAAGAGTGTAAGGAGTAGACACAGCAACAGGACTAGTAGAAATTGCATTCTGTTATCTACCCTTCCTCCTCAGTCTACTATCTAAAGAAGAGAGCAGAATTTTGGGAAAGAAAAAGCATGTCCACAGGAGTTCCAAAGGAGTTCCTCCTCTCTTGATACAGTAGGTTACTTTGTGCTAAGGTCAATCCAGTTCCAAACGGAAGTATTCCTTATTTGCTTTCTGACTTGCATTTCCAGATCTAGCTAATAATTACACTGTGCTTGCTTCCTCTTAGAATTGTAGAACAATTTAGCTATTGACAAGTGAGCAGCATTCTTGTGATCAACAGAAAGCATAGATCCACATGCTAAATCTCAGAATCTTTCTTGTAATCATATATGAGAAAAAAGACATAGCTTGATTTTTAGAATCCATAATAAATTTGAAAAGCTGTCAGTAACTGACATACATCAACAAAATTATTTAGATTCTGCTACCAAGAAGTCACTAACAGATTAAAACCCACAGAACTATTGAGATAAAGTTTTGAAGAACTTTTGAAGAAAAATATACATTTGAAAGTATACTTCTCCATCTTGTACCAACTCTACTGTTGCAGGTTTACTTTTTTTTTGCCTTTCAGATTCATTAGATTGCCACAGATTGGTCTGGACAGGACAAAATGAAATAAACATACATTAATGCTTTTATGAAAGAGAAAGGTAGAAATCCCTGGACAGATAATGATCACAGAAGGTATTTTCTCCCTTTTCCCTGAATTAGCTTTTAGCTGAACTCTGATAATAGGGTTGATGATCTTTGTCAGGGTGAAATACATCATGCAAAACAAGAACTTCGAGGGATTTTTCAAAATGATAGAGTAGGTAATGAGGTCTCAAAATACTAAAATTGCCTCACTGCAATTATTTGCTATGGAGATCTTTGTACAAGTAGCATAACTGATGGAGTTTTTCATGACGGTGGGGAAGTGTTCTCTATAGGCGAGCAGCACTGCCAATTTTAGAACCGGTTCTCAGGATGGATTGAAAGGCAAAGGACATCTACAGAAGACATATATACTTAAAATTTAGACTGATTGCTTTCATTATGACAACTGGCAAAAAACAGAGTTCAAATCTGGACAGTGACTGATGAAGTTCTAAGGTAAGGTTGGAGGAGTTCATTATGAGCAGCAGTACGATTTACGGGCTTATTTCAGTATTAACTTGATAACACCCCTCCTCTGAAAACCAGGCTTATCATCTAAGCCTATTTACCATGCTTTAACAATCAAGACAGGCAGGAAACATTCAAGCCAGAATGTATCCTTACAACCTCTCTAGCCTTCATCTTTGATCTAATTTCTACTAATATACATGGGTCCTAGAAAATAAACCTTCATCTGGCTAACATTCCTTCACTCCAGTAAAGTTCTTCTCATTTCTAGAATGGTGATGAGTGGATTTCAGAGTGCTCAGGGCCTGGATTAGAACAAATATCTAGATCAGTAAGCTATATGGTTTACAACATGAATCATTGCAATTCCATGTAAACTGCTGCTAATTCACTGGACGAGTATATTGTTTTGTTTCTCTCTGAGATGCAATACACAGTTGTAGTCAAACATGAGGTATTCAAGCAAAATAAAAAATTACTACTATTATCAAAAGACATAAACTGTACATGATTGACAGTACAATGAGATTAATCACAAGTACTCAATATAAAAGCAGGAAGATAAGTTATTTTCATTTAATAGAAGGCTGCAAAATATACCTAACTGGTTGTCATGTATTTCTTAAAGACCACTTATGAGATGAAATGTATCAGAAATCTTGACTGATCCATCTATTTGATCTATTTGAAGCGATATAGACACATTCTTGATTAAAGAACTAATATCTCTTCTCAAGAATTTTTGAGCTATTCTGTGGAAATTCTCAAGTGCATGATATATATTATATATAAAAAAGAATCACTCAAAGAAAATGTAAGCTGCATTTAAACTACACAGTAGTCCATCAAAAAATTCTAGCTCCTTGAAGATTCGGGGTCTAACCCCAAGCCTCTTCGCAGTTCTGTATGTGGAACTAATTAGCACTATCACGCACAATGTATAACCATCTATGTTTCATGGAAATAAACCAATTTATCATTCTCTTCTATAGTCACATACATGCTTATAAAAATTCATTAGTGTTTTAAGAATTCAAAGATGAGCACTTAATTACTTAGAACATACAGTCAAAGTGATCTGAACACACAGAAGATGAAGACTACATACAGGAAAATTAAAGTATCGTTATTCCACAAAATGAAACTTAGCCAAACCCGCCTGTGAGTTCAGGATCTCACTCACTGCTTAGTCTCACTGTCCTCCTTTTAATAGTTGGAATAGAGCTAGAAACAGGAGGGGGATCAACCTATAAAAACAGACGTGTTTGACACTGTACTTTACCCTACTAGTTCTTGCACTAGGAGCTACACTTAGGTCTTGGCCATTAGAATCTTCATTGCTATCCTGGGAAATATTTATATTACTTCTTATAGTTCCCTGCATGTTGAATAGATCAACACTATTTTTAACTTTATGAATGCTTGCCATGCAGACACTGGGTAGAAAGAGATGAGGTCTTAATTGGCAAACTAAATTCTTCTTCTACAAAAAAAAAAAAAAGAAAAATCTCCTCTTTTATTTAACTGTTTTACAACTAGAGCTCATAATTCAACATTCACTGTAATACATCGTAACAGCAACCACAGGTTATGAGTAATACAGCTCAGTTGATTCTTCAGAGTGGGACAAATGGTGAGTTCTTTCTAACACCAATTCTAAGCTTTCGTTTAAATGGTTGGTAGGGTCAAGTATTGGCATCAAGGAAGTTTGTCATAGATAGACTTTTGATATAAGGAGCTGCTGTGCTATAAATCACGTTAAAAGTTTAATGGGATTTTGTAACTTTTCACCTATTATTTTTAAATGTTATTGATGGAAATGCAATTTCTTTTTGCAATTTTTTTATCTTGCATTGGACTTTTGAAAGTAGTAAAATTTCTAATGTTAAGATATTGCTCAATTATGTCATTGTTACTTTGATTGACATCAACTGAGAAGAAACCAAAACAGCTAACTGGTAGAGCTAAGTTTTGACAGCTTGATTTTGATAGCCACACTTCAGAGTGATTGAAGTGAAGAAGTTACAGGACAAGCACTGCTAAAATCCAAATTATTTTCTTCTTGTCAATACATGTTTGATTTTTTTTTTCTTTTTCAAAGAAATATGTCTGGAGGTATACTACAATAGTAAAATATTAATGCCCAAGAGAAAAATTAAATGTAGATGACTACATTACAATTCTCTTCATTTTGAAAGAAAGATAATTCACAATGAATATACAGAAGTCTACAAAATCATGGGTAGCATGGAGACACAAGGATAGGGTTTAACCATCCACTGACTCTTGTAATTTAAGAACTAGAGGCAACAAATTAAAATAATAATACAGCTAAAAATAAAGGTCATGGTTCCCACACCGCGGTCAGTAAATACTTCAAATTCTAAGTCAGAGGAGGTCATGGATACTAAGTGTATACATAAGTTTAAGGATAGACCTGGCAGATCAGCAAAAAGCTTTACCAGAAAACCCTTAAAAGCTGTGAAAGTACCATACTATATATACATACTCTCGCTTCTCCCCTTGACATTTCCACTCACCCCTGGAGATAAGTCCAGGGTTCATACCATAGGTTCAGACCTTGGCCTGAACTGCTCTATTGAACCATTTATAGGCTGTGCCTAGAAAGTCCAGTGAGCTCAGAGTTTCAGACTGTAACATGTTTCAGAAAGCCCATCAAAAAATTTAGAGGAAAGGCAACTGAACACTTACCTTTTTATGGCCTAAAAGACTAACATTGAGTCTGTGATTATGCAGTGTTTTTCACAAATTATATGAGGGTCTGAACTTCAAACACTACTTGTCATACGTTTGCTAGACTTCCAAGTGATGTATCTACCTCACCAGAAAGTAAAAGTGTGGTTTATATATGAAGATTCTGCTTCATATTACCCCCATTCATTTTAAATTGATTGTAAACATAATCTGAAATTGTGGGCCAAACTGTCTAGGTTGAAAAAAACAAAACAAAATGAAACTAAAAAAAATCCCAAAAACATAAATATGCCCAGCCTTGCCTCCCCAAAATAACTCTTGGGAGAAAAATGAGAAATAAACCTAAAAAAAGCTGAACAAATAGACTGTAGTCCAGGACTTGCTTGGAAATGCATGCATGTGGAATTACAATGACAAAACTTAAAATCAGTATTTGATTCTACTACTTGCAAAATAGTGGCACCATGGATCTATTAAACACAGGAGATACCCTGAGTATTGATGATCTAGGAGAAAAGCTGATAAGTTGAAGTGGTTCACTGTCCGAAAAAGGCAGAATGTTACAATATAAAACAGTTAAAGGTCAAATTTAAAGCCATTTCTCCTTTTTCAGTACCATTTTCTTGGTCAAAGAAATTCTTTGGTAGAAGAAATGATGATATATATAGAAAAAGAAAAACATATGAAAATATTTTTATTATTCAAACACCATATTGACTTTTGAAGCAATGCATCATACCATGCAATGTGTGCAAGGCATTCTAGTGAACACATGGACAACGAATTAATCCTAATTCAATTCAGAGACAGATATGTTTCAAATTAAGGGAATTTTGAGGGGTTTATGTTAAAAAAAAAATAGGGAAAAAATCTTTTAAAATTTAAAAGCCACTTCCTTCAATTTATGGTCAGATTCTAAAGTCTTTAATAAACTGTTTGTTCATTGATTTCCTAGAAACCACTACCTACTCAAAAGTAACGACTACATAAGGATCTGAATCTAAAATAATAGTTAGACTGAAGTTCTGATTTTAATGGAGCTACATCTGGGACAAGAAGGAAGCCAAAATTACTGTTTACACCAGGATGAACCAGTCTAAAAGTTGCCTACTTATCCTAGACTGATTCTGCTGTTAGCAAGCATGAGTAACACATGAAAAGATAAATTACGAGGAATTATCATCATTTATTTATTGGAATGATCATTCTACTACTCTATTTTTAAATGTATTTAATAGATATTCTATTTGATCTGAAAAAATGTATCCTTAGCACAGCTTATTGCCTGTGTATATTTAAATCTAAATTAATATGTATACTTCTGTGCGTATACATATTTTACATATACAAACTTGAGAAAGGTAAAAAAAAAAGAGTATAATTCTCCATATTCATATCTTTACTATTTTTTGGCTGTTATTGGAGGGAGGAAAATAAAAAGTTTTCCTTTGAAGAGGGTGCAAATTTCTGCCTACTAAAAAATAAACATTTTCATCCAGCCAGAGAACCTTTTTCAAGCATTCTACTTAAACAAGGATATTTGTTTTACTGATATACAGTGATTAAAATAATTGGAACTAGAATAGACCTTTAAAATTACTTTTTAAATAAGGCACACATAGCCAATATTTTTATTTCCATCAAATAGTCTAATCATAATCTGCTTTATTAGCAAAATACAAATTTAAATGCTTTCAGCCATGACGATTCAAAAGAGTTTTAACAATATATAAGCAGCATAAAACCAGGTTTAATCCATTTAAACTTTCAACCTCCACTCTCAATGTTAGATTGAGAGAAAGAACACATCCAAAATTAATATGTAGTGAGATTGGTCTCATCAATGTAAAAATGCAAATCCATTATATTATCTTAAAAATGCAAGTTAAACCAAATTATATCAAAATGTTTCAGATAAATTTGCATACCTGCAGATACCTTTTGAGACTGAAATTTTGCACTTTCAGGATAGTAAGACACAGAATTAACAGTGCAAACCCAAGATAAATCTAACAGGAAAATCCTGTGTTGTAGCAAGAACACGAATCTAGCAAAAACTATGTATTATATGAAAGACATGAAAACACATGCAATACTACTTAGCACAGAAAACTCTGAGCAAATTTAAAGAGGATGGTGACACAGTGTCTCCTTAAACTTGTAGAAGTACTGGAGAGGTGTAGGGGCAGCACCAACAGAACTGTGGTGTTACATTTTAGGTGATTCTGTGCACTGAAAACAGAATCGAGCAATTCTGTCCTGTCTCTAAGACCTGAGCTACAGCCAATTGTATGGTGCTGCAGGTAGACCTATTTGTTTCTTAAAAATCCTCTGCACACTTCATCAGAGGATTCCTTTTGCAGCATCGGCTGATGGCCACTGCCTCAGGCCATCCGTAAGGGTCAGAATATCTACAGAGTTACAAACTCAGTTTGAAACCTGACACACACATCTTGCCACAGCTTTTCACATGGTACGAACTCTCACCGTGTCACAAGCATTACATTTCAAACAAACACTTATTTATGAAGTAAAAAAAGCTGAGTTGGGTTAAATCATTTTCAAACCTCAAACACAAAACTGGAATCTCCAATCAAATATGTTCATCAAAGTCTTGTTAATGTCTATAGCACTCGTGACCCAGGTGACGTATGTCAAGATGATCCAACACTGCCCACTGCTCTTGGAATGCCCACCAGCCCTCACCTCCCTAGGGACTCCCTCATTGGCTATAGGTGGGAAGTCTCTGCAGCCACATGTCTACCATTAAGAAACATAAGATGTTAATTTACACCTTGCTCATCTCAAAAGCTTGTCGTACTACTCTGCAGTAGCCAGTTTCAGATATATCAAAAATCTGATGATTTGCGTGACAGGAAAAATACTTTTGATACACTGAGGATAAATTTATATTGCATTAAACTATAAGATGCAGCTATAACTACTATCCAAAAGCAGTTTTATGAGGTTTTTAAATTAAACGTTGTTAATCTTTTCCTTTCCAAGCACCATGAAGAAGAGGAGAGTCCAAGGTCAAAAAGAGATCAATGTATTCATTAAATCTGACTCACTGATGTAGCAGACGTAGTGTCTATGCTTTTTAAAAATTCATCAGCCTTTGAAGCAATTTGAAGTCCTCGGCTTTATAAGACTCTGTCTACTGTTTTCACCAGAAGATCATCCAATGTTTTATTCTTCTCACTACTAGGACACTCTACTCTTTTTGGCTGCTAGCTCTACATGCATGTTAGTCAACAAAACTGAGAGATTAGCACTATTTTTTCAATATGCTTTAGTAAATGTTCACAATCCTAAATTTTTATTTGCCAAACTGAGCTGAGAAAGATACTCAGCATTCATATGACAAGGCCTCCTTTTCCACTGTCCCATACTTTTAGTGGATTTCTTTGGTTTTCTTTTAGTATTTCAATACAATTCTTAATCTCTGAGAACCAGACCAACATTCTAATAGCAGCACCACCATCACTAGCAGTCAGTTTCTGTATTAGTCCTCTTTAGCAGCATCACACTGACAGCCTATAATAAAACACTAGCTAGGATAATCCCAGTCCCTTATATTAGAGACAGAAAGCTCTCCCACTCCAAAATAAACTGCTTGGAATGTAACCAGTCAAACCAGTAATAGCAATTCCATAATAGTAACCATGTATATTGTTTGTTAGCCACAAACTTTTGCAACATCTTCAAAATTCATCAATAAAAATGTTTTTTATGAGATTTTCCACCTAAAGTAAAAGTAAAACTACTTCTTCCCCTCCTTCATTTTCCTAGAAAGTTATTATGTCCATTCAGGTCAAGAATTTCAGTGCCCTATATGATGTAATATTATGTTGGATTTTACTGTAGGTGTGTTTTGCAAGTTTTCATACTGAATTAGATCAAAAATTATATTTCAGATCAGAAAAAATAACAGAGAAGGCATGATCTTGTAGGACAAAAACCTACACTATTCTTTTCAAGGTCTCAAATGACAAACTCTTCCAGTTTAGCTTTTGTGTTTCTTGCTAGAACCAGACACCTCCCTACCACCATGTTCACCCAGCATGAAGATTTTAAGAACATCTGTTTCCCAGCCCTACAGAAGTTCACAATCAGGATACTATACTTTAAGGAAAGAAGAGCAAACCATAAGTGATGTATGAACAATATCTTAAATATTTCAAGAAATGCTTTCTGATTTGGAGTTTTCGCCCTCATAAAGACATGCTGACACATAAAATCAAATGAGGAGACTCTTCTCCCTCCCTAGCATCTATTACTGGAAAAGGGAGTCCCCTAGCACTTCTTTTACATATTTTACTTAGCAAAAATGTTCCTGGAGCAAATTATTGTACCAGTCATTTCTACTCATAGAACTTGTTACCAGCATCCATTATTAAAGTCAGTATTTCTTAGCTCCTTACAAGTCATCTAGAAAACAGGACATCTAGATGATAAGGCAAATATCCATTTACAGAAGATAAGAAAAATATTAGCCCAGAAAATAAAAGCCTTACACAGTATGATTCAAAGATAAATGCAATTACAAATCTTTGAAGAATAAAACCAGAATTAATTAAAGAAACATACTGAAAAGCTATTTTAGCTTCACATACTTAAGTGATTTAAAATGTGTAAATTATTTAATATGATGCTATCTTTCTTCTAAAATGACTAACTAATTAATTTTGAGAGTAAAAGCATTTATTTATCTAGTAACACACATATAATTAAATGCATTACTACGCCAGGTAACAGACAACCCTACTAGAGGGCATGCAATACTGGACCTGGTGATCACCAACCCAAATGAGCTCATCAATATTGGAAGCAGCCTGAGCTGCAGTGATCACACACTGGTGGAGTTCACAGTCTTGAAGGATATAGGTCAGGCAGAGAGTAAAATCAGGACCCGGAATTTTAGGAAAGCAAAATTCCAGCTCTTCAAGGAATTTGACAACAGGTTACCCTGGAAAACTGCCCTCAGGGACAAGGGAGCAGATCGAAGCTGGCAAATATTTAAGGAACCTTTCCACAGAGTGCAAGAGCTGTCCAACCCCAGGTGTAAGAAATGAGGACAGGAAGGCGAGAGACTGGCATGGCTGAGTCAAGACCTGTTGTTCAAACTAAAGTGTAAGAAGGAAATGCACAAGCAGTGGAAGCATGGTCAGGTATCCTAGAAAGCATATAGGGATGCTGCCTGGTTGTGTAGAGATGGGGTCAAGAAAGTCAGGGTGCAGCTGAAGCTGAACTTGGACAGGGATGCAAAGAATAATAAGAAGGGTGTCTACAGGTATGTCAGCCAGAAAATGAAGATCAAAGACAGCATACACGCTTGTTGAACAAAACTTGCAAACTGTTAACAACAGATGAGGAGAAGGTTGAGGTACTCAAAAATTTTTTTTACCCCAGCCTTCACTGGCAACCTCTCCTCCAACGCCTCTTGAGTGGATGAACAGCAAGGTAGAGACTAGGGGAGAAATGTGCCTCCAACTGTAAGAGATCAGGTTTGTGACAACCTGAGCAACCTGGATGTACATAACAAGATGCATCCCAGAGTCTTGAGAGAACTGACTGATGCAGTTCCCAAGCCACACTCCATGATATTTGAAAAGTCACAGCAATCATCAGGTGAAGTCCCCAGTGACTGGAGAGAGGGGAACATGGCACTCATTTTTAAAAAGTGCTGTAATAATGGCCTTGGGAGCTATGGACCAGGTACATGGAGGACAGAGAGGTGATTTGAGACAGCCCAGCATGGCTTCACCAAGGGCAAGTCCTGCCTGACGTAGTGGCCTTCTAGGGTGGAGTGACTACATCAGTGGACAAGGGAAGAGTGATGGATGTCATCCATCTGGACTTCTGTAAGGCCTTTGACCCAGTCCCCCACAACATCCTGCATGTGGCTTGGAGAAACCGTCAGTACCAATACATGCTGGAGGATGAACGATTGAGAGCAGCCCTGCCGAGAAGGACTTGATACCAGTGGATGACAAGCCAGACATGAGCCAGCAATGTGTGCTCATAGCCCAGAAGGCCAACTGTATATCAGGCTGCATCAAAAGAAGTGTGGCCAGCAGATCGAGGGAGATAATTTTGCCCCTCTACTCCACTCCAGTGAGATTCCACTTGGAGTACTGTGTCCAGCTCTGGAGCCCTCAGGACAAGGAATATGTGAACCTGTTCGAGTGGGTCCAGAGGAGGGCCAGAAAAATGGTCAGAGGGATGGAACACCTCTCCTATGTGGAAGGGCTGAGAGAGTTGGAATTGTACAGCCTGGAGAAGAGAAGGTCCCATGGAGACGTTATTGTGGCTTTTCAGTACTTAAAGAGGTTCTTTAGGAAAGATGGAAACAAACTTTTTAGCAGAGCCTGTCACAATAGGACAAGGGGTAATGGTTTCAAACTGAAAGAGGGTGGGTTTAGATTAGATTCCTTATATTGACATTTTGTACAGTTAGCGTGGTAAAACACTGGAATAGGTTGCCTGGAGAGGTTGGTGGAAGTCCCATCCCTTGAAACACTCAAGGTCAGGTTGGATGGGGCTCTGAACAACCTGATCTGGTTGAAGATGTCCCTGCTCACTGCAGGGGCAGTTGGACTAGACGGCCTTTGAAGGTCCCTTCCAACCCAAACCATTCTGGAATTCTATGATTCAGTGAGGGTGGTGAGGTATTGGAACAGGTTGCTCAGAGAAGTCGTGGATACGCCATCCCTGGAGGTGTTCTAGGTAAGGTTGGATGAGGCTTTGAGCAACCTGATCTAGTGACCTGATCTAGCGGCAGGTGTTCCTGCCCATGGCAGAGAGCTTGGATCTAAATGATCTTTAGGGTCCTTTCCAGCCCAAACCATTCTATAATTCTATGATTCTGTCATAACAATGATTAATGAAATCTAAATGACAGTAATAATTTGGCACGCATAAGGAAGGAGGGAGTCAAAAGAGACTTATTCTGTTGTGGACTGTACAGAAACTACTTGAAGTTTTTACAGAATACAGCCTTATCTGACATCCAAAATTAGAAGCAGATGTCAGCAGGATACAAATGTAATTATTCAAATAGGATAAAGAAATTATTTTTCAAGCATTCATTTTAGTTCATATCACTGAGCTTAAATGAGGTCTTAATAAGTGCTGATTTTTATTATTCAAAAAGCAATTGTGTGCAGTCACTTAATAAAATTGATTAATCCTTTGTGATAGCAGCCAGACCAACAATAAAAATAGTTTTTCTTCTAATGCAGTAGGACAAAATTAAACATTTACAGTAATCTTACCAGAGCTCTGCATTTCACATCTATCTTTCTTTCTGGTGCTGCAGGTATGCTGTTAATCTTTAAGGAGAACCAGACTTTGCAATTTGAAGAACTTCCTCCTATGTCAAAAAGAACAAAACATCTTACAAATCACGTCATGAAGTGATCAATCCTCGCAGCATTCAAATAAATAAGAAATCTGGACTTTTAGCAGACATGCCAGTCATTGTTCATATTGAGACAAAGCAAATCATGAATTTATTAAATTGCTGCCAACAAACTGCATTATCTAACCCTTTCTTGTCTGGATTCAAAATAGTAACAAAACCAATATATACATGAATTGTATATCAGTTTCCAAATTTTAAATATCACTAATTCCTAACTGTTTTTCTACAACAAAGACAATGCTAAAAATATTCTGAATTGATTTTTTATTAAAATACCATGCACCATAGATTCAAAATTGCAAGTTATTCATTAAACGGATCAGTATTTTAGTTATTTAGAAATCATCCTCAAATGTATGTTTGAACATACATTGATTTATACTGCAATGCTTTTTTGTCAGGGTTTGAGATGGGATGTCCAGAGTTACGGTGATAAGCTTGCATTAGACAATGACAATATTAAAAGATGGTAAAACACATCAAAACATTCATGAATCAGTATTATCCTATTAGATCAGATACTTTATCTATCTTACCCCAAGCTCATTTATCAATGACAAGTAAAAGTTTGTCAAGAAAAAAAACATGAAATAAACCCTTGTAAACCCACATTTAATTATACAATAAACTGGTAAGGAATCCAGAAGATTTGATTCCCTTCAGTATTTTGTATTATCTAGTTCAAAAGGAGAAATGGAATTTCTAATAATACATACAAAAACTGAAATGGATCAGAGACTCCCTTTGAACTCTGGAGATCATTTATGAAGCCACAGAAGACAATTTATCACCCATGCATATACTCATGAAATCATAAGGAAAGATTTTAAATTCTGCTGACGATGATGATTATGAAACCCTTAAATAACTGGAATTTGTATGAATGTTACAATTAAGGCCAGAAGCAGGGACTTATTTACTACCAGCAACCATGGAAGGTACAGACAAGCAGGTCTTTGAACTGGAGACGGTCCATAACAGACTGACAGTATTTTTACAATTTTTTATTGTATCAAGCAAAATTAAATCAAAATCACTTCATCTAATATGGTCTTTGTTATATTATGGAAATTAAATTCTGTTCAGTTACGTAGAATTGTTGTTGTGCAACTTCAGTCAAGCAATCTGTTTTGCTGAAGTATCTCCCAGATAGACTCTGAGTCTTGATTTTAAGTTAATCACTAGAAGTTTGATCTGGTGGATAATTACGGTCATCAGAAGACAATTAAATATGAATCTGTTTTCAGATTTCCATTAGATTTGCTTCAATGACTGGCCAAAAGGTCTTGTAATGACTTTCTCTGATGGATTTAAGATATCTAGCATGAAGTATCCGGCATTTTCCTGTAGCTATAATATAGTCATGAATGTTAATAAAATTTTTTCAGTCTTGTTCAAATAGGTGAAAGAGATTGAGCCCACAACACAAATATTTCAAGTGGTAATTCTTTTCTGAAAGTTCAAACTGTTGTTCAGCACCTTTTAAAAGTGCATACATGAGAACTGCTTGCTGTATTCCTGATTGTCAGTATATTGTATGAGATGAAAATAACCTTAATCCTCCTACTCACACTTCCCTGAATTATACATTAGAGAGCTACATTAGCAGTTCTGTTTTACTACATTATTAGTCTTGGGACCTTCTACTGTTTTTCTTTTCTGCTGTGACCCCAGGTCTTCTCAGAGCCACTGCTTTCCTTGTTGCAGTTCCTCATTCTGCATATATGACTTTATTTCCAAACCCTATTTCCAATAAAACTGTGTTTGACTGGATTTAATTATATTACTTTCCTTAAGTCTTCACTGAATACATTCTGTATTAACTTACCAATTCTTTTGTTCAGGCTAATTTGATATGTATACAATTGGGTTTTAATACCAGCAGAATTTTACCATCTTGCAGTCTCTAGAATAACCTCAGTATCTTAAGATCTATAAAAATTAACATCATTGAGGTGAAAAAATATTCTGAATGTCCATTAAAGGATTCTAGCATGCACATGATCCTGAGTTTAATCAATTAAGAAAGAAGTGGAAAAACAGTATACAGAAGAGAGATTACTTTTGCAAGAAGCGAGGTTTCCCTTACACCAACACAGAACACATCACCTGGAAATTGAAATAAAAGTTCTCAATTAAAGATGCCAAAGGGTGCTGATAGCTTGTGACATCACATCCATTATAAAAGCAATCAAACTGTAGGAAAGGGTATAACAGAAGACAAAAATGGAAAATGTCAACCATAAAGTTCCATTTACACAGGATATGTGATTAAACAACAGGACAAAGGGATTTATTAAATTAAAGCAACGCATTCACAGACAAATGTTCTGTACAATTAAGGAAAACAGAAAAGAGCATGAACTGTTATTTGCATGAACTGTTATTTACACAGAAAATTAACAAAGCTGACTCCCTGTCCCCATACCTCCAAAACACCCATACAAAAATTAAAAGAAAATCTTGAGTGCAACTTGCTAAAGAATTAAAAAAACAGGAGTAAAATCTTTTCAAACACATCTGAAGCTCATAGCCTGTCAAACTTGGAAGGGCTGACAGATGATCAGGGTGGAAAAGAAACACCAAAGTAAGATAAGGCTACAGCTACAGCTATAATAGGGTTCAAGGGCTTCCTACGCCCACCCTAGAGCTTATTTTGAGCGGTATCATCAGAAAGACTCTCCCAAACTAAAGTTTCAGCAGGAAAGGCTTTGAAGCAGACTGATAAAGAGGAAAGTAGCAATTCACCTGGGCAAGAGAAAATCTGCCCAAGAAATCAAAAGAAATTCCTGTAGCAAAATGTGGTGGCGCAAATCGGTGGGTGACCCATTGCTTAAGTCAACTTCAGACACAAAGAAATGAATTTAGACAGTTCTCTGAGATAAGCTGAAAACTTACAGATATGGGTTTGTTTATATATTCCAAAGAAAATAACAATTTTGCAATAAGCACAGAAGTCACAACACGCAAAACTACTTGAATTCTTTGAGAAAGTCAGCAGTTGTGTGAATAAGGGAGCTCTGGTTCATACAGTACCCTGCTTTTCCTAACGTCTGTTTCTAAGATCCCTTTCCAAAGGCTTGTAAGGAAACTAAGCTGCAGAAGAGGGAAAATTAGAAGATGGAATTAAAATACTAAATCCAAAGAACAGGAAGAAATGGCTACTTCTCACAATGAAGAGAGACAAAGAATGAAGTGCAAAGGCTTGCTTTTGGTATGAAAAGTCCAATTTTCTCCCTAGAGAAGATACTTTAAGTACCATATTCTGTCTCTAACAAACTAATCGACTGGAAGTGTATCTTCAGGATGCTAGTACTTTCACTTTTTCCCTAATGCACAACCACAAGTTTTGTGTAACTGCCTTGTTACCTGTCATTACAATGTTATGCCTTTCAGCAATTAATACATCTATATTGTTACTATGATATTTTTCTATACAGACTTACAGCCTCCTTTGTTGTCTCTGATCATGGATTTTCCCTCTGCACTCTTGACATTCATGAATCACTTTTCTGTACTTCATCATTACAGTAATCTAGAAGTTATAATCTGTTTGCCTTTTCTATCCTTGTTTTTATATATAAATCCATTGATTCTGTTCACATAAATTGCCTAAAAATATCCTAATTCCTAACATTAGGAATTCCTAATGCTTGCATTACTCAAAACTTAAAACCTAGGCTTCTGCCCCCCTTAGCAGAAACCTGATACCAAACAGTGACTTAACAGATGAGTCCCACCTCCTTACAGTGTATTTGAATGGGCTAGCCCAAAGCCAATTTGTTTCAAGTATCCTCATTCTAAAGTAATTATAGCCTAATTTTACTGTGAATTTCTTCTCTTACCAAGGCAACCCACACGACAGATCCTAGTTCTCGCCCTCAGGAATACTCAGAAGTCACTTTCAAAGTTATAAAAAAATTTACTAAAGCTTTAGCTCCCTGAAAAAAATGAACATAAACAGATTAAATTCACAATTCCTCTTGACCTTTCCCTTAGTTGTATCTCAGCATTTCTGCTTCAAACCTGAAGAAGAACTTGCATGGCTGAAAATAGGTCTGGTATTAGAAGTTTATTTGCTGATATACAGAGCGGAAGGTTGGAGGGTTGAGGATTTCTTTTGCTAGTTTTTGCTAGTTTGTTGTTTGTTTTTTTGAAAGAGTTTTGCTTTACCAGAGAGTGAATGCTGGGAAAACAAGGCTGAAACATCACAGACAATGGAGATAATATCAGCATACTCGTACTGAAACAGAGATGCTTCATTCCCAACTCACAAAATAAGATTGTATCTGTCTGTTTCTGTTTTCTGCACGCATTTATAAAACAGGCAGAAAAAAATAGGCACTTATTTTTCTCCCTATCCCAGAAAATGTTTGGTCTAATACAAAAACATTCCAATTTGATGATTGTTCTGAAACGATGCCTTTTGCTCCACATAAAAGATCTCAGTCCAGATAATGATGTCCTTAAAACTCTATGAACAACAAAAAGTGTTCCCAAAACAGAGAACACTATTGTAAAAACAATTATAAACTCACACTTACCTACCTATATACCCACTTTTCTAAACTTACATTGTCATTTTTAATGCATATGAAGTCTCTTCTTAGGGCCTGAGCCCGTTATGACACAAGTCCAGTTGGACTTTAGGCCTACATTGCTTTATCACCTCACTCTGGAGCTTCAATGACAAGTAAAAATCCTTAGCCTGCTTTATGCAACCTTCAGGTCATGATCTTGTCAGTTCTCATAATACAAACAAAACAAGGTTTAGTCAGTACTTCAGAGGGATATTACCACTAAAAAGGAGTGATCATAAATCTTCTGAACATAAGAATGCACCTACTTAAATATTTAATCTGCACTACCAGGTCTTTTAGTTTCTCCCTTGGTCAGTAGGCTTTCACCCTTGCTGATTAGGGTGAAGGATCTGTAATTAATGGTTAGGGCTAACCAGCACCTTCCGTATGTTAACCACTGCAAATTCAATCAGCATCACTATAAAAGAGGTTACTTATTTCAGTTTTTCAGAACTTTCCCTGATTATTTTGCCAAGCTTTTTTTCTGTATATGGAAGCATTGTATAGTAAATTCTTCCCCCTGAACTACAGGGGGAGAAAAAAAACAAACCACAAAAGCAAAACATAACTCAGACATATTTCTGTATTCATTCCTTAATAATAAGTCATTTTCTTCAATTAATATTTATCTACAGAAATTTCATTTCTGAATAGAATGCTTTGTAGTTAAAAAACAGGACTACAATGTCCAAAAAAAATTAACCTTAAATCTTCAATTAACTTTCCAGGTTAAAATTTTCACAGTTGCCCTCTTAAGTGTCATTCCAGCTTATATGATATACCAAAATCATCAGATTTTCTTCCAGAGAGTTGAACATCATTTTGCAATACAGTCGTTCTGGTGTCCTATCCTACTTCTCTCCAGTGATGCAAACAAGCTCTTCCCCCTATGCATGATCTCTTAAATTTATTGTGCAATTTTTAAAATTTTATAAAAAATATGCTTAATTAATGAGCATTGTAAGTTGTACTTTTTTACTCTTGTACTTCGTATCATATCCTGAAGAGCTATCAGTTGCAAAATCCCCTTCCTCATACACACACGATGCTTTTCTCTATGCACTTGGATGAGAATACATTACTACCATATCAGCCACAAACTGAAATTTTGTTCTTTCTGCCTCCTTTCCTTGTCCTTTCCTAAAAATTACTTTTCATTCTGTGCCTGCTACACCAACCATTAAATGTGCTGTAAAGCATCACTGGTTATATATTGGCTTAAAAATAGAAAAGATTGTTCTCTCCTGATTGGGACACAGTTGCCTATCATTCAGCTAAACTATATATCACTGATGATGAAGGAAGATTGGGCTTGGTCCCCTGAAAACTGTAGACTTCTAGGGTGTTTCAGGGGGATTCGGATATGGACACAATGGGGAAACTGGAATTGTAATAATAAATAAAATTATTTGAAATATTTTATCCTAATTTTACAGAATTCTCATATTGATATTAAAAGTATAAGTATTTAAACAAAAAGCTGAATACTTTCAAATTCAATGTGTATTCTTTCTACAACATCTTTACCTAATATTTGCAGAGCTAATATAGCAATAGAAAGAAATAAATTAGATTCAATTACAGCTTTAAATAAAACATCAACAGCACTCCTAGATGTATCTTTAAGCATATGCTTTTTAGCAGTAACAGGGAAAGGAATAACACAGCTTGATTCCTTGGTTCTACCAAAAAAACTTTCCAGGCTGGTAGTTATCTAAATTCTCTTTGAGTGGGTACCCTTAATGCTGTTCTCATAATATATGGCTGTACTTTACAGGATGTAAAATATAAATTTTAAAAGAGTTTTTATGTAGCTCGCTACAATATGTATATATATAATAGTTTTCAATATGTAAAGCACTTGCTACTGCTAGCACAGGATCTACCACATGCAAACACAACATCCATGAGTAACCAGCCCACTGTAGAGTCATCTCTGAAAGGTAAGAGCTGTTGTTCATGAAAAATGATCCATTAATAAGTATATGTAATATTTAGTTTTTCCTTTTTGATTTATAATAAATAATTTTTATATAAATTATTAGGAACAGACTAGCTATTATGCATGTGATGATTTATGTTTCTGATTTTTCAAATTTGACTGGCATTAATAATCTAAGAATTAAACTAAAAAGACCTAACATTTATTTTGTAAACTTTTCCTGACAATTTAAGTTTCTATTCTATATTAAATTCAAAGGGGTTTTTTCTGTATTCTTATTTTAGAGAATTTTAATGGATTACTTTAGATTCACTTATCGTAAACATCAGTGTTTACTCCAGATACAAAACTAGTTACAGTAATCTACCTAGAGACACACAAAACCTTTACAATAAAGGTTTGGATACTTCTTTTAATAGTGTCTCTTGATAAATCTAATTGGCTTATATGTGCCATAAGTAGATCCAACAGTCCAATTAAAACTATTTATAAATCAAATCCACTTCTAACTGGCTCTAAATATCTCTCTCCATATTCTGTTTTCAAGTGTTGAAAATACGCACCTAATTTTTAGAGAAAGCTGTAAAACACTAACACATTAAGAAAATGCTGCAATCCTGTTATGTTAAAAGTTCAATTTGACACAAAAAGCTAGACAGTAATTTTCATTTATACTACGTGAGAAACAGCTTATCCTTTGAAAGGCAATGTTTCTACATTTTCTTCTTCCAAGTAAGTTATTAATTTAGGGTAGTCACATTTACACTTGACCTCATGACTTTTCTTACCTAAGGGTTATACTTTACAATAAATGTAATTGATATGTAGAGCTTTTAAAAATGTTTTTGCATTAGATGGCAAAATACACATTGCTCTCAGTTGCCATTTTATGCACATGAATTTATTCGAGTAATCCTAGCACCTCAATGAATATTCATTTAATGTATCCCTTACAACATTGCTTGAAAAAATATTTTAATATTCTTCAGACATTAATCTTGTTCTTAAAGGATACGATGTTATAATTTGCTTAGAGCAACTTTCATAAATTTAAAGTGTGCTTTACATTTTGCATCAAACTGAGGTCATAGAGAGCGACAGTACTAAAGTGACATTGAGGATGGAGTATTGCATTAGTTTATCCACCTAAATGGGACCTGATGTATGAAAGTGGTATACTTCAAAACCCTGCAATTTAAAATGAAATCATGATACTTTCATTGTTAAAAATGTACTTAATAATTAATTAATTCAAATTTTTCAAGTTAATACAATACATATAGTCAGGATTAGTGAAGAAGAGCATTCTATAAGAGAGAAAACTACAAACCAGAGCATGGTTTCTTTTCTTTAGGACTTGTCCTAAACTAGATATTGAATGTATCTCCAAAGCCTTTCGTCACTTGGAAAAGTCTGGAAACAGAAATGAGAACAATTTTCTAAAACCACATTTTAACCCTTGGAATTAACTGTGATTACCAGGAAATAAACTTCTGAAAAAGTATCTGATCTCTTTGAAGTCAGAATCTCCAAAACCTCTAGTTTTTTCCCTCCTGCCTTCAAAGCCATCCTCTCAAATTAAGATCACCACGGTGGAAACTCATATATATCACTAGCCAATGCGTGATATTTTTTTTCCCAAAACTTTCTCCAAAACAGTAAGGAGAAGAGAGAATCTGAACATCACAGACAGACTTTTTTCAAACAAAAGGGATGACTGATTCTGTTGACATCTTCCATTTTTGAAGCTCAGTTTTCCATGGTATTAATAACACCACAGTATGATGTCGTAACACCATTTCTCAGTTAAGACACCTTTACACCATACAGACACTTTCTCATTTCCATCTCCCAGGTAACAGCTGCAAAAAAAAAAATCATCCAGTAGATCTGCTACGTGTATAGGATTTGGAAAAAGAAAATATCCCTTTAACTCAGACTGCTCTTGATGCCCTTCATAAACTCTCAATATCTTAAGGATGATATCACAGGTCTCTCTTCTCACTTGCAGATAAACTGTACATATGGCAAATATGGCCACTCTCCTTCTACAGGGGCTTTTTTTCTGTCTTCCTTTCTATTGTGTTCTGCTCTCATTCGGGGCATGTACCTTCCACAAAATTTAATCTAGCTTGCTATCAGCTATCTGTTGGTGACATGAAGACCTATCCACTGATGCACACTTGGGAAGAACTCAGGGTATGATCTGGTTTGCATGTTAAACTCTTTCTGAGAAAATTGTGCCATGGGGAGTAAACTCAGATCATAAGAGGTCCAAATCAGAAAAAACAAGACTAACCCCATAGCTGTGGAACCAAGAGTGGGACGCGAGAGACAAAGAAATGGTTATAGAACATGTTCTAACCTGTCAGAGTGAGACAAGGTGCAACTTGATCTCTTCACTCAGTACAAGCCAACTTGTCTTCAAATATAGATGTCTCCTTATCCTTGGTTGGAATATATCAGTGTCCAAAAGTGAACAATGAGTTAACATTATGTTTCTTGTGAAACTGAAGAAATCCATGACAGAAACTCTACAACTACTGACTAGGGCTTACAGTGAAGATCAAGTCAGTCTTCAAAGAAACCTATTTTTTTTTTCAGTAGATGTGAAACCAAAACCAACACAGATCCTCAACAGCCTTCCAGAAAATCATCTTGCGCGATTTCTTTGAACATCAGCAGCACCTCATGCAGCTGTACATAGGTGATTGTACGTGATTTTCTTAATTTGTTAAATGAAAGAGTTACAGGCACAGTCTTGGGAGGTGGGGGCGGATGGGTTATGTCTTGCACCTGATACGTGGACAAAAAGTTTGCAAATCTAAATTCAGCACATTTTAACAACACAAAAGTTGAAAACTTATTGGATATCTGTCGGTGGGGGGGAGAATGGTCTACCACATAAATAGGTGGAGAAATAAGTTTTGGAAGAATAAATTCGAAAGACTATCACTAATCTTACCAAAGTAAGTCTTCAGCATCAATTAAATTTCTTGACTCTGTCTTCGTTAGTAAGACTGTAGAGCCACATACTGAAAAGAACCCCTGGCTTGCATCATAAGCCACTGAATACTCACTGAAGAGGTGCGATGAAACTGACACTTAGGAGATGAAACAATGTACTATATAAGGAATCTGTCATGAATGAGCTATTGAAAATAAACAGAGCACCTTTGGGCAGCACTGGTACGTTTCAAGTAGGATGTTCTGAATGTTTGGCAGTGGCCTGCGCTTCAGACACATTTGTATTGCATGGCTTTCTCAAAACTCTGACCTTAGACTACTATTTCATGTTTTACTGCCTGAGTCTATTATTCATAGACTAGAGTTGTAACATGTCTCAATTGATTTACTCAAAATGAGACCATCATCACAAGCAGAACCTTTGTGGTAATTTATGGAAAGATGGTAGTTTTTCAGTTACTATATAGTGATTTAGAAGTCTGAATAGCAAGCAAGAGGAACTGGAACTTTTCACTGATTAGAATAAATTTAGATATAATTGGAGATTATACAGTGAAGTGATTTGGTTGCCTAGAACACTAACACACTTCTAAAATATTGTTTAACATCTAAGGTGAAGATAAATTTTATTTGCTTTAAGAATGTTATTTGATTAATATAATTACCTTAGTTCAAAGACCTGACAAAGAAAGCAGCTGAGGCTAAGTAGAGGAGATGCTTAGGATAATGCAGTCCAAGAGCAGAATACATAATACCAAAAAGGGAGAGATAAGAACAACTCAAGATACTTGAGATACGGCAAAAAACCCACCACAAATTAGCCAATCATTTTGCAACAATTAAAAGACTTATGAAAACAGAGGAAAACTAGTATTTGAAGTTCAGAAAATAACTACTGCTAAATAAAACTCTCCTTCTTTTCTTCAAAAATATTTTTAAGACAATGATTACCATCTTCACATGCACAACATGCTGCTACTAAAAGTGATCTCTCTTTCCCTGACTTTAAGAGTAACAAATGGTGGGCTTTAGAACACATGAAAAGTATCAGGAAAGCTTTACTGTGGTAAGGGTAGAGAAGAACTAAGACAGATAACCTAGGTCATGCTTTCTTCATTAGAAAATAGCTTTAAAGAACATCCTAGACGAATGGTTGTCAGAAACAACAAGGGAACAAGTTATATTTATCAGGTCATATCTAACCAATATGCTCTCATGTTCCAACAAATGCCTCAACATTCCCTAATTCACAGTCATAATCCTCAGTTCACATGAAACTAGAATTCTAGGCTCTCTATTAACAAACACAGAGCTAGGATTGCAGTCCGAGCATATGCATCCATGATGATGCTATTGTCAGTCAGTTTCTTAACCCAATGAACACAAACCAGTCATTTACTAGCTTTCCCTGCTCTCATTTACTTCATACAACTCCTAAAATTACTTAAATTCTTAAGAGGTCTTTCCAGAAGTCCATTAATTTTTCGCCATCTCCTATAGCTGGTTTTGTTTCCATCAACACCTTTTTTCCTTTTTTTTTTATCTTTTCAAATAAAATTGGAAAAGCCAAAGGTCATCCCTTGTAACTTTGTCTCTGCATATTGACCTATAATGTCTCAGACAATGGACAAAGATTATTGCTCATTCTTATCATGCTGTCATATAAAGCCTTTAAAGGTGATCCTAGACAAAAAGATCCTTAAATTTCCTTGCAGCCTTTCTGGTTAGTTAGGATAATAATCAGTAATATATAAGGATACATAAAAAATATAAACCAGACCATGAGGAATGGGAAAAATGGGAAAGAGCACAGAAGGCAAAGATGCCTTATGTCAGTGTAGTAGAAAAGCCACCGATATTAATTACTTGAAGATGTTCCAAAAATTATGAAGTAAATTAAAGTAGGATTTGGGGTTCTTTTCTGCATCTTGGCAGAAATACTATTCACTGACCAGTTTTAGCATAGCACTGCACATTTTAGGTGGGCATAAACTGTGACTTATATAAGGAAATCACTTGCCAGGTGAACAGCTTGAGTAAGCTGTGTGACGAACATTTTAACATGCCTAAAAAAGTAAATCCAGTTCAGGAGTCATGTACACAGAGTCATCGTTGACTTACTCTTGGCACAGAAGGAGAAGTTGTACTCTGATGTTTTCCAGTCATGAAGTTCCCTAAAATGATACTCAAATATCTTCCTTTTCCATGTAAGGATGAATATAAAACATATAAAATACAGACATTTATACATATAATAACTATATTGCTCCACAGAGAGAAAACTTATTTGGTCATACTTGGGTTTTTTTTTCCCCTTTTTTTAAAAAAATAGGCGATATTGTTATACAATATTTTTATACCAAGAGCTCTTTGTCACCAAACTGCAGCCAGAAAAAATCAAATATGAAATTAGCATGATTTTAGAACCAGGAAAAATAATCATGTTTCTCAAACAACATACCGATGTACAATTAATGCTTTTCAAACTTATATTCAGTCAAATACAAGTGATTGAAATAAAATATATTAGCAAAACATAATGTCCAGTGACAATCAGAAGGTCAAACTGGCAGTCAAAAAACAAGGCAGCAGCAAAGTAGCACTTATTCTTAAATCTCAGAAGCCTGCTCACAAATATGGCACTTACTTCTTGTAAAGGCTTAGTAGACCTTTTGGTTTTAAGTCTTAGCAGCTAAGACCTGTTAGAATTTCTTTAACCCTCTAATTGCTCTGCTATCTAGGTATAATATGCTGTGGTCAAACATATTTCCAACAGTTACATGTTCTTTATTATTAAACTCTGAGTCACATTCTATTACTTTTAACACAAATTAAAATAAGCTTATTGAAGACAAATTTAATCCAGTTTTATATGAGTTGCATCCCACAAGCAAGTAACTGTTTTTATGAGTTGTTGCACATGCAAGGTATTTAAAAGCTACAATCCATTGAGCAGCATAAGTCTTTTATTTGAGAACATCTGTATCTCTCCGCTTGTAATTCAGCAGCTTTTAAAAATATCTAAAAGACCCAAGAAATGTTGAGCACCACATAACCTCATTTTTAATACAGAATTTCATTAATATTCCAAGATTTTACCCCTTCAAGCTACCAGGAAATGAATTTAACAGCATTTCCTGGAATATAAGTGAATTTCTAACTGAACTTTTAACTATGAGTTAACTTTGATTTTATTACATGAACCTTTATGAGACTTAAGCAAGAAGACATCACTTCCTGATAGGGTTCACTTTTAAAATTTTCTGCCATATTCTAGCAGGCTAACCCTATGCACTTTCCCTTAAAAAAATCATGCTAAATCTCAAGGCTAATAATGCCTATTTCCTAAGTGAAGATAAGCCAGAATTACAAAAATGTTATTCACATATCCTATTGAGTGATGCCTGACCATCATTCTCTTGAAATTTTTTATTCTGTATTTATCAATAAAAACATTATATTTTAAATTAAATTAATTTTAAATTAAATTTTAAATTTTAAAGTAAATATTAAATTAATCAAAAGCACATTATCAACCCTAATGTAGACTCACTGTAATGTTCCATAGAAAGGCATAGCTAGGCAAATGCAAAGGTATTAAATCTGACAAGTGTCCATTTATTTTCTTTTTCAGCATAAACCTTTTACATTAAAAAGAACTGGGATTTGGATCATTTTCCATTCCAAGCTCTGCAACAGAGTGGACATTTGATGTAATTCTCCTAAGGCAAGATAAAAAGGCAATACAAACACCACCACACATACAAAAAAGGCAACCTTATTCTGGGATATAAACTTTGTGTTCCCTGAAGAAGGTATTATTAAAAAGCATAGTTTTCTGACCTCTTTAACATGTTTCTGTTAAGCCTTTATGTCATCTTAGCAGAACTTCCTAGTCATTTTAGGAAAACTGTTTCTTTCTCTATACACCCACAAAATACAAAATCAGTTATATGAAAAAGAATCCTGACCATAATGATGATGTAATTTTCACTGGATTTCAGCCAACCTATCGAATAGTTGTGTGAGCAATTTACGTTCTCAACAAAACAAGAAATTATTAATTCAAATTCCGTTAATCTTCAAGTAGAAGACCTTTATGTTCTTGTACTTCCACTCTAAATAAAACCAATCCTTAATTAATTTCATGAATATTGTCTGCCTTACGTACAGATGCTGAACTTGGTCAGGTTGTTCTTATTACCTTCTCTATATATTGGTGGACAAATAAGATGCAGATAGATGACAAATCTAGAGAGTTCAGTGAAAACAATTCTCTAATTCATTCAACAATAATTACTATATATATCATGTACAGTATGAAAGAACAAGCGTTCTTCCTAAATAACACAAGTTTACTTTAATATCTTACCACGAACTTTAATCATGTTTTTATAATCCATTCTAATTGTCCAAAAAAAACAAAAAAAAAGGCTTTGTAAACCTCCCAAAACTCCAGGAATTGCTGTTGCTGTGCTCATTGGGCTGTATGAGGTTTCTCATTATTATGGGTTAAATTTTTAAACATGCATTAAGTCTAAAATAACATAAATTTACATATGCACATTTCCCATGTTTCATACACACCATGCACATTTTTTAAAAAAGTAAAAGTTGGATCTTACTAGATTCTGTGTTCTGCACATCATTTAGTACAGCATATATTCACATTGGTGACATACAAAACATTTATGCTAGATACTTTTCCTTTAGCTGTATCTGTAAAACATCTGCTACATAAAAATCACGGTTTCCTGCAATTACAATGTGACTACTATGTGAAGGCTAAGCAAAAAGTATGATGTTTTAAAGTATGCATTTTATACTGCAAAAAATGTAGTACTATTTTCCATATTCTACAGCAATTAATACTGATTTGAATGTAACATCATATCACTATCAAAGAGTAATAACAATGTTTTATGTGTATTCTAGATCAGGGACTCTGAATGCAGCAAACATCTTCATATTTAGAAAGAAGTCTATCTTTCTTAAAAAAGAAGTAAACATCATTCAGTATTATTTGATATGACAAACATATAAAAAACCTTCCAAATAGCAAAATTAATGCTTGTTACAAAGATAATTTCCAACTTCCAGTATAAATGCAAACATTTATTCTAACAAATGAACACTAATTCAAAACAAATGAACTTTGACCTGAAGAGCGGTTCTTGCTGACATTTTTGACTGTTCACCTTTTCACCTATCTACAGAAAAGTGAGGATCACTTAGAAGATCGTTGAGACGAGATCTACAACATTGCATTTAAAAAACATGCTTTTAATAAACCCCACTGTGACACACAAGACATTATAAGGGTAATAAAAAAAAATGTTACACAATGTCTCCATAAACGTATTGTCAGGAAACTGAGCAAACCAGTTGAAATAAAAGCATGAGATTGAGACTTCTCTAGTCTTTGTGGAAAAGTATAGGTCAAAAGTTCAGTGAAATACAATAAATATATTTTTATGTAAAACAGAAGAGGGAAAACAAAGGATCTTTCAGTACAGATAAATAAGCAGGTACTCAGGACTCAAAATATATGTCAAAAAAATCCCATCTGAAAAAAACCTTACTATATTTTTCAAGAGAAAAAATATTTGTGGCTATGTAAGGTTACTATAGACTGTCAAACTAATATTCAGGAAACGGTACTATGAAGTCTGACCAATACTTCAAGGTAAAGGAAAAGGATCTGCCAGTTCATTTGAAATCAGCCCCAAATTTGGATGTGAACTGAAGTGTGATATTTACCAGACAGATAACAACACCACAAAGTATCATCTGAAGTATTTCCTCATGCAGAAAACCAAAGTGACCGATAGCTAGATCCGTTCTAGTATCTGACATCTTTTACCTATTGACTGCTTGTTGCTGCATAATCTCTAATACATACATACAAACTACCCAAATATAAAATTTAACGCATTTGTTGAGGCCGGCATCCTATACAACCCATTGTGTGGTTTGAACTCACAAGCTGTAGCATATTAGCAAATAAAAATATTGCAATATTACATTTTAATAATTTTTATGCACAAAAGAGGTAAAAACTGGAGCTAAGAGCACTATTCCAATCCTTTCAGCTAATATTACAAGAGCATTCAAATTATTTTTGCATATTTATACTTCCAAGATTTAATTAAAGTATATTAAATGAACAATTACCAGAATTCATGTTGTAAATTTAATTTGACATTTCACAATATTGTTTGCACTTTTATCTCCGCTTATGTACAAAAGGCAGGGCTCACAAATTGAGAAGACATAGAGCTTTGAGTTTTTACAGTACCAGCAGTAAGTGAGATTTAGGACAAGAGTTAATAAGTGGGAAAGTAAAAGGTTATTAATTTAGCCTACTTGTTTTGATTTTAAAACTCACTGATATTTGCTCATATCTTTGGTAAACAAACTTTGCAATTCAAAATTGCACAAGCCAGTTGTCTTCCCTGAGTTGGTTCTCTAGAATTTTCTAGCCAAAAGAATCCAGTAACTTAGCTGCTCTAATACAACACGCAGCATTTTTATTACAGTAACAGGTTTTAGATATTTTGCTGAGAAGCTGTAGCACACCATTTAGAGCAGAGGATGACACTTTTTGAAGTCAGCTTATATATAGAAATACAAGTTTTACTCGTTCTACGAAAATCCATGCAGATTTTGCAATGCTATCTCTGAAAATAATTTTATTGGGCATATATACATACAAAAGCGATTTATCAGTGTCTGATGCTTAAATGATCTGGAAATCCAATCTGCACATAACATATCCTGATCACTCAATTCCCTTGTCAACCAGATTTATACATACCCTCAGTAGCTTTGAAGACCTTCAATAGTTCTACATGACAAATTAAATAAAATGCTTATTCAAAAACAAGTATAACTTCACAGTGACACGTATGGCTTTTTCTATTTGCTAGAAAAAGTATTCCTCACTCACTGGGTTACATTAGTAGTTTTCTTACAAACATCTTTTGCCATTTTGAAAGCAATTGAGACAAATATCACAATTTCTTAAAAAATGTGAATAATAAGCCATTTAATATAGCATCTACAGGTTTTCCTTAGTTCAAAAAATCTGGCATCACAGATTACTTGCACTTAGGATAAGGGAAACTGCATATAATTCAAGAGCACCACAAAATGCAGGAATCTCTCCAAGAGATGATACAGATTGCTTTAAATATAATGATTTCTCCAGGAGGAAGAGATGAAGGCTTTGTGTGAGAGATGCGTTACATTCTAAGTGGCAAAACAATATGTCAGTTGAGTACGTTTTTAAAGAAAAATTTTGACAATGAATAAATAGCTCTTGGCACGTTAACTGAATTTAACCTGCAATTTCCTCTGAGAGAAAGCAAGACTCTGGATCAAATTACAGTGAACAGCAAGGATATACAGGCAGAGAAAGGTGTACAAATTAAGAAATTCTTACCTTCATACAGAAACCAAGTGATACTGAAGGCCAAAGACTTTGGCAGGACACCCCTCAAAAAGGCTACAAGGGTTTCAGAATTCAGGTTAACTCTAACTGTGTTAATGCTAACATCACACAGCAACTGAATATGCTCTAGTCTCTGACTGCAATGTTCAGTCTATGACTGAAACTTTATTGACGACTGTTCCTTCTACATATCAGTGATATCAAGATATCTGGTACTGATAATCAACACAAACCAGTAACATACCCATTCGAAACTTTTTTTCATTTATGAAATGTATATTTCAGAGTGAAAGGAGCAGTGACTCGGGAACAGCTGAATTTTCTGTAGGAATATTTAATCATTCGTATTACATAAAGATATATAGGGAAAAGCTATACCAAGAGCAAAAGGTTACTTGGTGAGATTCTTTCTACTTAATCAAAAAAATCACTTTCACTAAGAAAGTCCTACTACGAAATCAGTGCCAAATGCCATAAAGAGAAATAAATAATGCCTTGAAAATGCATTAAAATCTCTGAATTACGCTTCTTGCACACACATAATCTCACTCTCTGGTGAAAACCTATAAAATGCCATCTGTCTGTTCCTACAGTGGGAAACAGTGGTTCCCTAATATTTATAATTTCATAAGTATGTCAAGAACAATTATGATTCAACTGTGCCCACAGTGAAAGCAAAGGAAATATTTTGAGAGCCAGTAGACACCCTAACAAATAAATCACCGCAATGGAAAAGAAATATCTATTGCCTACTCAGTAAAAATGCCAGAGTGGGCCTTTGCTGGTTAGTTAGGCAAGCCTACCTCATAACTGAATGTATGACAATGCAGGAATGTTCAGTGTCTAGGACTAATTAAAAGCCAGAATTCTATATGGGCCATTCATTTTGCAGCTGCTATAGAATTAAAACCCCTTAGTGAGTTCCAGCAGCAGGCTACTGAGTGGGCAAGGGGACCTAAGATGTAAGAGAAATTCATCCATGAAAAAACTATGAGGAGAACTTACAGGGGTTTTTATTACCAAAACCCATGATTTCTACAACTTGGTTATAGCTTCAAAGGCAGACAATGGCAGTATTACGTGATGCAAACTTATCTAGTTTTGAAAGTATCGCACTACTTGTAACAGAACTATTGTAATAATAATAATACTTGCAGAGGAGCCTGATGGTAAAATGAAAAAAACCCCAAAACAACAACAAAACAAAACCAACATCAGACTGGATGAAAAAATTAATGTGTTGGGTTTTTTCCTGTTGGAAATTGATATGCTCTTCATCATCTTAAAAACATAATTTTGACTCAGTGTAATGTTTTAATTGATATTTCTGAACTGTTCAGCTTTCAGAAACGCACAATGAAGAAATAAATACACAAAAACTTTGCTCTGGATCTGTGAATCTATTTATACAATAGCTTAACTAGTGGATTGCCCTACCAGGCTCTGCGAATGTATACATAATTCTTTCCCCTACTTGAGGGACTGAACATACACCTTGAAGGAAATTTTACTCACCCTTAAACAATAGGATAGTCTAAGCAATTGCTCTAAGACAATTTTGTTAGTGTTACTGTAATTTGAATGTGTCATAATATTTAGATTCATGTAATAAATTCAAGTAATTGTTCAAATAAAAAATAAGGAAAAACCAACATTGCAAAAGATTTTGAAAAAAATCATATGTTTAATTTGAATTCCATTCCTTATGAATTATCCCAAGTGTTAGATTATAAAGTTTGTTTTTGAGTTCAGTGCATACTTTCACAAGTTATAGCAACTGAATCAGCATGAATAGAGGACACTCAGAGACCTTCCCCCTGTCTTCTCCTCACCCCATTTATCTTCTGCCTCACAAATGCTTATATGACTGTGATGAACTGGTAAATATTAGTGTTCCTTTTCATGACTCCTATGTACTCTCTGTGGGTTTACAATTCATTATTTGCTAAGGGGTAAAATAAGAACTGTAAGCTTGACAAAGTAGGAAAGGCAAAATGATGACCTAGATAAAGAGCATCTCAAGGACTCAAACCTAATAGCAAGAGCATTGGCTACAAACAAGCTGCTGCTCTGTTGCTAGCTCATTTACCATTTTGTTTCAAAAACGTTATTTTTTTATATCACTCTGAATGTGTTCTGTCACAGACTATTAGTAAGGGTTTACACTTGAACCTATCACTTTAGCCCTGTTGCTGAAGGGTGGATTAGAAAGGGAAGAAATTTAAGTGTGGTTCTGCTGCGCTGTTTCAATTCAGCAAGGCGCAAGTCACGCCTGTCATTTCACAGGTGAACTTGAGAGGAAAAAGCAAAAGTCTAGAGTACATCTAGCCATGTAACCATGACAACTGCACCCATTATTTTTGCTCAGGATTTTTTTTTTCATAATATTTTTATTAAATGGACTACTAATTGATGGAATTCCATATATACGCAAATATTTGAGATCTGCCAGACACGACAGAATGGATTTTTCTCTCATTAATAGAGTTTATAGTTTATACAGAATTTCAGAAGCAAACTGCATACCACAGACATTTTTAATTACGTAAGAAAATGTAATCTGTTTACATGCAAATTAAGTCCTACATGCTATGATATCCAAAATATACAGATGTACAGGTTTACAAACGGTACGACTTATTTGTGGTTAAGGCAGATGCAACATTTCTAGCTTTCTCAGCACAGCAATATTAAAACACCTGCTGCATAAAGGATGATGTAACCTAAAGTTCACCAACAGCCTTATACTGTAAGCAATTACAGATTGCTTTTGTTATTAATTTTAAATGGGTTATCATGCTTCATTTGCACAGATTTTTAATTGCACACATACCATGCACCACAAAATTCCATGTGGACCTTGAAGCATTGCTACATCTGAATTTCTTGAAAATAACATGTTAGTTTATTAGGGGATTCAAGCTGCTTTGAGTCTCAAAAGGGCACAGGAAAATGCATAACACTTAGCAGATTGCTGTACTGCATAAGTGCACCTACTGAGAAAGCTAACAATAGTTGAACATTCTTTTTGACAAAGAAAAAAAGGATAAAAGAGTATAATCCTTAATGTTCTACTTTTGCTAAACAATACCTAAAAGCTTGTATGCACTAGCATAAGTATAGCTGGAAATGATAAAATGGATGCTATTTTACATTTTTAAATATGCATGCAGTTTACATGGAGAATGTTTTCTTTGGATATTACTTCTGGGTTTCATTTGGGTTTTTTTTAACCTGAAGAGGAAGAATCAATTAACACAAACTAATCCGAAGGTGGAGCACAATATGCTTGAACATACAGTCTGCAGATTAAATTGAAAAATAGTTTGACTACACAAACAAAAATGAGTTAGATAACTCAAAATGATTTTTAAGAATATTCCTGTTAGAAAGATAGTAATTCCAGAAATAAATGTTTGTTTGATATACCAATTATAACTTGAATATATTAAAGGTAGATTAATCATATTATTATATTTGTATTGACTAAATCCTAACATTTACCATTATATGTTCAGTTCTTGTGATCTTTTTAAAAAATGATCATGAATAAATGCAAAGTCTCATTTTAAATTGTCACCATCCTGAGAACTGTCATCCTCCTAGTCACCTTTAACGGCTACTAGAACAAAGAAATCATTTCATCTTCCTTACGTGAATACCTCACTGTGTTACCACAGATCTGCAGCTGTCGGGGATTGGTTTCGAGCCTGAACATCTGGAAGGACCACATCTACAAATACCATTACATTTCAAAGGCATCAGTTCCTCAATGAACCTGCTTGGAAGTAGTTGTTTTTAAAGACAACAGGAAAGACACTTAACTGTCAGAGACACATCATGAGAAGTACAATGACAACTTAGACTAGAAAATGTCAACTGTCACTGAAGGCCAAGATAAATTAGCTTTAAAAAGATGATGAAAACAGGATTTGCCAAAATTAATACCTGGTCTAACCACTTTGACTATGCTTTTTTCATCCTGGCTTATTCATAAGTAGAGTATCTTTCTGATGTTATGCCTTTCAAGTACAAAGAAATTCAAAAACTTGGCAATGGCATAAAAATGTAAATGCATTCCATAAGAAGAACACAATGGGAAGTACAATCTTTTGATAAAGGCAATGCTTAGAGCATCCAGAATAAGACAACAGCACATGCAAAATTCCCCTGTGTTGTACAAACATTCTTCATCTGTAGTGCTCAGCTCTGTGAGATATCACCACTGGCAGGAACATTAAAAGCTTCTGCTTAAGTGCCAGCTCTGTGCTGAGGATCACTGCTGAAGAGAGAGAGAGGGATGCTGGAGGAGGAGGGGAGGATTTGGAGTTGCGGTACAAGTCTTAGTCATTGCAGGAACTGTGCCGACCTCACACTCTGTACTTCTCTTTACCGGGGACACGAGTTGGCCTAGCAGAAGCTGAGCCAAGCATCCTCCCTATCGCCCACATGCTACAAAGTAAAGAGCTCAACACAGAGGCTATTGTCAAAGGGCAGTTCAATTTAAAAAGTTACCATGGACTCCACAGTAGAGTAGAAAAGGAAATTTTGACAAGTGTATGAGGCTTCACAGCATTTAGTCGTACTGTGAAACAAATGGCTATTAATGACCAATATTTATGATTTTAGCACTAGTATATAGGAATATCTATAGACAAATCTTACAAGAAAGATCAGCTGCACCCTGCTTTCCCTCAGCCTCATTTACTTTACTTTCATGAATAAAAAACACTAGGACTTCTTCTCTCAAAAGACAGAAATACGCTTTGAAAAGAACTAAAAACACATGTCAGTTTAGAAAGGGGCAAGCTCCTGTCACTACATCTGTCCTGCAGGCATTTTTCTGTTTGGGTTTTGGTTTATTTTCTTTTTCCCCCTGGTATAAGGCAGTATAAAAAGCATTTGTCATAAGGATTGCTGTATGAATTGTTTTCACTGCAAGCACTAAATGTGTTTTTTCTTAACTATAACTGAAGGGAAGGTTTTCACTGCAAGCATTAAATGTACTTTTTCTTAACTACCTGAAGGAGAGAAAAAGTCATGAATAAATTTCAGAATCTTTTTGGAAGAGCATAATGAGTGATTTTGGTAGAAAATATGAAAGCAAGATATGAAAATGATTCCAGAAATTATCATATTTTTCTACAGCCATACCTACAATGTAATTTGGAAAAGGTAAAAAAAAAAAAAAAAAGGTAAATATACATATACACACTTGCACATGTATGTGTGCATACCAGAAGATTATATTGAATGCTAAGGTATGTATAACAAGGCAGTACTTTCTGGTATGTATAAAAGGAATAATTTTCACTGAGTGCCAGCAAGACAAAAATGTTTGGTATGCATGTTTAATATTAGAGATTTCTTCTAATCTTATTCAGCTATGGACTATTTGACACTTGTTTTGGCCTCTACTGATTAAAAGTCTGTATATTAATTTTCTCTACATCAGAAGTCCAGTATTTTCTTTACCCCAGATCGGTAACAGTAGCCCTGCGGATTCTGAGCTCGCTCTGAGATGGACTTCTTCAGTGTGTGCCTCCCGTCAAATGCAAGTGGTTTGCATTCTACTAGTGGTGCACACCTTATAAATAAGAAATCCTAACTCTTGGAAGTATCCATCAGTCATCCTACTCTGAAAAGCCATAGAAGAATTAATTTTTATTAAAAACTATAGTAACAATATGTGTAAAAGAAAACTGCATAGGATACAGCTAAGACAGTCACTCTTTGAAGTTCAGAAAAATACTACTACCATAGAAGTTATATCGTTCCTTGTTACATTGCACTTCTATTTAGCCAATTTCAGCAGTCACTTTCCCCAATTGTAAAAGTTACAGATGCCTAGTACAAGTGAATGCTTGAGATGGAAGATAATGTTTTGTGAAATGACTAGAAGCAGTTGGTTGATAAAAGGTGAGATGGAACCTTACTGTTCCTAGGATACAGGCATTGTAAGGGTATATCTTCCATACTGAAGAAAAAAAAATATTATTAATACTGTGTTAGAGTCATTTTATGTCCTACTTTAAGTCCACTTTAGAAAGCAATCCTAACAATGCCCTAAACATCGCTAGCCATCATGAAAATTGAGTTAGTTCAATTTACTAGAAACATGCTGAAATAAGTAAAAGATATAACTCTACAGTAGCACAAAATTAGTGAAATATGGTAAGACGCAGTAACTCGATGCAGACATGTATGACTAAACTGTGCAGATTGCTCCAGCTATCAGCGGGATCCTGCATGCTGGTGAGATTATATCTATGCAAATTAGTGTGCAGTGAAAAAGAGAGTCGAGTTGGAGCTGATTACGTGGCCCCTCTCAGCAAATTATTAGACTAATTGCCCACCAACATATTCGAAAAACACACATTCCAAATGCCTAAGTATGTCAGCCAGTCTCACATAGTTAATGGGGAACCAAACTGAACAAAAGGCTTATCAGAATAATGCACGTCAGAGGACTCCCCATCCTCTGTCCAATCAACTGAGGACAGTAATTTAGGAGATGGAGGAGAATGGCAGCAGGTTCCTGCTCATCGCAGCCGGCATGTCTCCCCTGTTTCTAACTCAGCCCTGCAGGTTCCCTTGCGGAACAGATACACAGGTCTACAATAGGAGCCAAACCCCAGTGTTGACAATTGTCACAGCCTGGAAACTTTCCCCAGGTTAATAAATCCAAAGCCATCAATTAAAATGGCTTTTGTAAAGAAGAAGAGGAGGGTTGTAGTTGTTGGGGTCTCTCCTGAAAGGAACCGAAAGAGCAGGATGCAGACCAGATCCATTACATACGGAAGTCTGCTGCCTACCTGGGGCCTCAGTTGGTGATGTGGTAAGGAATCTCCCAAATATTGTTAAACCCACAGATTACTATCCTCTACTCATCTTTCAAGCTGGAAATAATGAAAGATCGACTAGAAACCTTAGAATTATTAAAAAGGACTTTAGGGCTTTAGGACGAATGGGAAAGGATTCAGGTGCGCAGGTAGTTTTCTCTCATAGGGAATGGTGAGGGAAGGAGTGGGAAGAGCAAGGAATTAAATGCCTAGCTCCAAATCTGGTGCAAAGAACAAAACTTTGGGTTCTTCAACAATAGGCTGGTCTACACACCAGGCCTGCTGGCAAACGATGGGGTACGCTTGTCCCCTGAGGGCAGAAGGACACTTTCCAAGAAGTTGGTATGGCTAATCAAGAAAGCTTTAAACTAGATAGGAAGTGTGAAGGGGAACAATACCAGAAGTGATGGAATAGAGCTTGGGAACGGCACTCCACATTCTGAGGGACAGTTTACTAGTGAGAGCCCCTGGTCTGCCACCTCAGTGTAAATAGGGGAGAGCACTCCAGGTGGCAGAGAGAATTGAAAGGTCATTCATGGGTTACAAACTACAGCTAGAAGACACTTAGGTCTTACGGCTATTCCACTCAGGGAAGAGGTGGAAACAACAGCCCAACTGAAGTGCACTTACAATAACACACGCAGCATGGGTAACAAACAGGGGGAGCTGGAAGCTGTAGCAAGGCATGAAAACTATGACATAGTTGCCATCACTGAAACGTGGTGGGATGATTCACACAAGTGGAGTGCTGCCATGGGTGACTACAAACTCTTCAGGTGGGATAGGCTGGGAAGGAGAGGTGGTGGGGTTGCTCTGCATGTTAGAAAATATTTTGATTGCGTGGAACTCAATAATAGTAATGACAGAGTTGAGTGCTTATGGGTTAAAATCAGTGGAATGTGCAGTAAGCCAGATATAGTGGTGGGAGTCTGTTATTGGCCGCCCAACCAGGATGAAGAAACGGATCAGCACTTGGGACACAACAACCCCACGCAGCGTTGCAGACCTGGAGAGGAGTGGCTGGAGAGCTGCCTGGCAGAGAAGGACCTGAGGGTGTTGGTTGACAGCTGGCTGAACATGAGCCAGCAGCGTGCCCAGGTGGCCAAGATGCCATTGGCCCTTGCTCACCTGTGCTCAACACTGGTGAGGCTGCACCTCGAGTGCTGGGTTCAGTTTTGGGCCCCTCACTGCAAGAAAGACATTGAGGGGCTGGAGTGCGTGCACAGAAGGGCAACAAGGCTGGTGAGGGGGCTGGAGAATAAGCCGTACGAGGAGCAGCTGAGGGAACTGGGGTTGTTTAGTTTGGAGAAGAGGAGGCTGAGGGGAGACCTCATCACTGTCTACAACTGCCTGAAAGCAGGTTGTGACGGGGTGGGTGCTGGGCTCTTCTCACAAGTGACAAGCGATAGGATGAGAGGAAATGGCCGCAAATTGTGCCAGGGGAGGTTTAGACTGGGCATTGGGAAAAATTTCTTCACTGAAAGGGTGATCAGGGATTGGAACAGCTGCCCAGGGAGGCGGTGGAGTCACCATCCCTGGGGGTGTTTTTAAAAGACAGGTAGATGAGTTTCTTACGGACATGGTCTAGTAAGGGGACAGGTACAGTTGACTCTGATCTCAGAGGTCTTTTGCAACCAGATGATTCTATGATAAGGTCAAGCAGTGAACTTGCATCAGATTTTCTACCTAAGAAGAATGCCCTCAATTAATATCATTGATAGGGACAGTATTAAGAAATCTACTCATTTTACCTTCTATTTTCTTACTTAACCCTCTATTTTCAGTTAATTTCAGTTACAGCCTTTACTAGTTTTGGACTGATGATTTCTACATTTGCAAAGCCTAAATATCTCAGAAGCAGTAGTGTTTAGTTTGCACAATAGGAGCATAATTAAATTCACAAACATTTGCAGGCTTTCAGTAGAAAGATGAAGATTATATCCAAAATCTCCCTACACTTGGCATTACTCGATATCTCTTTTATGATTAATTCCTCCAAACATCTTGAAATCTGCTAATTTGCATCTCTACTGAATTGTCTGCATCTACCTCCTTAATTTAATCTTGGTTAAAATCCTTCTGTAAACTTACAATAATGTATTGTGTGAGTCTTAATGTCACGGAACTCCTGTGTTACTATACATGAAAATTCAAATTAAAAAGCTAGCTGTGGAAGGAAAATGCAAGGAAATAACCTTGAACACTGAAAAGTAGTGAAAGCTAAATACAGATTATTTTCTTTCTTTCTAACTGCCTTTTTATGGACTTTGTCCTATTTCCAGGTCTCTTCATGACAGAATTTAAAAAAACCCACTACTGTTCAACATTACTAGTGTTCCCCCTGAAGGAGAGGAGGGGTAGAACTGAATCTGTACTGTTCCCACAAATTATATCTTTTCAGATTTAGTTAATGGTTTTTCCCTTTGGCTTTTAAAATCCTCTACTTAATATTTCTAGAGTTCTTCTCAATACCCTGTTCCTCAATTTGCCAAACATCAACTTGCCTTTTGCTTTTTTGTTATAATTTTGGCACTATTGCAACAGTCTTATCTGTATCATAAGCACTGTGGGAAAACTCTAGTTCTTTGTTCACCTTATTTTTTTTTTTTTTTAATGATTTTCTGGCTTTTGAAAACAGTATGTTGTCATGTCCTGCTATATTAATCTCTACCCCTTCCACTTCTCTTCTACTTTAAACTCACATTGTATTATCAACTATTTACACAAAAATGCTTTAGAAACCCAACAAGTGATATTTAGTGATATGGTTGCAAAAAAGAGAAAAAGAAGAAAAAAAAAGCCCAACTTAAAATTTCATTAAAATGTTTCAAAAATCATAAAAGTAGAAGTTTCATTTATGCCTGAAATAACCATTTTACTTAACACTGTTTACAGGCACGTGGCCTGGCATATTAAGAATACATTTAATTTTAAAAGTAATTATGATATAAATTTATACAAAGTGACAATGAACTTATCCAAAATAACAAACATACCCGTGTTTCCTGCATCAACAGTTTGTGGTGTCTCTGTTGATAGTTTCTGAAGGGCCTGTTCACCATCTGTCTTCTCTGGTGAGCCATTATGTTGAGACTGCTGTTGGTTTTCATCTTCAGCAACAAATGAAATTATACCTAAAACAAATAGACACCAGGTGTTATATCAGCTGGGCATTAGTTTTACAAAACAGACTGCCAGACATGTACAACTATTTCCTCAGTTCAAAACTAACAAAAAGTGAAGTAAAACTTCCACTCCAGGTGCCAGCCATCCGATTATAATTTATGATAATAAGAAATACATCTTGAGTCCAAGGAAATTAACCAGCTTTTCTCCTCAAAGTGTATTTATATTTCCCTGAACAGATCATGTACCTTGAAGATCAATAATAAGAAATATAAGCAAACCCACTTTTAAAAAAATATAAAATATGGTGATCAATAATAACGTCTTTCCTTCCAGCACAATTTTCTATTCATAGTCTTGACTGTTTCTGTTTTTTTATTAAATCACACTGTCTCATTCTAGTGCTACAAGATAATAAAAGTAATTGTTAAAATATTCTGTGATACATTTTTATATTGTATGTTAAGTTGTAATCAAGTATCTAGGGAAGATAAAATACACAGAGGTTGTATAGCTAGAATTTTTAAATTGGCAGATTTCTGTTTAATAATATGGAATATAATTTAAAAAATATCTAGTATTTACATGCTTTCTGTAAATAACATTAATGTTACTCTGGACGATCGTATATTCCAGTTTTATATAAGTCTGCTATGCTTACTGTATTATATGCCTCTGAATAAGAATTTTAAATTTATATAACTTTCTGGAAATTACACATATCACTACAATTTCACCTAAATAACTGCCCCTCGGTGTTTCAATACATTCTGTAGAGTTTCAAAGCTGAAATAAATATATGTTGCAAGTTTAATTATTGCCTTATATGCATAATGAAAGACTAATTTGTGGAGGCAACTTATTTTATTACATTATACATAAATTTTCCTATTCAAGTTATTTTATGACGTTATACAGAAATTTTCCCATTTGAGACCTTTAGAATTTATATGAAATTGTCTCCCAAAGGGAACTTCTGTAACTGTGTCTTATTAAGGGTTTGGGAAAATTATTCATAGTGAAGCCTTTTTAATTTGAGAATTAATATAATTTTATAAGTGTCCCAGAATAATGTGATTTGAAAATACCCACACTTCATGGTGGTTTTTGTTTCTCCATCTTCAAGTGGGAGAGATGCATAGTAACAGATCACACAGCAGAGAGGTCATGGTGTTCTCCTTGCCTAGGTGAATTTAGCATCCTACTAGCAGGAACAGCGAAAGCTAAACAGCAAGGCCCACGTGGGACCTGGAAAAGGGAGCAGCAGTGAAGGGGAAAATGGCACCACATCAGCCAGAACAACTGGCTCAGGAAGCCGCTGCGACTTTAGCAGCCAGGAGCTGATCAAGCTTTCTGTACACGTGCCTGTACACACTCATCTCATTTATAGTCCTTGAGGCTTAACTTTCTTCCCTTCATCACAGACTTCTGCAGAAGGCTGCATCCATGCTCCTAAACACCCTAGTTTAATTTCAGTTCAGGAGGGATGAATCTTAATAAACCAACCTCACAAGTAGTTTTGATTCTAATATTATGCTAGAAGGATGTTACTTTTAAAAGAAAAATAAAATAAAACAAATAAAGTCAAATGCCGCCAGGGAGTCTTGTAAAAGCAAAATTTGTTCATTATATGCTCAATGGCAACTACACCAGGTGGCAATTTCAACATGCCAAACACTGACAAATTATTTTTGCTAAGGAAGATTACATTAAAACGTTACAGGGAAGGAAGGTTTGCCATCTTCATGTTGCCACTGTCTCTTTTTCTCTGATAGACAGCAATTGGGTAGAACAGGTATAAAACACCAAAGTCAAAACCAAAACAAAAAATGGAAATAGGGATGTATGTAAATCCAGAGAAAGGAACTATAAATTTTAAAAACAACACATAAGAAATGTAGATTTTCTTCCCTCTTGAGAAAAATCTATAAAAATACAAATAAAATAACAGGATATAATTTAAATCAAAACAGAAAACGTGTTAAACATAACACATAAAATGTTTACAAATTCCTAAAATTAATCCTGTGCAGAAGCAAAAAAATGCGTCCAAATGAGCCAGAAAGTGACGGCAATTTCAGGAAATTACTGAATATTTTAAAAAAAATAATCTTCAAATGGAAGGTAGGTATGTAAGTAAAATAAAAAAATGAAACTATTAGGGAAAGCTCAGGGAAATGAAGTCTGAAGAAAATGCTCAAGGTATACGAATATTGACGTAACAGGACATACTTGATGGCACTAATAGCTAACGGATCTTAAGATAAATATTGACTAATCTGATTTTATGGATCAATATATAATTCTGGTATAACTTTAGTCTATCGCAGCACAATATCAGAGGAAAGCATAGTGCAAGAGAAAGACTTCATTAACTTTAAATTCATTAATTACTTTATTCCTAATCAACAATATACATGAAAGACCATAATTATAGGAAAATTAGTAAAAATGTAAAACAAAATTATAGCATTAAAGTTGATTACAAATACTTGACTAAATATTGAAAATCACTAAACTCATAAAGACTCCTTACAGTAGTCAATATTTTAAAATTTAAGTAGTTTTTCCTTATAGTCCTTGCTTCCAGTAACAATGGAGGGTTTTCTTTATCAATGGCTCATATTTCAGAATATTGTATGGTTCATATATCCATGTGAGAGAAAGAATGACAGAAAACAAATGTTCAAAGTTTAAAAATGTTATTTCATCAGTAAGCAGAGGGATGACAAAACAAACTAACTTTTCTGGTTATGAATAAAAAATGCTCTCAAAAGCATCAAAATAATTGGCTGAAGAACTATAAATAATGAATTTTTATTTGCAGCAAATCTTGGAAAGCTTGAAAAGTTGCAGAACTGTATATTGCTAATGCTCAAGAATATTTCTAGAGTTACTGGAAGAACTATTTGAATTGCTAAACCATTGTGCTGATAATCTGGCAATCACACGAAAAAAATCAGTGAAGAATTGCACTATAATTGCTGACACTCAGCTCTCATTCTTTATTGAAAATAGATCTCAAACAAACCTATTAATAACAATGAGGTTAAAATCTTGATCGATAAAGGTGACTGGATTGATGTAATATATTCAGATCTCTGCAAGGCACTCAGTTAAATATGTCAAAGTATTTCAATAAAAAATAATCAGTTTTAGTACAGAAGACATACATTTTAGAACTCAATTCATCTGCTTAATCTTAAAATATTAATAAATCATCTTTCATAATTTTCATGGACACCAAGATATCTACTACTGGCTCAAAGCTATTTAAATTTTTTTATTGGGGAGAAAGAAAAAAAATGCTGACAAGAACTGCAAACAACAACAACAAAGTGTATTAATTTCAAGCCAAATATAGAAGGCAGAATCCTTATCAGTGAGGACACTTAGTACATAGTTTGCTCTGCATGACTTGAGTCTTTACATTAAGGCAGCATGTTTTCCTAGGAAGTAATCCTTAGCAGAATGCCCTCCTGTTTCAGAAGTGAGTGGTGCAATCCAATGACTTCTACTGGAGATTAAGATAACTGATGACACATAAATATATGAATTTATTGAAATTATGGGCTACAAAAAAATCCAATTAAAGAGTGTTCTGCAGGATGGAAAAATGAGTTTTATATAATTATTATATAATGAAGAATAAGAAAACATTCTTAGCACTCTATAAAGTAATAAAAATACATTGGAAAAGTACAGAAACACTGTATCAAAAATATCAGATTTAAAATAACAAATAAGTGTGTTTGTGTTTTTTCACAAGGTCCTACTTAGCTTGACTCTTACGTTATGAAGGGGCTTTGATACTGGCAGTTTTAGTCTTTCAGCTGTGAATGTACATCCTACAGAACCCACTGTTTCTTATGCTGTCATCAGTAAAGGCAGTAGTATCTTATGTTACCTTACTGATGCTGCAAAGCAGCTGATAAATGATAATTTGTTCACACATAACAGTGTCTAGTTTTCAGGTTTTCTTCCTACATCTCAGATCTGACTTCTGTGTCATATGTTTTGTAACAATATAACTTGTCAAACATCATAGTCTAAAATTTTTAAAGCATGCGTTCAAAACCAAACAAAACTTCATGTACAAGACGGAGATTCAATCCCCACTGATTCAATTGGCCACAGAATTCATGCTACCATTAAGCATTTTAGAAAATACCACCCCTCTTCCCAACTGTCCTTTGGCATATATATCAAATACTAAACTTCCCAAAGCAACAATAAACATACTCCAGGAATTGTACCGAAAATGAGTAATCAAAAATTACATACATTGTGGAGGTTTTCTTTTCACTGCTATAACATTGCTTTGAAAGGTCATGTCATTGTAAATTTTCTAGCTTTACTGTCCATTGTTTAAACATTTTATATAGCTTCAGTCCACATATCAGTATCAAAGACTTGATTTCTACTGCTTCAGAGAAGATGTATCCATTTAAAAGGAGACAGGCTGTTTTATTTCCCTATATAACTGTAATTCCAACACCACATGTAGGACTTACTCATTGGCTATACGTTATATTACTCCACCCCTGAATGCAGTTAAGAAAGCAAGAAACATTCAGCTTTTTTACTTTATGTATCATTTCAATAGACTATTTGAAAGATATGTATTGTACACGATTATTTTCTGATAAAAGCTCACAATAGCCCAATATTTTAACTGGAAACAAGAACAGAAGGCTACGTGGACACAGAATTCATCAGAAAAATCCAGAAAGTTATAGAAAAGTTTGGCCTGGGGCTCAAATATGCCAACATGATCTTAATAATCACAGGTGTTGGGTGTTGAAGGAGTGGATTTTATGTTTTCTTGGTTTTTTCTAGCCAGTGAAACCAATCATAGAATAGAATCATAGAATCATTAAGGTTCGAAAACACCTCTAAGACCATCAAGCCCAACCATCAGCCCACCACCACCATGCCTACTAAACCATGTCCTGAAGTGCCACATCTACAGGTTCTTTGACCTGCACGGCTGGTGACTCTACCACTTTCCCGGGCAGCTTGTTCCAATGTTTCGCCACTCTTTAAGTGAAGAAACTTTTCCTAATATTCAATCTCCCCTGGCGCAACTTGAAGCCATTTCCTCTTGTCCTTTCACTAGTCACTTGAGAGAAGAGACGGACACCCACATTGCTCCAATCTCCTTTGAATGTATACTTGCTGCCCCAGAAAAGTTCCACAGAAGACATAGGACAAATTAAAAGGTAAGTATAATTTTTATGCAAGCTATAGATTTGTCCAGTTTTTCTTCGCATACTTTTTCTACTGACAAAAGACAACTATTTACTATAGGTTAAAACAAAACTTTATAATCTCTGGTTTCCATGGGAAAACCTCTACGGTGATATATGTAAATCCTAAAGAGTTTCTGTAAATCCTACTTGGTAAATGAATTCCTCCCTGCATCAATGAAAAGCAAGCAGAATAAGATTTGAGATTCTCGTAAGAGAAATGAGTGAGTGGCAAATTCTGTCGTCAACTATCATTCATATATGGGTTCGTAGCATTTAATTGTGAATTGCTTTATTTATAATCCTCACTGTCTGTTCTGAATGTGACAACGAAACCATGATATGAAAGTGCACAGGAGTACGCAACTCCAGCTGCGCTAGGTTAGATGGAAAGGGTATGATAGGGATCATCTTACCAGGCAGTGGCATGCATGAATAGAACAGCCCTTCCTCAATGAACTCCAGCAATCCAGCAGCAGATGTCTGGCAAGGCCATTCATACTAATCAAGCAATCAGAAGATCCTTCTAACTTTGTCTTTATTACAGGTGTATTAGATTAAATATGTTAGGGTGTCGTAGTTGAAGGAAGGAAGTGCTTAAAGAAAAGGTACAGATAGGTGACAGGAATTGCTACAAGAAGCTACAGACTGTCTTCCTCCCACTTGTGATTTAATGAGTCTATTGAAATTAGAGCGCTCGGTGAAACAATTTACAGAATTATAGCAAACAAAGAAATGGACAGTAGGGTGTTTTTTTGAAATCAGATTTCACACAAGTGTTGAATGGAAACTACTGTTAAACAAACAAGTTTAATCATCTCATTTACAGACCAGTATATATTGGCATGATCTTCATTATATCATTAAAATTGTCCTAGAACTGCAATCTGACAGGTCATGGCCTGTAACATTTTGCCCCTTATACTTAATGTAAGCTGCAAAATCTCCAAGTAGCATGGAAAAGTGCTGCCCACTAAGTACAGATATAGTTAAAAAAATAAATGAAGAGTGATACATAAAATTAGAAAGCTCCTGTCCAAAAGCTAGAAAAATTTTTACAAATAAAATACTGTCTATAACAAGTGTGTATTTTTTGCACAAGAAATATTCAAGCATTCCGGAAAAATTCTGGTCTCTTCTGTGGAAAGCAGAAATAAGAGAATCATAAAGTAATATGTAGAAGACGCTTTATCAAACCTTAAGGAAATTGCTCTATTACTTAGAAAACGGATTGCTGAAGAATTTTATCAGATGCAAGAATCTTGTGTGAGATGTTTAATAGCTATTTCTATGTTAAAGCTGTCATACAGCTACAAACCAACTGAAGTACACAACATTACTCCTCTATTGGAATGCTTCCAAATGGACTTCTGAAAAGAACTGGGCCCATTTTAGCTTCGCAATCATAAAAGAGCAAAAAGGAAAGAAAAAGAAGTATAATTTTGCAGCTATATAATTTTGCAATGAAAATTACTTTGAATGTAAAGGAAAAATGCAGACCATTTGCTCAGTTCAACAATTTATATTGTAAAAGTCTTTTTATGAGTATTCATTTTAATATGACAAAAAACAGCACTAAAACACTGAGGCAACAAAGTTTTATACATACAAGTTAGAGAGATTAATCTTGAAATCTTCCATCAGCACTATGACTGAATCTTCAGTTCCATCTCTAAATAGTTTTTCTCTTTTCCCCACAGGATAAAATTTACTTACTCTGTGGATAGCTTTTGAGTATTGCTTTTTATTTTCAGTCATTCAACATGTAGGCCCCATGGATTATTTACTGTACTCTAAAATTCAAACTAAGAGTACCTTTCTTCTCGGAATTTTAAATTATAATTTACCTGTAGCATCTTAAACGTAGAAAGGATTCCCAAGGCCTAATTAATTCCCTCACATCTAATCTTTGAATCACCTAGATCTAATCTGTGATCCTCAAGCTCCATGCCGGTTGCTGAAAAATCCCGAAAGTGCCAAAAAAAAGCATATATATCTCAGCTTTGACATTTCAGTTTCCCAGAAGCTGAAAACTCTGCTTTAGGGAACAAAACCATGACTTCCTAGACTTGCATTGGATGAAGCAGACAGACTTCCATTCTCCTAGAAGCTACAAAGTGAGCATTTCCTAACTGACATGACCACAGACAGGACACCTAGCAGTTTGGTTTGTATCCCACTTAACATCAGACAGTAAAACCAGCTGCTACTTTTCAAACCTGCGATAGTAGTGTTTCTCCCCTCTGCCTCTCTCCCTCCTACAGCAGCTGAATAAAGAACATGTACAAATTTCTGTGACACAACCAAACCTGTCGCTGCTCCAGAGGAAGAATGAACATGATTTCCTAAGGTAGAGATTAAAGTAAGCACTGAGTTAGGGGGTGGAGAGTAGATAACGGCCCTGTCTCTTTTCAAAGGATAACTTCAGCCTTCTATCAAGTTATTTTAAAGTGTAAAATAAATGAACAGTTTTCTGGAAAAAAAGGAGTGTTCGTGGCTTCCCAGCCTTTGAACAAATATCTTTCTGTCCGGTCAGACAGGCTGACTCTCTTTTCTCAGTCAGTGAACATATACTTTCAAAAATAATGGAAATCCTTGTAATAGAATCTAGGGGAACGACAGAACATAGGAAATGTCGATCTGAACATGCCATTTGTGTCCCTTTGAAGGCATGGCTTTTACCACCTGGTATTAATTTGCTGTGTGACAGACCCCTGGGAACCTCTTCTACTGAAACTTTCTGTATATATAAAAGATTTGGGGATTTTCTGTGACAGAAGAAGAAAATATTCCTGTCTTTAAATCCTGAATGAAAGGCATAAGTTAAAATAAAGTGCACTCTCAGTATTTCCTGGTTTTGATGGTGACAAATTTCATTGAAAGCTGACCCCTATTCACAGAAAGTGAATTTTGTCTCAGGACTACAGATTTAGCAAGAAGGTACAGAAATCTTCCTGTGGCACTAGTTCAAGTTTTGTTATAAGTCTTAATTTCTTTTCACAAATCTCCTATGAATTGAAATGGTATTATTACCTTCATTTTACACAACAGATATTAAAACCAAAATGGCCAAAAGAGGAAACTACTTTGGCATCCTCAGGAACAAAACTCAGTACCTTTTTAAAGTTGAGTAAACAGCTGTAATTAATCTCAGTTGCCCAAGAAGGCAGTCGAATTAAGTGTTTGGAGAGTTAGGAACCTAGAAAATCATAACTATATGCTAAGGATTCTGGATTAAGAGATTTATCCAGTATCAGAAATCCTTTTAAGAAGTTTCCTGAGCACTATTCGGTTACTTCAAGATAGTCTCTTTTGTTCCCACAGTTCCCTCCCAAACACACTCTTGTACTTTGCTCTGCTGAGAGTTATTACAATTACTACTTTGCAAAGAAGAAAAAGATTGACTGTGCAGACTCATTCTCATAATCATGATTTTCATATTATGAGGTAAAGAATCAGCACGATGAAACTGCAGAATTATTACAGAGTATTTGAAAATTACGAAGTCTAAACTCTTAAAAAAATATCTGTTTAAAAAAATCTTTTCAGGACAAAACATTAAGTATGACATCCTGCTGTTAGTTAAAACAAGTAAAAGTATTGCAATTGTATCATATGAATACCAGTATAAACACGGAGTCACACAAATTATTTGCAGTTAATGTTAGATATCCCTACTCTCTACACCTCTCAAAGAAGGAATTCCGTTCACTACATTCTGTGTACGAACTCTTCCCTTGTAGTCAACAAATTAAACTTTAATAAATGGAAAGAATCAAATTCTAGTCTCTGTCATTAATCTTTGGTTCGCACAGTGCTAAGATATCTGAAACTATTCAAGAGATTTTGGAAAATTAAATTTAGACTCAAGAACCTGGTGATACTTCAAAATCATTAATTCCTAGTGAGTCAGTTTTCATGGGACTAATTAAATGCATAAAGTTTCACATATGCTGGCATTTTTGAAGGACCTAACCACATATTTAGCAGTAATATACATTTATAAATAAAAATATGAAGCAGCTTAAAAAACAGTATCATCATTACTTATAGCCTTACTTCCAGAAGAAAAGTTCTGTTGAACAGAAATGTAAGCATTAAATGCAAGCAGATTTTACATGCTTATTTATAGGGATTTTATGTATTTAGGTTCTATATCATACCTTGAAAGACTCCTCGTCTCCATGGAGATATACTCAAAGAGTAAGGTACTGTGTCATCTGGTCCTACTGTAATAACAGGTGCACCACCCACCATTGAAAGATCTGAAAATACCTGGTGAAGAGAATTCACAAAGTGGTAAAATCATCAATATTAAGTTACTATTGCAACAACGCTACAAACACAATATCTATTCTATTTATTTGAAAAGTGGAATGTAAAGTATGCTATTGGTAAGTCTTTACCTTATGCACATTAAAGAGATACATGCTGTAAGAGTAGTGCTGGCATATACAGATCATATTAAGGACAAATGTTGAAGTCATTGCCCAATGGGAGTAAAAGTATCTTGTTTAGACCATAGAACAACTTACATATGCATAGAGTTGCACAGTCAGGCCCTTACTATTTTATGTAATTTTTCTTTAAAATCGTAAAGAGGTTTAACACTAGAGATACACCTAACTAGACAGAGCAAAGCAAAATTTGGTGTCATTTTAACATCTATACCTTAAGTGATTTTCAAGCGTTTTTTGATAATGTCATATTTTTTAAATGACACGTATGCGGTGCCATACATAGCAACTATTTGAACATTGAAAAGACCACTACACTTTTCATATGATTAATTTTAGATTTTGTAAACTATCAATCTGTTTGCAATAGTATAGGCTGAGAGTATTATTAATTTTACCTCATCATCAGCTGCTCATGGAAGAGACATTCAAGTCTGAGGCATTACCAACCACAGCTGATGATTATCTGCTTAAGTCACTAATTGTACAAAACATCCGTAGATGGACTGCATGAATGGTTCTGCTCACATCCTCTCTTATGCTACGTCTACCACTGGGTGCAACAAACTGCTGTTCAGTGACAGTATTTTAAATTGGCAATGCAATTTCTGCAGCAGACATCTGACTACAGGTAATGATTTTTCACTGAGCCACAGAGTGCTTTTAAAAATATTTTCAGCATATCATGTTGTACTGTGGCATGTTGTAATTTTTATTACCTAAAATAATAAAATTCTCTCTGTGTTGTTTAGGTGAATTTTGAGCGAAATTGTAAGCTTGAATATTTCTTTTTCCAGCACATTTATTCATTTCATTAATGACTATAGCTAGCCTGTCAAGCACCCAAGGCATGGATACAACAGTAAAAGCATTAGATGCATGGATCACTTTCTTCGTCCCCAAAGCTACCTTTTTTTTAGTAAATAAGTTTTACTAATATTTTCTCTAGGAAAAAAATATAAGATTATCTTGTCTTCTGTTACAGTCAATCATTGCCTGGTTTGTCCTCTCTGGGGTATTTATATTAATACAATCCTTTGTTCAAGTACTAGTACAACCCAGAACTACACGTTCAAGTAACAGAGAAAAATACTATAAGGCAACAGTCTTCCACTTCCCCAATAAACCCTCTGCATTTCAAGCTGGATATTGGAAGTCCAACAACAAAAAGCATAGGAAAAGAGACTAATTCTCGAGGGGAAAAAAAACCCTAAAAAACCCCCAAAACCGAGGATACATAATTGTTACATAACTGTCTGTAATTCTGTGGGGTGGAGACCTACTGATCCTTGTGGTCCCTTCTAGTATTATATTTCTACTAAACGTTAATCAAGTAAATACATTTTCTGCTTTTATTAAGTGTATACACATATACATACTTATATGTACAATTATGTATACAAAATACATTACACTGTCTCTTGAGGAAGTTTTTTTCTTTTTACACTTTCTTGTTTAATATGGATGTGATAAGAGATGGGCAATGGATCAGCAATCATACCTTCTTGTCACTACATCTTACAGATTTCTTACTGGTCAGAATCACCAGAAACTAACAGTTCTCAAATTCAGTTATATTTAAAAGTTAAAATAAAAAAAATAAAATAGGGCACCTACTTCTGAAACGTATACGCTTACTTTCTCCAATAAGCTGTAACCTAAAGGAAGGTAAAATTTTCACTCCTGAACAGAGCCCAAAATATTCTTTCCTTGGCAGTGGATAGCCTTGCCATGCATACTTTATGACTGAACTTTATCACTCTTCCCAGATTAGGCAATTTCCCATAGATATCTGAAATCTGATTCATGCTGACCCTATCCATAAGATCAGAAAGGTACTTGACAACAATACTTTTTTACCAAATAAAAGCTGTTTAAGGCCCTGGCCAGACATGTACATCTTGGAACAAACCTCTTGCCCTAGTCTGCTCAGATTGAAGAGATTAACTAAATATCCACAGAGAAAATGTCTCACTATTTCACTACTGACCTCATTATACGATTCTCCATTTCTTTTGCTGGCTTTTTTAAAGTTCTGCTACTGGGTGCCTACTTTCTCCAGTTAGAGGAAGAACCCAGACAGCTGTCCAAAATTATGGATTTTAAGGCAAGAAATGTTTCACAAGAAAGCAACCAATAGCTCAGAACTCTTTCACCTTTTCCAAAGGCATCGGGGTTGTTCTTTCACAGTATGAATTTAATCTCATAGATCATCTGAATCTCTCTATTGTTGTTGAAAATACTCCCCAGGGACATAAATAACCTTGCTTTTAGCAACCTAGAATCACATGCATGACATTGTGTGCAAATTTTTAGAATTATGTGCATACGAGACAGGTATAAAAATGATACTGTTTATATTCATTTAAATTGAAAACTGTTTACGTTTAAAGTCTTTTTCTTTTCTTCCATCACCACTATAATCTGTAATTAAATCGAAGATTCATCCTTACATACATTCTGCAAATTTGTGATTTCTCTTTCAACTACTTTCAAAAAAAATGAAGTATTTCGGAAAATTTAAAAATTATGCTTGACTACAGTAAAGCATTTAACTTGGCTGTTTTATATTGTCACATTTTCACGAAGACTTCTTGAAGTTAGGTACCAGATATCAGAAGCTAGTTTAGAGACATTAGTTTTCTAAACGCGTAGTATGTTGCTATGAAAAAAAACGGCAGGTTTTCACTGAAAGCAGTTCATCTCCACTGCACAGTTATACGTGTAGTTTCATTAACACTGTTTATGTTGTTGAGCAATTAATAGTAAAAAAGAGATTATGCAACATGGTTATGAAACACAACAACTGATCACTGAAGGCTTCCCTTATAATCTGGAGTTTCAGCTGAGCAACCTTAAACCTGAATGCCTGTTCCTGTATTAAGTATGAGTATAACCGGATTCTGAATCAACGACTGTACACTAAATCTATCATATAAACCTTTGTGCCAAATGATAAAGTCATAGTTCTGTTTATAATTTTGCAAAATTCAGAAGCCCAAATACATAACAACCCTACCACCAACAGGGGACACATTTCTTTTCTATCTATTGACTTTGCCTAACACAATATACCAAAGTTTCTAATAGTCACCAAAGGCTTTTGCCATCATTCCCACTACTTCCTTACTCTTCTCCTGTTTAACAGTTATACAATCAATTTTGTTTCCACAATGAGACAAATCTTGATAAAAAATGCAATTTTTAAGAAATCAGGCAAAACAGCAAAAATATTGGAGCTATTCTGTCTATTTTCTAGATCTAGTTAAGCTTAAGTTAGTCTAGTTAAGATATAGTTAAGCTTAAAAGGAAACAACTTGAACAAATTGATGTCCACTCTATTCTGGTCTGCTGCTAGAATCCAATGTAAACAAAACCTTGAGCAAGACTAAGGTTTTGCTCAAGTACTTTCTGAAGAGAAAGCAGGAATGAGTTTAGGATCACAGTAAGAACTTTTGGGTATCGCATTCCCGCTGCTTTTGGAAGTCAACAAGGTTCTGTAGTAAACTAATCTTATGGGAGTTACTCTCAGGGGAAGGCACTACTGGCCCGTTAATACTGGTTATTCCTGTAACATCACACTGGACTCTATTAAATAACTGAAAATGCAAGAGAAGTTGCTCAGTCAGCCACAGAAAGGATTCTTACAGCATTACAGCTGAGAGCCCCATTATAAAAAATATTTATGTCTTTTTCGTTCATTCATGTTCACATTCTAAAACCATTTGGAATCAGATACTGACTATAATGAATACGAGAACAGAGTTGAAGTGCCTCCAAGAAATAGTAGTTTCGTTACTTCCCAGGCCATTACAAATCCATGCTAAAAACCATTTACAGTTGATGTTGCCCTCAGCTGGCTATCACCTCTCCTACTGCAGTCATTTCACTCACTGGTACTCTCCATGCTGCTTGCTATCCCTACTAATACAAATGCTCACCATCTTACCATTAATGAATCACTCCCATTCATTTATCTATATTAAGGAACCTTATTTGTCTCTACTATTTAAGTCACTCACACCTTCAGATTTCCAATGTCCAAGCAGTGCTCACAACAATATTATCTCCTACCTCCAATAATTTGACAAGGTCTATACTTGTAACGGACTTCACTTGCTAGTTAGCTTTAATGTATTCCCTATGTTGAACTTTGTCTTGCTCTGATGGCCACGTGGTATATCAACTGTGTTACCGAGACTAATTAAATGTTCAACCTTAATGACAAATGGAGACTAAATGTGCATGCCCACACTTGCACATAAGGCAATTTATCTTCATATCAGAATTCATACCAAGAATCCTATTTAATAAGAAGTGTTCACAAACGTTGGAGGTTCCAATATGGCATAATGTTGCAAATACATTACACATATATCTTAATATAATAAAAATACAACCAAGAACACTCAGAAAGTGAAAAAGGTTGGGAATGTAAAAATATACATAGAAAAAAGTCCAGAAATTACAGATTTTTACAAGAATAACTTCTTTCAAAGATTTCATATGTGTGGAGGAAAGCTTTGAGTGAAGCAATGAAAGAATTTATATACAGCAAGCTTTAAGTCAATTTTCTACTAAATATTAGATAGCTATTATTTATTACAATGTATTTTTATGAGGATTGTATGTAAGAACACAACATAATTTTATTCTCGGACGTAGCATTATATATGCTTACTTATATATGCCTATTATAATAATCTGCAAAACAATGTTCCAAAGGTATTTGAATGTTCCTAACATAATCTGCTATGAGTCACTATTGTTAATCAAATAAATTTTGCAGTACGAAAACAGGGCCTAAATAGGGACTCTTCTCTCAAGAGAAAAAATCTTCAAATTTAAAAGGTATCCTAAGGAAGTAAAGATATAGAATTACTTGTACTAGTTAATGGGAGAAACAATTCTCTAGCGTTTGTCCTAATTTGCAGGGAGGGAATGATGAACTGGATTAACTGGAATTTAAGAAGCAAAGTCTTCGGAATGATCAAAGAAAACCTTAATGACAAATAGCTTGTCTCAAAGGTATCAATAAATATAACCTTGACAAGATAAAAACAGTAAAAATAACATTTAGGGCTGATTCTACACTAGAAAAATGTAATAACTTGTACCTATCAACAAAATTGTTGCATATAGAGTACTTTAATCGGAAATGTTTTGTGGACACGTGCTCTCATGACAACTGTGGAACAGGACAAAGGAATTCTCTTGTTCCACACATATCCAATATCAAAAAATTAAGCTCCTTTTAGTATGGAACTAAATCAGCAGTAGGGTTGAATACCTATGTACATATACATAGTGACTATACAGCTAGAAATACATGGATCTACACATAAACACAGAGGTACACACAGAATTTAACAGGAATAAAAAACTGCCTTAAATACTTCTTAAAAGTTCTTTACAATACCGACCAATTGAAAGCACCTGCAATCTATTTAACATTGCCAATTCTCATTACAATCTTTGTAAAGCAATCATATCAATATCAATGCTGTCTTGTAAAAAATTTCCTACTGCTAGTTTTTCCATTCTTTCTAACCTTCTTTCTAACACACCTGGGTCTAATTATTATAAAATATACCGGGTGACTTAATGTGTGAAATAGTTTTTAATTGTAAGTGAGCAGGCGTATCATCTTCAAAAAGTTTTAATTTATTCCTCCCATACTATATCCATTTACAAAGATATATAGGCATTATGGAAGAAAAATCTTCTTCCCCAATAAAATTTCACATCAATCACAAAATACTGTAAGCAGTAAATAGTAAATAATTAATATATAACACTTAAAATATTTACTAAGTGCTTTAGAAGAATGTGTAAGCCCAAGCTCCATCACACCACACAATTTTATTAAGAAAATATGGGAAAAAGGGAGTTTGATAGACTATTAAAAGAAATTGTCTTTCACTACTTCTTAAGATTTCACAAGAAAATAAAGATAATTATCTTCTTGTGCACTATAAAACTGCATTGGTAACTAATAAAATACTTTGGTACTGTTCATATAAAAATATCTAATAAAGAACTAACACAGTAAGCTGAAATGGAATACAACTTCCAATAATTTTTTTGTATTAAACCCTAGATTCACATACCGTTATCAGTCCTTCAAATTCATTACAAATTTAGATGTTTATTTGCATAAGTTCTGTTAGAAAGACAATGTATGACATAACCAAGAAACGGCAAAGCTGTTCAAGTTGCCATAATGTTTATCACACAATCATTAAAATTAATTCAGTAAAGAAATGCTGGCTTTTGACAACCACAAATTTCTCCAAACCCACACAACACGTTACATCCTTTCTTTATTACTGAGAAAATGAAAACTGTAGAATATCACAATGAGACCAAAATGTAAATTATTATTAAAGTGACCCTGCAGAAAATTTTCTCAAATCAATCAATTTCCAAGGATTTATTTTTTAAACAAAAGCATTCTCCATTGTTTTATACCTCATGTCTTCATTTACACACAGACATAAAGTATACGTGGAGTAGATTTATAAACGTTACAATTTTAAAGTAATTTATCAGTCACAGTTTGAAAACTCATTATGCAGAACTTTTATATGGTTATTTAAGATGAATAAGAGAGGAATACCAATCTTCAAAATTACAGTAAAAAAATTCATTTTTTTTCCAGAGTTGAATAACAAAATAAGCAAAACTTTAAAAATGTCAGCTGACACTTGAAGCTAAAGTGGTGAATGGATGTACCAAACTTAACCAAATATCCTTAAATTCAATCTCTCTGTACAACCAAGTTAGACAGCAATACGATCAAAATTTCCACTTGAAATTTGTTTCTCAGGTCAGTTTAACAATATCGACAGGCTCTACTCATTCAAATGCTAAGTCTCCTTGACACTAGGCCAGAACTGGGTCTGCAAGAGTCACTGTTCAATCTGATAACCAGATTTTCTTCAATACAGTCAAGAATGACAGATATTTCAAAAGAAGCCCATATGACTTTTCCTCATCAGGCTTTCAGTGCATATCTTGCAAATCCTCGAGTTATTAGAATTTAATACCTGCAATCACTTTTACTTTGCCATCAGCATGTTACAGCACTGAAATAAAACATTTTTGCATGGCATTGAGTGCATTCCCCAAATAATTCCTGCCTGTTCAGCTGCAATCTGGAGTTCTACATGATGAAGAGTGCTACAATCCAAATTTGTAACCCTGCCAGGACACCTGTCAAGACCACTAACAAATCTCAAGACACAAATCGGACACAAGACCTTACTTTATCCTTACTTGATCAAACAATTTTATAACTAGTAATCACAAAAATACCCTGCCAACAACTACAGTTATTCTTACATTCTATAGCCCTATGTTTCATTCATTACTGCTATGAAGAATGCTTTTTCTGTTGCGAAGCCTGTTAGAAAAGTTGTGGTAAGCAATGTGGAAGCCAAAAGGACTGGAATTGGAAGGACAGATAAAATTATAGATTATGGAATATACAGATTTACTTGTGATTAAAGAACAAAAACCTGATGAGGGATGGGACCCTCTAGTAATCAGGTTACTAGAGTTGCATGGAGTTTATTCTCAGAAAATCTCACATACATTAACAAATTCGAATTTGCCTGAACAGGGAAGTTCCTCATTAAAGGTTTACAGTATATAACTTTATTATTTTGAGACATTTCTTACAAACAGAAAACCATTATCTCATTCCTTCATTGATACTGTAAAGATCTAAAATGGATACGCAGAGGACAGAGAGATAAATGTATTGAAGAACAGGGAATTTCATATTTTTGGTTATGTGTTTATTGCACAATATTTATGGAAATTACGAACAGTTCGTATAACCTCCTACCTGAAAGGTAATTTAACTGAGCCTTGAGATTCCTCTGGAGAGTTTACTTTAATGACATCTATTTTAAACAGCACTTAGAAAAACAGTTACGCAGTTTTATATTTTTAGTGCAAAACCAAGCCCTGAAAGAATTACGCACCTTTATAGCAAAAGTTACTATCAAAGGTATCATTAGAAGCAACCATCAACACGCCAGACAATTATTTATATCCAGCAGATAGAGCTTCATATAAAAATCCAAAGAAAATAGTATAAAAATTTTTGTCATGAGACTGACAGATTGGATTTTATAGAAATATTCTACACTTTCTACTCCAGTAGGATGATTTGAATCTAATTTTACACCCACTAAAATCCACTTACATTGCAGTCACTAACCTTATATTAATTCATCATCACAGAAGGATGTGCTCCCTGGCTGATGTTATATGTGCACAAATTCTTTATGAATCCTGTTGTGACTTTTTTTTCAGACCCAGGAATAAGTTAATCATTAGAACACTACTTGTAATATCCTCTAGAACCAACCATTGAAGAACACAGTAGCAGTACTTCCCTAAGGTTTACCATCAACAGTAGAAAATAGTTCATAGAAACATTCACATTTTTCAAGGGACCTTATGGAAATTGTCTTTTTTAATCATGGAAAGCTTTGTGGGCACTGAAAGTGTTTTGCTTAGCATTTTTAAAGGTAGACTGATGGAGTTTTGCACATGACCTCCACTCAATTACAAAGGCACTTCTTCCCTCCCCAACTCTCTTGATACATACTAATGGCTGCACAGACAAGCAAACCACATATACAAAAATTATTGCTCCTCCAGACATGAACACTCTATACATGCTTGAAATGGCAAAAGCATTATTCAGAGGGAAGAGGGCTTTTTCAACTGAGGAAAGGGAAGAATTATTCGCCCCTGCCTCCTTGTAGGCTTAACCTTCATTTTAAATAGTCACTTTTGCAGCAGTACCCTTATTTTGGTTGAGGTTATTAGATACATACAGCGAACAGGGTAGCATATATACAATGCAAATAGTTTTTTAATTAAATTAATTTTTATTAAGTTTATAGTTTAATATTTCCAGTTATTAAAATGGAATAGTGAAGTTAAATTTACACTTCAAAGGCAAAACTACCCAAGTATTAATTCAGCTATATAACTTATTGCTAAGTATTCATCATACAGTAAATTGTTTATGGGTATGCCCATAAATTATTATTCTTGTCAGCTACTGGCACATCCTATATCATTCTTGATATAAGCTTGATATATACGGAAGTTTTTTAAAAATATCATGTATGTCTCAGCTTAACTATGAGAAATTTCCTTGTCTAGTAACACAATGCATGAATGGAGGATGTACGGAGCAAATCAACCAAATAATTCAATATTGAAAATATTCACTAGCGAACAAAATTACAAAAGATCCCAATGAAAAGATTTATAAAAAGTATAACTTTTGGGATTATATTTGTTCTGTCTCCACCAAAGCTGACAAGATTTTCTTTTTTAACTAATCATCAACTTAGCTAAAGGACAACACAGTAAAATTCCAAAGATGCCGGATTATAAAAGAGAAGGAGTTAATGGGCCATCATTAATGCCCCCAAGGGAAACACTGGCAAAGACAAAATCAGTCTGTTGTGCACAGCTTCACAACCGACTATCCGGAAATTACAGTGATCAGGCAGCATGGAATCAACAAGAAAAAAATAAGTATCACTTCTTTTCCCTGTTGCCCTTTGTACTATACTCTTCTGAGTTAATCAAGTTTATTTTGCATTTCTAACAAGGTTGCTGGGCACAGCTGCCTCTTAGAGTAGGTTTTCCCCTTTCTCCTAATACCTACAGATAAGGGTGATCATGTTCTCGACTTACTGATTAAAACCTAATTTACCGACTTACCCTTTTGGAATTAAAAGCAAGCAAGTGATCTTCACTCACTATAATAGCACAAGACACTGTGCTATGTGACATCTGCTGGAGAGTGCTGGAAGTAATTAATATTGTGTGGTCACAGTTGCCAGACACTGGTAGGTTTTCTAATCATGCCTTTTACAACAATTTCAGCTGACCTCACTTCAACGATCGTTTTGTATCAGCTTCTGGGTAAAATTCTACCACAGTGAAAACGCATTATTAAAACTGATGAATTTATTACATGCACACAACCACGAATTAGCTGCCCTTACTACTTCTCTCCCAGAAGTCCCAGAACAAAAGCGGCATACATGATTGGACTGTCAATTGGTACTTCACAGAGGGGATATGAAAAAAAAGTTAATACAAATCGCCATTAAACCAACGAAGCTGAAGAAAAAACCCACCCCAAACCCAGATTTTGGTACCCAGAGAACACCCTCAAGGAGGTCAAAGTTTAATCAGACCAAGCTCATGCTTCAATAATTATGTCTGATAAATCCATTCAATGCAAGGTTTCTGGAAAAAACATACAAAGAATAATTTTACTGTATTTATTTTTAAGTTTGATATTTCAGTGTCTTTCACTTTCATTGGCACAAAAAATATTGAGTTTGCACAAAATGGGAAAGCAGTTCTGCTGCCAACTTTCAAAAGCATTCACAAAAGTACAAATGTATTATAAACATAAAAGCATTCAAATCTTAAAAACTATGGCTGTGGAAAAGAAAAATGTCAAATCTGGTCATGCCCAAAAAATAAATTTCCTACTTTGTTTGGGGGCACTAATAATGAGTAGAAGAAGCTGGATCTCTTTACGAGATACAAAGTTTATTAAAAGTAAATCCTCCTGTAATAGTGAAAAACTGGAGACAAGCATGAGTTTAAGGATTTCATATTGTCATGAATTTCCATTAATGTTGCTAGTATATACGTGATCTCTCTTTATAAAATAAGGTGAGGCCACTCTCTACCAATACTTGTCTTCTTGAGTAAAACCATTTGGTGCTACTGGAACCAAGGCAGAGAACAAAAGATTACTTATTTCACAGAATTTACCTTTTCTAGAAGAATTTACCTTTGCTAGAATTTACCTTTTGCCCTTCTTCCTCCTTCTCCCCAAAACACAAACTACAAAAAAACCCACAACTCAATACCCAAACCCTCCACTTCCAAAATATATATTTACATATGATGAAAATTTTTAGAGCATGCTTTTCTTCGTTGTTTTCATGGATTGAGCCCACCCAGCAAATATTAACAGTATACAGCCATAGTATCAACATGATATCTCCTCTAGATTTAAGTGTCACAACAGAGTCACAAAGATGGCTTTTGTTGAGCAAGGTCCAAAATGTTCTTGCTCAGGAACCTTCTCTGTAGTTAAGAAAAGTGGATGTCATCTTTTTTGCCCTATTGTACATTCCCCTCTGCTGGCATATGACATGAGGTCCTATACATGGATAAGGAAGATGAGAAATACTAATGAAATACTTCTGGCAGTTTCAAATTTAACATGCAGACAAGATCTTATGTCCCTCCACTGAAATCACAACTACTTCAGCACCTCCTATTCCATCTCCCCAGTGACCCATAGCTCTTGAACAACTCCAGTTTGTTATTTCCTCTGAATTTTCTTTCTCATCAGCAAACACAAAATACAAAAAGCAAAATACACAAAGTATTCCCAACTTCCTCCAACATTCTTGAAGCAGCAGCTGGGCAAAAGACCGTAATAGCTAAAATTTGTTGCAAGAAATGCAAGCACTGGCTGGCCAGACCATTAGAAAAATACACATAGTGAGCTCATGCTGCAGTCTTTCCCTTAGTAACATAACAATTTTTGTACTTTTCCAGTATTCTTCCAATGTTTTTTGAAGATATTAGGAACCCTTTATTCTTGAGCCCGTTTTTATGATTTCAAAGCTGATGGAACTGTCCACTGTTTTCAAACTTTTTTCATGGAACAGACAGTAAAATCATAACACTGTCTCACAGATTTCCTGACTATAAACATGTCCATACACTATGAACTAGTTAGATACAAATTCTGACGGATACATGAATTTTAACAGTATATCTTCAATTACAATAATATTTGCTACTGTAATGTATAATTCACATGCCTTGGAAAGAAAAAATTTATCACATTATTGCAAAAATTTACCTTGTACGTTAACTTGTTCTTGGTATAATTGGGCACCAATAAAAATTTTCGAGTGACCTTTCTCACTTGGCAATCTATCACAATATGATCCTGTGCCAGAGGTTTCTTTCCTATTCCTCTAAGTCTAAAGATGTTTTCAATGCCAGCTGTATCATTTCGCAGAATAAGCCTTCCCTGTGACAAATAAAAAAGAAAAAAGTTTCAGCCCTGTAAAAAGTCCCCTTTGGCTGCCAAACCAACTCTTAGTTTATTAATCTAAAATCAGGCAACCAGGCATGCTTACAAGAAAGGGTTCCTATTGGCTTCTCTAGTTCTAAAGTAAACTCTGCTATTAAAAAGAGAAGAAAACTAAAGAAACAAAATATTTGTGCTTTTTTTTTCTATATTAGGAAATTTAACAATATAAAACCTTCATATTTCTAGGTTTTATATTTCTTGGCTTTTCTGGAAAACAAATAACGAAGAAAATATGTTCTCATGCAACCTTATCCCTCATATAATTTTCTCAATCATGTCTATCTGTCCTTCAGCTAAAATGCTCTTCATAACTATTTGTCATCAGGGATTCAGGGCTTTTGGCTTTTAATAGTTTTTTTAATACTTGATTCCTAAACTACATTATATTGGGCTGATAATGAATGCAGAAGAATTACTAGGGTTTCACAGAACAATTTATTTGATTTTTGTTTTTGTGAATCCACACATTTGAGTAGCAACCTGCAGTCAAAAATTCTCTGTTCCTATACAGGCAAAAACACCTGTACTGCTTCTTGTTAAAGCTGTCGTAGCCTTTGCTCTGCTCCTAATTTTAGCATTCGGGATAGTGATTTCTCTGATGGCAAAAGCAGTTTCTAAGTACTGGCTTAACTTGTAACAGACATTATATTATGAAATGAAGTACCTATTTTGAATTAATTTGTGATGTACGTATGCAATGAGAAATACTCAACATTACTACTTTTTTTACTTAGGTAATGGAATACAATTTTAATACATGCATTTATATTCAGACTAACACAATGTACATTTTTATGGTCAAAGTTCAGAATCTTTACACAGTAACCAGTTGTTTCATTCAAATGGAGGGGCTGATAGAAAAGCAAATAAAGGAAGAGATAGTAAAGGGTGGTGGGGAAAGCTATCATGCCTAATCTAAAGCTTTTCCAGGTTAGTTCTTTTGCGTTTTTTACTTTAGCAATATTTCCATTTCTGACAAGCAGATGCCTAATGTTAGTAATTGCCCAAGCACTATCATAATTTGGACACTGATGTAAATGTTACTGACAGAAGCATCCTCTTCAAATGCTGCAACTCATTTCTCTCTTACCGTTGTTACGCACTCAGCAATAGGCTTGAACGTGAGAGGATACAGAGCTGTTTCACCTAGACCCACACTTATTAGAGGAGGGCCATAAAATCCCTGTCCTTCTATAATTGCTTCAAGTTTCCAGATCTGGTTGGACATGTTACTCTGAAATCAAAGTAAAAATGTAAATTAGACTACACATTTAAAGCAACACACATTTCAGCTTTTACTCACAGCTATCATCAAATCAGAGCACAGCAGTCATTTTCCAAATGTACATAATAAGGCTGCAAGTATAGGACCTGTAGCTGTAGAGCATGAAAGTGATTGATAGAACAATTACATTCATCTCATGCCTGTGAGAATTATAGAAACTCCAGACATTCAACTTTAATTCCTAAATAAAAAAATAATTACAGATTTCAGATTCAGGTGGGTTTTTACTCTGGTTCCATCACTAATTCACTGTATGGCTTTAAGCAAATCACTTGACCATTTTATTTGCTCCTTTAATAAAGTGTTCCACTTACCAGACAGATGTTAATGATAGTTTGCTAGGGTCTGTAAAAATTGCTTTGAACACTAAATGTTAGGTTCAAGAAACCAAGTTTAGCAGATTGAACAACCCTATAGCTCACTTTCACTGTCTCTGAGCATCTGTCTTCTTCCATAGAGTAACTCAAAGTTCAGTAATTCGGATGACAAATAGAACTGTGCTAATTAACAACATAAAAGTATGGAAAAAAATCTGCAGAAGTTCCAGTTAGAATAAGTGGATAAAAAAATGTAAAGTAGCTAACTCCTTACCAGAGTAACACACATTTCTTATGCTGAACATGAAAGAAACCCTGTGAAAAAATAATGTGCAACCACAAAACTAAGCTTAATATGCAACAGGACAGGAACAACTTCATGTTTTTATATCTGTTTGATCATGAACATTTGATTTTGCAAATCTAGGGCATACTGTTTAGAGTAGAATTTGTGATCAAATGTATGCATTCCATAGAAAGAGACAGACCAACACATACATATTCCCTCTTGCACAAACCCACACGCATACACACAGACAGAGTACATGCTACGATTGGGTTACTTTTTATTTCTTAAGAAGGACTTAAAAAGTATAAAAGCACGACCTCTGTATGAAATTTAAAAGCATATATTTAGGAACACTCAGAAGCAAAAAAAAAAAAAAAAAATGACAGAAATTATTTTTCCCAATAAGTTTTATATTATGTCTAACACAGTTTTTGAGTAATAATATTCATGTCAGTATTTACGTGCATTTGTGCATTTTACAATTGTAAATTTCAACAGTATTGATCCAGAGTCCCATTTTTTTAAATCCTGAATCTCAGTTTAGTTTCTAGTAGTAAGGTGAACTTACAATTGGTATATCCTGAATCACTGCTTGGTAAGCTGGAGCTAGAAATTCAACCTCTGCTTCAGCACAGCTGGTATTAACTACACATTCAATCTCATAGACACGAACATCGCAGGAGGACTTCAGAAGAATCTGACAGTGGTAGCAACCAGCACATCGAGGAACAAATTTTATAGGAAGCTCAACTGCATCACTTTTATCTAAAACAAACCAAAAAATTGCAATATTGTAAAGATTTTCAGAAATAATGAATTCACAAAAATAATCTGGACAGCATTCCAGTAAACTGTAGGAGAGCGTCCCCAGCAGTACATGGAACAATTAAAAAAAAAAAATAGAATTTTTGTAGTTATCATATAAACATAGCCACATTTTTATTTTCCTAAAAAGGTATATATAAGTATCTAAACAATATTTTCTATTGTTTTAATAACGCAAATAGAAGTATTTTAAAAGATTTATTAAATCTAGTAGAAAAAATTAACATGTATGAATTTCTGTAAAGATCAAAAAAAATACAGTAGTTACTACACTTTTGTTATCAGTTATCATGAGAGAGATCAGAGACGATACAGTATACTAGGCTAAGAGTAGCCCAAACAACGACTGAAATTTTGTTAAATTTAGTGGTTCTCATGAGAGCTGCCCATTAAATTTTTCCTATGCCCAATTTTGGGTTGAAATTTTGAGTTTCCAAAAATGTCAGGGATGTCCAAATTGGAACAGAATCATGAAAAGTCCCATTTTCCCAATCAACACCATTGAGGAAAAATTCCTCACAATAATCTCTAGAGTAAGGAAGAAGCAATAGAAATGCTGTCCACCTTTGGACATATCCAGGTCTAACAATTTTTTCTGCAATGACTTCATCCTCTGCTCTTTCTTACAGAAATTATCACTCTTTCACTTTATTTTAAGCCCTTCACTAGACTTTGTAGGACACTTTCCAAATGAGAAGGGAATGGAATGCACAGAAAGAACTCCAGTGATTGGCCACAGAAAGAGTTCTCCGGTCCAACACTCCCAAGAACCTCTAAGAAACCTGAAAAAATACATGAAGGCTGCAGCTGTAAAAAACTTCACTGAAGTTTTATACATAAAAAAAGACTGTTTCTTTTCACCATTTTGCAAGGTTAGAAACCAGTGGCTAAAGTAGGAAAAGATGAGAAAGGTCAGAGACAATGTAATGACACAACAGAACCTTATAGATAGACATATTGCTTCTCTCCAAGGGGGAACATCTGAGAAATTCTTCTGGAATTTCCCTTCTTCTTCCTTAATTTGACTTATTTTCTGATGATATATATGACAACTGGACTAAAACTACTCCAAAATCTTCAACAACTACTGAGTTTTGAAAGTACAATCAATCTTCATTTGCAATGCTGCTCATTCTGTTTCACAAAGTGGTGCTCCTCAAGTATTCAGCTCTCACCTCTTTGCAAATGAACAACAAGTCAAAGCTTTCTTGTCGCCTTGTCATCACTACTTCAGTTTTTTCAAAAAAATAGCTCAAGTTCCAATCATACGGAATGACATTATTAATCTTTCAACATTACTAGGCTATCAAAAAGATTACAAAATGCACCTCAGGTTTAACCCTCTCTGAAATAAACTAGTTTGTTCTCTTTTGAAGACAAGATTAATGGCCTGGTAATTTTTGAATTATTACTTTTTTTTCCAATTTTGTCACTAAGTTATTATCTCCATTGGCTATCTTCCACAAAAGTGACCCGAGTTTGTCAGTTATGTAAGGAACAAACCTGAACTTTCCATTCTTCCATTCATTAGAACAGTCCCTAATTTTTGCTGCCTGCAAGAATTATTTTAGGAAGTTGAAATAATTAATTAAAATTACATAAAAGTACACATTTTAAATAGTTACATTTCAAGATAAAGCAGATGTTTACAACATTTATTTGAAGAAAGATAATACAGTGTATGGGAAGTTCCAAAATATTTCTGCATGAGTTTTACTTTCTTGCACTAAATGGAAATTGTACTTCCTAATAATTAGCGTTATTTTTCATGGAGGTGGAATCACCTTTAAAATGCACACTTACAAACAGAAATGTCTCTTATAAAAAAGTTTAAAAAATAAAACCAAAAAAAGTCTTTCTATCTGTTCCGTTCCGTTCCATTCCATTCCATTCCATTCCAATTTACAATATTTGTTTTGGCATTACTTTTGTTAAAATATTTGTTTCTTCTGCATTAAAAATACATTAAAAATAGGTCATTTGAATAATTGAAATGCTATGATCAATTACAATCAATTAAAAGGAAAGCAAATCAATTGGTGATGTTTATTTAACATGGTAGGTATTTTATGCAATAAGACATGGTTTCTGAAATGAGACAGGATCTTTAAATCAAAATGACTGCAGAAATCACTTGCCTGTGAACTATAGGTGTAGGCTGCTTTGTTTCTGCAAAATGTTTTTTCATGCTAGTTTTAAATACTGTAAAGTAAACTGGGCTTAAAAGTTTCTCAGCTTAGCATGTTTTCTTTTTTCTCAGTCTCATAAGATATTCAGCAAAGACTAGTCTAGGACTTAAAACAAAGATTTAATGAAAGCAATCCATGAGGTCGCTACAGACCTAACAATTTCTGAGATAAAAGTACTAACAAAAAGCTGTGTAACAGGAAGCAGAGCCTGCATCCATGGAAATGAATGAGATTGCAAGCGTTTCTCCAACAGTGAAAAGCCAGGTAGAACAATATAGGGGTTTGGTGCAATTTCCTTTCCTAGACAGGAATATTCCTAGACTAGAATTCAAAGTTTATGCTCTAAAATAGCCAAAAAACAATCCCTTTCAAAATCACAACAACAACAAAGCTAAAATATCCCTAAAACATATGCCCAAAATTTAAAAATGTCAAAAATTTCAAAAGTTATTCTTCATGACTGGAAGAAATAAGTGACTGAGATAAGATCTTGAAAAAATAAGCAACAGAGGGGAAAAGAAGGAAGACGAAGCAAAATTTCCTAAAAAGAGAGCTCAGAACTGAAAAAAAGAGTGCACTGAATGCATAAAGAAGTATTACATGAAGAGAATTGCTATTTATAGCACTTGAAGCAAAATATAATTTAATGCAAAATTAGTAATGAAGTCTTAATGTCAGAAAGATATAACAAAAGCTAGTCAGAGAGTTCTGGAGTTGGATGACAATACACCTTCCTTTCTTTTTGAAATCTATAATTCTCTAAAGGAAAAAAGTTTTCTTTAAAAAAAAAGAGAAAAAAAAGTAAGCCAGTAGTTGTTTTAACAGAAGTTAGAAAGAAGTCACAAAAATTTGAATAAATTAGCTGTTCTCGATAGTTCAGTAGAAAAAGTTTGTTCGTGGATTCACTGAGGAGGAATTGGAAAAAAAAAATATGGCCCTTTTTGGATATGCCTTGCAACTACAAGAGCAGGCAGCTAGTACTGTCAAATCCTGTAGTAAGTGGCAACAGAACTCTAATATCAGCTTTTGATATTAAATCTAAATTGAATAGTAATTTGGAACAACAATTATTCATTGAAAGTTCATTGTGTATTTTTCTTTCTTCCTGGACAATTTTAATGCCAAAATAGTAGAACTTGGCCATCAAAAAATAAATGTGGTTTTATTTTCCTGCCTAGGTTTTTTATGTCTATCTTTATAAATCAGAAACGAAACTAAATCATGTCATGACTAAATGCATTCTAGGTTCATGTCTGCCATAGAAAAGTTCAACAACTTACAAACTTATAAAATACAGTAAGTGTATATCAAGACATACTTGCTTAGGTACTTATCCATTTGAAAACCAGAATTTTACCATTAATTTAAAGAAGAGTACAAATTTATTATTGCTGATGTAATGTATATATATATTTATCATTACATGGCAACAACAGTTGACATTTGTTTATTATTACAATGCATAATATAAAGCACTGATATGCTCGTACTGACATGTCGCCTTATTGCTTTTGTATATCAATTGCTATCAATCATTTACTGTCACATATTTTCTTTCCTTTAAAATATTTCCATTCCAAGGGTATTACTGTCAGGTTTCTGCTAATAGTACTATTGGTAATATGAAGCCCTTTTGAGGCAGAAGATTGTAAACAAAGAAACGCCCCTAAAAAGAAATACACAGGAAGCCCTTCTTATAAAGTGCTTGCATGCAGCTTTCATACTTGAATTGTCACATGCAATATGTGAGGTGCTCTACCTCAGAAATTTCTACACATTTCTTTTTCCATTACTCAAAGCCATCACCAGTGTCATGCTACAATACGAAAAGGCACAGCCTATTCCAGAAAATTCCTGTATTTCCTAACTCTGGATGCCTACAACAGTGCTTTAGTTATAGATATTGGTAGCAATGGATATTGTACATTAGGCAATTGCTTTAATTTACCTGTAAAATGTTTTCCTCTCTATAACAGAGAAGATCCTACACAAGCTTGGACTTTATTTTCCAAATTTTGTGCGTACTAAAATTTTGGTTCTTAAAACTTTGGTGCAAATTATTTATGAGTACACAGAAATCTGAGTAAATATTGTTCTCTCTTCACTAATCATTCAGCTGATTTTTACTTTGCTTTTATTTTTTTTCAGTCTTCATTTATTTCAACTGACGTCTAGAAATGTATAGTTCTATTTATTTTTCTGCAATTTTAGCTTTTAAGCATGTTATTCTACTTACCCTATTTGTCTAATGTTTATTTCACTTTTAATACCAAAAGACGTGTTACCGGACATTGATCTTAACATTAAAATGTCACCAAATAATTCTAATACGAAGCCCTAGCCTGACAGATGAAACAAAATTGTATATCTTAGTCTTATAAAAAAGAAATTGGAAGCTTTCCTAAGTGGTATTTCTACCATTACATTTTTGTTTCTCTTGAGATTGTGTCAGTATTTATAAGCCTCACACATATTACAGGTAACACAATTTTTTCATCACAAATCTCTGTGTTATGTAGAAAACACTATGCTTTCTGCACAGAGCTCTTTACAGTCAGACATATCCTCACTTTTTACTTACAAGTAACCTGAGTGGGATCTCTTTCTCTCAGAGATGACTGACAGATCAAGCTATTCGATCTTTCAAGACCTTGAAATGATAACTATAGCACTTCCCTGAACCTTTCCTCAGTTGTAACCTCCCTTCTGAAGTATGGAAGCCAGAGCTGGATGTGATTTTGCAAAAATACTCTCATAAAATGGAGATAGCACTTTTCAATATCTACACTGTATTTTTCCAATTATGCATTCAAGGATGCTTGTTTTTCAGAATTTTTTAAAAAAATCTTCAATGGAAAAGTGAGAGGGAGCTAAATCAGAAAAGCACAGAGTGAGAAATAAGGCTGAAATCTCTAGTTCACACTGGGAGATAAGTACTCTGATACTTTGCAGACTTCTCAAACATTTTCAGAGACATCACTTTGCAAAACAAAGCCCTTCACCCCCTTTCAACCTATGTTATTTCACCTTTGATACATAACTTTATTTAGTATGAAAAATGTTGCTCAAATAAACGCAACTGCTGAGGAACTAACTGCTTAAACTTATTTAAAGCTGATCTTTCATTAACTGCTGAAAGGACAAATAGAATGGATTTTTGTTTCAGTTTTCACAGTTTTATCCAAAAATTCATAGCCATTTCCTTCTTTTCCCACCATAGTCAGTGTTGTGCCACTAGATACGAGCAACAAACATGCAGCATATATATATACACTGTTTATAAAAACACTATTAAACAAGATCATATGAAAACTGTTACTTGTCAAACATGCTCCTTACTTGCATGTTCTTTTATACATTTACAGGTCTATAAAATAAAACTGCATGGCAGGAAATCTGTAGACAAAACTGTAAAAATTAATAAAGATTATAAACATACATATGCATTACAAAGTCAGTGATACTAGCAAATAGATTAAAAAGTTATAAAACATGCATCTCTACAAAAAAACAGCAAAATGTAGTAAATGTTAAATTGTTTCATCCTAAAGGTGCACAGAATATGTGAAGGCAGCTGGATGCTTATTAAGTTATAACTCTGAGCCATAAAGTCTCTCTAATCAAAATTTCTTGTGTTCTCATCTTTATAAGGAATTCAACGAGTGACACAGGGACAGCACTGCATTCTTCCAGTCACAGCATGGGACAAGTCTAAATATGCACGTAATAATAAATAGAATAAAATTTAAAAAAACTATACAATGAAAGGAGTCAATGTCTTCCTCCCAAATCCAGTGCTGATGAGTTCATTGCTGAAAATCTAAATCATACATAAGCATCCTAACCCCTAAAAGACTTTGTTGGTAAAGTAAGCTCAAAGTCTTTGCTGCCTATCCACAAGTTTTCCTTCTAGGGAGACTGCAGGTTTTAGTGGGTCTTCTAAACCTGACCAGAGAATGAGGTAAAGGAGACTCTGGTGTGTTTTCTGAGAATTTACACCCTTCTTCCTTACAGCAGTAAGCCTATTCACACACTGGCATGAGAAAGGTCTTCCAAAAGTTACTAAAAAACCTGTAGCAAATACAACTACTCTCCACTGAATTAATTATTGCATGTATTAAATACAAAAGAAACACATCCAGTGTAATATTTAAACCCCTCTCACTTTTGCACAAGACAAAAAACCCCTTACCACTATACAGATATAGTAGAGATACCTATTCAAGAGATATAGCTGGAATGAAAACTTTTAAGATAAAGACCTATATAATTTTTCACAGTCACATTTTGAAACATAATCATATTTTAAATGAATCCTTTACATGAAGGAAGAGTAAAAAGAAATGCTACCACTTGCACTTTTTAATCCCATTTGTGCCTGGCCATCCTGGATTATTAAAACCACTAAATGTAATCAAATTTTTATTACTATACTGTCAGTTCAACCATAGAACTCAACTCTAAAAGTTAAATTGATAAAGAATTGGAATAAAACCTCAAAATTTAAAGAGTAAAAGAAAAGATAACAAAAATTTTGTTATTGGACATGGACTATGCAATTTTGCATTAAAAGTTTTAAAATTTATTCAGAAAAAATGTACGAAAATTCATACAGTACATGGATCATGAAACACTATGAAAGAAACAACAGAATTACTGATACAACATTATTGAGGAATAGATTTAAAGCCTCAGGAAACTGCTTTGGATCCATAAATGAATAAATAAAAGATAAAAGAAAAAATACTGTGCTGATTAAACCCAATGTTGAGCAAGTATATGAGAAAACCTGTAAAAGCTAAAGAAAGAAGGAGAAAAGGCTGACCACAGATGAAGGAAAAATATTAATGCAGATTTTAAAACACAGTATATAATTATAAAGAAAAGATATATAGTGATTAGAAACTATTATTAACATGAAAAGGTCCATCTATAGATGATATAGTGTAGGTAGATATTTTAAATTAGCTATCTGAAAGGACTACATAAAACACAAGGAAAACAATCTGACAGTAAGAATTATGCATGCCAAAAAAATTATTTAAAATTTATTTCTTGATTGCTAGTTGTTCTGTACTTTATTTACTGGAATGTATGGCAATGAAAACATCACATATTCCTAAATACAGACCATAATTTAGTCTACATAAGAAGACTACTGAGATCAGATCAACATTATAGACTCAGTTACAGATGAGAAATATTTTCTTAAATTAACAGAATCAAAAACTATATCTTGTTATTTCCCCATTTAGCCTAGCCCATACTCTTAGAAACAGAAAACAAAAAGGGATTACAGGGAAAAAATAGGTCGAGTACCTTTAAAACATTTGGTCACACAACACTCTGTTCTATAACAAAAGGGCTTCATGTAGTATGACAGTCACTTAATTAAACTTGCTCATTACCTTGCTGAGACGTTTACCACAACTGTTTCTTAATTTTCTCTGATTTCATTAGAAATCAAAGCTTTCTTAGAAAAGGAAGCAGAATAGAAAAGATAGATTTGATAAGAATGGATTATAGAAGCAGATATATTTTATTATAGCTGCAAAGTAATGAGTAAAAATTTTACCCTAGGTTATAGGGCTGCACGAAAAGAATCATGGTCTGTGGGTTGAGGGATGTGATTCTTCTCCTCTTCTCCACTCTTGTGAGCCCTCACCTGGAATACGGCACTCAGCTCTGGGGTCCCCAGCATAAGAATCACCTCAACCTACTTGAGAGGATTCAGAGGAGGGCTGCAAACATTGTCAGGAAGCATCTCCCATCTGAGGACATGCTGAGAAACTTGGAGTTGTTTACCCTAGAGAAGAGAAAGCTCCAGGGACAACTTATAGCAGCCTTCCAAAACCTAAACAGGGCTGACAGGGAAGATGGGGAGGGACTCTTTATCAGAATGTGAAGTGATAGGGCAAGGGGTAACAGTTTTAAACCAAAAGAGGGTAGATTTGTATTAGATATTAGAATGAAATTCTGTACCGTGAAAGTAATGAGACACTGGAACAGGTTGTCCAGAGAAGTTGTGGATGCTCTCTCCATGGAAATGTTCAAGGTCAGGGTAGATGAGGCTTTGAGCAACCTGATCTAGTGGAAGGTGTCCCTCTCCATGGCAGGGGAGTTGGAAGGATGTGATCTTTAAGGTCCCTTCCAACCCAAACCATTCTGTGATCTGTGATTCTACAATCTAATATTGACAGTCCTAAGGCCCTTCTGTTTTGTACTGGCTGTCACTTCTTGTGTTTCTGGTTTCATTCATCAATACAATAATTTCTCCATTAACTTCAAAGTCACGCATTCCCTTTAGCATTAACCGCAAGAGGAATGACTCCCTAACTAATAAGGGTTTACAGTCAGGGGTAGGATAAAGTTGCATAAACAAAAGCTAGAATCTGTTAGTAAAATCTTGAACCAAATATAACTTGCAGTGGCTTTGCTCTGGAAACACACACATACAGACATAGATTAGGCAAGACAGTGAAAGCATTTCTATGGATGCTTATCAAAGGAAACAAGCAATATGTTAATTTGGTGAAGTACAGAGCTGGTTTTGGATGCTACTTACATATTGCTTAAAAAGTGGAGCCATTATTTTAATTCCACTTGACATTTTAGAATTGTCATTGTTTTTGAAACACACCACTAAGAAAAGGGCAACTTATTTCAGTGTTAATTATGCTTAACACGCTAATTCTGAATGCTCAATGTACTGTCTTTTTGTTTATAAAGCACTGAAGTTTTAGTCAATTACGTTTATCCTGAGTTATACAGAGGGATCGAATTATTTCCCAGGCCACTTCTGATGATCCAGAGAGACTAATGGTCTTAAGGATCCTATTTGAGACGATGGTGAAAAATCACTGTGGTACGTGATGTGATCTTACATACCAACATTCTTACACAGCAAAGAATTACAGGATACATTCTGCATATCATCAAGAGGAGTTCTAAGATGATGCAGGTACTCAAGGTGTAGCTCAATTCACAGATGACCAAAGGATCCCTACCAATCTCAGTATGAAACAGAGGAGTAGAATGTGTCCTTAGCCATTCTGCTAATGGCAGACTTACTAAATTATATTCTTCCACATCTCCTTTTGTTACATAACACTTGCACACCATAGGGGCTGTGCTTGAGCCGTTTGGGAGGCACAGAGAATTCAAAGTAATCATGGGGTTGCTCTTGTCCTAAGCTTTATTTTCTACTACTGGAACAGTTTTGTGATTCACTTGTTTCAAATTCTCTTGGAATTTCCATAGAATTCTTATAGACACTAGATCCATCACTTCTGTACCAGTACTCTGGCTCTTCTGACAGTCCTGTGTACTCAGACAAGACCACCTCCCCAGTTCTTATAATGCTTATAATTTATCTGTAGATCTCATTAGGTATTTCAGCATACAGAGCTCACACTCAGATAGTTTTGTGTGACTTGTGTCCTTTTCACTAGCAACCCTTTTCCAAAACCAGCCTCTTACATGATTTAGTGTGCAGATTCTGTTCTGCTTACACTACTACATGTTTGTCTGTCCTAAAATGCATAGTTTATAACTACATAGCAATGTCAACTGACTGTTCTTTCAAAGAATCTGGGGCATTGCTAACTCAACAAAGACTTTATATAATCTTTTAAAAAAATTACTGATGAAAAGTAGTTAACATTGTCTAACAAGTACTGGTTCCTGAGGGCTCATATCTGATGATTCTCCAGTAACAAATAAACAACAAAACTTGCTACAGTTTTTCAATCTGGCCAATGTATTACTTTAGTTCCACACAACTATATAGTTTGGATTTTGATGAAGATGTCATATTGGAGGTAAGTTAAACATACTGTCTTCTTTTTATCTATTAGATCTTTAATACTGCCCAAAAAAGTAATAAGATTATTTAACAAGAACCCTTTTACAAGAAAATGTGTTGAGTGGCATTGATTTCTACCTTCTAATTCCCTCTTGGCAGAGTTCTTAAAATATGGGTTGGACACTTTTCCTGTCGCTGCAGTCTAAGAAATTTTGATCCAAGAATTGATTTTAGTTAGCTTGTTCCCACCTTTGTTTTTCTTCATAAATCTAAGCACTCTGTCATTTCTTCATAGAAGCACCTAATCTCAGTCTAAGGAAACCTACCACCATGGCAAAAATACTACTTCTTCTTCAGATAATGAAATTAAAATTTTCAGGTGAGACCAATGTTTTGTCTTCATCCGCAGGAACACCACCTGGGGACTTCTGTCACCTAATGATTTTCTAAGAGATTGTAAATATTCCTATGTTTCCTCATTAGCACAAAAATACACTGAATCAGCCAGTACTGTCTTTGTACTGAACACATCTTTGACTGTTTTCACGTTATCAGTTCAGTTTCTCTTTTTAGTTGCTCACCTCTTCTCTGAATTTACTACCAAAGCCCTATATATTTTTTTCCATCCTCTTGACATACTACTTGACATACTTGACTACTCCCTCACATAACTATTTGTGCCCTAGAAACAAAAATAATTATCAAAAATATTATGTTCATTGCAATATAATTTATCTAATATTTATTTTAATAGTTTCTTACTTTCCATTACTTAATTCTCTCTTTCAGATACTTTAATAATTTCCTTTGATGGATAAAAAAGCAGCACGAACTAAAGGTAAAATAACCTCTTCCTCACTATAACATCACTGTATTTTAGCAATTAATATCCTAAAATTTCCAGATATGTTCATTCTCACTTCAATTTTTAAAATAATTTGAAAAGTTGCTAAGCAACAGTAACCTGCCATCTGGTCAGTTAACAACCTTTGCTCCAAGATCATGAAGTAGGTCTTCTTATTTCCTTATCAGATTTGTGTGTGTAGATTTTGCTCTCTCTCCCAGCTGGTATTCCCCTCTTCTTCAGCGCAATCCAAAGAACTCCCTCCACCGCTCAACAAACCAGTGACTTTTTTTAGTTCACCTCTACATTAACTATTGCAAACACAGCCAATTAGTTTTTAACTGACAACAAAATTATTTTAACTATGATTTAAATATCCTATAATTCAAGAAACGTTTCGGCCATGAACCTGTGCTACATTTATTTTTCAGCTTCTACCAACTGCTAGTCCTGTAGTCACTCGTCAGGCTAGTCTTAATTTTAATACTTCAATAGCATTTGTCATTTCCCTAAAAACATGCCTAGTGACACCCTAAAATGTTTTACAGCACAGATCACAGAATCACAGAATGGTAGGGGTTGGAAGGGACCTATGGAGATCTTCTAGTCCAACCTCTCTGCTAAAGCAGGTTCACCTAGAGCGAGTTGCACGGGAATACACCCAAGCTGGTTTTGAATATCTCTAGAGAAGGAGACTCCACAACCTTCCTGGGCAGCCTGTTCCAGTGCTCTGTCACCCTCGCAGTACAGAAATGTTTCCTCATGTTCAGGTGGAACTTCCTGTGTTCCAGTTTGTACCCATCGCCCCTTGTCCAGGCACCATGCAAAGAGTCTGGTCCCGTCCTCTCAACACCTGCCCCTAAGACATTTGTAAGCATTGATAAGGTCCTGTCCCAGTTTTCTCTTTTCCAGGCTAAACAGACTGAGCTCACTCAACCTCTCCTCGTAAGAGAGCTGCTCCAGTCCCTTGATCATCCTTGTGTTCCTCCACTGTTCTCTCTCAAGTAGTTCCTTGTCTTCTTGAACTGGGAAGCACAGAATTGCAAACAATACTACAGATGTAGCCTCACTAGGGCAGAGTAGAGGGGAAGAATAACCCTTCTCTGCCTGCTTGCTACACTCTCCTTGATGCACCCCAGGATACCATTGGCCTTCTTGGCCACAAGGGCACATTGCTGGCTCATCGTCAACTTGTTGTCTATCAGTACTCCCAGGTCCTTCTCTGCAGAGTTGCCTTCCAGCTGGTCAACCCCTAACCTGTATTGGTGCAGGGAGTTATTCCTCACGAGGTGTAGAACCCTACCTTTGCCATTGTTTAATCTTTGTTGAAGGATCCTCTTTGCCCAACTTTCCAGCCTGTCCAGGTCTCACTGAATGCAGCACAGCCTCCTGGTGCATTAGCCTCTCTTCCCAGTTTTATATCATCAGCAACCTTGCTGAGGATACACTCTGTTCCCTCATCCAGGTCATTGATGAATATGTTGAACAAGACTGGGCCAAGTACTGAACCCACAGAACACTGCTGGCCACAGCCTTCCAACTAGACTCTGCACTGCCAATGACAAAACTCTGAGCTCTGTCATCCAGCCAGATCTCGATCCATCTCACTGTCCACTCATCTAATCCACACTTCCTGAGCTTAACTATGACGATTTTATGGAAGAAAGCATCAAAAGCCTTGCTGTAGTTGAGGTAAACAACACTCACTGCTTTGCCCTTATCTACCCAGCCAGTCATGAGATGACTGAAGGCTAGCAGATTGGTCAACTGTGATTTTCCTTGTTGAACTCCTGTTTACCAGATACTATAATCTTAACTAGAGCTAATCTGTAACAAAAAGATTTGTCAGAAATAACCAAGAAATTTCTTATTTTTATTCCAGAAAAGAAACAAAAAAGAAAGGGATACACCAAGTATGAAAAGACACACACACTAATGCACAACTCTTCACTGATGAGAAACAGGGAGAAAACAGCATTCAATCAGTTGACACCTCCGTCTGGCTGACTGAGGAGAGGCAAACAAAACAAAACAAAAAAACCCAACAGATATGTGGGATAAGGGGCCCAACTTGAGTACAGATCAATGCTGGATGAGAAGTAGAAGTGAGAAATGAGCACAAACTCAGGATCTGTCAGATAAACAAACCAAATAAATTGGTCTTCTAGAGTAGGCCTCCTGTGTTTGTGTGCCTTTTAAGAAAACCAAGGGCAAGTGGGAAACACTATTTTGAGCTAATAAGAATTTGGGTAGTAATGACAAAGACACAGCTGAGGATTTGATCAATAGTAGAATGGTGAGAAAGATCATCTTCTGTATCTATTTAGGAAAACCTTAAAAATACAGATTATCTTGGTGAAAAATAAATCCAACTTCATCATATCTTAGTCTATTATTACCTGTTTTCTGAGAAGAAAGGTCTTTCACTGATGGAACTTCAAAATTAACTCTGCTTGATGCCAATACTGGAATAGAGAACTTCTCAGGAACCTCAAAAAATTCTTGCATGCTCACTTCCACACTGTAATCCACATACTTCAACTCTGCAGAGAATTTATGAGGCTGCAGGAGTGCATGTCTCTGCAAGTGAAGGAATAATATATATATATATGAACAATCATCTAATAATAATATCAGGTTAAGAAATGTAAAATTATACAGGCTTAAGGGTGTAATTCTAAAACTGAATTGGTAATTATGCAAGTTATATAGACATTGTTGAGATCCTTCTACATAAAAACTGTCTTGTATAATCATATATCTGAAACTTTCATTTAAGAAAAATGCATTTTGAGATTTAAAATAAAACCACCTCCTACCCAGAAACCATTATTCAAGCCTTTATAAGTATTCAGTGAAGGCAAGAAAAGGGAAGAAAAACATGAAAATAAACACATACTTTGTATCAGTTCTATACAGATGTTTCTTTTACTTTGTAAAGTTTCTGTATAATAAAATGCATGAAAAGGAAAAACTATTTTGATATATTGTGAAGGATAACTATATAGTTAGCTGAGCCAGCTTTGATACTTTAATATTGGCAATATTTTTTTTAGAAATCAAAGCATCCAGAATTATTTTTAGGTACAAATAAGCTACTTGTCTTGTAAAAAGCACTGCTGATCAATAGCCTGAAACATATTAGTACAGGATTAACACAGTACATAAAGGCAAACTTAAAATAGGCATCTAAACCACATAGTGAACGATATTCAACTCCTGTAAAATAGCATTACAGAAATAATGAAACAATTTAATACACTATTTGCTCAAAATATCCATTTTCAATATAATAACACAGTATAATTTAAATGTTCAAGACTAATTGTAAGCTGAACAAATTTAAAAAATGAAACTAGTCGCATCTTTTTTATATAAAAGTCTGAACTGATGACTATAGGGAATTATGTTGAAGCAAGCCCAAAGGGGAGATAAGTACAGAAATATTCATTTTGTGCTAGGAAAACTGGTTTCTTTCAAAGCCTAATAGTTTAAAATAATGCAAAGATAGCACATACCACAGCACATATTGCAGTGGGACAAGGAATGGAGATGCATTGTGGGAATTCAAAAAGACAATGTAAAAGGAAAGATGCTAGTTCTTAAGGATTGCTATTAAGGGTGATGCAGTTTTAATTTACTGTTCAAATCAACTGGGTTGGGGTTCTGCTTTGGGTTATTGGTTTTTTATTGTTGTTTTAATATAAAACTCACGTTCTCCAGCCACTTTTAGAAAAGTAGACCTATACTCTGCCATTGCTTTGCCTTGATCTATCCATCCAAAGTGTCAATATGGTGTTAAACACAAAGTATGTATTGACTTTGGGAACCTGTTAAGCTTTAGTTGTTAATATATTTTTTGACACAATAAATATAGTAATAGATTAGTATTCAAGATTCTTCTTCTATGAAGAACAACTGGACAGATATGTCACTGAAAAAATACTCATTAAAACACTAACACGGGGGGGGTTTATTGTATTTGTACCACTTGTACAGTGCAAATCTAATTTTCAGAAGGGACAAGAATAATAGTTATGTAAGGCAGAAACTTGAACTCATGATTTATTCATTTCTATCATGCAAGACTGGAAGTTCGTTGATAGTTCTCTCACACACACAGATACATAAAATAAATAAATAAATAGGTGCTAATAACTAATAACGAGTTCCATTTCTGTCTAATAGGACTAAAGACTAAAGAGACTCCCTAAAAAGACTGCAATGGGAAAAAGATATTTCATTCTCACTTGTAACAAGAAGTACTAATCAAAAGAATTACCTATGTTTACCAGTTCAAATTTGACTTTGATCTTCTTTATATTCAAATATAAAATTAAATCTACACCTGATTTTGGTCATCAAATTATTTTCCAACATCAAAGTACAAATCCAACATGATTAAAAAGTTTTAGGAAGACTGAATTGACAAAATGATTGAAAGATGACCTTTGGTGAAGCACTGAATACACTTAAATTATAATTATCTTGAAGAGATATCTTATGATTTTAAAAATCACTGAAGTACTTTATTTTAAGATCCTTGTTCGTGATATCTCATTTTTAAAGATATGTTAGAAAAAAAGAGAGCTGGTTGGTATTAGATACTTTCTGAACACTTCAAATACTTCCTCGTACCTAGTCAAAGTGTAAAGGATGAAAATATTCTTAATGGGAGACCAAGATCTTTTTGAAAGGAGAAAAAAGAAAATTTTGCGAACACACATAAGGCTAAACCCTCTTGCCTCAAAGGGTAACATTTCCGATACAAGAGAAAAAGTCCAGCACAATTCAGATAAGTGTTGCAGCTGCTCTCCTTTTTAGTATTTTTTTGAGCAGTGAGAGTTAAATGGATTTTCATATTTTTTAACTTTCATTATCAATTGCAGATCTAGGGCTGCTGTGCTGCAATAAGACAGATTTCAATGTGTACTTCATCAGTGTAATGGGTGATGATATTCCAAGTGTGGAAGTGTTATTACCAGTTAAGAACAGAACTTGCATTCAGTTCCCAGGATTAATTTCTTTTTTAGAATAATTTTTTGAAAAAAAAAGGATTGGAGGATATATAAAGCATCAGAATTAAACTTGATATTTTTCATAGAATGATTGATATTCCAACATACTTTCTTAGAATTACTATCTGCACTTTCTATGTGTAAAGGATGACAGATTCTGTTACAGAATACAGAAGCATCTTACTCTTCCCTTGTATATTACTGTTTGCTAAATCCTAACTTAGCCTTATTTCCAGGAATTAACTTCTAAAAGCATTCCTCGTGAATAAATAATTTTATTATCTCAGTCTCTCAGATTCCCTGTGATCAATCACGTTTGCCATCTTCCTTAATATCATATCAAAAGATAAGAGATATGATTTAAAAGATTGGTCCCACAAATTGAAATCCAACAGCAGATTCTTTTGTGAAAAGTTCAATCCCATTCAAACATATCCAATGTAACTTTTTAATTACAGTATCTTCGCTCTTCAAGGACGACATTACTCTTTCTCCAAAAAAAAAAACCCCACCTGTATTCAAAAAAGCAAACTGTTCAAGATGAGCTTTTCCATAAGCACATGGGAGATCACAAAATCTTTCTTGAATCCTGGGGGACGATGAACAGCACACACTTCAGAGCTGGATAGATGTAGGATGAGATTCATCACATCAGCCAAGTAGCAGAGGCTGTACCTTAAAGTGCACAAGTCTCTGCTCATTTTCCATTGATCAAAACTAAAACTCAGCACCGCCATGCAATAAAATAAAAATGCTGAATATTGCTTAGTCACATGGACAGCATAATAGAAAGAAAATGTACAATGTCCTAACAGCTGGAATAAGGCTAAGGATATAGAGACCTGGTGATCACACTCAGATGAGTAATGCATTCAAAGGGAGGCAAAATGGAGCCTAAGAAAATATTTTTTACAGATCAACTATGAGGACATAGTGTGAAATGCAAGCTTTAGTTTTAGTTTGGGGATTCTTGTAGAACAGGATGTCTAATTATACTAGGAAATTGCTGGCATCTCTGACTATGAAGAAACTAGGTCTAATTTGTGCCTCTATAGGTAGATTCTAGAAAAAAAGTAAAATTAAGGTATGTTATTTTGAATTTCATTTCACTGACTGCAACATTCTCCCCCTCACATATGCAAGTTAATGAATTCTCATTATTCTGTTATTCCTTCTCTTTTATTCATTTTCCTCTATTTACCATAATTAGCAACTTCAATCTAAACAAGTGGTGCTCTTCAACACTCTCTCCCCCTTCATTCCAGATACTCTTTTTCTTCCCATGTTATCTATGTTCACGTAAAATTCCCACTTACAGCTTTCTCCTATTCATCATTAAGAAAAACAATTTGCAATTATTCACAATAATGCCAGTCTCAGACTTAACAGTGGCAGGGATTTCCATCCCACATTTCCTTTACTACTACCTAGAAAGGTTTAATGAGCCAATTTGGACCTAATTTGTAAAGTAAAAGATAGAAATAAAGATCTAGCTAATACTTCTGCTCCTTTCCATTGAATGTCCATTTCCAGGCACCTCAGATTTATTGACTGTCACTTCTTTACTCTGATTGCACATTTTCTAATACTGGCCCAAATAGTAATACCATTTAGAACAAAAACCCAACAGGATAAATTGGTTCAGATCAGTATAACAATTGTTATGGGAAAGAGATACAAATTAATTAATTTTTTAGTAATTCTAATCATTAAAGATAATGAAAACAGATCTTTGCTTCTTACAGCAAGGAAAATAAGCTGTAAAACCAGTACAAAAATAGCTAGCCATGCATATAGATGGATGAAGTAAAAATATGCAGCACAAGTTACTGAATATGCATATCCAATTTGAGTAAAAAATATAGCTTACTTTTGTTACTATTTTCTATGTGATTTAAGTAAACATGAGAAAAATGTTCAGTATAATAAGAACGTAAAGCATGCAGTTACTTAGCCATTTATTCATCAATTTTACAGACAAAAAAGGACTAAGAAGCAATAATGTAAGGGGATTTTCCCTTCTGCCCATTCATTATATAACACAACTATACCTGCAGGAAGCGAGTAGAAAGGTGGATAGAAATCAAAAAGAGAGTAGCAGATTTACAGAGATAATAGATTTATGACTAATCTACAACACAGTTTTCAAAGGATTTCTTAAGTCTTAAACAGTTCATCAAACCACAGGAACTGTGGGTGAGATCTTTTTTTTTTTTTCTGGGAGGGAGCAATTTAAACAATGAAACTAAAACCATACTTCAGCTCCAAATTTAATTGCAGAACACCAGCCTCTCTCAAAAAAAAAAGCTTTTTTCAATTAATGCCACTAGAACTTCTATACTGTCACTTATATACACAGAGTAAGAATTTACAACAAATAGTTATCAGGAACACTTTTCAAAATTTAATCTGCATAGTGGTTGACCATACTGAGATATTTTTAATGTGTAAAGTCATGTAGAAATTGCAGAACATCTCCAATTTATTTCTCATAAGTAAATTTAAGGCTTTCTGTACATGCAGCAAAATACTTCTTTCTGTATATAAGTTTCGTTTCTCACATGATAATTTATTCAGTATTAGCATCCATCATTATGTACTTTATAACTAATTTAATAGTTCTCCATTAATAAACAATATAAGTTATTTTAGAGCTCATACTAGATCTTAGCATAGCTAGTGGTATGAAGAATGTTCCTACTTATGTTCTGTCTTCATTACACCCACATCTTAAGAGCAGTCAGGTCTTTTGTCAAGTACTTCAAGAATGAAATCTTGAAGGCGCAGGAGCAGGTTGTCCCTGTGTGCCATAAGACGAGCCTTAGGGGCAGACAGTCGGCCTGGATGAGTAAAGAGCTTCTGAAGGAGGTAAGTGAGAAAAAGGGGGTGTATCGCCTTTGGAAAGAAGGGCAGGTAAATCAGGTTATGTTCAAAGATATCATTAAGTCGTGTAGGAAGAAAATTAGGGAGGCAAAAGCCAGCTGTAGCTCAACTTGGCCACTTCTGTTAAGGATAATAAGAAGTGGTTTTATAAATATATTAATGGCAGAAAGAAGGGCAGCAACGACCTCCACTCCCTATTGGATGTGGAGGGAAATACAGTAACTAAAGATGAGGAAAAGGCTGGGGTGCTTAATGCCTTCTTTACCTCGGTTTTCAACAGTAAGGCCGATTGTTCACTGGACAACTGGTCTTTTGAAGTGGTGGATGGGATCAGGGTGCAATATAGCTCCCCTGTAATCCAGGAGGAAGAAGTCAGAGACCTGCTGAGTCACTTGGATCCTCATAAGTCTAAGGGGCCAGATGGGATCCATCCTAGGGTGATGAGAGAGCTGGCAGAAGAGATTGCTAAGCTGCTCTCTATCATTTATCAACAGTCCTGGCTCACTGGAGAAGTCTAGGAAGTTGGCCAATGTGACACCCATCCACAAGAAGGGCTGTAGGGATGATCCAGATAACTACAGACCTGTCAGCCTGACCTCATTTCCAGGTAAAATTATGGAGCACATAACCCTGGGTGCAATCATGCGGCACCTGCAGAATGAGGGAGAGATCAGGCCCAGCCAGCATGGATTTAGGAGGGGTACGTCCTGCCTGATCAACCTGATCTCCTTTTATGACCATGTGACTCACCTGGTGGATGAGAGGAAGGCTGTGGATGTGGTGTACCTGGACTTCAGCAAGGCCTTTGACACTGTCTCCCGCAGCAGACTCCTGGAGAAGCTGGCAGCCCGTGGCTTGGTTGGGAACGCTCTGTGCTGGATTAGAAATCGGTTGGATGGCCGAGCCCAAAGAGTGGTAGTGAATGGTGTCCCATCCAGCTGGCGGCCGGTCACTAGTGGTGTTCCCCCGGGATCGGTGTTGGGCCCGGTCCTGTTTAATGTCTTTATGGATGATCTGGATGAGGGGATGGAGTCCTTCATCAGCAAGTTCGCAGATGATACCAAGCTGGGAGGAAGTATCAATCTGCTGGAGGGTAGGAAGGCCCTACAGAAGGACCTTGAGAGACTGAAGAGATGGGCTGACTCCAATAGCATGAGGTTTAACAAGTCCAAATGCCGGGTCCTACACTTTGGACACAACAACCCCATGCAGAGCTACAGACTGGGTGCAGAGTGGCTGGAGAGCAGTCAGGCAGAAGGGACTTGGGAGTGCTGGTGGACAGGAAACTCAACATGAACCAGCAGTGTGCCCAAGTGGCCAAGAAGGCCAACGGCATCCTGGCCTGCATCAGGAATAGTGTGGCCAGCAGGATTAGGGAGATTATCATTCCCCTGTACTCGGCACTGGTCAGGCCGCACCTTGAGCGCTGTGTCCAGTTCTGGGCCCTCAGTTTAAGAAAGATGTCAAGATGCTGGAGCGTGCCCAGAGGAGAGCAACAAGGATGGTGAAGGGGCTGGAGCACAAGCCCTGTGAGGAGCGACTGAGGGAGCTGGGGTTGTTTAGCCTGGAGAAGAGGAAGCTCAGGGGAGACCTTATTGCTCTCTACAACTACCTAAAGGGAGATTGTAGTCAGGCAGGGGTTGGTCTCTTCTCTCAGGCGACCGGCGACAGAACAAGAGGACACAGCCCCAAGCTTCGTCAGGGGAGGTTTAGGCTCGATATTAGGAGAAAATTCTTCACTGAAAGGGTGATTGGCCATTGGAATGGGCTGTCCGGGGAGATGGTGGAGTCATGGTTCCTGGAGGTGTTTAAGAGGAGATTGGATGAGGCACTCAGTGCCATGGTTTAGATGACGAGTAGGTGTTGATGTTGGGTTATAGGTTGGACTCGATGACCTCAAAGGTCTTTTCCAACCTTATAATACTGTGATACTGTGATTTGTTAAGTGACTGTGATATTACCAGACTTCAATGACTACAAGAAGTTTATAAAATGCTACCACATCAGTGGACTAGCTACAATCCAAAAGGAAACTATTTGAGTCTAGATTACATGGTTACAATTCTTGTCCAACTTCAGAAATGTAGCAAATTATATCTACGTCTTTTTTTGTTTTCATTTAATTTGGTTATATTACTTTTCAAACTTATCTGTAAACAAACAGCATAAATTTAGCAACATCAAGACACCAGGGGAAATTTTCTTCCTCTTAGTACTGGGAATCACAAAGCACTGAGAACCATACTCAGAGAACAGTCTAACTGGAAAACTGGAATAACTCAGCTGCCCAGCAATCTGTCTGAGGCCAGGTAACATTAGGTTCACAAGGGAAATTAAAACTCAGAATGTGTTTATCATCCAAATCAGGTTACATTTGAATTCTACATGGAAAAAAAAGCTTGCTTATTTAGCAATATTGTTAATATAAATTTCTTCACAAGCACTAATTGAATGTTTAACGGACTACCTTGGGGGAATTTTTTGTTTCTAGATGTTGAAATCTTGGGAAAAGGTTACAATGATGTATAACATAAGTAGGGAGCTATAGCTTATAAAGAAGATTTGCAGTTTTCCAAAACTATTTTGTATAGATTGCAAGACAAGAAAATGTTTTTCCTGTACTTTGATTTATTCTCAAAGTCTATCCTTTAAAAAAAGTAAAAAAATTCCTCTTCAATAATTTTTATTTTTTATAAAAATGTGAATAAGGAAGGATAATAACACAGATGGAATATGAAACCTTTCTTAATCAATGGGTATTTTTCAGAAGCTAACTGAATTAAAATATTCATTGCCTTTTTAACTGCAGCCAAGATTTCTTAAAGGAAGTATTTCTTAATATCACGGAGTGAGGAAACAGCTTCAGAATGAACATGTAAAATACTGCAGTATCTGAGAGGAATTTGAGTTATGAACTGTCAGATTACAGAATGAGTGTAAAAACCCCATAACTTTACACTGTTTCCTGAAACTTAAAAAATTCAGTCCTACAAATCAAGAAAAACAAAACAATCTTAGTAACAGATTACTGTGTTTCTCACCTCTACTATGGACAAGCCTAACAATGCAGTTGCAACTCGAACACTACTGCTCTGCAGAGTTCCTGTGATCTTTCTTCTTTCATATTCAATAGTTGACATTTGCTGTTGCGCAGCAATGGCCAGAGCCCTCTCTCTTGACTCATTGATCAATGGAATCCTCAGATTTTCTTCAAGAATCTGAGTAAGATCACATTTCAAATATAAAACAGGCTCTACTGTACTTGCAGCTGTTAAATAAAAAAACAAACAAAAAGCCCACATTTATCAGCTGCTAGTGTAACTGCATAGATCATTTTAAACCTCTTATCTCCAAAGAAAAGCCAGAATAAAGAATTCCTTTGATTTTTAGTTGCATGATTTTATTCTAGTACATACTATTTAGTCCAGTGATATTTTTTTTTATTTCTAATCATAACAGGGAAATAAAAATCAACAGACTGAAGCCCAACCCAAAAGTTGCTATTGATAATTAATGAAAAATTCCAGACTTTAGTGTTACTCCTATTATGATGGTAACGAAAATTTTAAAAAGTCTTTCTGCTACCTGCACAACATAGCCATTCTTTTATATCTCTAGATGATGATGAAACCCTTCTAAATGAAGCCAACAGTAGTTATTTCAAATAATAGCTACACTGTTTCTGAAATAGGACTGACAGTAGTTTATCATTTGCTGTTTGAAGACAAAGGTATTGGATTGCCTGCCAAATCATCATGCTGCATACAAACTCATGTGCTTTAAAAATGGAAAAAATACAAGTAAAGATGACTTCTCATTCATCTGGCTACAACCTACATTCTGGAGTAGAAAATAAGAGAAATTATGGAAAAATGTATGTGTAGACTATATTGAAAATGATACAAAATTGTTGAAACTAGTTGTAGTTCTGAACAGATTGGATTGGACAGCATTAAAAGAAATATCTGCTAGTTACACTATAAAGTCTTTCTTACACTTCTCTATAAACAATTGCTTTCACTAGATGTATTTAATCTTAATACATGGGAACTAAAAAAACTTTGCAAAAGAGAATTATTTGTTCTATTTACCCTTCTCCATTCTACTCACTTTACCTTTTAAGGTACTGCTAACACGCAAAACATTTGGACTGTCCATTGGAAGCAATCTTGAAGGCAAAGGGATATCACCTCTTCCCTCTATGAGGTATACAGATTCTCCAATCTGAAATACAAGAACATACATATCCAAACAATCCAGAAAGGAAATCATGCAGAACAGAAAGCAAAATATTAAAACTAAAAACAAAGATACCCTAGTAATACTTAAGATCTGACTTGTGAAATAATTTCATATTCAGGAGACCCATTATTTTAAAACTGTTTTTAAATAAAAGAAAAAAATCTCATTTCAAACTCTGCTATGAAAATACAGAATATTAAATCTGAAAAGTCAAGAAATTTAAATGAGTTAGAACCTTTCCAACTCCTCATATAATTTAACTAAATGAAGATACCCTAAAATACAGCAATAAAGTGAATTCTAATTATGCGCTATAGCTACATATAATGTAAATATATATATGAGCTTACTTCATTGCTCTTCACTGTTAAGAACTTTTTTAGAAAAATTTTTACAGTAATTGTAAGTGCACAGAAAGCACAAAAGAGCAGAAGTCAAGGCACTTTAGTATTATGTACAAATTTTCCATTAAGAAGAAATAAAGCTAACAAATCTTAATTATTTCATCAAAAATTGAAAACCTACACAAGCTTGAAAGTAAATATAAACATGAATCAGAACAAAGGAAGACAGTAATTTGTCATAGAGGAAGGATAAATTAATTAGCAGAGAAAACCACTTTGAATCACAGATGAAACAAAAATACAAGGTGCAAATGAAAGGCGGGAAAGTATTTTTTTTAAAACGAAAACTCACTAAAAGTACTCCAAGTTATTAAGGCCACAAATCAGAACATCCCAAAACTAAAAGATATCTAAATTAGCTGTATATATATCTGAACTGGGCAGGGGATTTAATAGATATATTACTATAGCTTTGATAACTTCCTTTTGTTTACCATAAACTTTTTTTGGACAACTTTACCTAATAATGATTGCAAGGTAAAAGATCAAATACTGTTGCAAGAATTTATATAATTTGCACAAGGTGCAACTTCTAAACCGCATTCTGTAAAACTGCCCTAAAAATGCATATTCTGTCTTTTATTCTTCATTCCAAATATGGAGGAAATTATTTATATAGTTTCATCCATCTGCCGACCAATGCGATGTTTTCCCTTTAATATTGATAATAATATAAGAGAAGTCTGCTTTTAATTTTACCTTTACTTATATTTTCATCAGATATTTATGTTAAGGCTGAAAATATTGCAATTGTGTTTCTGACCCAGCAAACAGAAAACTATTCTCCCCTTGCTTGATTGAAGAGTTCAGAAAAAGTCTTCCTTAAGAAGGATTAAAAAAACCTACAGCAAAACTGGTTTCCCACACACAAACTAGTAGCCACTCCTAGGAATCAATCTACACAGGAATTATTCCTGTTTGACACAATGCTTTGGCTCCATAAGGACTGTTAACAAGTTCACAGCATATACAATGATTTTCATGATGGTACTGGTTGCTAAGATGACTTTCTAGTCATTGGTGACATCAACACGCATATAGGTAGCAACAAATTTCCCCATTTCCCTCCTTGCTCTGAAGAATACTTGTTTCTTGATTTCTGTTTTCAACTATCATCCTCATGTTTTTAATATTTTATATTTACATTTTCCATCAGCTGCACACACTTTGTAAGATTTACTGTTAACAAAAATAGTTAATAAAATAGCCGTTGAACTACCCTTAGCTATTTATCTAATCCCATCACTAAGTGATATTTCAAAAGAATTTGCAGTTCTCCACACAAGTCAGTAATTAAGAATAACAGCTAGTAAAGTATTCTCTTAACAAACCGTTTCATTTTACATTGGACATTTAGCTGTGTAAGTCTGGACTGACACTCTAAAAACAACTTACTAAATTAAAATAATTAAAATCACAGGTAGTTCATGTTTAAATTAGCTCCCAGAAACAAAAATGTAGAGAAAATGCAACCCAGCTATGTTAATCAATATAAAATCTGTTCTCTGAAAAGATCTATGCAAAAAAATCTTAAAAAACAAGAAATATTGAAACAGATCCTCGAGAAATGTAATAAACAGCTTCTGCTGTCACCACTGTAAGAAGAAATTACAGATTACAGTTTATATACAGCACAAATCCATATTTGTATTATACTGGCCTCAGTATTGTACAAAGCCACCTAATCATCGTGCAGCATGAGATGGTAGCTACAATTGTATGTCAATTAGAAAATGGTATAATTGAAATATTAAGCCATGTGCACAATATTTAAGGAAGTCAGTTTCTTCCTATGCCATTACTGTAGAGCTCTAGCTTTAGTTGTCATGTGGTTTCATCTTCCCCTAGATTTACCACATTAATTTTTCTAACCTGAGGTACCATATATTGAAAATTTTGCACTTAAAGAAGCCTTTAAATGAATTTCATCTACTCAGCTAAGAAGAAAGACCAGATATCCCAGCAATAGTTAACACTACTTCTTTCCTAATACTTTCTACTTTTGAATGATGCTTAGCACTGGATTGATTTTTCACTGAACCCTCCAGAGATACCACTATCCTCTTACATGGGGACATTTATACAGTCTCTTTGTGGGTGAATCCCTGGTGTTAATTAGGTAAGGCTGTGGCATGACATCACTGTAGGCATTGACAGAATATCCCTCTTTTATCTCTCTGATAATTTTCACAAAACTCGAGTGAACTGTACACTATTTCTTTCAGCCTTATAGCTTGCTTTCTTTAAAAATTGCCAATGGTTTCAAATATTGAACAGGGTCAGATAGGTAGGCTTGGGCATCATTGGATTAATTCTATTTTCCTTTAAAAACAAGGAAAAAATAAGTTGGCCAGGTGGCACAGCCAGATTACTGGTTAAATGATAAAAGCAAACACCAAGTACAGAAACACTAAAAACTAGCAGGATTCTCCTGCTCTATAGTAATAAAAGATATAGAAGCTGAGAACATGCAGGAGAAAAAGAATAATTTAGATTTGGATGTATTGTTACAAATAATGAAAATGTGGCAGAAAGAATGACAGATGCACAGAGGGATAGCTGAAATACAGAGGTGGTATTATGAAAGTAAGAAGCAGAATGCAAGACTTGAGATCAATACATACAAGAAGATCAGAAAAACAACAGGGTGTTGAAAAACAATGACAGCTAGAGACAAAACACAGTAGAGAGGTTAAAGAGGTGAAAACATGGACTGATGGCACAGAAATAAGAAGGTTGAGACCACTGAGGTAAGGGATTACATCAAATAAGCTGGGGTACAAATTCTAAGCTCTCAAAATTTTAAATTCATCAAAAATAGGTCTTGGTAATTTCATGAAATCGAATTCAGTTAAGTATATATGGAAAATCTTACTTACCTGGACTTTAAAGGGCAGTAAACTTCGGTTTAAATCTCTTAGCTTAAACCTGTAAACTTATGTGAAACTTTGACCAACTTCTTAAGCAACATTTTCATCCAGGAATTACAGGAATATTATACTTTAACCAAAAAATAAGATAAAATATTTTCATTTCCAAAAGTCAGCACACAGATCACACTTCTTATAATTACATGTGCATACTAAATCATTACCTTGAAATATGTATTTAACCAATTTTTATATTAACTTACCCTATTCATACATAATTGGAAAACATATCAGAATGTTTTACAAAACATATCCTGATTCATAACTGACAAGAGTATCACATGAAAACCACTCACAGACCATACTTTCTGCTCCTACCTGTTCGTTAACCAGAATGACAGTGCAGTAACGTTTTTCCAGATCAAAGGGAAGGAAATGAATAACTAATCCTGCAGAACTTTTCCCTTCCAGGAACAGTTCTTCCATTGGACTGAAGAACTCAGGCAGGAGGCTGGATTGGTCAGCTGTTAAAATAAGTTTAAACGGTTGTTTAGATACAACAGCATGGGTTGTAAAATAATGTTACCAACAGATTAAATATAAGGATACTGTATACAACCTCCTGTAGTAATCAGTATTTAAGGCACATTTGTAATCAGTAATCATTATAAAAAGTTACACTTGTAAAAATGTGTGGCAATATTGCACATTGTATTATTTAAATACATTTTGCTAACTACTTGTGTTCTTATTCTGTGCACTGAAACACCACCAGGGAAAACAGACCTTAGTCAAAACCTCTTCAAGGATGTATAGCCTACAAGTAAATGGTTATTTCTGCCGGAAAGAAGAGTCCAGTTTACTACTATTTAAACAAAAATATTGCTCTACTAACTATGCAGCTTTTTTATGTTATATTCTGAAATCCTCCAGAATGGACAAAAACTAAACACTCGCAAGCTTGCTTTGACAAGGTGCTTTTTTTCTTAATGTCTTTTGTAAGACATTAAGAACCTTAGGGTTGAATCTGATAGAATCTGACTACTTTTTCACTGTGTGTTTTTCATCTGTTAAGTATATTTTGATAATGTAGATTACTTTAGAATTGGACTTTCACCACTTTGGCTGTCTAGCTTCCTAGGAAGTTCAGCAGAATTAATTAATGGAAGTGAAAGCAAAGCCAACAGAAATGTGTGAAGATCATAAGGAATTTATACCAAACTATGGCAAATTAAATGGAACCGGTTCACTCCCCAAAACCAGCATCAGCCAAGCTGAAGAAAGGTATAGCCACCCTCCCCATAGTCCAAATTGTTTCCCAAACAACAAAAACATGAATTACACAATATTAATGCTTTAAACAACAGTTAAATTTGATATGAATTTGATGTTTCTAAAGCTTGTATAAACAATGACAAAAAACCCAAACAAACAAAAATATAACAGAAAATGAAACCAAACCAACAAACAAAAACCACTCCAAAACCCCAAACCCAATACAATATAAAAAAAACACCAGCAGGACTGAAGTCTCAATTTCACTCTTCTGCCAAACAGGGTAAAGCAGCCCTAACAGCAATTAATTCTTATCTAAACCATTTCCAAATTTGTTTCCTATTCAAGCGTTCTTCATTCAAAGTATGTCAAATTGTGAAGCAGAGTGAATTAGTCTTGTGAGAGCCCTCCCTCCTCACTTTCTGGATTCTATGAGATTATAACAATCATCAAAGAAGTAACATATAATAAATAATTTAGATTTTTTTTCTTTTTTATACATTTTTCCTCTTTCTTATTACGACTGATCCAAAAGAAAAAAGAATTCCTAATTCCTATTGCTTTCCACTTGGGACTCTTGACCCTTAATAGTACACGTTCTCTCAGGTCAGAGTGTAAAACACGTACAGAAGCCCTACATAGGTTTAGTTCACCATGTTATTCAGAGAATGAAGGGGAATTATTCTTGGAGCAGAAGTGCACTTCCACAAGAAGTGAAAGCATAATTTTCTTTCCGAAGACCTGAAATGCTTTCCAAATTGTATCCGTAGTTACAATCTGATTGAAGTAGTAAAAATCTTTACAAGCTATTCACAACACAGTATAATAGCTGTACCCCACTTCATTACTAAAAGTACATACTTTTTATTTTACAAGCTGTGTACTACTTGGTTGTTAATCAGATCTCAGTTGTGATTCAATATGAGATAATTAATCTATCTAGAAGGGTTCGATTATTCAGAATACAAATTTGTTTTCAATTTGACCTTATGAAAACAGGACAATACTTTCCAAGAAGACAAAATTAATTTTGTAAGGTCATTCTACAAATTTGGCTCAGGCAGACTTTCAGTAGTCTCAGAAAAGGCTGTAGCCTGGATTTATATGTTTCAACAGAACTGTTGACTGACATTTCATAGGAATTAAGAGCAAGAAATGCACAATCCCTGTCAATAAGTACTTTCAAAAATAAATTAGGTAAACTGCAGAGGCTTCACATCAGGTTCCTATGAAGCCAGCCTACTGACCTTAAAAAAAAAAAAGAAAAATGGATTTATTTTTTTAAAAATTATTAGGACTACTACAGCGAAACCTTGGAAACCTTGGCTAAGAAGACCCACAAATAGTAATTACTGAACATACTTTAGAAGTTAAAATCTTGCTTATGTAGATAGTCTGATTCCTACTGTAGTGACACAAGAGAAATTGTATAGAGATACTTACAGCAATTTAAGTTGTTCTCTTCAGGCAGTGCATCATTTTTTAAATTTAACATTTTATTTTCAGAACTAAAAGGAGAAAACAAAAATGAAAACAATACTCTAAAGCTGGACAATTCTATTACTAATAGATAGCTTTGTTCCCTTTTTATGAACAAATACCGGAAAAGCAAATGTTTTCAAGAAAGAAAAAAAAAAAAAAAACAAACAAAAAACAACCTACATTTTGAAAATGTCTATCTACCAGTAATGTTAAGTACAACCTCTTCAACTTAAGTCAATATCTGTCTTTACAGCAGAGACAGAACATGCTTACTTCAATTAACCAGTATAATATCTCTGCAATACTCCTATAAAATAATTCTACATAAAATAAACCCCACAATTATATTTTGCCAGTCAAAAGTACTGCTGCCCAATAACACTTTTGTAGGACTCCAGTCCCAGTTCTTTTCTTCATCATTTTGATATCCTATAATGATAGCAAATGAATTGTTCCTGGTACATCATAAAGTGACAAGGCCTTTCATTCCTCCCATGCTCTTGAGTTCTTTTCTGTTCAGTTATCCCAATATTCCCCAACAAAAAATACTCCAAATCAATACATCCATATATCTGCAAATGAAATTCAGTTCAGATACATTGTGTTCACTCTATTCCTTACGTTTTTCCTTTCTCTCTCTTTTTTATTCCTTCATAAGAAATACTATACAGGAAAAAAACACTTGAAATTTACTTTTGTATACATGGTTTAAAACATTTCAGCTCACAGAATAAATATATACTGGGATATAATTTTCCACGATTTTCCATACAAAGGCTAATTCTACTTTTTGCTCTTTGATCGAGTATTGAGAATTTATACCACACAATGAGGAATTAAGGATGTAAAATCCCCATGTTAATATGTAGTGCACTATCTTGTCAGGAAGCATTAAATCTCTTAAGAGAAGCCCTTCAAGCAATTTCTACTAAAAATAATTCTCATTTCAATTAATTTAGTTCATATGCAAGGTTCATTTCCACAAGGTTATAGCCCTGGAAAGAGTGGATGAGAAAGTCTGGGAACCGTAAAGCTTGTTCCTCTGTACTTCTACAGCAAAGGAATAATCTATATTCACTGACCATGTAGTTAATCATTGACAAGCAACCTAATGCAACAAAGGTTTAGTCTGAGAAAGGAGTGAAGGGGAGGACCCTTAACCTAAACACCTTAACTCTTTTCACGACAATATTGTTTTTTGAGTGTACTTAAAAATAACAAAGATACTTGAAAAAGCAACTTACAACAAAATCTTTGCTTATTCTCATCTCCTAAAGAAAACTGTGCTTCTTACCATCATATTTCCCTGATATTACTTTATAGGGTATTTTTATCTTTCTTCACAAATAATTTCTATCAGTGTTGACAGGAGTTAGGACTGTGCAGTTACATTTACAGAAGGAGAGTCTTGTTTAGGTTACAACAAGCACAGAGCTCATGGACACTGAAAATTATACTATCATGTATCTCAAAAAAATACTGCAAGTAGAGTTTTACCTCTACACTCAGGTTTAATATTATCCACACATAAAAGTTGCTCTCCCCTAGCAGTAAAATTTGATGAACCATCTTATAGCAAACAATTATTTCATACAGCATTTGATAGGTATTGAGTCTCTCTTAAAATAAATAGTTAGTCTTGCTGTGGTAAGAAAAAAACCCCACAACCTTAAATGGATGTGCAAAATTCTCAGAATGTGTTACCCTGGAAATTTATTTTAACACCTATACTTAAATGGCCATTTTTCAGAAAGAAAAAGTATGCCTGAAGCGTGCAAGTACAACATAGTATTTATTCTCTACTTAAAAATAAGTATCTCGCATAAATATACAAATTTTATATTAAATGTCATCTCTTTCAGTACTTCATCTTTGAATCAGAATGCCAAGTCATGATTGCAGAAACAGAGATTACAAAAAAATAATTACTGTAAAAATAACAGATTGCTAAAACCTGTACGAAATAAATGATAAGATAATAAGCATATTACATGGAAATATTGAAACACATTGAGAACATGCAGACTACAACTTATTTCTTTACTGGGGTGAACTATACTTTGAATAAGTCCTAATCTGTGGGGCTGAATGACAGAGAAACTCATTGCATTGATTTGACATGGTACTGAATGTCTCTATTCTCACCTCAATGAACAGAGCACCTGCAGATAAGGGAAAGGGAAAGGAAATAAAACTGTGTTGTAGGGGACATGTACATCGTGTCTCATCCTTCTATGACAAATAGAAATGGCATCTCATGCAATAATGAAAATGAAAGGAATATACTTAAGATCAGGAAGGTATAAGCAGCATGATTATACTCTCAATTTAGCTCAATACGTCCCTTTCCAATACATGGAAAAACAAGGAACTGAATTATGCAGAATAGCTTAACGCTGCCTTAAAATAAATCTACAGAGAGATTCCTGTGCCTGGGTTAGGGCAGTCCCTAGGTATCAATACAGACTGGGGGGGATGAATGTCTTGAGAGCAGCCCTGTAGGTCAATTTCTAGTATATCAAATATTAATTAGAATTGTGATGACTCCTGATACTACTTGTATATCTCTAAACTATATTTTCTGAAACAGCAGGTATTATTTCTGAATCTCATAACCTATATTATACAGACACAATGGAGCCTTTTGGATTTTCCTTTTTTTCTTTGTCATATCTGTAAGTAAATAGAGGCATTCTGTTTCATGTAACTCTTTTCTTGACATATGAAACTGCTGAGAACAAAAGCATAAGAACAAAATTCAGAAAATTAAAAACATTTGGAATTCCCGGTATTGTTTCTGATTATAAATAAATTAGCATTGGGAAGATATATACAATATTCAGCAAAGTATGGCTTAAAATTCATTACTGGTTCCCTTTTTGTTTTAGAATGAGTTTTTCTTGATGTAAAAATATTTACCTACTTTCATTGGTTTTTTGCAAAATCTGTGCAATCATGAGCCATCCTTATGATTCATGAACACTGTAACTCATACTCTAAACTGCTTAGTCATGGTCTTAGAATACGACTATTAGTGACTCTATACCTTTACTGCTTCCTAATTTGACAGAAGGTAATCTATGAAGGAAAAGTTAGCTATTAAATATAACCTTGAACATTTACTGTCATTCAATACTTTTTTTTTTTAATAGACATCAGTCAAAACACCAATATGTCTGAAAATTTCTTATGGGTAGTTTTATAAGAGAATTCCTGGGCCATGTGGTGTGCATCTCTCCACCTGGTTTTCCTTCTCCCACAGGGAGCATACCATGCTGGCACACAGATGTAGGCCAAGAATAATAACTGAAGTGTCAAGGGCTTGGAAAAGTATAGAAAAGTACATATCTTGAAAAAATCAAGGCACATATATCACAGTTTATTTAAAAGAAAAAGTATGCCAACTGGATAAAAACCCCCCACAAACCTAGCCTTCTCACCAAACATGACCATTCAGCTCCCCATAGAGGTCTTGCCTGCAACTACTGAATGACACCCTGCCTCAGGCATGAGCTACTGTTAAATTTCTTACAGCTTAAATGCCCCTGTATCTCAGTAAAGATATAGTTTGGTCTCTAGCTTCAGATATCGGTATCGTTCCAGTTACAGTATGATGAGCCTGTGCCACAATGACCAAAGGATTCTTCTCTTTATTATGAATAACATCATTTGGGGAGCCTGTGGTACTGCCAGAGGTGGTAGGTAAGTGGTATGCTTGCCAAGTAAATCTTTATACAGTGAGATTTAAATTGGTGCGTCTGGCATATCTGAGGGCATAGTGTGAGGGCACAGAAGGAACTACAAGATCGAGGAGACCCACTTACACCTGCACGGATGATTAAGCTGTTAGGATTGAAGCATGCGAATGATATCAATCATATAGACACAATTATTTAGAGTATAAGCACTGATTTTACAGTAGTTTTATGCTTATGGAGTACATACAGCAATGAGTGCCTATTTTGTAGGAGGCATTTTCTGTATGTATCAAAAGAATAAAAAAATTACTGCAGAGACAATCTTCTTACAGATCAGTTATGAATTGCACATGTACTATGTTGTAAACACAACTTCAGAAGTCTGTTCTATTCCATTCAAGAAAAAAATCACCTTGAAAAGAACACCTAAGTGGCTTCTATTATCACAGATCATAGAAACATCTAAAATTAGAGGAAATTAATAATGGAGATTTCTAAAGACTGCCCTCAAACCAGCTTCAGTAAGAGTGAAGCTTGGATTATTCAATGGTTCTATGCATGACTAATATTACATTTTCTGGACTGATTTATTTCCTGCGGATAAATTTAGCTGAAATATGAAAAATCCTTTTCTATTTCAATAGCTTGTGACACCTTCTAGGAACAATATACTAGTAAAATCTGTAGGCATTGATAGAGTTACCAGAATGGCTCTACTACTTTTTCTTTCTTTGTAAGAGGCCGTGGACAGTAGTCAGGCCAATACCACTGTGCCTACTAAACCATGTCCATGCTACGTTAACACATTTTTTGAACACCTTCAGGGAAGGAGACTCCACCACTTCCCTGGGCAGCCTCACCACTCTTTTGGTAAAGAATATGCTAATGGTGCTTGACTTCTAAATGCTATCTATTTCTCCCATCAGAACTGACAGCTTAGCGGATATGAACATCTATTCTTCATTGTGTCACATTTTGAACTAAATTCAGAAAAGACCAAATGTAAGGGGTTTTGGCAAAACATATGAACAGAGATAATGCTTGATTAAAGCAGTCCAATATTTGTTTAGTAGGCTGAGAGTTTGGACATCTTTCCAGAGTAACTGGTAGTTACGACCAGACTCTTTCTCTAGCTTGCATTACCTGAAATAGGTATAGCTCGTGCCCGTTGGATACAGGCCTTGCTAAGCATATTTGCAGGTTTTGAACGAAAATCACTGTGCTGATGTTGGCTGCACATTTCAAAACTAACCATCATTAATCACTGGAGATTCATCTGTTGTAGCACATCTATAAGCGTAGCTTAGCTGTAAGCGCACAAAACACACAGGACATTGACAATCAGCGCAACTGAGAACACAAATGAGGAACTGAATGGCATTGAACACATCCATCTAAAATGTCTATGTAATAGTGTTCTGGTGGCTACAGTATTCTTTCTTATCGTATTTGTGAGCTGGTGTGTTTTTCACATGTATTGTGAGAGGGCTGCTGATGGTGTATTTTCAAGGCTAGATCCTGCCTCTACGAGAAAAAAACTTGACTGGTTTCACATTGGCTATCTTTCCTGTAAGCTGACTTCTTACTTCCGCTCAGGATATTTTTTAAGCTGCTATACTATTCCAACTGAGAGTAAATAATTATAAGACATGGTTGAAGTGATGAAAGACTAGTGAAACAGATGTCTATAAAATAAATCGGCCAATATGTGAATGCAAAATCTATAATCAAAAATACTTAGAATTAACACTTTCAGTTTATGACTGAAAAATAAAGTTATCAATTATTAAAACAACAGAGCAATTCCTAATATATGGCAAGTTTCAAATATTGTTTTACATATTTGTGGTAGCTCTTTCTGTATGCTGGGCCACTTCTAGAGAGTGCCACAGATTTTAGACCTCAAACTTTTTTGATTCTCTCTTTCTCCTGTAACCTTGACTGTCAGTGATTCTGATTTCCATTTTGCATCTCCAATGCCTGTAAAGATTTCTGCCTATTCATCTAAGCTTATTGGTATTTAACTCACTGCCTAACAGTGAAGGCATAAATAGCTCCTTTCGGACTGTAAGTCTGAAGCACAGATTTTTCTTTGTATCTTCCACCTCAACTGCCATTCCAGTCGCTCTCTAATTCTTATTCTTTGCCATTTTATTATCTTTACCACACATACTGTGAACACTCATTCTCCTTCCAGATTTCCTATGTTGTAAAATTTGACCATCCTCAACTAAGTAATAATGTCTAGACACAAAATTATATTAAATTATATCAATATATCTGCACTGATATCCTCTTATTCTGTTTGTGCATTTCCAAGAGCCTACTGAAACTGTAACATTTTACACTTCAGGACAATTAAATTCTATGGACAGCCTACTTAAAAATAAGAACTTGACCTTACTGTTGCACCTTCAAATAATTCTACCTTCATCCCAAGAATCAGAAACAATTCTGTTGCAGTGAATTGGAACTAGTTTTCAGCATTTCAGTCACCTAAGTCACCATAGTTGCCCCTATCTCAGTATCAAGAGTTCACCTTTCAGTCTTCTCTCTCTAACATTTTTTCCAAATGGCACATTACAGGTATTTTTCTTTTATACCATATTTGCCTTTCCTGCATTGACTAAATTATCTGTAAAGTGTTTTTAAAATGTTATATAATTCTACAGTATTTCCATGTCCCAACGTATAGTTCTTTACAATGAGCGTGCACACAACTGTACACAAAGATGCAATACTAATAGAATTGTATAATTCAATATATTATAATTAGCACTTGCCATTTGGAACTTACCTGAAGGTCTGCTCTTTCTTTACTTGACTGGCTTGATATGCTTGCCCTGGCTTCATTGAATAACTTCTGGATTCCAGCAAAATGACTCTGGAGTATGGCAAGTAAACATAATCATTTCATTTTTAACTTGCAGAGTTAAGACAAAAGTCAGTTCATTCTAGCTTTTAAATGAAGGTTTGCTACAGAAGTTTATAATTTTTAATTGTAAATACCTTAAAAGTACTGTAAAAAAGTTTTAAAAATATTTTTAAAATACTTATTTGCAATTTATTCACTCTTCTTCGTTTAATGACTTTAAGTATTTCACATAATTTAGGTCATGTAATTTTTAAAGCTCATGTAAGCTTGCACAGCTCTGAGACACTTATTCAAGGGTTACTTGGAGATACTGTAAACTGCTACCTCATTAATTGATTTGCAACCATATGGTCCACAGCCACATCATGACATTTTTGATTTTTTAAAAAAGTTAAAACCAGAAAAAAATAATGCTCATTTCAATACTAAGACAAATTATATGCATATTTTAACCAGAAATAATTTTCTAAAGTGTAATTTATACTATGATCTATACTAAATTAAGTAGCTCTTAATAATTGATTAATTTATATTTGAATAAAAAAGCTCAGTTTATTTCACTTTCGCGAGACCATTAAGATACAGTAGATTGTGATTTCTATGACAAACCACAAGCAATGACTTCACTGGAGTTTTTTCTAGAAAACTCTGATCTTCTTTCCTTTCCTGTACATTACATTGTGCACATATCATTTTCATTCTAGGTATTGGATAACTCATTGACTTACTCCTAGTCATTAGTTCAGACTTAATTTTTGGTATCACTGTTGAAGTTTTGTTACATTACACCAGCACACAATTAATTCATTTGAAATTACACTTCTGCACTTTCTCTGCTCTCTCAGACAACAGTAAAAACAGAAGGAAGATTACATAGTACACAGTAAAAATACAGAAGCCAATGTCAACTAGCTGAGCACTAGCTGTGGATCTGAATTCAAATTTTTCATAGAGTTATGATAATATACACAGCATTAATTCTTTCCCTACCCAAGAACTGAATCTGTCATTTAAATAATAATAATGACCATTACTTATTATAGTGCCTTATATTATAGAAATAGTTTTCTATTCTTGAGAGAGAAACAGCTGCAGTACTTCACAAAGAAATGGGATGGATAAATTTAAATGTATTTAAGTAATTTTTTTTAATTAAGTACAAACATTGAGTAATTCTTAAAATATATATCTATATATAGGTATTCAAAGCTAGGAACTATAAAAACCAGAAAACATTATTTAGTTGATAGAATGGGTAAAATCTAACAAACAGTTGAATGCTAGGCAAGGATTGGCTTAGAACACAGAATTTACAGCTTTTGGAAATACCTGACATTTGCTATATATTTGACACAAATTCAAAGAGGCAATCATATTTTGAATGCGTATTATTCTTAAACTATACTACATTATATATCTAGTTTTAAGATTTCCAGCCACAAGTGCATTTTCTAGTATAATTTGCTACTACGCAATCCATGCCCTGACGGAACACTAGATGGTTCAAAACACTGGAAACATGACACTAAGAATCTTTTATTTTAGATAACTGGTTCAGATGTTGCACAAATCAATAAGTAGCTGACAAATAGATTTTGAATGATACACATAAAATTAAATTATTTCCTTGTCTTTATCTGTTCTTTCCACGAGAGTTATCCACATCATAGAACTGATTACAGGCAGCGTCACTGACCACCTCAATGACTTTAAAAAAGGACAGAAGCTAAATAAACTCCTATGATTCCTGCCTATGTGGTTTATGCCAGAGCGCATTGCTGGAGCAGGGATAACACTCCTGTTTATGACTGTCTATATCAAACGCATTCTGTGGGTGAAAGAGAAATCTAATTTGCAGCCTATGCAACACGTATATTAAACAGAGGAGTAAAACAAGCTAAAAATGTTATGAAAAATGTGTCTTGTAAATAAAGGAATTACACAAACCAATGCTTAGCTCTATACACTAAAGACAAAATATGGAATCAGATCACACAAATAGATTTTAAAGGGGCACAGCACTCTACTTGTTTTGTATTAAGGAAAGTGACATTTATAACTCTGCAGTTGTTAAATCTATGATGAATACAAATGAAATATTATATTAACTGATAGTAATGGCTGGCCCAAGGCAAAAGCTTGGGTTTTCTTCTTTTACAATGCTTAATAATTTAAACAGCAGGATAAAACAGATTGAGGGGAACAAAACTACTATTAATTAACATAGTTTATTTCTCTTTGAAATTTGGCTGGGTCTCAGCCAAACACAAAAAACAGTAAGGTTCATGAACTCCATTTGATTAAAACTTTAGCTTTATTGCTTACACTGAGGCGGATTTCAATTAAGGCTTTTTTATCTTCTTTATTCTTTATGATAGCTTCCACTTCATAGTACAATTTTGCTAATGTAAATCCCTATAATTTAACCTCAAGGTATTACATTTTTAAGGAAAAGAAGAAAATCATGGAAAAGAGAATGATCATATAAATATTTGTCTTTATAGCATTGTCTACCTGAATATGCCATCAGTTCTGAAGGGATTAGTAACATTTAGGGTAACTTTCTTCAGCTCATAGCATGGGGATTTGCATTTTAATATATGCTAAAAGAGAACAAAAATTTATATCAAAAGCTGCAAAACTATATTCATGTATAATACATAAACAAACAGGAAAACATTACAAAGAATAGACCCATGTGTTTTACCACCGATGACTACAAAATTAACTTAATAAAAATGCTAGGCTTTGTTGCCAGCAAAGAATGGCTAAAGATCTTTTCTCTGTAAACATGCATTAAACTTCATCACATTTCAAATGACAGCACAAGGCAGAGTCAAGCTCTCATCTTTTTTTTCCTTCTTATCATTACATGTCTATTTCTTCTTTTCTAACATCATTTTCTATTTCTATGGTATAAAGAGAGTCATGTGAAAAAAAAGAGAATCACATAAAGACCATCTAAGTTCAGAAGAGGAGCTATCTAGATCTGCTCAATGAATGTTTGATAACAAATGCTGGAACACGTGGCTCTCTCTGCTCTATTTCTGGGATATTTCTTAATACTACAGACTGCATAAAGTTAAGAGTGCAACTATGCTTAGTAACATCTAACAAAAGTCTGCTGTTCATCTACCTCTGATAATTGAAATCACTACACTCAAGCATATAATCACCTCCACAAGGAAGTTTCCAAAAGCATTCACATGCCGAAAGGGCTCCAGACTTATATTCAGAGCAATCAGTGCAAATTTTAAATCTATTCATGATCTAAGTGTAATTTATATCCTTAGTAATCTTAGATATTCCTCTAGCTTTTCTCTGCACGTACTAATACTGGAAATCAGAAAATTCATAGGTGATAGGTTAATGCTAATGGTAACTCACACTTTTATTCTTACTCAGTTCGCTTTTGTTTGATACAACGCACTGACAAACAATATTTTTGTGATAATATTAATCATACACACATAAACTTACAGCAGGATTAATATGCTTGACTTCAGATTTCAGAGAAAATGCCAGTGTGGCACCACCTATTCCACCCACTCTCTTTGAGATCAGTAGTAGCATTGCTTCAGCAGGGCGCAGAAACCGGCTAGTGAATTCCACAGTTATACTTGCTTGTCTCCTAGGCAAAATAATAATAGTTTAAATAGTTAGGCTCAAAATTATGACTAAGAAATTACCCAGAAATGTCAGAGAGAAGAGAAGAGAAGAGAAGAGAAGAGAAGAGAAGAGAAGAGAAGAGAAGAGAAGAGAAGAGAAGAGAAGAGAAGAGAAGAGAAGAGAAGAGAAGAGAAGAGAAGAGAAGAGAAGAGAAGAGAAGAGAAGAGAAGAGAAGAGGTCATACGTTTATTCTAAAATACTTTGTTGAAATTTGACCTTCTGCCTATGAGCACCTGGAAATATTTTAATAAAAGAACTACATAGATAGAAAAAAAGAACAATTTTGAGTTCTTATTGCTTTTTATGACCTCAGCATGTAGCTTTATTTTGCTTCACACATACACTAGCACATGAAGTTCTCTTTCCTTACGCTATTGCCCTGTTAACAACTGATTTATTTCATGTTTCCCTATCTGAATAATTTTTTCTGAGTTAAACCATCAGACATCCTGCTATGCATGTTGTAAGGCAGATCTAGTTGTTCTTATTTAATTCTTGTTGAAGATTTAGAAAGAAACCAGTAGAAAAACACTTTAATTAATTAGTAGAGCTGAGTAATCAATAAGTGGAAAAAAACCCAAAGTTCTCTCATACAAGTAACAGCTCAAGTCTGATGTAAAAAAGGAGAAGGGAAGACCACATGAAAGAGAATTCAGACTAGGTAAGAGGTAAGTTTAGACTTGACTTGCATTAATCCTGCAACTAACTGAGATCAATAAGAAAAGTTTAGTGGCTGAAGCTCATATTTGAAGTTCTCAAAATCAGGGAGTGATTTTGAGACTAATGTCTTAAGATGGCATGAAGGTCAGAAAAAATACACTGTGTAGGATTGTTCCAAAAGCAAGAGAACAGTAGAATCTAAATGCATTCTGCCTTTCTACACATATGACTAGAGCAGGGAGTGCTTCCTCTAAACAGAAAAATACCTACATTTTTTAAATTGCAAGTAGAATATCTCAAAATGTATACCAAAAAGCCAGCTGACTGGATGACATTCTATATAGTTAATGAAATTTTCAAATTTAGCCCCCAACAAACTGTATGAAAGAGATGGTAGAAGGAAAATAATTTACAGTAAAATCTTGACATTTCTTAATTTGCTCAAGTTGATATTGCTTAAGTAATACTTTTTAAAACATAGGAAAAATATAGAAAAAGGTTATATTTACAAACTGCAGATTTGTTAGTTGCCTTGCTGGAAGAGATAGAAGATACTTAAGTCAAAAGGAAGCCACTCCTCAACCCTAATCAGCCTTCTACATTAAACAATTAATACAAACTGTGCAGCCTGACAGAAAAGAATTGAAAGAGAGCAAATCAACTAGCACTGGTCTGTGAAATGTATCTATTATGTAATGTATGTATGCATACTTACACAAGTAAGTGCTGAAGTAGGGGGCTTGTAATAGCAATCAGCATACCATGTCTTCAATGGAATCATCTTAATTTACATTTAGTTCACAACTTTCATAAAAACAGCTACTTTTTCAAGTGAATTCAATGCACACATCTCTTCATGTAAGCTGAGCGATCACAATGACAGAAGTTGTTCTATAAACTTATTTTGATGGCAATAGTGGCAGGATTTGTCCCTGGATGACAGCTGCTATCAAGGAAACTTTTTATCAAGGTCCTTTACCACATTCTTATGATGAACTGAGGGAGAGGGCGAGAGGAATATATATATAATTCTTACTTAAAACTGCCTTAGGACCCAAGAACTGGATGATGATAAATAGAACGTCGATTTCTTAAAAAAATTTGGGTAAGAACAGGAGAATAATGGAACTTTAAGCCACAAATCTACACGATGCAATGTAGCAGAAACAATTCTAAAGAACAAAAGAACAGGACAAGTATAAATGATACCTACTATTAACAATAAGATTTACATAAATGAGATCTAACTGGCAGGAGTCAACATCTGTAAAATGTAGTCCTGCCTCATAAACCTGTGGGAGTTCATTAAAGTTGTTCAACAAAAATATGATCAAGGGTGATTTGATTCTTCTATTTCTAGCAAAGTCTATAGACTCAAAATGAAACTAGCAGACAAGATAAAAGCAAAGAGAGAAGCAGAAAGAAGCAAAGAAGCAATGTAGATGCTAAGACTTTTTACTATGTAGGAAGGCCATTAATGGAGTCTTCAAGGGCCTGTGACAACCGGAAAGTAAGAGAGTTTACTGGTGTTCTATTTTGCTCCAGGTTGTAAGAACAAAGACAGTGCAAAGATTGCAGGACCTTATGAGACAACAAAACAATGAGGAGATTCAGCATACAAAGATGTAAAGAGATGAATGCGGAGAAAGCAGTTCTGTGTTTGCATAAAATTATGGCCTCCAAGTCATTACTACTCACCATTGAGAACTTGGGATTTATGACAGCTAGTTTCATGAAAACATCAGCACAGTGCTGGGGAGCATCCGATAAAGCAAATGAAGTGTTAGAAAGTGTTAGAAAAGGAAAAGACGACAACATAGATCACCATTATGCCACCAGAACCCATCCAAAGGGATTACACCTTAGTTATTGTTTGCACCTCTTTACCTCAAAAAAGGATGTAACGGAATTGAAAAAAAGCTCAAGAAACTGCAGAAAGGATGATTATAGGCAGCAGAATTAACCCAGCATTATCTCTAAACTTAACGTCTAGGATAAAGAAGCGTGATATTGCTCAGAGTTCTTCCTAATGCCAAAAGTCTGAGGATGTCAGTTCTGAGAACTGATAATGAAATACTGGAAGTTCTTAAAACCTGGTGTTTAGACCTATTACGTTCCTGCTACAGAGCTCCCAGACATTACCATTTTGACAGTGAAGGGTTGACAAAGCCCCTGGAGTCTGAGGCTCCTGAGTCGCCCTGCCATTCAAAACATCATGGAAAATGCATCCTGGGACTGCACATTCCCAGAGAAGTATATTGCCCGAGACATCCACTCCCAAAGCCACTTTAAACTCTAAGAAGTCTGCTCTGCTCTTGTCACAAATAGGAATGACAGGGAACTGGAGCATGAGCAACATTCTGCCTGATCTTTGCCATCTGGATTGTGCAACAGCAGAGAAATCTGATTTGAATTGTGAACTGTAGCCTTCTGTGGAAAAGCCATCATCAGGGAAAATATGAAGTTGCTTAGTTGTTCTCTCTAGACATCTGTGGTACAGTCAATGTAAAGTGAAGGAAAACTCAGTTTATGCAATTGTTCCATAATCTTGTTCATGCTCATATTATTATAAGTAGCTCCACCCACACATATTTCAGTTGATACACAGGTAAGGTAAAAAGTTCTTCATTTCTTCATCAGCTTAACAAGTACAATCTTTCAAAAAAACAAGCAATCAGATTCTCTCTCTTTTATTTGTTATACTTTGGTGTAGGAAAAGAAAGACAAAAAGTTGTTTGCAGGGATTGAATTTGCAGAGTTTCAGGCCAACAAAAATCACTAGACAACACAATCTGAAACAGATATACATTGCAGGCCATTATGTGCAACCCAAACATCCTTCAGCTGGTCCTGATAACTACAATTTGGCACAAGCATTTTTCTGAGAAAGCACCCCATATTATCTGCAGCAGAAGGATGAATTAAATAACTTTCTGAGGTTACTTCCTGTAGTATTTCCGATGTTCTGTGATTTGCAAAACTCCTACAATCAAAGAATCTTTAATTCAGATAGAGTTTGCTCACTAGCTAATCACCTTCGCTACTTTCAGATTGAGTTTGTACAACTCCAACTGTCTGAGCCGCAGACAGCCCATGCTGCAGTGATTTTTTCTGGAAGGACTGCAGCCCACAGCAGGACTCATGAAGCAGGAGAAAGCATGAGGAGGAAGGAGAAGCAGAGGGGAACTGCTATGACATGACTGCAGCCTCTTGCTCCTCATTACCCTCTGTGCCATTCAGGGTGACAGGGAGAATGTAGAGGGTGCAGGAACGAAGGAGGAAAGTTGACTCCGAGACGAGGGTGGGAAAGAGATGAGATGTTTCAATTTGTATCTTTGTTTCTCACTACAAAACTCTATTTTAATTGAAAATTAATTAGAATAATTTCCCCTAAGTCAAGCTTGTTTTGCCTGTGATGGTCTCTGGTAAACAGCCTCCCCATCTACATCAACTCAAAAACACTTTTTAGCAATTTTTTCTCCCCTGTCCTGTTCAGGAGAGGGAGTGAGAGAGCATCTGAGTGAGTGCCTGGCAGCCAGCCAAGTTTAACTGCCTCAGCTGCTTATGAGTCTCTCCAGCTAGTAGTGGAACACAGTATATATACATCGTCATGCTTCTTTGAAAATACAGTCATAGAGTACATATTTCTGTCACTTCATAACTATTAGTTTAAAATTATTGCCCTCTCCATCTAATGCTGCATCACTGCTTTCTAATATAATTAAGTAACCTCTTAATTACCCTTTGTCTTTCTGCTCAGTTTTTTGTCCTGATCTGTTTAGCTTATCAGTTTCCTGCCGTTCACCTTTCCTGGTTCTTTCAAAATTGGGCCTCTATCTACAGAATCCTCTATGTCAAGCATGCTCAGCCAGCAGGTCCAACAGGACTAGTCAGTCACTTAGTCCTCATTAGCGATTAAAATAATCCACAGTCATCTTAAATTCAATTACAGTTACCTCTTAATACAGGAATATATATACTGGGTAGATAATTAGAGACATGTCTCTAAGCATGACATATCTTACAAAAAGTCTTCCAGTTCTCTAATCAGAAGACGCAAGTTTCAGCTTCTTTAGCCTTCCTGTCAAGGTTATGGTTCATCTTTTGAGCTGTAATTGCCTGAACTCTCATGACTGAACTTCTCTGTCAATATTTCCTTTCACCTTGTATCTTGAAACTTTAGCAAAGCAAGCTTTAAAACTTGACTGCAGTCCTGCAGCCAGCATTCACAAGGCAACAGCTGTTGGGTTTAACTGCTTCTTGTTTGTTATTGTATCTGATGTACCTGTTGTTTCAGTGGAAAAAAACTGGCTAGTATCAAGCTAGCTTGCAGTGAAAGAAACCAGCGGTGAAGGCATATCCATATTTATATATAATATTCATAAATTCATAAAGAACAGTTTCAATTCAGGGGAACAAGGATGCAGAGATATCTGACCTTAAGTTGTCTGTACCCTTAAAGATAGTCAAAGTTTTTTAGAGTGTAACTCCTGCTTTTAAACTAGAACTCCTGTTCTCTTACGCTTTCCTAATTTTAGTAAGTTTTAACACATTGATTCATCTGCCTCTAATCGTATATTTATAGATTATTTACTTCTAAAAGTAGAACAAATAACTTCAATATGAAGTGTCTCTGTCTAGCTATTTTAAGATCTCTTATTCCTGAACAGGTTACAGACAAAGATGCTAACATTCCCACAAAAAAAACCAAACTCCCTTAAGCTTTACTATTACACTCACATCAGATTTCTTACTGAATACACTGAAAATTCTCCCTCATTTTTTACTTAGGCCATATTTCTTTTTTTCCCAGAAGTCTGTAACAACCCTACCTAATTTCTATTCATTCTAATTTCTGTTTTTCTAGACCTCATACAACTGAAAATCAATCAGCACTAATAGCAATAAGCCTAGACATAATCAATTAAACAAATGTGTTGTTTTATTATCCACATTACTACCAGTTCCAAAACACACACGATACTATGATCAAATATAAAGCACCTACAAGACTCACACCTATCCTACCAATGTTTGGAGTTCTCAAACATGTTCATCAGAATAAAAAGCTTATTTTTTATTTCGTGTCTAAGATTCCAACTCAGATAATATTAAGATAAATTCTGCAGAGGTCACCAGTGGGTGACTGACATTTCCACAAGCTTTTATTTCTGTGTGTTTTTTTCAAATGTTTTTTTGCTATATATATGCCAAACAGCTCAATGACAAAGTAATGCACATTTACTTGTGTCTTGAGTTTGGGTCGTTTTTTCAAAAGTGAAGTGAAAAACAGCCATGGTATTGACCTTTCAGAGAAATATGTGATATTTTCAAGGATTACATTTTTATGTTAATTCTTATTTGAAATAATTGCAAAGAAAATGGAATCAAGGCAAACTCACACCTTGCTGAAAACATGGCATTATTTGTTGTCCATTTTGCATATATTTACAATAAGTGTGTCATTTAATACTGAAATATTGTATCATCCTTAAAGAACACTGTATTTACGTTGAGTCTTCTTGAATTTGACAACATATATTTGAGGATTTTCTTCTTACAATATCTAATCCATTTTATCTCCAAAGAAGTATCTTAAATAGATTTGCAGCCTAAACTTAAAAACTCTTAACCAACAGCCAGAGCCAATGCTACATCCCTTGTCTTCATTAAACAGTAGTCATAAAGCCACATAGCACAGGAATAGCAAAACTTACTTAGTGAGAAAAAGCAAAAGATTGTGATATATTGAGTGATATATGAGTATTTCTGCTACCAAAAATGTTAAAAACATTATGTTTTCTCAAAATTAAATCCATATTATTCTTGCTTGAGGAGAAAAAGCCTGATCTTTATCTTGACTAATTTTGTCCCATTTGTAGTTGAGCACATTTCTAGTGTTCCACTATCATTAAAGTAGTTTATATTTCCATACTGCTAAACTTATCAATAACACTAAAGTCACTACTTACCTAGGGGCAATGGTGACAGTGTTTCCTTTCGGTACTGAGAAATCATCAGCATCTCTTCCTATGAGAACAGCATTGTACATCAAAGCTTTACTGCTTGGGTTTTTCAGACATACCTATCACAACAACAATGACAAAATCAGCCTGTTTATATTCAATTTTGGAGCATAAAAGATGTGTTCTGCAGCTAAGTTCCAAAATACAATGTAAGCATAGCATCAAATAAGTACATTAAATGACTAGGTAGATAATTTTATTTCCCAAGGACTATAGACTTCACACAGACTATCCAACCATGATTTTTCTAAGTACTCTTTTTCCAGTGTCTTCTGCACTCCTATGCCTCTTAATCTCTCATTCCTCTCAATTTTTCATCTCAGATTTGTCAGATTTGTAGATTTTTTTCTGTGCTTAGAAGCATAAGAAAAAAAACAGCAGCAGAAGTAAAGATCCCAAACCTGAAGAGAAAATAAAAGAAGATGCACGCTTCCATCTTCTATATTTAGTAATCAACTAACATAAACCCCATTCTTTGTTGTAATATATACTTAACATAAAAAAATGTATGCATATAGTGTTTTAACCTCATACTGCTACAAATCTAAATTCAATGGTACCAGTACCTGTTTAACAACAGTTGCATGGAGAGCACCTGTAAATTCTATAGTGTTCTTGGGTAAGTAGTGAGGGAGCGTTTCATATAGGTAGACACAGAGCATAAGCATCATGACTGGGTTTGGATCACAGATGTCAGTAGCCTAATATTGAAAACAAAAAAAAGAAAAAATAACCAGATACTCTGTTTCAATTTTGCCTTTATAGGTTAGAAATATGAAGAGGAAGAACAAAAAAGTTAAGGTAATTCTTATTATACAAATATTTTTAACCTAACTTTCAACAACTGGATTGGGTCTGTATCTAAGATGAATATGAACCATGTCAGTGCACAAAAAAATTAACTCTTGAAGACCACTGACATGCTCTGGTAAAAAACCTAGGCTAAAAATCTAAATCATCTTCTTTCCCCACAGTTCAACAGAAACTCTAGAAGCTTCCTTCTTCATGTTTCCTATCACGAATTTGCAGCCATAAACCTCTCGAAGAATAAAGAACAGTTTTATTTATTTTAATATCGATCTATATTTTACTTAGAAGCATTGTGTATATGTAAAGTCAATGTCTTTTAGATCTGTAGGGTCATGTGACAGAGCAAGAAAACTGGCACGAGACACTTCTACATCCTGAAACAGCTTTTCCAAACTTACTAGGAATTTGACAATCTCTAGGGAACACTTTATACCCAAATACATTAGCAACAAGGACAAAGAGCTTTCTCTAGTCAGCAGCCACCGAAAGCTTTGCATCCATTTCTAAGGACGTGAACAAAAAGGTCCCAAATGATATGACACTCCTTTTTAACTCAGGCATACTTAGGATATCGAAGACTATATTATTTGTGCACTGCTCTAACAAACAAACAAACAAAAAAGACAAAATAAAGCAAAAAATTTATCTTTAACATGCCTTTTTTGTTTGTCTGGAAAAGAAATGAAGAACAACATATAACTAGGTTTATGTAGAACATCAGTCTTATCTGCATTGGTTTTATTTGCAACACTGATTGTATTTAAAAACAATTATACTATAGGGGACCTGAATCTGACTCATAAGAGCATAGATAGCAGGGCCTATTGGTAACAAAAAATGTTCAGAGAAAACACCTCGTAGGCAAAAAGGGAAACCAAGAGTTGCATGAAATTAATGAAGTTCTATCAATGTTTACTATCATCCATCCTCCAAAACCTACTGCAAGTAATAAAATCTCCCATCCACAATGTTAGCCCACATTTTGTGTCAGGAAATCACAGCTGAGCCGGTACAACCAGCACACAGATCTCTCCAGATGAGCAATAGTCATACCAATGACTGCTGCATAAGTTTAGCCTCCATACATACAAAAATTTCCTGCACGCATTGTACGTACAAGCATTCTTACTGATTCAAGGCTAGCAAGCTATCTGCAAATCCAGTATACAATTTCCCTGCTTCTCTGCACATATGTACTTCCCTCAAGCAGAGCATTACAAGGAAGGCCTTGTAACGTAAACTGAAAAATCAGCCTGCCTGCAAATTATTATATATGAAGCAAAGACTCGTGGTAGAAGAGTACACGGTGATACTTTGAGATTCTTCATGAGAACAGGGCAATTCTAACTGCAATTTGCCAGATGACTCCAGCCGTGGTAGTATGGAGAGAGAATGTGATACTCCAATGGAAACCTTGCTTATCTTTTCTAAGGCATTTAAGAAAGCAATAAAAATGGTAATGCAACACTTCTGAGAAGGTGAGATTAATTAAAAAATTAAGAATAAATACAGTCCATCTAATAAAATGCGACATTATTTTAACTATATTGGATAAGAAGTCTGGGGTTTGACACAATCACTTTTGTGAAATCCTTTAAAAATTTTGCTCTTTGTATAAAAAAATTATCACTCAAGGTAACACATCTTGTTCATGACTAAATTTTATAACAACTATGCCTTTTCAGGACCAAACCCTCCTAATACTAACCTATGAGGATAAAGTTGTATCAACTTAGTTTTCTTTTGTCACTTTGTCAGTAAAGTCTCATTTTAATACTTATTGTCAATACTATTAAAATTTCCAGAGATCTCTAAGAATAACAAATATTCTTCTATATTAACATTTCTTCTATAAACTACATTAAATCACACTTTCAGTCCCTAGATTATCTTATTTTTATGCCCCACTATATTCTTGTCCTCAATATGATTAGATGTTTACTGCTTAAATGGAGCGTTAGAGGAAAAAAACTCTTTAAAATCTTTTTTTAATTGATTCTCATGAGGCAATTTTCATAATGAACCATCTATTCCAGAACCTCAATACTCTTGAGCAGATCAATCAAGGGAATGGATACTATTTCTGAAACAGCAGTATGAACGAAACACAGCATCTATTTACACAGTCATCTGCTCTCTGATGCAACTCTCTGTAGAAATATTATTTGCATTAGTTAATGCTTCACCCTATTTATGTCTTTTGCTAGATGAGCCAATTCTGTGTTTTACTGAATGGGAAAAAATGGTGCACATTTAGACCATAACAAAAAAATGCAGCAACCTTTTTAATCTAATAAAACGCTTGTGCAGATTATATTTGCCTCTTCAGTATTAAGAAGGTAAAATGAAGAATAAAAATTCAGGTTATCGAAACAGCTAAAAAAATGACTTAATTAAGAGTGTTTCCATATGTCTTAAAACACAGTCAATTATAGATGTGGGATTTAAAGTTATATATTTCTCTCTCTTTCATTTATATTTCTCCAAGGCTACTAACAATGGTTTTGGATAATTACTTAAAAATTCTTATTTTTGTAATTTCTCTGAACAGAAAATTCTACCATTTAAAAAATAAATGAAAAAAAATACCAAAAAAAACCAACAGTGGGAGGTGACAAGCAAATATAGTCAACTTAATAAAGTAACTCCATGTGAAGAACTAGTCCCATATGGATTCCCACTAGGAACCTTGAAATTTCATTTCTGTTACCAGAAACCTTTGGATAACTGCAATTATGCTGCTCCCCAAATATTAATGAAGGGAGTTGGGGAAAAGATATTACCTGTTTTAGCTACATGGGCCGAAAAAAGGAGAAAACGTTTTTACTTATTCTGGACTGTCTTCAGTGCAGTAAGAGAGATGTACAGACATCTATCATCTCAACTATTTGAGCCAATTTTAATTTCCAAGTTAAAATTTTACACTAGAGCATATACTGCAGTGCTTCTATAAACCAGCCAAACCAACTTTCTAATCACTAAAAGCTCAAGATGCAATACAATACTCTGTGAAAGAGCAAATATATATCCCAAAGAACAGAACACAACAGCCAGTCTTTGTTCAAGTTCTTCCAAAAGGCCCCTGTTCCTCTAGTTATTTCCTTCTTTAAGTAACGCAATAAGCAGTTTCATGACTGTCCCTTGCCAGAACGGAAAAGCAGCTGAAACAACACTGAACAAGGATCCACAACATCTAAATGCTTACGGCTCTCCTTGGAGTATCAGAGACTGGGTATCCCACCGTTCTGCCTCTGCCAACATAGCAGTTGCTTGAGTAAAGAGTATAAGAAATGAGGGAAATATAAAGTGCTATTTCTGTTGATATAATTTGCCAGCTTCTGGAAATTAATGGCTTAAGGATTTATTGATTATTGTTAAACACCTCTGTCATTATTTTAAATTCTCCTCTATTTCATTCTTTACATACAGAAATAAGCATGATTGTTATTACCAGTTTATGACATCATGAACAGTCTGTGAAAGGGAAACTAGAAGCATAAAGAGTTGCCAGGGCCCAGCAAGGCCAGATGCTTTCTCCAGCCAGGGAGCCAGGAGCTAAAGGCAATATAAAATAGATGCAGAGGCCAGCCAGAGCCCTTTCCATCCCCCAGCCAGGAGTACAGCAGCTTGGGGGTACCGGGCAGCCCCAGCCATTGCCATTGGGCACCTTCCTGAGGACCAGCAGAGGCCAAGGCTGGGATGAGGGCCTCTGGGTGGGCCCAGCTCAGCAAGTGCCATGGCTGGGCAGGGCAGGGCTGTGAGAAGCTGAAGACTAGTTCTGGTGTGGCATCACTTGGGTATGGGCTGACAGTCCCAGGGGGCTGTCTGTGGGCAGGGGGAGCCCCAGAGTCTGGGCTGCAGCAGTCAGAGCCGGGGGTGCTCCAAGAGCCCTGATATCAGTTAAGTCCAAAGACCATTCAACCTACACCATTTGATCACTCTACAACAGACATTTCAGAAAATCATTTTTTTATCCAGACTGCATGTCGCTGGTTGCAAGGAAACCAGAAAGAGCTGTATCCCTGAATAGACTCCTGAAGTCTCCTTTAGGAACAGGAACCTCACCTTCTCCATACCCTAAAGCATTATATAGCAAGGTAGGAGAGAAATAGTACTGGGGAAGATGGCAAGGCTTGGCTCTGCCAAGCTATGAGAAAGGAGGGAGCCTTTTCCCAAAGCATAAACATTATTTAAGGAAAGATGGCTTAGTTATTGAGAGCTTCACAGATTTACAACTGACTAAGGCTCAGCCCTAACTAAAAATAAATGCATGAAAGTGTTCTGTGTGTTTCGTACTACAAGGAATATGAATTTTTGTTTTGTTGGTACAGGAAGCAGAAATTTTTCAACAGACAAGGCTTATCACATTTTTACCTACATACATATTAAATCAACCTTGCATTACATATGACTAGGTAATCTCTGAGTCGTCATAATTTCCCTTCTGTTTTATTAAGTTAGAGACAGGAGATTCCATAGAAAAGGCAGAACTGGAGCTCTGCTGGTGGCAAATCCATTGACTTCATGGAGCAGAAAGGCAGGAAGAGTTACTCACTGCTTCTTCCCTTTTTTATTGCCCTGTGCTGAGCCAAGTATCACATCCAACTAGCACAGTTCCTTCTCTGAACTTTTAAGAGAGTGAATACGTCACTGGGCACTAATCTGTAATTCCCTAGATAATGCTTATCCTTCTATTTCTTAAAATAATTTCATATACTCGTCATGCATGTAACCATATACTTCATCTTGTATTTCTATTTATTTCCATCACCACTGGTTTTAAAGACTGGAATTTTAGGACGCACTTAATATATAAAGTGAAAAAGTTTCTTCCCTGTCAAAACATTTAAATCTGAAATCTGAAAAATATTCTGATGTTTTTCCATTCATTTATTTCAGTATTGGCTACTGAATGTGGTTTTACACCTTTACTGTTCATCTTTCCTGCCTTTTCATTCAAGATAGAAAAGATGCCAGAGTAGATTATCTGTTGAAGCCGAACTTTCTTTTGCTTCCTATTTCTGCTCATTTCCACTCAGACCATTTGTGACATTAATCTACTACTCTAGGAACTAATTTTAAAAAATCTAAAAATCTTTTTTTTTCATTCAGTAGAAAATTAACATAGTCAATATACATTACTTTAAAAATTGTTAACAAACAGCAGCAATTAATAAAGTTTAAGAGTTTTATGCCCTAAATTGTACCCATAACAAAATTTCTGAAAATATAAAAATTCTATCACATTTCTTGAAGTGCTAGGTGTTTGCTTTTTTGCGCTTTGATGTTCTTTTGTTAAAGAAAACCTAAAGCTCACAAACAGAACAACTTCTTATACTACAAATTCTAAATATTCCAAGTTAGGACTACATCAAAACTTGATAATAAATTCAAAGGCTAGTAGTTTGGTTCAATTACAAAAAAAGTTCTTTAACTGTTGCAACAACATCGGCTCTCTACTGTTAATCCCATAATCAATTTTTCACATTTTCAAATCACCTGTATATTACCAAAGCCTTGTCTTTAGTATTGCCGGTACTACTGGTCTGAAAACAGTTGATAACTGATTACAGATAATGCCTCTTGATTTCATGAAGATAGGCTTATAACAGTGCAGCAAAATAAACGCCATTAACCACCTTAAGTCATTCCATGATATTTAGCAAATGCTGGCAGTTCTGTTTTATAAGCATAGCAGTCGAGGGAATTAATACTTAGAACAGAATATATAGCAGACAAATATTATTTATCTGGAAAGGGAAAAAACAGATTAGGAGTTTTAAACCCAAAGTAATCACAGTAACTATAGGCCAAAGTTCTGACAGACAGAAAAGAAGACTAAAATTTTATGAAAAGATATGAGGAAGGAGTAGACGGCTGAACGACTTCTTGTGGCAATAAAACTCTCCATTTTTCTGAACATGTAATTATTAGTTGACTAATGTAATGAAGCAAACTATTCAACAAATGCAAAAATCATGCAAGGCGGCTTTTCCCACTAAGAAGCCTATGATGAAAATACGACAGCCTACGCCAAAGAAAAGCTTCTAGCAGGACATAAATAACCGAAAAATAGAAAATGCTTGGAATCAGTGACCACAACAAGTTACCTAGGTAATCAGTTTTACCTAGGTAACCAGCACACAGATCTCTCCAGATGAGCAATAGTCATACCAATGACTGCTGCATAAGTTTAGCCTCCATACATACAAAAATTTCCTGCACGCATTGTACGTACAAGCATTCTTACTGATTCAAGGCTAGCAAGCTATCTGCAAATCCAGTATACAATTTCCCTGCTTCTCTGCACATATGTACTTCCCTCAAGCAGAGCATTACAAGGAAGGCCTTGTAACGTAAACTGAAAAATCAGCCTGCCTGCAAATTATTATATATGAAGCAAAGACTCGTGGTAGAAGAGTACACGGTGATACTTTGAGATTCTTCATGAGAACAGGGCAATTCTAACTGCAATTTGCCAGATGACTCCAGCCGTGGTAGTATGGAGAGAGAATGTGATACTCCAATGGAAACCTTGCTTATCTTTTCTAAGGCATTTAAGAAAGCAATAAAAATGGTAATGCAACACTTCTGAGAAGGTGAGATTAATTAAAAAATTAAGAATAAATACAGTCCATCTAATAAAATGCGACATTATTTTAACTATATTGGATAAGAAGTCTGGGGTTTGACACAATCACTTTTGTGAAATCCTTTAAAAATTTTGCTCTTTGTATAAAAAAATTATCACTCAAGGTAACACATCTTGTTCATGACTAAATTTTATAACAACTATGCCTTTTCAGGACCAAACCCTCCTAATACTAACCTATGAGGATAAAGTTGTATCAACTTAGTTTTCTTTTGTCACTTTGTCAGTAAAGTCTCATTTTAATACTTATTGTCAATACTATTAAAATTTCCAGAGATCTCTAAGAATAACAAATATTCTTCTATATTAACATTTCTTCTATAAACTACATTAAATCACACTTTCAGTCCCTAGATTATCTTATTTTTATGCCCCACTATATTCTTGTCCTCAATATGATTAGATGTTTACTGCTTAAATGGAGCGTTAGAGGAAAAAAACTCTTTAAAATCTTTTTTTAATTGATTCTCATGAGGCAATTTTCATAATGAACCATCTATTCCAGAACCTCAATACTCTTGAGCAGATCAATCAAGGGAATGGATACTATTTCTGAAACAGCAGTATGAACGAAACACAGCATCTATTTACACAGTCATCTGCTCTCTGATGCAACTCTCTGTAGAAATATTATTTGCATTAGTTAATGCTTCACCCTATTTATGTCTTTTGCTAGATGAGCCAATTCTGTGTTTTACTGAATGGGAAAAAATGGTGCACATTTAGACCATAACAAAAAAATGCAGCAACCTTTTTAATCTAATAAAACGCTTGTGCAGATTATATTTGCCTCTTCAGTATTAAGAAGGTAAAATGAAGAATAAAAATTCAGGTTATCGAAACAGCTAAAAAAATGACTTAATTAAGAGTGTTTCCATATGTCTTAAAACACAGTCAATTATAGATGTGGGATTTAAAGTTATATATTTCTCTCTCTTTCATTTATATTTCTCCAAGGCTACTAACAATGGTTTTGGATAATTACTTAAAAATTCTTATTTTTGTAATTTCTCTGAACAGAAAATTCTACCATTTAAAAAATAAATGAAAAAAAATACCAAAAAAAACCAACAGTGGGAGGTGACAAGCAAATATAGTCAACTTAATAAAGTAACTCCATGTGAAGAACTAGTCCCATATGGATTCCCACTAGGAACCTTGAAATTTCATTTCTGTTACCAGAAACCTTTGGATAACTGCAATTATGCTGCTCCCCAAATATTAATGAAGGGAGTTGGGGAAAAGATATTACCTGTTTTAGCTACATGGGCCGAAAAAAGGAGAAAACGTTTTTACTTATTCTGGACTGTCTTCAGTGCAGTAAGAGAGATGTACAGACATCTATCATCTCAACTATTTGAGCCAATTTTAATTTCCAAGTTAAAATTTTACACTAGAGCATATACTGCAGTGCTTCTATAAACCAGCCAAACCAACTTTCTAATCACTAAAAGCTCAAGATGCAATACAATACTCTGTGAAAGAGCAAATATATATCCCAAAGAACAGAACACAACAGCCAGTCTTTGTTCAAGTTCTTCCAAAAGGCCCCTGTTCCTCTAGTTATTTCCTTCTTTAAGTAACGCAATAAGCAGTTTCATGACTGTCCCTTGCCAGAACGGAAAAGCAGCTGAAACAACACTGAACAAGGATCCACAACATCTAAATGCTTACGGCTCTCCTTGGAGTATCAGAGACTGGGTATCCCACCGTTCTGCCTCTGCCAACATAGCAGTTGCTTGAGTAAAGAGTATAAGAAATGAGGGAAATATAAAGTGCTATTTCTGTTGATATAATTTGCCAGCTTCTGGAAATTAATGGCTTAAGGATTTATTGATTATTGTTAAACACCTCTGTCATTATTTTAAATTCTCCTCTATTTCATTCTTTACATACAGAAATAAGCATGATTGTTATTACCAGTTTATGACATCATGAACAGTCTGTGAAAGGGAAACTAGAAGCATAAAGAGTTGCCAGGGCCCAGCAAGGCCAGATGCTTTCTCCAGCCAGGGAGCCAGGAGCTAAAGGCAATATAAAATAGATGCAGAGGCCAGCCAGAGCCCTTTCCATCCCCCAGCCAGGAGTACAGCAGCTTGGGGGTACCGGGCAGCCCCAGCCATTGCCATTGGGCACCTTCCTGAGGACCAGCAGAGGCCAAGGCTGGGATGAGGGCCTCTGGGTGGGCCCAGCTCAGCAAGTGCCATGGCTGGGCAGGGCAGGGCTGTGAGAAGCTGAAGACTAGTTCTGGTGTGGCATCACTTGGGTATGGGCTGACAGTCCCAGGGGGCTGTCTGTGGGCAGGGGGAGCCCCAGAGTCTGGGCTGCAGCAGTCAGAGCCGGGGGTGCTCCAAGAGCCCTGATATCAGTTAAGTCCAAAGACCATTCAACCTACACCATTTGATCACTCTACAACAGACATTTCAGAAAATCATTTTTTTATCCAGACTGCATGTCGCTGGTTGCAAGGAAACCAGAAAGAGCTGTATCCCTGAATAGACTCCTGAAGTCTCCTTTAGGAACAGGAACCTCACCTTCTCCATACCCTAAAGCATTATATAGCAAGGTAGGAGAGAAATAGTACTGGGGAAGATGGCAAGGCTTGGCTCTGCCAAGCTATGAGAAAGGAGGGAGCCTTTTCCCAAAGCATAAACATTATTTAAGGAAAGATGGCTTAGTTATTGAGAGCTTCACAGATTTACAACTGACTAAGGCTCAGCCCTAACTAAAAATAAATGCATGAAAGTGTTCTGTGTGTTTCGTACTACAAGGAATATGAATTTTTGTTTTGTTGGTACAGGAAGCAGAAATTTTTCAACAGACAAGGCTTATCACATTTTTACCTACATACATATTAAATCAACCTTGCATTACATATGACTAGGTAATCTCTGAGTCGTCATAATTTCCCTTCTGTTTTATTAAGTTAGAGACAGGAGATTCCATAGAAAAGGCAGAACTGGAGCTCTGCTGGTGGCAAATCCATTGACTTCATGGAGCAGAAAGGCAGGAAGAGTTACTCACTGCTTCTTCCCTTTTTTATTGCCCTGTGCTGAGCCAAGTATCACATCCAACTAGCACAGTTCCTTCTCTGAACTTTTAAGAGAGTGAATACGTCACTGGGCACTAATCTGTAATTCCCTAGATAATGCTTATCCTTCTATTTCTTAAAATAATTTCATATACTCGTCATGCATGTAACCATATACTTCATCTTGTATTTCTATTTATTTCCATCACCACTGGTTTTAAAGACTGGAATTTTAGGACGCACTTAATATATAAAGTGAAAAAGTTTCTTCCCTGTCAAAACATTTAAATCTGAAATCTGAAAAATATTCTGATGTTTTTCCATTCATTTATTTCAGTATTGGCTACTGAATGTGGTTTTACACCTTTACTGTTCATCTTTCCTGCCTTTTCATTCAAGATAGAAAAGATGCCAGAGTAGATTATCTGTTGAAGCCGAACTTTCTTTTGCTTCCTATTTCTGCTCATTTCCACTCAGACCATTTGTGACATTAATCTACTACTCTAGGAACTAATTTTAAAAAATCTAAAAATCTTTTTTTTTCATTCAGTAGAAAATTAACATAGTCAATATACATTACTTTAAAAATTGTTAACAAACAGCAGCAATTAATAAAGTTTAAGAGTTTTATGCCCTAAATTGTACCCATAACAAAATTTCTGAAAATATAAAAATTCTATCACATTTCTTGAAGTGCTAGGTGTTTGCTTTTTTGCGCTTTGATGTTCTTTTGTTAAAGAAAACCTAAAGCTCACAAACAGAACAACTTCTTATACTACAAATTCTAAATATTCCAAGTTAGGACTACATCAAAACTTGATAATAAATTCAAAGGCTAGTAGTTTGGTTCAATTACAAAAAAAGTTCTTTAACTGTTGCAACAACATCGGCTCTCTACTGTTAATCCCATAATCAATTTTTCACATTTTCAAATCACCTGTATATTACCAAAGCCTTGTCTTTAGTATTGCCGGTACTACTGGTCTGAAAACAGTTGATAACTGATTACAGATAATGCCTCTTGATTTCATGAAGATAGGCTTATAACAGTGCAGCAAAATAAACGCCATTAACCACCTTAAGTCATTCCATGATATTTAGCAAATGCTGGCAGTTCTGTTTTATAAGCATAGCAGTCGAGGGAATTAATACTTAGAACAGAATATATAGCAGACAAATATTATTTATCTGGAAAGGGAAAAAACAGATTAGGAGTTTTAAACCCAAAGTAATCACAGTAACTATAGGCCAAAGTTCTGACAGACAGAAAAGAAGACTAAAATTTTATGAAAAGATATGAGGAAGGAGTAGACGGCTGAACGACTTCTTGTGGCAATAAAACTCTCCATTTTTCTGAACATGTAATTATTAGTTGACTAATGTAATGAAGCAAACTATTCAACAAATGCAAAAATCATGCAAGGCGGCTTTTCCCACTAAGAAGCCTATGATGAAAATACGACAGCCTACGCCAAAGAAAAGCTTCTAGCAGGACATAAATAACCGAAAAATAGAAAATGCTTGGAATCAGTGACCACAACAAGTTACCTAGGTAATCAGTTTAAACTAACAATTGTGAATGATTCTTGCAGATTATGGCAAAAGTATTAAAAAAACAGAAGCTAATAAAAATACTATTTTAAATTTCAGAAACAGAAAGCCATACATTTAATCTTTAACAGTTATTTCCACATTAAATTCATATATTGAACTTAAACATACAGGAAACAATATTGTTTGTGAAATAAAGGAGATTTCTAAGTTTACATAGGCTTTGCTTACACAAGTGCAGCAGGCAAGTTCTCAATATGAGAACAGAACAGTCAGCAAGTCTGGAAAAAAGATCAAATGGTCATTTTGGTGTCTAAATAAAGCTTAAAAGTCTTTATTTTTGCATGCTTGTAATATACACACACATGAATATCCTTTTTAAAAGACTGTATCTGTCTCATACATGTCCACTTCCTCTTTAGAAAGGTCCCAGAAGGAACCATTATCAAATCTGAGTAATTTTCAGCTGCTCTGATGGAAACAAAAAGCACCACCAACTTTGAAACATATGTTTCCTTTTCTTTCATTTCCACCACATTTGTGGAGTACCCAGAGGTATAATCCAGGAGAATTTAAAACTAGACATGCCTGAACAGATAACTTGTCTGTTGAAATTTCGTGTTTCCATGGAGCTCATCAAGCTAGTGAATAACAGTATCATAGAATAGAATCAAAGAATGATTTGGGTTGGAAGGGATCTTAAACATCATGGACAGGAACACCTTCCACTAGATCACGTTCCTCAAAGCTCCATCTAACCTGGCCTTGAACACTTCCACAGAGAGGGCATCCATAACCTCTCTGAGCAATCTGTCAGTGTCTCCACAACCTCATAGTAAAGAATTTCTTTCTGATATCTAATTCAAATCTACCCTCTTCTGTTTTAAAGTTGTTACCACTCACCCTATTGCTATGCTCCCTGATAAAGAGCTGCTCCCCATCTTTCCTGTACTGGAAGGCTTTTATAAGGTCTCCACGGAGCCTTCTCTTCTCTAGGCTAAACAAGGCCCAGCTGTCTCCGAATGTCCTCACAGAGAAGATGTTCCAGCCTCCTGACTATCTTCATGGCCCTCCTGTGGACTCTCTCGAGCAGGTTAATGTCTTTCTTATGCTGGGGACCCCAGAGCGGAACACAGTATTCCTTATGGGGTCTCACAAGAGTGGAGCAGAGGAGGAAAATCATCTCCCTCAACCTGCTAACCATATTCTTTTGATGCATCCCAGGATGAAAATGGCTTTACGGGCTGCAACCACACATTGCCAGCTCATATTCAGCTTTTCATCCATCGATATCCCCAATTCCTTCTCCACAGGTTGCTCACAATCCACTTATCACCTAGCCTGCATTTGTGCTTGGTATTGCCTCCATCCAACTGCAGAACGTTGACATCAGCACTCAGCCTTGTTGAACTTAATGAGATTAGCATGGGCACACCTCTCAAGCCTGTTGGATTCCACTAGATGGCATCCGTTTCCCTCCAGCATGTCACCTGCATCACCCATCTCTGTGCCATCTGCAAACTTGCTGAGGGTGCATTCAATCCCACTGTTCATGGCCCCCACAAAGACATCAATACAGGTCTCAATACAGACCCCTGAGGGACATCACTCATAACTGTTGTCCACCCCGGTATTGAGCCATTGACTTGAACGCTTTGAGCGTGACCATCCAGCCAACTCCTTATCCACTGAGTGGTCCACGCATCAAGTCCAGATCTCTCTGTTCTGGAAACAAGGACATTGTTTGGGACAGTATCAAATACTTTCCACAATACTACCAACAAGGCTGAATTCCAGTAAAATGTTCTTTATCTAATGCTCTGATTTATAAGTTTTACAGATAAAAGTAAATAATTGTTACATCCAATTTTATAAGGATGCTTAGGAAGTTTCAATACTTTACAACCCTCTCCAAGTGTTTTCCAGACTACCCCAGGAAAGATACATATGAGAAGACAACTGCTACTCTGACAAAAAAAAGTGACTTTTAATTTTTTCTCTTTTCTATTTTCTGAATTTAAGATTGTGCATCAAAATCAGATTCCTATTTTGGGTAAACCAATATATTTGTGTTTACATTATAGATTGGTGAATAGTCAGATACACAGTTCTATCTGTGTATTTGCAGCATCATGCAAATTTTAATCAAATAACTAAGAAGTAAAAAATAAATTATTTTCCTTAAAGTGACTTCTGACAAGAAGTTGCCGTATTTACCAAGCTAATGACTTCTTACTGAAGTACAGGAAACTGAAAGCCAAAAAAGTATTATCATCTTTAGCAATGATTAAAATAACAGTATGACTAAAAGGAAATTACTTGTATACAATAATCTATAGATTACCTCCAGGAAAAATTCTTACATATACTGGAAATTCAAAAAATTCTATGCTGCTGAATTTCTTTTCTCTTCTCCACAGTCTGCTGACAGCATCTTCTTTCTCTCCCTCATTTCAGTCTCAAGTCGTGGTGTTACCATCTACATCCCTTTCTTCCTCATATGTCCATGTTATTGCCCAGTATCACTGCTTTCTACTCCACAACTGTGCTGAATTCCTTCCTTCATTTGAATAATTTTCAGCTTCTTAACAGTCTCTAGCTTTACTCACACCATCTTCTATAGCTTGTTTGAATATATCCTCCATTTTGCTTGGTACAAAATATAAATGTCAGTACTGTTGGCCCCAATTTTAAATCAGTCAGTAGGAAATTGAGTTCCTCTAGTAGCAATCCCCAATCACTGCATCTTCTCTCCTAATCTATTCTTGTCACGCACATTCCCCCTATATCACTGTTATCCACTATTCTATCTGGCAATATTTTATTTTGTGCTTTCAATTGGATCTACAAATCAAAGCATTTTAGAACTTAGAAATGTCAAACACAAAGAAAAAATACATAGAAAGACATCATTAATACTCCAGAGTTGAACTGTCAGTCATGATTAGAAAGTGGAAACAAATAATTTCTTGCCCAAAGTACTCCATCTTAAGCCTATATCTTAATCCTTAAGAGGATTTAAAAGCCTTGAACTCTGTTAGAGGTATCTTTTCAACTTGCAGCTGAAGTCCTTCAGATAATCAAACTTCTTTATTATTATGGAATCTTAGATTTTAAAGTCACAGAAAGTGCCATCTATTCTAGACCTAATCCATGTCTTGGCTTGTGCTGTCACCACCATATTTGCATTAATTAATGTAAAACTGTCCTGAAAGTTCAGAAGCAGTGACTGCCTGATAGTCAAGAATGTTGCAGATACTGTTGGAACATTTTAGTCTGGTAAATTTAAGAAACAAGACCATCAAAAAAATCCCATATTAGGACAGTCCATCCACAGGATTCATGTATTTTGCTGCTTTTATTGCTGAAGAATAAAAGCTTAAGAAATTTCTACAATAGTCCTACATATATGAGTGTCAATAAATCTATACAAACATCTCTTCTTCCCTTCTCTTCTATTTTTCACTTTCCACAATACTCTGTTTGTAGAACAAGCCTTTGCTAGAATTAAAATATAGATCTTGAGGATCCAACATCTGATCGTTTTTCTGGTGTTGGCCAATTATGTAGCTTTGTTTAAATTCCTAGTCTATAGAGATGGACTTTCTCATCTATAAAAACACCAGGGACTCAAAAATATGCTGAACTAGTAATATTGTAGTACTGTAGACACTGTAGTCTTAAAACACACTAAGTAAGTACATTAAAGACAACGGCCTGGATTCTGCTTCCACCTTTAATATGGGGTTAAATCCTTTTGCATACCTGGAATCCAGCCTCTGCCTTCATGTGCTGAACTGCCTGTTTTCTTAATAAAAGATGAGGCAAAATATGCCTTCATTTTGAGGAATATAGCTAGATTATCTTTTTATGCTTCATGTCAGTAATGAATACACCAAACAGTAGATTTTCTTCATTTAGCCTGTCATAGCAAAGCCATTTATGTCAGCATATTTGTACCAACTGTGGGGGAACAGCAGGGTTAATTTTTCCTTGTCATCATAACACAATTGAAAGTAAAGAAGGAAAAAAAAAATTGTAATTGAGCTTCTTCTCCTACCGCTTTGTTCACACCACACCTCTACCTCTGATTCCTAATACTATTAATTACTTCGAATTTTCCCTACACACTGACAATTCCTATGTCTGCTCTCCTGTATCCTTTTCTGCTCTTCTAGCCACCAAATATGCTTCCAGCTCAACACAGTCCCTGACATTCACTTTGTGTGTGATGGAAGCTGCATCATTCTGCAAATTTGTAAGAGAAAGATGTGACCTTAAACAGTTTTCACTATTTTTTATAAGGACAAGATTTTTAATGGCTCAGGGAGTAAAGAAGAAAAAAAAAAAAAACAGAGCATTTACCACTTTTAATAGGTAATAGTTCACTAACGAACATAGAAAACCAGCACATGGAAGAAAAGATCCTGAATCCCTGCAAGCAGGTAACCTTGTAATACAGCCTTGCCTTTGCTATTAACGGGTTGTAAGCTTTGTACTGAATTTACAGGGCCTCAACACTTGGGTTTGACAAGCCTTCTCTTCTGAAGGCTTGCTGACCAGCTTGTAGAGCTTTAATTTACTTGGTTTAGCTGCAACAGCAACTTTTTAATTGATCAGGCCACTGTGACTAAATTGGTTTACTTTTATCTTTGTATGGTACTACCAGAACTCACAGCTATAAATAATTCACAAATGGTCAGTTAAAGAAATGCAGACTGGGAGCAGGAGAAAACTGCATTTAGGGGCAATAAAAAGAACTAATATTTAGCGTGTGTAAAGGGCACCATACATAGAAAATTTGGAGTTGTAAGGCAACGTGAAAAGACAGACATAGAGCATGTTACTAAACATATAAAAATGATCCTAAGCTTATCCTAGACTGAAGAAGAAACTAACATCAACAACATCATATTCCTCCCAAAAAAGAATGTCAGAAGCTGTCAGCTTACAGTGTTATTCTCACCAGCAGTCCAAAACTACTGATTTCCGTGTGCATCAAACCCAGGACAGAACCCTTGCGGGCCTTCATGATCAGACAGATGCACGTAAGTGTCACTAGACATTCATATAATATTTTTTACCTCTCTTTTTTATGTTTAAGTGCATAATGTTTGTTCTTAAATATATTTTTTCTGAATTGCCTTAGAATAATAAATTCCACTCAGGTTTTCATTTACAACACTAGAATCTGAACTGAATTAATCTTATGTTCAGCCAGTTGCATATATGCGATTTTACAAAGCAAGGAATTATTAAAATTACTTGTAATTACTTGTAAGTTTAGCTCTCTGAAGCAGTATTTCCATTTCCATCACACAGTAGCACATCAAAAATAACCTGCTTCACTAAAATCTCACCTTAATTTGAGGTACTACTATCATAAAGAAAAAAGAAAAAGAAAAATATGTAAGAACTGCTATTACAAAATCATTTACCTTTATGCCTGTGGCCAGACTGACAGCGTGCATAGCATTCACAAGTATCAAACAGTTGTGCAAAAACTGTTCAGGAGTTCTTGGATTAGTATACATCCTTACAAAGTGAGTAGCAATCTAGGCAAGACAAAGAAATCAAAATCTTGACCTTTCACTAAAAATAAATATTACATTTATATTTTCACTTTCAGCAATCCAGAAGATGTAAATTTTGAACTAAAATTCTCTATTAAGAATATAGCCAGAGAAAATAAAAATTAATACTGAACTAATCACTGTAGACTTGCTAAATGTTGAGATTTTTCTACTTTTTGAAACCAGATAAACTAACAGTTCTAAATGAAAATAAGGCCTGGATAAACCTACTTACAAGAATAAATTGTATTAAACTTGCACATAATTAAGAAAAGTTCTTACCAAATATGGACAATAAGCTGCCAGCTGTGCTGCCAATACCAGACCATCTAGAAGATCTCGGTCAAAATTTACTATCCATCTCATTGGCGGTACTCCACCTGATTTAAAAACAGAGCAAGATGAATTAGACTCTTCTCCCCTTGGATGCCTAATTTTATTATAGATAGATGTGATGCCTATTTGAAATGACTCTGTAGAGGAAGGAACAGCAAAACGAACCATCTGTTCACATGCAGAATTTCCCAGGCATAATTCTCTTCCAGAGCTATTGCTGAAAACATGAAAATACTCACTTAGAATATGGTAACTATTACTGATACTCTCTGATTGATAAAGCATGTAAGATATTTCATCACAATGGAAGGGAAAGCAAGTAAGCTAAACATAACCTCATAGACTAAGATCCTAAACATGTAGACTTTTTTACATAGGCATAACATTTATAGGGCTACTTAACTCAAGAAAATATGCATGAATCCTTTAAAGTTGCAATGTTTAAGCTTATAAGAAAGAAAAGGTTATTTTCTTTAAGGTCATATTAAACTATTCATAATAAATGCAATATAAATGAAAGCTAATAGCTCAATTCCTGCAGCACAGATTAACCTTGTGAGACGCAGGCCTTTCCAAAACAACTGTAGAAGTAAATTATTATTTATATTTCTAATGTTTTTATTTAAAATAAGACTATTAAGAAACTAAATATATTTATCAGTATTTCTTAGTTTAATTATTTTATCTCTAAAACAGCATTTAAACAACAGACCTTTGTTCTTAAACATCATAAATCACAGTACTCTTCCTGTAGTTTATTGAAAACTCTCAATGTGAGATGTTCTATAAAAAATTTTACTGACGTACCGACAACTAAAAGTTTTAAGTTACTGTTTATACCTAACTACAGGTACTGTGCTCTCTAGATAATATGCACTTTATAACATGAATACATAGAAGGAGAGCAATCTGCTCAAAAACATTCAAGTATTGAGTCATGCCTCCTCTGTTGTGCTATTTGCACTTTCTTGCAACTTCTACTCCAAAAATATTATTGCTTAATTTTCTTTGTTTTCCTTATTGTCTCAGGTCCAAGCTCTCAATTTTAGGGAACACTTTGGACTTCAGCCACTGGCAAGATTTTCAGGTAGAGTAGGATCATGTTTTCTCATATAGGAAAAATTATATAGATTTTATTTTACTATACATGCATAGAGCGTATTGTTTACCAAGTTTAAAGCTTCTTTTAAAGTTAAAAAAAACCCACTAACATGCTACAGAATCTGAGATGATCTAAAACCTCCTATATATTATAAACACATAAACGTCTTCATGTTATAAAGAAATTTTCTTTTTTTTTTTTTCAAAAATGCTACCTTTAAAAGATAAAAAAAGTTTGTTAACACTGAAATGTTATGACAATAATGTAACAAAGTTCAGCACAGTGCAGTCTCTTCATTGGTAAAGAAGAATGTGTAGACACCAGTACTTGACACGGCAATAATTTAAAGGAACAGAAGCATAAAGTGTTTTACCAAGTTACACATTTCAGGTCTTTATTTTAAGTCTGCCCTTACCAAGAGCTTCATTCTACAAGTCCAAGTAAATGAAAGCAGGGGCAAAAATCATATACATTTTTAAGTCTCTACATTTACTGAATTCATACTGTGAACTAAATGGAAGTTCAAGAAAGAGAAAAGGATAGATTCTCTATACATTTGGAATACAATGGTCTGATTTAGTGGTCAAGAACACCGAATTTTATACCAAACCATTTATACTGTTTGCAGAGAAGCTCACAAAAAAAGAATTAAATTGAAAATTAATCAAAACAGTATCCTTTCCAGAAAATATCAACAAAATATTTTTCAGTATTTTCTAAGGCAGTATGCGGTACAGCTTCAGGATTATCTTTTGCTGATTTTGAAAGGAAAAAAATTACAGAGGAAACACGTTTTCTGTTAGTGATCCAAAACTGCATTTGAAGAACAGGTCAAAAAGAATTACTTAGACAACAATTCTGTAAAGGGCTTCTTCTGACATGACACATAAGCGAAGTAGACGCTGGGAAAGAAAAAATGCTCTATAGGGAAATATTCTTCTTTGTGACATGAGGATCAAATAAAGAACCTCAGAAGGATTCAGAGAAATCCTGTCAAGAAAGACACTGTGCACCAAAAAGAAAAACCTTGCAACCTGCTGCTTCTAGTAGCATTCAGTTCAGATTTCTTTTTTAAAATGTCATGCTTACGTATAATAACATGGAAGTAAAGATGTTTGGTCTAAATTACTAAGAACTAGAGAGTCAATATTACTCCTACAAAAGTGTGCTAGTGTGCTAGAGATTATTTCTTTCACTGCTACAATAAACTCTCTCGTGCAGTGGAAAAAAGGATGTACCAAAAATGCATTGGGAATGTAATTAGAATATTAATAAATAATTACACTTAAAAAACTAATTCAACCTGCAACAAGCTCCTGTATCATGTTCTAAGCAAAATCTGTCTTCCATGATTCTTTTGTTCACTCAGGGTACACATATCTCAGCATCTGAAAAACTTAAATATCTTTCACTTCACATCACTTATTTGCAGATACTTTAGCGTACGCATATAGCTCTAGTAAGAAAGCATAGGAGCAGATGCTGCACAAGCTCACCAACAGAGGCATGTAAATTTAACTGAGCTTAACTCTGTGACAGTGATAATGATTTTAGTTTGCCAGTACTTCAATGTGGTGACTTTGAGGCTTGGTCCAAAATTACTTCCTTTTTCCTATTCAAGCTATAAAGTTACTTCAAATATTTCAAACGGAAAGAAAAGATCAGCAGATCAATGAGTTTGAAAGCCAATGGCTGCTGGGTACACACACCTCTGTCTTCAATGTTCATCCTCACCACACTGTTTTCTGTTTATACATCCAATTACATACAACAAGATGGCTTTCAGAACAGAAAGATCTTGCATCTAAGCAGGTGTAACTTTGGGCAACATCTTCCCCTCCATTCACGACATCAGAATACAGATGGAATACCAATCTTATAAATGAACCATTACATAAAATGTTATATCGTATATTAATTATAACAATTTCAGTGTTCTTAAACAGTCTCTTTTCTTTTAGAAGGCCCTAAAGTGTTACTTTGTTTCTTTTTTATTACTAAAAAGCTCTAATAGTTTCAATAAAAGAATTGGCTTTAAAAAAGAGGTAAAATCTTCCTTTTACAGAATGCAGCAAGTTTTTTGAAGAAACTTATAATTCAGTTTAGACTTCATTGTTGTTTCTTTTGCTGTTGTTTCATTAATATCAACAGACAGAAAATTAAATCAATTTACATGATAGTCTAAATATTCATTAAATGCATGTTCAGTTAAACACAAATCAAATCCTAGAATTTAAGATTAGAATAAAGACTTCATTTTCTGTAAGTTTTCAAATAAAAATTAAAGCATTCATTTGTAAATTTTGTAAACAATATAAATGTCGCTCTGTCATGGTTTTTTCCTGTTGTTTAACTGAAACAACCTTTTCTCAAGCAGAAAACTAAAAGATTAAGGTTCCTTGATAATTCTGGAGAGCAAGGTACCAAAGATGAAGTCTGGCTGGATATTTAACATCTCCCTTTCGTGTATTACAGGAACAGAACACAGTAAGTATCAGCCTCAATGTCTAAATTTGGACAGTGTTAACTGAATTCAGACTTCTATTTTACAAATGTCTACAGTAGGAGATATTCATTTCATCCCAACTCCTTGGTATATTGCTTGTAGTTATTAAAAAAACGTTTGAAGTAGTCACTGCAAAAACACATATGCTAAAAATAGCAAAATTAATTTTTAACAGCTTACTTTCTTCCTAAGAAGTTAGTCTTTCTAGTACAAATCCATCATACTCATGATCATAAAATTCAATAATCTTTCTTTTTTTATTAATATAACAAAGACTTACTCCCAGCAAACAATATTGGTGTTTTTAATAAATAACCATTTCCATGTACTTTTTAAAAATTTTTTAAGGTTAACTTCCACTTTCGTTTTAAATTATGTCTAAAATTGAATTTATCTCCTGGTTAGTCATCTAGATTGATCTGCTCAGCCTTGTTATGGAAATTCATTTAAAAAGTAAATTTTATTGTTTATCCTATTTAACTTTAAATCCTACTTTAAGTGTACCATCAGCTTCCTCTAGGCTTCAGGTGGGAAGGTAACTTTAGTGCACGTAAGCAATAACAGTTGTCTCTGTCTACTTTCTTTTACCTCCACTAATCCTTTTTTCATGCTGGTAGAATTGTCTGTGTGGTGGCAAAGCTGTCTTAAAAAGACAAGGCAAAACCTTTCTTTGCTTTTTAATCTGGATTACATCAATCCAGTTTAGCACACAGCCACAGAAATTGCTGTGCCAGTGGAAACCGAATATGGTAGCACTATTGTTGAAAAGCATTTATTTAACTACAGGTTTATAGCTTAGATAAATCAGAGCATAAATAAATTTAAAAAAAAATGAAGTGGAATAATTTCCCATTTTGACTAATTAAAAACTTTCATGAGTATTTTCTGTTGGTTTTGAGTTAATTCTTGTACTATCAATCAACCTACTTAACTCAAATGCTGTTGAATAAATCAGTCAGAAAATATAATGTATTCTTCCTAATTACATCAAATCTAGCAGAAAATCTTCCAGATAAAAACTCCACAATAATTAAGTTTTTAAATATGCTTATTGATTATAGTGGAAATAAACAATGGAAATCTGAAATCTTACTCAGGATACCTCATTTCCCTCTAAGTATATATAAGCATTAAATTTCATTTTCATTGGTATTTCTTGTGAAAAAAAATACCAGTGGATCTTTAAGATAAAGATTCTCAGCCAATGTCATAATGAAAACATGATCGATGGGCATTGTAGGTGAAAAATAGTTTAATACGTGAATGCTAACAGGTAGCAGATAACTGTTGTTGGAGAAAGCAGGGGAGAGGAAATGGCCAAAACTGAATTCCAAGACAGATTCCTGCTACTTACTAGCTGCATCCCTTGAGGGATAACACCTAGACTAAAGGGGCACGTTCTGAATTCTCCCATTAACAAAGAGGCATGAGACTAAAGCACCAATCAGGCTGATCGCGAGTTGTGCTTCTGCATATAAGACAACTTAGATTGGGAAAACTGGGGACTTGGAGCTATGGAAAGAAGAAGAGGCCAAAAAAAGAAGCATTCCCAAAAAGAAGTAGTGGTCTTGTAGAGACAACAGGGCACTGGAAGGAAGCTGAGGAAGTTCCTAACTGGAGCAAAGATCTTGGAAGTGTGAAAAGATCATTAAGATCAGAGATGAATACCAGGGGATGCCCACAGATTTTGGGAGGCGATGCCTGAGGCTGGTAACTATGAGCAGCAGCACAGCATGAATCAACATGACTTCATCTGATCTTCTCAGACCAGTAGTGAGCTCCCTTACAAGGAGGGAATTTGAGGCCTTGTGAACATAGCATTGTGTGGAGCAACTAAGCGTGTGAAATTATCAAAGAGGGTAAGAGCTCTGACCTTGCTGGTTCTTCAGCAAGTCTCAGTATACTGACCCCTCACGGGCTGGTTTTCACTCTGTCTCACCCATGACAACAGGTAAAATTACTTCATAAAAGAAACTAATCAAGTAGGATTAAGTTGGAGTGGATGTGCAGTCACTCTCATGTAGTGTACTCAGACATATACTATGGTCATGGAAAGCTAAAACACACTGCAAGAGGACTCTGTAAGTGATCTAAAATGAGAGTGGCTTCCTTTCAGTTGTTGATCTCACTTAACACTGAAGGAGGTAACGTTAATACTCAATTCAGTGATTTGGGACTAAGTTAATTCCTGCATTTATTTATTTTTAATAGGCAATTTTATTTTTAACTTATAATGGCATCATGTGGCACACATGCAGTAATCAAGCATAAGAGCAATAACTTGATCTTTCTTGTGACAGGTTAAATCAACTCTTGAGAATACATCGCTTTATTATTTCATGAAGCATTTCTACATAGTAGCAAAATTTTGCCATGCAACTCTGATAATTCGTTTCCTTTTTTTATTTATATTAAAAGTCCAAATTGTTACATTTTTTTTAAAAAGTATGACCTTCAAAAAGTCCTTGAAACATATTTTACAACAACTACTTAATGCATAGTCTCACTCCTAATTCATCTTGAATGCAGAAAAATCAGGTGCGTCAAAATCAAAACTCATGGGAAAATGTTTTCAGATTTAGATGTTTTCCCTCTATTCTACAAAGAGAAACCAAAGAGTAAATTATATTCACTGTCACTCTTTGGGTTGGATTTGGTCTTCCCCTGGCAAATCAACAGCACAAAAACCTACAAGTTTTTTGCCGTGATTTTTTTGCCTAAATCTTTCTTTGTTTTCAGTAAAACAAAAATACATGGCTTTTACATGTGTATGAATGGATTTGAAGCCTCAAAATTTTTGCAGTATATGCAAACTATTTTCCAAATGGAGATAATCAAGGAAATATCTATAACAATGCTACTTGCTGGCAGAATAGCAAGAGTCATCATAAACTCCTCTAAGTCAAATTATGTCTACTTGACATTATTGGTTACTTGACATTATTGGTTACTGCATGTGTGCTACATGATGCCATTATAAGTTAAAAATAAAATTGCATATTAAAAATAGCATCTACTTAACATAATTTGATAGCTAGAAGGATACTATGACTAAAGAAAAAATATTAGACATATTAACTTCAGGAAGATTTTAGTCACATTCTTGCTCATAAGGAAGCAAGGAAAAGGTAGTTAGGAAAAAGGTATTGTTAGGTGGAGCACAAAACTCACTGAAAAGCAGTAGGCCTAGCTATCAGCTGTCCGCAAAGGACTGTAATTTAAGCTCTTGAACAACTGGAGTAATGATCTGAAACAAATGGGATGAAATCCAATAATGATGCATGCAGTGTACCACACAATTATGAATAATTCATTATACAAGCACTAGATGGAAAATTGGAGGAACAGAAATTCTGCAGAAAAGAATCTGGAGATAACAGCAAACCTCATAGTGTTGCAGAAAAAGCAATTACTTTGCTAGGATGCATAAATAGGAGAGTTATATCGTAAGCAGATAGACAACCTTTTAATTCTATTCAGTTCTTGTAAAGTCTTACCTAGAACAAAACCCAATAACGGCACCAAACTTCCAGAAAGACATTGATTGACTACGAGAGTTTACCAGAAAACAAATGAGCTGACTACACAGAAAAACTGAAAGAATGGAATTGTTTTGCCACGATGGGAGACAAGGAGTGACCAAAGCAGAACATACTAACTGGTGAATATGGATAAAGTTACAAGAAAAGCAAAGAAGGTTCACTGCACATCACATTTTAGAAGATAAAGAATGGACTTAAACTTTAGTAAAGGAAATACTGGGTTATATTAGAAAATAGGAAAATCTTTCAAATGGAAATGAATGGGAAATGCTTGCAGATACTGCCTGAAATGGACCATGGAATCCCCATTTACAGAGATTTTTTTAAAAGACTAAGCAAATACCTGTCCAGTACACTACAGGTACAGGTTCAGTCTATGTACACAAGAATGAAACAAATTGTTTCTTTCTTTTTCTCCCTTTCCTACTTTCTGTGCTTCACTGTGGGGATTTTTTGAGTTTCATTTTTATTAACTTCATCTATTTATTAGGCTTGATCTCACTGACTTACTAGAACTGGTTTATACTTGCTTTGTCCTGCAAAAACACTGCAAATGTACAATTTACTTCCCACTATCCCTTTTTATTACAGTTCCTCCAATATTTTGAAGACACCCTTTACACCTCCCAGAACACACTATTCTACCCCTCAGCAAAAGAAAGATCTGTTTGAAGAGAAACATTTTGAAGAGAAACATTTTGAAGAGAAATATTCACAAAATTATTTTCTTTTCCTTTTTTTTTTGTAACAAAGTATCTCTTTGAAGATAGACGGTAGTGGTTTTATTTAAAGAAACACCCCAGGAAAATGGTTAATTGAATCAAGAGATGCCAGCAACCTCTGAAGTCTTTGTTCCCAATGGCTATGAAGTGAACTACTTCACTGTTTCAAAATAGTTAACACATCCCATTTCAGAAAATCAAGAAGAAACCTGTTCTAAATTGATACACTGTCATCAGTCCCACAAAAACACCAGCACAGTACCCTCTGGCAAGCCAAAATAATGATGTTATTTCTGTTAGAAAACCACTATTTATACCTCCCTCAAAACCACCACACAACTCTTCCACCACACATCCTACATTACTTTAGTTCTTTCAGAAAAAAAGACCATGAAAAATTACCATTAATTCTAAATGAAAAATTCCAATAGAAAAGCAAAAAAAAGTTGTAGCATAGAAGTATGATGTATTGGTATTATCTGGATAATAAGACCATCCAGAAAGAACAAAATCACCTATACCAATTGTTAAAACTCTTGAAGGATCAGATCTTATTTAATATTCAAAGTTTAAAAGTTATTTTATATTAAAAAGTAAGAATAGCAATAAATCTTTAAAGAAAGCATTGTATTTCTTGTGAAGTTGTTCTGCTGCTTTCACAAGAAATAAAAAAGTTAAATTCTTGCTATCAGTTGCAGAATCAACTGATATATGTTTAAGAAGGCACAACAGATGTCTTCACAAATGATGAATATTCTGTTATATAGCCACAAGCAATTTTTTTCAAATCCTGAGTTACTGAAAAACAGAGGAAAAAATATTTAAGGTTAGGCTAATATTCTATAAGATTTTCCAAATAAAACCAAATACATTCACATAAAAATATTCAAACTAATACCTTTTAATGATCAAAGGTATGAAATGGAACTTTAAAATAAATCAATAAATTAGACAATGGAAGTACAAAGGAAAAGTAGCAATTGAGTGGTGATATGACAGTAGTCTACATAAGTAAGTGTGGCATTGAGAAGGGGAGCCGGGAACTATTGTTTTACATGCAATATAGATTTTAAATCTACTTACTGCTTCAGAATGGTGTGATGCTAGAAGTTTGCACAGGTTCAAAATGGAATTAAACAAATTCACAGAATAAAAATCTACTGCAACTTTACAGCAGTATCACCCCCATTCTGAACAGTCTTGAATTTCAAGCCAGGAAGTCTCAGAGTGTGTACAAAGAAAGTATTACCATGTTTGTACTGTGTACTCATCTTTAAGCATCTTCTATTGGAGGTAGAATACTGAGCTAGATAGACCTTCAAACTATCAGAATATGTCCTACTTAATGTAATTTATTGCAGTAATAATAGTTCGTAACATTACATAAAAACTTCCTATGCTGGGATCCAAATATCTCTTGAGGTGGAACTAATCTATAGCTATAATAACACCTATAGTCCTGTTTCAATAGCCTAAATCTGGTACTGAATAATGCAAACATTTACAGAAGAAATATGTAGCAATAACCTTTTCTATAAGTGCTGGCATTAGAACTAGGACAAGGCTTAAAATGATGGTACTGAAGTAAACAATACAGAGCATGAGAAAGATGAGAGGAAATATGCCTTTGAATATTATTTGAAAAAGGCTATTCTGTTTTCCCTAAAATGCATTTGGGATTAGCACCTTCCACATACATAGCATGTGAGGCTATGTTTATCTTAACATGGAAAAGGAAATCTTTTATTAGAGACCCATAAGCAAATTGCAGTCCCTGCCTCATGCAGAATATTACAACTTTTGTTCATTGAAACTGATAATTATTCTTCTAAGCAATCCTGAAATATCAGGGAGAGATCAATTTAATAGCACTGTCAATTCATAATAATTCTAAGCAGAAAAGTTCAAGAAGTACCACTGGGGGTAAAGACAGAAAAACGGATACACTGGAGATACGTCTCATTTATCTGTTGCAGGAAGCTTTTACCCTGAGGCATGAACATTTGCTTTTCTGCACCTAATAAAATTTTCCAATAGTCTTTCACTATTTACGCAGGTCTGTTTTACGTTTGCTGATTCTTATCCCAAATAATTTCTTAAACTGACAAATTCCTCAGGTTTTTAGGCATCTGTAAGAATTATGTGTTACCTTATATCAGTCTCCATTTTGGTGTTTTTCAACAGAAAGCTTCCATTTACAAAGAGAACTACTTTTAAAATCACTGAATGGTAGTAGAGGCCTCTAGACTTAAATGCGAGTTTTGCCATAATTTTTTTTGCATTTCACTTATAGATCACTTTGATTTAAAATTCAATAAATCACAGCAATTCATTAGAACATACCTAGCTTCTATACTGGCTTCAGAATTAATACCAAAATCGACATCATCTCATTTAGTGAAAAAAAAAGTTAAATAATGTTCTCAAACTAATTTACTGATACTTAAAATGAATTAACAGAACTTTTTTAATCTTCATAGTCTGTAATATGTTTTCTCCTCACTAAATACCTGAAGTTCTATTACTAAATCTACAGCTGTATCTTACTTAATCTATGTATTTGGCTGCAGAAGCAGCACTAATAAAACAAATAATCAGAGAGCTTATTTATTCCAATCAATATACAAACACGGCAAAGCACCTTATTTAGCTGAAACCAGAATATCTGTCTGGGCATCTCAAAATGTATTTTCTTCCTCAATATTTACGCAATTATTCCTGTTTACATCATTTAAGTTTTTGAGGTGCAGCATATGTGTATTTACATGTATACATGCATACATTTTTATATATAAGCACATGTATACATATATGCATACACACAAAAATATACACACATAAATGACGCCCTAAGAGTTATGAATTGTTTTTGAAAGCTCCTTTTAACACCTTGCCAAATATGAACAACTTGAATCTTTTGAATATAGGGCTCCAAGGACTATCCTTCTTCATATTTTTATTTTGCCAGCTGTTATAAAACAATGAAACTGTACAAAATAATATTTTTATACTACTTCAAAGTATAAAAAGATACTTTGAACACAGAGTTTCACTTATTTCTCAATAGCATGTGAATTTAATATTCAGAAAGAAAATTTTTTCTCTTCTATTAAAATTCTGATAAGATCTTGTGGAATTTTCATCTATTGGGTATGAGATCTGATACAATTCTTAAACGTGGAATATTCAGAGTGACAGAGAAAGGCAAGCAAGATGAAAAGCGTAATTATTTAACTTCATTTTTACATATCATGTTTCATTCCTACTTCTGCTGTGAAAATCATGAAGCATAACACAGAAAAAGGGTTATAAAATTTGCTAATTTATATTTCAGGAAATAATTTCCAGAATTTATCACTCAAGAATAATTTTTCTCATAATATTATGTGGGAAATCAGATGATACTCGTGACGGGAGTTCATTACATAGTCTGATTCTAAGCCTTTAATTCAGCTTTTTATCAAGTGCATAAAAGCAATAATTGTTCCTTGGGAAGAGTTTGTTTTATAGCAATTTATATTTTATATTATTAATTCTATATTTTTAAATTTATATTTTATATTTATATAAATTTATAGCAAATGAAAGAAATCTTATATTAAATTACATAAAATTCTTGCCTTCTACCCTTCAAGATAAAAAATAGTCTTTAGCTCTTATTTATCAATTGTTTCTAAGAACTATCAAATTAAAAAGCAAGTACCAATGGATGCCATAAAGAAGCAAGAGAGAAGAGAGGAGGAGAGAGGAGAAGAGAGACGGGAAAAAAATCATGAAAAGAAAGGAAAGAAAACTGTGATAATTTTATATTAAATGTATCTATTCCTTTCAAGATCTTCAAGAGCATTCCAGAAAATCTCCTATTTTCCAAAACATAATTTATCTTTTTGACCATGGTAAGAATCACAATTAATAATGAAGAGATATATACCTTCTAAGGTGGCAAATTAATTCATTAACTTGCAAAATTTTCTTCCGTTTTAGAAGTACAGGCTTTGAATTATGGCATTCCAATACACTAGCAACTTGTCAAGGGTTTTTTCATGACCCTTATTTTTTCACACTATTAGTAGTTACTCCAAAAGAAATGTTGAAAAGAAATGTGAAGATAAGGAATGGCAGAAGGTAAACAGAAAATTTATTACACTCACTCATACTTCCTCTCCTATCATTACTATTGCCCATATAATTCCTAAAGTGGGCACTGAATCTTATATTTCATGCATAATTAAGGCCTTAGCAGAATAGGCAAAGTTGCATTTTGCAGTTTTACAGCATTTAATCTCGTTTCAACATTGCTTTCCATTTTATAGCCAATAAGACAAGCCTGCCCCCCCCAGAACCTTTGCCAAGCTGCTTTAAAAACATGCTTATTTTTAGTAGCAGTAAGGACAGAAGATATGGAGATAGTAAACTACTTGCTAATGTTCCCTCTAAGCTATCGAGGTCTTAAGTCTTGCACGAGAAAGAGTTCTGATGAATTACATAGTTATCTTCAACTTTACAAGGAAGTAATAAAGATGTATATTCAAAACCTTTCCACACTGCAGTAGCTTAGGCTTGGCTCTCTGTCACATTTCACTTTAAATAGCTTAGGTATCAAAAGAAAGACTGAGAAGTACGGCCTGGATAGACCTTAATTTCTTTAGCAGGAATGGATCACCCAACAGTTTAGTCTCAGTTGAGAGCAGCTCCATAGCCAAGACATATTGCTAGTCAGGGCTAATTCCTTATTCAAAGCAGAGTGTTTGGATGATAATATGCAGGTGCACAAAAGTTAAGCAAGAAGTGGTAATTGCTCTCTGATGTGACCTGCAACAAGAATAAAAGAACTAATTCTTTTCCTGAAATTAGTAATATTAAGCAAATAATATCAACAAAAAAACATAGAAAACACAATATTTGGGACTTTCAGTTGGGTTGTATGATCTTTTACTACAGTTTGACTAACATTTTTCTTTATGACACTTTTAACTACTCCTCTGAAAAAGCCTGTTTAAATGCTTAAGTAAAAATGTAGTGAATTAACCTTACCATCAAAAAATTTAAAGGACCACTGGTATACCAAAATATAAATTCTGCTGAGATATATAAGTTCTCCTCTAACCTATGATCTTAGAAAACAAATTCATCCTAATGACACCTCAGGTACATTACTGGTGACCAGCCTCCAGCTGGACTTCATGCCACTGACCATAACCCTTTGAGTCCAGTAGTTCAGCCTGATTCAGACCACCTCACTGTCTTCTTATCTATCCTGTACTTCATCCGTTTGTTTATGAGGATATTACATAAGGCTGTTGAAAGCCTTGACAAAATTGAGACGAACAACATCCACTGGTCTCCACCTGTCCACTGAGCTAGTCGTGTCATTGTGGAAGGCTAACAGATTGGTTAAGTATGATTTCCATTTTCCCTTTGTAAATTCACACTGACTACTCCCAAACAATTTCTTGACATTCATATGTTTGGAAATTGTTTCCATGATTATTTACTCCTTCACCATCCCAAGAAACAAGATGACGATAACTGGCCTGCACCTCCCTGGATCCTCCTTCTTCCAGACAGGAATGACGCTTTCTTGCAAATGTTTTCCAAACATCCCCCTGATCCTCCTGACCTTTCCAAGATTACTGAGTCTGGCCTCACAATAGCGCTCCCTCAGCACTTGTTGGTGTACCTCATTGGGTCCCATCGGCTTGTGTTTTTCCGATTTGTTTAAGTGCTCCCTAATCTGATCCTCCTCCCCCAGGGCTAAGTCTTCCTGGCTCCAGACTTTCCCACTCATCTTGAGGGCCTGGGATTGCTTAGTGCCAGCCTTACAAAAAAAGACCAACGCGAATACATTGAGTATCTCCATGGTTTGTGTGTCCTTTGTCATCAGGTGCTCTGCCCCATCTGGCAGTAAGAACAGCACAGTAGTAGACATTTTGAGGTAGCAAGAGCAACAACATAAGAGGAAAGTGAAGGCTAAAACAGAAGATGCAAAGAGATATTGAGAGAGGCCATCTGTGGAAAAGAACAGTATAAGATCACACAGTTAATAACTGTTATAATGCAGAGATATAGGATCAATATGAATTCCATAGTTTATCAAAATTTTCTAATTTTTTTAAATCATTGTAACTTTAGCAATGCTAATTCGTGTAGTTTTGTGAGAAAAATAGAAACAGAAGCAAAAAGGTCACGCTTATGTGCATATACCAAGCTATTTCTGTTGTCTTCTAGCAAACAGAATACAGAACTAATGAAGCAAAAAAACCTCTATGAAACGCATATAACAAGGCAGTATCTGTAACTTCCTACATAAAGAAAGCATATATAATCTCTTTCTTCTTATATCAATCTTGCACATCTCTGAAAGCAGAAAAGTATAATTAAGTGAAATTGTAAGCGAGAACTGTAATACGGACAAATGGCCTCTGCCAGTAATCACAAAATTCATCTTCACCTGTGACCCAAAGCCAAATCTGCATAAATGAATACATTAACCTACTGTCTTGTTATCTGTCCTGTTATTTAATAGGAGTTATTATTATTTTCTAAGAATCCCAATACTGTAATTAATTTGTTCTTTTTCGGTTCCAATTTTGGAGAACTAACTTCAAAAGTAAATAACTGTAAAAAAAGCTAATTTACAACTGCTAATAACTATACGTCAATTCATTAAAAAAAACCCAGTTTTTCTAATACTCTAATTTATTATGTACTCTCAGTCAACTAAAACAACACTTTCGGTAACTGGCTCCCTAAAATGCATCATCAATAGATATTCCACTTGGACCGAGGCATTTGGGGTTTGTTGCCCAGTAGTATCCACTAGATTTGCACTTTATTCCATTCATCTTTAGATATTATAACTCAAGTAAAAGTTAATGCTAATTAACATGCATTTTGATGTTCCCACAAAGGCCAGAACAAGGCTAGCCATGCCTCAACACAAGGTATTGCTAGAGTATAAAATAAATACGACAGTGGGGTTGAGGAATATATCCATGCAGCATTTATGGTGAGTCACAACACTGGCCAGATACCTAGCCATTCTCTCCGCAAGCTGTCATCTATGCAGCACACAGGACTCAAATAACACCCAAAAAAGCAGAGTGCTTGCAACCTGAAGACAGCTCCACTAAAGCAGGCACAAGACACAGTTAATAAGAAAATAACATAGTACAAATACTTCTACTTACTGTAGGGCATGTTACTTTAGCTACGGAAGCTCCCTGTGTTAATAAGATCAGACTCAAACTATAACTTGGCAGCTTGAAATCTATTTCTATTGGATGCAGGAAGCACAGACTGACCTTTCAATCTTACCAACACATTTTAGAATATCTAGTATAAATTGCTTCTATATAGGTAAAATGAAAAGAGCAATGGGATATTCAAAGCATATGCAAGATAGAAACTATGCCCAAATGAGACTTATGGAAGATGATAGGTAAATAGATTATCCATAATTCAGACAGGTCAGAAATCACTCAAGGCAAAAATGACACTAGAGAATCTTTTCCACGTGGCTTCTGAGTCATTCCTCTGGAGTTCTTCCCTGATCAGCCTCAGACTGCCCTTCCTTGGTGTCAACTACCCATCCAAAATTAGTGCTCAAAGAGACAATGAAGTTAGGGTCAAGAATAAAAAGGGAGAAATCATACGGAGAAATAGAAGTAATTACTACTGGTTGAACAGTTTTATCAGACTTGAATACCAGAACTGCTTAGGTCAGTCTTAAACAGAACAGGTCATTTCATCTAACCTTCATCTAACATTTCTTCTCTAACATTTCATCTAACATTTTTAGCTAAGAGAAGAGGAGGCTGAGGGGAGACGTCATCAATGTCTACAACTGCCTGAAAGGAGGTTGTGACGGGGTGGGTACTGGGCTGTTCTCACAAGTGACAAGCGACAGGACAAGAGGAAATGGCTGCAAGTTGCGCCAGGGGAGGTTTAGACTGGGCATTAAGAAGAATTTCTTTACGGAAAGAGTGGTCAGGGATTGGAGCAGCTGCCCAGGGAGGTGGTGGAGTCGCCATCCCTGGAGATGTTTAAAAAACGGGTAGATGAGTTTCTTAGGGACATGGTTTAGTAGGGCGACAGACAAGGTTGGACTAGGTGATCTCAGAGGTCTCTTCCAACCTTATGATTCTATGATTCTGTGATTCTCAAGCAATCATGAGGTACCAAACTGACCTTGCAAGTATGACAAGATATATAACCTGGAACCTTGGTCTCCATTACCTTCCTAAATGGCTTTAGAATAATGGCAATACAAAAATTATTCCAAAAATTCTGAAAAGCTAGCTCCCAAACACACCACTCTAAGCACAAATACTAACTGCATTTGACTATAGAGAGGAAAACGAAGAGAAAGTGATTACTGTTAGCATTTCCCAAGATCATCAATGGAAAGAATAGAGAAGGTTCACCTCACTTCACCATTTATGCCTAGTTAGAAACTAGAGGAACCCACAGAACAGAGAAGATATTTCATGAACAGTGCTAGTCTACTATTTTGGAACACAAGAACACAAGGACATTAAATACATACAGGCAGGCAATAACTTATCCAACAAAAATATTTTCAGTGGCAAGTTGTCTCAGTATCTCTATAAGTAATAATTTTAAAAGTCTACAAAAGGAGTATAATTAGAATTATTTCACCTTTTTGACAATCTTTCCACACAGTTTTTCGATTGTTCTCATAAAGTTTATTCAACCAGGTAAGGACGGTTCGTTCATATGGAGAATATATATTACTGGATAAAGGTTCTGATTTCATTCTTGGCATGTTCTGCATGCTTTCCAAGCTGAACAGATCAGTGATATTATGTGAAGAAACACGTGGAAGAACAAACACCTGAAATTAGAAAAAAAAAGGGGTTTTAAGCACAAACAATAAAAAGAACAATTTCAAGTTGAATTTTCTAATTTAAAAAAGGTTTAAGAGATTACATATTAGGATAAGCGTATCACAGAAGAGAACAGATTTGCTTAAGTTTTAGGGAGCTCCTTTGCCTCATTAAACAAATCAAACTGAAGCTTCCGAATGGTTTTGGGAGTCTGGAGAGGTCCCAGTTGACTGGAAGCTGGGAAATCTTGTCCCAGTTTTCAAGAAGGGAGAAAAGGAAGATCCATGTGATTGCAGGCCTGTCAGTCTCACTTCAGTGCCTGGCAAGATTATGGAGAAGGTTATTCTGGGAGTTACTGAAAAAACATTTGAGAGATAATGCACAACCAGCACGAGTTCACAAGGGTAAAGCCCTGCTTAGCCAACTTAATTTCCTTTTATGACAAGGTCACCCATCTAGTTGATCAAAGGAAGCCAGCAAATGTGAGGGGTTGGGATTTTAGCAAAGCTTTTGATACTGCCCAACACAGTATCCTTCTGGACAAAACATCCAGCATACAAGCTAAACAAGTCCACAATACAATGGATGAATGACTGGCTGTCAGGTTAGGCACAAAGAGTTAAGAGTAAATGGGGTACATCAGGCTGGCAGCCCAGGGCTCAGTTTTACAGTGTTCTTTAATGTTTGTATAATGATTTGGACACAGGAATCAAACGTACATTAAGTGAGTTTGCCAATGACAATAAACTAGGCGCAGCTGTGGACTTCCTTGAGGGCAGAGGGGCCTTACAGAGAGATCTCGACAGGCTAGAGAGTGCGCAATCACCAACGATATGAAATCTAACAGTTCAACATAATCTAGTTCCAATGCAGAGATGGTTAAGGTAACTTAATATAAATTTATGGATTTCTCTCCATGGCACATTATTCATTTGCATAGCACTGTTTTAAGAGAAAAGGAAACCTCACGCTTTTATATCAGCATTCTCAGATAAAATCTCAAGAAAATAACAGCTAAAAAAGCAAGCAAATATACATTATTTCACACTTTTGAGAAAGGCAGTGCCTTTGCAGGTTAATTTATTGCAAAGTTCCTTTGTCAGTCTAATGTGATGTTCTATCAAAAAGATCAAAACAGGAAAGATCAATGGTAACTCCATTTAGAAAAAATGTTATTTAGCCATAAAACACTCTTTTACTGTCTCTTAATGAGAAAAGTCCAGTCCTTCCTAATTCAAGATGCCCATATGTCTACATTCCTATTGAGACCCTGCTGTGGGACCAGAACATTTGCACATAGTGTTTTTTTTGAGCACGCTGCATCTACTAAAAAAAAAAAATCAGCTAAAACATTAGGAAATGTTATTAATAAAGTATCCTCATTATGAAATGCTCATTAAATTTAAAGATAGATTGTCTTTATTGAAAATCTTGACTGACTCAAGGGTTAAATTACCATTTCTTCTGTCAGTTGTCCATATGTTTCCATCAGCATAGACTTTCAAGCTTTGTAGAATACTATCAGTATTTTAGCCCTTGCTCAAAAAGACATCTAAAAGCAAATTTTTTTATTGATGAATTTCCCTTTTATTCTCCACAAGTTCTACCCTTTCTTAAGAATAAACTTAATTTTCCATTTTTCTGAGCTGGGTTTATGTAGAGTTTTTTTTCCTCTAGAACTTTGCAGCAACAGAAGTTTTAAAAACAAATAAGCAGACAATAATGCAAAAGGTATGGGCTTGAAAGCAATATTGGATGACATTTTAGTTGATGGAGAATAATATTAAGCATTTTATTTCTAAAATAAAATTGGATAACAAAACATCTCTGGTGAATAGATGAATTCTTCCAACATTTTATGAAATTTCCAGCATGCTATATAGGTAAGAAATGATTATGCTTCACCTTATCTTGCTTGAAATCAGGCTGTCGTAATCACACAGGCTTCTCTCTGCTTTCATTTTAATGAAACTGCTTTTAAGATATGAAACATTCTCTCATCTTCAGGATATTTCAACACTAGCCCAAATCAATATTTTTTTATATAAATGAATCTTGCTGTCTTGACAGTTCTTAGTCTGTTTATGGGTCTGATATTTTCTTTACAAATTTAATAAAATAAATAAAAAAACCTTCAGCAGCAGCAGTCATGGTCACTCTTGTCAAAAATGGGTTTGAACAAAAGGGTATGGAACAAAGAACAGGACTTAGAATTTTAAATGACTAGTTTCAATGTCAAGTCATGTTATCTTAAAAGTTCTGTTTATGCTTTATTATATTGAATTGAACACCACAGTGACCAAACTGCATAAAGCTACAACAAAAAAGTAAAGGAGAGACATATTCCTAGGACATCAGCCTGAGAGACACAGAAGAAGAAGGTGCTGTTATAAGGCAGAAAAATTACTATTATAAGAAAGAAAGATAAAGGAACATTGAATGGGAAGCTAAAACATGCTTCTCATGCATTAAACATAACTAGAATGATGCAGATCACATCTTCAAAATAGGTTTAAGCTGATATAAACCTGAACTCTTTCATAACCCCAACAATCTATGTTCTGTCTCATTCTCATGCCTACACCAACATCAGAGAGATGAAAGATCTATTTGGAAGCATCACCCTACTCCAGTAGTTCCAGCATAAGGAAATGGGCAGAAAAATGCAGCCAAGGATACCCCACGATGTAGGACATGTTCTTCCAGCAGTAGCCCATACATACAATAACGTAAATTCATGATGATGCTTTTCTCTCAGATATTGGAAAGGAAAAAAAATTTCAAAATATTACACTGGATGTATACACACGTAAGTAAATGGTAAGAAGAATTAAAAAGGATTAAAATTTTTAGAGCAAAGTTGAGGCATCAGCAAAGCTGAAACACTGTCACCTGAAAACCAATATTTAATCATATCATCATTTTTAGAAGACTACAAAAGGCCACAGATCTAAGTAAGCACTTACTATATAACTTCAAGTAACTTTGCATAAAAAATGCTTCCCTGTTTAAAAACTCCATGCTAATATAAGATAATAAGTATCATGATTATGTAAATGTGTAGTCCACTAAGTATTTCCAGTGAAGTGTTTCTAATCAAAAAAAGCATGGCATAGGGGTTGTTATTTGTAATAAATGATTTCTACAACATTTAATCCTACAAAATGCAGACTGTTTTAACATAATATATTTCAATTAGGAAATACTAACACACTGCAAAACTTTCAGAAATTGAAAGTGTTCATACTCAATGTTTTTTCTTCTCTGTTAGAGAGGAACAAGACACTTGAAACTACTTAGTTTTAAAGATCTACTTTGGAAAAAAAAAGAACATCAAAACCAACACAATTCTTTGCCATCAGTTGTACAGAATTTAAGAAGTAAATGTATCTACAGTTTACCTTATATATCTGCAGTAGCACATCTGTCCAAGCTTGTTTGCTCATTGTCTCAAATGCACTGTCCTCCAGAATGAATAGATGCTTGTCACTAAGTAAGTCTGAGTTCTTCACACCTCCTTTTTCCAACTCATCCATGTGACTCTTCATGTAAAGACATGGGATATTTTTTATATTCATTTCAGCAGTTCGTATAGGAAATTCACAAAAGGACAATAACAAATCAATGGCATAAATGACTGACAACATCTACTATAGGGCAATACTGATCAGCATTAGAACCATTTACAGTTTGCTGCTGTCTCAGGAATAAGAAACACAATACAGAATTGACAGGAGTTGAAAGCAGCAATCAGGACAGAGGCAATACAAAGGATTTTTTTTTTCTTGAATGATAACATCAGTAGAAAGCAGAAAAATTCATTCTACTTTGAGAAAGCATACCTGTTGGAAATTAGTTGCAGGTATCAGCTGTATCATAAGAAAGGGAAGACAAAAAAACAGGGGAGGAAGGTGTAAATCCTGGTGTCAGCTCAAATTTCTGTTCAATCTCATTCAAGTGATTAGATTTATGCAATCCAAAACCGTCCCACAGTAGGAATACTCATGTTTCACAAAGGACTTCCATTAGTCTTCGAAGAATTTACACTAAGCATGTGGTCTTCATTAAAAAAAGAACAAAAAATAAACAAAACAAACACACAGGCATAAAAACCCCCTACCTTCTGCACTCTTTGCGCTTTAATCCAGTTCTTATAATCATCAGGTTCGAGCAGGAATTCTGGCATAACATGAGAAAGACATGCTCCTTGGCTTCTGAAATAGTAAAGCAGGAAAAGTCACTAGGTAGACAAGATAATTCTTCTTAAGAGTCCAATATTTTCAACTTGTTCAGTCTATCTGCAAGCTCTTCTAGATTCTATGTGAGTACACTTTTGACTAATAATCCAGTTTCGTTAATTGCTACGTGTACAACTAAATGCTAAAAGAACATACAACTCTGGACAGACCAGCCTCTTTATGAGAACTGCTTGTCCATAAAGGAGTTACTATAGCACCAAGCACAAAAGCACAAAATATCCATTTCCATGTGAAAGCCCAAGGACCAGTGTTACAAACACTAGTAGGATAACAACTTTACGATGCTTTTATCTGTCTGCAGGTCTGATACTGGAAGTCCTATGGGTGGAAGCAAAGGTATTTCAAAACTCTGTTAATTGTTAAACTAATCTGCCTGTTCTCAACTGACTAATAAATGCAATAGAAAAAGTAATTGCAGTAACAAAAGTCAACTTCATGAAATCGAATACCAAAAAAAAGTTAACTTCCAAGTGAAGAAAGACTATTATTTATCTCAAGCGACACAGTTTAAACAAATGTTGCTGGCAAGCCGGGAAAATAATAAAGAATTCTTAAGTTTATTCTTCCCAGGGCAGCAGAAAAGCTTCCTGACTTTTAGGTCCAAAAAATTATCCTAGTGTATCTAGATTTATATTGCTCTCTGTGTTTTTAACATGGTTAATATGAATAATAATCAGGTGAGCTTTTCTTTTTATATAACCAGTCTTTCATTCAAATGAATTGATCACGCTTTTCCGGTACCATACAGTGCAAATTCAGTTTCCTTTGTACACTAGAAATCACACATCACAGTTTGAAATTATGCTGTTAACAGCATCTCTTTTGTCTCCATATTTACATAGTGCCATTATCTCCTTAGATTACTGAAATGTAATGTTTCATACGATTATCTAGCTTGTTTTTTAAAACACAAATATTTTAATCAAGGACCCAAAATAGCATCAAGTTTGTAGTTTGGTCCTAAAATTCACCATGTCTGAAATTCACATTTACCATTAAGTCATAGACTCTGTCCTATGAAATCCCTTTAAAACTAAGTACTTCTCAAATGATAAAAGAAGGAAGCTATACAACATACAACTTGTCAGGTGTCCTATCTTTCTTTCAATGTTTTTACTTGGTAGCTATATAGGAATAGGTGTCATCTACAGTTTTCATATTCAGAGAAGTTATATTATAAATTTACATATCATCATACTAAAGATGTATTCTATATAACTGAATGTTATCATAATTGGATGCATTTCAATTTTGAAGAGCACTGTCTTTAAAAAATTCCTTATCATTAAAGTCAAGATTTAATATGATACCCATTCTCCAAGATCAATATTTTCAAACTGGTAAGATGTTTCCCTTAACAAATTAGTTACTTGTACTGTAAGATACTCAAGCTTTTCCTTTAATGCTGCAGCATTGCACCAAGAAATGTACCAAGGAAGCCTTCCGAGGGAAGGAAAATAAAACTGATACTTGGAATGTTTCTCGAAACAGCAAACAACATCTCCCTACTTTAGAAAGTGGAAAATTTGAAAAATTATGCTGACCAGAAAGTAGTGATTGGGGGAAAAAAGCTGAGAACGTTATTTCTCTTCTCAGAGTGTTCTCCTGGGCTTTTTCAGGAGAGAGTTTTCACTTTCCACAAATCACAATGAACAAAACCACAAATTAATCACAAATTAATTACTCTGGCTCTGGATGTCTTACTATCATTACATACAGTCATGCCAGCAGTGCAGATACCAGACACTTTTGCACTAGTATCTATAACATTTTTAAAAGACAACTTGTGAAGAAACGCAAATATTCTAGGTGATCCTAAAATGCATAAGAAAAAAATATCCATAAATCAGAAACAGTGAATAAATCTTATAGGTTTCACACAAACTAGAACAAGCAGAAGCTAATAGGATGTGGCAATGCTAAGTACATACTAAGCACCAACTTAATCATCTAGTGTCAAATACATATAAGCACAGCAGTCCAGGTAAAACTGCTTTTCTGTGACAACCTGTATTTTGCTAGGATTGTTACAGATTGCTTCTCCGTTTCCAATCGTTATATCTCATCAATCATCAGCCATTGATGTAATCTGTGTACAGAGTTGTCGAACTTAGCCTTGACTCACTGGCTGCTGCTCCTGTTTTGCTCTGAATATGTCGGTCAGTTAACAGACAAAACTCAGTGAGACATAACAGTTTTACTAAAATTTAGCTATTAAATAGTTTTCCAAATTGCCTAAGAAACTACCTCAGAAACACTCATTTATTTCTTTTCAATTGCAGTCATGCTTATCAAAAGGAGCTGGGATCCGCTTACCCCAAAACTCATCATTATTTTTAAAGAGGCAAATATGTATGCTAGTTTCAAGATAAACAGATTCCCTGGAAAATCTCAACAGGAAGACTAGACCTAAGAGCCATAAAGCTCCACTGGGAAAAAATTCTAGCTCTCTAGGAATGGTCCAAAAATACTCAATGAAAAATCTTTAAGGAAACTTCTCCATTGCTCTGCAATAGATAGCACTCTGCTATTGATGTGAGGACCAAGACAGCTTTGTTTGTTTAGTCAGCTAAATTTAACAAGCTTTGCATGGAACTTTTTTCTTCTATCAGGCTTTTTGATCCATTGTTTTTTGAGAAAGCTTATGGGATATAATGAGGTGACAGCGTTCTCATGAAAATGGAATTCTTTAAAATACAGTTCTATAAGAGAACAGAAAGAGGTGTTTGAGATAATAGTAGATAAATAGCACCGTTTCTTGTTTCCATAAAGTTTTTAAAAGTTGTGATTTATCACTCTTTGGAATAGTTCTTTTGATAAAAACCTCGGAAAATATGTTGATGGCACTACACAATACCATTATGCTTTCAGAACATAAAAAAATCAGAAACACTGCTTCTTGGATCTGCCTTTATATCACTGCAGCTATTGGCCTTTTTGTTATTGTGGAATTCCTCTGTTGGACATAACGTTACCAAAGTTACCATCAATTAGTATAAACTGTACAGGTTAACCTTGGTAGAACTAATCAACAATTTACAATACATAAATCTTGAATCACAAAAAAATACAGCATAAATGAAATACTAAACTGACTGTACTTTGTTCACTTGGAATCATGTTTGAACTGTTAATAAAAACAGTGGAAACAAAAGAGATGCGCTTTTATCATACATGTACTTACGCAAGGAAAGCAAGCAATGTAGAATGCTGACAGTGGAGCTGTAACAGTCGTTTAGCTGGATCAAGGGGCAATGACTGGCTCAATGGAATGCCTGGTAATAACTGTCCACTCAGATGGAATAACATGTCATAAACAGTCTTAGTGTCTTTGCCAAAGGTTTTTTTAAAACCCTTTTCTTGTGAAGAGGTCATCTGGTCTTTACACACATGACTAAGAGAGAAAAAGCTTCAGATATTATTCTTTTAAATGCACAAAACAAGCAAATATATATATCATGATGACAAATTTAATAAACCATGAAGTAAAAACAGCAGCAAGAAAGCTGACAAGTATAGTGCTTATTCTTTTTGACAGAACTTTCATAATAATGTAAGAATTTTGAACTGCATATAAAAATTAATAAGTATATGTGAAATATTTAATCAATAAATTTTTGTTTGTCACTACTTTCTGTCAAACACAACTTTGATTTCTATGTTAATAAATGCCCAGGAAATTGGCTTCCGCATTATTTAGTAGCAAGCTACACAAGATCAACTAAGTGATGATATTTAGACTGAAATATTTCCAGGGTGTTTGCAAGACTGTTGATCATGAAAATTGCTTTCCCATCTGTTTCTTGATCTTCAGAGTATGGGAGGGAGGGCAGAAAACAAGACATTGTTAAAATACTTATTTATGTCACCAAAGGAGGGACAAATGCTAGAGCTGTGCTCAATCTGGGAGGGGAATTAATTTTTGTTAAGAGGTTGACATATAGTTTGAACTGCATATTTAACATAAACTGCATTATGATATATCACAGTGTCATAGATGGAATTCTATTTTATAAAAAGAAAAATAACATCTGAATTACATTTCCATATAAATAGCACATAGATGCTACGATTTTAATATACAACTGTGCACTACAGTGTGCAGATTCCTTAGATCATATCCAATATACCTTAGTATATATGTTAACATTTTGTTAGGCAGACTTAAGTTAGCACTAAGTAGAAATTAATTACCGTCTCAGTGAATACGGTATTGAAACAGGATTTTGTCCCTTAGACCAACCAAAGAGAGTGAACCAATTCTTAATGGCAGTTAGAGTCTTCTGAAAGGAGATGTGCTGCTTTTTGTCCCCATCAGGAAAAAGTGATAATTCAGATTTATTTTCGGTCTCATCACTTTGCCTGTTACTTTCATTATTTTCACTTATTGTTTCGACACTCTCATCTCCAGAAGTAGTATCTGTGTCTGAATGACATACACAAAAAAAAAAATTCAGAAAGTTTACTTATTTCCCTATTTTTATCTAGTATAAAAACATTTTTTTAAACACACAATTGTTTTCAGAAACAAAAAAGTGTCAGACAATGCATGATCAACATATTTCAGAAGTAAACAATTTAAGTATACATGCATACAACTTGCGAATAGAACAAAATATGTTCTTTGAATCTAATTTCCCTTAAAGAAAGAAATACTACCCAGGCATGACTTTCAAAACTACAGGGAGCAATCTTAAAGAAATAGTCTTAAACAGTTCCAGTAGGTATAGCTTTATTAGTTAAACAGCCCTAGTTCCCCACCCCAATCACATAGTGCAGCTCAGTAACTGACTTGGATTCAAGTAGTTGTTCAGGATCTGTAAAGGTATAACTAAGCCTACATCCTTGTTTATAAGCCTATGGAGTTTTCTCCCCTTTGTTAGCCCTTCTCTCTCCTAAATTCTGACCTGATCAAAACTTAGACCATATATTTTAACAACTACTGGTTATTAAAAATATCAACCACAATATTATTACATAGAAGATAACAACACATCAATTTTCCTTATAGCCCAAATAACTTAGATGATTTCATCCTTGAAGGTGTATTTTAACATTTGTTGGCTTAATATTTCATTAAATTATGAAAACGTAAAACTATTACAATGGACATTGAATAAAAAAATTGTGTTAGGATTTAAAAAGAAAAAATAATACAATACAATATAGAGAGAAAGGACTCATTCTTTCTAAGATTATCATGCAGTCAGATCTGAGTTTGTGCAGTTCTGCCAGCTGATGAGATTACTTTCCCCATCTTGTCACTGCTATTTTCACCAGAGGTTATTTTCTTTTCAGATCCGAAACTGAGCTGCTCTTTTGAACTCTTCCTACATCACTCCATTAAAAATGAGCCATGTTGGTAAAGAGCTACTATTTAATCTGTTTAACTACCCCTATTTGTCTTAGAAATACCTTAGAGAATGATCACACAAACATCAGCAGATCTGCAAGAGTGGAATTCTAACAGTGATGGAATAGCAGCAGTAACTCCCGCTGTTCTAACTTCCTAGGTAAAACACTAACAGCTGAAGGAACAGAGATGTCAGCAGCCTAAGATACTCATCACCTGGCAACCCTACAGAAGACCTGTTCCTCTTAGTTCGTATGGAACAGCACTTTAACAGAGCCCCACTGATGATGATTGGTTTAATACAGTATTTCATTAGTGCAATAAAAATGTTGACGTCTAATCTGAGCGTACAAAAGGACTTTTACAGAATATAGCATATTTACAGAGTCTATATGGTTGGTTAGTTCATACCTACAGAAACAACACCCTTCTTAGTAAACAATCCCTTAGTCTTTTGCAGTAGTTAGTTTTCTTCTGGCTGTCCCATGGATATGCTATTGCAAATGGGACCTTGGTATTTTTTGATTGTTACCTCCTTCCTATTTTTTTTTCCTAATACTTGGACTGATTCACCTTCCACTTAGTCTTCTAAAAGGTAGAAGAGGTTTTTTCAGCTTCTATACTCTAGGCCAGGCTTCTCATGGTGTCACAGGAGAGGACAGATTCCCTAATACTCATTGATCACATGTGAAAAGCATTTCAGGTAAAACTTACAAATATGAAATATATCTCTTCAAAGCATTAAGCTGAAAAGCAGTCATAAGTATTCAAAGTGCTTAAAGTGAACAGCCACACTATACCTGATTGAGAAGTTTCATAGGTTGTGTCAGTGGTTGAATCAAAGAAACTTGAGGAAGTACTACGGGAAAGTGACAGTGGAGTACAAAGTGGTTGCAGAACGACTACTCCACTATTGCAGTCTTTACTGTCTATAAAACAAGATTACAAGCTGCAGTTGAATAAAACATATTTTATTTTCTGTGCTCTAACAGTTCATAAATGGTTATCTTCTATATTTTTCTATTTCGTGCTTCAATTAATCAGGTAACAGTTTTCATTTGACTCATGATGAAAATCTCATTTTGGTCATTAGACCAGAGACAGAACAAAAATTACTTGCAATTTTTTTTCCATTAAAGGTACGTTTTAGAAGTTTTACACACTTGCTATAAAGCACCTATCAGAACAGCACTGATTCAAGAATTTTAAGTTGTGAACAAAATATTACTAAGGAATTTTTGATCAAAACTCTGTAATAAGTCTCAGCATATAATTATCGAGCTCTTCCATGCACAACACCATATATTTTACAAATCAAACTCAAAAGTATGCTTCATCAATCCATCAGTTCTGCCAGAACATATATTCTGACATTCTCATGTTGGCCTATGGTAGGATTACAGTACCCACTGGTGGCCATCTCTGATGTCAGTCTCCAGAACAAGAGTAGAAGAGGAACCCAGTACACACTAGTGAGAAAAGACGAATTCCATATGATTGGCTTTAATTATTGATTGCTAGCACTGTTATTCTTATGGTCTGGAGCAAACAACACAAGAGTGTGGTGTCAGATATTTAGAAGCAAAGCCTTCCTGAATAGCCTTCAAAGCCACTGCATTGTACAGATATGGCTTGGTCATATTAAACAGCATTCCACACCAAAATAGTCTATACAAAACTACATAAAATAGACTCAATGAATTTAGTGGTAATGACTGATCGTGTAAACAAACCAATAAGCAATCAATACAGGATAGAAACATTCTATTATTAATGGGATATCATTTTATAAAATCATAGCTATTTTTGGTTTAATCTTCAAGGGAAATCTACAAAGCACCTTAAAAAAAAATCACACATTTAAAAGAGATACTCCTTTTCCCCCTTTCCTATATTAATTTAATTATGCTATCATCCATGAATGACATGGTATCTATCTCCTATATTAAAAAAAAATCATTACCTCTCTTCTCTTTTCTAATCCCTTTTTTAACATCACAAGTATCAATTCTGTTTTCTCACAGATAGTCTAAGTAACATGCTTATGTTAAGTTAATGCAGTCAAAATTCAGTCTTCACTCCTTAAGTCATTTCAGATCTAAGGAATGACTTGCTTACTTGAAAAAAAATTGTCTATTTCATCAAAAGAGATCAGATTCCAACAACTATAAAAAATATATTTATCCCATACTTGAACCTTCTTGAGAAGGACATTGGACTAGATGATCCCCAAAGATCCCTTCTGACTTGAGTTATACAATGATCATAATCTCTTCCCATAGGCACAGCTACATGTAAAGAGATTACAGATCATCGATGCAGGCAGAAGGGGCGGGCTGCAGGAGGCAGAGAGGGGTTTCGGAGTGGAGATGGTGGACACAGGCAGAGAAGTAGAGACAAAGAGGGAGAGACACACACTGCATACAAAAACACTTGTAGTCTGTGATCATAGGCTTTTATTAAGCCTTAAAATATGGCTATGCTCGCCAGTCTTTAAGAACAGTAATAAGAAAAAACTGAAAACTATTACCAACAGGTAAATAATTATTGTGTTTTATCAAAACATTATGTGGCTTTCATCTCTTTTGCTTTCTTAAAACTATATCCAGCTGTTGTCCTAGAAACTATTGATGATCACTCTCTATCAATAGAATTTAAATTACGTTAATTTAGTTTCTCCTTTTTGGTTGTTTTCTCTACTCAAACTTCAAAAACAAAGCATTCTGTAATATTTAGGCTTGTCTAATATTTTTAAATAAACATTAGCTAATCATTTATATGTTTTCCTCATTTAGAACAAGAAAACAGAAGCTAGAAGCTATTAAAACTGTTTTAATAATATAATTGTGGTATCTTCTCGTAATTAATGAGGAAGAATGCTATATTGATGATCACATCCCCTTTATCACAATGGAAACATAATATCACATGGTACATAATAGAATTTTAAGAGGTAGAATGTTACTGCTTACTGCTTCTCAAGATAATTTGTTCATTGGAGTGGTGCAAAGACAAATACGGGTATAAAGTAAGGAGGCAATTTTCTGCTGTTGCAGCAACTTGAATTGAGAACCTGTCCAAAACAAAACACAAAAGTGACCGTTTTCTATTTACCTATGGTAATCAGGATATTTCAGCACAAAAATAAAGCACAGAACAAAGGTGTTCTGACAACTTCTTTTCTTTTCTACTCTGGTTCAATAGGAAAGTACACAGATTGGACTTCACATGCTGAAATGGAAAAGTTTAGCATAGTATTTCCACTTCATAGTTTTACTATGAGCACGCATGTACCATTAATCTGAAAGTCCAAGACTTAGCAGAGATTTTGCAAAATAAATTAACTCTGTCTCTCTGAAAAGAAAAAACGATTAAAGTTACATCTGTTATTTATGAGTGTCCTAAAGGAGACTGCTAACTTGCTTAATATATCCTACAACTTTTGACAGGGGATGTTTTCTTGAAAAGCAACTTCTATTTTGATATAATACTTATTCTATAAGCATGTACAACAGAAATTTCAAAATAAATATTTAGAAAAATAGATTCAATTTAAAAACAATGAGATATTGACTGCAACTACAAGAATGTATTAGAAATTCATCCACATGCTCCAATGTTCACTAGAGCATCTGTACTGTCTGTAGCCATATGAACGTGAAGCAATCCAACTTTTAACCCTTTTTTCACATTTCACCTGAATTTCTCGGTGTGCAGTCAATAAATGAATTATTGCCATCAATGGATCCCTGTTAAACATCTGTGTGCATGTTCTTACTCACTGCAACTGACAGGTAATTCAACTGAGCTTAGTCACACAATCACAGAATCTTTTATGTCATAAAAGACCTTTCAGGTCATCAAGTTTGGCCTAACCTAACGCTGCCAAGCCCCCCACTAAATTATGTTCCTAAGCACCACATCTACAAAACTTTTAAATACATCCAGGGACTCAACCACTTTCCTGGGCAGCTTGTTCCAAGGCTTGATAACTCTTTTGCTGAAGTATTATTTCCTGATATCTAGTTTAAACCTCTCTGGTAAAAACTTGAGGCAATTTCCTAGTCCCATGTAACCACACAGCTATTTTTTCACTCCACATTGACTTATTAATTAACATTGATATTAATTAACTATTTTGACTAAGCTGTTAAAATTTCAAAGAAAAATGTATTTTAATACATTTAACACCAGCTCCCATGGCAAGCGCCAGGGGAGGTTCAGATTAGACATCAGAAAAAATTTCTTCACCGAAAGGGTTGTCAGGCACTGGAACAGCTGCCTAGGGAGTCACCATCCCTGGAGGGATATAAAATACAGATAGATGAAGTGCGCAGGTATGTGGTTTAGCAGTGGATAGGTACAGTTGGACTCAATGATCTCAAAGGTCTTTTCTAATCAAGTGATTCTATGATTCTTAGACACGAGTTTCAGAGGAAATTTATTAAATAGAAAAAGGCTCCAACAAAATCCACAGACATCATTCTTATTTGTAAATATTTGTATTTGGATTCCAGTTTCACAGCTAAAAGTTATTTAAATCAATAATCCAGCTTTTCAATATTATTAAATTCTTGCTCAAGACATTATTAAATTTTATGTTATCTTTTACTTCTATATTCCTTTCACTACAGTGCAAGGGTAAGCCATTTATTCTCCTTTGGAGAAAAAAGAAGCTTATAGATTAAAAATAATGTAAGAAATTAACTGCAAAGTCATTAAAAAATTAATGTCATTAAATAAATATTAACTTAAATAAATATTAAGTCATTAAATAAATATTAATGCTTATTATTGTTATTGTTATTATTGTTGTTGTTATTATTATTATTGCATTGAATGCAATCTGTGTACACAGTAAATGACTTGCATAAATGACAGCCATATAGCTCTCCATTTTTTGTTACAGCTACATATAGCATGGGTTTGCTATAAAACATGATTGTCTATTGTCTTTCAAAGGTTTTCTGTAAAGCAGTCAAATTCAACAATAGCTACCCCCTACCGAATGTTCGCTCTGATTTAAAGAAAAATAAAATATAACTCAAAAGGACTTGACATGGACTACGAGAATCAATCATACTGAAGTTTTGGACTTGAATTTAGAAAAGCAAAACACTGCAGAGCCTAAGTAAAAAATTATCAAAAAAGAGTGTGCAACAATACTCATGCTTTGAAATATGCCTAGAATTAGTTTTGCTTAGAAGTTAAGACTCCTCTTCTAAGCAGTTAAATACTGGACATGATATTTTACCAACATATGAAAATAACTTTTTAATTCACTTTTTATTAAAATTCATCATTTTAATTCCACACAGAATATGAGTTGAAGTTCAAAATTTTAGTTCAAATAATTTTTAAAAAGCTTATTATTACTTTGCAAATGGAAATATAAAGAGAGAATACCTGACAAATTCATACATATTCAGCAGTTGATACTGTGAGATTTCACAGCCTATTAAACAAACCAGGAATCTATTCACGACCAGTTACCTTTTATAGGCATTATAAAACATTATAAATTTCATTAGTTTACATTAATGACCTAGAAGACCCCAGAATCTTGTCTTCCTAAAAGATCCAAATTAATAAAGCAGTTTAAATTCTTTAGTTAAACAGTTTGAAAGAAACTGCTTCAGCACTCAGATAATTAGTTGAATCAGGTTTGAAGTTTGAAAGCATTCCATAGGTCTCCCATAGCAGGGGACCTGGGAACAATGATTGTAGGTATGCAGAGAACAGGAACAGCTACAGAGAGAGCAGAGTATGAAAGCACACAGTAATATTAACAGTAGTAATGAAACCTAAGTCTGGATAAATTATCATAGACTTTATTAGAATAATAACGTGGTGCTTAGGGACATGGTTTAGTGGTAGATTTGGCAGTGCTAGGTTAATGGTTAGACCAAATGATCTTAAAGATCTTTTACAAACTAAATGATTTTGTGATTCTATAATACACTCGGATTAAAGAATTTGGCTCTTAGAATTTTATATCAAATGAAAGAATTCTTTTTGATTATGCAAAAATAATTTCTTCCAAAAGCCTATATGAAAACTATCATTACACTGACTAATAGCACGCAAGGAAATCCTTTGGTTTGGATGGTGTGCTATTTCATCCAGTTGTGTTCAGGTTTTATATCATCTTCTCCTACAGCCCATGCACACATGCAACTCTAACAGGAAGTCACACATGCATTGGAAAACTAATGTTATTAGTTCTGTCCCTTAACAAATACCCCTCTAGTATGTTTTAAAATACAGCAGCAATTTTAAAATGATTTGACATTCCTGAGCATGATTTTTTTTCACCTTCACAAGCAGGGATGCCTTTTAAGGTTACTTTGATAACTTTTATTTGGTATCTTTTTTAAAAAAACACATTGTGTTTACTTTTAAATTGAGGACGGAATCCTTTATTTCATTTTAATAGCAAGTATAGAAAAAATTTTATTACACAGCAGAAAGGATTATTTCACTATAATAAAATTTGAGAAGCTGCTACTGCATCATATAAAAACAGTTATTAAAACTAAATATTGTGCCTGCTCAGCAACTATATTTCAGACCTGATCATAAGATTAAGTTAACTTTTTCTCGTAATTACTGCAAGCTTTAGTACACATTTACGAATCACAGCCTGCACAATGATTAAATCTTAGAATTAAATAAAATTAATGAGAAATAGATTCTTGGCTGACAATTTATACAGAAAAATATAAAATACTAATCCAATATCCGCAGCAATAACTGAAAGATCCATAACTCTTGCATCAAAATAATACAAAATTTAGTTTTACACTTAGGAAAAAGCCCATTTTAAGCTGTAGGAAGGAGATATTTCACCCTCAAAATAGTTGCTTTGCTGAAAAGAGTAACTATAGGAATGGCTTTCAATTACAAAGATAACTACCTTTCCTCCTCATACATAGACTCATTTATCCCAACCAAGCAGAGAGGTGAGTAAAAGGGACAAATGCTGAAACCAGTTATTTTTGCACAGAACATTTAATAACAGATTTGATCTCTGTTTACCAGCAGCAGAGGAGACCTTCTGCATTGCTGTTCATCATTAGGGTTACTTAAAAAAACAGCCTACTAAGATGTATGAATTTCATGTTTGCATATGTATTCATCACTAAACAATGTTTTAAAGAGATTTGGTATGAACACTGCATATAAATTGCTGTCAAACTCTAGGTGTTTTGTCCTAAAGGAATTTAAGTCTAACAGGAATTAGACTACATAAATTCCTAAGTATTTTCCAGATGCATAACTTCTATTTCCAAATAGAGTACTTTTGTAAACTTCAAATGCTTTCCAACATAGATTGCAGGACTGCACTTGAGGAAATAAATAAATAAATAAATAGAAAGTAAAGCATATCTGTTCTTTATCCCTTCTCTCAGATAGAGCTTGTTTCTGCTAAAGCTGCTGCCCACGAAGTCCCTTTAAAGCAATACAGAAAACACTGAAGGGCACGGCACAGAGAGAGGGAGAAGACACCGACAGATTTCCATACTCTTCCATCCAATCCTGTGTCTCATATATCAAAAGCATTTAAAAAAATCAGTATCCTGCGCATTCTTCATACAGGAAATATGGTCTGAAACTGAAATGTATTCCGAGAACACTTTTAGGAATATTCTAGCATTATATATACAAAAAAAACCCCAACACACTTATAAATGGGCATATACATGTATTCTAAAAGTCTGTAAACCAATAAATTGTATTGATATAGCTAAGCAACATCCATCCATGCAGTCTTGTGTAACGTGGCTGCTAAAATGACTCCTTTTTATTTTATGCCCCAAAGAACACTGAGATCAGGAGTGAGTCTCCTTTTTAGTCATGAACCAACTGTCTCCCTATACAGCTGTCTCTTGCAAATTTTAAAAAACCCAAAAATGACAGAGGCATTAATATATTAATGCTTTAATAGCTCCCAATTCCCACCTCAGAACACACATGCAGCTTCCTTCTCAGTAGCCAAAAATTATCCACAAAAAAATCCAATACCAAATATCCAACTGTGCCAAATATCCAACTTTGTCAGTTTGGACCCTGTCATTAAATGAAGTTGAATTGCACACATTACCTGTTTTTTTCTTCATCAATGAAGAAAATACTCCCTAAAAATGACAGCGGCCTAGATGATCTGAAGCTGATATGACATATCAGTTCTTTGTTTGTGCCATCTGGTAAAAGAACAATATCTTGTCCTTCTGGGAACTCTACACAAAAAGGGTAAATCCTTTCACCATCTTCACGTTCAAGCTCTGGAATTTCAACTTGAAATCGTGATTGCCTGTGTTAAAAATAAATAATAATGATGTTTGTACTCACAGGATGACAGTAATAAAGTTGATTTTACAGTCACACGTCTACAAAACTGCTTTTCAGTGTAAAATACAAAAAATAATTTCAAGTCTGAGTATAAATCAACTAAAAAAATTAAAATTCCTTTAGTGTTTTAATGCTAGTTTGTTTTCTACATATGTATCTGAACATTTTATACTGACCAACAGCAGCTCAACATCCAAATGAAGAGCAATTTCTACTAACTGTGCTACAAAAGGCACAGTTATTACTTTTTTACTTCAGGTTTCCTAAACTTAAAGCTTTCATTAATATTGATTAAACTGCATTATTGCACAACAAGGCAAAGCAAGTTTTAAAACAGAAATATTACAGTGAAATTTGTGAAGATATTTACGATGCTCTCCCCAGTTATGTAGATTTAGGTTCCAGTTCTGCGATAAGAATGGCATGAGTCCAGACCTATATGGAATCCTTTCATTTCCAATGGCTGAGATACTGATAATAGTCAAATCACTTGGTAAATTACAACTCAAATGAGATGAGTAATGATAATTCTAAGGCAATATTAATTTCATTAAATTTACAGCAACTTGAAGAGTTTTGTGCCTACATAAGCACAACACGCTAATATTACTGCTCTTTAATAATTGCAAATACAAAACTCAAATCTTAGACACCAGAAAAGCATATTTCAACACCCATGTACGGAAAAGTGTTTGGAAAGATTAAAATATTAAGATTTCTATCAAATTGGAATAGGTGTGGTGATCAATTACGGTGCACAATATGAAAATTTAAAAACTCTAATAAATTCATATAACAAGATATTTCCACAGAAATATGAAAAACATTTTGATTATTTATAATATTGACAGGATTAAAACATTTATGCTTCTTTCTTTGGGATTAAAATCTTGATTAGGGAGAGAAAAAAAAAAAAAAAGGAAAATGTCCAAACCCCCACCAATTGTCCAAACAGTTAAGACTTCAAAGCAGTGTTTTATAACATGTGCAGCAGAGATAATAAAACAGAAAGAGTTTATCTGATCACAATTCAAAATACAGAAAGAAGGCTATGATCTTAGTATCTGGCTAAAGTTAACAAAACATTAACTCTTTTCTTAATTTCTGTGCTGTTCAAAGTAATTTTAAAAGCATCTGACAGAGTGACTATATCAGAAAATGGCCATTTCATGAAGCAGGAGCATTTTGAGAATAGAACATGGGCTTGTTGAATGTACAGCAATATTATGTGAGTTTTCTCTATAATACACAGTCTCTTTCCTCTGACGAGCAGAAAATTAGCATTAATCTTCACAAACAAAAAAGTACTTCACTTTTTGAGAAGAAAACAAAAACAAGAACTATTCAAGATTTCTGTAATAAACCTTTTTGAGATTTTTACCTTAAATAATCTTGTGGAATGATATTGATGCTCTTTTCAGTTTTCACATCCAGAGGAACTGGCATCAGAATTAAAAAGGGTGGATCAAAATTTATTTTTGGTGACTTCATAGTGCCAGACAATGATATTTTGTACTGTGATGGATTATCATTTAAACACACTGACATTTCAGATGCGTATGTTCCAGGACAAGCTGTTAAAAAAGTAAAAAAAAAAACCAAAACAAAATAAACAAAAAAATGCAAACACATGGAACTAAAAGAGTTATAGTAAGAGGGTTTCATTTCAGGTTTCGTTTTGGGGTGTTTTTTAAAAGTAATCTGCATTGCTTTCTTACTCAAAATATAGCTTAACATACAGTAAATGTTATATCAGAATAATTAGTTAAGACGGTGCAGAACACTTGCTTGTAGCAAACCAGAAATTCATTTTATAATTTGTTCTTCACTTGCTGCACTAATATTCCTTTACATAGAACACCAATGTAGCACTTCTCAGAATTTTAAGCATTGCAGTAATATTATAAATCACACTAATTAACAGAGAATGCTAATTTTATAAAGGAATAAATATCAGAAGTAACTGAATACCACAACAAGAAAAAAATGGTGCCTTTTAAGATGGCTTTTCCTACATTTTAGCAGATGACCCTAAAATCTATGCTGTCGCCAAGTCAGCTTCACACCAGTCAGCAGGACGGGTACTACCCTCTACTGAGAGCCCCTCGCATCTCCTTGTGTTCTGCCCCATCTCATACCATCTTGCTAACTGCTACAAGGCAGTTTTCTCTAGGATGGAAAAGCACATTTTCTTTCACTGATGCAGGATGTAAGGTGCTTCCTTCCACAACTGTTACACTATCCAAATGGTGCTCCAAACCACACACTGCAAGTTACCAGGTTTTCGGTCATTCCCACCTACCGAAGAGCTAGCAAAATTAACAGTTTTGATGGCCTGGTAATGAACACCTCTTGCATTTAGAAACAAATCTGCATGATGTGTTGTAAGAACACTCCAAAAGTTTAATATTTTCATTTTCAAGAAAAACCTTTCCCTTTGATTCCCTTCTGCCATCGGATTACCAAGTATGGAAAACAATAGCAAGATCGCACCTTTTTATGGCACTTAGCCCTTTCATGAATTAGAGATGAGAGGCCAACATGGTATTTTTTACATGCTTGTAAGAAAAGATGTCCTATACATTACTCCCATATACAAGTTAGATAGTCTACTGTCCTACAGCTGTGCTGTAATTAAACCGTATTTCTGATATCCTATCTCCACACATATGAATGACATATAGCAAAGGAAAGTGAAAGGCTGTAACCAATAAGTGACATAGGGATGGAACACCCTGAAGGAAGAAAACTAGAGGATCATATCTCAATAACAAAAAACATGTAATTTTCACTTACTCACATTTTAAAATATTCATATTAACCATAGTTCCAAGTTAAACTTTCAGAAGTTAGAAAAGAATAACGTTAGGCTTTCCTCATGGAAAACTTTTCATCCATACTGTACATAACAATTCTAACCAATCCATTAACTACACAATTTGCCATAGAATCCCTGACTCACTCAGAAGGCAGAACAGACAGTGCTTATCCTGCATCACTGATCATTCTGTCTGTGGCTCCACACATCTACTAACATTAAAATTCCACAGAGCATGTAGGCCAATAATTTATTGTTTATGTCAGAAACATCAAGATGTTGCAATACTGACTTCATTTTAAACAGTCACAAAGACAAAAAAAGTGAATGACTTCATTAAGGTTTGTTCATTAGTTTATAATGCCTAGGACCAATGTTTTCATGGTATTTCACGTTAAATAAATCACTTTGAAATTAATGAGAATTATGTCCTCAAATAACAGCTGAAGTAATGAATTTATTCTATTAATCAGACCTGTCATGACTATTGTAAAAGCTTGCACTGCTGTTATCATTCTGATATATCACTATTAATTTCTATAAGACAAACAATAAGCAGTCCAGCAGATGTGAAAATGTTCCTAAGTGAAATTTGATGGCATTTACAAATCTGCCAATTTGAATTTGCCCAGAGCTAACAAAAATCTGTAGAATTAGATGGGAAACTTCCTCTTTGTCTTCTCTAGATATATTTATTAGAGGGAATAAGCATTCATCACCTTACTTTTGGAAAAAAAATCTCAATAAAGGAAAGCAACTTCTTAAAGTACATTTGTGCATATATTCATTAGCTGCTTCATTTTCAGTCTAATTTGCATTAGAAAGCCCATCCAGTTCAGAGTTCTTTACTCCCTACCATGCTATCCTGGGACCACACTTAATGCAGATTCCTTGTTAAAAGAAACATAAACAAATCATATTTCTGCTGAAAGTCAATTATATGACACTTGCACAGGTGCAAGTTGTCCTCCTGATACTGCTCACAGAATTCTGGAGAAGTACTTTCAAGTTTTCACACCTTCTGCCCTATCTGTTTCAGTTACAATTTAAAGCAGCAGCATAAGTCAGTTTAAATGGTCGCCTCTTTAAGGACGTTCATATTCCCTGTTCCCCTCTAGCTGCACAAATTTATCTTTTTATCCTTTCCCCCCAGAAGTCTTATCTGTATAATAGCATGGGGTTTGATCTTTTGAGAGTGTGTGGGAAGAAAGTAAAATCACCATCTGCTCTTCTCACCCTCGTAAATTCATACCAGATTCTTATTCAGTGCCTAGACTTGTCTCCAAAATAAATATTTTTAGTGTAGTTGCTTTGGACTTTCTGATAACTCATTCCTTATTGCATACATACACCTTCAGCATAAATCAGTGCCAATGAAGAATTTGCAGACATTGAAATACAGACTTCAAAGCAGAAAAGTCACAGATAGTTAAAACTTAAAGGTAAGCCCCATAAGAAATGAAGAAAAAAATAACCAAAAGTAATCTAATCATTTCTTCACAGAAACTGTGAACTGGCATAGTTATTTAATACCTTACAGCTGCAGAAAAAAAACCCTAGAAGATGGAGGTTGTGATGGTCATCTGTGCCCCTTACTTAATCATCGCACCTTCCAGGAGCACTGCACTCCTGTTAACTCACAGGCACATTTGTGAGTATTTTTCCAAACAGGATCCCAGAGCACAGATTTATTGCAACTTACTAAACTGCAGGTGACTTTTTTTCATATCACAATAAGATACAGTGAATTTTTTCATATACCTTTAATGTATTATTCTCTAGTACAGAAGAGGATCATAATGATATACTCGCAGTTCTCAAAAATCTCTGTTAGATTTAGTATATTTTTTTAACAGGTAACATCATACTACCACACATTACATAAACTCTTCCATTTAATTTAACACTGTAGCTTATTATAGCATTTGGCACTGTCATTATTATAAATATTATGGCATATTTAAACAAAGTAATGCACGCTCAAAGTTCATTTTCAGGTTTGTTCACTCCCACATAATACAACTTTACACTACAAATCTATGAAGGTGGTTAGCACACCATATTCATTAACTGGGCCTCCTGCATGGGTTTTGAAGTATCTCACGTTTTCTTACAAGGGAGAGTAATTCTATTCAGCAAAGCTATAGCCCAAGCAGGCTATAAATCATGGAAAAATACTTAGAAATTGAATTAAGGGCAATTGATTTTTATAGCTATTTATGATTTTCTGTAAACAAAAGGTATGAGAAGACTGAAAAAATAAAAATAACTTCAAATAACAATTCCTTATTAGTCATATTTATGTATATATTACATCTGCATCTACACATACTACTTATTGAGTAATTCACAATACTGGCATTTATTTCTATGCTGTTCTCTGCTTGACAGTCTTTGCAACACACAAGCAATTTTAATACATTCTCACGATGCAAACACCTGTAAAATAAAACAACCATCATATGGACGATCTTTGGCCTATTCATTATCACATGATCTTTCTCCAGCTACTGCAGAAAATTGTATAGGAAATATATTATTAAAAAAATTTCCTCTCTCTTAAATGCCAGAGAGTCTCCTCTGGCATTTAAGAGTGGTCTCCTTAGAAGAAGGAGAAAATGAGACCCTATGCTCATGCATGCCCTAAAAATCATGAGCTATCTGGAAATACAGATTTATCCTTTTCATCTTCCAAGGCTAATACTGCCCTAAGCAATTTTCTTTTTCAAGCTATACACATTAGGCTTAATCAATGCAAAATGCAGCTATTGTATCTCCTATTAGAAGAATATGTTTCTCATATTCAAAGCAGACAAAAAAGTTTATATGTATTCTTCACAATCAATTGTTTCAATAGGACTCACAATTATTCTAATGATAGGCATACACTGCAAAAATATCTATTAGAAGACCAAAGTTACAAGACTTGTTTTGTACACTTTATTATCTGAAATACTGCAGGAAAAAATATAACATCCTACGGAAAGCAAAGTAAAAATTTATGAAAGGTGAAAAAATGTTTAAAAGGAAGAGAGTTATAGAAACCTACATGTGTATTTTTTAATTGCATCTCAAGGAACAACAGAAGGTTATGAGTGGTTTTTTGTTTCTCACTTTCCAACCTTCTGTATTTCCATTTCTCTTTCCTCTACACTCTTACTCCAAAGACCTGGGTTCACAATATATTTTTATTCCTTGACCTCTTTTTACCTGTTTTTCCTGTGAGCTGCATCTCAACAGTTGTTTCTCAAAATTCAGACATTTACCCAAAGACTTTCTTCTGACTAGGCACACTTTCCAGGTGTGCTTTGAGTAGATCCTTCCATCTTCCATAAGTAAATAGAGATTTCATGTTGATATTTCTAAAACTTTGTAAAACTGACTATCTAAAAAGAGATAACTTCCAGATTTTTCTTCTGCAATATCTCTCTACGTTTTGTCCAATCTTCTTGTCATCCTGCTCTCACTGTTTAACCCCTCCTGATTTTATATCATTTTGTCACACTCTGGGACAATATTTTCATTCAATTCACATAGTATCCTCAGACTTTTTAATTCATATTGCTCCCAAAAAAAATTCTTTAACAAAAATTTTCATCTATTTTTGTTTTATTTTGATTACCTACAAAAGTTATCACTAACAAATGGTTGAGGACCTACATAGATGAGAGGAAGATGAGATCACATCATTTAGTTCCAAACCCAAGGACCAGATGAAGTACAAAATAGAAACTACCTAATAAAAAAAATCTTTATTGCATTGAACACGTTTTTATGGCCATTTCATAAACATATGGTTCAGAGACAAAAATCAGGGGGTTTGCAATTTACTTTGGAGAAAGTTGGGGAAAAGGGGAGAAAGTAGGGGGAAAGGAGACAAAGTGATGCATCAAAGCCAGAAATATGCTCTAAATATTTTTGCTCAGCCTTCAAATTGTAAGTGGCATTTAACTTTCTTCTAGTAGTTTAATTTGTAATAATATATAATTTAATAGAGGAATTTAAATACATACTTCATGGACAGTTCAGAAGTGTAAAAACTAAAACTATAGATAATGATTGGGTCAGAAATTTTCCAGGTACTATATGCACAAAGAAATTCTACTTCAGAAAAGTCAGAATTTGCTTCTCAAAACAAGAGTCAAAAGAATTTAAACAAACAGGTTTCTAAATAATTCTGCAAAAATCATTATATATTAATTACTTTTCCACTTCATGAAGCAAAATCACAAGCTGATGTGATTTTTCTTCAACCGTAAGTTGAAGGCAAAAGCTACCAACAAGGCATAAAACATAATGGAAAAATGCTTTGAAGTACAGCAAGCAACTCCCAGCAACGCATACAATTAAATACTGCTCTTATGTATTCAAAACATACTTGCAGAGCAACATTTAATGCTATCTTCATAGAATCATACATAACCATAGCAAGACTCATGCCCATAATTTTTTTTTTTAATTTATAATTATATTAAATCATTCCTGGTTCTTAATTGAGGTTATAGATTTCAATCTTATCATAAAAGAACAGCACCAACATCTTACTTTACGACAGGGATGCTCACTAACTGATTCAAGATCAGATCCAATCAACAAAACAACTTTTCTTCCCCTTGAGAATGCTGGGGCCCCCCAAAACAAGGCCAGTTAAAACTGTCAAAAGATTCTGAGTACTGAAAGCAGCAGCAGCGTATGCTGGTGTACTTTATCAACTCAAACACAGTGTTACATTCCTCTCTACCCTAAACACTTGACTGAGAATAAGGCAGAATCCTAATACTACAGAATCATCAAGTTGGAAGAGACCTCTGAGACCATCGAGTCCAACCGTACCTGTCTCCTTACTAAACCATGTCCCTAAGAAACTCATCTACCCATTTTTTAAACACTTCTGGGGATGGTGACTCCACCACCTCCCTGGGCAGCTGTGCCAATCCCTGACCACTCTTTCAGGAAAGAAATTCTTCCTAATGTCTAGTCTAAACCTCCCTTGGCGCAACCTGCAGCCATCTCCTCTCATCCTATCACTTGTCACTTGTGAGAAGAGCCCAGCACCCATCCCATCACAGCCTCCTTTCAGGCAGTTGTAGACAGTGATGAGGTCTCCTCTAAGCCTCCTCTTCTCTAAGCTAAACAACCTCTGTTCCCTCAGTTATTCCTCATAGGACTTGTTCTGCCATTCCTCTTCTGTTGTATATGGTTGAATACCATCTTCCTACATGCTCCCAAGTTTTGTCAGAGATCTATTTTACATTTTTTACTTAGGGTCTGGTTGCCTAAGTGGACTACTCAGAAAATACCATAGCTAAGTGATTTTTTTTATCTCATTGAGGCAGGAAATTTCTATTCTTATCGAAACTATGTCTATTTACAAAAAAAGTTCACATGCATTCGAAGTATTCCTGAAAAGCTTTAGTATTTAAGTTAGTCAACCTAAAGATACATGAAGTAGCAGTACTGAAAACAATTCAGCTACCCCAGTCTTTGATGCTTCCTATGAACAAAACTTGATGCTTTATATGTGCAAACCAGACTTTTCAAATAAGGATATCAAGTGATTCCATGCTTTGTGTTATGTCTGCAGCTGTCTTGTTTACTCAGAACAACAACAAACCATGTTTTTGGCATTTTAGTCACGTTAACGGGAAGTTAATCAAAACAAGCACTAGTGAAGGTTCATCATAAAAAGTCAATTAAAAAAAATCTATGAAAACTGTATCTTGGCCAAACTACCTGTAGAAGAATTCAAAAAATTACTTACGGGGGCAGAAGAATACGGCAATACTGATTTTTTGTCCTGGATCAAGAAATCCAGACTGCAGACTAAATCTGAAAACACCGTCTTCTGTATTTTTCCCTGGATCTTCACAATCCAAACGCCATGTCAACTGCTGCCTTGAGATATTCTTCAGTTCAAGCTTCTGTTTTTGCAGAGAAAGGAGGTAAAAGGGAGTAAGTAGCAGACACCATGATACTTTTCACATTGCTCTATTCTAAGCATTCTTTATGCAGTCAGATGAGAGTGAAAGCGAGAAATCACTAGTGAGAAATGAAGAATCCAGTTTACTACATTTATAAGGTGAAAAGATGAGTATGCCTGTCAGCACAGACTAGATGCTTTCCAACTACCACATTCAAAGGGCAATACTTTCCAGAATGGAAAAAACTCACTTACGCAAAGTAAATACACCAAAGCATCATGACAGGAGTCTTTAGCTAAACAGAAATGGTGAGTTTTGCCTGCTACAAATGAAGCACAGCAAACAATAAATGCTGTGTCTCATGACATCTAGACTTACACGTGGATGTGATGAAAAAGCAAGAAGTTCAGAATAGGTTTTCAAAACCCATACTTTCAATTCAATAAGACGACAGTGGAAACAAGCAAACAAAACAATTCCATTCCTTTATCTCAGAGTTACTCTTTCAATCCTAACACATCCACAGCTAGTAGAAGGCCTTGACTTGGTATACCATTTTTCTCTGAAAATAACTGAAAAAATTTCAAATGTTTTCTTCATTGCCACAAATATTTTTTTATAATTTCAAAAAAAGCCTTTGGAATTAGAAATAATGAATAATGTTATGGTTATGTTTTGCATAGCCAAATTCTCTATGTTGCAAAACAGAATGCCTGTGGTCATATATCCTGTTTAATGCCTCTTTCCTATTAAGCCCTAAATCCTGATCAGGAATTTTCTGGGAGGCTGCCATTTGGCACAGATCAGTACCATACAACATACTGGAACAGCAATTTAATTGAATGTACCATCATGGCACATCAATTGCATTCCTGCACTGTCACTGTCTAGTTTACTAGTGGAGGCAGAAAAAATTCTGGAGATAAGCTATTTCTTACACAACTCATAGCCAGTTTCTCATGGTGCCCATGCTTTCTTATGTAACAGAAAGTCAGAACAAGTCGAATTTTCAGTTTTGGAAAAATACATAGAGATCAAATGACAGATATAAAATCAAAAATTGAATAGAATGACAGCAGGAAAACTCTTAAATATTTAAACCATATATTCCAAACATGACTGAATTTTTTGTTCAAAATCTGTATCCTTTTCCCAGTCATTTTTCAGTAATTAAAAGCTATAGTTAAGAATAACACCTGTGATCACATACCTGAGAATCCAGACTTCCATCAACGCTATTGAAATGTATGGCATTTGAATGCTGTACAAATTCAAATTTCATTGAGGAGAATTCCAATGGTGAGTTAAGTCCTGTTGGAAAAAATAATTTACTATGTTTATACAGCATTACTTTGACAAATATTTCCTCAAAGTCCTCACACACATTTAAGCAAAAATGTTTATTTCCTTATTTTAAAGCTGTATTTCCTTTCTGTTGTTCCCACACTACATACCTACTTACTATAATTTAAATTTCTGTCTTATTAGGATCCTCTAGTCATATATCCTCTAGTCTGCCTGCGCTGGCAGGAGTGCAGGGACAAGGAGCTCAGTGCTGCCACCAGGTAGAAACAAGGATGCCAGGCCAGATAAAGCAAGGCTCAGGGCTGAATTCAGCCTGCGGGCCATGAGTTTGCACCCATGCCATAAACAGATAGCCACATGATCTTCCTAATTTGCATGAATGCATTTATATTTGTGATGGTAATCATCAGAAAATACTTCTTTTATAAAAAGAATGACATTTCTCTTAATTTCTTATAGCTAGAACAAAGAAACCATCACAAAGGATGATGACTTAGAAAAACCTAGGTATATGTTCCCACAGACTCATTTTGCTTCTTGATTGAACACTAGAACAGGACCTAGTAAGCATACAGTATCCTTCTGTTAAAATCTGCAAGTTTGTTTCACACTCAGTGAGGATGTGTGTTCATCAGTTCTCTGCCTAAAAAGCAAAAAGGATTTCCTAATCGCATATCTAATTATGTAAACAACAATACTATCTGTATCTCTAAAAAGCACAGGCATACAAATTCTAAAAACTAACATTGCCTCAAAATAGGAACCTAATCTGCTGGAATGGTTCCACCAAAATGCAGTTATGTCACCCATGAAGTCTCCACCTCTCAAAGAAACTGCCTGTGCAAGGAAAACACAGCACAACTGAAAGAGCAGAAGGGAAAGGAAAAGAAAGAAAATTATCTAACTCACAAAATATATTGAGATTGATTATTAAAAAAAAAAAAAAGCAAAATTCAGCTCACGTGAGGTCACTACACTGAAAATATGTAATATGTCCTCTTCCTTTGTGTATGGCTAAGGTAGGGCTTCTCTCTTTTCCAGATGAGTTTTCTCATTTGGTTAGGTTTGGTTTTTTTCTCTTTCAGCGTTTTCTTACAAACCAATAAGCAGTCTCCAAGTATTAAGAGATCTGCTTTCCTTCCCAGATACTGAAACACGTTGTTTTTCAAAAAAATTCAAAAAAAGATCCCTGATGGACAGACAACATATTGACTACACTGAATTTAGAAGACCAAGTTGACTGGTCTGAGATTATTGTTCTTTTCTCAGGGTGAACAATCCTAAGTACAAACATCACATATAAGCTATTGATTTAAGTGCCAACTGCACTGTCCTGCGGAGTCTGAATCCCAGTCACCCACAACAACTGCCACAGGGTAAAAAAAAAATAAAATATATCAAACAAATGTGCCATAGGCACATAGTAGTGAGCATTAGGCATATTGGTAAAATCAAAACTTAGAACTTTTAAGATACATCTTACCCTCTATTACATTTTAAAGTGATAATCTGAATGATGAATTAATAACAGACGTATGTTTTAACTTGTTAGACTGTAATAAAATTACCAAGGTTTTTTTAACAGTAAAACCAATTTGACTAGTTGCCTGCATCTGTACAATTATGTGAAATACTGAGTAGTCAAGACAGTTACTTAGACTTCTCTCCCTCTTCCCAGCTCATCAAAATTCTCAGTAAGAATATAATTCCAGTACTCAAATTTAAACAGAAGATATTCTTAATTATTTCAACTACTTCTTAGAATTAAAAATATTATATATTCATTTTAATACTATGATTGTCCTATAGTCATCCTCCAAAGAAATTCTATGCAGCAGAAGTACAAATTTGTGACAAAATTTAGATAAGATTGACATTTACTAGTGAGACTTAGTGATTCTATCAATTCATTATTCCACAAAGAAAGGGAAAAGGAAAAAAACATTTTCTTTTTTCTTAAGGTTATATAAAGAACTTTTGCACTAGAATTTAGTCATTTTGACTCTTTTATTTTTTATTTAGAGGCCCGCTTTCTAATATTCTTATACACATATGTACATTTCTCTTTACGTATTCTTAAACTAAATATATTTAGAAATGTTTAATATTAATTTACTTCCATCAATGGATCTAGAGAAGGTCTCCGAAATTCCACTGATATCTTACAAGATCTCAAAAGTAACAATGAAGTTAAAGTGCCATAGAGAGGAAAAAAATAAAACCTAGTAAACTGGAGTTGCTTTTATCCCACATTATGCATTTAATTGGTCCACTCAGCACTTAAGTCTCATCTCAAATAAACAGTGACTACATATTAAAAACTGAGATGAGGAAAGCTAGCAGATTCAAGTATTCCAATGTGTAGCTCTACATGACTATAAGGATCAGACAGGAGACTAAAGAGAACCACAAATTATTCCTAAGGAAAGCAGAGAATCATTTAAGATAGCAATTCCTTGCTGCCGGCAAACAGCCTGTAACTTCAGCCATTAACTGATTCAGACAGGCCAGAAAATTAGAGTTCTGCACATAAAAGCAAACAGAAGAAAATGGACTAATATACCACCAGTTCTCTCAGATAGGATCAGGGCCAGCTGGAGGCATTTTAAAGGAGTCTTAAATATAGCTAAAGCTCCTACTTTTAACAGGGTAAAACCTGGGGGGGGGATGTATGGATGACATACTACTTTTCTATTTCTACACCTCAGATGAACACTTTTCAGCGAACCTAATTTTCATACAAGGCAAATAGCTACCAAAAAAAAAAATAGCTAAAAAAAGCTACAAAAAAAATCCCAGCACATCATAATTATGTGTAGAAAATTCAACTTTACTCATCTTTAAAAATACAAATCAAAATTTGAAAATTTTGCTAGTTTCCAAGAAATATACAAATTACACAATTATCAATCAAGTTCTCATTAAGTAGTAATTCTCTGCAATTAGAATACAAGCAAAAACATCACTATAACTATAAGTATCCACCACCATCTTACATCACTAGTTTACCTACCAACTGCTTTAACTCTGCAGACTGGAACCGTCATAGTCACCACCTGTGGCTGAGGGGCAAGGATATGCTTTAGAGATCCAACAGAAGTTGCAGATGCAGGGCTTGGCTTTGTCAATGGGAAGTCAGCCTGAGGAGTGTTCACTGAAAGAGTGAAGTCATATTGTGCCACCTAAAGGACAAAAAAGTCATTGTGGTCACTCTCCCAAAGAAACTGTAGGTGCTTCTTGAACCTTCTGAGCAGTGTTACTTCTTTCAGAAGAATTACTGAAATTAACATAGAACCTGAACGTTAAGTAAGATGTTTGTTTATTAGTACCCAGTACCAGCCCTTAGAGCAAGCAGTGACGAGCTGGTTTTCCCCCACCAAATTAAAAGTGTATATCCCAAATTATTGGAGTTATCTGCTCCACTACAGACAAGGCTTCTGGGCAAATCACTGTGCTGTATTTCCTCTCCAACTGCTCTCGTGAGTGAAGATTGAAGAAATGGTCCAAATGCATAAGCACAAGCAAAGAGGGAAACAAAGCTATGTGAGTTAAGAAAGCCTTTCTCAAACACTGAGGAGATAAAATCAGCTCTTACAGTATACCCAGCATAGACAGAATGGGCTCCGAGTTCAAGGTGGAGCATGAGTTAAAACTGACAAACACCAGAAAAAAAGACCTCTCTCTTAAAACCTTTGTCATTGAGTGCCACTGAATTCCAGGAGTCCAAATTCCAGTTATTTTGATCTTAGTTTTCTCTCTGCAATCACATCCCCAAAGAGCACGTCCAGAGAAGGGCAACGAGGCTGGTGAGGGGGCTGGAGAACAAGCCCTACAAGGAACGACTGAGGGAACTGGGGCTGTTTAGCTTAGAGAAGAGGAGGCTGAGAGGAGACCTCATCACTGTCTACAACTGCCTGAAAGGAGGCTGTGATGGGGTGGGTGCTGGGCTCTTCTCACAAGTGACAAGTGATAGGATGAGAGAAAATGGCTGCAAGTTGCGCCAGGGGAGGTTTAGACTGGACATTAGGAAGAATTTCTTTCCTGAAAGAGTGGTCAGGGATTGGCACAGCTGCCCAGGGAGGTGGTGGAGTTGCCATCCCTGGAGTGTTTAAAAAACGGGTGGATGAGTTTCTTAGGGACATGGTTTAGTAAGGAGACAGGCACAGTTGGACTCGGTGATCTCAGAGGTCTCTTCCAACCTAGTGATTCTATGATTATATGATATATATTCGCAACCACCCCTCATATTTACCATGAACTTTTCCTTAGAACATACTTAAATCTTCCATGTAGCCTATATTCCCCAGCTTTATATCACAGACAAGCAGCTTTCCACAATGAATAATGTAAATAGTGTTCAAAGCCATCATTCAAAACACTGAAATAAAACTAAATCTTTCCACTGTATATGGTCAGAGTTGGTGCACCAGCAGTACCCTGTAATTCCACAGCTGCAGATCTTCCATAGAATTCATTTCTTACATCACAAATTCTATTCTTTCATTTTAAAAAAAAAAAAAAGTCATTAAAAATGCCAAAAATAACAAAAAACACCTGTCACTTCTCTGCAAAACCTTAAGCAATAAGCTCTGACAGGTGTGACTTGCTCTATTTATCTCAATCAAAGGCACTGGTAGGCTTCATTATTACACAGCTGTGTCTTTTGTCTTTTCTCCAAGATGCTTGAATTTGTTGTTTTCCAGCAGGGTCAAAATTAAAAAGAAAGAAAAAAGAAGGATCCAGTGCCCTCCTGCACCTTGCTTTGCCTGTTTTCCTTAGCAGGCCATGCATGACACTGCTGCTAGGGGGTGGATCATTCTGCCTGGAGAAACACAGTAACGGTTGAGGAATGAAGATGAGCAAATATTTAAAGCGACCACAATCTGTCTGTTTCCCTGGCACAAAACCAAAGGGATAAGATACTCCTTACTGTTACCTGGACAGGTACCTCATAGAAAGAGAGCGAGGGTCAGAAAAGCCATGCTTCTATGGTTGTCAGAGAGTACAATTTAAAACAGTTAAAAAATGACAACTGCTAGCTATCAATCAATAAATAATCATTCTTGGCTCTGTCCCTAAATAAGGATGAGGAAACTACAACAGATATTTGGCCAGATATTCACGGGAGTTGTTTGTTAGGTTGGGTTTTTTGTTTAATTACAAAATATTTTTTCTATTCAGCATTGACATGAGAACCATGCCTAGCCCACCACACATCCAGCTGACTGTTTCCTTTACTGCAGTGAAAAAAAACCTGAAATGTAATTGAAGTGTCTCTCAAATAAAATTACACTAAACCAGGAAAGAAATCAGCATATAACCTGTACAGAACCACAACATTAAGAAGTATTTACTACCTTACCTATTCATATATATTTTTGCATACTTCTTTCCCTTACAGCTCTGCCTTTCACAGCCAACAAACACCAAGGTTAAACTCTCTCCAGCGAGGCAGAGAGCTCTGTCATCTCTAATACCTTCTGACACACTGGAGTAACAGGAAGGCATAGCTAGGCCGTGTCTGAGCAGCACTCCAGCCATAATATATCAACTTCATTTTACCACTTAGAATATTGGGAAAATTATTTCAAAAATTTTTAGGTATTATTTTATTAGCATGCCACTATACTGCAACTCTGAGAGCATTTTTTGATGTCATGTATTTGTACATGCGAAGTTTTAATGAGAATTGTAGGAATTATTCAGACTTCCCATATATTTGCTTCATTTGTTGATTTGAAGCTTTTTGAGGCAGAAGGAAAGCTATCACCAAGTTGATATTCAGCAGGAGAATTCAAGACTACATTCAAGACTAAATTACTTGAAACCTTACGTTAATAATTCAAGTAGTTTTAATAAAATTTTAAAGCACATTAGAATAATTTCACACTTTTGTAATTTTTTTTATCAACGCTTCTGAATTTTTTGGTTTTAATTTTTCCTTAGTTCTAGTACCTACCTTCTTAGCAATAAGACCAATATAGTGGGGGGTTGTTGGTTTATAGAGTAGTGTTGTCAGTAATGAGTACAACAACAGCAGGAAGTTTTAGTAGAAGCAGAAGGCAGACTGAAAAGAGTGCTGTATCGATGGGATACAGCATTTTTGTAGCAGCTGGGAGGTAAGCTGGGTAAGAGCAGTTGTCCAGAAAATGGTGATGAGATCAGAGAAACAGCTGTTCAAGCGCAGAGGCACAAAATAGCGCTTACAACCATAAAACCTAAAGAGGGGAAGCTCAATATACAGAGGAAGTTAGCATTTTTTCAAGACTGAAAGTCAGGAAAGAGGAGGAAGAAATCTGGTGAGAAAAAGCCAAAATCTAGAAATGAGGTAGAATGATAAAGAACTCCGATCCAATGGGGAATATTTTGAGAATCGGCAACTACTGAGAGGTTCAGATCACAGTAAAAGATGCTGGAACTTGGACCACTTTCTTAACAGACCTATGCTTTTTTCGTTTATTCTACTTTACGGAAGTTAAATTAAAGAAAAGCTACAGCATCCTGGGGGTATATATACTCCCAGATGCTTCCTTTACTCATACCAAACTGAGCAAGACATTTAGTTTTCAAAGTTGTCTTCATTTAACATTAGTCAGCACTACTGCTGGCAGCAATGAGTGCTGCACTAGCTCTCATTGATGTTAACTTCTGACCATCAGTGGGCTGTAAGTGTATTTGGGCATGCCTTGTCTAGCTATAAGTAAGCTGCCCCTAGACAGGCAGGCAGTAACATACTTAGATCAGAAGGTCCCTTTTTGAAGTTCTTTATTCCCTTGCTTCAGAATGAAGTTTTTCTTTTTGCCATAAGTTATTCTCAAGACTGGAAAACCATTTAGACCCATAGTTCTAAAAAAGGATGATATCAGCAAACCCTACAAAGAAATCTGTAATGCAATATATTCCACAGATATTTTTTTTTATCCAACCAACAGGAACAAAACAGATCTGGTGAAATGCAAGAATTCTTTTTTTCCAAATTTATATCAGAATTAAAGTAGACTCCTAGCAGGTATAACTTTGTCTTCAGTTAGGTTTCCATACCACTAGTATCAAATGATAGTTGGAGTGCTCATCAATAACAAACAGTAATACTGAAAAGCAGTTGAGATGGCAAATGAAATAAAAAAGAACCACCTGCTATTTCATCAGTCTTCTGAAGTATTATTTAGTTAGTCACTTGAATTTACAGCAGTGTCAGTAGCAACATTTCTACTCTTAATCCACCCTGCAACTTTACAAGAAAAGAAAATAATAATAGATCTAAATTGTTACGATGGGAAATAGAGTACTGAGAGGCAAATAAAATCCCTGGTTTGATATTTCAGGAGGGGGAGGACGAAGCGTTTATGATTTTAGAATGTTGGTATTTTACTCATCTGTAAGAGGGACAACTGCCCTCCCACTACAGTCTTTCCTACTAGAGTGGAGAAATAAGGATCACTTTGTACAGCAGCACTATGACCAGAGAAATCCCATGCCGTAAGTAAGAACAGGACTGTCAGAGTTTGGGTTATAGTTTCTATCAGTTCATATGTAGTTTCCATCTTATAGGTAATTGTGTGCTTTTAGCTGCTGAGATTAAAGGAAAAAAAAAAAGGAAACTAAATCTACAGTGTAGATTAGAAGTACCTCTGTTAAATACTTGACAAGACTTAAGTAAATCAGTTTATGGAAATGAAATTGAGGCCCTGGAATTTAAATTCTTGTTACCTGTTAATCTTATACATAGTACATACCATTGTATCATCCATAGAACAATGTTACTAGACCCTATTTTAATATTTCTAGACCTTATTTATTATTTTTAAATCAGTATGTTTTTGGCATTCTATTTTTAAAGAACTCCTGACTGAATTTTCTGTAGAGATGTTGATGTCAAAAAAAATAAATTAAAAAATAGCTTAATTAAGCTAAAGTATTATTTTTACCATCATTACCTTGTTCCTATCTGATCCACAAACAGAGCAAACTCCTCAAAAGCAAGTATATTCTCTTCCAGAGTAATTAGATGATACAAAATGAAAAACAGCAAAGAATGGAAACTTGTGAGGTTTGGAAAGTTCTTGCACAAGGACATTAAAATTTTAGCAGCCATTTGCTTTGTTTGTTTAGTGTTATATCCATGGTTTATGAGAAGCTAATTGGCAGTTACAAAGCAGCATTCTGATTCTCATTTCTATTGACAATCTTTCTATTAAAATGAAAAATTTTAAATGTTGTTGAATACTTATTCCAAGCCAAAAAATGTTCTTTAAAAGAATGCTGTTACAGCAGATTTATTTTGTAAATGAAATGCGCATCTTGGAGATTTTTTTCTAGAAAAATAAAAAAAAAAACCCTAATTAAGTTTCAAAGCTTGGCTGTTACAACAGTAAAAATAAATACCTACTCATTAAACGTTCAATCAGCCTTTTCCTCATTTTTGTTTTACATGGTTCTACACTACTATTTTATGTACTTGTTATTTATAAGGGAAGGTAGCTTTGCCACATTCCAATTTCATCATTTTAAGGCAAAAATCTATATTCCTGTATATTAGTCACTGTTTAGCTGGTTTGAATATCACTCTTGGCAAGGGACAGCCACTAAGAAGTACTGTTATAATTACTAAGAGCCTTAACACGGGCTTTAGCAGGGCCAGAATTTTGTCTTTGGAGCAACAACATGCTGCTAGAATACATACATTCCTAGCACTGTATCGAGTCTAAATCTGACTGCCTTGCTTATGAGAATGTTGCATCAGACATTGTCAAGATACTTAAAGATATGACATCTACTGCCTCTCCTCTAACCTCAAGTTCTGCTATGCTATAGAAGGAAATTAATATGGTTTGAAATAGCTCATTTTCTATGCAATCTATTGATTCATGTTCTATCAGGAAAGATCATCTCAGAGTAGTGAATGTGCTATAAATTCACACCATCAGTTATTTCGCAATAGCTTCCAGGTGTGCACAGAATCTGAAATGACATTAATAAGAGCTCTGTGTTCTCAGATAACAGCCTGTAATATGCAAATATTATTTGTGTGATACTGGGAACAAAGGCATTCCCTTTTATTCAAAAATTACAGTACTTGGAAGAGGGAGTGAAAAGAATATTGACCCTTCCAAGATGCACTGTCTCTGATATTCCTTTATTTTTTTAAGGTAAAAATGCAGCTAATGCAACAGGTTTATGTGCTGCAGAAGTGGTCCCCAGCTGCTTGTTCTAAATCTGGTTCATAATATCAAAGATTCAGTTTTCTTTCAGTTTGTTGTTTTCCATATAAGTGGAAACCTCAAATCCTCCATTTCTAAAGCACTGTTTAATATGTTTAGATTACGAATTTGCTATAGTACTCTCTATTGACACCTACTGCCAATAAAGTGATATTTTCCTTAGGTAAAACTACCCCATAAAATCTCATATCTTCAATTTATACCTCTATCAGAAAGCAACTTTGCCAATCTTTATGGCACATAAAAACTCTACTTTTGCGTCCCTTGGTCATCCGATAGCTAAAGCAAAAATAGCTGCAAACACAAAATGACTGCCAGCTTGTTGAATAATTTAATGAACGTGCCCTAATAAACTGATGTTTATATATCTTTGATTTTCAAGTCATTGAGAAAGTGTGTTTTCTTTGTCTAGGCAAACATTTAAGGAAAGCAGCAAAAATTATACAAATGTTATTATAGAACCTGTTTTCTCAAGAATCAGATTACCGTTACAAAAGTACTGCACACACTAAAATGTACATAAAATGTCCTTCTTTCACCACAGAAATATTGCAGGGCATGATTTTAACTTAATGTAATCACCACTACCCCATAAACCTACCTTTTCTGGCATGAAGGACAACAAGCATTGCAAAGCTGACTTTCCCTTTAAGTTAACTGAATACAAATAAGGACTTGAAGAACAGCAGTCAACCACTGTCAAACAAAATTCAGAATCAAATTACACACATTATTACACCAAATATTAACTTTTTAACAACTGCAGTACTTCAAAGCGATTTCCAACATACGGTATCTACCTATTTGTATGGTAAATATTTCTCAAAGTTACAAACAAATACAGTATTTGTCATAAGGACTCTGGGGGTAATTTTGAGAATTGTTAATCACCAGCAACTTTCATTAACGTTATTGATTTGAGAGAACAAAATATTTCATAAAAAACCTCATTGTACTTTGAATAAAAGTGTTAGGCAAGTTAGTTAACTAAATAATGAAAGCTAATATCACAGAGAAAAATAGTTGGCAAAAATCTATAGGCAATCTGACATTTGCTAAATGCTTATTTTTGACAAATGTCATTTTACAGACAAACCAAAATATCTCTTAATTTAAATTAAGCAGCACTTTTAAAATAACTGCTTTAGGTTTTCCTACATCAGAAAATTTGCATACCAGAAACCAACAGATTTTCTCTTAGCATTATCCATTCTTCATTTAATGAAAATTCTGATATGGTAAAAATAAGTACCTGAATGGTCATTAGCATTCAATCTAAAATCCCTATACTGAGAAAAATCAAATTCCACTCTGGTACACGCTTGTCCTTTGTTCTGCAGCAAAAAAGGAATTGCTTTTGTAGAACCGACATAAACACCATCAAAGTCAAACCGCTCCTGTAAGTTTAAAGGAAAAAAAACACTGGGTCAAAGCACTATGAATTCAAGTTTAGAACTTAATAGAATTTTGAAAATATAAATGTTCAAAGATTCACAATTTATAACACAATGACAGTCTTGGTTAATCAATGGCCTTACATAACCCATATCATTAAAATCTTTACAGGGCACAAAATGCAACAGTTAGTTAGAATCCAACGCATTACTCCAGTTATACCATCAGGAAAGTTTTCATCATTCAGTAAACAGATCCATGGATTTCTTTTCCCCTTATTGCCTTTTTTTCCTGCAAGTATCTTAAAGAAATCCTCTCCCTTTTAAGACACATTTTCCAGGTTGTCAAGTTCAAAAGCTAAAGCTGTCGGCTATCATTTAGTGCAACTGTGATATGTACATTTAGTTTTTAATTTCTCTTTCTAAGTTCTTCTCTTTGATAATTTTGTCAGGAAGTTAGCATAGGGGGAAAAATGAAAAATAAGTAGAGATGAGCCACTTTGACATCTTGATAAAGCAAAACACTATCAATCTTACCAGCTACTATAATTTCTTCATACTTACCACATCAATGTTTATTTCAGGCATCTCTACAAATCCACCAATCCTAAAATCTAGCACTCTTGAATTTCGCACTGCTACCTAAGTGAATGGATGACAGTGTAATTATTGACAAGGTCATTTAAACATAACTATCTTGCCAAATCTGTCATAATTACATGAAAAAACATCTTTTTTTAAAAAAAAACAAAACAAAACAAACAACTAACCTACCCCACAGATAACAAGAGTGGAGAGAGACATTCAGCATAATTTGTAATGAAAATAGGAAAATAACTCTGCCCTTATAGTATAATGCATTTTTATTCTGAAAATATGAAGAGCTAAAGAAAATGCCTTAATTTTCTAGAGAGAGAGATTCCAGAGACATGTAGCTTCGAAGAAGAACGAATCATTCTTCTGTGGCATATCATGTTGGGGATAATTATCGCAATCAATTAAAAAAACACACACATTGCTCTTCTGCACACAAAAACAACGTTGCATGAGGCTGTATCACTTGTGATGCTATCACTGTTCACTAGAATGAACAGTTTTCTCCAGCAGGAGAAAGCTGAGTGGATGGGTTAAGTCTATTCAACAGCTGTGAGGTTTGGAAAGTATTTTACACAACACAAATGGCTTGACAGAGGTGCTAGTACGAAGTAGACACTATTCTGAGCAATGCTAAATCTGCTTTGGAAGTGGAAAAAAGAAACGGATACTAGGTTTAGCTGGCATAACATAGGCAGCCACAAAAGATGGAGAATCCAGGATTAGAGTCAGAAAAAGCTTTTCCATTCCATTATCTGACCAAGGACAAGTTCAGGAAGCAGGTATTCAGAAAACAAAATAGTATTAGATATTTATTGCACTTCTATTAACAAATCAAACCTATTAGTAAATCCATCTCTGAGATGACCACAAAAAAAAGTCAAGAAATTGAAGGCACTGCAGTATTCCAGTCCTGCTCCTTTACAGATCATAAAAACTGCAGGTATGTCTACATGATCTTTTAAAAACAATGAATGGTATATTATGTATCAGCTCAAGAGAAGGGCTGGTTTGCTACTTCAGAGCAGAACTGAGACAAAATAACAGAACGGCTCATAGCAAGCATAAACTGCTGTAGAAAATCTTTTTCCATTTTTTTTTTCCTTAAAAAGCATGAGAATGCTAGAGATAAAATCCAAAAGATTCTCATTTCCCCACATCTCCACATGCTATAACACTCTAAAGACAAAGTTCTTGCAGTTTTGAATACCTCCACTCTTGTGTCAAAATTCATTTTTGCATTCGGAGTGAAAGAGATCTGGAGATGAGCACGGCCTCCCACAGGTATCACCCCTTCAGAAGGGGTGATCGTCATTCCAGGCACTGGATATAAATCAAGAACCTTCAAGCACAAACATCAAATATTAATAACATTGAAAAGGTGGTGGGGTCGGGGTGGATTTTTTAAAAAAATACCAATATATCCATCATAAAAATTTTATATTCTACAAGGACAGCCTCTATAACGTACAACCCTAATTCGGACTTACAAGTTTAGGGCAAAATACAGGTAAACAAAATAAAGTAAAAATCTTACACATGACAACCATCAGTTCCTACTACAAAACAATTTTTGCACACCAGGTGTAAACTTCATATTCTTGTTTTCAGGTTGTTTCCACGAATTATTAAAAATGCTATCTAGCAAGTCTCCAGAATATTCTACAAGGCATTTTTCCAGCGACAGAGAAATTAATCACTTCTTTTTTGACATTCAGAACAAGAAGACAGGACTCGGGATTCTAATACTGTAAAGTTCAGCAATAAAGCCAGGAATAAATAGCAAGATTATCTACAATTAGTAATGACAAAACAGAATTTGTTCTTTTCTAATGCACTCCAAACAGATAAGTTTTTAAAGTATAGCTACACAAGTGATAATGACTAAGATGAACCAACCATTTCTCAGCTTATGAGTAATTGTGGAGGCTTAAGGGGCTGGGTATGTTTGTCTGTCCTGTTGATTATGCTCATTTTATTCTTTTAGGCCTATTGTCCAAGAGTGCAGTAATCCTACTTGTTATTACAATGCTCAGTTGATAAACAGAGAGATAGGGTACAAATCAAAATAAATTAACAAGTCTCTTAGTACCATAATAATGTAGTAAAAAAATTCTCAGGATTTTCATGAAAAGTATTTTGGTTCACTAAATAAATACAGCAAATTATTCTGTGATCAGGAGAACTAATTAGGTTAGGTTGACTAGTAAGGCGTGCATTATGTCTTTTACCCACTTTGGCACCCATCTCATCTCTTATCCAATTCATAATATAGTCTATCTTCCTCTCAGATGTCAGTCTAGCAAAGCAATCCCCTTTGCTGTGACTGGTGTGGGTCTATGCGTGCACTGGCTGGGCAGCCAGTATGAATAGGATGACTAGCCAGTTTGCTCTCTCAAACTAAAAAAATCATCCAAGCTGTAGCTGCTTTTCATAGGGTACACCAGGATGGGGTTCTACCCTCACTGGTTCTCATGAACCTTCCAGAATCTGTTAGACCATCACCATTTTTCTTGTCTGTCAGCCCATCTATCCATCAATCCAAATTTGACAGAGGGACAGAATAACTATTGATATAAATCTTAAGTAGTATGTATCTAGTAACTGAAAACACAAAAACTGTAACATGATCTGATCAAATCAGCTCACTTCCGCCTCATCCCAAGAAATTACATATGGTAAAAATAATTTTAGCTTACTTGGAAGTACGCATGATTGTATCCTATGTTTTGAAGAATGGCTGTGTTACAAGTACATAAACCCAATGGACTATGACGGAAGGTTATCTTGTGTTCCATAAACTGAACTTTAGTAGTACCAAGCTATAGAAAAAAAGAAGAGAAAACTAGCAAACTAAATAACATATTACTAAGTACAAATAAGTAAGTCAGTCTAATTTATTTTTCATTACAATGCGAGCTAATATACATATAGAAATGCATACATTAGAAGTATCCAAATAGACAGTTTAAATGTAAGACAAGTTTTAATCAATGTAGTGAACTTCTCTAAATTTAAAGCAAATAGGCTCAGCCTGATTAATTTCAAGGCAAATAAAAATATTTTAATTAAGTTCAATTTATTAGCACAAGCTCCTTGATTTTTTAAAAATCCTAAATATGTGATCAGGACAAGATATTTCAATGATTTTAATATCGGTAGAAATGCCAATATGCTAATTTACATGTACCCTGGTTTACATATGACCATTTCCAAGGCTTCAGAAGAAGACAAAGGAAAGAAAAAAAAAGCTACTGGCATGGAGGAAGGGGCAATAAAAGAGAAAGCAGTCAAAAGGAAGGAAAAAGTTTTCTTGGCTCCCAAAATGGAAGCTCTAAAGCATGCAGCCAGTAGGATACAGTGAAAAAAAGTCTGTCTCCCTCAAACTCCCTGGTAAGTAACATAAGATAAAAAGTTAATAACCTAAGCTGAATTTCACTGTTCAGAAGATTATCCAGAATATTGTTTTTCAAATTATGAAATACCATGTTCAAATAACAATTCAAAATTACATTTCATCTGTTGTTGCCCTGAAGCTCTGAAACATACCTTCCCATACACACCTTGATTTTTATCCCTTGAATATAAAGAAATATCATACCACCTCTCAATCTTTGTTTGGCTAAACTAACTGAGTCAGGAAGAACAATTACCACTTAATATATAAGGATGGCTAAGTTGTCATGCCAAAGGAAGTATATACTTAGGCAAATTGCATTTGTCTTGCCTTCTCCATCATGTCTTTGGAGTAATCTTCTTTTGTTAAACACGTCAAATAGAAGCCATATGAAATTAAAGCAATTTTTAATACATGATGATACAAATATATTTGAGAAATAATTTGTTTTAAAACAATGAACATTTTGCTACTCTAAATCTGCTGTATGAATTGTTACCTTTGCAAAACATTTCAACTTAATTTTGTTCCCTTTATGCACACACAAGTTGAATTCTCCCACTTCTGGAGAGTTGAACCCTGGACACCAAACAACTTCACACTCCAGATCTCCATAGGCCTCCACAAAGCCTAAACAAATGTGCATAATTTACATGTTATAGCACACACAGGTACAATTACAAAATTACATTGCATAATTACAAATAACATAAGCACATTAAAGTCGAGTAAACCTCTATTACTGAAGGTCAAGCCTACATTTCAAAGGTGTAGAACAGTATGCTGAATTAAGTAAAATTAGTTTCTGAATTCTCATGACAATTGCATGATCTGCTTATTAGTATCCTGCAGTAAAACACACTCAAAGTTCACTGAGGGTTTTTTAGCCATAAAATTAGTCAAATAGTCTACATTTTAAAAAATTAAAAAACAGACTGTCCTTGTAGAATAACAGCTGTGGGGAAGACTACATACACTATCTTGCTTGCAAGCAAGTCAGAATCTGTATCAGCACAAATATCTTTTCTCAAGAATCAGAGCACACCAAGCTCCTGATCCACCCAAATCTTGTTTGAACTGTGTAATGTCAATTCAGTTAACAGTTAGTTCTTTAATAATGGAGCTCCAACATACTCCTGCAGAACATTATCTACATTATCTTCCAAAGGAAAGGAGGTAAAAGCTAATGTCTCACACACTTCTAACAAATTGAATTCCGTTTGTGACTCAGACTGTCTACATCAACTTCTTAGCAGCTTCATTCATACAGTGCTTTCAGAAAGTTTCCTGTCCTGATGAGCTATATGATATTGCTAACTTCCACTAAGTAGCTGCGTCACTTTTGAAATACTCTCAGTTACAGCAATATATCAATACAGCAATCTGTGCTAAGTAAAATGGTTATGTTAGGGTTGCTGCCTGGACACAGAAACAATGAATTGGACTGACTGCGCCCTCAGAGTAGGACTTAGACAGGGAGTGCTATGGTATTAATACTCTGATTTGATACTACTTTGGGGTCAATATCAGCATATCTCTAATCTAATAGTACAGTTTACAGCATCAGCTGAATGTTTATCTTATTCAATATTACTGACATTTAAGATACATGGACACACACTGTAATGCATAGCATACCTTTGGCTGGCTGTATAGAAAATGCAGTTCTTTTATCTGTAATTATACGTTTCCAAGTAAACTTAGCAGGATGGTTTCTGGGATTGTATATCCTCACAGTTGTTCTGAATTCTGTTCCTGCTAGGTAGCCAGGAACAGGATTTAAAATCACTTCCGTTGCAGACAGTTCAAGTTTAACAGACACTGCTTTTGCAACTACTAGCACATGCCCATGGTGTTGGTTGTTTATTGTGTAAGTAAAAGATCTGCAACACAAAAATATATTTCTCAATACTTTAATGTATTTATGTTGTAGTCAGAGTAAAATTTAGGTGAGATATAATAATTAGCAAAAAAATACTCAACAAAACAATTGAGTGTGAACACACAGTTCAGACTGACAGGAGAAAGCAATTTGTTGTTTATTTGGCATACAACTTAAATTATGTCAAAGTGAAGATCATCCCAAAAGGATGATCAGCCTCCTACAGTCATTTTAACAGCATTAGTGAAAGTTTCAAAGTGAAAGTTTCATCTCCATAACAGAAGGCTAGAAAACAGTTTGTCTATATATTTTCCCAGGAGCTGTATCAGAAGATCTGAGCATAGATGCAGTGATGCAACACCATGCTGGAATGGGAAGGAACAGCTCTCTGCGGGGACAACTCTCCATGAGGAGTCATTAGAGCTAAGAGTTAGGCTTAGGGTTAGGCTTAGAGGCATCTCGTGTAGAGTTATCCCCGCAGAGTTGTTCTAGACCCTGCTGGATAGGGCACGTTATTTTCCTAAAATTTCTCCTAACAATCACACTGTAATAGCAAAACTTTTTCCCCAATATACCTGTGGCTAAATGGGGTTTTTTTAAACCCTAAGAAACATTAATACCCTAGCAGAATTTTGAAACATAAAACAGTACTAATTACTGCAATATCACCACAAATTACTGTACACCGTTAGTACTTAAATAATTACACTGAATTTAAACCAGTTACATTTTTTTATTCTATTACTGCCAAGAAAATATGTACATCAAGATAAATAAAAAAAACTTTACCTTTTAAATATTCCAAGAGTGCTTGTCTCAAATACAACTGGAATATGAGTCTTTGTAAGAGGAGGCACCACCTGAGACAATGGACTCGTCTGCTGCAGTTCATCAATTTCAATCTCAATTTGTATCCATATATGAACTAGCAAGTTATTGACAATGTGCAGGTTTCTGGCTGTTGTAGAATACACACAAACAACACCAAAATCCATGGTAGAGGGACCTGGAATATATAAGAAATAAGATCTTCAATATTAAAAAGTAAAAGTTAATGTAAGGAAGCATAACTACTGAGATATTATGATCAAAATACTTTAGTTCCTCAAATTACAGAATTAGTCAGCTAGAACAATCCTGTAGCAGTAATATTTGGACGCAAATACCATGCATATTCTGTGAGTCTTTTCAGTAGCATAACTCAAAAGCTAGCACCAGTATCTATTTTTTAATTCTATCTGTGTTAACCAGGCACTAAAACAGGAAAAGCAATGTGCTAATTACCAAAGGCATTATTCATAATCATAAATGCTCCTTTTTATTTATCAGGTATTTAAGTGGCTAGAAAAATAGCAATTCACTGAGAGTTTACATACTTAACTTGTTTATGTGCTCCCTGGTGCGTGACCATTTGGTTTAATAACTTATATACTTTGATGATGACAGAATTATCCGAATACTTTATTTACTGCTATCACCAGTTTTTATGCTGGTTTGCAAATTGCAGTGCCCGTGGCACTAATCAAATATCTTACAAAATAGTATTTTTTGTATTCATATGTTTATGATGTTCTATCTTTCCCAAGTGTATCAGTATAGGCAGCTACGCTATTCAGACTTTAGGGGGTGTTACTCCCCATCATAGAGCTTTCCACTGAAATTATTTTGAAGGAGGATCCTGAAGAAGCTTTACTTCTTGGAGGTATCACTGTTCGCTTATAATTCTCAGAAAAGTTCTGAACACTCCCATGAATCTTGCCGATATTAACGCCAGTTCAGATACTACCCAATAACAAAGCATAAGGGTATGAGCAACCCTCATACTGTGCTATATTGGTTTCTCTACAGTAGGCTATAGTACAGGCAGTCTTTAAAGAGCTCCCCTTTCATATGTTCATACCTAATCATATCTCTGTATTTTATGAGAAGGACAAAGCTTTAGTTAAACACTACTGTAGATATCTAGTTGCCACCACTTTAAGCTATTTTCTATTTAAGTTGAACAATTACAAATGTAAATCATGTTACTATAAATAAGTGCTTTTATAACAACTATATGCATTTAGTTAACAAATTAAAAATCTTACCAATAAGTACTTGATGAAGCTGCTTGGATGTCAAAGTTAGGCTACAATCTTCTTTCTCTTGGGGAGAAGACGGGATAGCATTAAGCCCACTCCAAACCTGTGATAAATACAAGACACATTCTTAGAGCAGGATCAAAATTCTTATGTTTTTCTATACGGTAAACACATTATGCTTTCATTACTACTCAAGCATTTAACTTACTTCTTTGATTGAAGAGCTAGAATCAATTTCTGCCAATTTCCGACTAGATAACAGGCAATTCTCATCTAAAGGAAGTGTTTTGAACTGTGGCTTCTCCTTGTGAAATTCTGTGACTGAGATCTTTGGTGACATAAGCCCTTCAGATGGTTTAAGGCCTATGTTCACAGAATTATTATAAAGATAAAACTGTCTATACGGGAGGAAAATGAAAAACAATATAAAAATCTAGATGTCTGAGCATTCCATGTTCTACACAATAAATTATTTAAGATTTTTAAACATAACAAATAATAATTTAAAGAGGAATATTTTGTTATTAGAAAAACTCAAGTACAGAAAATGCCTTGAAAATTCTTTTGTTGTATTGTTTAAACAAGGATTAACATCTGTTGTGCATTTGTGGCAACTGCTTAGCTAAACGAGTGGCAACCATTATGACTACCAAAATATTACATAATGCCTTAAATATGTTTTTAAAAAACAATTAATTTGCAAGTTCAAGCACTTAAAAGCTAGCAAACGCCAAGATTACAAAATATCCTTTAATTGTATACCTCTGAACTGGACCGCCCTTAGCCTAATTTTCAGTGCAATCAACTGTTCTTGGTCAAAGTCCAACACCAATCAATCAATCTCATTTGCAACCAAGACAGCTGAAAATTTCTAGAGATCTTACACAGATGTTTAGTATGAAGTACTCAGAAAATATTAATATGTTTGATAGTAACATTGAAATTTATCTGATAACCATGACACTTTCCTTTCTGTTTTTTCTCTTCATACAACATACCTTGAATATATGCATTATGATCATACATACAACAGTTTACCCATTACACAACACCAGTTCCTTTCAAGAAAACCATAAATCATGAGCATATATAAAAATAAAATAAATCCAGCTCTGCAGGCCTTGTCAGAATCATGACCTATATACACAGAGCAAGGTAAAGTGAAATCACAAGAATAATCCACTGGCATTATTAATTTTTAAATACTGGTGTTTGCAAACTGAACACTCCTAAGGTATTATTTTTTCTTGCTGTAGAGACTTCCCAGGCTCTTTTTTTAAATAAAATTTTTAAAAGTAGCAGTGCTCTTATTCTACTTTTCCATGATTTTGCTCCACAGCATACTGACCAAGTACACAAATCCATGAAGTGAGACTTTACTATAAGGCTAGAAGACCAATACAATCCTTTAGTCTTACATGCTTCACTCAGCAAATTATATTATAATCTACATATTGAATCCATCCGTTTGGGTGAACTAGACATACTACTTGAAAATACGTGCAATTTATTAAACAAAAAGAAAAGAGAATTGAACACAATATTATGTTTTTCCTATTAACCATAACCAATTCTTCTTAAAATTTGTCATCTTATTTTAAGTTAATTTTAAGTTTCATTTCATATTCCATGCCTCTGTCCCTACATTTTATCCAGAAAGTGATCTCTAAGTGTCTAAGTGGACATTTGAACAAAACATGGTTTGAATGCATTATATATCAAGGTCTCAAGACCAGAAGACTTTCAGCATGGAACAATTTTAGGTGTATGATTGGTGCCACTAAGTTATTTCTGCATGTATACAGACATAATTTTCACATGAGCCTAAAATATTTATTTATCCTTTAAATAAAGTCTTACCTAGTGCGATCTCTCCTTAAACGGCGCTGTCTTAAACTAGAAATGAAATCTGCATAGTATTCCTTATGTGCTTCTTTTGACAGTCGTTCACTGTCAGTATAAGCAAACTCTGGGTCTATATAATTGTATCTCTCAGTCTTTGTGAAAATAGTCCTAAATATTTGAAGAGAATTGTAGTTTCACTACATGTGTAAAATGATTCTGGGTCTCATTAGAATGAAAACATATTGATTTTGCTACATATATTTTTCATTGCAAACATTCTTTTTAACACAGCTGATTATTAATATTGACCTTGTATAGGCCACCATAAAAATTAAATACTGAAACTGTAATAGCTACATTTGTAGTTTCAAGTAAGAAAAGCAAGTCAAGAAATTTATGTGCAAGAGTCTCAAGGTTAAGTAGAACACAACAGTAAAATGTCGTATGAGCAACCAATCTTGATCTAGTATACAGTAAGTACAAGTGTGTGGTTTTAAATCTTATATTCACATAATTTTTACCTGTATGTTTTATTCCATTCACCAGGTCTAGTGCTGGCTGCACGGTCATTAGGAAAAGCTATAAGTGCATCACTCTCACATTTCCTGTTTATCTGGTGAGTATGAATTTGCGTTTGGGTTGACTTAAGTATTGCCATAGGTGCTGTATCAGTGCACTGCCCTGTGCCATCAGCTACAAACTGTCCAGTTGCATTGGAAATCATTGGCGTTATACCTTAAAATTCAAATAAAATAAGCTACATATAGTTATAGTAATACTTCCAAAACAAAATTCAAAGTATCTGAAAAATATTTAATTTATACTGGTCCTCCCAGCATCACAACGATCAGCCACTTATGTAATGACATATATGTAATGACAATAATGTTCCCATTATTATTCTCTATCCTATTGTTATCCATCAGACAAGAGGGAAGAAGGCATGTGTAGACTCATAGAATCATAGAATCCCTTGGTTGGAAAAGACCTTTGAGATCACCAAGTTCAACCATACCTGTCCACTGCTAAATTCAGACTGTACTAACAGCCAGATGCCTTCCCTGGCCTGGATCACAGGCAAATACTGGAGCCCAAAACACTATCACTACATCCAACTGTGAGGCTTTGCCTTGCACATGCACATGATCAAACACTCAAAGCCGCCTCTTTTACAACACTGTCCGCAGAGTCCTAAAGCTCATTTTTGACAAAGAACTTCCAAGCTAGCACAACTAAAAAGAGCGCTCAGATCTTTTCATTCTACTTTTATAAAAGTACATATACATTAAAGTTAGATGAGAAAAATTGTGATGGAAACCAGGCCATGTGTTTGCTCAGCTCTCCTACATAAAGACAGATGTTTAAAAGAGCACTATAAATAAGTAAATCCATTCTTCAACTGTCCCTTCCTCTCTCTCTTGCAAAAAAATGATACACTAAACATATTGGGTTTACCCACTTTAGCCTTACTTTACTCTCAAATGGCAACAAAAAAAACACCTGATCTCCATTCTCTAAATTATTGGAGTGATTGCAACTTCCACTGCCCAGGACAACATGGAAGGTTACAAACTCTTCAGGAGATACAGGCGAGAGGGAAGGGGTGGAGGGGTAGCCCTGTACACCAAGGAAACCCTTGACAATGTAGAACTTGAGATCTGGGATTATCAGATTGAGAGTCTATGGGTAAGAGTAAGAGGGGCAAGCAAGACTGACATCCTGGTTGGAGTGTGTTACAGACCACCTGACCAGGAGGAAGAGGTGGATCTTTTGTTGTTTAAACAAGTGGAAGTTGCCTCAAGATCGTCTGCCCTTGTTCTTCTAGGAGACTTTAATCTCCCAGATATCTGCTGGGAACTTAACACAGCTGAGAGGAGGCAGTCCAGAAGGTTCTTGGAGTGTATTGAGGACTGCTTCTTGTCACAGCTGGTGAGTGAGCCCACCAGGGGTGAGGCTCTCCTTGACTGGCTGTGTACCAATAGAGAAGGGCTGGTGAGTGTTGTTGTGGCTGGAGGCTGTCTGGGCTGCAGTGACCACGAGATAATTGAGTTTTCCATTAACAGTGGAACAAGGAAGAGCAAAAACAGGACGACCATGTTGGACTTGTGGTGTGCTGATTTCAAGTTAGATAAGGAACTAGTAAGGAGAGTACCCTGGGAGATAGTTCTTAAAAGCAAGGGGGTCCAGGAAGGCTGGATGTACTTTAAGAATGAAGTCTTCAAGGCGCAGGAGCAGGCTGTCCCGATGTGCTCTAAGATGAGCCGCAGGGGCAGACGGCTGGCCTGGATGAGTAAGGAGCTTTTGAAGGAGCTCAGTGAAAAAAAGAGGGTGTACCGCCTTTGGAAAAAAGGGCAGGTGAGTCAGGTTGTGTTCAAAAATATTGTCAAGCCGTGTAGGAAGAAAATTAGGGAGGCAAAAACCCAGCTGGAGCTTAAATTGGCCACTTGTGTTAAGGACAACAAGAAGAGCTTTTTCAAATATATTAACGGCAGAAAAAAGGGCAGCAACAACTTTCAATCCTTACCGATCACTGAGGGAAATATAGTAACTAAAGATGAGGAAAAGGCTGAGGTGCTTAATGCCTTCTTCACCTCGGTTTTCAACAGTAAGGCAGATAGTTCTCTGGACAACTGGTCTACTGAAGCGGTGGATAGGGGCGGGGTGCAATACAGCCCCCCTGTCATGCAAGAGGAAGAAGTTAGAGACCTGCTGAGCCACTTGGATCCTCATAAGGCTATGGGGCCAGATGGAATCTATCCTAGGGTGATGAGAGAGCTGGCGGACGAGCTTGCTAAGCTGCTTTCCATCATTTATCAGCAGTCCTGGCTCACTGGAGAGGTCCCGGATGACTGGAAGTTGGCCAACGTGACGCCCATCCACAAGAAGGGCCGTAGGGACGATCCAGGTAACTACAGACCTGTCAGCCTGACCTCGGTTCCAGGCAAAATTATGGAACGGATAATCCTCGGTGTCATCATGCAGCACCTGCAGAATGAGGGAAGAGATGAGGCCCAGCCAGCATGGTTTTAGGAGAGGCAGGTCCTGCCTGACCAACCTGATTTCTTTTTACGACCGTGTGACTCGCCTGGTGGATGAGAGGAAGGCTGTGGATGTGGTGTACCTGGACTTCAGCAAGGCCTTTGACACTGTCTCCCATAGTAGACTACTGGACAAGCTGGCAGCCCGTGGCTTGGATGGGAATGTTCTGTGCTGGGTTAGGAATTGGTTGGATGGCCGAGCCCAAAGGGTGGTAGTGAATGGTGTCCCATCCAGCTGGCAACCAGTCACTAGTGGCGTCCCCCAGGGTTCAGTGCTGGGCCCGGTCCTGTTTAATATCTTTATTGATGATCTGGATGAGGGGATCGAGTCCTTCATCAGCAAGTTCGCAGATGACACCAAGCTGGGAGGAAGTGTCTATCTGTTAGAAGGTAGGAGGGTCCTACAGAGGGACCTTGACAGGCTGGAGAGATGGGCTGACTCCAATAGCACGAGGTTTAACAAGTCCAAATGCCAGGTCCTACACTTTGGACACAACAACCCCATGCAGAGCTACAGACTGGGTGCAGAGTGGCTGGAGAGCAGTCAGGCGAAAAGGGACCTGGGAGTGCTGGTGGACAGGAAACTCAACATGAGCCAGCAGTGAGCCCAAGTGGCAAAGAAGGCCAATGGGCTCTTGGCCTGCATCAGGAACAGTGTGGCCAGCAGGACTAGAGAGGTCATCATTCCCTTATACTCGGCACTGGTCAGGCCGCACCTTGAGTACTGTGTCCAGTTCTGGGCCCCTCAGTTTCAGAAGCATGTTGAGATGCTGGAGTGTGTCCAGAGGAGAGCAACAAGGATGGTGAAGGGGCTGGAGCACAAGCCCTATGAGGAGCGACTGAGGGAGCTGCGGTTGTTTAGCCTGGAGAAGAGGAGGCTCAGGGGAGACCTTATTGCTCTCTACAACTATCTAAAGGGAGGTTGTAGTGAGGCAGGAGTTGGACTCTTCTCTCAGGCGACCAGTGACAGAACAAGAGGACACAGTCTCAAGCTTCGCCAGGGGAGGTTTAGGATTGACATTAGGAAGAAATTCTTCACTGAGAGGGTAATTGCTCATTGGAATGCGCTGCCTAGGGAGGCAGTCGAGTCACCATCTCTGGAGGTGTTCAAAGAGAATTCGGATGAGGCACTTAGTGACATGGTGTAGTTGACGAGTAGGAGTAGGTGTAGGTGTTGGGTCATAGGTTGGACTTGATGATCTCAAAGGTCTTTTCCAACCTTATGATACTGTGATACTGCGATAGTTTGTAAGAAGCTTCATTCCGGTCTTTTCCCCTCTCCACTGAATACAGAGAGGTAAGTACACATACTGATCCAAAGAGACTGTGGAAGAGAACGGGAAGACACAGAACCCATCTATATAAGGATCTGAAAAACCTCACTTCCCCTCCACACTTCAGTGAAGCTTAAAAACAAAACTCAGATATCAGTAGCCTATGGAGTACAGATATCCCTCATAACTTCCTTGTAAACCTGCAAACAGGATGAGAATGGAAACATTAAAAGAACGAATGGTAGACAAGAGCATTTAAAAATGCTGACAAAACTCAAATACTCTTTAATCCACAAAAACATATTTTAATTGCATTGTTGAAGCAGGAAATTTACCCTTATTTATGCTTCACTCTACTTACAACTGAAACAAACTAGCACTGTGTAATAGCATCACTGCCAAAACCTAAAGCCTTTATTTTCTGTTTATAAAAGTTAAATAATCATATGATGAAAATTTATGCTTTAATAGTTCAATTTTTATGAAAACCTGAAGGGGGTACCATTATCTTAGCCATTGCTTTATATTCTCATGGATATATGTCATACAATTGCACATACCCTCAACCTCAAAGACATATTATTTTTTTAAATAAACTAAAAATAGTTTAAAAATTTCTTTTAAAATGTTAAAAATGTACTTTTTAAACCTTTTACGACTTGTCACTTATCTTTTTAGCATCTTACCAGGATTAATTTTGAATATAACGTTTTTCTGTTTAGATTTGCACACAGCAATAAAGCTCAAATATATTTGGTGAATGGATTTTGTCTCCAAAATCTGTAAATGATTTTTCCCTAGTGCTGTATCAATGATATCAACAACTTGCTTCACTTTAAATGTTCCAATTTGATGTGGAGAAAACGTAAATATCACATCCTGGAAAAGAAAAGTCATGATGAGACATATGAGGCAGAAAAGCAAGGAGAAAAGTTTTGTGTAATTTTCTGTTTAATTGAATCACTTCTGTCCATACTTACTTCCAAGATAGGTATTCAAAACTGGGCTTTTGAAATATGCCAAATGCCACACATAAATTAGCAATATACAGAAATATAAAACTGTTTCACATTAGAACACCACAAAGTCTCACTTGCTCATTTCTCGGACAGATTTTTCTCGCTTTTGACCAAAGTTGCAGGCTTGTGAAATTATAAATATCTTCATATTTGACTTAAATTTGGCAAAGTTTTTTCCATTAAAAGATACATTATGATACTTCATTATTTGTTATTTACTAAAAGAAATTAAAAGAATCTCAAAAAGGTTTGAGTATAAACCAGTCTCTTCAAGTCAGTAAAATAAAAAGAAAATGTAAAGCTGGGAAAAGCCTAGGTAAAGATTCTTTCATACTACAATTATTTTTTTCCAATAAGCATATTAAAATAACGCTTGTTGCTTCCTGGAGTAAAGGAAAGAGCATTAAAAGACTGTATATAAGGAGAAAAAAAATATACATTTGGCTGATATTAAACATCATGGCTACTGAAATTATATTATTATGGTTTGCTTTCAAGAAATTCCACTGCTAACCACTGTAAAGTATATGCATATCTACATAATCTAAGAGAAACTGATAATTACCTTTGCAGATTTTTCTCTAATCTTTCCTTTTTCAGGTGAAATATTAAAGTGAGCAGTCTTGCGGAAGCTGAATGTTACTGGAAGTGACTCAGATTCATTTTTGAGTGTGCATAGAACTTGTGTTTGTTCACCCGGGAAACAGTTCATAAACTTAATAAATGGTCCTGGATTAAAAGTTAACATGACAGGAAGCCCAGAACCTGTCAAAGCTAACTCCGTGTGATGAGGACGATTGACTGCATTAGACAAACACAAAACCAAACAAACAGAAAACCTCACACATCCATTAGCTTACAAACAGAAAGGTCATACTGTAGTTGTATGGTTGGAAAAACAAAATAATATCATAGATTTATAATGCAATTTTGGGGTACACTTAACACAGACATGCTTACTTATAATGGGTGTTAGATAACATATTCCCTTATTAAGGAATTCGAGGGTGACGAAATATGCACTTGAAAATGCATAAAACTGGTATTGCCAAAGTGTTGGTGACTTGCAAGTAGCTGGGATTGTTTTTACATCCTCCAAATATTTATATGTATTTATAATTAAATTTATATATATTTATAATTAAATTCTGCACCTTCACTACCAGCAGGTGCATTCATGACACACGATTCCCTCCTTTCTGCTCATAGTTCAGAGAGGTTTTGGTGCTAAAGCATTAGAGATGCAAGTTAAATAATTTATTTGTATTTATATAAACCGAATAAACACAGCTTTCCCATAACATTGCTAAGAAGACACAGAAATTAAAAAGAAATCAAGATATACAGTTTTATCATTCATATACACATTCCTGATGTGATTTCCGATAACATACTTGTGATTGGTGAGGCATCATCACTGAGGGCCTGCAGATAGCCAGCGTTACTCCCAGCAGCTTCAAATCTCAGAAACAGTACGTAATCTTGTCTTGGTGATGAGTCATTCACTTCAGAGTCCCTTTTATGTTTTCTGTAAGAGTCACAATCTCTAATTACAATACAGTAAAAAACCAAACCACCAAACCCCAACCCACAAAAATAAAATCAAGGCTTATTTTTCATCATCCAGTCTGCTTTCTTTGCTGTTGGTTTACAGCTTGAACAAATGACCTTTATACTTCACCTCAGAAAATGGTAATGAATTTAAGCTCAACAATATGTGTATTATACTAGTCATTTGATACATTTTCCAGACTACAACAGTTTTCTAAATTAATATTACATGCATAATATTCACTTATAATTACAGTTTAAGTAAAGGAAAATGGGAAGAGTGGATTTTCTTTTCCCTATCTGGAGAAGAAAAGTTCCTTTATGCTTACATTTTATTTAACAGAATGAAAGCACTCAAAAATTATTCAGTCTCTTGTTAATGAAATACACATATGATTTCATAATGCAGCATATATAGTATACCTTTATGAAATAAATCTGCAATCATTAAAAAGTCATTTAATTTGACAGAAATTAGAAATCTCTCAACAACCTTTAGAGATTTAATGAATTTAATGGGAGCTGTAATTATTTCCCTTGGCAAAATCTAATACAATTCTTATTCTCACAAAACAATCTTAACAAATTCTTGGTTCAAATACATCCTTGATGTATTATAAAACATCTCTCAGATAATCATTTCAGACTTTGATTTTTCATTTGAAATATCATGCCAAGCAACTTCTTTTCACACACAAATATGTAATAAGTCATTCAGGAAAAAACCTGCAAACATATTAACTTAAAATTATTTTCTCTAATACAGATTTTTACACTATAGTTTAGATAAATCAACCTCTCTGTGTGTGTGTCCAATTTGTATCACTTACTCACTTTGGACTAAAGTATAATGTAACCAAAAATTTCTCATAAGGTTGCAAGGTTCCTTGACTGGGAATGCACACGATCAAGGTGGAAACATCTACATCTCTTGTACTATTTTTGAGGCTTAAGTCTTGTAAAGCAGCATCTGCACTCCTGTGAAGGTCTATCCCCTAAAAAAAAATTAAAAAGTGTAATAGTTCCCGCTGTTCTGCTTTGCCTTTCAAGTTTGGGGGTTTTTCCTACACATACATTTTAATATAACAAGTAGAAAGACATAACGTAAGTAAAAGCACTGAAATAGTTACATATCACAGGGCTAATTAACCAATTTTTAAACATCAATTTCATGTCAATGTTTTGAATTCCCTTTATTAAAGATGATGCTCACTCAGATTTCACTGTTTTAGAAAAACAAGTGAAACCACAGATGCTTAACATCTTAGAAATCAAAACAAATTTTGATAACTCCCACTAAATTATAAGAAATCCAGTAGATCAAGCAAAAAAAAACCCGAGAAAAAAACGAAAATTAAAATAAAAGTACACCCAGGGAACCTACTTAACATTGTAAAGGTTAAGATGTCATATAGTGAAAGAGAAATATCTGAGAAGCCTAATTCCAAAGTTAGTTTATAGTAAAAAAATATTGGTTTGACAGAAATTTCAGAAAGCCTATTGTTCAAAAATAGTATGAGATAGTAAACACTACTAGAAGATGAATGCTGAGAAACAAAATATGCAAAAGCAGAAATTAAACAAGTTTTCAACTAAAATAAAAAACAGAATAGTTTCTTACCATCTCTCCTCCAATGGCATTGTCTTCCAGTACTGCTACCCACTCCATGCACTCAGGACTTTCATTGTATAAATAAATACGTTCAGTCTTTGAACACCCAAAGTAAACAGATCCAAAGTTAATGCATTCCAATGTATTTCTACAAGACGCTCCAAGAACTTTAAGAACTCCTTCAACCACAGAAGCCTTGACCCATACTTCAGTGCAGCCTTGACCTTCCAACTCCACTCTGTCAGTAAGAGTAGCAAGCAGCAATAGGTAACTCAGAGAAGTGTTAGAAATAATCATTTTGGTGTATATTAGAATCTAGTCACAAGTGAACCAAATCAGAGCATTTAAATCACAATGTGATACCTAACAGGAATTACCAATGTGGAAAAATCACACACCATATGGTCAACTTCTGGGGAGTTTGGGGGAGTTTTCCCCCTTTTTGAATATTTGAAACAATAGCAATGGCATCTCAAAAGAATCAGAGATGTCCCCAGATGACACACTGCTCTTATTTCTATGCTTGTATCTAGATATCAATTTTGGTATAGACTTACTAATAATTTTCTCTCAGGCAAGGGCAGCAAGAAGATCATCACAAAGATCAGCCACGTGAATAGAGGCAAGGTAGGCATTTAAAATTAGTCTACTTTTTTAAGAGATAGTGGTTGCACATACATTCCCTCCATTTAAAATAAGATACAACAAAGGACACCATAATGTTTATGAAACTCTTTAAACACACAGAGCCAAAAGAAAAATAGCAAAGTTACAGAAGCTAAAAAATATAAGGAACACAGGATGTGTAGAAAAGTGAAAGATACAAAAGCTCTTAACTGCATACTGAGAGATGTGCAAACATCTTGTATGATTTCAACTTATGAGAGATCTTTAATAACACAGCTAGGTATGCAATTTATGTACCACTGTTCTGTGGAGGCAATATACTATCAAACGAATTGAATAAAAATAACAATTTTTATAACAATAAACGACACCTAGAAGGTTCACTTTTTGAGATAAACAGTCATACTAAAGACTGGAACTACCAACAGACAAAAACGTAATTTATAGAGCTGGATTTCTTCAAGCATACACTGACTTTATCACTTCTTTGATGATTCGGGGTACATCTGTGCAGATAGCCACATTAATTGTCTTTACAGATTTCGGCTCTACCATTCCACTGGTAGGTTCTATGTTAAGCAGGACAACCCCACCATATGATATTTCAAATGTGCCTAAAAGAAACAAAATAATAAACAGAATGTTACACAAATAAAGTTGTAGACTTCTAGTCTTCTTTGGAATTACAAAACACGCAATGCAGATATTCACAAGCAGTACATTTTCCTACAGAAACACGAAATACAGAGTTAATCTTTTTCAAAACTATTTCTAACACATAGTATATCATGATTTCAAGGGTTATTTAAATATTACACCCTAAATTAAATATTTAAATATTACAGCCTGATGCCACTTTGCAAGTTGTGATCATAACAGAAAAGGTACTCACATTCCAAATAGAAGTGACTATATCATAAAGCAGCTGGAAGTAACATATTGTAAGCTACAAGATATTGTATACAGAGCTCTAGACAGCTACTATAGCCAGAAAGTTAAGTGCATATTGCAGGTGACAGTAGTTTTTAAAATTTGGTATGTACACAACACAAATTATTGCGAAAGAGAACAGCAAACTTTTCTAGTACTTTTTAAATGTGAAAATCATTAAATGTATATTTAACCAGCAGCAGTAATTGTCACTATATCATAGATAGCAAGAAATTGCTTCAAATGTTGTAGGAGTATTAGAGCGTTTGACCTCAGATAATAGATAATCCTTGATATGAGGTCAGAAGTGGGAACAAAGGACTTGTTTTGTGCATCAGGTGACATGTGAAATGCAATCCCTGAGTCACAGGCCAGGATACAGCACTTCCTCCTGTTACAGTTTGCCTGCCTGTTAGGGCGACCTGCTGTATTATGATTTACAGAGCCTACAAGAACACAGTTTCAGCAGTTATTCTTTTGTCTGTCCTCAACACATTCTTAACTAACCACTGTTTTCATTCTAATTTTGCCTGTCTCCAATCCTGCAAAAATCCATCATGCAACCTGCATGCATCATGTGACAGAGCTTATAGACAGAGCTTTAATAGACAGCTATTGGGATTACAGAATCACAAAGACAACAAAAGTAAAAGCATACTTGATTTGCTGCTATTTATGTTGGGCACAGTAAGCCAATGAGCAACTGTTGGTTTTACATCTTTCAGACAGGACTCAAATGTAGAGAACTTCTAAAATTTGGCAAAGTTCTAAACTACAACACTCATAATCTGCATAACCCAGAATCTCAGTTAATTTGCACTTGGCCACTGAAGTGTTAACTTGCATAAAATTACATTTTCCAACAAAATTAAATATTTCTATAATTTAATGCATAATAAATATTTACCTGAAGATGATCCATGGTTAGCAATACTAATCTCTTTACTAATTATTTTACTGTTTGCAATCACTGCACCAAAATTAATCTCCGACTCAATTTCCAGATAACAGAATGGAATTAATCTGCAGAGAAGAGATATGGTCATGTTTTCCCAAAACCTGAAAATACTTTTGCATTTTTAAAGAAATTTGATTAAATACTTCAGTGGAAGAGAGTTCTCCTTCTCTACTAGTTCTACCAATGTTTATGCAACTCACTTCAGCAGTATAGCATACACAGGAAAGATGTAAAAAAGATCTAGCTAGCTAGCTAGCTGTTTAATGACTAACTACTGTAAATTTAAAACAATATAGCTTTAAACAAGTAGTTCACATTGAGTGTAAAAACTTACATTTAATTTTAAATGCTTTATTATAGTACAAAGAACTTTAATTAAAACTCTCTTGAGTTGTTTGCATCACAAAATAAGACCAAAGTCAACATTCATTATATTTCCTTTTCAGCTGCCAGAACGAAAAGGAGAGTGAAAACATGCATGCCAGTTTAAGTTTAGAGTCTTTCTGTCTTATGGATAACTTCATGTGGCTTCAACAAAACAGACAGAAGTGGATAATGACACAAGTTATTTCTATTATTTATTTAAAGTCTCAATCAGCGTGATGTCACTGTATTGGTACAGCCTAGCCATAACAAACAGATCATAGTCACTTCAATAAACGTGTATTTTAAAGGCCTCACTTTCTAATACAATCATATCTCTGATCTGAGATAAAACTGTACTTGAAATCAATTGGAATTTTATATCAGCACAGGAGTCTGTCTCCTTTTAACCAAAAACAGGAAAACGCAGGAACAATTGCATCTCATGATCTACACTTTATGTAGTACAGAAGACTAAATGGGGACTAAACATAAATCTCCTTGGCTGAGCTATGTAGACACTGCCCATATAATCTATTTCATAAGGGAGGGCGGAAGAAAGAGGTAAAGGGAGAGAGGCAAAAAGAAAAAAATTAATCATGAAATGCAACAGAAGAAGTTGCTCTTGGTAATGTTAATAAACTTTTTAATTCTCTTTAATTCTGAAGGAGACACTCCAGACCAGCATGATGTGGCAAAAAAAAACCAAACCAAAAATTAGGAAACAGCTATCAAGATTAAAGTACACTTGAAAAGAGTGCGAAAAGTTCGCATTTCAAGAATTCAGATATTCTTCCAAGTAGCTTTGTTAAAAAAATGAAACACAAGTATCTCTCCTTTCAAGATCCCAATATAAAACTTCCCAATTAGACAGGAATAAGCACATTGTAAGTACATGCTGCTGCAGAGGTTAAGCTAAGAATGTTGTTTGGTCTCAAAAAACTTACATCAAATACATGAGCCACAAATCCACATAATAAACCACTGGATCTATTCTCATGAGCCTGGTAAATAAGTAACTTGCAACCCAAACTACTGTGATATTAATGTCACTAAAGCACAACAGAAATAAAATTCTCTTTTTTTACCAAATAAATGGTTACAAAAATAAGTGAAGTGTTACTGTACTTTAATGTTGCTGGGAAACTAATCTTTCCTACACTCTCAGTGAATCTCAGACTGACTCAAAGAGTACTTTGAACTACAGATGTGATTATAGGATTGTTGGCAAAAAAGTTAAATATTTTCATGCTTTTTTCCTAAACCATAAGTGAACTTTTCTTTCTGTAAAATTCTATGGACAAAAAGAGGACATTTCTACAATTTCGTAGTGAATTATATGCATGTATGTATCACCTATAATCCATACAGAAATAAAAGCTGAAAACCAATATAAATTCAAAGAATGAAGACTAGTAATAAGCTAATCATTAATGCAGCAGACATTTAAAGAGGCTAGTCTGAATAATATTAGCAAGTCTGGTAAACTATATTTAGAAGCTTAATTCTTTCAACAATTCTATATGTTATATACAATATATAAGACATATCCATATAAACATACATAGATAGGCACACACATTCACACACAGGTTGATGAAATGTTCCTTGAATGTGTAACCTTACTCTAAAACACACACCGTATTTTTAGAATAAGGTAACACTTTTCACTGTAATCCATTTGTTTCAAATATGGACAATTACTATAAAGTCATCATGTAAGTGGTTCACTAAAGAGTGAAGACATTAAGAGTAGATGTAACTTGTCTACTACTAATACAGAATCAGAAGTTACCAATGTTACCACAACCAAATTGGAAGGAAGTAAAAATGAAAACCTAAACTCTCTCTAGGATCTTGGAGGGGCACTACCTCAATAAACTTCTTACCTGCGTGCTGCTCTGAAAAAAAATAAATAATCTTACTTTTGTAAGGAAAGTTACTATTTGTTTTCAATGAAATTGACAGATTAATTACATAGCCATATGTAACAAGAATTAGCAAACTTTTCACAAGATTAAGCTGCCAACAGTAACAGCAGCATATGAATTTTTGACCATCATACCCAAGCAGGGGAATATCAACAAGGTCATCTTCTACTAAAAGAAGTAGTTTGTCTTCAACATCTTCTTCACTCTCAGGATAATATTCCACAAAAGCTGTAACTTGAAGTCCAGGTGCAACAGGTTTTTTTGGATTTTCCACAATCAATTTAAACTGGAAGTTTAAAAAAAAAAGGATTTTCTTAAATGGTTGAACATTTATAGATTAAAAGACACATACACATGGTTCATTTTCAGAAGAATATACAGATTGATTGAAAAGTCATACCAACTTTAAAACATGCAGAATTTTATAAAATTTGTCCTTCAATGTACTGAAGTCCATACTTTTTATTGTAAAACAGAAAGACGGAATGAATACTAACCAAATTACATAGAAGAGCTAGTTTAGCAAAATATTATTTCTAGTCTGTCCAAGATAGTTCTAGCTTTTCCTACTATGGCAATAAACCTTCTGAAGACACACAAAATTATATCAGCTACCACTCAATGCAGAATCTTTTTAGTACCTGAGAAAGTAACAAGAAAGAAACAGCATAAGAGTTCTCTTTAGGTCTGACCAGCATTCAGCTAGGGTCAACAAAAAGTCTCACTGCACATTGAAAGAAAGGTCAATGGCACCTCCAATTTTGAGTGTCAAATGAAAGAGAAAAAAACAGAGGCAGCTGACAGAAAGCACCTTTATTGTCTCTAAAAAATAATTCAGGATATGTTGTGTGTAAGCATCTACTTATATTCAACAGCTCCTGCATATCTTTCCTTGAATAGAATACATGAGTAACCTACTAGCACATAGCGGGATATCCAGCAATAACCACATTCCTAGGAAAGCCTCACAGCCAGGTCTACAGCTTCTCTGGTGTTTCAGTCTCCTTAGAATTCACATCGCGTTATGCACAATAAGCTTCTGCTCTATATAACCAGTTTAATTAATGTTTCTTTCTGAAAGAGTCATTCCTCTTTTTTTTATGAAAGAGTCATCATCATGAAAGGGCTGTTCAGTCGGGAGAAAAAAAGGTTCCAATGGATGTCCACTCCCCGGGGAGTGTTTAAGGCCAGGTTGGATGGGGCCTTGAGCAGCCTGGTCTGGTGGGAGGTGTCCCTGCCCATGGCACAGGGTTGGAATCTGATGATCTTCAAGGTCCCTTCCAACCGAAACCATTCTATGCTTCTATGATACCAGTATTTTTTAAGTTCTCTATTCTAATTTACACTTGAAATATGCAAACGTATAATTTACTACTTATCAATTCTATTGTCTGAGTATCTCCTTCTATTCCTTTAAAATTTTCGTAGCAGTACAAGCATTCATCTAGAGGAAATTTGTTAGGCAATATTCATCATGATTATGGGCTCGACTTTTATAGAGTAGCCATGTTTTAATTTTGAAGTGTGTAAAATTTATCTCTTCGCTAAAGAGAATTAAGCAGACGTGCATATTCATTCTACACAAAGGGAAATGAATATATGGTACTGAGAATGTTTAATAAAACCTATGGAAAACTGCTTTGTGAGCTAAATTCCTTGACAGGTATTTCTTGGCCCCACACTACTACAGCTCAAGGGAGATTATCTTTCAGTTCTTGCACTCTATGAATGTAAAGTCTCAGAAAATTCACAGATAAGCAATACATTTTAGAGCCATGTAATCACAGAGAGCAGCATAAGATCTGGGAGCGAGAAAGGGCAACACAACAGGCCTTTCTGGAACTGAGCATGTGAAGTGGAATCTTGTCCCCTCGGTGCCACGTTGGTCATCTCACGTGCAATAGCATTGAAATACTCAGCAAAAGGCATAAGAAACTCACTGAGGTGGAAACTCATAAACTATGATTGAGTAACCTTTTCTCTTTTCTAAAATTGCCTCTACCTTTCACTTCTGGAGCACATGAACAAACGATAAGGCTGATGAAAACTAATGTAACAGAGTAAGCCCAGCACTACCAAAATCAAGCACTCCTAACAGTTTCCAGCTCCTTCCAAAAGTCTTCCGTTACACTGTAACAAAAATCAAGGTATCTACATGAAGTAAATCAGCAAATTTTAGGAGGATAAAATACATACATAGTCTTGAGGTAAAATTTATTTCTTCTCTAAGGAGAATTAAACAGCCACGTGTCTGAATCACAGAATGACCTGAATTGGAAGGGACCCACAAGGATCATGGAGTCCAACTCCTGTCCCTGCACAGGACAATCCCAACACTCACACCGTGTGTCTGAGGGCATTGTCCAAATGCTTCTGGAATACTGCTAGGATTGGTGCCATCAGTGCTTCCCTGGGGAGCTGTTTCAGGGCTCAACCACCCTCTGGGTGAAGAGCCGTGCATATTCATTCTATAAAAGGGAAAACGAATATATTGTAGTGAGAACTTTCAATGAAACCTATGGAAAACTGTTTTGTGAGCTAAATTCCTTGACAGTCATTCTTGGCCACGAGCTGCGACAGCTCCAGGGCGCTCCCCGCCGCTCCCCTCCCGGCCACCCCTACCTGGGGCCGGCTCGGCGGCAGCAGCTGGAGGCGGCAGCTCTCCAGCCGCCGGTTCTGGACGCTGAGCGCGGCGCGGTAGCGGCCCCCCGGCACCGCGTCCCTGAAGCGCAGCTCGGCCGGGGTGATGCGCACCCCGGCCACGTCCCGACACTCGTCCGCCATGGCCGCAGCCGCCACCATGGTCGCGGCCGCCACCTCCGCCGCGCGGCCCCAAAACGGTCGCTCAGCAACAGGCGCTGGGCGCTAATTAGAGGCGAAAGAGCGGCGCTTGCAAACCCACCAATCGGAAAAGGAGAGAGAAGGGTGGAGGCGGGGCGGGGTGGGGCGGGGCGGGGCGGGGCTCAGCTCGGCTCGGCTCGGCTCGGCTCGGCTCGGCTCGGCTCGGCTCCGCTCGGATACGCTCGGCTCGGCTCCGCTCGGATACGCTCGGATACGCTCGATTCAGCGAGGCGAGGCTCGTCTCTGCCTGGCTCATCTGGGCTTGGCTCGACTCGGATGGGCTGTCCTCAGCTCAGCTCAGTCCAGCTCGACTCGGCTCAGCTCTGTTCGGCTCAGATCGGCTCAACTCGACTCAACTCAGCTCTTTTCAGCTCGGCTCCGTTTGGTCTGGTTCAGCAACGGCAACGGAGCCAGTGGGGTCTGGGCATCCCCAGCCATGCGGTGCCATTGCCCAGTGGAAGGGATTTTTAGCCCAAAGCTGTGTCTTTTCCTTGTGCCCTGCTGCACCCTCCCGCATTGCTGCCTTGGCAGGTGCAGGCATGGAGCACAGACGTGTCATGGGTGCCATATCTCTTCTATATAGGGTTTAACAAGGCCAGGGGCCGTGCACCTGGGGCGCAACAACCCAGTGCAGCGCTACAGGCCGGGGGAAGAGCGGCTGGAAAGCTACCCAGCGGAAAATGATCTGGGGGTTGCTGGTTGACAGCCGGTTGAACATGAGCCAGCAGCATGCCCAGGTGACCAGGAAGGCCAACAGTGTCCTGGCTTGTGTCAAAAATTCTGTGGCCAGCAGGAGCAGGGAGGTGATTGTGCCCCTGTGCTCAGCACTGGTGAGGCCGCACCTCGAGTGCTGGGTTCAGTTTTGGGCCCCTCACTACAGGAAGGACACTGAGGGGCTGGAGTGCATCCAGAGAAGGGCAACGAGGCTGGTGAGGGGGCTGGAGAACAAGTCCTACGGAGGAGCGACTGAGGGAGCTGGGGTTGTTTAGTTTGGAGAAGAGGCTGAGAGGAGACCTTATTGCTCTATGCAGCTACCTGAAAGGAGGTTGTAGCGAAGTGGGTGTTGGTCTCTTCTCCGAAGTAACAAGTGATGAGAGGAAATGGCCTCAAGTTGAACCAGGAAAGGTTTAGATTGGATACTTGGAAAACTTTCTTTACTGAAAGAGTGGTAAAGCATTGGAACAGTATTCCTAGGGAAGTAGCGTAGTCACCATCCCTAGAGGTTTTCAAAAGATGTCTAGATGTGGCACTTTGGGACATGGCTTAGTACACATGGTGGTGTTGGGCTAATGGTTAGACAATGATCTTAAAGATCTTTTCCAGCCTCTATGATTCTATGATTTGGACTGTGTTTACCAGGAGATACCAGAGCCAACAATCCCACATGTAGCTTGGGCTCAGACTTGTGCAGCTCGGTGCTTCTTGTTCCTATAATGTGTTTTCCTGCTCCAAGTTCCTCTCCAACAAGGGCCTCGGACAGTGATGAGTGATACAAACACAGATGCTCTTCCTGCTCTGTTTCTTGAAGTAAAAATTGATTAAACTGAAATAAAAATGGCCTGATTTCTCTTCTGAGCATGCAAGTGGTGAAAGTTGTGTTCCTGTTTTGTATCCCTATGCCTTCCTATGCTGTAATTTAAGTAGTAAAAGGAAGTTGACAAGAATCCATCACTTAAGGAGACTTGGAGGTACATAATGGGCCGTGTTGTGCTTTGCTTCAGTGTAGCAGAAGCAAGGAGGGGGGAGGAGCAGGCACAGCATGCACACAGAACATCAAACAGTTTTGATTAACTCAGAATATTTTTCCTTGTATTAATTTATCCCCTGAAAGTGTGTGAGGATGCAAATGATTTATATTTTAAAAGTCAAATGTGAGAAGCTGCAAAAATGGATGGCACAGATCAGGAGAATTACAAAGTACAGAAAGAGCAAAAATCCTATTTTCAATGGGTAAAAAAACCTAAAGGAAGCAAGGAGAGAGGAGAGCCTTTGTTTCTGTTGCTGGGGAAGGATGCTAACAAGTGTTTTTGTCACTCTTAAAAATTCAGGTTTAAGCTACCCATCTGTAGGTTTCTGAGGTGGGAATATGACATTGCAATCAGTAAGGGCAAAATGGGAGTTCTTTGGGAAGACTACTTCAATGTGTTTTATGGTAACATGATTGTACTTAACTGACACATACACACAAAAAAGGAAAAAAAGTAAAAGAGAAGAATACGTTATCAAAGAAATTCCTTTCGCTTTTTCACTTGAGAATGGAGAACACTCCTACATAGTTTCTCTGATCCTTGAATGAATTCTCAAGGAATTTCAAGGGACACAAGATCAGACCTAAGAAACATCTGAGCCAAAGAAAGAGAAAACTTTGAGACTTTATACAGACATCATGATGGTGCAAAGAAGTCAAAAGCTCATTAGTTTACCTTTGTGTTATTCCTCAGTTTTCACATTAAAGTAATCTGGAAATGTTCTGTCTTTCTGATCCCACATTCTGGTACTTGGAAAGAATCAAATTCAAAAATGAACAGCTAACTAGTTCAGAAAAAAAAAGGTCAAATATGTCACTTGTGTTACACTATTTCTAAACCAAATACACAATCACAAATTTATTTTTCCATTTCACTGACAAATGTACCAACATTTAATATTTTTAGAAAAAATATTAGAAACAAAAAATGCTTATGATTTTTCATTTCAGTTCAGACATTGCTGGAGTACAAGAGGATGCTTGGAAGGTCCATATCCTCTCTACTCCTTTTGACCTTAGTGGTGTCCTACATTCCCATCTTCCTCTTAGTCAGGTCACTAGCCTATATTCTGCTAACTGAGCTGCCTGTGGTGCTATATAATAAACTTGACCTGTGAAACAATCCAGGGTAAAAGCACTCATACATACATTCTTTTTTTTTGGTGTTGTTGGAAGACTGTCTTTAAGCAAGATAATTTCTTGGCTTCAGTTTAGAGCACTATTTCCTGAACAGTTGAAGCAGCATTATTGACAGGGGGGTAACTTCTTAACTAGGGGCTTCAGCAAGCAGCAGAGACAGAAATCTTTAAAAATCAATTCTGTCATAAATTAGTAGCACTGAACATGCCCTATTTTTACTTGATTCGATATAGATAGGTCCATACAAAATTTTTATGAATCTAACTAAATGTTTTAAAACCTAATTTTAACTGATATTGAGTTTACGTATGAAGGAGCCAAGTTCTGCATTAAAAGAAACCTGGTCTCTCTGAAAAGGTTTGGCTAGGCTCTCTTCCTCTTTTGCAGACTATTATATCCAAATGTTTACTGTTGCCAGCATTATGATATCTCATTATGAAACAACACTAGATAATGGACTCTGCTTCTTCCTTTCCTCAACTTATACAGGCTTCATAAAATTTTTTTATTAGTCACCTAATAATCACCCCTAAAGAGAAAATTATTGTAAAGCAACAGGCATAATTTGTTTTGATGACAGAATCTTTTATAACTAGTGCTAAGGTATGGATTATGTATATTCTTTCTCCTTTATCACTAAGTCATGTGGCCACATTAAGAGTGATTTTACTGCTGCAGAAATTCATGCTATTTTACAGTGCAGTAACCTGCACAATTCACACTACATTCGCCTTAGCAGTATCAGGTGATGAATAATAAAGCTTCACAACAAAATTCTCAAAATTGTATTATAGTCATCAGTGAAGAGTATAACCTTATATAAATCGCAACTATGCCTCAATTTCTGAATCACTTCCAACTTTTTTAAGCTTTTTCAAGACTTTTCCAACCTGAAACTTGTTTGACTGTCTCTGATCTGACTATCCTCTCACATACCAGGCAGAGAACAGAAGAGCATTGGTAGTTCTTTCCATTTAATAGAAAAGGATGACTTGTTTAAAATTAAACAGTCTTCAGCTTATTGAGATCTGTGCTGAAGCCATGGCCATTGTAAAATGAGATGCAGAATCAGAAAGCTATCATCAGTCTGTTTCCCTCTGCTGGACAGAGGAAAACTTTATTAGAAAACATGTATTAGAAAACAGCTAGATCTGAGACACTGATGCTACATGCCCATGTTCTAAAAGGATGTCAAAGATGCTTGTGCACCAAGTCATCTATGAGATCAGAAGTAGCTCTCACTTGTCCAGTCATCTCTAATAACACAGAAAAATCCCTTCAGAAATTATTGCAAGCAGAGGTTAGAAAAAGGGGCAGTAAAATGATCATAATGGTGATTTATTTGACAGGAATTCAGCAACAAGAAATGACAATGATACCTGATACAGTTAAACTAATTTGAACAAACGACCACTCACTACATTTCGTTGCTGGAATCTGCATGCAGAGGAACTGTGATTTGAACTGTGAATGCTCACCTATTTATTTTACTTCAGGAGGAATTAATATATTTAGAATATCCTAGAAGGAAATAGAGCCACTTACTGGTAAAACAAATGAAGTGTGTGCATTGTTAAATCAGCTTTCAGGAGTCAGAAACAGACAAAGTCCAAGTAATGATGACTAATCAGATATATTCCTTTGCATTTAATCTTGCAAATTGCTCTGTTTAATGGAAAATGAGAATGTCCAAAATGACAGATTTCGGTTGTAATTCTCCTAAAGGTCTCTTCACTAAACAAAGCATCTGTGAGAAGCAGAACTAATGAAGATTTTATTGCGTCTTTTTCTTCTCAATGGAACCATCAGTCTTCACAAAATGTGTAAGAATTGCCAATCTCTGAGACCTCTTTCCTTCTCAGATTGGGTTCAAAGGAGCAGGACAAAAATTATTGATAAAAAGGAGTAACAGAGAGACTGTTACTTAGACAAGGCAATCACAAATCCCTTCCTCTTTTTTTTCCTTTTAGAGAGACTCTTTAGAAATTGGTAAATGCACATTTGGGATTGCTTGGCAAGGTTTTGGTAGGAGAGGTGCTGCAGGGGTGGCTTCTGTGAGAAGCTAGAAGCTTCCTCTATATCAAAAAGAGGCAATGCCACCTGGCTCCAGGATGGACCTGTCCCTGGCCAAGGCTGAGCCCATCAGCAACAATGGCAGCACCTCTGTGATAACATATTTAAGAAGGAGGAACTTGGACCAGTAGCAGCTGAAAGAGAGGAGTGAGAACATGTGAGAGAACTGTGCAAATGCCAATGCCAGTGAAGAGGAAGGGGGAGGAGGTGCTCCAGGTGCCAGAGCAGAGATTCCCATGCAACCCGTGGTGAAGATCATGGTGAGGCAGGCTGTCCCCCTGGAGCCCGTGGAGGTCCACGGTGGTGCAGACGGATGTGCCCAAAGGAGATTGACCGCATGCATAGCCCATGCTGGAGCAGGTTCCTGGTAGCACTTGTGATCCCATGGAGAGCGGATCCCGTGCTGGAGCAGGTTTTCTCGCAGAACTTGTGACCCCGTGAGGGAGCCACGCTGGAGCAGTCTGCTCCTAAAGGATCCACACTGGAGTGGTTCATGAAGAACTGTTTCCCATGGAAGGCAACCCACAATGGAGCAGGAGGAGAGTGCGAAGAGGAAGGAGCAGCAGACTGACCACAACCCCCGTTCCCTGTCCCCCTGTGCAGCTCAGTAGGAGGAGGTAGAAAAAATTGGGAGTGAAGTTGAGCCTAGGAAGAAGGGAGGACTGGGGAGAGGGGTTTTAAGATTTGGTCTTATTTCTCAAGACCCTCTGATTTTTGGTTGACAATAAATTAAATTAATTTCCCCGATTCGATTCTGTTTTGCCTGTGATGGTAATTGCTGAGTGATCTCACTGTCCTTTTCTCAACCCACAAGCCTTTCCTCTTATTTTTGACCCACTGCCCAGTTGAGGAGGGGGAGTGACCGAGCAACTCTGCTGAGCACCTGGCATCCAGCCAAGGTCGACCTGACACAAAATGAAAAAACTGTTTCATAAGTACGTACAGTTTCCATTATTCAGCAATATGGTTTTGGTTTAGGGATCAAAGAGCCATACACTGAGCTATTGTATGTAGATACATATAATATATCATACATAGACCAGAAATAGAGTGATTTTACCAGGGTAATCCTTCAGCTTAGCTAAATAGCCCGACTAGGACGGAAGTCATGGTACTGTTGTAATGTGACAATTCTGATTTGGGCACCAAGACTCGCACCAGCACACAGTGCTGAGCTGAACATTTCGGCCTTATGAGCTCACAGCAGTTTATCCAAAGTTTTCCGCACCGGGCTCTGTATAACGAATTATAAATGTGTCCTTTGTTTCCTGCAGTCTGCTCCAATAGAGATGCTTTCTGCATCCAGTATCTTTTTCAGTCACAATGTGTGAAAACATCCTTGTTCATGAAAAATTTAGTAACTCTAAAAGCATCCATATCGACTCACAGATTTCATGTATCAGACAAATATAAAACTTGCTGGGTAGAAACAAAAATCATTGAACTGCACTGAGAAACATGATGAAGATGCATGTTGCTGAGCTGGGCAGATCATCTCTCATCAAAATAGAACATAACTATGGGGAAACTGCATATGTATATAGATAACAGGCAATTCGGATAAGGGATAGTTCTGAAAATCTCTCATATAAATCAAAGGTTCTTTAACAGCTGTCTGTGGCTTTTAAAGACTCCCATAAATTCATTACATTTACCATGTTGAAACAGAGTAGTAGACTTTCCAGGCTGATATCAAGATGTCAAAAATTATTGGCATCAATCAATCAATACTGAATTTCCACTATACACAACTGAGATGTGATTTCCTAAAGTTACTAATGGTGGAATTCATCTCATCACACTTCACTGACATAAAATTAGTGTCTAGTCTAGATTCCACTACAGTGAGGAATGGGATAAGTACCTTCAGAGGATAATCATCACCCTCCTCTTACATAAATATTTAAAATAGAATTCCATATATCACACTGGTTTTATGCAAGTCTCCTGCTATCTAGTTACTTAAACAATTTCAAGAATCTTTTTCTTAGGCAGTAATGATAAAATTATTGAGGAACATGTTCAGATTTTAAGAAATTTATTTTCTTTTGCCTGAAGGCTGAAAATTACTACCTAATCATTTTATGGTACAATTATGTGTCTTTTTATTACACATGTATCTTTTATATTTTATATGCAATTTATTCAACTTACGTCCTTAGAATCCAAGTGCTTAGTAAGATAAATTAAATTTGCATTGCATTCTGATCATCTGGAGTGTCACATCACTCTCTGTTTTTCAGCTTTTTAGGTACTCAGCCTTCTGAGTTGCTTGATGTTTTATTTCCTTGACTTCAACTACAGTTGGAAACCATTACCAAACAGATATGTCTATATACTTTAAAAGCAATTTCACTGTGGTTCAGGATAATCTTCTATAGTTACCTCATTGCATTATCAATCCACTTTGCCTGAAAATACTATCCTTAGTCCTCATGAATGCCAGCATAGCTTGTTGCATTATTCTAGGAGAGCTCATTTGTCTTAATAAGTAACAGGTGAAGAGGTACTACCCCAATTGGGTCCTTATCCGATGATGTCCATGAAGATTAACAGCAAAGCTTCAGTATCGTATTGAATGAGAATTAGGATAGAACATATCTTGCAGGGTACAGAAGACACATACTGTGGGAAATTCATGCTACTCAGTAGGTCAGTTGCATTTGGTGTCAACATATGCTTTCTTTTATGAATTTTACACTGATTTTTTTTTTCAGATTCCTGTTTTAACATTTCTTCCTACACTAGGAAAAAAGGAGAAATGTTGAATGTTCAAATGACCTTCACTATTCCATTCATCTTTTTGTATATTTCTACCTAATATTTCATGTTCAGCTTAATCCTGTGTTTACTTATTTTTTCTGCAGTTGAGGGTTTTTCCATGCTATTTGTTTTCCCTTTTCTAGTTACCCACTATTTTTAAATGCTATGGTCTACCTGTAAATCTATCTGTAGATACTTAATGCAGTTTAATATCCTGTCTGTATTGATATTTTGCATAAAGCAGATATTCCATTGCTGTTTTCTAACTAGCACCCATTTATCTTTCTGACTGGTCATATCAACATAGCGGTACCACAGGTCTTCAGCTGCTCCTTTCAATATACAGCACTTTCATCTATCTACACTTCATTTCACTTGCCATCATGTGGCTTAATTTATCAGCTTCAGATACAGAATGTTTATTCATTATGGTAGTATCAATACGTTTGCATTTTAGGCTGCATATGATGGGCATTTTGCACTTTCCATTTTTCTTAGCCATAGTGACAAACATTTAATATAATGGTGGATTAAAAAAAAAGGCAGGCTTGTAGGTAAGATGCGCATTGAGACTCAAGAGTTGATATAATTTAACTTGGCCATAAACCTTCTTCCAGCAATTTCATTAAGTGCTTACATAGTACACAACAAAATTACATCCATCAGACCTGTAAGACAAAAACAGAAACAAGCAATGCATAATAAAGCAATTATCCAGTGGGAATAGAGGTCACCAGTATTACCAGTCTTGAAGGCTGTTCATACAGAGCTAATAATTTGGGGAACTATTGAAAGCAGAATCTCATTTCTTCAGTACTTATTACTTTCTATTAACTGAAAAGGGATCCTCGTTTCTGAAATTACAGAAACTGTTGCAAAATATCTTAGATTAATTCATAGCTGGCATGAGTTCATCTGTATTGTATGTGAAGAGGCTCTCTCAACAGTGAGCTTTCAATATTGCAACATACGTCATCCGCTGTAACGACTGTTACCTCTCTATCTTGCTAAGTGCTCACTGAAAAGTGGGTGGAAATGAAAGCTAAGAAGCACAGGCTAAGTACCGTATAAGGCAGAATAGTAGAAAACATCAGACATGCTTTGCTTGATCATGAAAAAAGAACATACATTCTGCTCTGGCTATGTGCTGAAACGGCTGCACCCTAGCAGCAAACCCCACAGCCATTTTACTGCAATGTAGCAGGTGGTGCTCAAGCCACCTCAGTTTCCCCACAGTACCCAAAGAGAAGTGCTCGCCTTTCCAGAAGCAACCTTCACTGATTAGCTTCTCTGTAGCCCAGCACTGTCCCAGCAGCAGGGCTTCTTGCCGGAAAACTGTGCTCAAAATATTAATTGAGCCAGCCATGATGTGTGTATTTTGCTTAATAATCTTGCAGCTCTAGGCATGTTCATAGTGAAAATTAAACTACTTTAAATTTACGATGTCACCTACTGAATTCTTTCTTCTAACTTGAAAACCATGTGTGCCAGCAGATTTGACACTTTCAGGGAGAAGCTGTGATTTTGTTAGCTTTACCTGGGCACTGTGTGGCCTCTCCTGCAGGTCAGCGTGTCCAATGTACATTTTAGAAAGGCTAGAGGTTCCAAAAATTTTATAGCTTTAATGAGTCATGTCACGTTTTTAATGGGTCATTTCATTCCTTTCTTTTCAGTTATCGTATCTGAAAAGCCTATATTTCTGTGATCAAACTGCTTAGATAGTTGGTGACAGAAAATGTAAAATAAAATTATTTGCAAGAGCACTATGAATTCCTAGGAACTACTGGAGCAACCAAAGTAAGTTCTTGGACTTCATAAATAGCTTGGGATGGATGAGTGCAATCTGACTTAAAGATGACAGGCATCTCCAATGAAAGAAAAAAAATCCCATTTTGGAGCTACTTTGATGATACCTGGATGAATCTGTTACAGAAAGCAAAAAACCAGCACCTTTCAGCAATCTGCTGAAAGTGGATCCACTTCTGCTCTCATGAGTCCTACCATTCATGGCAGCGGTGCAGGGACACACCTGCTATGAGAGGCCAAGAAAGGGAGCGCAGGGGAAGATGGAGGAGGAAAGGCAAATATAAAGACCTATGTTCCTGCTGGACACACAGCCAAACTCATGTCCATATACACTGTGAGCTACTGTGGTGTAATCTTCTAATAATTGTATTTTTTGAATAAAACATGAAGTTTAGCAGTGTTTGATTCTTATGTCTCCATTTGTTCTCAGTGATCTGTGTAAGAGCCAAAGCAGGTACCATACACACTTTCTGCAGCATTTTCTTGATAAACATTTCAGGATCTCAAATTTTCAAAATAAGCAAAGTATTTGAGAAGAGTTTCTTTACACTCTTCGCCTTTCTCAGCTGTTAATGAACGTTGTTTCAGGATTTGTCTTCTATTTTGCACAAATCAATGTATGCAGATCCTAACTCTCCACTAGTCCTAAGAGGAGGCACATAGCGGAGCCTATCAGCCACAAGAGTGGTGATGCATTAGAGACTGTATGAATTACTTATTTCTCATTTGTCTTCCCTTGCAGGCCTCCCAGCACCGAGAACAGCTGTGCAATGAGCTGCAGAGATTAAAAAAGCTACTATATTTATGGCAGCGCTCTTCTTTTCCCTGTTGCCAAAAGACTGGTCAGATGCAGCATACCAATTTATACTGCTGGATCCTATTATCACAGTATTTTTACTTTTTTGGCCAGATTCTGAAAAAAAATTCATCTGTCCAACGACATTATCTATTGAGGAAGTATAGCAACATTTTAATACTGATTTTAAATTCCTTTTATTTGAATTACCTGCTTATATTTCACAGTGGCATAATTAAACTTAAATTCAGCTTTCAGCAACGACTTGAACATTACCCCTCAAGTTCTTACTCACAGAGCTAGAAGAAAACTTACAAAGTCTTTCAAGTGTCTAGACAAGGACATGATGAGCAATTCTTTATGGTAACATCACATGGCCAGTATTCCTACATCACCTTATATAGCTTCAGCGGTCCAACTACCCACAATATTTAACACATCTCTTTTTATGTCTTGCCAGAGATTGTGAAGCATTTCTTGGTAGTCAGCAAAGTTGTTTTTTTAGAGTCATCAGTGACATTTTTTAACACTTAAGATAGAAACATCCTGTGATCATCTCATTAGACTTTCAGCAATAAAAACACCTTGTTATTTACTTAGACCTAATTGCTTATTTAATTCCAGCAGCTGGACTTGTACGAAAACTTATCCTTTAGAGATCTTGGTATAAAAATCTCCAGTTCTGACGTACTTGTATTCTTTGGTTAGTTCCAACAGCTTATTATCTTCCCTCTTCTTTCACTGTGCTGTTCTAGATCAGGGTCCATCATCTACGGATGAACTTACTATGTCTCTAAATCCAAGACCTGTGGCTGCAAATAAAGATGCTCTCACAACTACAGAGGTAATCAAGTAGACCAAGAGGAGATTTTTGACACTTTGAATGGCAGACCATTGTTCTGGCATGTGAAATACATTACTGGCATTCCAGAAATCTCTAATTAGCCTCATCTTTTTTATATTCAGTCTCCACTTAAAACCTAGAAAATCTAAGGACACGTAAGCATAAAAATGGTCTATTAACATGTTAAAATTTACAAACACCTATTACAGTTATGGAGGAAATTAAAAGATAAGAAGTTGAAAGTTTTTTTTGTTTCTGAAATTATTTAAACACTATGGATGAAAGATAAATAAATATAAATGTGAGTGTGGAAAAAAAAAGTAACAAAAAATACCTGTACAAGTACTTTTCTTCTTGTTCACACACTACCAAGATGATAACTGAAGCATAGTTCAGTGGTCTCAGCTCAGCATATATGGGAAGTTTGCTAGAAATTTTGGCATAAACTCCTTGAAGTATCTGAAGGAACTCTAAGTATTTGAAGCGACTGGAAAACATTTCACACATTGCTAGAAAAAAATAATCAATGAAGAATAATAAAACACTTCAAAAAGCTAATATGAAAACATCTATGTAATGAGAAAAATAAGAGCTGTAGGTCAGTAGTTGCAATTGTCAGGGTTTAGCCTTGATCTGGCTAAAATTTGACTGAACTCGTGCGGTTGGAATCCCAAATTCCACTCGCCCACCCCCAGGGGAAGGGAGAGGAAAATGAGAGGAAAGAGGCTTGCGGATTGCAAATTAAAGCTACAGCTTTAATGAAATGGTGATAATAATGGTAATAAGGATTCAAATAATCAGAAAGTAATGAAAATATGTTCAAATTTCTGAGATCGCACCCAAATGCCACCCCCTGATGACAATACATCACCACAAATGCTGTAGAGCAAACATGGGGAAATGGGTTCACAGCTAGGAGGACGCTGAGCTGGATTCAGGAACGCATGGATCCGAGGTCAGGAACAATCAGACAAACAAGGTCCTCACTGAATGTCGGCCATTACAGAAGAGAAAGAGACCCTCATGATCTCTCAATTTTATACCAAGTGTGACGTATATGGATGGAATACCCTTGTTGGTCAGTTTAGGGTCACCTGTCCATTCTGCTCCACCCTACTGGTGCAGCCTTTTTTTCTCCACTCGAGGATGGCCTTGGTTACCAGGGGAATAAGTACAAATACTGGCCTCTCTGCATACCAGTGTTCTGTGTTATCACTGCTAGAGAGAAACTGTCTGAAAAACATGCAGTTAGTTTTTCAGAAAATGCAGGTACTTTAGATTAAGGCTGAGCCAGAATCTCCCCAATTAACTCAAATCATAACAGCAATCTAAAAAGATGTGGAAGAAGATTTCACATATGAAATATAGCAGACTGAGAAGCTGGGAAAATTGAACAAATATGTATATTATTTGAAATATAAAATGGTAAAAGTATGAAAATATTTATTAGTCATTAAGGTCAATGCAAACAGTAAAGCATAAAGAAGAGTTGGATTATTTAACTGGCAGGTTTATAAGAGCTTGAAGAATGTATTGGGATGCAGGTTCATTGCAGTTGCCTCAGTTTTTTTCGATTAGCATATATGTTTTTCTAACAGTGGAAAAAGTTAAGGATGGTGGTGTAGTCTGGACAAAAAGTTACTGGCCATTGACAATTCATAGCTGTTTGGGAACAAACCCTTGAAAGCAAGAGTTGTTAGCACTGGAAGCAGTGGAGCATTCTGATCTAGGCTACTGACTGCTCCAGTGCCACCTGAGAGGCAGAAGGAGAGAGGGAAGCGTCTGAAAAAGGCATGGATAATACAGCCAGGTAGAGATGATGGACTTCAAATGGTATCTGGGGAATGGTAGGGAACCATTCCCCACTGCAACTAATCTTGCAGTATGCTGAGCCTATGCTTGTAGATACCAAAGAGACTCAGTTTTGATAACTGCAGTTTCAACAAAGCCAAGCAGCTGCTGGTGGAGCTAAGCTGACAATTTTACTGCTGACAATTGGCATCTAAGAGATTCAAAGGAAGCAATAAACTTCCTTATCTGGAAGTTTTAAAGGTGCTCCAGAACAGTCAGAGAGAGGAAGTGAAGTGCTGTGATACTGGCATCCTCTCAAGGGTGCAGAAGAGCCTGATGTCAAGAAACAGCTGAGTAGCTGCCCATCATTCTAGTGATGTAGCAGCTCGGGGAGGTGACTCAAGGAGACCAGGGAAGCAGCCACCTGCAGGCAGCAACCCCAACTCAGGAAAATACTATGTAAAACAGCAAAAAGGGTAAAATCGTATATATACTACCACATTCCACTAAAAGGGACTGAGTAGTAGAATCTACAATTATACTTTTTCCTTTCTGTCACAAAAATGCAGGGGCTGTACACAGCTTTCTCCATCATGGTCGGGTAGCCTGAAGGGCGTTCAAATACAAAGAATTACAGAAGTTATTTAGTCTCCCTGAATAAGGGCTGTTCTTTGTAGCTGCTCTGAGCCTTTGCTCTCAATGAGTCATTTTTAGGAGGGGAGATCGTGCACATTGTTTGGCAGCAAGCTTCTGGAGACAATGGATCTTTCATGTCAACTGTATCCTGTTTAGATCAGTGGATCGGACTAACCCAAGACTGACATTTAGTAACAGTAAAGGGTTTTCAGCTAGTTGGGAAGAAAATGGGACATCTTTCACTCTTGGATTCCAAAAAGGGGGACTTAGAATTTGCATTGTTTCTTAGAAATCGAGATACTGGAAATCTGTAAACAGTTTAAAAAAAAAACAAAAAAACCCCATGATTTTATATTTTAAAACTGAATGACTACATAAAGCACATATTTCAAAAGGTGGTTTTCTAACTCTCTGGAAAGGGAATGTTACAAACAAAAAGCAAACAAAGAACCCTCAGATATCTCAACTTACTCTTAGTCCAATGAGCAAAATAACTTCAGAAAGGTGTGGACTTACATAAAATAAAAAAAAATAAAAGGTCTGCCTTTACTTTTTCAGGTCATCCTGTCATTTCCTATACAGCAATCAGAATCTGTGGCGTACACTTGGGTTTCACAGCTGTGAAAGCTCAGAGTACAACTCTTCCTTCTGCTTGCCCTTTCTCTTTGTCTTCATTACCTAAAAAAACCTGATTATTTCATCCTCAATATGACCTTTTGAAAATTGTCTTTGTTATGGTGCTCTGTTAGCTAAGATCTTCTTACTTATCTTTGACCAACTTTCTGCTTTTAGATTTGTCCTTCTATGAATCATTTTGAAATTTAGCTTTCTCAAGCTGATTTTCTTTCTGCCTGAGTAACTCTATATCTTGTTTCTTCTTTTGATTTTTCTAGTTGTAAGATTTAGTATTTGTCCGATTTACTGTTCTTTATTCACTTACCACTGTTCTTTCTGATTGTCATTATTTTGTCAGTTTTCTTTTTCATTTAGCAATTTATTTTAAAACCCAGCCTTCCCAGAGCAACATTTTCTTGATTTATATGTTTCCCATTTATTTTTAATCTTTTCTTCTTGTTCCTCTCCATGACTCAGACTCTGTTTCCAATACTTTGTGCTTTTATTGTATTTGTAGCTGGTTTTCACTTGTTCAGCATCAACTACTGGAACTTTCAAAGGGCGTGAATACAAAGAGACAGCTTCTGTGCTGAATGGGATGATGTCAGCAAAGCAGCTTCTGAAAGAACATTTCATTCCACTGACTTGTTAACAATTAGGAATCACAAAACAAATTGGTCTGTTATATCTGTAAGATATAGCTCTTGAATTTGTCTCCTGCAATTTCTTTCAACTTTAATCCACTTGGATACTGCAATTATATGGCAAATTGGTGTAACTGTTCAAACAAACACATGGCATGATCCTGCAAGAAACAATTTAGTGGCAGGCAGTGATCGTGAAATCACCACTTTAAATTAATTAGTAAGGCAACATCATTGCAGTTTGCAAAGCAATCCTTTTTACTTTTAATTTTGGAAATATCTTTCATACTTGCAGCAATGTGGATTAATTTCAAAGTACTGTGTCAGCATTGCAAGAGTAACTAGTGTAATACTGCTTTAATCTAAAGCATGAGAAAACCAACAGTATTAATTCGCCATTACCTCCCTTTACTGCAAGTATTATTTAATAAAGGATAGACGTCCTCTTTTTCTGTTCTGCTCAACGTCTTTGATCTCAAAGTTTCTTGTAGCTCTAACAATCACAACCTACAGCACGCTTTCCAAGTTGGTTCAGTTTTCTGAATAACACCATGATATATTACACTGCATATGAGAGATATAGGCGAGAAAGATATATGTTTCATGGTAATACAAGATTGAATGCCTGAACCTTAGTAGAAAATTAAAAAAAGATTCTGCCCTAGAATTTCAAGAAAGGATCGCAGCTGCTGGTGTGATTTATAAGATAATTGAATGGTGCTTTCCAATCCAATTTCTCATGTAATACTTTTACTATAGTTTATTCACAGATTATTTCCTTTGGTGACAGTATTAGATCTTGTAGTCTGATTTCCATTATAGTAAAGGCTATTAAACTCTACATAAATACTTCTGTAGAGGCCAGTAACTCCTCAAGAAAATTTCTTCTTCTATTGTGTCTTCCAAGAGATATTCACCACTGATTTTATAACTTCAACAATGGAAACCCCAACCTCTTTTGAAAATTGTTCTTGCTGTTTATTGTCTTGCTGTTATTGTTTATGTCTTGCTGTTAAACAGTAACAAAATAAAAATATGCCAGATTTGTACTTTGAGTATTTTTTGCCTTAATAACCAAGCACAGTTTATTGTTTTGCTTTGTTCTACTAAGAAGCTTTTGCTGTTTGTATTGTTTTCCTTTGAAAGTGCTTATATACTCTTATAAGGCCACCCTCTATTTGATAAATTAAAGAAATACAATTTTTTCAGCATCTCAAGGTGTGTTTTAGTGGTTGGGCTATTTCTGATGAATTGCATTTAATTTAACACTGCCTGGACATTAGCAGTCATGTTGCAAAACTCTGCCAGATATTGTGTGTCTTCATTCAGTGCTTAGTTCACTGGCTTTATACACCATGTTCTTTGAGTTGCTGTAAGGTAAGACAATCTCTTTTTGTATCAAGCATGCACAGTGGTGTAGCAGTGGTTCATATGTTCCTGGGAAGTGTGAGAGTAACAGATCAAAGGAAAATACCTAACCTTCATCCTATATAGGTCAGAAATATATATATACACACACACAAACATACATGCACACACACATACACACACTTATATACAAATAACTCTTTTCAAGGTACCAATACAAAATCTAGTTTGAGAGATTATATAAATATATATAAATCTCTTTTGGGGGCACCAAAAATGTTAATTGACAGAACTACATTACTGAAGAAGTGTTTGGCGGCACTGATGCATTGACTATGAAACAATGTCTGCTAGAGCAAAATATTTTCTCCAGCCTCAGACTCATTTTTATGATTCTTCTCTGCCCCTGTCCGTTCTTTCAACCATCTTTTTTAAAGTGTTGATATCACAACTGCATACACTAGGAATTTTGTGTAGAAATGTAAAATCATCTCCATACTCCCACTTATAGTTTTGGGGGTTTACGCACCATACACCTTTTGCTATAGCAAATCACATGGGGAAACCATTCTGCCTCTCTACTCAAACCTCTCATGGTTTTCCAGGACACAGTCTCTCTCCTCTTAAGTAAGATCTACAGTCTTATTCCTCATCATATGTCCTTCTAGCAGTTTGTGTCAAAGTGCAATGTGTTTCACTGAGCTCAGATTTCTCCTTTGGAATCCAGAACGCTCTGTTTGGGTGACTAATTTTTCGTACTTTTTACCACTTTGGACTATTCACAAATGTTAACACCACTGATTTTATTTTTTATTTATTTCTGCTAATCGATTGAAAATGATGAAGAACACAGAACTGATGAAATTGAAGCTGATTAAAAACTAAGACTACTCTCTAGAGAACTTTCCTAAAAATGTCATCATCAGTAATAGCTCCCTGCTGGCAAGTACTCTTTGAGTTCTGTGAGCCAGTTCTTAATCCATTTAAGTTGTACTTTATCGATATTGTATAGTCCTATTATTTTTATCAGCATGTCACTTAGAGTTAATCAAATGCTTTATAGAAGCCCATTATTTACTTACTTATATCAACTATACTTTTAAGAAATAGCAAATATATTTGACAAAGCCTGTTTTTCATAAATTCATGTTTAGAAGCTCAGTTATAAACCCTTCTCTTTCATCTTTTTATCCACAGAATCTATATCATTAAGGGCTATTATCTTGCTGCCTGATAAAGAAAACCAAGGACTTCATGTGGGAGCTGTAAGAGGGCCACATAACTTCAAACATGTGCAGAACTTGTTGAAGCTGCCCTTAACTAACTTCAGAGGTGGCGCTATCCTCAGTTCATGTCGGCAGCACAGTCAATTAAGCTTTTCCTAACACCAGGACAGAAGGTAAAGAGATATTCTTTATCTCATTCTGACTGCAACCCAGGCCCAAATATCTAAACAAGCTCCACAGTAGGAGATTGCTGAAAATGCCATGGAATAGTATCAACTCCAATAATGGGAAAAGGGGAGTAGAAGCAACAAACCGAAAGGATCACTGCCTTTGTCTTGCCATGTCTAAAGAAAAAAAAATTACTTGCCAGTTAAACTAATGATTCAGTGGGGTCTTAATCTGCAGACAGAGGATATTTTCCATGGGCAGTAAGGAAATGCAAAACATATTTTTGAAGACATAGATATTAATAAGAACCAAGTTAAGGATAACCGAAAAGCTTATTGAATAAGCAGTTCAGGCATTGGACTGTTCGGGAGGCAAGCTGAAAACAGGATCCAAGCCCAAATATAGCTGGAGATGTGAAGCAATCACAGAACAACTAAGGAGAGCAGCTATGTTATGGGATTTCCAGGAAAAGGACACCAGTATGGAACAGAACAGACATTCCCAGAAAAGGGAGTGAGTTAAGCCAAAAATAAAGTGAGACACAGGCTGCTGTTTGGATTATTCTATGAAATAAAAGGAAACATAAAAAAAAATTTATCTAAAAAATCGACTGAAAAATAAATTATCTGTAACAGTAGAGTGGAATTAGATGCCACTGAGTTTAGAGCAATAGCAAAGGAATTTGGGATCTCAGTGGGAAAACTAGTGTGGCTGTTCTATGTTCTCATGCCAATGATTACTGACCATCTAGGTCTCACCTTTTACATTCAAAATTAATCAGACTTTGTGTGATAACTTTGTTACCTTTTAAATGCTTCAGGGTTTCTCCACGGGTTCCTTGTTTGGAAATCACCTAACCAAAAAGTTATCAGTGTAATATAACTCCAGTATTGTAAATGTTAAGCTTCATTTTAGAACAATCTATAGTTTGCTGGTTAGGTTGAACATTTTAAAGATTTCAGCTAACAGTGCCATTCAACAAGCAACTCCACTTACAGCTAGCAATGTTGTGCTGGGTTTTGTTCTCTTCAAATCAAAGACTCAAGAAGCGTATATCAGTCAAACCCCAGTGATTGCTCTGAATACAGTAGACAGCTCATCATCCCAATTTTTACTGCTAGCTTATACTGATTTTCTAAGAGTTTCCTTGCTCATTCTGCAGAAATATTCCACTTGTACAGAACTTCAGGGTTGTCCTGCTATGTCCGGCTTTATTTTTGCTTAATTCATAAGATTGTGCACAACTCTTTCATTATTTGCTCTTGACATGGCTTCCTTGGGAATTCTCCATCAATAACGTCACATTCTATAACTGCATCACAACTAACTGTGTGATGGCTCTTTTCACAGGAATGACTTCCACCCACTTTGTAAATGGGTGAAAAATAAGTAAACAGTGCTTGTTTCCCCAAGTGGTGATCCAAAGGAGTCCTGTGATGTTAGTCTGTACCATGGCCTCAAAACCTCCTGCACATTGCAGTTGGATTTAGTTTTGAGACATGTGAGCATTCACAATCGGTCCTGCTAACCAGCTGTGCACCTGTTGCTCTGCCTTGGCCACCATCAACATAATACTAACTGCATCTAACGTTCAGCTTTGCCAGAATAGGCTTGCTCATGAACAGATCGGGTCAGATTGCCTTGTACCAGTGGTGGACCTACCCATGCTCACAGACCATCTCCATCTGCTCTTATTGTTTCTTTTTATTGGGCAAATGCCAATGACTGTTAGAATCTGAGTCCCCAGAAGCCCAACTTTACAAAGTCAGACGGTCTTTCAAATCTGGAACAGAGACTTACATATGGTTCAAATTAACTCAAGTAACTATTCCATTAAATATCCTAGTTATTCAACTGGAATATATGCTGAGCAAAGCCTGTTTAAGCAATGAATTGAGAAATATTTGAAAGTGAAAGGGAGAGGTAGCATTTTAAGTACTTTATTAGGAAATTCAGGTGTAGTGAGTGGAACACTGAATACTGTAGACCTTGAACCCATTTGGGATAAATTATCACTGATGAGCAATTATGTGATTAAAGCCTTCCTACAGAGAAATGAAAGACTTCAGGTTTCAGTGCATAGCCAAGGGGAATTATTGCACCTTGAAAAAGCTGTGTTCTCATTAGTTTCAAATGCTATTCAAATAGAAGATTAATCTGATTGCAATATTACCAGGTCAATGGGGTTTGCTGATAAAAAAATTCCCTATTGCAAGGATAAATAGAAGCAAGGATGACCTTATTCAGTATGGAAGGTCCACCATCCTAAACTATACATTAGAAGACTGTGAACCACAAAGTGTGGCTTTACAACACTGTGATCTCTCTGGAGCTGTAACAAAAGGATGGTACATCAACTGATGAGACTGGTAAAATCCATCCCTAGTGGAAAACGGGCATTTCTCAAGAAGGAGTTGACTGGGCAGTTTCAGAAAGATATTATGATGGCATTCTTGTCATTGAGAAATGGAAGGAAATACTCACCACAAAGAATTCTTCTGATCCAAAACCAACTTGCAGGATCCAAAAAAAAAGCATGTCTTATGGTGTCTTCAGTATAAGACTATATTTTAAAATTTAAAACCACACTTTACAAGGGTATTGTGGTCGGTACTTACGAAGTTTCAGATGTACAACCAAACATCATTCTCCAATCAGAATGACTGAAAATAAGACATAAACCCTCACAGTGGATGACAACTATTAGTCTAAAAGGAACAACAGGAGCTGAATGGAAGAAGTTGTAGAATAAAGCATTTTATTGTGAATCCAATTGAAAACCAGTCAGCAACACTCTCAAGAAGCCAAGAAGAAAACTGTATATAATCAGCAAGAAATAACAATACAGGCATCAGAGATTAAGAAAATATTTAGTAAGTCTCAGTGGGACAGGCTGTTCTACAGTCCTGCAACATCTAGTCTGTTACATGCACTATTTCATCCGTTATCGAACCATCAGCAATGCAGGCTATGGTATTATGTACCATAGCAGTAGTTTGTTAAATATGTTATCTCAAGGTTATTTTCAACAAAGCACTAAAACATCAATACTTTATGAGGCAAAATCAGAATGTTTCCTCAAGAGGTCAATGATTATATGCACATTGGGGAGTGAACAGTTTGACCAACTGCACTCTTAAGGAAATTGTGATTTGAACAGGTCATCATCAGGGAGAGAATTATTGTAGCCTGAAAAGAAGCCAATAAATTTGAGTTCATACCAGTAACATTGCTGTAAGCACACAGATATTAATAGCACATAGGTGACAAAGGATTATATACATATTTAACTATATTTTAACTATATATTTAACTATATTTTGCTGTGCAAAGGGAGTTTTCAACAATCCTAAAACAAGAATGTGTACGTGACTGAGTCACCTACCCTAGAATAAGAAGGTACTGCAAAGTGCTGAGGCTATCACAAAGCCACACATAGAAAACGCTGCCAGAATATCTTTAAGAATGATAAGTTCTGCCTGAACAGAGAACGGTTACGCTGTCAAAGACTATTAACTTGCTGCCTGCTAAAAAATGGGGATCTTCTGTGAAAGCCTCCATTCATTGTATGGGGGAATCATGTAATTTAAACACAAATAGAACCTATGGAAGCTCCCCTAACCAACTGCAGAGATGGAGCTGATGCCAGACCATGCCCATGTGCCCTGCAACAAGGGCCACCAGCTGTGCACCCTCCCTTGCTGCAGAACTGGCTCTGCAGAACTGAGCACCATGGTAGCCTGTACCACTACAAATGCAGGCATCTTTTTATTATCATTAAAGGACAACACAATCTGCACACCTCGCCTGCTTCACTCCCTGAGGCCTGGTGGTAATTGAAATACTACATTCTCAAGTACAGTGAGGGGAATATACTACCCCTCTGGAGGCACCTGCCCTTGACCGGAGAGAAAGTGCTGCTGACTAGCAAGGGCTGGATCACTGGACACAAACTAGAATTTGTGGTATTCCCTTCCCTCTAGCAGACTAGAAAGTATTTTTTCCATCCTCATGTGTTATGACTAAGTTACTCTGCTTCTTTTCAAACAAAAAGACAAAATCATTTACTGAATAAACAGTTTCCTCTTGCTCTTCAAAAATTTCCATTTCCTTGTGGCAACAGATACCAGTTATATTTTATATTTTCCTTAATAACCTTGAGAAGGTGTTATTTTTGTCCTCAGAACATCCAAACTCATTTATTCTGACATATTTAGCTCTCTTTATTGATGTTCCCTTTTTTTCAGATTTGTAATTCATACTCATTAATATTGGCATTTTAGGTTTTTTCCTTCCTTTAATTTCTTTCTCAATTGTTCCTTTAATTTCTTCCTTCACTTACCACCAAACAAAAATAAACAGCCAAGCAACACTTATTTGACTTCTTATTTGACTGTGGAATCAATCTGGTAATGAATTTATTTCGTGACTGTAAGGGTTATTTTTTTGTCTTAACCTAGTTTATCTTAGAAATTTTTTCTTTAGAAATTAATTTGCTATTTGAAACATTTATTTATATACATATATATACACACGCATACATACGTGTGTGTATATATATGTAAAGTGACTTTATAATGTCGAATGGAGCTGCCCATGTTTTTTTCAAGATGAGTATAACACCCCTGGTCCCAGAGTAACCATCCACTTCAAGTCCAGAGATTATTTATCTTTAACTGCCACACTGGAGTTCAAAATAGACATCTGATTAAGAAATTAGGTAACTTAGCCTGACTATATTGGATCAGACACTGGATTTCACTTACATCATAGTTAAAATTAGCTACTGCCTGTAAAGACAGAGCAGGTAGGGGACCAGCTCTCTTTTTCACTGCAGTTAAGTGACGCTTTCTCTGAGAAACTGACTGCAAGATCTCACAGTTGCTGTGAGACATCCACAGAACTGCTGGAAATCTCACTTGGAGATGAATTGCAGGATGAGGAAGAGCTGCCCAGAATAATATTATGGTCAGTGAAAAAAATGTTTAACACTTCTGAATGGCCTTGTTCTTTTGGATTTGAAGTGAAGAGGAAAAAGAAACAAGAGCATTTTGAGGCATATCCTTCATTTCAATTATGTTTCTTTGAATTTGTGTGAAGGATGTAAAAGTTATTCAACTCAGGAAGATCAAAGGCCTACAAATATAAATCCTGAAGTGCAGCAAGTCAGATATACTCAAGTGAGACAGAAATTACTATCTAAATTATTTAACAGTATGAGTAATGTTTCGACTTTGTGCTACCACATTTTATGGTATCTAATCAATTTATTTCTCTAAATAGATCCTGGTGCTTTGCTGCAGTAACTGGATATTACTTTCACTTCTTCCACTCTATCAGTAAAAAGTGAAATTAGCTTTAGCACTTCATTAGAAGTTTTAGCAGATTATGTAATGAAGGAAGAATAAATTATTTAAAACTATGAAAGGGCCAAAACTATGTTTGTCTCTCTAAAGCATTACAGTAATACTCTGTAACTTTAAAATAAGCCACAATATTCCTTTTCCTATAGTTTTAAATACAGCTTTCATTATTCACAGAATAATGAGATGAATAATGAAATAATGACTCAGCTGTAACTTTCATCACTGTAACTCTGTATCCACAATGACTGTTTTCCCAGTACTCCTAGGAATGTGGTTTTACACCAGAAAGATATATTGTCATTGTACATAAAATGGGACTTTATGATTTTTCCTCCAGAAATCTGTAGGACTCCTTTCCACATCAGTACTACAGAGGGCTCTAACACAAGAGCTGTAGTGAGTCCTGCCAAAGCACTTCATGATAATCTGTCTCAAAACTGTCTCGTCTCTTTTGCCAGAGACTATTTTCCTCAGAGAGGAGCTGGCAGACTACAGTATGTGCACACACTTCAGCTCCTCCAGAGCAAATCCTTAAACTATCAACAAAGATGGACTTGAGCCACACCAGGCTACTAAGTGAAGGAGCTAAAGAGGGCTTACTTCTGCCAGCTTCGCAACAGGGTAGCAACCTTTGGCGGGCTGAGCAAGCCAGCCAGCTGGTGTATGTTATTATCAATACCTGCTCCCACCAGATATTGCCCATATTTCTCTTGAGGCTGTACATCACAGCATTGCAGTTACAGCAAAACTATTTGCACAAGTCCCTGAAGTGGATGAAAAGGTATGCGAAAATACTGGGTCCAAAACTAATTTGCCTGCAATTAGGAAAAGTGTGGCTAAGAGATCCTGCTGGAGACTGTCGGGGGAACTGGGAGGCCCTGAGCAATGCTGGCTGAGGGCCTCTGTGGTTTCACACAGCTGATGGGCATACACGATGGGCATGCTGCTGTCTTATGAGTGAGTTGGCACAGGCTCACTGTACAAGTGTGGAGACCTTTGCAGAGCAGCTGTATCGCATGTGTGCAATAGCTGATATGCATGCATCAGCTGTCAAGGCTGCCAGGCATCTGGAAAACCAACTGACATGAAAATAAAGGAAAAATCATCTTCCAGCTATTTTTAGGTGATGTAGTTCTGACTCTGAAAGGATTCTCACGATCCTTCAGGGACTTGAGCCCTGGAATTCAACAAGGCAGCTACGCCTGTAAACAGACAACAGATAATCTGAGCCACATGTACCAATTCATGTGTTGCCAGGACATAAAAGATACAGACACCTCTCTTTTTATGACAGTCCTCCTGTTACTGGCATTTTGAATACAGTTGATAAAGCATCACATCTAAAAGTGCAATGAAGTGTTGAGATGGGAGGAATTACATGTATGTGCTTCTTGAGAGGCACCACTGCTGCCGTATACTTGATGCTCGGTTGATGTGAAGAATATGGCCAGTGCATGAACAGTTCTGTTGGTACCTGTTGCAGGTGTCTGCAAATATAAGAAGACATTTACTCCACAGTCTTACCTGTGAACACATGTCCAACAGGTCTTCCCAAAAGTAAACCGGGATTAATATGGAGTCATATTATGGCTAAAACGCACATGCAGGTTCACCTGCTTTAACCAAAATGTGTCCTCGTCAACACAGAGAAAAACATGGCACTAGGATCACAAATGCTTTTCTCCTAGATCAACCAAGACACTTTTACATGTTTGCTTAAGCAACTTAATATTCTTGTATATATACAGAGCGGTATTTATTCAATTGGCAACATTATTTTAGACACACTGTGTAAATACACATTTTCACCGGAAGAAGAATGAAACACTGTAATAAAGGGTATAAAATACCATAAGTTCTAACAGAATATTCGTGTCAGCAGTGTAAGTCAAAAAATGTCAGTAGTCAGCTTTTAGCATAGCTTCCCAGAACCAGAAAAAAAAAAAAAAGGAATGGAAATGCGGGGAAAAGCTTGAAAAAACAGCTGAATTTATTTTATAATAGGACCCTCATGCAAGACTGAGCTCAGATTGTGTTAATGCTACTGGCATTTGACAAAAGATTAAGAATTGTTCATATGGAAAATTGTGGTAATAAAAGGTAAACTGTGATTCTAAAGTGCAACAATGGCATTAATAGGAGTTCATATGTGTACACTTTCATCTAATTATAAGAGAGCTTTTTTCCGGTTTTGGCACTAATTCCTTCAGAACTGATTGAAATCAGTTCTAGACCAGAAAAAGCCTCTCTCATGCTGGAATATGCATCTACATAGACAGTTATGTTAGCTTAATTGTGCCTCTGTAATTTCCAGAGAAAATTTTTAGGATGATAAGCAGTCATGGTTGTTGTTATTAACTTTAATTTTTATGATTTAATTGTGCTACAGAAGTAGGATATTAAATAACATCCACCTGTCTTTGCATTTGACTAACCTCTAAGTTTATGTATCACACTTGCTTGTTCAAATCAGTTCAAATCCAAATAATAGTTTCTGAGTTTCAAAAGATACAGCTTTAACATCTCTAAGAAGAAATTAATATAATTAACTGAATTTTGAATAATCTCCTCTAATGAACTATTGTACAGATATGAAGTTCACTCTTTTTCTTAGTTGGTGATCCTTGGCAATATGTATGTGAAAAATTAAAGGATGCTATTCAAATGGCAAATGACAGATAAAGTACACAAGGCAGAAAAATGGCCTTTGATGGTCTCTGATGGAAGATCAGTGTTCAAAACTGGGACTTCTATACTTATTCTTACCCATCCTTTATCACACTAAGATATAAAATATATTACTCATCCAGTTAGCTGAATGTAATTATCTGTATAATAACGTTATAAATCTAACAGACAAAAACAAACACAATTAACACTGTACCATTCATATTACATATAAATCAATAAAAGTCACAAACTATTATCATCATTATTCCTAATTCCTAATGTCAGGTTATCTGAGGGTTTAAGATCCTACCCGTCACTGTCATAGTTAAACAATTTCCACTTGTAACTCAGATTTCCGGCAATGAAGAACTTAGTGGGTTTCATTAAATATCTGGCCTCCCTCAGGTTTCAGTACATACATTGTCCCTTTGGATAGTGTATTTTTGTTACTATTATTATTTTGACTACAAAAATGAGGAAGGGATTAGCCAGGAGACAGGCGTGTGAAAGAGGCTTCCTTAGGTAGAAAAACTGTGTGTGATCCAGAGGTTGTCCAACCTCCCAGCTTTATGTGCCTTATTTTCTGGTTTGTAAGCTACATCACCCCAGAGGAGATCATCTGCGTTAGTAGTTCATAGACTGAAATTCAGCCTTTAATATAGTTTGGTCTGGATTTTTCAATCACTTTAAGGTTTAGCTCTGAGGCCTTCAAGCAACATGGGTGTACTCTGGGACTACCTGAAGACTTTAAACAGACTTGACACAGGCACAGAAGACTAACACAACTGAGGAATCAAGCCTTTATGTGTTGTACCATACCAGGGAGAAGGCAAGAACAACTTAGCTCCGAAAATCAAGCATTTTTAGCTAAGACAAGACTGCAGTGTATTGCAATAAGCTGCAGCCGGTACCTAGCAGATAGTTATCTACAAATCATATTCCACATCTCTGCTCGGTTCAGGCTGTTATCTCTGTGTTCACTGTGCAGAGAAATACTCTTCTTTGAGTGGTTATTTTATTTTCTGGCTTCATCTGACCCTCACTTCATTCCCAGATATCCAGCCTAAGAAATTTCCCTGAATTAAAAAGAAACTCTCAAAGGATAAGATGATTAATCTTGGCAAGCTTACAGTTCTCCATGGATATTTTTCTTGTGATAACGATTTCCATTACCTTGATAAAACAATGCATTAATAAAGCAACAATAAGGAAAGAGAGCATATTGGCATTCCAATAAGTAGAAATGAAGAAAAAATATTATAGTTCAATATATTAAAGAATTATATACTAGGAGTCTTTTGGAAAACAAATAAAAAGTGTAATGTGAAGAGATAAATGAGTTAGTTCTATGGGGACTGCCTGACTCAAAGAATGAATTTCAACCTGAATCCTGCATTTAGTTCTGCACCTTTAAGAATAGGGGCTTTGCTACTGAATTCAACACAGCCAGGATTTCACAGAATATGTAACCCTCTCTGTGATGCATAATAAGCAAAATTATTATTCCTGCTTTCATGCACAGGTTCCATTGTGGCTGCTTCTTAAAGACTGTTTATCTATGAGAGCTCACCTCTCCTACAGAGCCTCTGTTGACACCCCAGTCTGAGCACAGCTATTCTGGCACAACAGCCGAGTGAAGATGCATTGAGCATTCATTCAAGAGGGGCTTTCTGTCAACTTCATCCTGTTTTTTCTCTCCTGCAACATTAATCAAGCCAACAAAAGCTTTCTTCTGCAGCACAGCTCTATTAGCTAGGGAGTATGATTATTTTCACACTCGCAGCTGAAATAACTCTGCTGACAAAACTCTGCAGTGCAGGTCAAATCTGAAAAACAGCTGAGGGAGACTGTATGACTGATAATAAATAATACATGCTCTGAAAGCCATTGCAAGTTATTTAGTTTGTTGGATTTAACAGGACATAGCTGTCCCACGATGGGTTTTCACTCTTCCTGATAAGCCACTTCCTGTGCAGTGTGCATAACAGTGCCTGGTAGGAACAAAACAGAAACCATTATAACGAGTTAATACAGTACCATTTGCACAGTATGCATTTATGATTGCAGTCAGTTCCCTCTAAGCTGCCAAAAAGAAATCTCACAGCTGTAAGCAAGTTTACTATTCACATTATAAGCACTGTCTCAGCAGCTTCTGTGTGTACAAGATAGGCAGCATTTCTTAAAGTCCTTTCCCACAGGCACCTCTACACAGATTCTGCAGACAGACACGGTCCAGAGAGACTGAAGACAAGCCATCTCCAAGCTAGGAGCTATGTAAAGCTGCTGTCAATGGGCAAAGCTAATAAACCCTGTGAGAGTATATCAGCTTTGCCTCAACAATGTGCTAAAACACCAGCATGGCTCCCAGTTGACTTAGAACGTGATGAGAGTGAGTTCATACCTGCCTGTAAAAGGCTGTAAGAATGTCTAAATCTCTGGAGAATAGAATGATCACTGAAACTTTCTAATATACTGTGAATGTTCAGGTCATAATGAAAATCAGGGGTTCTGCCAGACAGCTGGGTAATCCTTTGCATATTTTGGGATTCATCACAATACAAACAGCTGGAATAAATTCTATTACAAATGGAGCCCTAGATGCTATTATAAGACCTTAGGTTTGAGGTCTTATGATTAAGCAAACTTCAATTATGAGGAAATTTTCCCATATCTGATATTTGCACAATGTAATTTCTTTGGAAAATTTCAGCCCTAATGATTCAGACATTTCTGAGAATAAAGCTAGGGAATCACATTGTTTTGCCCATGTTGAAGTCCTGTCAGCCCTTTCATTGAATGTTCTGTTTTCTCCAGATTTTAGTTCAGGAGTTTGACCTTTATTTGGGGGTAATTTTTTTTTTTTTGGCAGGGAAGGGTCTTTTGCCATCCAGTGAAAATCTGTCTGACTTGTCAGTGAGAAAAAAATAATCTCAGATTGCACATACTGATAAAGTCTCATTAGAAAACTAACTACAATCTCCAAAGAGTCTAATGCCACTAAATAGTCAAACCTTTTACAGCTCCTCAGACTGAGGAAACTCCATATGTGCCATTTATGGGTGACTGCATTTCAGAAAGACTTTATATCTTCTGCTTCTCTTTCTTTGGCGTTTATCTAGCGACTAGAACATAGAGAAGGAAATTCTCCTCTGTAGTCAGGAGGAAAGTGACCTCATCTAGTTTTACTGATTAAAATCTTGGATTTCTAGTCCTTAAAAATTATCAACATTCACTCTATGAAGACACAACTGAGAATTCTTTTCTTTCTGAAAATCCCAGATACCCATCTGGGATACCCATTCAGACAGGACACATATTAACCTCTGGAAAGAACTAACTTTCCTCCAGCAACTGGAAAGACAGCCTACCTAGTAGCTTACACTAGATGTCTAATTTGTAAATAGTTATGGAAAAGCAGGATGAATATCACTTTGAATAAACCTTGCTTATTCTGCAAATTGAATGGTACTGTGATGTTGTAACTAAAGACTATTTTATAACACAAGCATAAGAGGCCATCAACTGAGGTTACATGAACTGAGTCACTTCTGCCATTCCTGTCTTCTGGGATCTTGACACTGATCTCAGCAGTGTTCCTCTAATTGTTCTTATGTAGGTAATGTATCTCTCATTGCTGATCACATTTACTTTCTGATCATTACTGTATGTTATCAGTGAAAAAATATATTTAAACTTATAAATGCATTTTAAAACCTTTCTTCTACTGAATAGTGTTCTTTTTAACCTTTGTTCAGTCACACCGACATTGGAATTGGTTGCTGTAGCTCCTGCAGCTTCACTACCTCAGGAAAATCCCTTCCTAGCATCTGTTACTGCTGATCCTTTGAAAAAACAAACACTCAGTACATCACCGATTGTTATTTAGTCCCTATTGTACAGTAGAAAAGACACATAGTGTGTTCACATTATGACAGAAACATTCACTCATAGCGGTTCTGTGCCTTCAGAGATTTTGCTTAACCTCCACAATGTATTTTGTATTTAATGTAATACAGAAAAAATGAACTTATACTTTATCTGTAGAAAAGATACAATTCAAGCTGTAAATGTTTTCCCGCGAGAGTGATTTCCTCCAACTCTGTCTCAAAATAGGTAGGTAAAAATGTTTTCTCCTATGTCAATCTGGACCTTGAACTCTGTTCAAGCCAACTAATGCAAGTCTGAAAAATGTCTCCTGGGGTTTAGGACAACTATCCATAGCCATGTCTCCGTGGCCAGCTCTCTGTAGGACACCTCCACACGGCCAATTCTCACAGGTACAGCTCTTTGCAATGGCAGGGACTGTTGGTTCCCCACATTCCCAGTTGCCCGGTGCTGAGGAGGATGCTGGAGTGGGGAGCCACCATACCTATTAAGTCCATCAATTTAAAAAACAACACCGCTCTCCCCCCCAAAAAAGAACGTAGCGCTTGGGGCTTCCCACATAGACTTTCCCCTGTGTAGAACTGGCCATGGAGAGATGTCCCAAGGAGGGTTAGTCCATGGAAAGCTGGCCACCATGGAGAGTTGGCTGCAGAGTTGTCCCTTTCCCTGCTCACTGGCTTGCAAAGGAAAGCCCGTACGTTAATGCTCTGAATGCATTAAGAAGTCTTAGCAGCCCTGCTCAGCACTCCGAGGCCTCTCCCAACCCTTCCCATGGGCTCATGATCCCCATTTCAGCCCAGCCTGGGGCTGTTAGTGTCTGCGTCAGTAATGTTGCAATCTTGTTGGTCTCCAGCTTCTCAGACCCCTGCCCTGCTTGGTCACATCATTGCTCTCAGCTCCTGGCTGCCCACCCCTGGGGGAGCACCCGAACCTTGCTGCTCTCTGACAGGACCTTCCAATGGCCTGAAAACCACCTTCCTGACACTGATAGGTTTCAGATAATACTATTCATGTATAAGTGAGCCAGTGATTTTAGAAAAATGACTTCCTTATTGATTTCTATAAATACTAAAGTTTACTGTGATTTTATTAAGAATCTTATTAAAAATATCTGTTGTTCCCTCAGACTCTCATAGATTGCATTAATTTTCTGACAAATATGGCTTCCAATTGAGAAAAAGATGAGAAGCCAGATTCTGATTCTTGTAGAAGCCTAAAAATCTAAACATCTAAATGCTTGCTAACCATAAGGCAAAAAAAACCCTTATGATATTTTAAAATATAATACATTAACTTCTAAATCAAAACTAGTTGTAGATATGGTTGTTTACCAAGTATTTTTGGTATGCTTAGGTTCCTTTAGGTAAAGGGCAGGGATGGCTTTTTCATTAATGTGGAGAATATTTATAATTTCTAAACAAATTACTTCGGGATTTTGTTGGACTAAGTAATGTGGCTGCTCAGAGCATCAGTTTAAAAGAAAAAACAAATCTTGTCTAATTTTGAAATAATAGAAAAACAAAAATACGCAAAAAGCCTCTTGGATGGAAAACCGATGGTGTTGATTTGAACCAAATGTTCTTGCACTGGTTTCTTAATTTGTTTTCTTTGTGGGAAAAAAAATCTTCATTTTCCATCCATTAATACTGCTACAAAGGAATGTAATCTTTCTAAAGGGTTGCTAATGTTTGTGTGTGTGTGGAATAAATATAATATCATGCCCAATCACAGCCTCGCAGCCTCATTAGGGAGACATGCTGCGGACAGCATCTTGGCAAACTCATTAGGAGTTTCTTGTTGCAATCAAATTTGTTCTGTCCTTAGTTGCAAGGCACATTATAATAGGGAGAACAAAACCTTGTAACTGTTCTTCTCCATTTATTAAATTTTGTACAGAATGCACCATCTTTGTTTTACAGGAAGCCATCCTCAAAGGTCAATGGAGTGTAAAAATACTCATACTGAAAAGAATTTAATTAGTCAGTGCTGCATATAGATTAGCATTATTTCTTTCAACTTGCCATACTGTAACTCTGAGTGACAAAACAGAGCTGCAGGCAGACTGTTGCTTTTGATTTTCTCTGTACTATGAAGTGCTGAAAACCATAACTCTGTGTTTGAAGAACTCAGGAACATTCAGAGACTTTCTGTCAGTAGGATACCTGACCTCTAGGCTCATGTAATCTGTGTAGGTGACTACTGGTGACATAACACTCCCGAAATCTTTTGTCATTTTTGTGTCTCAAGTGTATCAATGCTGATACATCTCAGAGTTTATTTCCACCAAGTGGGTTAGGAAAAACTCATTGCTGCCACTAGAGGTGAGATCCCAAGGAGCATCAGAGCTGGAATAAGATAGGGGAATGGGGAGAATAGACTAGATGGTCAGAACTGGGGAAGGGCTGGAGGGGGGAAAACAGACAAAAGAGGGTGAGGTAAGAGAGAAGGAGAGAGGCTAACTGGAGAGAAGAATTGGAAAACAAAAAGGTGAAGGAAGCTCTCCTCCTTTCAGTCACAGCAAGTAATCAGCTTCACAATCTGTGGAACCAAACCCTCTATTTAAGTCTTAAAGTTTGAAAGCTTTCCTCTTCTGGTATTATTAGATACATGTTTTCCAAAGTGCCTTTGGTCTAAAGATTTTTAAAGAACACTGTGAGATCAATTTTGAGCCAGAATTTGAGTTCTAAACATTTTAAGAACAAATACTTGGACACTATGAGACCAATATAAAAGATAACATTTTCCTACGAAGCACATATAAATTAAATTAGAACCAACAACTTTCTGGTGTGTGGGTACGTGTACAAAGCCTAATAACAGGGAGCAAAAGACAGCATTTTCTTTATATTCACTGCACAGAAAAAAAAGTAAACATAAGGATAAATAATGGATGAAAATATTGTTACCGTCTTGATTGCAAGAACTTCAGAAACCACCTGTAACAAATTTTTTTCTTGACTACTGTGAATTTTAACCTGATAGCTTTCAGAACTAATGATTTTCATGACTTGAACTAAAATAATTAATCAAATGCAATTATGGTGTTAATTTATAGAGAGAAGAAGTCAAAAGAAATAAAATTTGTTTTATATTATCTTAAACAGCTAATAAAAATGTTCTCATTAATTTCTCATATGTGAAAGAATCAAACCTAATAACAAATTCATTGGCTTTGAATCACTATTCAGCTGCAAAACAAATTTCTTCCTCTCTGTATATTTGAAATTCTCTATTTAATAGTCAGCACATGCTGAAAAGCATTATGATATGACAGTGATAAGAACTACTTTTAACATGAAAATTGAATACAAAATCAGGAAATGGAATTTATTTTTAAAATATCTGTTTGCTAAATGGAGTTCAGACAGGAATACTAAAATGTTTCTTTTCCAGCCAAATCTGAATTTGGTCCCATATGTTGCATTATTGCTGACAAATTTGGCATAATGTAATATAAATGCAACTATGAAAATATTCAAATGTCTTCTTACTTGGCCTGATTCAGACTTTTTAAAAAAAAATCTGAAAATGAAAGCTGCTATACATTTTATCAATCATTTACCATTTTAAATTGGATTTCAAGGACAGAGTGTTGTCTTAGCAAAAGCAATACTGTAGGATAAATATAGGATTTTCATTTTGATATACTGAATTTGGTAAATCACAAGTGTCAGGAAAAAAGGATAGTTTGATCTCCCTGGTTTGCCTGAAACACTAGTTTAAACTGTTTTGCTCTTAAAAGCATTCCTCTTGGCTCCTTAGCTATTATGTCTGGATACAGAGAGTGATTGTATGACAGTAGAAATTTCATGACATTTTTCCTTGGGGAAACAATAAATTTTGTTGTTTATCAAATACTGTGGATAAAATACTAACACATTTGAAGAGCATGATAATACTTCACTTTTTGTTATAGAAGTCTGATGTTTCAGTAGCCCTAAATTTGAAAGGGCCATCTCACAGCTCAAATGTAACAGTTTACACTGTACATACTGCTGGAGGGCTGGAAGGCAAAATAAAATGTGTTTGCACAAAACTGCCACTGAATGTTTATATAAACTTGTTTCACTTGGCACTACAACAGATAAGAAAAGTGCAACAGTAAACCACCAAGGTTGCACTCAGGGAATGATATGTAACAACAAAGGTCTGGGAAAATGCCGCTTTTTGTTTTGCAGGCTGACGGTGGGAATGCTCCAAGTCCACAAAGTCCAATTTTTGGCAGGAGGCTGTTCAGGGAAGCTCAGAGCCAACAAAGAGAAAGCCTCCACTACAGAATACAGTGCACTGCCTATAGAAGCTCTTCATAAAGTTAACTGGCTGTCTAATTTATCAGGACTGCAGACAACAACAGCTAAAGACATAATATTACATGTTTGGTCATATACCTCCCCATCCTTAACACCTCACTACAAGATGCAGTGTAGACTAAGGAATTCCAGCTCTTTCAGTCTTTCCGGTTGAACCGTGCTTCTTTGACAGCCAATCATTTTCACCGATCTCCTTTAAACATTGTCGACCTGTTCTATTTTTTTTTCTTGTGAGAATCTGGATATGGTACTCCAGCAGAAGCCTTAACAGCAATGAGCAGAATGGAAAAGAGACTTTTTGTGTCCTTCAGTCTATCAGTTTGCAAGTCCCAATATGAATTTTAGTTTATCCTCACATTCAGCTTGTGATCTACTATATCATCACCCCTCCCCAGATCCTCCTCTGAAGAACTCATATGCTGTATTTGTGCAGGTGATTATTCCCGCCAAAGGATACCACTTTTGATTTGTTTCTATAGAATCCCATCCTACATTTTTTCAATTAATCAAGATTTTTTTCATTCTAATCCTGTCCTCAAACATGCAATTTCTCCACATATTACGTGACAAGGTAATAAGCATATTTTCCATTTTATCACCCACTGAATGGACCAGGGCTATGGACAAATCCACCAGAAGCTCTTTGATAGTAAGATATTGATAACTACTCTTCATATGTCTGTTGCTCTTCATCTTCACTCAGTAGTAGAAAGACCATTCCTAAGTCTTCCTCTAATCAGTAACATTATCACATTCATGTGCTCCTTCCATATTGCTGTTCAATAACCTTTCTGATTAGATTTCTACATATATCATTTTTTTCACACTCATCTTCACTCATCTGACATAGTTTACTATTTTTGTATTCCTTTTTCTTCTCTTTAAGACCTCACGATTTTGTTAAGGTGATATATTACCACTATTCTACCAACATTGGAGATGCAAGCTGTGGAATACTTATCAGAATGTCTTGTACCTCTCATCATTGTATCCTGATCCAATATGGTTATGAGTTATTCAAAAAAGAATATGAACTTTCTCAGGGTTGCTGGATATTACCAAGTTAAAGCAAGGGATGAAAAGTCTGTATTTACAAAAAAATAGCTTTTTTTTGCTCCACAAGTCAATTATTTGCTATCATGGCTGTTAGCTATGTAGATACAATCTAGCATTACCCAAACAGCAATTATCTTCCAGTGTCAACCTACAGTTTCCTCAGATATTCAGAAACAATAGTTAAGATAATTCAAAATAAATTGTGAATGAATACATGCAAGTCACTAGCCCTTGCAGTGGTAAGAAGGATAAGCCTCAGAGCCAAAAGCAAATGATTACATCACTGATGCTGATACAGAATTTCAAACCTTGTGATTCCATGCAGTCTTGGGTACAGCCAGCTGAAAGCCTCTCATTCACTAACATGCTTACTCACTAACAGAAAGATTCAGCGCTTCACCAGGGGTCCTCTGCTTGTTCTGACGTCAAGATCTCTTTCATTGTTCCCTTTTCATCATTCAGTTAGTCATGGATAGCTGTGAAACAGTTGCCGATTTAACCTGGACAGTTCAGTGTGGGCACAATTAGGGTGTCAGGGCCTGGAGTGCCCCAGCACCTTGCAACACCTGCACTGGGAGAAGGACTCAGCTCTGAGATAATCGTGCTAGCAAAAATCCTGGTGCAGCAAGGAAGAACATCGGGAAGCCCCACTGGTGGCTTCTGCCCTGGGCCAGGAGACCTCTGGGGGTGGTTTCTAACCACCTTGCCACTCACAGCTCCTGCTCTCTAGTCTTCACCCAGTGGCAGCTACCTGCTGCACCCTCACACCATAAATCAGGCCTGCACCTTCATATGACAGCTAGACCAGTGCTATGTGTACTCAATTCCTCATACCTGTCTTTTATTCAAAGCATGTACAATTGGGTTCAAAACACAAGACCTGGCCCAGTCCTAAGTTTCAGATCCACTGTTATTGTCCCTACCCTTGCAAAACTCTCATTTACATGGAAGTGGTCTGGAGACAGAAGTACAAACCAGCTGAGACAGGAAGGTCCTGCTGGAGATCATCTAGTCCAAAACTCTGCTCAGAGTGAGTTTCTCAAGGCCATGTCTCTTTGGGCAGCCTGTTTTAGTGTTTGACCACCATCACTATTAAAAAAATTAAAAAAAAATTAAAAAATTAAAAAAAATAAAAAATTAAAATAAAATAAAATAAAATAAAATAAAATAAAATAAAATAAAATAAAACACAATAATTGGAATTTACTGCATTTCAATCTGTGCCACTGTCCCTTGTTCTGTAACTGTGCATCTCTAAGAAGTGTCTGGCTTTGTCTTCTGTGAGATAAACATCCCATCAGATATTTATACACATAGGTAAGATTCCCATGAATGTTCCCTTCTCCAGGCTGAGCAGTCCCAGCTCTCTCAGCCTCTCCCTGTATGACAGATGCTCCAGTCCCTCAAGTCACCTTCATTGTCCTTCACTAGACATTCTCCAGTAAGTCCATGTCTGCCTTGCCCTATAGAGAACAGAGCTGGACCCAGCGCTCTGGATATTACTCACCAGGGCGGAGCAGAGGGGAAGGAGCTCCTCCCTCCATCAGCTGCTGATGACACTTTGCCTAAAGCAGACCAAGATGCTGTTGGCTGCCTTTGCCACAAAGGCACATGGCACATGGCACATGGCATGGTCAGCCTGGTATCCACCAGGACTCAGAGGTCATTTTCTGCCAAGACACTTTCCAGGAGGTCAGTTGTACAGTTATCCCTCCCCAGAGGCAGGATTTGTCATTTCCCACTGTTCAGCTTCCTGAGACTTGTGCTGGCCCATCCCTCCAGCCTGCCAATGTCCCTCTGAATGGCAGGACACACATTTGGTCTATCAGTCACTCATCCCAAGAGACTTATTCTGCCCAGAAAAGAAGTGAGGTCTTCTGATAAGGTCTCTCATTTTACAGAGTCATAGCACAACAGAGGATTTTGTCACCATTGTGTTGTGAGTAAATTCAAGATATATATTTGGAGGATCGTGCAAAATAAATATGATTCTGCTTAGACTTTTGTTAACAATCAGAAGACACACAGTGATGCATCTTATAAGATTATGTCATTGGAATTCTGACAACATGAAGTAACAAAGTGCTAAATAATTCAATTTCCAGTCATTTAAATTTATGTTGGATTTTATACTTGGGATACTTGCTCTTTCTGCATGCTCACCTTGTCACTAAATGTGTGCATCAAATATATATTAGAAAAAGCGTAACAGAGTTTAAGAAAAATAAATGCACTGCAAGGATGCTATTTTGTTGAGAGGTTCTGGAGAGACACTATAAACCACAGAAAAGAAATCCGAGTTGCTTGTGATGTTACAGGGATGCTGAGATTGCTCGAACAGTACTGTTAAACTTAGTTGCTTATTTATTTTTTATATCAAATGGACTTTAAAAGCTTTGCACGGTGTTATAAAATAAAAGGTCACTCAAGTATTTCCTATTCTTCCTCTCTTCTGAAAAGACCAGAAATATACTCCAAACTGACAAGGCAGAGTGAGTGAATCCAAAATAATTTATTTCCACAAATATCATGGGAACTCAGGTTTTCCTAACAGTCATCAGACTCTCTTTTAAGAACTGTATTAGTTCATGACCTATTTGTTTTTCTTTCAGGATGTTATTCTGAATATTCTCACATTCTTAGCCAGTGAGAAACAAAGCTACTCAGAAGCCCTGACCAGAAAGTTGCTTATTTTTTTGCCCCAGGAGGGATCTAGGCACACAATCTTCAGTTCCAAGGTTTAACAGTGTCTTCAATAACTTGCAAATTCATGTCATATAATGCTCAGGGGTCTGTGGTTGCTAATCTGTAGGGATGAACTGCACAGTTAAAACACCCAGTTTGTTTTTAATTATTTCCCTTATTTTTCTCTCTTTTTCTTTCCCCCTGTATTTGTTTCAACACCACAGAAGAGATTATGTGATATATAAATGCTCAAGATCAGAAAAATAATTAAGGCACTTCCATAGGTCACATGGAGACCACCAATCAAACTAAAATATATGCTATAAAAACAATAGTATAGGAGTTACATGCATCCTGCTCTCCTTACTGCAGGTTATAGACCAGAAATACACTTGAAATTACTTTGTTATATTTGGCTTTGATCAATAGCACACTTGTGTGATCTACAGCAATTCAGGTGAATACCTTCAGAGAAGCAAAATGGTGCTTTCTAAACAATTCGGAATGCACAGGGACACACGTGAAATGCTGTCAGTGTTTGCGAAGAGAGTGTAGCAAATCATAAATTCATTTCTAAAAGCACAAAGCCATTTAGATGTGAGCGGTCAGTCATTCAGAACACTAAATGTTCCAATGTTGCTGTGCTCGAATAATAAAGGATTATTAAAAAATCTAAGATATTTGAATCAAGTTAATGTATTACACAGTGATATTTAAATGCACTTGGAAACAGCCCAAGTGTATAATTCATTCGTGTGGTGTAAATTCACATCACAAAAAGCAAGCAACTGCTTAGTGAAGCCTGTCTGCTGATGCAAAGATTTTGCAAGGCGGTGCTTCAGGGCAGAGGCAGGGAGAGGGGTCATTACAAGGCAACATGCTCAGCTCCTTGGGAACATCACTCCTCAACGCTGCCATTACAGACCAGCTCCCCCAGCAGATTAAGAGGTAACTTTAATGCACCCTGAAGAGAAGCCAATCTAGCACTATATGTGTGAGAGGAACACTGCTCCAGTCAAGGACCTCAACGCAGAGGGACTGGAGGGGAGAAATGGCTGAATACTCTGGAAAATACTGCATATTAACCCACAGTGGTTATCGCTTCTTCGTGCCATCAGAAGTTTCAAAACTAGATAGCAAAACAAGATGAAGAGATAAAGGAAGAGGGAAAGTTTGTGTTGTTTTCTTGTTATCAGACTAACCCTTTCCGTGCTGAAATTTGTCATTTGTCAGGGGATGAGAAAAAGTCACAGAGCAGGAAATGTTGAGTAATCAGGACATTGGATCTGCGTCTCACATGACACTTCAGAAACCTCTTGGTTTTACCTTAGTTTGCTTCATTTGATGACAAAGAGATGGAAAACCAGTTACACTTAAGTGGAAGTGTAGCATCCAGGGAAACACTCTACTGCGAGGTACAATTCAGCTGAGCAAACACAATGCACAGCATAAATAGGAAAACTTAATATGTGAGTTTGAAAGACAGCACCTGTAATAAACCTGAACTGTACTTGGCAGTAAATGATACTTTACATTTTTCCCCTTTGCTTGTTTCAAGGAAGTTCTGCCATTAAAAGTATCTTTACTTTTATCGTATTAGACACATAAAAAAAGAAGACTTTGTAAGACACGTTCTTTACATGTACATACCGTGCCTAAATTTAGGGTATAGATTATATTGTTCCAGAAAACAGAATAATAGCACAGTAATTGCCCTAGACACAACTCTGCTTCCTCCCATTTTGTTACGTCATGTCAGTTCTTTTATTGAGATAGGTTTTGGACTTCCATCTCCCTTCAGCTGGAATCCTTGGTTCTCCCACTCTTTGTCCTGCTCCTGGGCTGCATAACAATGTTCATTATTTCATGTCAGAAAGGCCGGGCTGTATTCTCAATTTCGTACCTCTTTTCTTCAGGATTTAGGGGTAGACATCCCAAAAGCACCCTGAGGTTACAAGACCATGGCAACTTTTTTAAAAACAAATGACGGTTGACTCTTAGAGATTACAGCAGACATCTCCAAGAAGTGGGACCCAAATGTTTCCCCACCTCATTTATGGGAAAGAGAAGAGCAGAGGTTTGAATTTGTTTTCAAAAATCTAAGGAAAGTACCTAAAGAGCAAATCTATTATCCTTATTAATGAGCCTCTCTCTGTCTGGAAAATCAACCTTAGAACAAAGAATTTAAATCTCTCTCAATTTAAATTTTATTAAACTATATAATTAAAAATTTATTCGTTTCTGAGGAGAATGTCTACATAACTGTAAGATTCTCCAATGAGTTCTACATAAGGATCAGTCTGCTTTTATGAATCTGCTCCTTTCAGCAAGGCTAAATGACAGTTTGCCTTCTTCCAATAGAGCTATGACATTTCTTATTCTCTATTCACAGTCTTTTTCACCATTTTCATTGCCCTTTTGAGCTTTTGGCTCTAAGCCTTCACAAACAAACTGTGCAATGCATCTGGAATCAAGGAAGAAAGTACTGCACAATTATTAAGTTAAATATTGTCTCTTACTCCTTATAAAGAGTTTTTTCATCTACTGCCTTTCCTGGTTATTTTGCAACCACCTGCTATTAAGTTAAATAGATATAGTTAAATACTACATATTCAAACAACATGTGGCAAACACTCATAAACTATTACAGAAAAACTCCTTGCCTTCCAAAGAAAGGCAGATGCAAGTTTACAACTCTTAAGAGATCTAATGTACAATGGTGTGTGCCTGTCTTCATTGTTCAACCAATATGCAGGGTGACTGTCAAATTCCAGGCATCTGCATTGCTTGCACCCATCTGGCACTTTCCTTTTCAATAAATAAATAAAATAATTTAATAATTTAAATAAACTAAATACATTTAACAATTGTCAATTCTTCTCCTTTCTCCATAACAGAGTTTCTGAACCAGATTTCCTGTCTCTTTTTGCCTATCCCGATTAGCTGTGTTTGATATAGACTCGCCAAATGTACTTTTCTTTATTTTGCTTTCTTTTCTTTTTTTTATTTGCTTTATTTTCGTTTCAAGCAGCTTTCCACAAGAACTGTATCTTGCTGTACTTTCTTTCACATTCACCTGCCTCCACAGAAATTGCTGAAGAGCTCCTTCCCACAGATACTTTAGGAGCAGTAGCAAGAGGCTCCTTTCCTTCTGCTAAAAACTCTCCAGTGATCTTCCTCAGATCTTGCCTACACATATGCCTTTGACTTCTCCTCTTTTCTTCGAGTGGTGCTTATCTGTTTCCAGACCTGCAAGATGCTCATGGGGCGATGTCAGAGGTGCATGGAAAAGCAAAGCAATTCCCCACAAACAAATTTCAGGGGTGTATGTGGACACTGGAGCTCTCACCTCTAACCTCATCACTGCAATGGATTACAGTCTGCCATTCTGCCTGTTGTGTGAACTAAGGTATTTGGAAAACATCACACTGATCCCTTGCTTGATGGGAATAACAGAGAACGGAGAACCCTGGGAAGTGCTTTCTTGTTAGGCATCATGACATTAAAACCAGGTGTCAAGACACTGAAGAAAATGTTAAGCCCTAGACTCAGGATGGGCCAAGCTTGGCAGCATTGGGATTAGGAGTGAAATCCAAGTTTCCTCACTCAGCCATATATGCATGCTGGACTCCAAATGCTGCAGCAGCCTATGGCCACACCTTTGCATGAGCAGTTGCTTTCCCCCTTTCATTCTCTCTAATTACAACTGCAGTTTGCCAAACAATTCCCGGGTTACAGTCAGCTACGGGGAAAGGACAGCAGCTGCTCCATGTAGTAGTAGGGAAGACGCTGAGATGAGGACAGTGGACTGTCTCTGCTGCTGTCTTGTGAGAGGGGCAGAATGAGCCACTCTCACATGCCAGCAGGGACAACAGCATCGCAACTACCTGCATCAGGCTGTGGTAGGCAGGAAGAAAAATTGAGCATTTTACATGAAACGTGGTCCAAATCACTTAGAAGAAAATGCGACAGGTCAGATGAGACCATCCTGAAGAATGCGCCTTCAAGCAATCTAATAGAGCTCGCTACTCTATTTTGTTCATGCCATGAAAATTGCAAGTGATGTAAAAACTTGAGGCCATTATTCTGAAGAATATTCTAGTCTAAAATATAGGCAGTTTCTAAAATTTGTGCCTTTTCCATCATTTATTTAGTAAAATATTTTTAAAGTTGCAGCTGAGTCATAAAATGCCCTGTCTTTTATTTTTATTGTTTAAACCTAATCAGTATCTGTATATTGAATTACAAAATACAGTTTCATTTTAGGAAATAAATAAATCATTAGATTAGTGAATTACGTGTCTACAATTCAAAATAGAGGTTGCAATGATTCAGACCAAACTGTAAATAAAATATAAAGTTATCTGTATTTCAAAAGCAATTACAAACCCATAATTAAAAATATACCTTTTGTTCTAAATGTGTTTCAGTCTTCTCTGAAAGCCTTCTTCATAGCACTGGTCATAAGCCTAAAAAGTACTATCAACATAAGCAATAGTGTGTTTTTCTCACTAATGCAAGTGTTTGGGGATGCAAAAGAAGAAACTTTTATTTTGGAAAAGAGAAATTGAGATAGAAGTCTATAAATATTGCATATAAATTTTCGTATTTTCACCTTCAGTTTTGAACTGCTATCAGCAAAACTTAAACATCTGAAAGTCATATGGTCCTTGACATGCTATTTGGGCAGTGCTTAACATGTCTCTTGGCAAATGTTTTACTACTTTGGCTACAAGCAAGGGGCAACTGAAACAACTTTAAAGAGTAACTTTAAAACAATTTTATGTTCTTCCCATAGTGAAACTATGTCAGTGTAGGTTAGCGTTCAGGATAAACTAAAATACCTGGTGGTTGTTGTAATTTATGAAAATCACTTATGACCCCAAGGTTATTTTTGCAGCCAGGGACTGTTGGAGTTTTGAAATGACTCAGGAATAACCTCTTTTGTCTCTACAGACAGCTGAAAGTACACGTCACTTACAAAGGTGGTAATTATCAAGAGATCAAATGGGTTTGCAACAACTTTTCCATGTGGAAAAGGTAAAAAACCTGTCATAAGCATGTAAGTATCTATATTCTCTAAATACACATCTTACTGTGACAAAAGCAATACAAAATGAAACATGAAAAGTATTTGGCACATTCTTTTTTTCTTCTTTAGGCATACTCTTTGCTTGTACAGTGTGTCTGTGCATTCTCAGCCTTTCAACTATAAAAGTATTACACTACTAATGGTGTTGTAGAGAACATAATAAAATCTTACAATTTTCAAAGCCCTATTCCTCCTCTCAACTCTGATTTTTGACCTTCAGTCTTGGTAAAAATCAATACTTTAAACAAATAAATAAAAATATAATTATGTAGACAATGTTAAATTTTCTGTTTAGTTGAACCATTCTTTATATTTGATCTAGATTTTGTCTTTCACAGATGTAAATGAAGAGGAAAAAAATGAGGGCTTTATTTAAATACTTTTTAATTTCCTACTAGAATTAATTCTTCAGGGTGGTTTTGACCATCAGTTTAATAACACATTGGAAAGACTGCCCTCTGTGAAGTCTTGGTTTAGAAGAGCTCATACTAAACACCAGTGGAGGATACTAAAGATTCAAAAACTGAGAAAACTGTGAACTAGAAAAGATCTATTACATATAATATTAATATTAACCACTATCAACCACTTTTTCTTTCTCTTTAAACCTGATTGTGACCCTGATTGATTCAGCAACATATGAAATTTATGTACGACTGTGACTTACTGATGGCCATTTGTTATCACAAATTCAGGAAACTTTCAAATAGCAGAAGTATTTTGACTCCCATTGATTCATGGGATTCAAGTTTCTAGATAATTTTGTCAAAGTACTGACATATTAATGCAATTTCTTTTGTTTAAATCCTGATGGTCTTAGTGTCAGGTCTCAGCTGGCATATATGAAAGCATTAACTTTTAATTATAGGTTAAGATCCCTTAAAGAAGCTGGGACATGTCTGAACTATTGCAAACTGTGTCTCATTTTTTTGTTCCTTAGACGTCTACATGACTGTACTATTACCTCATTCCCTTTTCTGATGATTTCAGTTGTCTGTTAATATAAAATTCAAGGTAAAAAATACTATAGAGCATAGTAATCCACTAAAAATTGAAGCCACGGAACACTGAATATGAAGGCAGCAGTAATCTGAACTTCAAAAGCCACTGCATATTTATAGGAAGCTTCACTTCCATTTTCATGGAATAAAGGATATTTCCCAGTCCACACCATTTAGACCTCAATCTCTCTTCTGGCAAGCCAAGCTGTTATTTTTGTGAATTGTTCCTAAGTCATTTATAACCAGGCCACTGCACCACTTACAATAGTACCTTTGAAGTCAGGTAGGGATTATTAATCCGCCATGGATTTTCTGAGCAGATTTATCTTCTTCGTACACATCCCGTAAAAATCATAGAGGTGAAAATGAAGTACTAGTCACAAACAAACAAAAAGCTAACAAACTCTCCGGTTTCAGAGGAAGAATCAAAAGTTTGTTAGCGCCAATTCTGAACAGCACAAAAAACCCCAAGCCATTCTTAATTTTTTAATGTGGAACAGTAGAGTTTTAGGGTTCCTGGAATGCGTCTACCAGATGGGTGAGATTCAAGCATGCCCAAAGGCCCAGACCTCTGGGAAACAAAACCCACCTCCACCCTGGGGGACACAGCAAAGGGGAAAAACCTAACTTTATGCGTCATTTCAGCTCTCCATCAAAGGGCATAGCTGCTGGGGGTAGGGATGAAGGAGGGAGGATGACTTTCCAAGCACAAGAAAATCACAGAATAACCTGAGTTGGAAGGGACCTGTGGGTCATCGAATCCAACTCCTGTCCCTGCTTAGGACAACCCCAACATTCACCCCATGTGTCTGAGGGTGTTGTTAAAGTATTTCTTGAATATTGCCAGGCTTGGTGCTGTGCCTGCTTCCCTGGGGAGCTGTTCCACTGCTCCACCACTCTCTGAGGGAAGAAACTTTTCCTCATATCCAACCGAACCAGCTACATCTTCCTGCCATTACCTTTTTACAGAGCTAGTGATAGGATGAGGGGGAATGGCTTTAAACTGGAAGATTCAGATTAGACATCGGGAAGAAATTCTTCATGTTGAGGCTGGTGAGGCACTGGCACAGGTTGCCCGGGGAAGCTATGGATGCCCCCTCTCTGGAGGTGTTCGAGGACAGGTTGGAGGAGGCCTTGAGCAGTCTGGTCTGGTGGGAGGTGTCCCTGCCCATGGCAGGGGGCTTGAAACTGGATGTGCTTTAAGGTCCCTTCCAACCCAAACCATTCTATGATTCTATCATTCTGTGATTCCCTCGGATCCACCCGGACAAACTGATAAAAACTTTTGGACTGCAAACCCCTGGCGGCCGTTCTAGCCATGAGGCAGCTGCAAACAAGCCTGCGATTCCAACTGTTAAAAGGGGCCTGTTCGACCCCGGGTGGTGGTGGGAGGGGTTATTCTGCGCCGCGGAGGGGGCTGGCGCCCGCCCTCCGCAACCGCTGTCCCGCCGGCCAGCACGGAGAGAGGCGAAGCTGCCCGCACCCCGCAGGAGAGGGGCGGCGGAGTACGGGGCAAAGGTGGGGAATTACTGGGGGGAGGCCGCGGGGCACGCGATGGCGTCGGGCGGTCACTCAGCCCCGCCTGGCGAAGGGGTCGCCCGGGGCCCCACCCCGCCCTGCTCGCAGCCCCCGGCGGCCGCCACGGGGCGCTGCCCGCGGCGCATGCGCGGCGGCACCGCCTGCTCCGCCGAGCGGCCGGACACGCGCCGGGTGCAGCGAGCGGGGCGGCGGCGGCGGCGGCGCGGGGCTGGGAGCGCGCGGGCACCTCTGCCGCGTGCGGGTCCTCGGCTCGGGCGGCAGCGGTGAGTGGGCGGGGGCGCGCGGGGGGCTCCTGCCCCGTCCCGCGGGGAGCGCCGGGCGGGGAGGGGCGGCGGGGGTCGGGGAGGTGGCCGCGCCGGGGCGTCCCCCGTGGGTAAGGGATGTCCCGGGGGCAGAAAAGGTGTCCAGGAGGGTCAGGGCGTCCCGGGAAGGGACGCCCCAGGAGGATCGGGGTGTCCCGGGGGAAAGGAGGCGAAGGGGCGTCCCAGGAGGGGGGGAAAGGGCGTCCCAAGAGAGGGGAAGGGGTGTCCCGGGAGGGTCGAGGTGTCCCGGAGGGGGAGGGTGTCCCGGGAGTGGGAAGCATGTCCTGGGAGGGGAAGGGGTGTCCCGGGAAGGTCGAAGCTGGCAGGCGCTGCCCCCTCCCCTGTCCATGGGGCACCCATGGGCACAGGCGCTGCCGCCCCCGGGCGGGGCAGGGTTCTCGCGGGGTGTCCTGGAGAGGGGAAGGGGCTGCCCAGAGCGTGGGGTCTCTGACAGGAGAGGAAGTGAAACGAAGCCAGTTGCCCTCCTCCCTTTCCCTGGCTCCCGCCGCTGCTGGGGCTGGCAGAGCCGCCCGGAAAAGTTCTCTCAAGGGGTTTGTGCCGTTTCCAGTTAAGCCAGGGGTAAAAATAATGTTTTGATTGTGTTTAACAAAGGAAAAATCCCGCGGACTTTTTTTTTTTTTTTCAAGGAGGTTAATGGCTGTCTCCAAAATAGGCAGCTAATAAATTTTTAAGTTTAAAAAAAACGCCATCCCCGAAAGAAAATCACAAAATGAAACCACTGCCACCTGAAGCTTTCATCTTGCTATTAAAACTTTTTCCAGTTTTGGCAGGGTCACCCAGAGGCTCCCATCTCTGTTTAGAAACCGCAGTAACCAGGGCAGTATGGATGGCTGTATTGGAGGCTGTGGGCTTGATTCTCCAGGGGATCTGATTTGATCGACCTCTCCTAGGCCTAACACTGGCAAGGGAACAATTTATTCGTATCTACACGAAGCAGGAGGGGCCTGAGGAGCCTTAGTGTCATCACAGTTGAAACTGGGATTGAATGTTGCATTGGTTGAGGTGTGAAAAAGTGAGCAGTGGCTTGGCTTGTTGGCAACAAAATGGAGAGGAATGGAACCAGTGAGTAAGAGAAGAAGACTGTCAGCAAGTGAAGATACTTGAAAGCATTTCAGTTTTTCATAATCCCGTTGTCACAGATAAATCTGGGAAGAGAAGAGGGACAGTTATGCAGATGTTGGTGTTCTAGATTGAAATCGTCATCTTAAATTTGTTATTGCTATAGGTTAATGCTGTCACTGAAACAAAAGCCTGGTTGTGCTTTTTCTGCGGCCCTTCCGTATCATCTTATGCCCATGCTGGCACCATTATTTTTAGAATAGTGGGGCAAAGTAGCATAAAACATTACCCACAGATTCACAGTAACCTTTTAAATATTTTTTTATGATTTACCTAGTCTGGTTCTCTGCAGTACCTTAGGAATGTTTGTTAGCTCAAGGAAAGATGTGTGATGGAGAGGGAGTTTATTTTTTAGTATATGGATAGATAGGTATGTATGTAGAAGCACTGGGGGTTTTCTGTACATATGCTTATGTATACACATAGGCAGGCACACCCATGTATTAAGGGATTGTGCAACTGCAGTATCGCCCCTTCTTGAATAAAGGGAAGGCCATTGGTAAAGTGGTTGTGAGGGAGGTTTACAAGTGTGAGAGGTGACCAGCGGTCTGAGTAGACTTACCGAGTACAGGTGAGTTTGCAAGAGTACTTATTGCTGGACATGGGGAGTGAGATTAGAAGCCAGAGAAGAAGGGATGGGGAATTTCTTTGTGAGAGTACTGCATGGAAACAGAGTGAGTGAGACTTTTCACTTATCTCTTCAGCCATCTCATGTCAATGTCTTTTAGACAAGAAGGTTTTGTTTTCCAGAACAGATAGGATAGAGCTTGGGATTCCTACCTATCTCGGTTTTCTTGGAATTAACAAATATCAGGAAATCCCCAGGAAAAACATAGATTATCCCTTTCTCATGCAAGTTCATACAGAATTTTGTATCCAGTTAAAGCTGCAAGATAATGTATTAACTCAAATGGCAAAGCATTGTATCTAGTTATAACACATGTATGTGATGAGATTATAACATGGTGGCATCTGTTTTCTTTTATTAGAATTGAATGATTACGTATAGAGGTAACAATAGTAAGTTACATTGTCATTTCCAGTAGCACTCACAAATGAAGAGAACTAAAGTATTTTAGTTAGCTTTAATTCAGCCTCTTCATTAGTTGAGATTAAACTACAGTTTTCTATTAAGTAATAAGAGTTTGTGGAATAAAAAATCCTGTTGTACTCAAGGTATTAAAGAGGTGATGTATTTTGGTCTTATCCTCATTTCTGTGGTTGTGTGACGTCAAGTCTTATTTTCTGAGCGTGACTCAAATCTGCATTCAGATTCTGCTTTGACTGTGGAATTATAAATTCCCTTGTGTGTTTTCTTGTGCTTATCACCTTAACATCTCTACTCTTCAAACTCCCCCTTAATTGATAGACCTCTCCTAAGACAAGGAAATAATAAACCTCCACATGAAGAATAAAGGATAAAATTGTGGAGACCAAATCTGGTCCAGATAGGATCTGATTTTATTTTTTTTTTTCAGGGTATTGAGTTCAGTGTCCTTATTCATATTAAGTACACAAGTACAAGTAAGTACCAGTAAGCATCTGGCCTAAGCCTATGCTGCTATTGCAAATAAAGCACTCAGATTTTGGGAGGGGCACCCCTAATATAAAATGCGTGTAGTTAGTGCCCACAGTGATACAGCATTTTTAAGTAATTCATCTAGAGTCATGAATGAGTTCTGTGGCAAAAGCAGGGGTAAAATATACTTCATGACAGTGCTAACTTATTTTACACCATGGTAGTGTGAACCCGTTCTTTTTGGTATGTCGCTTTTAACAGCTCCCTTTTCCTTTGATCCTCCTTTCTATCATTCTGTCCTGCCTACCTCTGTGACAACCCTCATTTGGCATAGTGTGGTTGTTTCCATATCCATCTGGTCAAGTGGATCACAGAATTAATCAGGTTGGAAAAAAAAATATGACTGGCTTTTGACTTTTCACTTGCTCTTACAAGCAGCAGGATTGGTGGGTCAACAAGGTATGTGAATGGTACCACTCACCCGCAGTATGAGGCCTCCACTTCCATGTTTCATTAATGCTTCATTAATTCTGTAAATCCTGTTGGCTTCATCCCATTTACTCAACAATGGCACCAGGTTTCTACAGCAAGAATTCTATTTTCTTACACCATCCTATTGAGAGCTCTTGCTTTCAGTTTCTCAGCTCAAATCTGAACTTCTCTGCTGCTTTTCATAGTGTTCCTGTATTTCCAGGATGTTATCTTTCTCTGGCTCATGTTTCCTTAATTATTTTGCCTCAGGCTCCAAAGACAATTACTTTCTTCCCCCCATCCCTTGCTTCTTTGTGGGAAGAAGATTGTTTAGAAATGAAAGACTGTGAAACAAGTCCTCAGGCTTTAGTCAAAGTACTGAGAAAACTCGTGACCGGCTGATCATGGGAAAGGTGATGAAAGAGTTAATCCTGGTGCCGCGTGAGGGCAAAACAGAAGAGTGTTTTTAGTTAAGCAGCGTGGGATTGTTTTGCTGATGGGAAACTACTGTAACCCCCTAAGTGTAGAAGAGGCTTAGCGTGAATGAATAAAGCGTCTCAAAATCACCGCAGATCTGAGTCCGTGCCTTTTGGCCGCCGCACGAGGTGCCCGACCCGCGACCGGCGGCTGCAGCTCCTCAGGCCTGGGTGCAAAAACCGCGGAGCAGCGAGCGGCGCCGGCGCACGGAAAGCGCGGCGGTGTGAGAGCTCACAGTCGCGACCATTTCTCACCTGCTGGACAGGTGAGCAGCTGGGAACACGGGGAGCTCGGTGATGACCAAGCAGAGATCGGTGATGAATGTATTTACTACGATTTTAAAGGAGAGAGGAATTAAATATGAGGAAGCGCAACTGAGATTAATGTTAGCGTGGCTGTGGCGGCCTCAGGAAGGGGCCGGTGCTACCGATGTCTTCAACGGAGCAGTACGGGAAGGAGCTGAGGACGCTCTGGGACGCTACCGCGACCAGTTTAACTCCTCGGAGACTGGTTACTGGTTCCTTACGGGACTTAGGAACTGAACGTGAGGCAGCGACTGAGGCAGCGGCAGCCTTGCGAGCCCACGTGTTGGACCATCGGCACCGCCGCCCCCTGGTCAGGAGGAGCCGCCGCTGGTGCGCACGGAGCGGGCAGCAGAGAACGTGGGAAGCGAGTGGGGCTCAGAGTGACGAACCGTCTGACCGAGACGCTGCTGTATCCGCTCGTTTAGCGGTGCGCATTGTCACACCGACTCCGACAGCAACGTTTGATCAAACCCTCCTCGCAGCACCGAGGGGGGCAACAGAGGGATCCCGAGAGTCGCAGCCCGGCGGTGCTGAGGGCCCCCATCCCCGCACGGAGCGAATGCTGACCCCTCTCTCCCCACAGCGAGGGAATCGCGCGGGGCAGCAGGAGCGGCCCTGCCCGCGGGCACAGCAGCCTTATTAACCACTACAGTTCACCTTGTGCCTACAGGGGTTCAGCCGTCCGTCTTTGAAATGGGAATTGATTTACAGCAGTTTGCACACCAAGGTTGTTTTAACGGGCTTGATGGAGAGCGGCGCTGGTGTTACTGGGACAGCAGCACCTGTGCTCCAGTGCCCACCGGGAACGAGCATGAGATACCCACTGCCAGTTATTAACTGCATTTGCAAACGTTGGCGGTTCCTGCAACTCTGAAAACAGACAGTGGTCTGGGCTATGTGTCAAAAGCATTGCAAAAATTTTTTAATTTATGGGGTGTTAAACATGTCACTGGTATTCCTTGTTCACCAACAAGTCACGCTATAGTTGAACGCACACATGGTACTTTAAAGGCCATGCTTTTAAAACAAAAAGGGGGAGTATGGGGATACACCCTGCATGAACAGTTACAGAAAGCCTTATATGTTCTCAATGTTCTAAATCGCACGATGGACGACACATTCCCCACTGCAGCGTCACTTTTTAAAGGATAGTGAAATATCAGTGACAAAAGCCTGTGTCATGATGAAAGGTTCAGAATCAGAAAAATGAGAGGAACCATTTGAATTAATAACTTGGGGGAGAGGATATGCTTGTGTTTTAACAGATGTTGGGACACAGTGGATACCTGCGTGGTGTGTACGGCCACGTTTGGATCCACCGGAGAGGGAACATCAAGATTTGAACACAGAGCAGGACCATGATGAGTTCCAGCAGGATGTATAATGGATCCCTCCACAGCAATATCAAATAACCCCTTTTCTACAGGTTTAGTAAGAGTGCCTGCAGACCAATGGCCCACGCCGATGTTGCTACATAAAGTGTTCTTCCAATGTCATAGCTGTGTAATGTTTAATTATAGTGGAACAAATCAATCTTTTTTACAAAATTTAAATTCATCTTTGGGGATATATAGACATAGTAGTAAGTGGCCTAATTGTACAACAAACATATCAAAAGCAATGCACCATTGGCTTTGCCATTGGGAATATTTTTTCATTTGTGGGGACACAGCATGGGGAGAATATTCCATTCAGTATAAAGGAAAGGCCCTGTAGTTTAGGACGACTAACCTTACTAACACCAAATCTAACTATAAACTTCACCTGTCATCACCATCATAGAAGCAAATGAACAACACGTGTTATAATGAATGGAATATTCTTGGAAGATGGTTTAATGGTTTAGGATCTTGGGTGAAACATTTTTTAATATGGGGTTTATTATAGATTCATAGAATCAGAACGTTGGAAGAGACCTCTGAGATGATCGAGTCCAACCGAGCCTGCTTCCCTACTAAACCATGTCCCTAAGAAACTCATCTACCTGTCTTTTAAACACCTCCAGGAATGGTGACTCCACCACCTCCCTGGGCAGCTGTGCCAATCCCTGACCACCCTTTCAGTGAAGACATTCTTCCTACTGTCCAGTCTAAACCTCCTCTGGTGCAACTTGTGGCCATTTCCTCTTGTCCTGTCGCTTGCCACTTGTGAGAAAAGCACAGCACTCACCACGTCACAGCCTCCTTTCAGGCAGTTGTAGACAGTGATGAGCTCTCCCCTCAGCCTTCTCTTCTCCAAGCTACGCAACCCCAGTTCCCTCAGTCTCTCCTCATAGGACTTGTTCTCCAGCCGTGTCACCACCCTTGTGCCCTTCTCTGCACACGCTCCAGCCCTTCAGTGTCCTTCTTGTAGTGACAGTTTGGCAAGTACCTCTGCTAGTTCCTTTAATACCCTCAGATGGATCCCCATCTGGCCCCATGGACTTGTGTATGTCTAATTGGCTGAGCAGGTCTCTAACCAAGTCCTCCTGAACAGCCGGAGCTTCATTCACACTATCTTCCAGCTGAGGGGGCTGAGTATCCCTAAGACATTCCTCCTTGGAGTTAAAGACCGAGGCAAAGAAGGCGCAGAGCACCTCTGCCTTGTCCTCGTCCCTCATTGCTACTCCCCTTCTGCACCCATCAAGGGAGGGAGAGTCTCCTTCATCCTCCTGTTGCCACTGATGTATTTAAAGAAGTTCTTTTTATTGTCTTTGAAGTGCCCAGTTGAAGTTCTAGTTGGGCTTCAGCCATTCTGATTTTTTCCCTACACGATCTCACCTCACCCTTGTAGTTCTCCTGAGACACCTGCTCCCTCTTTCAAAGCTCATAAACTTTCTTCTTTTTTCTGAGATCGCTACAGAGCTCCCTACTCAGCCAAGCTGGTTTTCTTCCCTGCCAACTCGTTTTACGGCACACGGGGATGGCTTGCTCTTGCGCCATCAGGATTTATATGTAATAGTTTTTTGTGTTTTGAGATGTGTGCTGTGTGTAATACAATGTGTACAGAGAATGATTGATAGCACCATAAGTAGAATTACATTAATGCAGATTGAAAACAAAAAAAAGGGGACTTGTGGAAAGAAGATTGTTTAGAAATGAAAGCTAGACTGTGGAGCAAGTTCTCAGGCTTTAGTCAAAGTACTGAGAAAACTCGTGACTGGCTGATTATGGGAAAGGTGATGACAGAAGTGTGTTTATAGTTAAACAACATGGGATTGTTATGCTGATAGAAAACTACACTAACCTCATAAGTGTAGAAAAGGCTTAGTGTGAATGAATAAAGCGTCTCAGAATCATCGCAGATCTGAGTCTGTGTCCGTGCCTTTTAGCCGCATCCCCTCTTCCACATTATAAACAAAAGTACTTGCAGTATGCAGTAGAGAACAATACAGAATTGGCAAGAGAGTGGGTTAAGTGACCCAATGTCCAATATCTGTTTTCCTGCCAGCTATTTTTGTTCGAGTTCCAATGTCGGTAACTATTTGACCATTTAAGATCTAATCTGACAATACCCAGGCCTTTCCTTGTTTACCTTTATTTTGTTTACTGATGCTTGTTAAGTAAAATTTTATATAAGTTTGTGAGGTCTCATATATGCTCAACCCGTTCCCTTGTTGCCAGCAGTTTTGATGGTACTGTTTGTCAAGTGATCTGTGTTTTAATCACAGTTGCTGAATACCGTTATTGAAATAGCTAAATTTCAAAAGCAAAGCCTATCTTCATATAGGAAGTTAAAGAAATTACATACTAACTACCTAAAATCACATTGTGTAATTTGGCTTGCTAAGGAAATATGTTTGTTGAAAGCTATTTTATGCATATTTCAAGTGATTGCTTATTTTTAATGATAGATAGTCACTAGGTAAAATATCTTTTAGCTTTATCCAGTTATGCATCTGTTCGGAAATATACTTGTAAAATCAGACAAGAAACATGTTTACACAGCTCAGCATATTGGAGTTTGCATCCAGGGCTAAAACTCCTGGACAGTGTAGTAGCACAAGAAGTGTTGCCTGTGTGCAAGATAAGAATGCTGCGTTGTGGTTGGTTTTTGTTTGTTTTTGTGAGAGTAGGTGTCTTCAAAGTTTGAGATCGCTCACATTTTATACGTTACATTGTGCTTTGTACCTGCTCAGTGGAGTATTACTTTTAAAGCATTTGAATCAACATTTTCATGTCACTTACGAAAATCCAAAAAGAGACAGTGTAAAAGGTAGTATTGGAATAGTTTGTCATAGATGGAACTTCTTAATCCTGGTGAAGTTTTTATTTTGTTGCCTGAAACTGCAGAACTTCTGTATTTGCCAGAACTCCAAGCTAAGTGAGATGAGATTTTTTTTGTTGTCATTGTTTATGCCAAGATATTCTATCCTGTTGTAATTCTGGATATTCCTATTTTGCTGAGCTCTTTGTTTTCCTGCAGTATGGATGGCATGGCCCAGTTTCAGGATTCACTTTACAGCAATTCCTTGTTAAATTCCTATCGCCAAATTAACTGTTTAATATAACTGTCTAATATTATAATTAGCTGTATTTCTGAATGTTTGCTTCTTGGCGTTTAAGATTTATTCCTTTTTGACGCAAAAAGTATGAATTTGTTAGCCCACTGGTGGGAGGCAGTTTATGGGAATGCTACCAGGAAAATTCAGAAACAGTGGTTTCATCGAATGTCGACTTTTGCACCTGCCTGTGCCTCCAGGTTCATCAGTGTGCTGTTTACTGACCTCTTGCCTCTATTCCTATAGATTTCCACTATGGTAGCTGAAACTAGCACAGTCCGTGACATTTTATTTCAGTACTGCTGAGCAGTTCATAGTATCAGACGTGAAACAGACTCACTGTATTATTTTCTGTTTGCTGCTGTTGGTTATCAGAGCTGTGGGCAGCAGCAAAATAAAGGCATGGCTTAGTCCAGAGAACTGAATGTGTGGCTTTGTAAGCAGCTTAACTGATCTAAGTGTGTCCTGCTGCATGAAAACAAAAATTCCTCCTTTTCCCTTCCATCCTTGCTAGGTTTTGCATTTTGACTGCTTCCCTTGTGCTGGCAGTCACACCCTTAATGCTGTGCAGTCAGCTGAATCGGGGAGCTGATTTGTTTTGAAATGGCACTAGAGCATGCAGACTAACACGCACGCACACAAAAGGCTTTCCACTAGGCTACCTCTGGCTGGCCTTGGGGGCTACCAGCTGGACCTTGTATTGACTCAAGAGAGGGAGAGTGGGACTGTGACTGTAGGGGTGATGACTATACCGAGAGAGCAGCTTTGGGTGGGATTGATTTAAGTGCCAACCCCAAAACTATCAGTGAAGCAGCAGCATATCAGTATGTTTCCCTGCTCACATCTTTGAAGAACAGCAGCAAACTGCTCAAGAGGGAAGGTACAAGGAAGTTCCTCAAGAGGGCCAAGAATCTGGTGAACAAATCTTGGGCTGAGAAAGTGAGAAGAAAGGTGAACAAACTCATCTTTTATGGAAAGGCCACTTGTGATGAACTGTAAAGAAATGCACAACTACAAGCTCATCAGATCTGTGGTTGTCTGAGAGAAACAGAAATATCAGGGCGCTTTCATTTTGGATGTTCTTTAGGAAATCTTGACTAAGCTTTCATTAAGGTTTTCATCTCGATATTTTCTCGAAATTTTTTTTTTCTGTGAGAACAATCATTCCCTGGAACAGCTTCCCCATGGACATCACTGGCAATTTTCAAGATTCAGTTGGACAGGGGTTTAGATAAGCTCATCTGGGCTAGTTTGAACCAGACAGTCTTTTGAGATTCCGTCCAATCTGGATTTCTTTATGAGTTTAAGAATTTTTTTGTGGGGGTGAAGTGATCTACACCAGAAATACAAAAGGTGGAGATGTACCTGCTGGTGGGCAGAATGTCTAGGAAGATTCTCCAGTGACTTTTGCAATGCATTACATATGTAAATGAATAGAAAAGAATTAACAGATTTTAAAAATATCAGTGAAGTATTTGTTTGCATTAGAAGACTTCTTTCCTTCATATTCTTGTTGTGCTGGAGTAAGTGTGCAGCTTCTTGGAGGTCTGAAGGGGAATACCCTTTAAATCTGGCAAGAACAAATGTTCAACATGTTAGATCCTGTAGAGGATCTTCCAGTTGTGAAGTTTTCAAAAATTAATTTTACTTTAATTCTGTAGATGCCTTTGATGCAACTAGGATAAATGATATCTTCAAATACAGTTAATTGCACATAAATTTGACTCATTAATTTGGCAAGCCAGTGGAACTTCAATATGTGTAAAGTTTTTCTTGCCTTAAATCTTTTAAAACTGATTTCTAAAGCTAAAATCCTTCTGAGTTGTTTTTGTTACATACTTTGTGCTTCCTACTCACAGGCAGAATGAGTATTATACGAAATCACTTCATGAGGAGTAGAAGAACATCAGTAGAATTATTGTTTTATTTTTGAGAGCTGCTCTAGTGTTTTCACAGTGCTGGAAAGTGTGAAAAACTCTTTGTAAGTATTCCCTGATACTAGTAGGTTTGTGACTGCCGGAACTCATACAGCACGATTTCCTGTGAATTTATGCTATGTGGTTTCTCAGTTAGAAGCTGCAACTAAAAGATTTTCTTTGGTATTTATTTCTTTGTAAATGACAAATTCTAATTAGATGTTAATTTGTTTTCCAGTCTTTTCTTGAGTTATGATGTTCAGAATGCCTCCGTCCTCTGTCCTATTGTGCTTCCTTTAGGAAATGTTCCATGAGTTTAAGGTTTTCTACTACTCTGTAGCAGTTGATTGGAAAGGACCAATTAGTAAAATTACAATCTCAAAATAGGGAAACTGTCATTAACACTCTATGAAAAGAAATACTGTTGAAGTTTTCAGGTTTTACATTTCTAGTAGTTCGTACAGAATTGTACCTATTTAACATAAAAATTGATACTTGATTTCAGTCTTATTAAACCGAATGTAATCTATGTTAATTTAGACTGGAAGAGGAGGGATGCAAAATTAGTTGTCATATAGGTTGAATTTGGTGGCAGATACAGTCTAGGAAGTTTATACTTTCTGCAGCCATCTTCAAGAGCAAAGGGGTAGAGTGAGGGGGGGAGGTCAGTGGGAAGGATGCAAAGCTGTTGTGCAGAGCACAGAACTGCATCATCGGGGGCTCTGATCCCCAGTAAAGAGTGGGTGGCAGAGGAGAAATTCCTTGGCTCCTCTTCAAAGCTGAAGTCAAAACATGTTTCATTGTATTCCAAACATGTAAATCAACTAGAATACTCTTGTGTGCAGGATTGTTCGAATGCTGCTTAGAAGAAATTAAGTATAATGCAGTAAAAAAATACAGTCAAAATGTGTGCATCTTAACCGATTTGGAAATTCAGATAAAACTGATGTGAGGGGAAATGGGTGTGGATGTTGTGAGAGAGGGATATAGCAGTATTTTAAAAATACTTTATTTTTTCCTGGTTTGTAGGGCGTTTTACCATTCTGTTTTACTGGACGTTTGACTGCAGCTGCTCTGTGTGGATTCCTGGTGGTGTACACTATTCTGTGCACTTTCTTTATGCAGTTCCTTAGCGTGAGAGAAAACTTCATAAAAATCTGTAAAGAAGTTGTGCCTCATTATCTTTTCCCTAGTTACCGTATAATTCAATAATATGAAATATGTATTTATGACTCTTCCATCACATCTATGCAATTTGATTTTTGGTTGACTGGAAAATCTTATTAAAACGTGCTCTGAAAATCTGTCATATGCCTTGCTTCAGGGGAAGACAGGCAGGGTGGAAACTTGTATTAAAACATGCTGACAGTGTGTAAATATTTGGAGGAGAAAGCTTTGTTTGCACATTTCTCTAGTTTAGTTTAGCACTTCACAAATAAATTACTTTTTATTATTTTCTGGCTAATTTTTTTCTAAATTAAATGAAGTGTAAGATAGTGGCATGCCAAAGAAGTGCTAAATGCAATTTCTGTACAGGGAAGAATATTTGCTTCACCTTTACTTCATCACAGAAAAGCAAAATAAACTTGGGGAAGTAGTAAGCTTATGTTTGTTAAAAAAATACTGCATGCAAAACAAAGATGCCAAAGTAAAATTATCCAGGTTTGTTTTGGATACAGAAATGTACATTCTAAGATCTAGAGTCTTTCTGGGTTTATTAATACCTACTTGAAAAGTACTGGTAGTTTAGAGGGAAACTGATATAAAAAAACCGCTATCGCTTCTTACCCTTCACAGTGTTGTAAAAATTTCAAGAAAAACTTCTGAGTTGAGAATAATCTTTTTCATAAGTATGGAATTGTCGGTTCTCTTTTGCTGTGAATAGAGGAGGCTTGAATGCTGAATACAGATTGATACAGTTGGAGACTGAATTTTTTTACAGCCCGTTTGTGTTACTGGAAAAATCCATAAAGGTATTATTTGTGACTTTCAGGTCATGGTTTTGCTTTTTAAGATGAGTTGAGAAAGAAAGTATCTGTATGAATTTCAAAGCAGGAAAAATGGTGCATTTTTTGCTTTGATCTTATGACCTTTTCTGAGTGGACAAACACTTGTACCTGCAATGAAGTTATATTCTTGTGAATGGACTGTGCCCAGGTACTGTTGTTTGGTCCTTCTCTCTCAAACCTGGAGAGGTAACTCTGAAGTAGAGGTAGTCCTCTTTTTTTGTTTGTCGTTTTATTTTTTCTCCCCTGCCTGACCCATAAATGCTTTTAAAGGCAGGCAGGACTGTTATAATCTACTTTTTCCTTATCTTGAGTGTTTTGATGTGTTGATTTGAGGGCAGACCCAGAGCTGAATGATAAAGCAAGATTGTAGATAGTGAGTAGGAACCATTAAAGAGACTACTTGCTGTCTATCAACTCCAGTTTCTTTTATGTGCTGATATTTACCCCTCTGGTCTTAATCCAGTTTTAAATCATTGTGGAGAGGAACTGACTATATTTATTCATGCCGTACTGGACACTGGACTATTTCCTTCCCCCTACTGGACACTGGACTATTTCCTTCCTTTCATAGCCGAATAGTTACCAATAAAAGGTATATAGGTCTCTTGTGTGCTCGGAATAATACATACATTCTTTGAAAAACTATATAATACTAAAATCTGGAGGTGAGTTGGCTCCTGAAATTCAGCAAATGGTTGAAACATTTGGGAAATTCTGTCTGGCCACATGCTGTGGAAGATGCTAAACTGGGTATTAATAACTTGAAGGCTATTGGAAGCTAAATGGTTACGTATTTTAGTGTTGCTGGAAGTTAAATGATTAGACAATTTAGCATACTGGAGAACATAAGTAAGAACTGCTATACTGTGTCATCCAAAAAGTCATCTTGGCATTGTATGCTGTGCTGTGCCAGAAGCTGAGAGGAAGTGCTGTGGGAAGAGCCTTAGACCAGAGGCATGGACAGAGTGAGCTTTCCTCAGTAAAGTCCTGGTTATCAGTAGATAACTTTGTGGGACAGAGTATACATCTGGAGAATTGTGTTATTGTTATCACCAAATCTTTCCCTGAGTTATTGATTATTCTGTTTTTTAAATCTTTTTCTACTTTTTACCTGAACAGCATCTTACGGCAGCAAGTTCCATAGCTTGGGAACTATGTGAAAATTCAAGTCCATTGATTTATTTACATCTATGTCAGCTTAGGTCAGCGAATACCCTCATTTTAGGAAAATAATGATTAGTTGTAATGTATTCGTATTTTCTCTGGTCACAGGTATATAGCCAAGAGACCAACTTACCTGGACAGACTTAGATCAGCTGAATGTCTGCTTTCTTTGAACTGAGTGGTTTGTTATACAGTGATTATTTCAATACAAAGGGTTTTTTCCATTTTTTTAAAAATGAAAGCAGCATGTAATTTTTAATCCATATACAATCCAGTTTCTAACTGCAGTTGAGAGCTTCTGAGTAACATTCCCTCAGTTAGTTGTTTGTAAAGCGTCAGGAGATAGTCTGTACTGCAAAATGAAAGTTGATTTGTTCGTAATTTACAAATCACATGCAAACATTTCATTTGCATGAAAACAGGGTAACAAAATAGGGGAGGAAAAGAAAATTAGTACACATTCAAAGCGTCTAATTTAGGGAGGCTGTGAGTGAAAACATGATATAAAGAAAACAGTCTGCAGCAATTCTGATACAGTTCATATGTTTATTTCTTGAAAAGAGCTAGCAAGTCCATTGATTGTTTTATCTGACTATAAATGGAAAAAAAAATACATGATAGCTATTCAATAAACAGCTGACACTTTATTAGTATAACATAAGAATTTATCAATACATTATTTAAACCTTCAGACACCTGTAAATGTAAGGCAGGACAATAATGTAGTTTCCCTGCTTTATTGTGTATTGTCCTTTGTGTGTTACTTTATTATTTTAGAAGCTGGTAATATTTTGTAGAGGAAGTTATTGAAAATATTGATAATGGTGATCATAAACCAGATGTTAATTTTGTAGTCTGTAACTGCAAGTTTCCAGTATTTCAGTGCAGGCAGGGAGAATGTGGGGTTTTGTTTGTGGAGTTTTTGGGGGGAGATAAGGCTTGTTTCCTAGTTCCCAGATTAGATGTATATGTCTCTCTTTTTTCTCGTGTTTCTGAACAAACACTCTGGTATTTCAAGTTTTTAGCTCTTAGATCAGGCCCTATGGTATCCTGTGCGTTAGCAGTATTTAATTTCTGCGGTAAGAACCAACGTTTTAAGAGAACAGACAAGCACATAGCCTGCTTCACAAATATCTTTCAATGTGGTGAGAGTTTTCTCTTTCAGGGGTTTTTGTTTGTTTGTTTATCTTCTTTTTTTGGCTTGAGGGAGAGCCTCATGTTACCTCTGGTTTTTGTCAACTTGTTTGTCGAAGTGATTTTGTAGCTCCACGGGAAGTTTTGCCAGGCATTCACTGTCACCCCATGACAACCTTTGGTTCTTTGCTGAGGAACTGTTTGTCTAGAGCTTCCTTCCGCACAGCTTCTTACTGCTTTGAGTGTAGTCATACAGTGCACATTGGGTGTATCTGCAGTAACATTTTGGTTCAGATTAGGAGTATGCTTTGGAAGCAGAACTCCCAATTGTCACCACTTGCTGTGCTTGGATTTGCATCACAGAATTGTTTCAAAGCCTGAATTACTTTTGGATGAAAGTAAACCAGAAGATACACTCCATAGAGCATGCCTCTTGCAGTCCCACTGCCACACAGTGTTCAACTCAGGGAATCAAATTAGATCTACCCCAAAGTAAAATTATCAGCCTGTGTGTTGTCTTTATGTGGGGTCCTCAGCACCAACTGTTTTGTTCTTCAGATTCACTCCCGTTGCTCGGCATTCCTGGATAGTGTTAGTATAGTCATGGATAGAGATAAACGTAATGCACTTAGAGGTTATTATTCATGACCACTATACTTGCCTGGGATAAAGAGTGCAGCTATTCAAACCTAAGTTAGAAAAAGTAATATCAAAGCTGACAACTTGAGTTTTAATTGGAAGCTGAAGCTTAAACAGTAATTATGTCAGTGAGCACTAGAGCTATAATGAAGTTATTTTTCCTGTCTCTGTTACCTTTTGCCCTTTCCTACTTTATTAATCTGTTGAGTTCTTCTTCATTCTCTAACTTACTTGTCACCCAGTTGCTAACCAAAATCACCATAATATTCTGACACCTCTTATGTGCTGGCTGCGATCTTCCCTTATTCTCATCTCTTTAACTTTTTTTGACTTACCATCTTGCAAAGGTCAGTACAGACTGTGACTGGTCTTGAGCATGGTACGTTCTTTCGGACCACCTACTTTTTACTGGTGAAAATGGATAATGATTTATAGCCGCCAAAGACGCCATGCTTCCTCTGCAATTGATAAGCCCCAACTTTACTTAAGTGAGACTGTTAATGGGTTTTCCCTGTTCTTCTTGGTCATTGATTTTTGTGGAAAACTTAGGGTAGCCTAGAAGAAGAAATGTCGGTGTCGGATTCAGTTAAAAAAGGTATTGTGAGAGAAAGAGAAAGTAGAATGGATAAGTAACACAGTATCATTAGTTTTGTGTCCGAACAAAATCAGGATAAAAACACATCCTACTGTGAAAGCTTTATTTAATTGTTCACCATTCCCCCTTGAAAAAGAAGGAGACAAATTGGTTATTGTTTTATCAGCACTTAAATGGATTATCAAGATTATCCAAACTTGAATTTGCAAAGCATAGTAATATTGTCTAACCTAAAGCAATGTCTGTTAATAGTAGCCTACAGTGTCTGAAATGCCACTATGCAGGCTGCTCAGGAAGGCATGGTCTCTGGAGGATTTGTGCAATTCTGGTTTCAGTGCAGATGGTTATGTGAGTGTTCAATTATGCCTCCTAGGAACTGCCCTGAATGGTGCCCATGCACTTCAAAACAATGAAACCCCACAAAATGCTCCCTTGCTGAAGGGAGAGTGATGTTACTTCTTCTCCCGTATGTCCTACTTGCCAAAATCTGTGTATCAGGAGCTAGTTCTTGTCTGGTTTTGAACTAGAGGAGCCTGGAAGTACCAGAGAATAACCCGCCAGAATGTTGCCAACAAAACCCATTAAATAAAGAGAGATAATGAAGTTGAGGCATAAGCTTAGACTTCAGTCTCAGCCAGTTGAAGTCCTATCCAGCTGCAGTCATGATGAACCACCTTCTTTCTGCTAACAGGGTGGTGTTTGCAAGTCGTACTCAGCATTCTAGTTCTGTGAGTAATGATGTTTAAGATGTAATGGCAGCCAATTAAGTACAGGTTTCTCTTAGTGACCTGATCTGTGGTTTTGGGTTCATATATAATCAAAGTTAATGATAATATTTTAAATAGTGTGTTTGGATAGCATCTACATAGCAGAGGGTTATGAGTTTATTTTTCAGTTCTCTATTTCACTCTTATCCTTGTCCCGTGTAGTCTCAAGTGAGGTAGATCTTTTGTATCATGGCCTGATAGAGCATTTTCCAAAGTTTTCCATCCTTCTTTATTCCCACCCAGATTCCCTGGCTAACCTTGCAGTTGCAAGTAAACCAAGTTCAATAAATGCAGACTTCTCCCATATCCTTAAACTGTGTTTGAATCCATGTAAATCCTTGTTTGCGCTTTTCCTGAGCATAAAGTTCTTTTGAAACAAATTGTAAAAATAAGTCTTCTGTAATAGTTTTTTCCAGCGGTGTAAAAACTAGATGTGATGGGGCTGGGATTTTTAGGTAAGCATATAACACATTTTGAATAAATGCAAGTCAGATAATTATCACATGTTTTCCTCTGTAATTGTTTAATGTTTTCATTTTCCTTCAAAATAATCCTCCCACAGGAGTGTTTCAGTTGTTGCATTGCACCTGCTTTGAGTCTCCTGATATTTCAGCTAGCAGTGTTTCTTGAATGTATCTATTTTCATATAAAGCTCTAGAAGAACCTAAATATTTGTAATTAAAAAAAATTGTGTAGCTCTATGTGGCATCTGGTTGTAAGTTACATCCCAATAGTCTAATTAATTGTACTGATTACAAAACTAAAATTAACAGCTCTGTCCCCTGTTAGAGTTGTACAGCAGAATGAAAAAAGCCACATCCCTCTCTCCTACCTAGGTACTGTAATGCACGTCCCTCCCCACTTTTGAGAGGAGCGTGCTGGCCTTGCAGTATTCGAAGTCCCATTTAATGCAGCAAGTGACAAAGCTGGGGGGGGTGGGGTGTGGAATACTGCTTCTGCTCTATGTTATCGTTATTTTCCCTTTTCTTTTTAATCCCTTCCATAAGGATGTGTTTTGTTCTTGATGTTGTGTCTTAGAATATGTGACAATTAGCGAGCGAGAATAGTGAAGGCAGTTTGGACTTGTGTGCCCTCTGTCTAATGGTACATGCTGCAAACAAGTTTCCATTAAACCTGTAGTCCAGAAATGTAGCCAGAAGAGATGTATCTGCCAACAGAATATGGGTATCTTAACAAATGCATCAAAGTCTTGCAGAATTATTGTCTTGAGTCCACAACTTCTAATGCCAGAAGTAGTTAGCCTCCCAGTTTAAGTAATACACTGCGCTGCTAGAGCATCATTACCAGCTTGGGAAATATGTATAAAAATATTCTGTGCTTTGTGCTTATACATAGCATATACAAGATTTAGGCACTTTCAGGATTGAGAAAAAAATAATCAGGCTAGTTTTGAAAATAAATATATATCTTTGTTTGTTACATTAGTTTCTTAAATTTTCAAGCAGAATGTTTCTTCGTACTAAGATGCTTCAGCCATTTGGTGGTGAGCACAGTATTGTTGGTAAATAGCACAGACCCTGTTGGTACTTCTCCTTTGCTGTCTCATATGCTTTAGAACTCACTGTATTTTGAACTAGAAGTGAATGGTTGATTTAATTTTGTTGTGATTTTTTATCATTATGCTGACAGCCCACTAAGCAGTCAGAAAAGATCGTTTTTTGGTCAGGTACGTCAGCTTGCTGTTGAATCCAGAATTTGACATTCAGCTTGGCTGTAATGCTATCCATGCTGTCCACTGCATTGTTACTTTTTCCACAAGCAAACCTAAGGTGTTGTATAACCTCTCAGAGGATGTGGAGGGAATAATATATAGAAGATAGTTGGAAGAGGGATTCCTGAAACAATAAACATCGGTGTTACTAGTTAAATACTATATGTGGGGTGGGGTTTGTTTCTGCATTTGTGCGTATATATGAAAAAACATTGCTGTAACACCATAGGACCATCCTAGCCTTCAGTAAGGTTCATGAAAAGTTTTAAAAGCAGGAAACTAAATAAATAAACTAAATAAAGAGTTGCATAGAGGAATAAATGAGTCAGGGTGTTCCTACAGTGTTACCAGCCCTCTTCAGTTTTATTAGCTGGTTTATGAAGTCAAAAAAAGAGGTATGTACTTGTCTGTGTTTGATCCCTTTTTCCAAAGAATCTTTGAAGTATTTGGTCAATTTGAGTGAAGACTGTCAGAGATTAAAGGACCAAAATATAGATAAGCTACTTCCTTTTAGGGGAAGGGGCAGTTAAGCAGAGGGCAAAGACTCAAGTGGTTCCTCTCCAGTGAGAGAGTCTGTTCTGAGAGTGTGGTGTCCGTGTAGTGGCAGGGCAACCATTGCCTGTGTCCTCAATCAGCCTCTTGCCCAGCAGGTTTTTGGGTGCTGTAGCAGGAAGCTCGCCGTGTTTTATGTGAGCTTGGAAATAAAGAATTTTGTGGAGATATGGAGGGGGAAGGTAAGGGAGCATAGAAAAAGACACATTTTCAGGAAAATTGATATAATTAGTTCTGGGGGGCTCTAAATACTTGTAATTGCTGTTAAGAATCTGTTCTAGATTCTTGAAGAATTTCTGCACTGCAATCGATAGAAAACTGTACTTGATATTTCCTGGAGAAGGGTACGCTCATTCCTTTTGTAATGAAGGAAAGATGGAAGAAACATAATTTGTGTTTTACTGCCAGTTCAGCAAATGTGTATTTTATCACTAGCTCATAAAATACTTACATCAATTTCCAAGCAAATAAAAGGAGGTTTTCCTTTTGTGTTCTTTTTTTTTTTCCCCTCCTCCTCCATGGGTTTTCCCCAGTTTCCCAATCTATGTCAGTATTCTGATGTTCATTCCCAAAGATCATGATGTGCCTAGTGCCAGGCACCAAGGCAGCAGTCACACTCCTCACCTAGTGGAAGATGTCCCATAGTAGAGAGGAACACGTTGGTCCCCTTGTTTCTGTCAAAGTATCCAGTAGGCAGAGCTGTCTAGCAGTGACTCACTTAGCATGGATATGGATGTGTGTGGTTTGCTTTTGATTCAGAGGTTTTTTTAGTGCTCTTGAAATCCACTCCCAAGTTATTTGTTAAAAGGGTGAAATATTAAAGACAACTGAAAATTAATGCAGAAAAACATCACTAGTAGAGAGGGGAAGCCTGGCAAGATGCATTACTGCGGCTCAACAAAGCAAACGAGCACTCAGGTCTTGCTCTTCTCTTGCTATGAGTCTCATTTGAGGGGCTGTTGCAAAAGCAACCACCTGAAACTGGCAGGTAATAAATGACAAAAAAAGTCATGATGTAACAGATTAAAATAATAGTTACAACAGTAGCCAATTTTTTTCTGAGTTGTTTATTATTAAAAGCTTGGCAATTTCTACAATAGATATTTGGGTTGTAATAATGTGACTATCCAGAAAAGGACACATTTAATTTTATTCAAAGAGCAAGTGGCAAAGGCAGTTTTATGTTTGCATAAAGTAATCTGCCAAGAAAAAATCAGGCTATTAAAAGAGGTTATGTATATATTCTGAAGAGATTTTTGTAAGCCCTCTGCTTCTATTACCCTACAGTACTTGGTAGTGAAAAACTAAACACTATGGTGCTGAGATTTAGGAGTGTTGTAATGTCTGCTGTTTTTTCACATTTATTTGCATTTACAGAAATTTGATGAACTTGCTTTAAAATCAGTTTATCCCTCCATCCCACATGTCTTGTAGTCCCAATCCTGCAATATTGTTAGCAGACTGGAATGTCTTTTTAGAGCTCCATTCACTTCAGTAGCAGTCCTTGGGCTGGATGGGCTATGCTGGAAGTGTTAACTTTCTGGTTTTGTACAATAGAGCAGCTCTAGCCAACCTTTGTACAGAGAGGTTTGGTTATAAGGATTTGGTTTTATGGAGAATGAGGACATTAGTATGGTGTGATATGTTGATGTGTAACCTGAAGCAGAACTAATGCCAACCTTTCGGAGTAGGTAATTTATAAGTAAGAAAAACTAACCTGGTGGTGTTCTACCAACTTGCTTACAGAGCTTCATCTTTCTTGTACTTTTCTGAAAGCTTTTATTTTCTTAACTTTTCCCATACCAGCAAAGAATACAAGAAATGGAAAGTCCCTCAAACGACTCTTACTGCCTTCAGGTGCAGTTCTTGTTGGCTCTCTGCCTGGTGGGTGCTATGAGCTTCAGGCACTTTCTTGACTGAGACAATCTCTTGTCTGTTCTCTTTCCAAGAAGAGCTCTAAAAGTACATGTAAGTTCTTGTAGGGCAGGTTGGGATCCTCTCATGTGTTGCAAGTTCCTTTGTCAGATCACAGGTCTTGTTCTGCCCTTTATGTAGGCATCTTGTTTTAATCAGTAGCAGACTGGATGAATTTGCATGTGTTCATTCTGATTTCAGAAAATCTGATGCACAGACTAAAGATAGTAAGTTAACTTGATGATCTCCGCAGAGTGAATTTAAGTCTTAGGTAATGTATAAGTAATTATAGTGGAGAATGTAATACCTTTCAAATTCAGTTAGGTGAAACAGAGGTTGTAGACTGATTTAAAATGATACACACCTATTTCATATTAGCATTTTTGCATATTCTAAAAATGGAAGGCTTTGAAAAAGGCTCAGGCAGCCACCATTTCACAAGAGTTATCTTTTTTGGGTAGTCTGCAAGCAGTAGTGGTACAATTCAAAAGAGGAATTAATCTCCATGAGAGGTTTTCCAACACTGATATATTTGTAACAATATTTAGGAATCAAAAGAAACTTTCCCAAGTCCATCATAATTCGCAAACTCAACAAGATGTTTTCTCTTTTGTTTGCAGACTTGATACTTGCAAGTTCCCTGCCTTGACGGTAATCATCATGGATAGTGGTAAGTTTAACTTTGTGATGAGTGTGCATTCTTTATTATTCCCTATGAAGTGGGCATTAACACACCCCAAAACTGTTCTCTACTCCAGATCCCAGTTAGTTTGCTCAAAAAATGTTAGACTGGCTTTGGTGTTACAGACAACGCAGATCTTTGCCCACACTAAACTGAACTGGGATCTTGCTACTGTTCTGACACAGATATTATATGCAGATCATAATAACCATGACAGATTAATTTGTGGATCTTTGAGAGCTGTCTGCAGAATGAAGACCACAGAGCTGAATTTCCATCCTTGAGTAGTTTTAACCGTTCTGAAGCTTGTCCCAGTAACTTCAGATTGTCCGAGCAGAAGTCACTTTTCAAGCAGTGTAAGTTAATGCTTGAATCATTTTTCTCCCTTCTGCCCAGTGCAAACCAAATAGGTTTGAGGTCCCCTGCAGAAAGATTCAAATTTATCAGGAGCTGCAGCTTGAAATTTAAAATTAAACGTGTATTTCTAGTATTCAGTGGTGAGTTTAATTCACTTAGGTGTTGGTAAGGAGTCAGAAAAATGAAGCCTCAATAATGATCCCGATAGAGCTGGGCTTTGTGTCCAGGGTTTTGCTTCGGAAATGTTTCAGTGTGGGAAGAGTGTTCTGAGGCATCAGTGCTCCCTGTTCGTTCTGTCACTTGTCTGTGACAGCTTCAGCTGGCAGGCTGAGATGTGTTTACCTTCTTGTGTCCTTGCCTTCCTTTTTCTGATTCTGATTGAATTTCACCTTGCTAGAGTATCTGTTCACTGGTATGATAGCACACCAGTTTTCCAGCAAAAATAATAGATTAATCTGACTCTTTTCAATTACAGCAAGTGAAACTAAGACTTTGGAGTTATTTTCTTTGTAGCTTTCTGATGCTTAAAAGCTTGCTAAAAGCCAAGCATTGCAGTTACATGCAGAGCACAAGCATGTCTTAAGAAATAAATTTGTATTCAATGGCATTAAATTTAGTAGTTGGTATGTCTTCATCTATCATGGGCAAAATTTGGGGGAAAGGAATATATATTAGATTTATTTCTATGTTTATTTTATGTAATGCCAAAATCAAAATTTTGATTTTTCCTTTGTCTTGCATTTGCTAGTTAATCTCCTTAACAAAATGAAAAAATTAGTTTTATCGTGCTTCATTACTTTTTTCTTGCCACATACAATTCTTCCCTGATTATCTTCAGCTCCATAATAACAGCTGTAGTGAATTCAGTCACGCTGGAGCTTGGCTAGGTGGGCATTCAGCCCAAAGTGTTGGGTTGTTTTTTACACAATCCTGTGCAATTATAACTGAATGTGTACACACTGATGGTCCTGGAATACTAAGAAGTCCAAGTGATCTCTGCAATATGGTTCCATTATGTCTTTTTATGGGATTCATCAGGCAGTGACTGATTCTCATTAAATCATTGTGTTTCAGTCAGTGTATGTTTTTATGTTTCCTTGCTACATTTGTATTGATTTCTCAATAGAATTTAAAGTCACTGGGAGTGTGCAGAGCTTTAAAAATGTCAAATTGAAGCAAACAAATTAATATACTTCATTTTTTTTTGGTCTTGCAGGCTCAAAAGCCATTCCAGGTCTGGACTAATCATAGATAATTATTTATCAGATACACTCACAAATAATATGGGGCGTGGTTTATTGTGTTCAGTGGGCTGCTTTTGTCTCTATGATGCATGCATTTTCTATATGGTATTGTGAGAAAAGAGAGACACTTTCTGAATAAGAATTGCTAAATAAACAGCTGAGTTTTTAGATAGTCACATATTGGCCATTTTTTAATATTGGATTATTTTAATGTTTTGCTCATCTTCACCAATGCTTAGCTCTTTTTGGAAAACTAAACTATTACCTTGAAGCTCACCCTAATGAATGCAATATTTCATAACATACCAGCTTTTAAACCTTTATTCCCAGTTTGCTGCTTTAGTAAATTGGAAAGTGCATGCAGAAACAAAGATGTGTATATTGTTTCCAAGAGCCAGAAGCTTTAAATCATAGTGTTTTCAGCTACCTGCGTTTTCCTATTTCTTTTCCCTCTGCATCCAGTACAAAGTTTTTGTTTCTGTCATTGCTTTTTTCAGGAATGGATTCCAGCTGTGAAATGAAATTTCACAGTTTTTATCTGCTGAACGAAGGGAAACTTGATTTATACTGCATTATGTACTCTTTGGTGAATCCATAGATGGGCACTTTAGAGAGTCTAGGCTGTAGCTTGTTCCACTTCAGGAACATGCACAGGAGGAGTTGGTGAGAAGTAGATAGAGTGCTGGCAGTCCATCTCCGTACATGGCTGCATGCTGACTTCCTGATGCAGGCATGACCTTCATCTCATCACGTTTAGGTGATCACTGACACGTGTTGAAAGAAATCCAAGTTCTCCAGACCTAGAGAGCAATCAGGCAAATGGAAATTTGTGTGAGAAATGGAAAGAAGCTATCCCCTTTTTTTTTTTCCTTTTTGTAGAGGTTTAGTCAGTGAACTTACACTGACTGACAGGAGATGCCCATGTGCTCACCCGTGGTGCTGTAGAAACCCAAAATTGCAATAGGTACAGTTGCAGAGTTGTATACACTGAACCTCTGGCAACGTCATGAATAGTGTAGTTTGTGTGGTGCGTATACCTACTGAAAGTGATCAACTGAAAGTACAGGAGTGACTCTTGTTTTGGAGTTTAATCTTCAAATCTTCATTTAATCCTTTGTGAAAGGAAGATGACTGTCTAACAATTTGTAGCAAAATATACTGCAGAGACTAAACAAAATTAAATTGAAGTACATTAGCACAATTGTGGTAGTAGCCTTGTTGCTGAAAAATGCCATTACATCTAACTTAGAAGAAAGCAAAGGTATAGTGAACATCTTTCTAGGTTTGCTGCCATCCTTTTTCAAAATTCAAAATTAGATGATTAAGGGGGAAAAAACCCTGTTTCATATAAAATTATAGTAAGTCATTGATTGAGCCAGTCAGTTTATGTCGTTCAGCAGGCAGCAAGGGTTTGTCTTCATAGCATGTCAGTGGTCCCAGACAAGCTGTGAACGAACCAAAGCAAAAACGATTGCATAGGTCATGAAAGTGGTGTGTGTGTGTTAGTGTGGCAGTGCATTGAATAATTAGTCCCTCTAATAGCAGTGAGATCCCAAGAACACTGTTGTACTGTCATGGTGTTCTTGCTTCCTGACTTGAAATACCTGGAGAATTTCTGCATCCTTCACTGCAGATATACCTCCTGGGTAATTCAGTCTGCTGGCTTTTGGAGTGTTCCAGCTGCTGCATGTTACCATAAAAATTATTGGGCCAGGGACTTTGAGGGAAAGCTGGAACATCAGAAGGAAAGAGGACGCTTCCAATTTTCTTCCTTAAACAGAAAACTAAAGAAAGCAAATAAAGAATAGCTGTGTAGAGAGCGTTGCTTGTTTTATTTGATTCATCAAATAGGGTGAGGTTTTGTGCATGATTCAAGAAAACAGAAAGAGACTGCTTCCTCCCACTCCCTCCCAAAAAGGGGTCACTGCTTCAGGGCTGACATTTCTGGAGTGAAGGGAGCAATTCTACTTCAAAGTTGCTTAAGAAAACTTATAGCCTTTAATTTCCATAGATGCAGCTGTTCTACTTTTGTACGACTGGGTAATATTCATAAATATTTATATGAAAAATTTCAGAGCATTCTGGCTGTGATGCCCTGAGGCAGTTGCAAATACATTTTGGATGTTCACAAGCAGGGTTTGTTTGTTCTGTGTCATCTTAGTTTAAGAAACCTCTTGAGCTGAGCATGTGACTGTCTCTTCTGAGCACTCTTAGGCACCAGCTTCAATCTTGTTTAAGCGTGTATGCTGAATTGAGGTCCATTACATGTATGACATTATAGCAGTAACTACTGAAATTGTAGGCCCAACTACTTACCTAGCAAATAAAACTAGGAAAGACCTTTCATCATATTAAATGAGGGGAGGGCTTTGAAAAAGCTCTTCATGTCTCAAAAACAAATTTTATTGCAGCTGTTTTAGCATGAAGTATTGGATACCCATTTTAGAAGTGACCTTTGTTGTCTTTGCTCTTTTTCAGTGTTCTTAACAGAGGACAAAGCCAATTCTGTGCTAAAAAGATACCCAAGAGCCAACACGTTTTTTGAAGAATTGAAGCAAGGTAACATAGAACATGAATGCAGAGAAGAAATCTGTAGCTATGAAGAAGCAAGAGAAGCATTTGAAAATGAGGAAAAAACGGTATGTTATGGTGTGTATTTAAAGATGGATGGGGTTTATTGATACTAAATTTTTGGATGTGCTGAATGCTTGTGTGTTATTACATTACATTAGAATTGTTTTTCTTTTTGGGCTGTGTCTTTAAGCAAATAAGATGTACTTTGGAGATGGATAACCTGCACAGCAACAACTTTTGAATCCTTCATCCCAATTAAACCAAACTTGAAGGGAGTAGAAGTCTCAAAGAAAATTATGCTCTTAAGTGTTATGAAAATCAGCAGCTGGGAAGAAAGGGAATATGAGTTAATATCCCTGCTTGAGGATAGGTGGGCAGAATTTCTGTGTGGCAGCACTATTTACCCAAATAACTGATGTCCTGTTTCTCCTGTCATGACACACTGAAGTCTGACCTGGACATCACAAATACAGTTGCCTTGCTTGGATGAAATGATGGAGTAGGGACTGTCATGGGGAATCTATAAAAGCAGGAGGCAAAAAGTCTTCACTTATCTCACTCCTTATGGAATAACTTGTTTCTTGAATATATTCATATGAAATGAGTGAGCAACCCAAAAAGCTTTCCATTTAAATCATACCTTTGAATCCCAGCTGTTGGTGTAGCTGGCCAAAGTGTTCAGTGCCCAGATTGTTAATAGTCTAAAAATAAGAAAAGACCAGTGGCCTTCTTCAAGCTAGAATCTGCAAGTCCCCAGAGAGTATTGTTAGCAACAGTGATCATGGGAAGAACAGTATTTTCAGTGCTACTGTGAGTGTTATGCAAGGGCAGTGATACATGAACTTGACGGGAATGAAGCAGTACTGCTCGCACAGAATTGTTGTATAATGGTGTTGGCTTCTCTCATTAAAAGAAACTTGTGGGCTACTGGCTCTGCAAGCAAAAGCTGCGTATCGTACCCAACATTTCTTGTATTGCTTCCAAACGAATAAAAGCAGCACACAGCTTTTTGATGGTGGATGATGGACTTTTTTTTTTTTTTTTAATTCAAGACAGACAAATGAAATTAGGGCTGAATTTGAGGATAAATCTAAAGTGTAAAAAAGGTGCTAGAAAATGTGACTCAGAAAACTTATCTTCAAAAAAAAAGCTCCTATCCCTTGTGTATTTTTGCACAGGGAAATTGTACTTTCAAGGCCAATGGGTTACTGGGAAAAATGGCACAGGGAGCATTGCAGATTTCTTCCAGAATATACACACATGATGGATGCTAATCTTCATTGGCTGAGCTGTAGAGCAAAACATAGCCATGTTATTGTAAAGGCATACTGAACATTTTAAGTTCTTAGCATCTTTTTGTGGAGGTCATACGTGGGGAGATGGATACGGCTGGAATGAGAACTTCCTAATTTATTAAAATGAAGCAGTAGGACGTGCAGTATCTCTTCAAAGCTGATTCTTTCTAAAGTGCATGTGTACCAACTTGACTTGGTGTCATTGTTCCTAATAATAGATCATGGTGTCATTAAGAATACCATGTGCAATGACACAATTTTTGTAGCATTCTGACACTGTATCACGTCTGCTTAAGTAGCACAAGAAGTTCAAGTTGCTAGAGAAAGCATAGCCTAAGCATGTTCCCTGTCACTTCAGCTGCTTTCCCCCCATTTAGGAACATTTTGTGTTTCTAATAGCATTTCTCTTGTATTTGGGAAATAGTAAAGTAGAAATAGTTACATTTTTGCTCTTGCCACAACTGTTGTGTCACAGTGGAGGAGGTTCCGGTAAGATCCCGACCCTTTATCCATTTCTGCTCTGTATCCTTTTTGCCTAGCTGCTTTATTCTGTTTTGGTAGCTTGCTAATGGGCCAGGCCCTGCTAATGTGCAATCGTGCCTGACCAGCCCCATTTACTTAGGCTTTATTTAGTCTGTTGTCCCTAAGCAGTATCCATCCTTGTAGCCACTTAGTAAGACTTAACCTCTGTGCCCTAGGGGAAGGAAATGGATACATTAGACTGGGATCATGATACAGTACATTCAGAGTAACAAAGATAAAATAATTTCATGATACGGATAGACTGAAGTTCAAATAGGGTCTGTAGCTTATTTATCTCACAGTAACTTTGTTTTGTGTCGCTTGTACTTTTTATCTTGTCCGCTTGTGCAGTTTTGGGGAAGGGGTTGGTATTTTTTCCTGCAGTCTTCTGAGGAAGTCTGCGGCATACAGATTTGTAGTATTAAAATAATGTGAAGCAGTTCTCTCAAGTTATTTTTGATGCATGAGTTTTTCTTGGAAGTTAACATTGTGTATGTTAAGAATACATGCATAGCTGTCATGGAAATATTGAATGCCTTTCATATTGTTTGGGCTTGGGGGTTTTGACAGGTTCAAAATTATTATTTAAAATTATAAAGTTAATTATAAAGGTTATGTTAGTAAGGCTAGAGCCAACAGAGAAGAACTGGCTGGACTTTGTGGATAAAATCAGTGTTGACAAGTGTAATGCATGCAGGGGAAAGGCAAACATTCATTGTGTGTATGGTTGGCTCTGAACTGAGCTTGAGAATGAGATCTGAATTTGAGTCTGTAAAGACTTGAATTTAATGCTCATCAGTCTAGCAAAACCAAAACAAAATAAAAACCTGAGTAAAAAAAAATCCAAAATAAGGAATCAAAAAGGAGAACATAATGATATCATTGCACACCTGCATTTTCAATGTGCCATTTATGGCCCTGTTGCCTAAAAGGCAAATTAGTAGCTGAGGAAGGGCTTAGAGGGTCATGGAAGTGTGACAGTTGACCAAAGATATTAAAAGACTTCTGTAACAATTGATTGGAAAAGAGTTAAATCGAGGAATATGTGATGGTGTTTGTGAGGAGCATGAAGATTGAACTGATGTCAGTCCCTTGCCTTCCTTCTGCTGGGAGAGCTAAGAGGGCCTCAAAGGAAATTGGAAGGTGCAGGTTCAAAGGAAATAGAAGTATCTCTTCTTATCTCAGGTAGTACAGCTGTGGACTGCCTTGCTGCACGATACCTTGGATGCTAACAGCTTATATATGTTCAGAGAACAACCATATAAATTAAGAGAGTAAATCAATCTTGGGCCATTGAATAAAAGGGATCAGCTTTGGCTAATGGAAGTTCTTGAAGTACAAGTATGCAGAAGCTAGAAGAGTATTGCTGTCTGCTTATGCATGAACTCTTCTTTTGGCATTCTCTAATGATTGTTGTCAGAGAGATTGTAATGGATTTGATGAACTCTAGGTCTGATCTAGAAAAGTTGTTTATTTGTAGTACTTGTAGCCTGCAGGCAGCACTGTGGTCAGTGGTCAGTTGTCAAAAGTGGTTGGGAGACTCAAAGATTTCTTCAAAAGTTACTGTGCGAAGTATTTGGGTGTAAATGAAGCACTGATTTTATTTCCATTAACTTTTTTTAAATTATACTGCTTGAAGTTTCTATTTGTGTTTCAAACTTCCCACAAATTTTAAGTATTACAGAAATTGCAAGGTTCTCTGTATAGCTTGAACTCTAGCAAAACACGCAAACCAACCACTGATAAGCTTAGCAAGCCACTCAGAACTTGTCAGCCCTAGATCTAAAATGATGTGATCAAATAGGACTTCTAGCATCAGTCTGTGTCTAATTATGGATGCTGCATAAATACCCAGAAGACACCAGGTGAATCTTTTCCTGCCACTTGGAATTAAGGGCAGACCAGAAGAAAACAATGTAACAGGTACACTCATTTGCCATTATTGCTTTGTTTGTATCCTTTTCCTGCTGAATGCCAAACAGTCTTCAGACTGGCATATTATTAGTACACTTTTAAAGCAAGTCAGACAATTGACCAAGAGTCATTTGAGGCTGACAGTGCTGTCAAATGTAGTAAAGGCCTCAGCTAAAATTCTCTACAGGGTGTAAGTCTTTAACTTTCATGTGGATCCCTGATTTGATTCAGCATTCAGATCCAGTTGACTGATGCTGACTCTGTTCCGAGAAGTATTAGAAATAAAAGAGAAACAATATTCTAGCAAATTGGCTGTAACTGTCTTTGCGTAGGATACGCATGAGAATTCCTTTTGAGTATTTCAAATGGGATTTACCAAAGTAAGTAGTTCTTCTTCTGAAAAGTAGTTCTTGGCAGGAATATATGTTGGATGTTTTTTAAACCTTTTCCATTGTCCTTATTTGATTCTGTGGCTTCCTTAACTTGTTTTAAGGCATATATGCCTGGTATTCCCAGCTGTTCAGTGTTCAAGGCTAAATGATTACCGGAGTGTCCTTTTCATAAATCACAGGCTGAGAGTTGTGTCAAGTAAAAAGAAAGTCCTTTTTGTTGTTGGTTTAAGAGACCAGCAACTGTAGAAGGAATGTTTGTGCTGTGAGGTTTCCAACTTTTAAATTACTCTTTAACTTTCATTTTAACTAGTTCTACACCTACTTCCTCGGTTTTCAGTATTCCACCTCCCCCTTTTTTTTTCAGAGGAGTTTGTACAAATCCTCACACTGTGCAAATTCATCCAGGTTCTCCATGGTTTTGTTGGACATGATTTGTCTTTGGCCAGATGGCTTGTTCCTCCCCCTGTGCCACCACTTTACAGTGTAGCGTAGCTGTGGGATGACAGAGCAAAGGGGAATATACTTGGCAGCTGCACCACTCAAACCTGAAGTGTTAGTTTCCTGCCGTTTCCATCAGTTCTATCAGTCTGGAACTAACAGTCTTTGTGCTTCTCTTTGAGACTTGGCTTGCTAAAATGCAAGCTGAAAACCTCAGGTTTAGTACAGTAGTACACTAGGTTTGTTTGTTCGGGGTTTTTTTATTGGGGGGGGGGGTTGTTGGGTTTTTTTTTCCAAAAGAGGAAAATTTAAAGCTTTTTTTTTTGCTTTTTTTTTAACAAATTACTGAACAAGTGTGTGTTTCTTAGTATTTTTAACCTGTGCACAGAACTTCATTCCTCTGTCTCTGTAAAGTAGTCTTAGATGTGAAGCACTGCAATTTTTGACAGGGCAGCGGTGTCTAAACTGCCTTGGAATTTCCTTTGCCTTGCATGCAAATGAAAGTGGACAGTAAACTACTTTCATCCTTTAGGCAGTTTAAACCTTAAGCTCTTTATACGCTACTTTGGTCACACCATTACCTTGAACAGCCCCCACAGCTACACACCTATTCTGAAATAATTGCCTGCCACTCTGGGCAAACAGCTTTTCTGCCGCTTTGTCATGTTGCAGAGTGACAAGGAGAGATGCTGCTATTTCAGCTTTTTGAAGAAGGTATAGAGATGTTTTCTTCAGTAGATAGAGCTGGGTTAAAAGTGACATGCAAACATTAAAATATCAGTTACAACTTACTGTCTTTACATCAGAGAGAGCACGTTTCCTCTGCAGTCTGCAAAACAAAATATATTGTGAAGGGAAAGGTATGATTTCTTTCTCATCAAAACTACTTTTCTCCTCCACAGAGACTTTAAAATGATACATCCTTGCCAGTATATTTGATGGCTTTCCTTAGATTTTTGCAATTTTGGCCTTGAAACGCAAGTTGTACCATTTTATTCCTTTGGTGCTATTGAGGCAGCGGAGCAGTGAAGTGGGAAGGAAGCTTGACTCCACAACAGATAATAGGAGTTAATGCTAATGAATCATTTTCTGCTTTTTTAATTGAGAATGTATTTATTATTTATTCCACTAAATAATCTAGCTAGTTGTATTCAAACTGGGTGGAAAGATAATAGGTAACAGATCTCCCTAATTGCCGTATGATCTGATGGAGAGAGGGCGAGTATTTGGGTTTGTCTCTTTTTTTCTCATCACCATGCAGAGATTCTGAAAGTCCTGTGGTGCAACTAATTTAATTTTTTAATGTTAGGTTTTCCCCTTAAATGTTTTTCTAAAGTCAACACAGTCAGTCTGGGATTCACTGTGGAAATTAATCAAGGAAGGTCCTTGTAGAGAAATGTTTAGAGAGGTTTGTGCATTTTTCAGGATTGATTTGCTTACTTTGTTTGAAGTCAAGGCTACCTGACGTAGCTCAGATGGTTTGTACCTGGGTTCATGTCAAGAGGGGCACTGTAGTGACTTGCTTTGAGTCAAGCCTTGGAATTTGGAAAAAACACCTGATCCTGGTTTGCTATAAGAATTAAGACTTTTTTTTTTTTTAACTTGCACTGAGTATAGGGATAAAAAGACTGAATTTAGCTTTAAAAGAAACCACCCACAACTGCATGATAGTCAGTTGTTTCATGCACGTGGCATTGCACTCTAGCCTTGGTAAATTCTGATCCAGAAACATTGTGAGCATGTATTTTGCCCATGGTGTCCTGGTCCTAGCTTTGCACAGGGAAAGCTTAGCCTCCACTGTGCCATGCTGCCTCTAGACTCAGGCTGCCTCTGAGATTGGTTTTGTTCCATTGTCTTTTAATGCTGATCATGTGGCAGCCGTTCCAAACCGAAAAAATTGATGCATCTGCTTTGTGTGTGCACAAAGTCAGTCTGCAACCTGATTATACAATATACTAATAACTGAACAACGAGTGTATCGATTTTACTGGGTGAGTATTTGATAAATACTAGCATGCGAGATGTGTGTTGTCATTTAAAATAGAAGGTGGCACAAATATGAGTGAGTCAGGTCTCTGCGTTTTTAAAGGAAACTAAAAAATTTAGGCTTTCTGGCACGGATTTGCATTTTTAATAATTTTTTTCTTAAATTATACGTGACTATAAAACACGGAGGAAGTGTTTCTTGGTAGGAGAGATCATAAAGGTGAGAATGACTGCATTTTTTGAGGCAAGGTATGTCTTACTACTAGCTTTTCATAGCATTCACTGCAGAGAAAATTGGATGGCAACATTATCTCTGTACTCCTGCTTGTGTATATTAATATAGGAACAGAGTAAAAAGTAGTAGTGTCCCCCTTCATCTTTATTTTCCCTTGCTCATATTTTCACTTTTCTGTTTTATTTATCTGTAGCCATGTTGTCAAAATGTCTAGACTATAATAAGATGTATAATATTCTTACAATGGTGAAGCTATTTCTAGCTATAAACAGTGGATCTAAATAAACTCAAAATAAGTTGACAACAATTGCTTTATGAGCCAGAGGCTGGGGAAATCTAAAGTATGAGATGAAAGTACAACACAGTTGTGCTTTTCCAAAATTGCCTTTCATTCTGAAACAGTATTATCAAATTGTATTAGTATATTATTACCATTTTAAAGCAAACAAAAAAATGACTTTTGCTTTGAGAGGTGTTGAAAAATTTTTGTCCACCAAGTGGCTGATATGCATACTGATTAGATTTCTTAGCTACTCGTATCTGTGCTGCAGGTTTGTAAATGTTAAGTGCAGGTACAGCAGTCCTAAAAGTGGTGCAGAGTTGGTCTTAAAAAGAAAAAAGCACCCTTTTGTATCACTAACCATATCAGGAGAAAATTTGCGTTTATTGTGCGTGCTTATCCATACCAGTTCTTATTTTAATCATCAGTATTTGGAATGGATTTATTTTTTTTGCTCATTCATTTAAAACAACTTGATTACGTTGATTTATTTTTTTTGACTGTCTTATAGTTTCTGACTTATCCTGTCTTGCTCTTCTAGAAGGAGTTCTGGAAAGTCTACAAAAATGGACTTCAGGGAGAAAGTAACACAGGACATACCTGGTATTCATTTTACCTTGCATTTCCATTAATCATTGGCCTTTTTGTTATCCTCATTGTCATTTTTGTCATATGGAGATGCCTGTTTAAAAAGAAAATGCGTAGACAGTCGGTATACGTGCATAGGGGAGCCCACGAAGCAATGGGTGATGGTGCTGTGGCTGATGGCAGAGGTCCTCTTCCGCCGCCTCTCAGCATTGTTCATTCCCCACAGGAGGAAATGTTTGAAGTCAGTGGGCTCTCTCCAGGAGGTCTGAGCTATACGGATGGACGGTCAGACTCAATATCCACAAGGCTTTCAAACTGTGATCCTCCTCCTTCATATGAGGAAGCAACTGGTGAAATCAGTATAAGAAGTGGTGAAACTGAACAGCATTTAGATCCACCCCCACAATACGAAGACATTGTGAATTCCAGTTCAGCCGGTGCAATTGCACTATCTCCTATTGTCACGAGTACCAAGTAAAGCAAGGGGAATGCTATGGACTTCTCAAAAATTATTAATCATTTTGTAGCACTTTATTCTGGCTTATTATGCATTTCTGCAATTTAATGGACTTGTACAATGAACTTCACTTTTGTTTTAGATTCACTTGTTCTTTGGGTTTGGGATTTTTTTCTCCTACAGCAAGTCTTAAAAGATAAGGAATCTGTACTGAGAGTGTAGTGCAGGTACAAATGTGGTGCTCTGTCATACTTCTCAAAAGTACCTCCACTTTGAGGGATACCACTCGTTTAATTCTGGACCTTGACCACATTCCCCACAAGATTTGTGGAATCCCCTTGCCCTTTCTTACTGCAGACTGTCGGAATTGCCTGAAAGAGGGAATCCTTAAGCAACATTTTAGATAGTTATTTACACTAAAGGGGACTGATTTTGCAGTATTGCCTGTTGTCTGGTTGGTTCATTTTTCTCACTTGGGTTTTTGTTACATGCTGCTCCCTGTCCTGGGCACTTGCAAGGCTGAGCACAGTATGTCATTTTGTTCAAACCAGTGGAGTATGCTGGCTTAATAGCAATAATTTCCAAGTCCTAGCAGAAGAGGTGCATTCTAAAGCTTTTGCTATTACAACTCAAAATTCTGTAAATGTTTAGAAGCTAACAATTTGAGATACTAATTAGTGAATTTAATAGTGTACTTTTTTGTGTGTGTTCTGCTTTTCCTCACTGTTTTCCTGCCTGTTTTTTCTTATGTATTCTAGAGGTGAGAAGTGTGCATATGTTAACTTTGGAACTTCCAAGTTAATGCAACAGTAAATAATGAAATACTGAAATACTCAAGACTAGATAAAATCCTGATCATAGTCTTCCTACTGTACACTTCACTGTGACCAGGACGTTATCCATAAACACATAAACCCAAAAGTATTTCTTTCCTTTTTAAAAGGTAAAAAAAAGGAAAGCATTCAGTGTGTGTGGCTTTTTTTTCCCAACTATGAAATAAAAACCCCTTCCTCAAATCCTGATATTCTTTTGCCTCTTGCATGCCTACATGTACTGTGCGTGCACCTTGTATTGGTGGCTGTGGACATCCTTCTCAGAGAATATAGATACCATTTTTCAACAACAAATATGTTTATAACTTAACCATTCTGACAAGATGCTTCTGTTGCATAAGTTAACAGGATGTTATAATGAAACACAACCACTTACATTTTTCATTGTTTCTAAGATCAGTAGTGCTTTTATCCATGACATGGATTCTCAAAGCACACTCCAGTCTCAGTGTACACAAGCCTTTTTTCACAGCTCTTAGATTACAGGGGCTCATCAAAGTCAGAGAGAGCATGTTAGCCCAGTCTGGCTCCAGAAGCTGTGTGGCCAGCCTGGTTCTGCTCTCTCCAGTTGAGAGCTGCGCAGCCCACCTGACGTGGGGCAGAACTGTGAGGACCCACTGTGTTCTATTTCTAAGAACACAAAGCAGGCATGCTCCCAAGCGTTAGTCTAGAGTGACTTTTTCAGGCTGAAGAGGTGTGGATTTCTGTCAGACCTGATCCAAGTTAGAATAGAAGCTTACACAGAATTTCAGCCACCTGGGTTAGATGCTGATGATAGTTAAGCTGCTGCAGCTGGAGTGGAGTGATTCTTTTTTCCCAGCTAGATTTAAAAATTCATTGCTTGGTTTAGTTTATGAATATTCATTTCAGTTTTCTTTCCCTCCACGCCAAGGTAGCATGGCATTAACTTTAGTATTGTTCTCTGAATCAGTTAGCACTAACTGAAATGTGTTTAGCCCTGAAGGACCATTGTGTTATGCTGGCTTTCTTACAACAGAAACCCAGACTGCACCGTTTTTTCCAAAGACCTCATATTAAATGCCAGTGCCATCCATTTGAAATTGCTGTTAATGGCTGAGATGTGTGCTGGTGTCCACCATCTCATATGGGCTTGGCCCTTCTTAGGAATTTTATGCAAAGCTGCTGAAAAGAAATGTGTGGTCATAAAGGAGTGTGTATGGGCACACTTCTGCAAGAAATTGATACAATGTATTCACAAATGAAGTAAGGATTTTATGATTAATTCTGTGTTCTCATTTTCTGCAAAAGCAAGTAGCCTTAGTTGTCTACTGGGGACCTTCAGGTGCTAAGACAAGTTGTATTATAGTTAATGGATGAACTCCAGGCCAAAATTGCCTGGGTCTTGTTTTTGGACTCTCTGACCTTTTCTTTTGAAGTGGTTTTAACTCTTGTATGTCTTGAATTGCCACTTACAGAAATTAACGCTTCTTTTATACTGAGCAACAGTTAGTATACTGCTTTGGGCAGACATTACTGAAACAAAGTGCCTCATCTCAACATGCAGGAACCACCTCAAAAAGAGCTGGTATTACAATGTTCATGCCATATTGGCATCTCCTGTGCCTGCCAGCACAGCTGGCAGTTTTAGCAATAACTTTTTTTGTTTGGATAGAAGACTTTCCTGTAGGAAATGCATGGAGATCATCCATTTCACATTAAGTCATTCAGCAGCTGTCATCATCCCCTGAACATGGGCAGTGTAGTTTAGAGATGAGCTGGGTTTTCTTATTTTCTTTTTTTAAAAAATTACTCTATATTCCAGTACTACTTTTAGCAGCTTTATGTTTCTGGCTCCTAAGTTGGCCATGTTGCTGTATCCTGTAGATACTTTTATGTGCAGTGTAAAAATGATGCTTGTCTTTCCAAAAATGCCACAACCAAATACCTAAAATTATCTCTGAGTTGAATTTATTGAGCTATGCCTTTTCCATGTACATAAGCATGAACACCATTGTAGGCTATAAACATGTCTTAGTGAATAAATCATAACTAAACAGAAGTTGTGTGTGACAGTTATCCAAATGTATTTCCTTGTAAGACATGAACAGCTTTCTCCATGTTAAAATAATGCCAAATTACAAAATACTTGATTCTGTTTTGTGAAATGTGGGAAAATAGCTTGGTCTTGTGGTTGGCTTTTCTAATCTGATTGAAAAATAAAATTTCATATATATTGGGGTTTTATACAGCTTTTTTGCATATCAGTTAACAGTTTCACCTATCCTGTAATTGCATTGTCATGCAGTAAATACTACAAAATTATAGTTGTACCTCTCCAAAGGTTTTGCAAATCTGAATGCAGTACTATCTTGACTCATGACATGAATAGTCAGGATACTGCCTTTCCCACTACTGAATGTAGCATTGAATTTCATCTTAGGATTGAGATGATTTATCTACTAAAACTAACTTAAATGTAAGTGTTGCTGTTTTATGAAATTATGGAAATTAATTATTTCTTTAGATGATATTTAGCATTAGTGGAGGTTGTTCTGTCTTCACTGGATGTAAATAACCTCTGATGACAGTATTGCATATTTTAAAGGGGTTTGGTTTACATTAAATTATCCTATTTAAACATTTTTGCCTATGTTTATAGAAAATTCTTGTAACATTTGGTTTTGGATATGCTAAATAAAATGTTTTAAGATGCCTCATGTTTCAAAATATCAATTCTATGCAACTACAGTGAGAATTAACCTTGTGTTTTTAAGTGATGCTCTTGTAATTTCCATTGGTTTATGTATTTGATCATTTGCAGTGAATCGGTTGTTTTCTTTTGATCACTTACTATATATATATAATGTATATAAAAATATATATAATGTATAATATAACTATATATGTTATATAATTTTGGTTTTAAGTAGACTTGATATTCTTTCATAATTCAGACTAATTTTAATCAGGTTTGTGAGTTTGGGTTTTTTTCCATTTAAAGAAAAAAAACATTTGTTGCAGCTGTAGCTAAATAAGTCATGGGCAGAAGGGAAGCAGAAATTATTACAACAAAATGAAACAGTATGCTGTAGGAAAAAATGTTTAAGTCAGGGCACTTAATTTCAAAGTTGGCTTTAGCCATTCAAAAGTAAGTGATTGCAAAATTTTGCATCATGACTGTGAATGGTGTATGAATAGCAAACAAGAAAAAACCCAACCAAACACACAAAAAACTTGTGTTATGATCCCTCCTGGAAAGTAAGGATTTCCATTCCAGTTAAGACAAAATGTATGTTGTCCTTTCTCACTCAGCTGCTAGTAAATAGCATAATATGTCCCTGATATTTTTACTAGCTTACTGCATGACTAGAGGCTGTGGGAGGTGTTAGTGAAGCCCGGTAGGAGGTACGTATCTTAGTTTCATGAACATGAATGCAGTTTTGCACTGGTCATAACAAAAGTGAAAAAAGAGTCAGTTGAAACAACAAAGTGCATGTGACTTTGCAAGTCATCATGTGCGTAGTGTAGCACCTTGCTCCCCTTGGTAAGCTTTTATTTGTGTAGCTCAGACCAACGCCATCCAAACAGAACGGTCTGTGTTCAGTTAAGTGGCATTCACTGTGCATATACACGTTCAGCGCCCTGACCATACATCCATCAATGCTGGCTAACGTGTTTGCACACGGTTCGATGCATGATTGCTTCTGCATGCCTGGCTTCTAGCTACTGAAACGTGGCGGCTATAATGTTAAACTGGTATCATGAATCTTGGTGTCCATTAAAAAACAAGCGATCACATCAGGTTACTAGTGACGAGTGTTCATTATTTATTGTTTCTTATGCCCTGAACGCTGCTTTTTGCCACTGTAAATCATGCTGACAGATTCCTTTTTGTCTTCTGCATAATGTGAACTTTGTAAATATTTCCTAATGCTACTTGCTGATTTTTAAAAAGAAGAAAAAACATCCAACTGAAAGCAGTGAGGGACATCTGTACTATTTCATTGCGTGCTGCACACACATTTGATTGATTTGCTACGGGGTAATTGAGCTTTGAGCCCTTGCCAGAAATTTGAACTAGACTTTTCTTCTGCAGTGGGATCTCAGTAATTGTATTTTTGATTTGCCAGTGAGTTATTGAATGCTAACTAACGAGTGCAATAAAGGCCTTGCTTATACCCTCTTGATTGTATACATCATGCAGCATTTGCTAACAATTTAGTTCTCTGCGACAATGTTTCCTGTAATATTAGGACATGTTTGTTCTCTTTCCCTTTCCTGCCTCACTGTGTCATGCAATAGAAACACACCAACCACTGTGCTGTTTTCCCGTCTTAGAAACAAGAATGAAAAATCAAAACAAAACCTTGTAGCATGATCTGCCATTTCCTTTTCCAGTTGGAAGCTTTGTAGGTACCTGCATGGCTCCCAGGGTTAGTTGAGGAGCTTAAAGCAAGAAGGAAACTTATTTTGATACTTCCAGCAATGAAATCTCTGCATAAGGAATCATCTGTATCAGATTGTCTCTCTGGCTTTTCCCATGATATAGGATGTATTTTCCCACAGAACAGACCCTGGATCAATTCCATAGGTCAAAAGCTCACAACCTAAGTGTTTTGGAGTTTTCTTACTCAACTGTCAATGCTGGCAGTGGCAGAGCACCCCCTCTTCACTACCTGCAAGAACACAAGTTTTTTACACAATACTGTACACTGAGAGGTCCATATATATGAGGATCTGGGACCCAGGCTTTCCTACCTCCTTGTCCCCTTACCTTGCTCACTTGGTCACAGCCCTTTCAGTGTTTCAGTACTGGGCAAACAAATGAGGGGCTGAATGAAGGCACTTGGGCCACATGCAGGCATCAGTCTGCTATGACACGCAGTGAGGCACAGGTTTTTACCACCTATGGACTTGTAATTCCAGTCTTAGCATAACCACCTCCTGTGGATCATTTCCAAGATTAAGACCACTGCTGACAGAATTTCTTGGCAGGATTTTCTGTGAAAAGTGATACCATCAGGGAAAAACAAGGATGATGTGACCAGCTCAAAAATTTTCATCAGCTGGTATGCCTAAATGGTCTTATCACAAATCATTCCTTTCCATTTACTATTAGAATTGCTGCTGGTTTTTATTTTTTCCTTTCATTTTTGCATTGTCTACTTTTCTGTTCGTGGTTCTGTTGTAACCATAGATTTTTCCATACAGATGGATGAAGATGAAATGCATCTGCCCTCTGAAAGAAAACACCACATATGAGAGCTGGTCGTACTAGATTTTCTCATGTAGCCACCTCATAGCTGGGCTGGGAACACTTGCATGTTCATTTCCTAGTAATGCAGGCAACAGTACGCAGAGTCCCCTGTGAAAGCACGTGACTGAGTTGGGAAGACTGAAAGTAAATATTGGCTTTAAAATGCAGACCCCAGACCTAAGCCTGACTGCTGCCCTGAGCGGTCCCATTGTATCAGGGAGGGTTTGGCACAGGAGCAGAGATCTGCAGCACAGCTACTTGTGCTCCATGGGCAGCAGCCTGTCTGCCAGCGCAGTGAGATTCGTGGGCAGGGAGAAGGTCTGTCATCCTGACAATTCGTACAACTCAGTCAATTGTGTGTTGGTGCTTCTGTGGGTTTTGCCCACAATAGGCATATTGTAATGTCTTAGGTTCTGTTCTCCACATGTGGGCACTCACCAAAATTTAAGGCATGGGCGCTGCTAAGAACAAAGTGTTCCTTTAACATCTACATGCCCTTAATGGTCTCCAGGGAATGGCTCTGTTCCATGTCGACACTCTGCACGCAGCCAGGCTCTGCCAACTATGCCTGGCATAATGCCCTTGAACCCCTGGAACAGCCTGCGCTCCTCTATGGGGCCTTTGCTGGGCAAGGCAAGCAAAGCCATACTTGGAGCAGAGTTGTTACTCGCTATAGGCGTTGGCATTAACGTTTACGTAACTTTTTGCCTTCAGTCTGAGCTCCAGAATTTTATTTTTAACAGTTTAATAACTTTTGCAACATGAAAGGATGTCTAGCATGTTTAATCAGCTGTGTCTAGTAATGGTAAAAAACTAGATACTTCATTTTTCTATTTCTGCGTATTGTTTTTCTCTTAACTTGCTGATTTTTGCATTTTGTTTAAAAACAGTGCTGAATAATGATCCCGTGTTGTTCTGTTCCTCTCTAATTTCTTTCACGTGCTCTTTTATCAAAGTGTTTAGAAGTTGATATTCTTCTTGTGTAGATTCTTTAGAAGATAAGTTGGTTTGGAAATAATTTCTAATGTTACATTCTCTTCGATAATTTTTATTCAGCCTTGTGAAGTGTTATTTGTAGCTCAATTTCCCTTTTCTAATGTATTTGTGCTCCACCTTCATTACCTTTCATCTTTTCCATGCAGACAGCTTGGCTCTGTGGAAAGGCTACAAGCTCCTCTGTTGGCAGAAGTGTTTCTGTCCTACATAAGGCTTTCAGATTTCAGCATTTACTGTTCTGCATCAGCACAACGTTGACAGCCTGAAAACTGTTCATAAAATCCTGATATCAGTGCCAAAATACTCAGCGACTTGAGGCTGCCAACAAACCCCCAACCCATGAGGAACGCTGGTTCTTGCCCTGACCTTGCCACTCACCCACAGCCCTGGAGCAAGGATTTGAACTTGGATTTCTTCCATTGCAGGGCATTAGGCTGCTGAGCACATTAGATGAAGCTAGCAGTCTTCATGTTTTTCAAACATCAAAATCCTTTGAAATTTCCTATGGTATGTGCAAATTTCTGGGTACGGTAAATTTAAACTACTTGCAACAGACTTAATTTACATGTTAGCTTCTTATGGGTTGTTGGAAAGCAGAATAGTATTTTTCTGCTAAGGGTTATCACAGGGTGTGGATTTGGGCCACTCCTATTGTTTTTTTGTATGCTGGTGACACCAACGTTCCTATTACACGCTTCGGATCACAAATTCCATCTGGACCCTGAAATGTCTTTGCCAGTGCAGGTTTTGTTGCTTGTTTTTTTTAAAATTGGCATAGTCCCATGAGCAGTTTTAGCCCCCAGAGAGTTCATTACAAAAATAGAGTTTATTAAAAAAATTCCTGAGCACCAGTAGTCGATAGTTGACTGACTACAGTGATGTCTCCTAGCAACTTGGCTGAGAAAAGATTATCCCATATTGTTCATTTGTCCAGAGATTTCCAGATTGCTGTGTAAAAATGTGTTTATCTTGATGAGGCTGACTAAACCATCTCACTTCACCAGTACTCCCTGAACTAAATTTTGGGCCATACTGTTGAAAAGTCTTCTCCAAGAGTGACATTAAAAGCATAAGCTCCAGACTCCTGTTTCAAGCGCAAGACATATGCAAAATGCCCTCCCAAGCAGCTGAGTAGTACTACCCCACACGACAAAATTATTCACTTCCCTCTGGCCTGACCTTTCCTAGCAGCTCTTCTATGTCAGGGCTTGCAAAGGATAAAGAGAGATCTGTAGAGTTCATGTTGCTGTTGGACACAGGTTTTCCGAGTCAGGTGCACCCTGTAAACCTTTCAGCTGGTGTCTCCTCTGTGCTAGTGACGATGATAAATTATTGGCTTGTTGATAGTCAACATCATTTCAATAATCTTTTATTTTAAAGCAATTGCTGCCGTTAATTATGAACAAATGCTCTTCTTTCATGGGCGAGTTGCTGCAAGATGCTACCCTGCTATCCTTCTTCTCATGGCATTCCCATCTGCTTTCTGATATAGGATCCTTGGGCTGCAATGACACCATCACAGCCGCTAGCTGTGCTGATGTAGGCTAGCTAACATTCAGCACAGATGTGATGGAGGTGTTGCAGGGTGAGAGATGGCAGAAATGCTGTCTTTTCCTGCTCCTGAAGAAGGGCATCCGGCATTGATGGAGAACTCCTAAGCTGCCATGGACCTCTCTACTTGAGAGATCACTTCTCTCCTTGTGCCATACCCCTGCAACATCTTAGCTGGATTTGTGCTGTGAAGGAGGTTGCATGAGCATCAAAAGCTTTGAGGTCCATGGAGTTGCTTCTCTCTCGCTTGTGTGGCCTTAATTTTAATTTCTTGGGTGCACATTGTAAAAGCTTCATTTTTTTTACACAGGTTTGAAGGAGATATAAAGAAATTATTTGAGGGTTCTTTGTGAATGTTCCCACCATCACTGTCCAGTGCCTTATGCAAATTTTGTTCTTCACTTTGTTATTTAAGCTGCTGACAGGTGAGTTAATTAATTTTAATAGAATGCTACAGGGGAGGGTTTTCAAGTCTAATTATTGGAAGGGCACTCAGAAATGTTAAAAGGTCTCTTAATGCCAAATCTATAGAAAGTGGTACAATTAAATAATGGTCTGGTCTTTTTCTTACTAAAAAAAAAAAAAGAAGGAAAGAGAAAAAGAAAAGGAAGAGGCCAGGTCAATTGAAGCAATTATAGTAGTCGTACAGGAGTGTTAGAAGTCCTCCAAACCCTTTGGTTTTTTTCATGTATGCATATGTCTGCTATCTTTATAGCTTTACTGTCTATATTTGGATCAAGTTAGCACACACGTCTCTGCTTTGACTTGGCCTGCCTTTGTGCTGTGGTTGGTACAAAGATTTCCAGGAAATCCACAGCAGGGAGATCATCAAAATGGGGATATTGGACCAGCCACGCAGTATTAACCATCCTCAAGGGCAACGAGAGATGCTGGTCTGCTAAACTGGATCGGCCAGTTCAGGCACTGGTGGTATCTATGTGAAAGAGTCAACCTCCAGAGAGAGTTAATCAGGGGCTCCTTGGAGCGCAGCAAGGCAATGGACAGGGAGAAGTGCAGGAATGTTGAGGTTATCCCAGCAACCTTGCAGTGATTGTCTAACATGATAGGTGGGTTTGTTCCTTAGTTTTTTTTAAATCACTTCTCTGCTCCTCTGGTGTTGTGTATAAGGTTATCTCTACAGGGTGAGCAGATGAAGTGTCCCCTAGAGCCAAGTTTGCAATATTTTTCCTGTAGAAGAAAATAATTTCAGTCATCAACATATCTCCTTGTCATCTGCCTTTTAAGGCTCTGTCTGTAACAACAATAGCATTTGGCCAGCTGTATTTCACCTTAAGAAATCAACGATGCAGTTGAAGTCAGATTTCTACATATGTTTATGTATTCAGGTATCGGCTTCACTCTGCCCTGGATATCGGAATACCTGTGAGGTTTGAGTAGCACGTTCCTGTACCTGCCTCTGGCGTTAAATGATTAAATGCATTGAACGGTTGACTCCTGCTGTGGTTGAAAAGCACTGATAAAGAACTGTGGAGAGTTAAATCTTGCTGTGTTTTAGGTATTTTCCCTTTAGTCATGTTCCTCTTGAACCGAACACTTTTCAGAACACCTCTTCACAGATTAGGCTTTCTTTTTTATTCTAGCGTATGCCCAGGTAAATTTATAATAGAAGTTTTCTTGCTTATAACCTTGAGAAAAATTCTTTCAGCTGGTAGTTTGACTGACCTTACAAAGAACAGAGCTGAGCAATTTTGTCTAATGTCATCATGTTGGAAAAGATGTATTAAGCTTGTATTAAGAAATGAAAAGATTAAAAATGCAGTGGTTGTGCACAAGTCCGTTCTCATTACATCTTTCTAAGTAACCATTTCAAGCTTTTATCTCTTGTTGAGCTTTGTTTCTATCAGTCATAAAACCAATATAAGACAAATAATGAAATATTGATTTAGCAACTTGAAACTTTTTAAACTGCCGTTTTATTCAATGCATCCATAGGCAGCACAGCACAATGAAAGTTTTATTGTAGACTGAGTGAACCTATTGGTTTGAGCATGACACGATGAAATCATAACACAGCAATAAAATTGCAGGGCACATCTATGCCATCTGTTTCATAGTGGAAAAACAAAGAACATTCTGGTGATGGCCCCAAACAATAAATCTGGGTTTAGAAAACAAGAAGAATTGGAGCTTGTAATGTTAAGAACAGCCTAAGATGTTACACATCCTCCTTCTCCTGCTGTTACTCAGCTGCAAAGTTCTCAAGCGTTTCTTGGTTTAGGCATCCTTAGCTATTACAGTCTGCTAGGTTAAGGGTGTCTAAAAAATACCGTTAAGACACAGAACACTGAGTCAACAGATGTCTGTATCTTCCTATTTTGCCTATTGTGTTTAGCATCTTTTCATTTTGGAGTGGGCAGGAGGGAAGATGGTCAAGTTGCATTGCTCCATGATCAGTCAGTGATAGGAAACAGGGTTATAAGGGTCACAATGTATTAGCAGGAGACAGGCATGAAAAAGGCATGATCAGTCTTCCATCAAAACAATGGAACTCTAGTAACTAAGCCCTGTGTTATCAGAAAACAAGGTCACTAGATTACGGTAAATTGTGCAGTACACGCAAGAAAGGTGTTTTCCTTTGGAAATTAGTGATGAAAGATAAGAGAGATCTCTTATTCTGACCACTCTTCAAACATCCCATATCATGTCCCTTGTATTTTTAAGCATTCTGTGACCTTAAAGAAGGGGCCATAAAATGCTGTCATTGTAGCTATTGAAATCTGTAGATACGAAATGTGATTACGATGAATAATAAATCCTTTTTAAGAAATATTTGTGTTGCAAGGTTATAAATGTTATGCATATCTACCTAGTAAGATATAAAAACCATCTTCTTTGGTGAGTGGGATCTTTTGCAGGGAGTTTTTGCACAGTTTCTTACTGTTTTCTTGTGAGTCCTGTATTCACAACAGTTCTCTGTAGCACACCTGGATGACCTACTGTAATGGTATCTGTCCAAAGTCCGCGTATTGACTTTTGGAGAAGGAAAGGAGAAGACAAAAGATGTCAGGGTTGTTGAAGCCACTAGTTTCTAGTCCAGCTACAGCACTATGATTGCTTCAGGGCATATGTGTACACTCCCAGTGGTAAAACTCCTTTCTGACAAGTCCTCCTTGGTTCATCTACCTGTCTTCAGTTCCTCATCCTGGTGCCTCAGCCTGCCCACATATGGTGAGTACACTCTTTCCTAAAGCCTCCTCCACAGCCTGCTCCTTTACAGAGCCAGAGCTTTGTTAGTAATTGCTATGCATCTACCATCAACTTCTGTGAAGGGTTGTTTTCATTCTCACCCAGCTGTCTCCATTAGGCACCTAGGTACCTGCCTGGCACAAATCGGTGCCCATCAGATTTTAAACAAGAAGGATGGAAGCAACTGGGTTTGCTGGTGTTTAAGCCACAGAAGGCAACAGTTTTCATTTTTTGTAGCATTTGCCTGTTTTAAGAGGAGAGCTTGAAAAATGCTATTAAAATGAAGAACGGTCACAAGGTAATAAAGAAACAATCGTCTCACTTTTAAGGACTTGAGCTGAAAGCTAAATGACTGTAGTGGTTCAGATTGTAAAAGCAGTGCAAAATTTAATGAACAGTGACCCCACATGAAAGTTAATCTGTCTTGTTAATGTTTAGTTCTGTCATTTCTTCTGAAAAGTAATAAACTTCTATAAGCTAATCTATTGGTTATGGAACCCGGGGTCAGGCTCCTGTTGAGCTTAACTCTGTCAATCTGTCTCAGCTGAAATTACTGACCTTTCCTGTGTAGTAGGTAAACAACCCAAGGAAGAAATAAATATGCAGGTGCTCAGGGAAACAGTTATGGTTGTGTGGAAGGGAAATTGTCACACACTTGACTGCAAGAGCTCTAAATGATCTGCAAATTCCCCTAATATTAAGGTGATTCAGCCAGTTAAATTATTTAAGATGTAAAGAATTAAACTGTGATTAATTAGTAGTGGCTGGTGCCCCAGTTCTGTAACATGCCATTCATCTGGATGCTGTGGAATATTTATTGCAAATCTTGTAACAAAGATGGTAATCAAATAAGAGATAAAAATATGAGCCCCTTTGCTTATGCTTAGCTATTAAGAACACGTGTTTACTTAACCAGGTAGCGGGACAAGGCACCTGGAAAGCCAGCTGATTTAAAGAAGTGTATTTCAGCTACAGGCTAAAATTAATAATCTAAAAGCAGGAAAGCTTCAAACTTTGGATAGTAACACCCACACAGATTGTTGCTGTGAACATAGGCCTAGAAGTGGCTGGAGAAGCTGTCTGCTCCTGTTCCCCGCCACAAGGCAGAACCAGCCCTGTCCTATGAAGTTCTTCTTTCAGTCTGAAGTTTCAGGTTGGCTTCCTTTTAATCTTATCTACTTCTTAAAGCAGAAAGTGGTCTTGTTTGGTTACGCTTTGTGATCAATGTGTTTGAGTGGCTTTGCACACCAGCATGTTCTGTGAGAATAGAACTGTGCATGGGTGTGATGTGACTTTGGAACTCTTCAGGCTTCACCACTCTTCTTTGTTTCCCCAGTTAAATATTGGGGATTATCCAGAGTCCAACCCCTATTCGTGCACATCCCTCATAGTGTACAAATTTAACTGGAGATTAATGAATTGGTTACATACTGCATGTCACAATAAATCTGCATCTTCTTTATAAGCCTTTAAGAAAAGCTGTGTAGCTCTATTTATGTATGTGTCTCAGATAAAAATACTTTAAAGTCTACTCAAGTTTATTTTTGCTTCAAAGCCTATTGCAATTTATGGTTAAATATATAACACAAATAAAACTTTACATTTAAAAAGTTATAAAGGTTTTATAGTTGCCATCTTTTTTTCCCTTTTTTCTTTCTCTTTTTTTTACTTCTGGCTGGTGTTTGATTCTGCGAGCTGGAGAAACAGCTTTCCCCGATAGTAATGTCCTTTTTACTAAGCAAATTTGTAAAGAACAGTGAAAGGCTGGTAAATCACTGTGATGCTGTTGCCTTCTGCCTACTCCACATGGGTGCAATGGGGCAGACAGGAGGACAGGAGCTTCCCAGCCGACCTCCAGTGTGCCCTTTGCTTCTCTGGCACTCCTGGGTGCAGTCCTGACACATCAGTATTTTTACTGGTGCTTTAATCTGTTGAGCATTCTTATTAGAAATATTTTTTCTGTCTTTGCCCTGGCAGCATTGTGCGTGCTCAGTGTGTGTGGCCAGCAGCAGCCACTCCGTGCCCCCTGCACTAGGGTATACCCAGCTTCATGCCGCACCGCTCCCACCACACCTTTTTCTGGGCTGATGTCTTTCCTGAAATAAATTTGAAAACTACAAACTTATAAAAGAACTCTGTGAAATACATCTTGTGGGGAAAGGTCCCAAATCAGATTTCTCCATGAGTGTGCGGTGCCTCTCCCGGCCAGTAGAAAAGCCATGGGCAGAAGTGCAGGTGTTACAGTGCTCTCTGCCTGTCTGTGTTGTCCAAAGGGAAGATGAAACAAAAATGAGTGTAAATTATTTTTTAATTTTTCATGATGACCGCACAGCCACTTCTCGTAGCAGGGCAAAGGATCGTTAGAGACTGATCTGTCTGCATTTATGCACTCCTACCTGCTTCTCACAGGCAATGCTCTGAGTGCACAGTTTCTCTCTAGTATGCTGAGAGTTGCCCCCCTCCCCCTAGTCTCTGTGGCATAAGTGACTCTTTTGCTAGCCACCATCTTCACTCCCGCCCTCGGAGGGTGGCGATGCGCTCTCATGGATAATGATGGCTTAGTGCGTGTGTCTAACACAGTGTGGGCAGGGGACCATGCGGATGGGCAACGATTTCACGAAGACTGACTCATAAAACTAGTTGCTTCATTCCACAAAGCTGCCTGATGGCTTACAACAATTAAACAGCACGATAGGTGGGAGAAGACACATAGTAATGTCTATGTCATACTAAAAATGTTGACCTTTTTGTGGCCATGGGCCTGGCATAACCCACACCTGCTGCTGCCTGCCCATGCCAGCACACTTGGCTGTGGCTGACCGGCAGGTTTGCTCTGGAGGCGTTTGTCCTGCCAGGCCTCCCTACATCCCTGTAAAGTCGTCCCTGCCTTCCTGTCCTCATCAGCTGCTACTCATCCTTCTGTAAATAGTGAAGTCATAGCCTTTATGATCTATTATCTCACCTTAGTTATTTACTCATTTTAAGCGCTTGCTTGTAAGAATGTTTTCCTCCTTCCAACCTCCTTCCAACAGCGTTAGTCATAGCATTTCTGATGTGGTTCATCTCTCATTTACCTGTCAACATCTGGTTAACGACTCTGTGTTCTCCTTTCCAATAGCTGGTGACACTGCAAATCACAGCCCAAGCCTGGAGCTGGCAAGTAACTTCTGTGTAACACAAAGCGAAGACAAATCACACATCTAGAACTGAATCACTCAGAGGAAAAATATTTCAGCTGCATCTGACAAGACAGCTGCAAAACAGGCATAGCTTTTTGGAATATAATACAGAATATGAAATATGTGGGGAAAAAAGTTCTGGATGGTGTTATCAAAAATGTTTAGCATATGGTTAGCAGTTTCCAGTCAAGTGGGAGATAAACCTTTTATAGACTGCAGTAGGAGCAGTCATTTGCTGTCAGTGGTAATTTCAAAAAGCACATTCAGATCAACCAGATTAAGAAGTGATACAGAAATTTGTCAGCTAAACAAGGGAGACTGCAGACCTGAGAGTGAGATACAAAATTTTTAAATTATTTTTAAATTTATAGAATTCTATTGAAGCTGTTTAGTCTTATTACAAAGACTGATAAATGGGCTGCTCCCTGAGGATGATGTGTAGCACTGAGCCTCCAGTTTAGTTAGCTTATAGAGTGTTTGAGACATAAAAAACCCCCAAAGTTTTGTTGCTATGTTTAGTTGTCCTAGATTGGCTAGCAGCAGAGGGTCATATTAGCTTCTGGGAGATGAAAGAAATTTAATGCATACTGATTATATGTTACTGCTATAAGCAAAATAGCAACAGTTTAAAAGAGTAAATGCTCTTTCTATAAACACCATGCCTATATTGTTAGAATAAAATTCTCAGTTCAAGAGCCTGAGCCCCTTTTTTTTTAATTATGTGAAGGCAGGGAAGTGCAATGGCTGTTGCTATATTGCCCTCTCGTGGGGCGAGCCTGGAAACTGCAGCTCAGGGTGCCGCAGCTGCCAGCTGCCTTCCCTCAGTGCCGCGGCTTTGCGGCGGCCTGAGCTGATGGTCAGGCGATGCTATGCCTGAGGACGATGCCTTTCAGAGACGTCCACATGGTAAATAGTCAAATTAGCCAATTTCCCCCTAAATCTTCTCATTCTTCATTCCTATAGAAAACTGCTCTGAGGCTACAGGTCCCTACAGGAATTGCCAAGATTGCCCCATAACATCTAAACAATAAGCAGTCCAAATACAGTACAACTCCTCTTCCCAGTTCTCTTTCTGCAGGAATCTACATAGCAAACAGTAATTAAAAAGCAGGAGGATGAACAACAGTATTCTGTGGCCCAGTGCACAGATAAAGTGCATGCCAGAAGTGAACACAGCGTGCCAGGGATGAAAGTCTGCACACAGATCCATTTTGCTTTACTGTGAATGATGCCATCTATCAAACAGATTGCTGCAATTGCCTCCCACGTTGTTATATCTCATCTCTATTCTGTGCTCTTCTTCTGGGAATTTTAAAGCAGTGTTTTCCTGTCTAGCCAAGGTACTTCTGTCACCCGCGCTGAGAGACTCGTCTGAGTACTTCATGGTCTCTGAAATATTTATCCTCTCACTTTTCTTGTCAGGTAAGGAAATTCTCCATTTTGCAGATGACAGTGTGAGGCACACAGATTAATTCTCAGCTTCAAAAAGAGATTTACGCACCAGAAGTGGTGCTTAGGCATAATTTAAGAGTCTATATCCAAAATGTACGTTTCAAAAAGCCCCATTCAATGGCTAGAAGTGTTGGCATGCAGGAAGCTTGCAGGGAGTTCCCTTCTCTGCCTGAGGGACAGGAAAACTGACAGCAGTTTAACTCCTTGTTAGAAGCCACTTATTTCAGTAGATGAAATCAAAGTTTCTAAATAAAACCACATTCAGTTTGGCCTTCACATTCAGCCTCTACTACTAGCTATCACTATCTAAGTGTGGAGGAGGCACAACCTGCAAAGCTCTCAGATGGGAAGGAATCAAGGTAAGATAATTGTCCTACCCTGCTGTAACTAGTTGAGGAAAGTTCTACCTCCCTTGTTTAGTACACATGAGACGTCCACATACCCAGAGAAAACCTCCCATGAGAGCTTACTGCAGTGTCAACAGGCATATTACACATGGTCTTGGCTTCGCTGAGCTGACCAGCTAGGTGCATACTTAATTTGTATGGCTTTTGGGCCACTGACCTGCTGTTCAAAATTCATTTCACTAACCTCACCTCTCCTGAAGTTCAATTAAGATGACTTTATCACAAAACATGATACCTTGCTTCTGTTCAATAATCTAGAGCACTGCTCCAGGAAACAAAATACCTGCAACCCAGGTACTCCTAATCCCATGAAATTTTGAGCCTCCACCTCACTGAGCTTAGAAAAACATGCTAAACATCAGTCACTGTATATTTGGAGTATGAATGGTCCCCATTATTCTTGGGTCTTTGTACATTCAAAAATGGAAGGACTGTGGCACCAGCAAAGGGAAGCCATGACCTGGAGCTCACTGGTCTCTGTGTTTCCTGAGGGTTTCTCTGGCTTCTACTCTGGAGCATTTTCTCTGTTTTATGAGCATGTTTCAATTTTCTTAGCATCTGAGGAACCACAGAGCACCCCTCCCCAAGGTAAGTCCATATACCCAAGGCTACTGATCCAGTCTCCCTTGGGGACACTTGCCATCTGTTCTCACATATTCAGCACTTTTGACTACAGAGGAGCCTGAGTTCAGTAAGAGAGGTGAGGCTCACCTCTGTACAAGATGCCCTATATATAGCTAGCTTATTTTTCTGTAATGTAGAGCCAATGGTTCAAACACTAGCAAGGGTGATTCTGGTCTGGATTTAGCTCTTGCCTCCTGGGCACATTTCCTAGTCCCTGGCTAAGGAAGACAGCAGCCAAGATACCACAGACAGCTTGCAGGGTTCTGAATCCCTGTTTCTCTGGGTAAAAAAGGTTTCAGATACACAGCCATCTCGGTGTTTCTGATTGACTAGTTTAAAACTCCCCCCATGCTCAGCAATTTTGCTTTTGGGCATTCCCATCAGGACACCTGATTTTCTTATCTTCAGTGGTGAGTTAGTGTCACCTTCGCTGATGACACTGGCAGAATGGCTGCTGACAAAAGAGATGCCAGAGATGTCACCTCCTGTACATCACAACTCCTACAGCCCATTGCCAATTACCTGCTGTAGTGCTCTTGACTGTTCAAAGCAAACAGCCATGCTGTTTGCAGAGGACAGATTGTTTTCATCCATTCATGACAAATAGTGATTTTAAAGCCCATCTACCCTAAAATATTCTGTGTGAAAAGGATTATTCATGTTGCTTACTAATAGCACTGAAATTTAGGCATCTAAATTAGGATGCCTCATTTCCCTTGTACGGTATGTGGAGAAAGAAAGCTAACTAAGAGGCTTTTCAAACCTGGAGCTAAAGGTCAGGGACTGGTTTAAAGTCATCAGCAGTGGGTCACATTAAAATGCAGTGCAACATCTGAATTTTATGATTTGTCCTCTAAAGGACTCTCTCCTCTGCAGCTGTAAGACTGGGTACATAACATATATGACCAGGCATCTCCTTCCACTAAGTTGTTACCTCCTAAACATGTCTGTGTGAGGAGGAATAGCATTAGCACTTTCTGCTTGATAATGCAGCTCAGTGGTAAAGCAAAATGTTACATTAGAAAAACGATCCTATTTTTCTGTGATGTGCAGGTATCTTCTTTTGGATCCTAATTCAGCTAATCACCTGTTGATTCAAAGCCCACCTGATGATCACATCTTAGTATGCACATTTTAAGCAGCTGGTTTAGGACATCTCTATTTAGCAAAGCACAGAAACGTGTATTTAAATCCCACTGAAAGCCGATTTCCCCTGTAAAGTGCATTATTGAACTTGGATTTTGAAATATATCATCACCTCTGTTTGAAATCTTTCCTCACTTTGGAGCTCTACTGTTTCAGAAAGGAAAGCCATATGGAACTAATCAGGCGCATTTTGTCTAGCAGATAGGCATTATAGCAGATTGTGTTTTCCCTTCAAGTGATTGTCCATATGAGCATGCAAACTGTGGTGTGCTTCTACCCAAACATGCAAGACAAGATTTTTAGCCCTAACAACATCCATACTGATGGTACCTCCTGCTTAGTCACATAATAATCATAAGAGATGAGCACACTCATCACTGCGTATCTACCAGTCAAATGAGGCTTTTCTTTTTTTGTTGTTTTTTGCATTCTGCCCTCACACAGACTTGATTTTTTGGAGCTTGTTTTCATCCTTACTTACTTTCATTTAACAATTGGACTTCTTTCCTTGTCTGTTGAATCCTCAGAAGCATAGTAGGGTTCAGATTACAGGAGAGAGATTTCCCTTTGTGGCAGATACGCTGTATACAACTATATTGCTTCACAGAAAAGTTCATTCTAGGAAATACACGATTCCTTATAACTGGCTTACTGAGAAACAAGAGGGACTCAACACAGCAGAATTTTTACCAACCGCAACTCCAGTGCTAGAAAGGAGGCATCAATCATGTGCAAAGCAGCCCAGTAAAGTGGCTTCTCCATCACTATTGACACCTTAATTATATGAGATCTCTCTTTATCTTTGGAGCATATAAAGAGGTTTGAGTGAGCTCCTTTTCCTTATCATTTCATCCAAACTGTCATGATTGGTTTCAATCATGTGATGAAAATGAAAGAGAAGGGAAAATACTTGGCTTCTCTTTCACCCACTAAAGTAACTTCTCCAAATTTCAGGGCACTTCACAGGCCTGAATCTTATCAGCAACCAATGAATGAGGACTTTACAATTCTCAAGAGAATCTAGATTTTTTTTTTTTAAGTTCTTTTGTTTCAAACCAACCAGCTTTATTATCAACTTCTCCTGCCTGCCCGAACAAGATCTGGCTGCCAGACAACTGAACGTGATTTTACCAAAGGGACTCTCTTATAGTCCCACATGTGACTCTGAGGAACCAGTTAAGTAGGCAAACTTGAGCCCTTGTCTTAGGCCACGCTCTTTCCTGGAGACTCTCTCAGTATAAACCACTCGGACAATTCCCTTCCTGACAGGATTCCCTGTTGTAGTAGCACAAACTTTTAAGTAGTTGGAAGCAGTACGTTTTCAAAACAAAATTCTGACTGATGCAATCTGTAGCAGATGCTTCGAGGCTTGCATACAGTGTACGGATTTGTACACTTTTATAAAATTTCCTGTCCACCAAAGAGCCACTATTGGTTCCATAGAGATCAGGGCTGCCTGGAAATTGTTCCAACCCTTCCTTTCATATCCCGGCAATAACAGCCAATGAAAATTCTGTATAGCACAAAAGGAAGCACCAGGACATTTTTCCATTGCTGAGAAATAACAAATCTCTGTATCTGGGGCATGATGTCCCTGTTCAGTTTTCTGCAGTCTACACCTCTACCACTCAAATTGTGGGCCACAGTACCATTCTTACAGATGGTCTAAGTCAGTACAAACAGTTCAAGACAGTATCTTCACAAAATTTTCAGTGATTGGGGAAGCTCTATGATCAGTGTTCTTATTATGTGGAAAGGAAGAAAGTCCTGGACTTCCAGTAAAGGGATTTTGGGAAGAGTGGCTTCATCTAAACGTCAAGTCCCTGCATCTCACGGCACTGTAGCTGGAAGCCTCTTCATGTGTGAGCGTGACTGATCTTGCCTAGAATGAAACCTCTTTATGAAAATTGAAAAGGATCTGAATGAAGGCCAGTGGACTGGGGGGTTTACATTACATATAAATGCGCCTCTGACACTTATAGGTGGATTTTTTTAAGCATGATGTCACAGTACTTATAGACACTTAAAAACACAGAGCTCTTCATCAGTTTGTCGAAAGTGCAGCTGGCAGCTGTAGCCACCTTGCCCTTTCCTACAGAGTAAGCGCTTTGTGTTTTTCCAACCAGCTGTTACCTCTCTTCAGAGTTTCTTTGCCAGTCAGACATCTGCTCTCTGACTGGGACCTACATTTTTTTCTTGCAATGATAGTGAACCATACATTTGAACTCAGTGTGCCCGGTATCTGCCCTTACCTTTTTCTCTCATCACTTTAGACAGAAAATTTGTAGAGATTCAGATTCTCGTAACTGCTACATGACTGTTACTCCTTCTATATGGCATATTATTTCATTTCAGATATAGCCAAAGTTCTTAATCAAACTGGTTCACATTCCTTCCTGATTAAAAAAACCAATAATTCTTCTCTGGTTGCGACTAAAATATCAGCAACAGAGGAAACACAACACAGATTAATTGTTAGACATGATGGTTTGTTTCATTCAAACAGGATACAGCCCTTCCTCAATTTTTTTTATCTCCAATACAGAAGGATCATATGATAATTGCAGTAGCAGGCAGCTTGTGTTTGATAGGATCCAAATATAACACCAGGAGAATACATTATGCAATTTTTAAAGTAGTGTGTAAGTACCCCTGTTATCACTCGTGTGGCGAGTTCATCTAGAATGGGACCTTATTCTGACTTAAAGAGAAATGGCAGGTTGTTGAACTGTGTAAATCAGATGCCAATAAAGACCAAATAGTAAAGTCTAGCACCTCATAAAGCACCATCCATTCTTTCTCTTCAAAAGTGATGGGTGTAGTTCCAACTCGAATTGCAGTGTCTATCATTGTGTCATTCTTGTTCATGTCACACCACTGGGGCTAAAAGGCAAACTCAACCCAGCTCTTCTCTCTTAAGGCTTCTTACTTAGCATGAGGTATTCTGAGCATTTTATTAGCAGTTTTTTTGACTCTGTAAAGACAATATGTTCATCCCAAATCTTGCAAAAAACCTTCTGTATTATGTCATGACACTATCTAATTTATACATATACAAACACACTTAGTGCAGAGAGATGTGTATGTATATTATTTTCTAGATAAAAGTTATATTTTGTATTTTTTTCAGAATATGCTAACAGCATTTTAGGAGGTGCATATTTTAATCTGTTTAAGTATAAAGATTTGCATTAATCAAGAGGAATACCAGCAAAATTTCTCATATGTGTCCTAAATTACACTCCTATGCATTAAGCTTCTATGTGTTTGAAGTTGTATATCCCAGCGCTTTCTAGTTCTCTAAATTATTATACTGGATATTCTAAGCCATTCCAAATCTCTTAGTTCCATTAGCATTTCAGCTTTGAATTGCATTGCATTGATCCTACCACAAATATTTGTCCAATATGGAATATCGAATGTCAGGAGAAGGTTATGTTGAGGCCCTTACATTTCCCATACGGGAGATGGATATGGAGGGAGAGGGTAGGAATTTCTGGCAGGGTGAAAATGTGAAACATTTTTTGTAATGGCTGTCATTTGATTAGACAGATGATTGTTCTATCAATTGGGCCTCCAGGAGAGCGAGATGGAGAAGTTAAATTTTTTTTAGAGCTATGGTTTATCATATAGCTGTACTATAGCTGTATTATAGCTGTACTTGTGAGTGGGGTATAACTCTTCCTTTAATATGCATGTAAAAGAATGAAAAGGTTATGTTATCAACATTATAAACAAACATTCATATTTTACAGTCCCAGATGGGACCCAATGGATATTTTATGAATTGAAAGTCAGTTTGGGTTCATTTGGCACAATTCACACGGCAGAAAATTTGAAGCTGGTCTCAATTTGAGCTGTAGGATTAACAGCAAATGAGAAAGAAATTGAAAGAGGTAGATTTGTCTGCTTCCTTGTATGCTACAATACTTGGCCTTGAAAACTCTCAGTGAAGCTGCCAATTTTACATAAAACACTTAAAAATTAATGGACACAATTAATCAAAATGAGTTGATCCGACACCAGGTAGTGCTGCAATGACCATGCTATAGGTATGTTTAGTCTCTAAATCTGGCCAGTGATAAAGATGAATAAGTTTCCTTCACCGGGAACAAGCAGCAATGACAACGCTTGCCCTTGCTTCATAAAGTCATAAAATCAAAGGTGAGGAGTAAACAGTCGTTTGAGAGAGCAACTATTGATCCAAATCTGACTCACCTCTATTAATCAACTTATGAGAAGTATTTGAAAACAAATGACATTTCATTTTTCAGTGGCATAAAATACAGAGAAAGTTGGGATGATTTGCAAAATTTTCATTGTTTGGCCAGTTCAATGAGAAACGAATCAATTTGAAAAAAATGAGTGGTTAGAAAATCTCAACAAGCTTTCGATTAAAAGAAAATAGGAATATAGCAAAAAAATTCTCTTCTGCTTTTCAGGTGGGTTGTGTTATGTATTTTTTACTGCTGTTCAAGTTCTTGACAGCTTTCTTCATATGACGCAGAATTCTCCATCTGCAAGAAATATTAACTCATCTTCCTTATATAGAATAAAAAGAACAACGACGGTTGGGCTCATGCCTGTGAGCAGAAAGACTGTGTTGCACTCTCTGAGGATGTGGAGAACAATGTCTAAAGGAATTATTCTGGAGTGGTTAAATAATTATAAAAGATGCGATAATTATGATTTTTTTTCTTTGTTCTTATGTTTAGCTTTTTCTGATTTTGCAAGCTATGGCTTGTGATTATTCAGAACGCCAGAAATTTTAAAAGGCCAATATGCATATGTATGTGTTTGGCAAACACGGCAAATAAAATTTTATTTATAGTTCTAATTCTCAATCTTTGCATTCCTTGCAATAAACAAATAAAAGATAGTTTGCAAATGAGTATGACGTGTTATTCTTTGTTTTCTTCACTCATTACTCAATGAGGTTACAGAGGATAAATATGCAACAAAAAGTGCTAAATTTATTTACCTTATTTGAAAAAGCTCATTACAGAAGTCCAGAGGCATTCAAATAAATCCTAGTTTGATTTATAAATGTGAAATTTCACCTTTATACTCTCAATAATATTTCACTTATAATTTAGAGATACCATTTTTCTTTATCATTGGAAATTAAACTACAATTCAATCACAGTAAGATCTCAGAATATTTTGCACCTGAGGAGCTCATCTCTTTATAAAGAAAAATACGTCCTCCTCTCCCTACTCTACGTCTGAGAAATTGCCACAGCCACTGAAGGCACAGAGCAAATCATTAGCTAAGGCAAGAACTGAGATGAGTTTCTCTGATTTGTGAATCTATATCCTAGCCATCTGATGGATAACATTTATTCCAGTAGCAAATATTCAGTCTTTATTACGTGCACTGCAGTACAATCTGGAAAGCTACAAGCAAGGGTCTGAAACCTACTGCTTTAGGCACTCTGAAAACAAATAAAAAATACAGTATATTGGGGGAAAATGGTTTTGAGGGTATTTTTCTTTTTTTTTTTTCTGCATTTCCTCATTCATGCTATAGCCTTATGATTAATTTGACGGTGTTACAGTCTTCTTTCCATTCTTTGGACAACTAATGATGACATACGATTTCTGAAATAAATGACGTCCTTGCAAAAGTTGCCATTCAGTACCTAATATGCAGCACAGCCACCAGTGCCCACTTCCCCCTTGTCTGAACAAAATCAGTAATGACAGGTAAACATCATTCAATTATTGTGTGAAGCTAAAGCCTTCTTACGATGCCACATTTAAAGAGAATGGTCTCAAACATCACTTACGAGACTCAGGAAACTTTAACTAGCAGCCCTCCGCAGGCTATGTTCAGCAGGGGCTATCAAGACACTTAAAATGAAAAGATCGCAAGTTTTTGTTCTGCCTATGATAGATAAAACAGTATTAACATCACAGCCAATTTTATCTACCAGGACCAGCACCTTTCTTTGTGAAAATTCAATTTAAGTTACTATCAGTGTAGCACATGATAAGCATTGTGGGGACTTTTGGTAGTGCAAGTCTGTACACTTTATGAACGCTCACAGCTCTAAAGAGCAGAAAAGCCAGATGAAGAAGCAGTGCAAGCGATGAGACTCCAAAGAAAGGGAAGTTGGGCAGCATCTCAGGTGCCTAGGACAACTGAAAACTTTTGGGCAGAAGGGAAGTTAAACTGAGCATGACCCCAGCCAGAGCCTGACAGCACGACAAACAGACACCATAAGGGTCATCTAAAGTATATTTTATTTTCTGAATTAAGATTTATACATAGGAAGAAATCTGGAAAATAACTCATCAAATGAGTCTCAAGCGAGGATTCAACTTGAGCCTAATTAGTACATTGAACTGCTGCAATAGAATCATAGAACCATTTAAGTCAGAAAAGACCTTTAAGATCGAGTCCAACTATTAATCTAGCAATGTCACATCCACCATTAAACCATGTTGCTAAGCACTACAACTACAGGTCTTTTAAATAACTCCAGGGACGGTGACAATTCCCTGGGCAGCCTGTTCCAGTGCTTGAAAACCCTTTTGGTGAAGAAATTTTTCCCAATATCCAATCTAAACTCCCCCTGGCACAACTTGAGTACATTTCCTCTTGTCCTATCGCTTGTTACCTGGGAGAAAAGACCAACATCCACCTCACTACAGCCTCCTTTCAGGCAGTTGTAGAGAGCAATAAGGTCTCCCCTCAGCCTCCTTTTCTCCAGGCTAAACAACCCCAGTTCCTTCAGCCGCTCCTCATAAGGCTTGCACTCCAAATCCTTTATCAGCTTTGTTCATTTTCTCTGCACATGCTCCAGCCCCTCAATGTCCTTCTTGTAGTGAGGGGCCCAGAACCGAACCCAGCACTCGAGGTGCGGCCTCACCAGTGCTGAGCACAGGGGCACAATCACCTCCCTGCTCCTGCTGGCCACACTGTTTCTAATACAGGCCAGGATGCCGTTGGCCCTCTCGGCCACCTGGGCCACTGCTGGTTCATGTTCAGTTGGCTGTCAGCCAGCACCCCCAGGTCCTTTTTCACTGGGCAGATTTGCAGCCATTCATCATCCCCAAGCCTGTAATGCTGCACGGGGTTGTTGTGCCAGGACCCAGTCCTTGGCCTTGTTGAATCTCATACAATTGGCCTCAGCCCACTGATCCAGCCTGTCCAGATCCCTCTGTAATGTCTTTCTACAATCATGCAGACCAATACTGCCGCACAGCTTGGTGTTGTCTGCAAACTCACCGAGGGGGGCACTCAATCCCCTTGTCCAGATTATTGATGAATATATTAAACAGAATTGGCCTCAACACTGACCGCTGGGAAACACCACTTGTGACTGGTCGCCAGCTAGATTTACCTCCCTTCTCCACAATCTATTCAGCTGGGCCATCCAGCCCCATGTTTTACCTCACTTCATGATCATTAACTTTTAGAGTAAAAAAGTATTAGTGTAGAATACCTGAAATGCACTTTCATTTCTGTCCCTATTAAGCACAGAAAATGTCAAGACATCCAGAGTTTGCATGTAGTATTGAGAGCACTTGACATGTCAGCCTTTAAACAAAATACAACATATATCTTTAATTCTCGGAACTTGTAAAAACTATAAGAAATTGCTTGTGTGTACAGATGTCAGAGAAGCATAAAATACAACACTCAGAAATTATTTTTTTCTATTTGTTGCTTTTTCTTTTTTTCTTTAACCTTCCCCTTCCTCTTCCCTTCCCCAGTTCTGTAAGTCCTCAAGGCCAATGTTATAAATACGTCAACTGATGATTTATAACAGAGAAGTCAGGTTTTTGCCAGGATGTGAGAATTTTCAATGCATCTCAGATACGTTTGAGGCTCACTGAGGAATTCTGTATCGACTGAGCTAAGCACAGCTTCACTTGCTGTGAGACTAACAGAGCGGAAGCACGGCAATACAGGGATGTCTCGCCAGATGTCTCCCTTGTATCAGATTCTTAGGTGCAAAGTTTTTGGAGAGGTTCAATTAGAAAATCTGCATGAAATCCATTTAAAAGATGTTATATATGACTATGTAAATATTGCTGCATAGTCATTTGTAGACTAGAGAAGACAGTTTTAAAGTAGTTTCTCCATATTAAATTATGTTCCTTAAAAGAATATCCTTTGCTGATTAGAGATAGCAGTTTGTTTAGCTGCAGTGCCTAAAGCTTCAAATTTGATTGCATTCATTTTAATCACATAACAGATCTTATTTTCAGTAACATGGAGTTGTTTGTTCCAAATGCATTTATGAATTCTTAACTCATCTCAGTTATGCCACATGCTGGAAATTATATTACTCTTACTCCTAACACCAGAAAAACCCAACCTATATGGAAGAGAAAGTGCTGGACGAAGGAAGCATCTCTTGAGTTTATTTAAAGTAAACTGACTTAATCTGAAGTCTTTTATCCTGCTTAACCTGCCCCAAGGGACAGGCTCCAAGAACTCAAATGACCTTTGTGCCTTAGATATGAAAGACCCATCGACTTCCAGATGCTAAGAGCAACGCTAATACACTTAGCTCATGTCACACTTCCCCTGTATGGCTACATCTTTCCCATTTGCAATGCTTTACCATGTCCTCCTTCTTACTAGATGAAACCTACCTCCCAGAGAAGCCAGCTGCTCCCGTATTCCTCCGGCCAACAGGAAAAAGAAGTAGAAAACAAACTAAAGGAGGAGAGAACAGACTAACGAGGGGAACATTGTTTTACAGCACACCATCCTGGCTCCTGCACCACCTCCTCAGCCCTGGGATCGGAGTGGGATCTTATTCTTTGGGAGAACATAAACCTGAAAATTCTGGCCCTGCAAGGCAAGCATCAAAGAGGGTAAACTTTTAACAAAGCAAGGCAGAGAGTGGGTTTGGTGATCAAAAAAATTGTACCTGGCAAGACACCTTCTACAGATGATTTGTCTTCTCTCTGCAGCATGCACAAACACCTTTTCAGAAATCTTTGTTTTCAGTCAAGGTTTAGAGTGGTACCTACAATGAATTAACTAATAATTCTATTGTCAACACACGTAAATCTCTGGTCCTAACCTCATATGTTTAACAGTCACACCTATGGGCCATAAGGTGAAGAACAGGGATCCAAGGACACCATGTGTTGGCAGCAAATTTTTGTCTAAGTGCCACAGACCTACTTTCACACTACACTTGCTGCCTGCCAGTGAGCAGGGCGTGCCCACACTCCCCAGGACACGTGTCAGGCATATGTGGGTAGGAAAATAGGAGATCCATTACTGTGTTCCAGAGGTTAATGGTCTTTAGGTGCTATTTTAGGAAAAGGTCATCACTGGGCCATAAAATGCTTGGAACGTGTCTTCTCTCACCCAGAAACTCCCTCTGTGGCAATTGTGGGGAAGATGCCATTGGAAAATTCCTGTGTATAACAAGGTCAGATATGCAGGTTTTCCATCTTTTTTAACTGCCTAAGCAGCGTAAAACAACTGGAGCAAGGCTGATCAGATGCAGCTTCAGGAAACATTATGCAAGAAAAGGACCTTGGTGTAAATGGGAGCCCAGGACCGTAATGCAAATGGGAGTTCAGCTCATTGAAAACATCAATCAGGGCTCCCACTGAGATAGGGTTGTTCTAATCAGAATAAATATTTGAAACTTAAATCCATCTTTTGAACACAACAAGACCTAAATCTAAAGGTGGATATGGGAAAATGTGACTAAGCATGTGCCTCTGGGCCTTCCTAAGCTGGAAGGCAAAGTAGTGTTAAAATGAGGGAACAGTTTGTACACTGGCTAACGTGCAGAGGTTTAACTTCTCCACAGCAAGTAACAAGCACCGACACCTGTGAAAGTCACTGTGCATTGAAGAACAAGCATCCAAATGTGGGGCATCCAGTAAGCCAGGCAGTCCAGCCCTGCCAGCATCAGCAGCTGCACTTGCAATCACAAAGACAACATTTTTATTGCAGTGACTTCTGATGACTGAGCCCAGCACCCTTTTCAAAGGAGAGGCTTCTCATCGAGCTGTGTATTAATGCCTGATTCCAGAGAGATGATTGCTTTGTTTCATGTTTCAATTCTGATAAGAGGGGACCAGGGAATGAGAGGCAGCAAGAGAAGGCTGCAAAAGCAGGGAAATTCTTCTAAAACAGTTGTGATTCTAAAAGGTTCTGTCAAGATTCCTCTTTGCATAAATGTTGACAGCAATGAGGTGACACAAAAAAGACTCACGACCAGCAGCACTTTGGAAACCAACAAATAAACCAAGCAGCAAATTAGTAGGTATAATTGTTTGGATTTGTTTGGGTTTGATGATGTGTACAAGTAAAGGAAATAATCATAGGAAAGAACAGTTCCACTTCAAAATGATTTTCAGACTCACTAGAGCAAGTTTTATTTTCAAGTTGGAAACATGAGGTTATACTATAATTTATGCTTGTGCATAAATATATATATATATAATTTCCTTTACCTACATTACCTTTTTCATTACAGAACTTGAATCATCTGGCTCACAAAGAGAACTTAATAATAACCATGTTTGTGTGGAAAGGCAGTGGGTTTTTTTCTGTTATTCACTAATCATAGAATCATAGAATCACAGGGTTGGAAGAGACCTCTGAGATCATCGAGTCCAACTGTGCCTGTCTCCCTCCTAAACCATATCCCTAAGAAACTCACCTGTCACTTTGTGAAGTTTTAAGAGGTTTAAAATGTCCTTTAAACAGCCTTAATTCTGCCTACTTCAGAGAAATCTCAACTTACAGAAAGCTAGAAAGGTCGAATGTGTTACATCCTGTGCCAGAGCAGTACAGGTCTGATCTACTCGAGCATGTGCTTTATATCAAGTACATGAGCAACTCTTCTGACCCTTGAATCAGAGCATAATTTTGTAATATCACATCCAAATTTATATCGCAGTACCTGAACATGTCTCCCTGCATAATTCATGAAGTTGTGAATTATTTTTATATATCCTCTAGTTTTCTTAAAAAGGTGTTTGCAAACTGAAGACTAGAAACCCAAAAATGGTTAATGGCATTCTGGAACAATCGTAAAGCATAATCTTGCAAACAATATTTACTGAGAACAGTGAGAGACTATTGACACATATAAGCTAAATCTCAAGTGTAAACATTTCCTGGATCATAACTTACACATTTGAGAGTGCAAAAGTAAAGCAAAATATCTTTGTTCAAAGTCCGATAACAATACTTCATATTAATTTAATTATAACTTCAAACTACTGATAAAGCTTGCTCCTGATAAAAACAAACCCCCCAAACAAACAGAGTATAATATATTCCACATTTCTGTTACCTTCCTTTGATGCTGAACAATCAAAATAGCATAAACTGCTACAGATTAATCTTCACCTAGCACAGCCTAGCACAGCTTCTATGCATCCCATCAGACTAACATATAGCAATGGAATAAAGACAGACGACGTATTAAGTGCAAGAGTTGCAAATGAATGTGAACAGAAATTGATTTTGAAATGTTCTTAGCACTTTCCCAAGAAAACATTATCACTGTATTTAATAAAAAAGTGCTCCATGCATTGTTTCAGGATTCCTAAGAATTCAAAACTGAGAGCAATTTTCAGTTCATCTGCAACATCTACATAAAAGTAAATAGACATTTATGGACTCTTAAAACTTCGTAGACCAAGAATAGTACTGGCGTACCGTATCCAGTTCTGGGCTCCCCAGCACAAGACAGATGTGGAGCTATTGGAGAGAGTCCAGCAGAGGGTCACTGAAATATAAAGGGACTGAAGCATATGTCTCATATGAGGAACGGCTGAGAGCAGGGACTGCTCAGCCTGGAGACATCTCACCAGTGTATAGAAATACCTGAAGAGAGGGTGCAAAGAGGATGGAGTCCGGATCTTCTCAGTGGTGTCCAGTGACATCACAAGAGGCAAAGGACACAAACTGAAACACAGAAGGTTCTGTCTGAACAACAGGAAACACTTCTTTACTGCAAGGGTGACTGACCACCGGAACAGGTAGCCCAGGGAGGTGTGGAGTCTCCATGCTCAGATATTCAAAAGTCTTCTGGACACAGTCCTGGGCAACTGATTCCTGGTGGCCTGCTCGAGCAGGAGGTTTGGCCTAGATTACCTCCAGAGGCTCTTTCCAATCTCAGCCATTCTGTCATCCTGTGAATATATTGAGAACTGTGCTTTAAAATGTGTCAATCAAAAAACTGCCTGAGGTGACTGCAGTTTTTTTGAGCATCAACCTCATTTATTTTCTATACCTTAAGTCACCTGTTTCATTCTTTGAGTGGACATAAACTATATATGTAAAGTCAGGTTATTTTATGTTTTCCTGCATCTGCAGTTGTAAGGGATAATTCAACAGATACCACAGAGAGAAGTCAGTATTCTGCTGACCCATGAAAGCATCAAGACCACTTGCACAAAGCTGGACTCATGTGATTTTGCATTACTACATGCTCCCTAATCTAAGTTACCTTACTCCTTAGGTTATGTTGAAAATAGCTGGGATGAAAAGCTCTCAGAAAAAGTCTCATATAAAAGCTTTCAGTTCTGCAAAGCCAGCCTTGTTTTATGGGTTTGTTGGTTTGACTGAAAAAAAAAAACAAACCACCCACGAAAAATAAAAAACACCCAACAAACCACCTGGAATAGGTTTTGTTTCTGGACAATATTGTATTTCTATGTATTTCATGTGTATGTACCTTGAAACACACAACTTATCACCTGGCACTATGAATATCTCAAATATGTCAAGCTAAGAAATTTAGACCTCGTCAATATGCAGGGCCAAGATGAAAATTTTAAAAAAGGTCAAATGCTGCACTAATTTTGATGATTCAGAACTTGGAAATCTTCCATCCACGTTAGCAGGTATCCAACTTCTTAGCGTATCATGAAAGGGTAACTTGTTTATAGAGATGCTATCTTTCTTCAAGGACATAAACCCATTATTATCACTATCATTAGCTGTATTTAAGACCCCAGGACATTTTCTTCTCAGACTTAGTCCTACAGCCTGAAATACCAACAACATTATTACTCAGTGCCTGCAGCTGAGTGGTCTCAGGGCTGTGATGGGCCACCACTGTCCCCAGCTCTCTTCATCACCTGCAGGTACTATGGGATGAGACCTGCTGAGTGAAGTCTCTGTCCTGGCAAGTAGAAGCATGATCTGTTAATAAAAGTCTAACATTTCCATCACAGCAATTACTGAGATGAGCTAGTCCAAAGGCAATAGCAAAGTGTACACAGAAGAAAATTAAAGGAAAACATTAACTGCTTTCAGACAAAAACACTGCTTGATTTCAGATATTGATTTTTGTTCCTGTACTTTGAAATGCTTCCAAATTCTGCCTCTGACAACGTTACAATTAAAATCTTGCCTATCACACTGACATCAATTGTAGAAAAGATGCACTTAAGGAAATTTCAAATTTACAATATATGTTCTACTGACAGGCTAATTAGCCAGACAAAAATAACTACTTTGCTTAAATATTAACAGTAGAGTGCATGGTAGGACTTTTGGCTTTGCTATTCCGTTAGACAATATCAGAACCATGCAGAGAACTGCAGATGAACTACTGCTCTCTAAGCATGTAAGTGTACCCATGGTTCATTAGAAATCACCTTGAACATAAAAAAAATAGGTATAATCTGCTGGACAAAGAAACTGTGGATTGTGACAGACATGCCTGCAGAAAAGAGCTCCACCGTTGTATTAGTTTGAGTATGTTCAAGTGAAGGAAAGGAACACTAGGGATAACATTCCCTATGGAAAAAACTCAGGATAGGGTGAGGGTAATGCTATTTTGAAGTTAGATTTTTAATAGCTAAGCCAAACCTCAGAATTTCAAACCTCCTGCTCTGCAGAAAGCCCTGGCATTTGTCAACAGCTAAACGGTGATTCACCCATTGCCAATAAGTCTGTATAGACATACTGACAAGTCTAAAAAGCTCTTCAGAGGCTTCATAACAGCTGCTATGTTTTCATATAAGCTGAAACCTTTACCAAAATTAGCCCACCTCTCCAAATGGAAAACGTGGTATTCCATAACCAGAATCAGTTTTGTAAGCAATTCTGTAAGCAACTTCTACCCACACTTTCAGTATCTTGTTATATGAATCTTTAAGTTGTTCATTGCATATTTCTCATCAAAAAACCCCCAAACAACCTAAAGCTTTCTAGCTTTGTTTCTTAAGGAAGCAAATTTGCCTGATCAAGTAACAATTCAGCATTTCCCACCATCTCCAGAATTTTGCATCTGTTGGTAAATTTCAACCAAATTTGCTAATAAAGATAGAGTCTCAAAGAAATTAAACTCCTGTTCAATTCCTAAGTTTCATGAAACTGAGCAGTGGACAGAAATTCAGTGTGCTTTTGGTGGAAAAATTCATTCAGTGGAGCCCCTTACCACAGGGCAATTATAAGTCAACTCCGCTCATCAGCAACTGACACCTGCCAAGTCCCCCAAGCCATTTGAGACACATGCTTCCCACCACATGGGAAGAGCATCACAGGGATGCAGAGACCAACACAAGAAATGCCAACATGAGACAGGCCTGGGAACAAGATGGTGATAATGGAAAGCAGAAAATAAATCGCTCAGATGCCAGATCTTATTAGTTCCACTGCTCATGGACCAACTTGACTAACAACAAACACGTGCAAATCAGACTAAGTCTGCTGCATAAGAGTTGTCACTGTATACCCACTGGAATTCAAACGAGGCAGGATAATTTAAATATCTGATACAATATTTAACATAATCTCTGTAAAATAACATGCCTTATCTTCTGATGTGTAACTTTCCTTGTGATTAAATGGCAATACATGCACTAAAATGTACATCACTTCTGTCACACAGAAATTGTGTTTGTATTATCAACTATACACAACAGAATAAAAGGTTGAAAAGGGATTCCACTGTGCAAGGTCAAGAAACACTTAAGTTTCAGAACAGGTCCTTATACTACTGTCAATAGATCACCATGGAGCAAAAAACACCAAAGCTTTTGTGTAGCTTCGTAAGTGGAATCCTTACAGAAAAGGATATCTCAGTCTGAGATAATGAAAAAAATACATACGGTAAGAAACCAGAATATAGTGAGCAACCAGAGACTGCTGGGGCAATGCGGCTATGGAATGATAATGCTATGAAAGCCAGCAGCTGCCACCGCTGCATGACTCCTGGTTCCAGTCCTTCGTATTTCGGCTACTAGCACGGTCTCTGCAGTGCACAGTGATAATTACCTCTTCAAGAATCCATGGCAGGGAAGGACATATGGGGAATACAAGTAGTTCTCTTCTAACGCAGACATGAAACAGCTCTGCCTAATTCATTCCCTTCTGCTGAATGCCCAAGGGCCAGATGCCTACCAAACATGAACTAGTTACAGGGCAGGAATAGAGATAAACGTGTAAACTCTAGAGCCACTCATTTAGGAGTGTGGATTCCCAGGGCAAAGCCGAAACAGGGCAGGACAAGGAGCTAGCTGCAAAGCTGACCTGCATGGCAAATGTCTGTGGGGATGTAAGAGCAGCACTGAGCAGTAAGGGGTACCAATGGCTCACTTAAACAGGTACAATAGGAACTAATTTTGAATTTAACAGCCAGTGTGCTCAAACCAACCTGAAGACCCTCTAGCACAACCTTGCTAATGTGTACATACTACTAAATACTGTTACTGAAACTCAGGCTGTGTATAGAAGTTCAGTGTTTCACCTTCGGCTCAGGAGAAATGTGGGATACTGGGTAAGAACAAAACTGGCACTAATGTGGGTATCCAAAAATCCGAAAGGCACACTAAATTGTTACATCAGTAAAAAATATACAAGACAAATGACAGATTAACCCGTAAGACATTTGTCAGGAGATGCCTCCTACAACTGAGGACAGACTACTGTGCTCTGTTGGAAGTATCAGATGGCATGGATTCCCTGAAGGAATATGTAAATAAAGAAGTAGAAGTGAACAAGCATACGTTACATACCAATAAGCAGTTAGCCCTACTTTCAGCATGGGTTGGATGAGAGGACCTCCTAAGGTCCTGAATTATTCTATGATTTTATATTTTGTCAATATGCAACAAGCACATCTCCAGAATATGTGTTCCATAATGATGGGTTTACTAGAACAGAAGAACCAACTCCGAGGCTTCAGCTCCCTCCTGCACCGTTGCCTCCACTCACCCTACCAGTATCATATCCTTTCCTTGTATAATTCGTAATTTGTTTCCCACTTCTTGGCTTGCTGCATCAGATTTGCAGAGATAACAAGGAGGCATGGCATGCCCAGGGAGCTGCAGCAGTGCAGAGGGGTGAGAGGGGGAATTCGCTTTTTTTTCAAGCTGAAGTCATGCACTGGAGGCTCATACTTACTCTGGGACCAAGAGGAGGGCAAACCTCAGAGGATGACCAGATGAGAGACGCATGATCTACATCTGAGAATGACTCCTACTTCTTCTCCATTTGTATCAGGACTGCACCTGCATTTGGCTGAGTGAAAAAAGATACAGAATACGTCCTATCTGACAGCATGAAACTTTTGCACCTAAAAATATGAGCAGTTTGAAATTTATTTTTTTTTACAGCTGCAGGAAGCAGATGTGTCATTTTAACTTAGCTCTCCTTTTGGCTTGATGTTTTAATACTCTTATACAAAAGATGTACAGCAGGAACTGCCATCCTCATGTCTTACTTGCTTGCTGTATGACATCTGCTAACCTTACAGTAGCTAAGCACTCTTTACTTTGTCAAAAGACTCTCTAGAGCGTGGAAGGAGTTCTTTTTGGCATATCATTACTGACTTGTTTTTGAAAAATATTGTAGAAGTCTTATTTGACCCTCATATAGAAAAGTGTTGTTAGCTCATATGATTTGCTTATAAAGTCTGTATTTTTCTTAACCCCTTTGCTGCTGAAACTGGCAGAGATCTATTTCCCCTTGCTGAGGTTCTCAAAAAGAGCTATCTGTGCCAATGTTAAAGCACCACCAGTAAGAGGATTCCTTCACACAACTGAGAAGACCATGTAAGAGACCCTCTCACTGCCAAGAAGACTGCAGGAAACACCAGCCCTTCTAATTTGAAATAGAAGATTAAAAAGATGAAGCAAACAACCCAAAAATGTGGAATAAATGGTGTCAGAATGAAAAATAAATTTCCTGAATTTTCACTTAAAGGAGCACTTATGGAATACACTATTCTACAACCAACAGAAATTATGCTGGAAAATCCTTGGCTACACTCTAAATGCTATTAATGGGCCAACAGAAGCCAGTTTATAACAGAAAACAATGTATGATTGAGATGTTCTATCCATTGGTAGGGCATTTTCACATTCTCAGTGTCCTAGATCACCAAAATCTGTGCAGTAGAAACCACATATGGTACAACTTTGAATAAGCCAGAACGTGAAGCTTTAAGGAACACCGTTAAAATATAGATTAGTGAGTGGTATCTGCAATGTACATAAACATGGCAAAAATGCACTGAAGGGCAGTGTAGAAACCAAAATGAGAGGGTGGAAGCAAAGTACATTAGAAACCCCACAAAAAGGCAGGAAAGCAGGACAGGCAAGTTGAAATGAAAAGTGGGTGTGAGAAGTGCAAGTGAGGAACTGCAAAGAGTTCAAGGTACTTTGAGGGGGAGGCAGGAACAGGGCTGAAACAAGAAGCCCGCACGAAGCAAAAAGAAGCCAGCCATAACTCTAGAAGGCTCTTTCAGTGCCCAAAGGACAGTGCTTCGGCTCTTGCTACTGCTGTGTCAGCTGCTGGCCACTGGCTGGAGCATCCAGCAGGCTGCGATTTCTATGTTTCTTTGGGGAGGCACTCAATTACAGAGGCTGCATCTCCCGAGAAAGTACCAGAGACCACCAGGTGACCATAAGTCAATGCCTCTTTGATGATAAATTCACTGATGCTGCACAAGTTCACATTTGCAGAGGAAGATGAGACAACTGTGTATTGAATCATGCAAGAGTTGCGCTTAGCATCCGCTTTGAGATTTTCCTTGCTTTTTTCTCTTTTCCTTTAACTAGGCATCTATTCAGTGGCCTATATTTTCTCCTCCTCAGAAGCTCTGCCTGACTCATGTATGAAGGAAAGGGGCCAAAGATGGCCTTTTATGCCATTGCTGGTCTGATGGATAGTAGCTCAGGTTTCCATGTAAATCGGCCTCAAGCCGCTCTCATTTGCATCTGGCTGCATCCTTCAGCTTTGGCTGCAGCAGCCTCGAGGGGCTGTTCCACAGCCAGAAATAACTCAGCAGCTCTCTGACCACCCTTCTTGTCTGTGGATCTCTCCTGCTCACCCGGCACTCACCCCTGAGCCAAATCTTCTGGCAGCAGTGGGGCAGGAGAGGATGAAAAACCCAATAAATCCCTTTTCCTCAGAGATCTGCAGACAGGCTGAGCAAAAGCATCCTGGCAGGACGAGCCTGACTCCAGAACCAGGCATGGCTCAGCTCAGCGCTCTGAAAATCTGGGTCAGTCAGCCACCTCCAGAATTATCATAGAATCACTTGGTTGGAAAAGACCTTCGAGATCATCGAGTCCCACCATACCTGCCCACTACTAAACCATGTCCCTGAGTACTTCATCTACCTGTCTTTTAAATCCCTCCAGGGATGGTAACTCAATCACCTCAGCTGTTCCAGTGCCTGACAACACTTTTCAGTGAAGAAATTTTTCCTGATGTCTAATCCAAACCTCCCCTGGTTGCAACTTGAGGCCATTTCCTCTCATCCTATCGCTTGTCACTTGAGAAAAGAGACCAGCACCCACCTCGCTACAACCTCCTTGTAGGCAGTTGTAGAGACCGATGAGGTCTCCCCTCAGCCTCATTTTCTCCAGGCTAAACAACCCCAGTTCCCTCAGACGCTCCTCACAAGGCCGGTGGTCCATCCCCTTCACCAGCTTTCCTCTCCCCCCGTCCAGCGGCCCCTTTGGAAGCACTCGCTGGGCACAGGTGGAGTGGTTCCCTGAGGCCCCCGCTCCCAGGGGCGCTGAGCGGGGCAGCGGCGGCCGCTCCACACCGCGGCAGAGCCGGCAGCGCCGGGGCCACCGGCCGCCCTCGCCCTCTCCTCCGGTCCCGGCGCTGCCGCAGAGGCCGCACGGGCATCGCGCACCCTTCGCAACGGGGGCGCCTCTTCCCCGCCTCTCCCGCGCTCCCTCTCCCAACTCCCTCCACCCTCCTCCTCCCCGCTCCCTGCATCCCTCTCTCCTCCCGGTTCCTCCGACCGCTCCCCTCTAGCCCCATCACTCCTACCTGCTCCTCTCCCTCCTCCCTGCTCCCCTCTCTCGTTCCCGCTCCCCCTTCCCTCATTCCCGCTCCCTCCTCTCTCGTCTCCGTTCCCCCCTTTCTCTCCCCTCCCTCCCCTCTTCTCCTCTCCGCTTCCCCCTTTCTCCCTCCCTCCGCTTTCTCGCTTGATCCCCCCTCCCTCTTCCCCGCTCCATTACTTTCTCCCTGCTCCATCACTTTCTCCCCGCTCCCCATTTCCCTCCTTCCCGCTCCTCCTCCCTTCCCCCCCTCCTCTTCCTCGCTCGCTCCATCCCTCCCTCCGCTCCCCGCTATCCCCATTCCTCCCTCCTCCCCGCTCGCTCCCTGCCCCCCTTCCCTCCCCCCGCTCCCCATCTCTCTCCTCCGCCCTCCCCATTCCCTCCATCCCTCCCTCCCTCCACCCTCCCCGCTTCCTCCCTCCCTCCTCCCCTCTCCCCACTTCCCATCTCCCCTCTCCCCACCTTCCTCCTCACCCCTCCATCCCTCCCCTCCTCTTCCCGGCTCCCTCCATCTCTCCCTCCTCCTCCCCGCTCGTTCCCTCCCCCCCTTCCCTCCATTCCGCTCCCCATCCCTCTCCTCCCTCCTCCCCGCTCCCCCTCTTCCTTCATCCTTCCTCCCTGCTCCCCCTCCTCGCTCGCTCTATCCCCTCCGCTCGCTCTGTCCTCCTCGCTCCCCACTTCCCTCCTCCCCATCTTCCCCCCTCCCTTCCTGCCTCCTCCCCATCTGCCCGCCCGCTCCGCGCTCTCCGCGCGCTCGCTGCATCCCCCCCCTCCTCCTCGCTCCCCCCTTCCCGCCCGCCCGCTCGCTCCCTGTCTGCCCGCTCCCCGCCTGCCCGCTCCCTGCTCCCGCTCCCTGCCTGCCCGCTCCCTGCCTCCCGCCGCTTCCCCGCTGCGCAGAGCGCCGCGCCGGCGGAGGCAATGGGGAGCCAGCGCTGCTTCGCCAACCGCTTCGATGATTACCCGGGCAGCCCGGCGGCCGCGCCGGACAAGGAGGCGACGGTGCCGCTGGTGACGGCCACCATCGAGCGCATCCTGCGGGAGCTGCCGCCCCTGGGCGGCCCCCGCGGTTGCCAGGGCGGGCTGTACGGCGGCGTGGCCGGCGTGGCTTACATGCTCTACCACGTAGCGCAGTGCCCGCTCTTCGCGCCGTCCCGGGAATCCTACCTGCGGGCCGCCCGCCGCGTCGTGGACGCCTGCCTGCGCTTCCAGGAGGACGGCGGCGAGGCGGACCCCGACACCCGTGCCGCGTTCCTGCTGGGGGGCGCCGGGGTGTACGCGGTGGCCGCCCTGGTTTACCGCGCCCTGGGGCTGCCCGACTTCGCCCGCCCGCTCGGGAAATTCCGGGAGCTGAGCGAGGTGTGCGCGCCGCTCTCCTTCCTCGAGTGCGGCTCCGACGAGCTCTTCGTCGGGCGCGCCGGGTACCTGTGCGCAGCCCTGGTGCTGAAGCAGCGGCTGGGCATGGAGGTAAGGGCGGGGCATCACCTCCGGGGGCACTGGAGGTGAGGGCGGGGGCATCACCACCGCCGGGGAGACCGGAGGTAAGGGCAGGGGCATCACGCCCGGGGAAGACCGGCCCTGCTGTCGGGGCTGTCATAGGATTATAGAATCGCATGTCTGGAAAAGACCTTTGTTGCCCAGGGAAGCTGTGGCTGCCCCCTGCCTGGAAGTGTTAAAGGCCAGGTTGGATGGGGCCTTGAGCATCCTGGTGTCCCTGCCCATGGAAGAGGGTTGGAACTGGATGGGCTTTGAGGTCCCCTGCCAACTCAAAGCATTCTATGATTCTATGATCATCCAGTTAAACTGTACCTGCCCACTACTAAACCATATCCTTGAGCACTTCATCTGCCAGTCTTCTAAATCCCTCCAGGGATGGTGACTCAACCACCTCCCTGGGCAGCTGTTCCAGGCCTGACAGCCCTTTCAGTGAAGAAGTTTTTCCTGATGTCTAATCTGAACCTCCCCTGGCACATGCCATGGGAGCTGGTGGTGGTGCCCAGCATCCCACCCTGCGCTGCAGGGCACTGCCCTCATCTCTGGTGCATGGTAGATTGGGATGCTCCAGTGCTGGTTCTCCCAAGAAAAGATTTTAAACCCCTTTTCCAGCTTGCACTTTGAGGCCACGCTTCAAGGGCTTCGGGGAACGCACACAGGACTTTCTGTATCAACTCATGGCCTCAGGTTGCACCAGGGGAGGTTCAGGTAAGACATTAGGTAAAATTTCTTAACCAAAAGGGTTCTTAGGCATTGGAACAGCTGCCCCGGGGAAGTGGTTGAGTCACCATCCCTGGAGGGATTTAAAAGACGGGTAGATGAGGTGCTCAGGGGTATGGTTTAGTAGGGAACATGTACGGTTGGACTCAATGATCTCAAAGGTCTTTTCCAACCAAGTGATTTTATGATTCTATAACTGTTTCCCCGCAACACTGCTCCCTGACAATAAAAGATTTTATCTCTGGCAAGAGAGAGTGGGGGGCACAAGGCAACTGGGTGGGAGCAAGGTCAGGGCCCTGGGAACAGGGTGCTGCTCCCTGGGCACACTGCAAGCATCAGCTGTTGGTTGACAGATGTTGAATTACTTGGCAGGAGCCACCCCGGGCTTTTCAAGAATATTTCCGTAAAAATGAAGTGGATATGAAAAGGAATAGCATTGATTAAAACTGAGTGAGGAAGCTTATAATAATAAGTGGTGCTGTGTTAAAATTTGCAAGCACGGAACCAGATTATCAGAGGCACATGGTTTTATTGAACCCAGTGTCCAAAATATGGTTATCTTTTGGGAATCTGGTTCTGTATTTTGGTGTTTTTCATGAATGAGAGCCATCTGGAAGCATAAGATGTGATTACGGTTCAATGTGGTGTTGCTTTCAGTAGTCGGGACTTTACCCTAGGATATTGTCATTGTCACTGCTGAAAATTCAGAGCTTCAACTGACTACAGCATGATAATTAATGCAGCTTATTCTGTTTGCTGTGGTGTTTGTTACTAAATAAGTGGTCAGTGCGATATCTGAGCAGGCATTCGTTAGATTTTTGTTCCTGTCCTCTTGTCAGGTCCAATCTGTGTTGGCTCTGTTAATCACTGATTTGCAAGTTCATGTGCTTCTGGCTTTCTTTCCTCCAGGGAGAGGAAGCAACTATTGCAAGTAAATAAATGATATAAAAACAAGTGGCTCTGCCCCATCCAATACCAGTCACTGCAATCAGGGGCTAAGGAAATTCATTTAATGGAGGAGCCAGGAGACTCCCGGGTATCCAGAGAAGGCAAGCAGAACATTAAGTCAGTTGAATGTTTTGATTGCCTTGAACAAAAATTCGTACAGCACTAAGCATTAACAATAGCACTCCATAGCTCCTGTTTCTTTGCACAGGATTCTGTCTGAAGAATCATAACCATAAAAATGGTTATGTTATTCATAACCATAACATAACCAAATTTTTTATTCTGACAGCATTGTCTATGTGAGGAATGCTTTGTAGATGCATGAGAATCCTACATGCAGCATGCAGCAGTGCCAACCTGAGGGGATGATTCCTCACAGAGCAGCAAGCTACCCCTATTAGTTCAGTTTGCACTGAGGGAGTGTGTCTGGTACCCGTGTTAGTGTTGTGACATAACAAGTCCATGAGGTAGCACTCTGGACTCTATTGCTTCATTTAATTCCATTGGCTATTTATTTTACGTCCTTGAGATAAATCACTGAACAATTAATAGAGAAGGTGCAATCACCTTTGATAGCTAGTGAGAAGAAGGGTAGAGCTCTCTTCCCTGCTTGCTTGCTGGCTGAATACTTTACGCAGCTATAAAGAGTTAAACATTCCCATAGATGAGCACAGGTATGTGCTTATTTAGCAGGTGGGTTTTAAGTACAAGCATAGGTTTATTTTGCCAGTGAAACATATTCTGTGGACCCTTGCTGATGTTTTAATCAGTAAGATAACATCCTTCCACAGTATTATTTGTTCTGTCACCACATTGTAATTTTAAGTCCATAGTGCAAGACATGAATCCAAATAAGCTGTTAAGTATTAATAAAACCAATTGTAATTGTTAATTTTGACAAAAATTAGAACTTTTATTTTAAATATTTTGCTCCTTAATAAAAATTATTTCTAGTCTATGTGTACTCATGCTTGAGCAGAATTTGGATCCTTTAATAAACATTCCCATCCTAATATAGAATTATTTTAATTGGTACATTGCCAGACCAGACCCTGCATATTTTTAAAAATGAAGAAAGGGATGCCCAGAGAGAGAGAGCAGATCATTTATTACCCAAGGTCAAACGATAAGCCAGGTACATCCCAGAATAGAAGCAGCGTCTTGTGATTCGAACCACTGGAAAATGCTACTTCCTGTAATTTGATTGTGCATGGTCTCACATGGCTCATTGCTGCATGTTTTCTTGTTCCCCACGTACTTTTTTCTGAGGATGCTGTGCAAACATTTCCAGCACAAAGTGAAATCCATTCTTTACTTTGAAATACAGCCGCTGCTGCCCATATGGTTGTTTTTTTCCTCTGAAGGAGTCAAATGGTGACCTATACACAAGAAATTGCTTGCCCTTGAGGAAAGGTTCTTTGAGCAAATGTTACGATTTATTTTGTGGGTTTGTTTTTTGTTTTTTCCAGGCTGGGAAGGAAGGAGACTGCTTTGTTTCAGTAAACACCAATTTAGCTCAGCTGCTGTGTCCTGATGCTTCAGTTTCTTGCTAAAAAGTCTTGGTGTTCTAAAGCTTCGTATGTTCTTCAGAAAGTTAAGGGATTGTCTTGAAGGATCCAGTCTATTGAATGACATTGACCTCATGTGAAAAAAGCATTTGCATTCAGCTGGTTTTCAGAGTTTTAGGCTAATACAGCATTTTTCCCTGATGAATTAATTGGGAATTTTTGCATAAGTAAGGATTAATTCAAGTTAAGGCTTAACAGGATCTGACTTTCATGATGCACTATGCATTTGAAAAGAGGTTTATTTTCATCCTTTTTTTTAATTTCTATTACACTGTAGCCAGTTTGTCCCAGGAGGAGATGGGTAAAATATTGTTTTGGCAGAAACAATGTGTTATTTTTATAAGGACATGTAGATAAGGTGTGTGTACAATAGCTGTTAACTGCTGTAAGGTTCATTTTTTGTTTGTTTCTCTTCCGCCTTCTTCAGGTACCTCTTTCACCTTCTTTGGGTACCTCTTTTTCTGATGCTTGTAATGTTGGTTCATTTTGTGTTCTTGGGGAAATCTGTTGGTCCTGCTTTTCATTCTCTTCACTCAGTCTCTATTTGCATGTGCATTCAGTAGTAAGACACCATTAAAATGATGGTCCCATCCCCCTATTTGGATGCTGTTTTATCCTCAGTGATGTTTCTGTGCCATTTCGTGGTTGATGGAGCATGGTGTGTCTTGGTAGTTGCGCTTCCTTCTGGCAATGTAACTGTCAGATGACAGAGGAGAAGGTACAGAAGTTCAAGTGGCTTTTTGAATCACCATCTGCTAAGATGTTACAGCTTTTTAGCACAGCTCAGGTTTTCTTTTAATCACTGGCTGAACTGATGGGCTTGACTGACTTCCACTAGCTGTGGGCTGCAGCAGAAAAGACAGCGACGAATGGCAGCGTACCATGTAGGAGACAGGGCATCATTTTGCATGACTGCCTGATGCTGTGGTCTTATTAGAGACTGTAGTTTTGAAAGACATCGGGGACACCATAAGAGACCTTTGCGTGCAGTTGCAGTGGTGACAAGATGAACCAGCTCGCTATGCCAGCAACATGGCCAAACCAGTTCCCTCCAAGGCTGAGCCACTGGGGTCAGTCTTGAGAACCTGCAGTGACCTTAAGGTCTTTCAGGCTATGATGTGGTTTAACCTTCTGTCTCTGCGGCAGAGGGACATCTCAGCTTCCAGCAAATGTCATGTCATGATTCGGTGTGTTTCCAAGGTTGTTTTCCTGTCTCAGGGAGGGCACAATTCTGGTATGAAATGCCCAGAAAGGGTGGTGGTCTTTCTAGCAGGACTCCATTGAGTGTAGGACCGTGCTAAAAGCCATACTTACCGTGGCTGCTGTCTGTCACCCAGAGCCTCTGTTCTCTTGAACCTCAAAAGACTGCAAAGCAAGCTGACCAACTTCACATGGTAGGTGGAAAACAGAATTAGTTCTGCTGTGTGATGTCTGGGATCTGGGTGCCACAGCAAGGGAAGGAGGAGGCAGGAGTGTCTTTAAAAGGCTGTGGAAAAGACTGATGTACACTGCATGGGACCTGACAGGTCCAGCTAATGTATTTCATAATATCTGGGAGGGAAGATAAAAATGAAGAAAAATTATTTTCTTTCAACTCCTCAGATATTTCTAGATGATGTTACTTTTTCCTTAGAGCCTTCTCTCTAGTTAGTGTTTAAGGACTATTTTAGGTTACTTTGGTCCACGTTTTTGGGGGTATTTTTTCAGTCTTTTAGAAAAATATCCAGAAAGTATGAGAGAAAGTAGCTTCCTGAATCCTACCTAGAACATGTTCATTTGCAGCGCTTCAAAGTGGAATGTAAATGTATTAATGCTGAACATTGTGTTTATGAAAGACTCTCGATGACTGATGTCAGAAAGAAAAATCTGCAGAATACCCACGGAAGAGATGTGCCTCCAAGTGCTGTAGTACAAAGTCCCCATGTTGGGCTTTTAATCTCACCTGTGCCTGAAGAGGAAGACTTGTCCTTTGAGATAAGGTTTCATTCCTTCTCTGTGCCCATTAAAGTCCTTTCTCTGTGTGAAAGAATTTGTCAGTTTATCTGAAACATTGTGGTGTTTGAAATGTCAAGTATCGTGGTGCTAGCTGGAGCTGTACTGATTTCATTATTTCATTTTATACAGGCCACTACACAGCCAGGATGTTGGGGCTTTTGCCACAGAGGATTAAAATGACATAACAGTAAAGATAAAAAGCTTTTGATCCTAGCCTGCCTCTTAAATATGCAGTCTTCTAGCCATGGTTTCCCCAGCCACACCCAGGGGCTAGATTTTGCATTAATTTGCCTAAATTGATGAATTTAAACTGGGAGTTGAAAATAGAACTTTTCTAAAGTAAACAGTGAAACAAAGGGAAATATTTGCATCTGGAGCTTTTTTTTAGAAAGCATTTTGAAATAGTTTGGCTTTACATTTCAGAATTTCTCTTGTTTCTCTTCAGCAGGACAACACAAATATTTTTTATTTTACACAGCCTTCAAGTTCTAAGACGGGGACATCTTGATGATGACCACCTGGAGTCAGTTCAGCACAGTGGACACTGAATATTTAGTTGTAGACTTGAAGTAGAAAGTTTGGGGTTGAAATTTTTCAAGTGTATTATTTAAGAGACAGTAAAATAAGCACTGTAGCACAGACAGTTTCATGTGGATCCTGCCAGGATTGGAGATTTGATTGACACAAGTGTAGCTAGATACATTATATATTCTGTTGCAGAAATGTGGATTTCAACCGCTTATAGCTGAAGAGTGGTATTAATCTGCCATCATCTTCTAAAAAGACAGTTTTGTACAAAAGCAATGTCATATCTCTGCACTGCTTTGTGCTGTTAGAAGGTTTGCTTATGCAGCATCATCCTGTTGAAAAAGCAGCCTAAACAGTAATACTGATGTTATAAAATCAGGTTTTAACCAAAAAAAGATATACATATATCCAGAGGCATCTCTTGTATCCAAAATAGATCTTTACTTTGTAATCATTCCTCTAACTCCTGTAAACTTCACATACTGAAAGTTAACTCTTAAGCCTTGTCAGTTCAATCATCTTCCTTAGCATCACTGTGGAGAACTTCTGGGTCACCCTTTGGAGTTTGTTGGTACTGCTCCTTAGCCTGCTAGAAGCAGTGGTGTTGAATGCAGTGTCTTTGTCCTCTGCAGAGCAGAGCATGCTGCCTCTGTCTTGAAGATGACATCTGTGGAACAAAGCGCAGGAACTGGAATGAGGCCATTTTTGTGGAAAGGGTGCTGAGCAGTTCTTTGGACCTGCAAGGGGTATCTCAATCTGAATCTGTGGAAGCATCCAGAGCCGTCAAGAGCATTTGAAGCACAGAAGCAGGAGATCTCTCCAGCAGAGAGGTGCAGGGCTTGGGTGGAAGCTACTGTTCTTCGCGGTCGACTTGGTGGCACAGTGTGGGAAGTTTCTTGAATCTGTTGCCTTAGGTTTTCAGATATTTGTATGTTGCATTTTATACATATGTCAAGGAACTTCATTACAATAATGTGATTCTACAGATAGCTATATTTGACATTTATGTTTTCCTCCACGACAAAGGCTAATAGTGATTTTTTGACATAGCTCCACAAAAGACCAAAAGCCACAGTTAACTGTGTTAACTTACAGTTTACACCGGATGATACTGCAGAAAGGAAGAGTGCATGTGTAGAACATGCATGTATGGTGGAGCGTGTGAAGGCAGAGAAACAGGCAGGCATGGGGAAAAAAGACATTTGACAGAGGCTGAATAGAGAGGAGAAAGAAGGAGCCAATAAAGAAAATGATAAAGAGCAACAGAAGTTTTTACCGGCAAAAATATAAAAATGGAAGGCTGTAGAGGGGTAGCAAAATTCACAGATGAAGGAAAAAAAGGCAAGAATTAATGCAGACTCTAGAGCGGGGGAGATTTAACACTGAAATTATGTTCTCTGGCCAACTGTTGTAGATCCGATGGCTGATGTACTCAATTTAGAAGAAGACAGAAATTCAACAGAAGCATAGAGAAGGAGAAAACAAGTTAGGAAGCTGGTACAGGATTAAACTACATTTTGTTGAGGAGAATCACTATTTTTGTGTGCTTTTTTTGTTTGTCGCTCTTCTCTCGCCATATTTTTTTTGGATAGGCTCATACACTTACAAAAATAGTTCTCATCACATTCTGTGCTTGCAAATTCAGAGCACAACCTTATGTCTTACATTCCATATTTTCTTTCTCTAAAGAGTAACTGAGATAACTGCTTGATGTCTGGAAGCAAATATGGGCATTTTCATGAATGTTGCTGTACTTCTAACACTGACACTCTCCTATTACATGCATAAATTGGTATGTAACCTGAATGGTAATGCTGTTAGTAAACATTACTTCGGTACCATGCTAAAGAAGCAGAAATGTGAAAGGCTGAGCTCCTGAGAGGAAAAATAGAGCACAAAGCTAACAACAGCCGCCAATGAAAGCATCACATCCTCAGCACTCTACAGCACTGAAAAGGAGGGATAAAATTAAGCCTGAAGTTTCTCTGTAGCCATTTAATACACATTGTTAGAACATTAGACATGTACATAAATCATAGCAGAGCTATGCACCCACAACTAGCAGGGTCTAAATACAGGGTCTAAATACAGGGTCTTTCCTCTCGCCTCCATTAAACTGATAAGACACTACTTCGCTGTTAATTCAGCTGGACAGTCTTAAAATCAACCTACCACCTTATTGACAGTCTGTATAAAGACAGCCAGTAAACCACTGCCATCAGCCATGCCTCCAAGCAGTAGAGGAGCTCTGGAGAGAGGATCAGGGAGGCAATTAGAATGGATAGGTCCCATGGTCCTGTATTGATGCTGCAGAAGCATCCTGTCACGGCATGGTGTAAGGCATTTGCTATAAATGGGAGTTTTGTTTGTCAGCCAAATTCTCTATTCCACTCTCATTTTAAAAAATCAGAATTCAATATATGTAATCAGGTCACCATTTTTGATAAGCCAGTCTGTCAGAATGCCTCTTTGTCTGTGTCTGTCATGCAGTTCTTTGACCATTGACAAGTATGCGATTAAGCACCAAGTGATGTTGTGTAACCTTCTGTCCACTCCATTACTACACAGCTCAAAGAAAATACCCTGTCAAAACCAATTATTTCTTATCTATGTTGTAGGATTATTTTCAAGGGATAGTTAGTGAGCTGATTAATTTTTCTAAGGAGTGGCAAGACAAAATAATTGAAATAGCTATTTCATTTTAGGCAAACATGATCAAGAAGCATCTTAATAGCAATCCACGCTGTTGCTGAGTCACTTGGTGTTTCACAGCTCGTTATATTTTGATGTCTGAGAGCAGAACGATAAATCTATTTTTACAGCTGATCAGTGTTCCTGAATTCCTCATTTTAGTGGTTTAATATCTCTTGTTGAAGAATATTAGATCATGAGTGAGAGGGAATGCATGTCAGATAGCACTGAATGACCCAAATTAAAAAAAAATGTGGGAGATAAATAGATCTTCTAGCTGTCTAAGGCATTTAGTTATTTTGTGTGGCTAATCCTTTCCTTCACATAATACTTCAATTCCCTCATTGGTACAATTTTAATGTAATTGAGGATTATAAATTGGAGATGTGCTGTTCAGATTTAGATTTCAGTGTCAAGGAAATGGAAGCTGCTGCTCTTAAAAGTGTGTGGACCTGGGGTTAGAGGCAGCACAGGACAAACCAGCTCTCCACCAGTGGGTCTGTGCAGAATGCTCTCCACTGGTGGGTGTTGCATATTCCATGCTGGCAGTGTTCTGCAGTTTGTCTGCTCAGTCCTGAAAACCAAATGGTATCCCTACTGAAATGAAAGAATTGAGGACCTTTAGAGGTAAGTCAGGCTGCCGTCTAGCCCCCGGGCAGGTCCTGCGCCTCTGTCATCCCTGACAGCCTTGCTCTAACTTGCTCTTCTTACCCTCCCCCATGATGATCTGCAGTCTGCTTTGGCTATCTGAGACACTGTTTTGTTAGCTTCCCTATTAGAAAGTCTAGCCTAATGACTAATCTGAATCTTGAGGTAATTTAAGCCGGGTATTCCTTGTCTGTCTATTGAGAAATAGTGAGAAATCCTGTTCCTCTTTACAGAAGCTCTTCACATATTTCAAGACGGATATAATTTCTACCCTTAATCTTTTCTTCTCTAAACAAACAATCCTAATCCTTCCTATCTGTCCATGTGTGTTGTGTTTTCTACACCTCTAGTCATTCCCATTGCACTCTGCCAGACTCCCTCCGGCCTTTCCTGAAGAGTGCCAGAAGCTGGACGCATGGTTCTGGCACTGGCCTTTCTAATTGAGCAGAGAGATAACTTTGTGGTTCTTCCAGGGCTTGTTTCTATTTATACAGCTCAGTAAGGTGTTTGCATCTCGCAGCAGCGTGACACTGACTCACATCCAGCTTATGACCTGCTATTACCCAGCAGTCTTTTAATGGGCCGTTGCCACATGGACAGGTATTCATTAGAAGAAGCCTCTGAACAAGGGAAGTAGGTAGAGGTCATTCGAAGAGAGGGAACCGTTGAACCGCAGAAGCTGTGCTGTGATAGGCAAAATGAGAAGCTTCTTCAGCTGCAGGAGCTTTGTTTCATTCATGCCAAGTAGAGAATCTCCTTTCCTTTGTTACCTGAATAAAACTGGGAATATGTTATTCTATGTTGTGACACCAGATGTGTCATGATATGTTCAGGGGACAAAGTGATAGGGTTCCTTTGTGGAAGTATAGTTGGAACAGTATATTTGAGGGGAGCATATTAATACAATTTAAAATCAAGCAATTATTGAAATTAGAAGAATAGTCTGGAGGATAAGCTTAGTCTGTTCTTGTGTTTTACTTTTGTTACTAATGTAAAGATAAAGCTCAGCATTATCTCTCTCCTTAGTTCTGTCATCTTCAGTGAGGGCTATTTTATATATTCTTTGCTTCACTAGCAGCATAAGTCAATGACAATCTGTCCTTTTGTTTTTATAAACGTTTCTTGCAGCTTCATGCAACATCACCACATGTGGGTTTTTTTGGCTTACCGGAACTGTCCTAACAAAAGCAAAGATTGTCTTGAAGTAAAGTAATTCTACAGGCAGGGGTTGGAAGCATCAGACTTGCTGTAGATATTCATAAGACTTTGAGCATGCCATTTTGACTAAGGTACTTCATCTCTTTGTAAAGTTAACTCCCGATCTCCAGATATTTCTGCTTGCCATCTGTGAAATGGCTAATGTTATACTTAATTATTTTAATTTTCTAAGGCTAAGCCAGTGATTAGTTAGTCAAAATTGCAGTTATTATAGCAATGGACCCCAAGATACACATTCCACATGTAGCTGTTTAAATTTGATCAGACATAAGTTGGTCAAATATGAACACGGGGAAAATTCTTAGTAGTAGAACAGCAAAACAAACTTCTTCAGGCTTTTTAAATAAATATTGATTTGTTTGTTCTTGGCCTTGCAGAGCTGAATAAATCATGAGTTTTCTTATGCCAGACTGCTGTTTTTGTACATTTACGTTTTTTATTATGCCAGCAAAAATAGTTGGGAATAATGCTTATATCACTCCTACACATCCAGAAGACAAAATGTAGATAGAGTTATAGTATAAATAGTATGAATGCATTTGTCCTATTTTGATTTTATTCTCTAAGCACTGTGGACTGCTGGCTTATTTTAGTAAAACAAATACTGTGAGATAAATTTTTAAAAAAACACACAGGTAAGTTGAGTCAAACTCAGAGTTGAATCTAAAGATCTCTAGAGGAGTAAAACCCACACCATCTGTCTGAACACTGTATGGACATATTTATATTTCGATTTAGCTCAGTTGTAGAGTCAAAACATAGCTAAGGCTGGAAGTTATCTCTGGAGTTCATCTGGTCCAGATCCCTGCTCAAAGCAGGATCCTCAAGAGTAGATTACTAAGGGCCATGTCCACTTGGTTTTGAATATCTTCACTCTACAACCTCCCTGGGAAACTTGTTGCTGTGTTTCGCCACTCTCACAGTAAAAAATCTTTCTTTTTCTATTTAAGTAGAATTTTCTGTCACTGGGTGCTGCTGAGAAAAGCCTGGCCCCATCTACTTTGCTCTCTCAGGTGTTTATATGTGTTGATAGAATCTCACGTGAGCCTTCTCTTCTCCAGGCTGAACAATCCCTGAGTTAATACGTGCAAAGCACCCATGAGGGCCGGAAAAATTAAATGTGACTCCCATAATTTGCAATCCTTCCTGCAGCATTTGCTTCTTGCCCCAAAAGCAGGCTCACAATGCTGTTCTACTTCCTGTGATTTCCCCTGGCACCTTGGATGGGCAAAGTATTGCAGTTTTTCTCCCTGCAGTTGCAAGCAGGGCAGAGTCTGAATTCCAGAATAGTTGAAAGGAGCCATGCTTTGCCATAGAGCCTTGAACACTGGTCACATCCTTCCTTGTTAATCTTTGCTGTATCGAGGAAGGGCAAAATATTCCACCAGTAGCAAAGTATTAAGGTTAACAAAATTGTTCCTAGCTTTTGCAGGTAATTGGGAAAGTTCTGGATCTGAAGAGCTTTAGTGTAAAGTTTGGGTTTTTTTTAACAAAAGCAAAACAGACTTACAGCATGCTGCAGCCGAAGGGCTTCTCAGTGCCTTGCGCCCCTGCAGAACTGAATGTCTGTTAATGAAAATGTCTGGATGATTGTAATAGGTGGGCCACAAAGAAGGACAAGAAATACCCTAAAAGTACCTGTCCCCCTGAGCTATGGGAAGATTATTTCCTAAGCACCCATATTGATCAGGCCCTTCAGGTTGCTGTATGAGAAGCCAAGGATTCATTGGGGAAGAAGATGAAACCTTTTTCTGGAAGTGGAGTTATAGGCCAGGGGTGATAAACCATTCTTCCTGGTGTGTGCAGATAGCTGGGACACCCCTCGAGCACAGGGGCTATGAAAGAAGTTCTCTTCTCTTATTTTTTTATGGGATCTTCTTCAAATTTTGCAAGACAGACATCAGAGGACCTCATGTCCTTCTGGGCCGTTGAAGTGGAGCTGGTTTACTCCAAGGATATCAGAATATTAAGCACACAGAATAGGTAGGAAAGGCACCTGGCAAAAAGATTTAAATACATGAAGTTGATAATGCTTTCCTAGTTTTTTATGAAAATGGCAATTTTTTAACCATGAGAAAAGTCCCCATGGTGATCCCATTACTTACCAAGTAATCCACATTTTAAAGAGCAGAGTATCACACGCTTCCTCAGATTAATCCCATGACTCTTACTCTAACCTTGAAATGTAGAAGTATTGAATTATAAGTGGCTGTCTGTATCTGAATTATGATTTGAATTGTATTTAGAGTTGTGGGCATACTTCCAGGCAATGCTAATGGCATTGAATGCCACTGGACAGTCTTTCGTTACTGCCCTTTACCTCAGAACTGTCTTTGTCGATGTGCCTGGGAAAATCTAGGAGCCTCATACAGCTCATTGGGATTTTTACTACAATAGACTGCTACCACAGTCTTAGAGTAGGGTAAAATTCAGATGACTCAGAGGACTCGATCACCTTCATCTGGTTTTCCTGCATTATGTTGTCAGCATTCTTCTTGTAGGTTAAGTTGCTATTTCATTCAGCAGCTTATTGGCTGCACAAATTGCAGATCATCACACAGAGTTAAAGTGGCAAGATTCCAGCATGGAGCTCTCTAGAATTACCTTTGCTTGAAAGTGATGCTGGTGCTATTCTAAAGTGACTAATTTATGCTTCTGTTAGCCTGTGAATGATGCTGTTTTGTCATTTACCTCATTTAACTAATTTTGTGGGTAGCCATATTGTTCCTTGGCAGCAAATATTTAGACATACTTTTAGATGTCACATGCCTCATAAATATCTGCATAGTAGAATGGTACATATAAAGCAGTGTGACTTAGAAGAATAAAGAAGTCTTGCAAGACAAACAAGATCACTTGTTGTAAATAACAGAATTATAAAATTAGTGGCTAATAAAAGAGCAGTAGCCAATACCCTGTTTACATTTGAATAAAGCTTTTGATCCAGTGTCAAATACAATCATCCTTGAAAACTTAATTCATGCTGGTTTGGATGGGTCATTGTGGATTTGAAATTGACTGAAAGACCACAAGCAAAGCTAATTGTAAATACTAATAAAAGACTGATGTAGGAACTGGCTTTATTTATGATCTTCATTAACGATCCAGAAAAGGCAGCTAACTGGATAAGAATTACTTTGGCTTTTGAACTGAGGCAAGTGCCAAATAACCATACACAGACAGAGGGAAGTATGAAGACGGCTCAAAAGATTAAAAATGAGCTAAAATAAGGTTTATTTTTAGCAGTACAAGCACATGTATCTGGGGAGAATTCTTTCTAATGCTTATCCTCTATGCTATGAAGAAACCGAGATTCAAGTAAGCTGAATATGACAGGGCTTGAGTTACTCGTATTCAGTTTGCATGAGTGTTAGTGTGTTGTCAGCATGTGTGCTGCATCATTTCTTGTACATCTGGATGTAACACGGTAGCACATCAGAGTTCTACACTTACTTTAATGTAAATTAATGTTGCATTTCTTTATGTTTGTTCTGCATGGGAATGAATAGCTAATATAAATGAAAAGTCATAACCACTCCTGATAGAGGTTAACACAACATGGCAGGAGGTCCATGAAATTTTTGGCTGTCTACACAGATGTACCACACAATAGAGACATTATAGAATCACTCTCTGTGATTCTTAAGGCCTTTCCATTGCCTAAAACCCACTCTGGGTGCCAAAACCTGCAAGTTCTATAGTCAAAACTTTCCCCTACTGCTGACTAAGGTTGGATGTGCCTAAATGTCCAAGGCACGTAGTTTATGCCCTTGAAGTCTTCTGGGAATCTTTTGATAGGCATGCAAATCCTGAGAGTCCTGCATTGTGGGGCACATAAGCCATGTCAGAATTCATAAGCTAATGACTGCATCACTTAAAATCCACAGAGCTCTGGTGCAGATTTATAGTGCTTTCTTTTCTCCATGGCACTTAACCAACTCTTTCCAATTGCCTTCCCACAGCAGTGGCAGTTTGCACTCACCTGCTGCAACTCTTCTCCATCTCCTCCAAAGTAGGTTTTAAAGCTGCAGCTGGGGAGCACATCCCACCTCGCTCCTCTCTCCCTATTGCAGTCTCTCCCAGCTTGCTGAAGCTGCTTTTCTTATAGAACCCCAGCCACTGGGGCCCGATGTGACATAAAAGTGAACTGAGTACCATGTTTTTTCTCACTAGCAAGGGCAGGATGTGTTCACCTCTTGTCACCCGTACAGGTTTTAAGACCAGACTGGGCACTGAGCAAATTACAGTCAAAGTGTGGGCCATGTTATCTTCCTTTTTATATGCAATAACCTTGACATTTCGTTGCTAACCTGGTGATTCAAATTCACATCCTTTCTTTTTCTGACATAGTGCAAGAATTTAAGCTGATGCCTCTAAGCTGAGTGTGCTGATGGATAGAGCAAGTCTCTCTTATTGCAGCTCTGATTGAAATTACTTATATAAAATTACTCAAATTTACTTCAGAACAGAGCCTGGAGGGACGTGCCCCAAACTCCAGGTTCCAAAATCACTATTTCTTTCTCATCTGAAGTGTAATGGAAGAGACACGTTAACTGCAGAACAGCTTTAACAGTTTACAAACTTTATTACATACAGCACAACATGGACATTGTCCAAACAGTTGAATGCTTCCGCTTGCTTGCACTGAGGAGCACAGTAGTATACAAACAAATCATTATTCTTCAGAATCTGTTTCTAATGCTCCATCTGGTTTAATATTTTGTACCGGTACTAGATGACTCAGAGTAGCTGCACGGAAGTCTGCGGAAAGTAATTTTGAAATGTGTTTTCGGTGACATGCCTAATTTTAAGGGCTGGTTTTATGCTCTAAAGGACAAGGGTTTACCTTTCTTCCTGAACTGTTGGGCTGAGTTCTGGGAGTTGATAGTATGACTTGGCCTTGTAACATCTGTCAGTAATACATCTGTTCTTATGTTGTAATATTTGATTAGTTAAAACGTGATAAAATATTTGTTTGAACTACACAGGCTCTGAAGAATTGTGATATAATTCAGTTGGAGTAGTGGGGCTGTTCTAGCAGTTAACCCAAAAATCTTTTTTAAAAAGTCTCATTGTAGGTTCAGTTGTTTTATTAAAATTCCACAGTGCAACTAGACTCAGCTAAATGTTACATAAATACATTCCCTAGCTTCTTTGAGTCTTGGGTGAGCAGAGACATATTTTGTCTCGAAACTTGCTGCTTTTCATAAGCTATCATTTTGTTCTTGTAATACAAGATAAAATAATGTTTTGATTTTTTTATCACATTAATTACCTCCTGTCCAGAAAATAAATGTTGCAGTCTTTTTAGCTTCACTTCTTAGGAGAATATCTTACTTGTCTCTAAAATATCTGTTTCTGCTCAGGGTTTTTTTTATTTTATTTTATTTTGATAATGGGAGAACAGACCTAAAGAAATATCAAAAGAAAGCACAAAGCAATGACTGTTAAAGTAGCTTTTTAACAATCATTTCAGTATTACTCTCATGCATCATAAAACTTTGCTTTCTACAATTCTACAGTACACTTAAGCAGAGTTTTTCACTAAGCTGTTCACAGCACTATGCAAGTTGCCACGTATAGTTCAGGTCCTTCTTTTCCATGAGTGTAAGATTTTAAGAAGGTCAAGGACTCCTCTAAGGTACTGAACTGTTAACAACTGTGCATGAATTATATAGCCACTATCAGGGAATTCCATGCATTCCCGTGCAGCATCTTAATATGTAAAACCAAGCTTTTATTGGTTTTAAAAGGGGAAAAACTCCACAACACTGAAAACATTGCAGTTTGGAGCTTCTAACACTGGCAGTAACTGTGTTCTTTTTCTTGAACCTTAATTTGAAACAGACGAAGAAAAGAATAGTATTTTGCTTCTCCATGCTTCTCTCATTCATCTCTGCACAGTAACGGTTTAGCATAGTAACAAGCTATAAAGTCTTTTATGGATGGTTTTCCAAATGCTACTTTCTGTAGCAGAATTCATTAGCATTCAGTATGACTGGTTCTGTGTTGGGAGTGAAATAAAGTTTGGGTAGAAGAGCATAAATGGAGTCTCTGTCACAGACTTTCCTCTCAGCCGCTGTCCTCTGTCGTATTTTTTTGGTTCTGACACTTCTGCCATGAGGCTTTGAGAAGGCATATCTGTTTTCTTATGTAGTTTGCTAAGCCTGTGAATGAAGTATGCTCACTTTTGTAGAGAGACAGGAGATCTGAACACTTGGAAAATAAGCCTAAAAACATTGGAGGTAGGCTGGAAATTGTTCCATGGGGAGAATAAAAGGACTGGATAATGATGAAAGATGAGGAACTGAGTATCTTTAACCTGAAGAGGAAAGAAACATAAGGCTGCTTAATAAAGTGCAGAATGAAGTCTTTGTCTTCCTGTGTTTCAAACGTACCCAGCATATTTTGTGAGTTGCAGCCATGTGAACAATGCTAAACAAAACACCAAGGAAGGCAAAAAAAAGAGGATCACGTAAGTTTGATACCCAGCAATCTACTTCATACGTATAGGTAGAGGTGTGCAATTGCTTACATTGTAATATTTGGTTAGTTGAAAAGTGATAAAATGTTTTTGACAGGTTTACTGAAGGCCCAAACCTGCAGTCTTTACAGAAAGTATTTCCCTCTGGACAACAGTGGAAATCTCACCTGTGTTCTACACTCACAGCTGCATCTGTGTACTGTGACCTAGCATAACTGAATGTTGAGTGAGATCAGATAGTTCTGTCCAGTACATTTTGATCCTGGGTGTATAAACTGCAATCTTTGATTTTATTTTTAGGTTTTTAGTTCCTCAAACAATGTATTTGCAGTAAGTAGCAAAGAAGCAAGAGTGTAAAGCTGTGCCTCAACACAAAATATAAGCCATTATTTGGAATTCTAGCTGCAGGAGAGTGGTGACTCATGCCTCAACTGAAATTTTTAATCCTCTTTCATTTAGATATGGAAGATGTTCTATTGGTCAGCTCGTCACAAGAAACAATCTCCTTGAGAGTATTTGTTGCCATGAAGCAAAATCCTTCCAAGACTTCCAGGAAGAGCTACTGCTTGTAAATGCAGCTTTATTCAGTAGAGGCATAAAGTGTATACAGCCTTGAATGGAAGAAAAAGTAAAAAGAAAAACCCAATTATTTTTATTGTGTATTAGTCATGCACTCCACATTGGTGCAGAGCAATGAACAAAAACACATCTGCTAGTCACTTCCCACCAAACTCACTGAAATGAGAGTAGGCTGAATCCTTGAAGAGTTAAGATGTTTGCTCAGCTGTATCTGTTTTCTCTGCGCAGTTTCCATAAGCAAGGTTAGCATCTTACCCTGTCAAGCAGGCCATATTCCTATGGTCTCAATCTTTAAAGGCTACCTCATACAAAATTATTATCAGTCTCAACAGTTTGATTGTGAGCCAGCCCCACAGTTTTGTTGGCAAGTCATGAATTAAAAAGAATTTACAAGAATGCTTACATGGCATAGAAACTGTAGTTTATTGACCTGGTTACTAAGTGAATTATTGGACTCCATTCATAGGGGTCATGAAATTGCTCCATGTTTATATCTATGTTAGATATTACACCAAATGGTAAAACTTCCAGCATTTCTTATATAATACATTGCAGGAGTAACATCCGCAAGTCAAGACTCATTCAGGTCAGTGAGGACTTTGATATTAAAAGCAGTAAGCATGATCTAATAGGTGAAATGTTTTGGACAAATTGAAAAAACTAAATACTACATGAGACTGAAAAGGCTCTTTTGCTTTTCTGTCTCTCTGAGTGATTAAGATGATGGTATTAAGTAAGGTGAATTTAACTATGAATTTAACTCCTTAGAGATATTGTTAAGGAACTAGCAATCAATCTTTCTGCGTCCCCATCCTAAAATTTTAATTTATTGTATTACGTAGTTGCTTTCAGTGTAATCTTTTAGTTTTATGCACCTTTTTTGTGATCTCACATGAACAATGTAATTACTGCGGTTGAAGAAAGTGAAGGTTTAATGTTATATACAATCGGAGCATGAAAATGGTAAGGAAACTGTAAAAAGTTGTGCAGCTTACAGGTTCTCTGCGGTAATATGGTCAGAGAGATGCCTTAGAGAAGGGTCAGTAGAAAAACATTTAATCATCCAAATATGCTATATGCAAACTGCTGACTGTTTTCTCTAGGCAGGTACCACACTGAATTTGGATGTAGACCGCTCTCTTCAGATGCAGCTAACATACCCTGTGGGACTCGGGAGCTCTTTCACTCTTTTATGTGTCTCTCCCTCCTCTCTTTACAGCTTTTCCCTCTCTCCTAGGGCCAGTTATGCCAACCCATCTCTGTTTTGTGGCACCTTTTTGCAATGAAGCACCCAGCTGGCCCTTCCCAGCTGAGGCGAGGAGTGTGAGAGTTAGCAAGCCACCGAGCACATAGCCTTTACCAGTAGAGATCACTACAGCAGTACAGTTTTGTTAAATCAGGTGTATAAAGTGATATGCAATGCTCTTGTTCCTTTGTCTTTCTTAACTAAACATCAGTTTAAAGGAACTTTATCAGTTTTCCATAGAAAACTAGACTAAGTTTCTCAGGGCTTACATTTTGGAGATGAACCAGAGGTTTCCTCGTTTCCTCTTAGCCCTTGCAGCAGTGCTTTCCAGTGCCCTATTTCTCTTCTATATTTAGTGGCACCTTCAAAATTAACTATGTCTTCATGAATTTGGCAGCAGTACAACTCATAATCTTAAGAGGTCCTGGCATGAACATTTCTCTTTGCACATTTATACTCCTGAGAAGTAAATACATTACATTTTATTAGATCAGTGCCCTTTCAGATGCTGAGCACTCTCCATTCCAGATAAGTAAAGAAATGAAGGAATGGAAGTGTCCAGTTCTTGCTGGAAACCTTCAGAGTCTTAAAATAGGGCTTAAAAACTTACTTTGTTTTACAGATACAGTTGCTATTTTTGTTTGTAGAACTGTAAGCTTTGGTCAGCTTACCTGTGAATATTAGCCTTTAATGACAGACTGGAGATCAGTTTCTGCCCATTTTATGGTGACCTACAAATGTGTACAAACAGTAATAAATTCATTTTTCCAAGGAGTGATCTGCCTAAGTTTCCAGTAGCAAGTGACGCTGCCCAGTTAATAGGACTTGCATTGGTTTTGAGTTCTGACTACAGCCACTGCCGTGATTACTGCAGTGTTTGGGGAGGCTCTCTCATCCATGTTAAAAAGTTTTTATCTTTTGCAAAGGCTGTTTTGTGAGTCCAGTTTTCTGCTGCTCTGGAGCTGGAAGAATGGATAGCACTTCTTATGTCTCTGCATAGGTCACATGCATCAACCAGTTCAAGCATCGGGGCAGCTTTGCTACAAGAAATGTCTGTGGAACAGATGAAGGTATGGATTCACTTCCAGTGAACCAGCAGACGTGCTGTGAACAGGAAATAAGTTGATCCAAAATACACGGGCACAGCAGATGTTCTTTGCTTACTAGTGTAAAAAAAGGAGATGTGATCCTGGGGCAGCACAGCTACAACACACTGGGCTGCCTGCTACTGAAACAGGAGTGCACGGTGCCCAGCTTGGAAGGTGTTTATCATCATGACACAGAATTGTCAGGGTCACATATCTGGAGAGCAGGAGAAGAGATCTTCCATCAGGATATGACAGCTCAGTGCTGCAGTTTTGGCATGAGCTAACTACAGGACTTGTGTACTGATGTATTTTCTGGCTGAGACTAAATGGAGTCAAAGGATTTCCCACTGTTGAAGAGGTTTTTCCATGATTAATCTTTCTCCAACCTGTGTTGGGAGTATAGATGGAAGGAAAGCGGTATCTGTGCAACACTAATCTCTGACTCATTTGCTGCTGTCATAAACTGCCCCGATTTCTGGTGGAGGAGTGTTTCACACACAGGAGCTCCAAACAGGGTTTTAGATCACAGAAAGGTAGTCACTGATACATCCATTTTGGTCAATTTCCAGAGCTTCTGCCCCCAGAATGGCTCAGCAATCTGTTATGAGGCTGGTGGAGAATAACAAAGGGAAAAAAGAATAATTTTACTTTTTTATTGAAAAAAGTTGGGGTAGAATTCTGTAAAGTAGAAATAAACCTCTCCAGGCAGCACTGGGTTTGTTTCTCAGTTAATTTGCAAATCTTGTATTTTTACTGTTTTTAAACATGCTTTTCAATTCATGCTCTTGAATTTGGGTGAAATTCTAGGGAGAGATGCTTGAAATTAAATTTTTGGCTCTCTGTGGTAACTCTAACCCTCTTAACTAGGCCAGACGAGAACATGCAGCTGGAGTGCAGATGGCTGCCATTTGAAAGCCATAAGACAGGAGTGCATCCCAGGGTAATTCACTTCTTCTGTGATGGGACTTGTACTCCTGAGCAATTCCCAGCTGTCTTTGCTGTTGACCAGACACATTCAGCTGAAGTGTATTTAAGGCTCTCAACAGGCAGACTGATACCTCCTCAGTCGTGTTGGTTATCTAAACTGCTCTGCTCTTGGATTTGTTCTTGATATCCTTCCTGCTTTACTTTTTTCAAGTAAAGAGGGTGATGAGAACTTCTGTTTTCCTTCCCAAGATCTGGGAGAACTGCTATATTAGAACTAGATAGCTGTGTACAGCCAAACCCTGGTGCAGCTAATGGAGAGATGCTGGGGCCCGTCATTAATTGCAGGTGAGATAGATAGGAGTTAATTGCAGTGAAGATAGATAGGAATGAGAAACAGAGTCTAACCTGAGAAATTCATATTTTCCCTCTCTCTTCATTGACCCAGGATAGAGGGCGCTCAAAAGACGGCCAACTACTGTTTTTCCTTGAAGCTCTCTAGTGTTTAAGTTGAATTAAAGTGAATAGAGATGCTCTTTGCATTTGACCAACTGAGTAAGAGCCCCAGGTGCTCTCAGCCAGCCTCATAGCTACAGTAACAGTTGTGCTCCATCCTTTTCTGCAACAGTTCATTTCTAAGGGTGTCTGAAATTTTCCCCTTCTGAAGAACAGATTCAACACCAGAATTTCATGGATTATGTGCTATACAGTCCTGGCAAGTGAAACTTGTGGAAATTTTGTTGTCTGTTAGCAATAACGAAGTGCTGCATTGTTTTCTTTACCATTAATCTGATCAGGAATCGGGAATAAATCCAGCCTTCAGTTTCTGGTTGGACTCAGGATTAGTGACACATGAAAAAGGCCGGGACTGTCATTGCTGTTTCCATGCTGCAGAGGTAAAGAGCAGGCCTCAACCCCCTCCAAATTTATGTGCTAAAACCAGGCAATTACAATGGGATCAGTGGTCTATTTTACTCAAGATGGCAGTCAAGTACCATTTTCGAATGAACTGACACAACCATACTGGTATTTGTGCTGAGTCTATATCCACTGCCATGTGTTAATATGAGAAATTTGGGAAAGTAGGCTCTGTAGAAAGTACTATTCATGGTCCTGTTACAGTATGAAACATACTGCATTAGCAACAGTATCAGTGTTACTTCAGGAACTGATTTGATTGCTTGAACAAAGTTTTTAGGAGATTTAAAAAATATTTTTAGTTAGTTAGTTAGGTAGTTAAAGAACGGTGTACTTGACACTGTTCATAAGGAAAGCAGACAGTTGTGCATTTGGAGCTGGGTTTCCCATCGTGCTGCAGGAGAGGCACATCAATCAAACTGCAATAACACTAGAGGGAGGGAGGCACCTCTGTCTTTCTACCTGCTACCTTTCCATGGCTTCAGGTGTTAGTATCATCTGAAAGAAGAAACATTTGGCCATGATGCCACACAGAAAGGTCCACACACAATCTGAGCTCCTGTATTTGGTAGAAAAAGATCAAGCTTAAGGAGTGAACTTAAACATCCTGCAGTGCAGTAAGGTATCATTAAATCACCAAGTTGACTCCAGCATCTTTCTGTTTGAGTCAGCTGTCCTGCTGAACACAGACGTGTATCTTTTTTTACAGCAATTTTTAGTATTATAACTAATTCACAAGCTCCCTCTGCTGGGCTTCTGGTGTAGGAGACTGATGGCAAAGCTGCTGTTGGGCTGTTTGTAGACTGACCCATTTTTTACAGCTTCTTTTTCGCACTTTCTACAGCATCAGACAAAGTGTATGATCAAGTTCATGTAAATGGCTTTTTAGAAGTGTGTTAGCAAGAGATTTGATATGTTAGATGCATATTAATGGTTTTTATATGCATGGAAGAAGACTTTTTTCCACAATAATGTAAGTATAGCTTTTACCTCCTGAAATTACTGATGCATCTATAAAGAGATAATGATACTTGGCATTCAGTAATGCTTTCTTTTACTTACATACCGGAAAGAGCTCTAAGAAAATAAATACAGATATTTTTTTAAAAAACTTGAAGGCTTACAGTCCTCAAATATATTCAATACATTATGCAGTTTTATGTAGCAGTGGTTCTCAAAAGACGAATCATGAGCCAAGAGGCTTGTAGCAAGCATTTAGAAGAATGCTTGAGTGCTGAAAATGTTCCTGTAATCAGAAGCAAAGACATGCTAGACCTAATCCTCAAGGTAAAAATTTCTGTCTACAGTTTTTGAAACACATATCTAGGGCCCAGCATTGTCATAACCAATGTATTATGAAATTTCTCTTAGTAGATTAAAAAAGTTGTGATATTATGTAGTTTCCTCTAAACAAGCTCAGATTAATAAAGACTGCTAATAACAGAAAAGGACAATGTTCTGTGATTGCTGTATACATAGCACTACCTTTCTGACTTTTAACAGGGTTTTACTTAATGAAGTACCTGCCTTAAATAATTCACAAATCTGCAGAGCGCTTTAATAGAAGAAGGCATAGTGTATGCAGTGGCAAAAGAGAAAAACAGACTTTAGAAACAATCACAGTGGCTTTTTTACTATAAGCAGGGTTCTGAGGCATAGGCAGTAGTACAAATACTAAGTATCATAGTGCTGCTGAAGTGTTTTGCTTCAAGTAAAAAGCGTGTGGGAATGCAGCTGTCACCAGTGTGAGTGGAATAGTCATGCAGCAAACACTACCACTGGATAACGGTTTAAAACAGAAAATAAAGAACTCCACCCACCAATTGATAGAGAAATTGCACAGGACATGTAGAATGCATGTATTCCAAACTCTGATCTAGTGAGGAAACTAAAATGAACACTTCTAATGTGAAAGGATAGGTTGCGGTGACTTTAAAAATACAAAGAGTTAGGTGAAGCATTAAACCACCAGCAATATATCTCTTAGTGTCAGTAGTCTTTTGGCCAAGTACTGACATGATAAAGAATAATCTTACCTACTGTGTGGCCAGCTCATATTAAATGACATTCAATCAGTTTCTCAAAAAATGTATCTATCTCAAGCATGAAATTTTTTCATGGGTAGCATATTCTTATACTGGCTTTATTCTTCATCAAAGCATCTGACAGTTTCCAGCAGAGGACGTGATACCAATATGCAATTTATCTTATTAAAGCCTTTGGGCTATTTCTTTGCCATCCCTAATTAAACATCTTGCTTCAGTAATTCCCAAGGGCAAGGAGGCATTGCGGCCACACTAAAATGGAGGTAAACTTTGTCGAACCACAGCTACACCGTCTATTGTTATGATTAATATATTCTATGATTGTTGGTTTGCTCACCAATTTTTAGCTGTTTTATTAAAGATATTGCAAAGGAGCATAGAGACACTGCGCAGATTTTAGTTGTTGGCAAGGTGAAAGAAAGCTGAGGAGGTTTTAACAGAGATTTGGTTGAAATAAAATGTAGCAAGCCAATTGAGATCCTAAATTTTCTTATTTAGCTATTAGTCAGGACACATCTTCTACCTGCCTTATACGTACAGGTCAGTCAGGTTATTTTATTTTCCATTTTCTTTGGTAATAGGAAAGTGAGTCAGGATGGGTTGATTTCTAACATCCATTCTAATCACTGTTTTAAACAATATTTTTTCATCTGGCTTTGCCTGTGGGCTTTTTTTTTCATTCTGAAAAACAGGTGGTGTTCCATATTTCCTTACGTCTGCCAAAAGGCTATACTATGCATACACTTAAGTGATCACAGAGCTTGAGGATTTGACTTTTTATGCTTACTTTATATTTTAAAATGGTAAACAGTGCATTTCTTGCTCGCTGATACTTCTTTATGCAATATTGTGTTAGGCTGGATTTGGGTAGATGTTTAAATCCATTTAAAATAGTCATTAATTCAATTTAAAAATTTAATGCATTGTACATAAAAATAAGCTTAGCAAAACTTGGTTTGTATTGAAATCCAGTTGATTTATTAAGTAAAGGAGCCATCACATAGAGAAAATGAACTGATATGATTTTTCTAATCAAGGTGCCTAGTATATCTTATCCTTCACATTTATTGGTAAAGAATTACCTTATTAATTGTTTTACAGAATTTAGGATTTGGAGGACTAGGTCCAAAACTGCAAGATGGTAAAATCAGAGCTCTGGAGAAAATGTGGTGTGTCTCTCCAAGTCTCTGTTTTCCTCATTTGCTTAGGATTTAAACTGTTTCTTTAAATTCAGTGAAGCAAAACCAATTTGTTTAAAAATTACTGGAAATGAGTGAAGTCTCCAGATGTTAATGGCTTATTTTCTTCTGCTGCATTTACATTAAAGAGCACTAATCATGATCAGAAGTAGGTTCTTCTCCATGTTGTACGAATATCATAGTCATTTGGAGCAGCTGTAATAAAATGCCTTCTTATCAGGGAGCAAGGTAGGATAGACAAGATTTTTCGCCTGTTAGTTTTCAGTCAAGTTCTAAGTGACATTAATTATCTATAGCATTTTTTAACTGCCAAATGAGAGAATGTAGCTTATAGCAGATGTTGACTCCATACTTAATGCTAACAGTATTTTTTACACTTGAAGAAGAAATTATAAATCCTATGATAATACAAATTATAGCAAAACCAAATGTGTTCAGAAATATTTTAAAGATATTGTCTTGACATTCCAGTCAGTTTTAGGATTACTATTTATCTTGTCAAGGCTATTTCTACAGCCTTTTTTCTTTTTTCTGCCTCATTTTTCATGTTTTCTTTCTCAGTTCTCTTTTCATAAGTTGAAATATATTCTTCCAAAGTATAGCTGCTATATAGGATTTCCCTTAAAACCAAAGCACTACTTCAACTAAATGGTGTTAATGACCTAGGTATTGGTTGTAACTGTAATATAGGGATATACAGAGAAATTGCAGATGATATCAGTGAGTTGCATATCATTAGAGCTGTAGGGAAAACCTGTAAAATCAATTCCTCACTAAATGTTTTCAGTCAATAAATTGGAAAAGTTCACATTTGGTGAAATACTTGATTTGTCGATCTTACTTTTGACATGACTAACAGGCAGGCATTAATAATTTCTTAGGATTGCATTAAAGGCAATGTTGACCTGTTCGTGATTATAAAGTCCCATAAATATAGCTGGCCTCTCTTCATAAGTAGCAGTCTTGCACTTAATTTTTCGTAGCATTTTCTTGAAGTAAGAAGGCCTGATTCTTTTACTAAGATGTTTCTGAACCCCCATATGTAGTATTGATTTTCAATAAAATGTAGTACCCTCTTCCATGCTTCCTCTTTTTTATATTGTCTTGAGAAAAATCTGTCTAGCTGAATATGTCCCAATAAAGCCTGTAACATTTCCTTCTTTTCTCTTCTCCTTTATCTTCTCATAATGTCTTTTCCTTCAGTCTGGAGGCTGTTGTTCCACAGCTTGCCTGAAGCTTGTCAGCTTCCATGAGTGTGATGGATCTCTGGGAAAGAAGAGCAGGAGCTCTTAGTGGGGCTCTTTTCACCTTAGCTGTGCAGCTAAAGATTTGACATTCACTTTCCTGAGATGGGATGAAACTCTGGTTTCGAGAAACATTATGTAAATTTATGGTTTTATGTAAGGAACTTCTAAGAATGATGTATATTACAGCATGCTCATAAGATTAAAGGCAGTACTTTCTTTTGTGCAATAGCAAAAAAAAGCAGAGTCTTGAAAAATGTCTAAATAAGAAAATTATTATAATAGGCTTGATATTTGTTTTGATGTTTCCATTTAGGTGCTGACCCCCGCACAAATAAAATCAATTTGCCTGGCCATACTAGAATCAGGAAAACAGTATGCAGTGAAGAAGAGGAAACCATTCCCACTTATGTATTCCTACTATGGAACGGAGTATCTTGGTGAGTAAAACACACTGACTACTTTGAAAGTGAAGCAGTGTGTAGATGCTGACCCAGTGGATGCTTCAGAAATAAAATGTATAAAAACCATAATGTAGGATTTCTCTTGACTAAGTTGGGGCCATCCAACCTCCTAAAACTGCTAAATGGGACTGAGGAGCTGGAGGGAAGGACTGATGCTGCATAGTGCTGAAAACCATAAGAGGAGGCGCCTGTGCTGCACCAGGGCAGCAGCAGGCAGCAGCTTAATTCCCTCTCCTTGCTGCCCTAGTAAATCTGCCCTTGCCAGATGGAGACAGAGAAAGTTTTGTTGCCCATGCCTGTGGGGAGAAGACTACGAGAGAGATATGTCAGAGGATGTTATTTGTAAGCTGCAGATGCCACGCAGGGACTCACAGAGTTGTTTTGATCATAGCAGTTCAACTCAAGTGTATGGTGAGCTCCCTTGTGAGCAGCTTATTTGGAGCTCACCCGGAGCAGTGGTAGAGGGTCATTCAGCAGGTCCCTAGTGGGGTCCTCGAGGCATGATATCACACTGCAGAAAGCGTGAGATTGGTTTGAAGATGTTAGTGTGCTCTCTGGCAGGGGAACAGAGGGAGGAGTCACAGAGTCATGAGGCTCCACAGACCCTGGCAGGTACAGACAATTCTTGCACTGAACTTTGGGTTTTCACTGACTGATACTGTGAGTCAGTAACTGGAAATACCATTTATGGTGCAGTTTCAATTTGAGTTCAACAAAGACTTCAGAATAGTGATCCAGATTCAGTAGTGTGACAAGAAGAATAACATCTTGGAACAGTGCTCAGTTGAGGTTCAGTGTTAACTTCACACACTTGAGTCTCATTCACATCAGACTGAGACCAGACAAAATTTATACGTATTTTGCATAGCTTGGGGAACTGCAAAAGACAGAAATAGTAACAAATCATAATGTCATGCACCTAAAAATCTTATATTCCAAGCACTATTGTAATACGCGTAAAGACGAAAGAGCTATGGACTTGACAAGGAAATCAGTCTCAAGAGAAAGCTGCTGTGAGATGGAGGTAGGATCTACACATACCCTCTCTCTTTGACTATTGCTATTCTTTACAGGTGCAGCACATGGGCTTTCATCGATCCTCCAGATGTTGCTTTCCTATTACGAGTACCTACAGCCAGCAGATCAGGAGCTTGTGTGGCAAAGCGTTGATTTTCTTATGGACCAAGAACAGAATAGCAATTGGCCTCCTGAGCTGGGAGAGACAATCGAGCGGGAGAATGAGCTTGTACACTGGTGTCATGGAGCTCCAGGTTCTTTTCTTATTGATGCTATGAACAGCCAGATGCTGGTCCCTTTGCTTTTCTGTGTTAGGTGATTCCATGTAGAAGATAATCTGGTTAAATTTGACTGATCTTGACATTTTATTAGATGCAAACTATTTGGTCTGCAGTTAAGAGTGTTTTGTTTATTATTGAAGCAGCTGGAAGGATAGATTTTCTTTTGCTTTAAAAGCATAGGTGATCACAGATGAAAGAATTCTGGTAAATTGTATGTGTTCCACTCTTGCTCCCTTTAGTGACAAGACCTCAAAGAATGGTACAGCTGAGTCGAAAGGCAGCATATGGCTGGACAGAGAAATAGCATGAGAAAGAACACAGATACAGACAAATCTGTGAGTTTTGGGAAGGCCTTCAGAATACCTTCCCTCCCCTCCAGAATCAAAGTTTAAGCTGCACTTATTAATTACATGGATAATGCATTAATTTGACCCAAATATTTTCAGGTGAAATGGAAGTTTGCATTAGCAAGAGTTGTTTTTTTCTGAAAGTCATCCACGTAAAACTGCTTTTCAGAGTAAAGCAGTTTGGGCACAGGAGTTAAGGCTGATATCTGTCAGTTCAGAATCTAATTCTATACCTTAACAATTATGGCAAGTAAAGCTCTAATATTGAAATTGCTTTTTTACCCCCAGGCAGAATTTGATTGCTTATCAGTCATATTGGATTGGTAACGTGAACCTAGAAGGTTTCAGAAGAACTTACTTTTATTAAAGAATACCCATGAGTATTGATGCATTGCTTTTAAAGGTGTTCTATTTAAATTTCAAAAAGTACATTATAATTAACATCCCTTAAAAGTGCTTTCTGCTGATGCATTTTCTTGTTGTTGGTATGATTAAGGAACAAGCTTCTTGCTCTCAAACTGTAATAAAGTCAAAATAGCTTTTGCTTACCGACCTTATTTATTTTTAAGAGGGAAAAAAAACTTCCACAGCCTGGCTGGCCTAGTGATGAAACCTGCAGGGAATTTGCCCTCATTATTTCAGTATCTTGAAGGTGGCCTTTGACTTGAGTTTAACTGTTAGTGGAAACATACATAGTGAGACTTGATCAAAGTGACAGAGTCCCAATGAGCATAAAGAGGAGGCATTTAGAGATATGTAAACCCATTAATTCCTATTCTTCCCCAGAAAATCCTGTATCTCATCACTGTTCTTGGGTAATAATACTCATGTAGTTTAAAAGAACACCTTTCAGCTACCTCAGCATGTATTATATTCAGACCACAAGTGAGCTATTCTAAATATTTCCTTAGGTGCTTGATTTGGTTATGCATTCTGTTAAGGTTACCATGAACTGAGATGTGCAGTGATCTGTTGAAGATTATGATTAATTTATCTGAAACACTTCTAAAAATAAGCCAATTAGCGCTTTTTTTTACCGAAGTTATTATGCATAACTGTTTATAACTAGAATAAAGCAGCTGAGAAAAAAAGCAAATTTATTTTTCTCATTCAGTAAAACAATGTATCAGTTGCCAATATAAGAAATAATCTTGCCTATCCTTGTGTTTCTATCAGTTTAAGTAGGTGAGGTGAGTGAGGATTTGAAACCAACAGAAGACTATGTTGAGAATTTACTGTTCTAAGGGCAAAAATGTGACTGCTGTTTGTTAATGTAAACCCTGACATTTAATAATGCATTGAAAAGACTGAAAGCGGTGTTGTCACAGGGAGTAGAAAAATACATCTTAGGGTATGCTTTTTAGCATACTAGATGGTCTGTCCTGCATATGTAGCATATAGATATGTAACGCTGACATGTGTAGAGCACAAGACTGCAGTTTTTTATTGTGTTGATCTTTATTTCTTATGTGTTCTACAAAACCCTTGGCCTACTTATTACAAAAGACAATCTCACTGCTGTTTTTGTAGGCATTGCATACCTGTTTGCCAAAGCTTACCTGGTTTCCAAGAAGCCTCAATATCTGGACACTTGTATCCGCTGTGGAGAGCTAACTTGGCAGAAAGGCCTATTGAAGAAAGGGCCAGGAATATGCCATGGAGTGGCTGGTAGTGCTTATGTGTTCCTGCTGCTGTATAGGCTCACCGGAAACTCGAAATACATATACAGGGCACAAAGGTTAGCATTCCTGCCTTTCTTGATTCAGGGTAATACTGGAAAGTTTCAGGAACGTTTACAAAGCTGCTCAGAGTCCTTGATCACCACTGTCAGCCTCACATGCAATTCTAGCTCTGAGTTGTGGGGCAGGCACACTCTGCCAGCAGCCCTGCAGTTCTGCCTCCAGACAGCCGGTGGTGGGAAGAAGTATCAGGTTGTCCCAATCTCCTTCCCTCTCTGCTCCTAAGTCTGTGCTCTTCTGGAGGGAATCAGGATGGATGGGGAAGAACAGCACACATCCAAGTCTCATCCTAACATGAAGTCAGAACAGCCAAGCTGTGTACCCAAGTCCAGAAGCAGAGTAAAATGTGATGCTATTTGTTATATTAATTTGTTTTGGTTTTCAGAGCATTTAACACTCTTACGTCTAAACATGGAAAACAAGCATAGGTTCTGCTTTGCTGTTATTATACTGGTTTTTAATTTACTATTCCCAGCTTTAGCCAGTTTGACATGGCGCTGTTCATCTTAGCTAATGGGGTTAATTCTATTTTGTCCTGATGGAACCAATTATATCCCACTAAAAATTATGCCACAGTGGGGCATATATCTTTAATTTTATTTCTCTACTTTACTGTGCATGTTTGAAAAGACAGTATTCAATGTTTGTTACTGTTTTCCTATACAACATAGAACAATGACGGGAAGAGGTATAGTAATTAGGGTGACTTATTGTCATCCATTTGCTACGAAGTGAGAACATTTTATTTTAGTTATTTCAGCATTACAGAATTTGTTGCATTGATGCAAAACATCGCTTACATCCTGCTGAAATAACAACCAAGATAAAATTTGTTAAAAAGTATTTGTTTAATAGTATGTCTCACAGAAATCAGAAAATGTTTATAACTCTCAAAGAAGCTTAACACATTTACAGTTTGCAAAGGCTCAGCTTTTCTAGATCTCATGGACCTCTGTTTACTGTGGAGAGTGTAAAATTTCCACATCAGTTTAAATAATGAACATTCTATTTTTTAATCATTGACTGTTATTTAAATGATGCTTTCAAACAAACATACAGAGACATCAAATAATAACAAACTCTTTTCTTTTCCCCCCCTGTTTCTTAGGTTTGCAGAGTTCTTATTTACAGAAGAATTTAAGGCTGGTTCCCGGGCATTAGAAAGTGTATATAGTCTGTATGAAGGCTTCTCGGGAACCGTGTGTTTCCTGACTGACTTGCTGCAACCCAATCAAGCTGAGTTTCCTCTCTTCAGTGTCTTTGTCTAGAGAGAAACATTCTCCAAGGCCACATCCTAGCGGTGATGGGAGAGGGCACTGCGGTTTTACTTATTTGTCAAGAAAGGCTATTTACAAAACAAGCCAGTGGTACCACTAACACTAGCCTTAACATAGCTGGGAGTCAGATGAAAACAAAAATACACTGGGGCTTTGGGAGGGAAGTGTGTGGTCCAAAAAAATGGGTCAGTGAAAAAAAATAGGGGAAGTGATTGAATCTGATGGGGTAGATATTTAGCTGTAATAAGAAGCAAAATGTAATTATTCAAGTGAGAGGGAAAGGGGAATTATCAAACTTTTAATTTAGTGGTTACACAGAAGAAAAAAAAAGAGGCAAGCTAGAATTACAGGGACGTGCAAAGAAGAAACAGTGATGCCTCCAGAAGGTTTTAAAGAGATCTGCAAAAAAACAAGTCTTCGTGCAGCAATGCACTTATTGGGGAGAGTGTCGTAGACGTGTCACTACACTGCACAAAGGCAAAATCTGGGATTTTTTACCTAAACCACATCTACTAGTTCTTGTAACATGTATTAGAAATACCTGTATCTTGGAGCTCTTTCATCTTCATATGCAAATGATGATAATTATATAGGTAGCTATATATTCAGCCTGCAGTTTCATGGGTTCATTTCAGCTAGTGAGGTTTCATGTGTGTAAATGAGAACTGAATCTGACCCTTCCTTTCTGAGCTAAGCCTGTGGTGAGGAGCTGGTCTCCTTACTGATTTACTGTAACTATCACTTCTTGTCAATGGTTTCCCTGTCACAGGGAAGATGAGTGAAGCCATGGAGAAGACTTGGATCAAAAAGGAATATAGCAAAGATACAGCAGGCAGATGCTTTCTTCACGGTACAGCATTACTGGATAAGTATTGTTCAGTGATACAAAAGCTTCCTTTAAAAATAATTATATGTAGCACCATTTCTGAACAATAATCTACAAATTTCAGAGAATGGAAAATCTGTTTTCCTTGATAAATTGTTCTCTACAAACCCTGCAAACTGAATGCAAACCTTGGATGGCATATGGATCTTAAGAAAAACCTGACAACAAAACTCAGAAATACTTCTTTTTCTGGTTAACAAAGTAATGTATGTGCCCAGATTATTTGTAGCTATAGAAATAAATGGGTTGCTCAACACTAGTTGCACTAGCAGTTAAGGTTATAATTATATGCTTATTTATATTTATTATATTTATGACATGGTACTTGAAAGCTAAAGAAAATGCTAACATAGATTTGTACAACAAAAGTATAAAATCAGTATCTGTATTTAAAATATATTTACTATTTATTTATTTTTATTTATATGGGAATAATGTAATGCAATTACCTTTAAAGACAGATTGTGAATACCAGTATGTTAAAAAATGCAGTTTGGGTGAAAAAGCTGACCTACATGCACTGCCAAACAATGCAGTCTTTTGTCCTGCATTCTCAGCTGGAGGAGATTACAATTTCTTTATTTTTTAAAGCCTAATGGATTAAAGTTCCCATTTCATTTCGGTGAGCTTCGATTAGGCTATAAATTGGAGCCAGGTCTTGCAGTCCTTCCATATTTTATTATAGTAATCCCATTCCTACTCTGGCAGCTGTTATTTTAACGAGATGGCATACACATCCATGGGCTGCACACTAGGTTTTCTGCTATTTTGTCTTGCGCTGTGCAGCTCTAATTAATTATTTAATCATATAAGTAGCTGTATTTCATTGGTGAAAAAAGCAATGCGTTTCTGTATCAGTTTGTCAAGAATTTAATTATTTTTTTGGTGAATGGAAATGTTAAAATTCCATATAAGTTGTTACATGTTTGTTACTTGTGGGATAAAAGGTCTTTTAAGAAAGCCATTAATGTCACTTACTTTGTTACTCTGAGCAGTGATCTGTGTACATGCAGGAGTATGTATTTCACAGGGAGGTATACATGTGAGGCTAAATAAAAAAGTCCATGTAGATGTGCATATGGTCTGTCCAACCAGGTCAAAATGCTCCTGTTAGATCAGAACAAAGTCAATTGACAGTAGTGAAGATCCTACATGGATTAGGAATATTAGGATTCTTCTCTAGTCGCTTCCTGTAATGCAGGCGTCTAATATATTCCATAACTGGAACCTTTCTAACCAAATATTTAAGGAAGCCGGAAACTTGGCCAATCCACTTTTTCCCTGTGGTCAGAAGCTTTTCATTCTCAATGTTTATTGTAGGGTAATGTCACTCAGCTAAAACACAGGTAAGTAACAACATTTGTGCCATAGCATTTAGGTAGGTACTGTAACTATTCTGTCTTACTGTAAGACAGAGAAATAGGTTCTGCTATGATCTTGTCTCAAGCTGTTGCCATCATTTTATTTAGAGATGCAAACATAAAACAAAAACGCCTGCTGTTTTGATAACTACGCCACCCAAACTACTCCAAACTCAAGCCTTAACAGAATCCACGCCTATCAGAATAGGAAGCGTGACCTTTTCATTTTGTCCCCAGTGCCTACTTTTTAATTATCAGTGGGCCTCAACATTTAGTTGTTTCCAGTTAGTTTTTCCTCAGGAGATGCTTGAAAAAGATCTTTGCCAAAACCTCAATAAATGTAGAGCACAATAAATCAGTATAGTAAGATAGATTCTGCCCGAGTCATGAATGCTGATATGGTAACATCTACCACAGATATGTTAAAATTTACCATAATAGCAGCAGATAAAATCACTGCATTTTCTTATACTTAACTTCCTTTTAATATAATTCTTTATAATGGCAAGAAATATACATTAGGAACTTGGTGTCAGTTTTCTAGTGGTTTTCCCTCTGTGTCTCTTTGTAGAATTAATTCCTCCTGATTTAGATTCAGAGGAGACAGACCTGCTCTGTGTTGTGTTCAATAGCACTCACGAAACGCATCTTCCATCTCTGCAACACTTTTCCATTTATGAAACCATGTGCTTTGCTTCATTTGATACTAACCCTGTGAGAAAGAAAATAGTTATTTGAGTATTAGTCCATTCAGCAATGAGAAAACCCACGCAACCACCCAGTTTTCAAAATCTAGGTCCCAAACATCTAAGTTTTGCGAGTTCAGCACTGACAAGGGCAAGGGCAGCAAGTAAACTTTTTTAACTGACACTTAAGATCAGTAGCGTAAACATCCAGTCTCATGGGATATATCTTGTAAAATCTTGGAACATAATTATCTATCTGTTTCATCAGACATGGCAATTTGAGCTCATTAAGAGCTTTGTGGCTTTTCTTACCTCACATTGCTGGGTGAAGGTGGCTACTAGACCGGCTGTAGTCACAGCTTCTGAACACAGTGTAAATATACCCCAGGGCTCTCGAAAATGCCAATCATTAAATGAGCAGGGTTTTCTCATCTTTTTCTTCATCTTAATGTCTATCTGGGTTTTTTTTTCCTTTGTGCTATACATGCTGTTACATACATGCTGTTGCAGCCTTTGTTTGTTGCTTCTAAGACATTGACAGTCTAGTCTAAAACATTTACAGTCTAGTAAAAAAAGCAGTCCTTTGTGTTCCCTCCTTAGTGCTTCAAGAAATTGATCACGCAATCCTTGCCAGACATACTCAGCAGGTTGCTGTCTCCTCCTGCTCCCGAATCAGGCCCTAATAGACTGAAAAATTGTATTCCTGAACAGATTTTGCCATGGTGCTGTGACAAAAGACTGCGTTACCAGAAACTTGAGAAGCCTCTTTCAAAGTGTAAAACACAAGCTACTACATCACATTTGCACATTAGTTTCTTGACTGTGTTTAGTTTTTAAAGTGTAGGCAATAGGAATTTAAGTGATATAATAGTATTCTGGTTATGCTGTTAAAGCAGAGAGGATGCATTGTGTGGGTCTTGGTGCTTATTTGTGATGTACCTGTGTTTGTGTGGTGCTGTTTGTGAGCAAATCTGTAGATTACAAATCAGTTTAAGAAGCTATATACTATTTATGACTTTCAGTAGGTCATCCATAGATTACTATCACGGAACAATTTTGAGGGAAACTAGATATGTCATGTCCAGTTTTAGTGATCTCAGGATTCATAGAGCCAGATGAAATGTGTTTCATCAACAGTACAGTTCTAACAAATATATCTTCATTTTTTTCTGCTACTCACAACTTCTCTGCATGATAAGGTATTCATTTTGTGCCACTGCTTTCAGTATCTGCTTTGTTTGCATTGTTGTTTCCTTCAGTTTTTCTGCCTTTCTTTCCAACCTATGAATAACTTCAGAAGACTGAAGCAGCAGCCCAGGTTTTTTGTTCTTGAAAATAAGATTGATTAATTTTGCTTAAAAGGGGTGTTCCACTTATTTGCATTACATTATTTTACACTCCTAGGTGGTTTCTTCTTGCTAGCTCTGCCATTTCCCACCTACTAAGGAAAAATCATTATATTGTATATCAGTTGTCACTGATGTTTTAAATCATTAAATAAAACAGAGACACTTTCTAGGGAGCATGTTCACTTCTCTAGTATCTCAATTCAATTAAGACAATCAAAACCAAGTGTGAAATGGCTAAACATCCCAAAATAAACATTTAAATAGTTCTCAGATATATGCAAAAATTAATGCAAGTAAAGTGGTCACCCCCTCTTTGTTATTCTGTGCAATTAAGTAATTATATGGACATGTAGAAAATATTATAAGAATATTGATTAGTTTTTAAAATACCATGGAAAAAATGAAACATAGGTATCTGCTATATTCAGAAACATACACGTGCAATATGTGCAAATGGAAAATTTCATAAGCAATCAAGGTTTTGCACTTACATCATTATCTACATATACAGTTAACAGCATCTGCCAACATACTGCATGTTTTATGCAAACAGTGACCTATTATAGCATATGCATGCATTTTGAGAATATATCCTTGTTACTTGGACCTGTAATCCATGGACAGAGTTTATCTCTGAGGTCTGCCAACTAAATCTCAGGTGCAGTAGTCTTCTTCTACATACCTTGAATATTCACTGGCATGAGTGCATATTCTAATCTGTAGGAAGATTAATATATCAGGAATAAGAATTGCCCTGTAATTTTCCTGTGAAGAGCTACACTGATGAGCAATTGCTGGCTGACAACACAGTCTAGATTGCTCTGAGAAGACACTTCAGTTTATATAAATATGCCCTGGACTAAGTAGTAAGCAGCAGCAAGATAAATGGAAATAAAAAAATGACCAAAAATCACATTACTGAGGGAACAACATACTTCAAAGCCATAAGCCAAAAATGCTCAGGGCCCACAAAACAATACAGCAATTTATAGATGTGAATAGGCATTTTCCAAGAGAATAGCACAGTTTGCTTCATTGCACAGGTAATGATACAGTGTGCACTGTACAGGTTTTAGCTGCCTTGAACAACTCTTCATTGCCATTATAGCAAAGTCATCGTGTGCTGCAAAAAGTCTGCCTATGAAGGAGTTCCCTGAGCTGAACCCACTGCCTATTCCTCCCATTTAATGGAATAAAAATGTTTCATACTATCGATGCTTAGGCATCGATAAAATACATCCAAAAAACCAACATGCACCAACTTTTTGACCTGCCTTTGAGCTATTAAACCTCCTAATTGATTTGTACTGTCACTTATGTCACTGTTGGTCCTGTACCCTGTGTATTTAACATCTTGCATCATGCCTGAAAAAAAGTCAATTTATAAATGGCAATCTGCTTGAAAATACACAAAGCCATTTATTTTTTGTTTTAACACTTCCTAGAGAGTCCCTTGACTTTATTCATTACATGACTCAAAGAGAAGTGTGCCAACTAGAATCGCAGAAAATTCATTAAAAGCTCATTTTGCCTGGTGGTATAATGAGATTTGAATAAAAAGTCTTTTATAATGCATTGATATTCAGCAATGGTACTGCATGACTCTACATGCGTACTCCCCAGAAAAAAAATGTGTACAAGTCCTGCCGTCAGTTATATCCCATAGTGAACAGAAAACAAATCCTATTCAAACATTGATTTCTATTTCATATAGAACAGAAAGGCTGCCTGATCAGAAATTGAACTCTGCTTCAGTCTTGACCACACATGAGAGAAGAAATATTTCTTCTATCAATGGTCTGTTTTGTCACTAATTTGGCCTCTTTTTTTCATTTTAAGGGACCTGCTGATGTCAGCGGGGAATCTCCACTTGATTTAAGGCATGCAAGGTTAGGTCCTTCCACAGGTGTGAAAGAGGGGCAAAACTGCATCATTCTGGGCCCCAAGCCCCAACTTTCCTCTATGCAGGAGTGCCATGGAATGAGTAAGGCCTGGTCATATAGTAAGAGGAAAGAACAGGTATTTGCATATGCAGGGTCCTTTTTAATAACAGTTTTTTTCCCATTTTCCCCTCAATATACACGAATGCCAATACCAATAAAAAGGGAATTTAAATGATATTACTAAGAAAGGGGTTTGTTTCTTGTCTAGTTTGTGTTGGTGATGCTTGATTATTCAATATATTCCAACGTACGGTGTTTGTTTCTTGAGTACATGCTGCACCCTAGATTGGTTTTGCAGTGTAATAGCCATTTGCAGCCATAATATGGTACAGGCCCTATAGAATCAAGATTGATTTGATTCTTTAGAAATGCACCTTATTGTTTAAAAGCAGGACCCCTGCTCTTCTGATGTTTTAAACACTGTGATCTTTCAGAATGTGTTTATTGTATTAGTTTTGTATTGTAGATTATGATAGAAACTAGATTTTATAGCTTTTTAAAAGCAGTGATAATACTAAGCTTCATAATAGCAGAACAAACTCTGTGTATATCTGTATTATGAATATTAAAGCTGTGATTATATTTTGCCTTAAGTAAAAGCCCAACCTTAAACAGTATGGCTTTGCATTGGATTGCTTATTTCTGTGTTTACCTTTTACATTGTCAGCAACTTTTCCTTCTGGAGCACTCATGACTCAAGGCTCCAAAGGCTTTTCCGTGGTACCATGTTCTCAAAAGTAAAATCACTCACCTGAAAATTAGATAAAACATCTAGGCTGTACATAGCCATTAAGCAGAACTATCTCATGGTAGTTTTCCCACGAGATAAGAGAATACAGGTTGGGTTTGGCCTGCAGGTTAAAAGTTACCCACTTGGGTGTTTGTTTTCAGCCTGCTTAAATCTCAGTACACGTGGCCTCTTCCTCTTTCCAGAAAGACCCCTCTTTTCCCAGTGAAGAGCATCAAAGCATAACATTCACCTACACCCACCCATAACAAGGTTTCCATCTTTGCCATCATGCACTGAGCACAGCTAGAGCAGCGTGATCGATTTGTCAGTACAAAGGCAGTTCAAGAAATGGCCCAAACAAAATGTTAATGTCATTTTTTCTATAAATCTGGTGGCAACCTGAGTTGCATTAAACAATAACAGCAGACACACAGAAGTAACCATTCCTGTTTTCCGATTAATAGGCAAGTAGCATCTCAGACTCCGTATCTTGCCCTTCCTCTTGTACTCCTAGTAAATCTCAGGTCTGTAGAGGATCCGCACGTGCTGATCTGCAATTGCCCAGAAACAGGCAAGGAGAAACAAGATCTATCACGGGAAGCATCAGAGCCACTTGAACACAAACCAAGTACCTGCGCCAAGGGGAGGAGTGGTGGCGATAGGAGACTCCCCCTGTGCATGGTACAGGCACCATCTGCCAACCTGGCTTGGTGACTCAGGAGCTTTGTTTCTTGCCAGCTGATCAGATTCAGAATGTTGTGGAGAGACTGCAAAGGCTTGCCTTGCCCTTGGGTTATTCCCTTTTGCTGCTCATCCATTAAGGCATTAGTTATAGCACCGACGTGACCTACTGCATATCCAGAACTCTGGTGGCGAGGGCGAAAGGCGTGGGGCAGTCTCCTGGCTCCTGCTGGTGAAGGGGCAAGGCTTGGGGACAGTGGGCAAACACTGCTGGCCAACAGCTGGTGTTGCGGTAAGGCTGTGCGGTTTGTGACCCTTAGAAACCTTTGAGGGAAAAAGCCCGACAAGCAAGGATAGGATCCACCTGCCAAAGGGGGAAAAGGACACCTGTGCCAGCAGGCTCACTGGTCTGGCGAGGAGGTCTCTCAACGGGGCGCATCCAGGGAGAAGGATACCACGACCGCCAGCTCATCTTCTGCGTTTATTTTTTAATCACCCTTTTTGATTGCACGGGGTTGTTTTCCCCCAGGTGCAGGACTTTGCCCTTGCCTGCCCCCTTCGGGCTATTTCTGCCTGAAGAGCAGCCCCCCCCCCAGTTCAGTTATGTATCTCATGGCCAAAGGAGACGTGAGGAGGGGCTGCTTCCCATGCCTCACCGAGAACCGCTCCCCCACGCAGGACGCAGCCCCCGCACCGGGGCAGCAGGAGGAGCCTCGGCAGCCCCGCGCCCTCCCCGGCCGCTCCCGGGCGGCGGCGGCGGGGCGGCGGCGGGCGCAGCAGCTCCCCCTGGCGGCGGCGGCGGCGCGCAGCACCCCCGCGGCGCCTGGGTGGGCCGGGGCGCGGGGCGGCTGCGGCGCGGAGAGACCGCGGCGATGAAATTCCCGGGCTCCGTGCTCGTCTCCCTCCTCCTCTTCGTGGCCGAGACGGCGGCCGCGCTGTGCCTGAGCGGGGCGTACCGCGCGGCGGGGGACCGCATGTGGCAGTGGCTGACGCTGCTCTTCGCCCTCCTGCCCTGCGCGCTGGTGCAGCTTAGCCTGGTCTTCATCCACCGCGACGTCAGCCGCGACCGCCCGCTCGTGCTGCTGCTGCACCTCCTGCAGCTGGGGCCGCTCGTCAGGTCGGTGAGTCCCGTCCCCGACACACCACCCCTTCCCCCACGGGGCCGGCGGGACTCGCGGCGGCTCCCGGAGCGCCCCGCTCCCGCTCTTTGTGCCGGGCGGGTGTGACCGCTCCCGGTGGCCACGGCTGCTGCCGCCCTGCACCGGTGTGAGCTGCGAAATCATCCTTCCCAGCCTCATTTCTGAAGCCTGCGGGAGGGATGGTTTCCTTCTGAAGCGCCCTTCGGGAGAAAGAGGGCGCGGGGCGTGATGCTCTCTGACCTTCAGGGAGCGCCTGGCCTTGAAGTGGGTTAAGCCCCTCCTGAGAGGCAGGTGGGGGGCAGGCTGCGCTCCCCCGCCTGCTCCCTCTTTCTGGTGGCGTTTCCTTTGCTTACTTTCTCTCCATGGGGCTTTTCTTTTTGCAAACGATTTTGTCTCTTCACTGCTGCTTTATCCATAACGCTTTGCTCTGAGGTTGCCTCTGAGAGAGAAAGGAAGAGTTAGTTGCTAGTTCAGAACAACCATGGCACTCGTCCCATCTGGGCATCTTGGAAATACTGGTAGTGCTTCAGCGTGTCTCTTCTTTCCAAAAGTGATCTGCCTCCAAATCGCTTTGGGGTTTTCTCGATTTCAGTTCAACTTCTGGCTGTAAATATCCTTAGGAAAAAAACAGGTAGGTGGAAAGTTACAGAGGTGGTGAAACAAAATGTTTGCTGGGGACTTTCATTGTAAACTTGCATTCAAATATTTTATTTAAAAAGAAAGGGAATTAAATACAGTATCCCTTCATTAGAGGTTAGGAGAAATATCCCCAACTTCTTGAAATTCCTGGACAGAGTGGAAAAAGCAGCTTTGTTCACACTAAGAAGAGTGAACAGTTTGGACCTTACAAAATATCTTACACTTCAGAAACATTGAACTATTCTAGAACAATGGCTGGATTTTTTTTATGTCTGCTTGTTTCTTTTGTATTTTGAAGAGATTTAACAGTAAGCTTCTTGAAGAGCTCTGATTTTCTAAAAGCTAAGAACAAAATATTTCCACATTTTTTTAAAAATAAGAGTGCAACCAAAGAGAAAGCAACTGTCAAAATAAAAAATTATTTTCATGACTTTGGGCATTCTAAATCAATTTCATGAGGTCAGACAAGGAAAGAATGTCATATCAAGCTGCAAGATTTGAAGAAGCAAACAAAGGATGTAAGCAACAACAACCAATTAGAGGATTTTCTTTCTATAATACCTATATGGAAGAAACCTAGACTTCTGCTTTGACATTAGCCACCAAGCATGATTTCACTTTCTTTTCCTTACTCAAAGTCAAGCTTATCTGTTTACAACACAAGTCTCATCCTGTGCAGAACACCCTTTCTGCTGTGTTGGCAGGCTCCCAGCTGCAGTCGCTGCTGTAAAACTAATGGGCATATGGAAGCCCTCTCTTCTCCTGTCCTGTGATACTGCAGTGTAGGAGTATGTTGCTAGCTCTGCACTTCTGCCTTTCTCAAAGATTTTCAAACTTAGCATTTCTAGGAGGTTTGAACATGTTGTGAAAACCTTGCAGGGACCTCTGCTACAGTCCCCATGGCATCACTTAGATGGTACAGAGTGATGCAAGATAACCTCTCTCTAGGTTCAGGATAACTGGAATTATAATTTCTAATAAAAATACACAGTACTACATTCATGCCACCTGAAAAAGTTATTTCCTGCTAAAGGCTGGAAGGACTCTACGAATTAAGAGGAGAAGGTTCATAGAAAGCAACCTGTCTTTAGATTCAAGGGAATGTATCTTATTTGTAGGCCACAATACGGAAGTGTGGGAAGACAAAGTGATCAGTCTCAGACAGACATTAAAGGTCTCTTTTTTTTCTGCCTTCCCTTCCTGGCCACTGCCACTAAAGATTGTTGTCTCCGTCCAAAGAGAAAACTAATTGCTTCCCTTCAGGTGTAGATATGCAGTGTAAAGTGCTGGAAATAGCTTACCTTTCTCTACTTTGCACAGAAGGTTTTCTATCCTGTATGGGCCAGAATACACAGAAGTCTGAGGTAAGGCAAAATATTTTTGGCTATATCATCACTTCACTGTGGCTTTAACCATTGTAAGCTGTAAAGGACCATTGCCCCTGGAGCCGTTTCTTCCTTTTCTTAGGCAGATCTCTGCTCCTTTGCACCGGAGTCCTGCTTCTGTTAGTCATCTTCTTCCCCAGCATGAAGCTCACTCCATCCCCTGTGTTTGCTCTCTCTTCTATCTCACTGGCACAGCCCGGGGTCTTTTTAAAGAGTGCTGGGTCAAATTAGGTCAAATAGGTCACAGAAACAATAGAGGCACCCCAGGCTCTGTCTGTTTGTGACAGATAGAATAAGTAATTCTGATAGAATAAAATGTGTAAGAGCCAGTAGGCTGTGTAAGAGGGCATACTTCAACAGAGGACTGTCTGCTTTGCCTCTCTTTAAAATAGCTAACACTAACTTCTTAACTGTCTCTACTGGGTTGGTGACACGGTACAGCATAATTAGTATTTCTGTGTTTAGACTCGGATACTCAAATATCGGCGCACCACTTTGCAGACAGCCCACATATGTTTTGTGAGTTTTCTTCATCACCTTAGAAGCTAGACAATTTTCTCCCCTTCCTTTTTGCCTTAAAAAGTTAAGTTTTTTAGATGTGGGGGAATGCTTTGGAAATATCTTGGCAAGGAAGGGAGGATATTTAGCTTTGCAAGCCAAGTGATCCAGCCTATTTTGAATCTTGTGTGACAGGAGAAAAAAAGTACATTCTCTTATAAAACCTTCTTGCATACCGTCACCTTCCACAAACACCCACACTCCACCTGTTCAGGAGGCATTTGCTGTCTTGCTGCTACCACTGGAAGCACTAAAATTAGGAAGCATCCTTCTTCCTGCAGAGGACTTCTACTGTACTGTTAATGCACCCTTTTTTTTAATTCCTTCTCCCACTCCCTAAGAGTTTCTCCATAAATTCAGAGCAATTTGTAGAGCAGAATTCCTATGCCCCCAGCGGCCTGGCGCTGATCCCCAGGATGTAGGCATGCTGGAGACTGTTCAGACAGTTGGCTGGAACAAAGTGACTGCAGGTTTCTAGGCACGGTGGGGGATTCCTGCAGCATTTCAGGTCAGTGCCACTCCTTGCGAGTGTACTAATTTGTCTGGATGCTTAAAAAATATATTTGGGTACTTCCTGTGGAGATTTTTACCACATAAAGTAAACTATAACACAAAAAAATTACTTAAAATTATAGCCAATGTCAATGAGAGTTTTAATGCATTTTTCTTATCCTTGGAGAAGACCATGATGAGCTGTTTGGTTCATTATCAGCTGCTTCTGAGCCAAGAACTGTCTTTTTGTTCCTTGTTCATTTGAATGGCACCTTTAGCGTGAAGGTTGTCTTGAGATTTTAGGTGCTGCTACAATCCCAGTAAATAATAACTAGATGTGTTTTTGCTAGTGCACTGCTCCACACTTAGGGATTTGTTCAAAGTGCAAATAACTCTTCATGAAGGGTGCCAGAGAACCCCCTGTTAATTTGTTTGCACTCTTCTGTTCTGCAACCAATGACTAGGTCAGGAGCTAAAGTGAGGAGTGCAGATTTCTAACAAAGCAATTTCAACAATTGGGGCTCTATGTAGAACACTAAGGAGTGTTTTCCTCAGATTTTAATCAGACAAGGATGTAAACAGTAGACGTTTTAAAAAAAGAATGGAATTGGGCTTTGTTTCTAAGGCATAAGGAGAAACAATTACACGTGTCTGTACCGTGTAGACAGCAGCAAAGGAGATGCAGGAGGAAGTTTGCATCAAACTGCCAAAGGAGTGGCTGTTTCAGCCAAAGTTAGATTCTGTGAGTTGTAGGAGGTAAAAAAAAAAAAACCAACAAAAAACCCTCCCCAAACCACCTGCAAAAAACCAACAAAACAAACAAGCAAAACTGAAACAAAACCCCAACCAAACACCAAAACTAAAATAAAATAAAAAAAGAACCGCAAACAACCAAGCAATAAACCCACCACAAACCAAACCAAAACACCTATAGGCTAAATTATCAGTATCACTAAAGTTTTGGGCACCTAATTCTGCAGTTTGAAATCTACTAAGTTCTAACAGTACAGAAAATGCTTCATTCAGACTGTGCAGATGCGTTCTTTCTCATGGGTAGTCTTCCTTTCCTTAGTGACTTTTTTTATAGTTCAGAATAGCACAGGTCTAACAACCTTTTTTCCTTGTAAGACTTCTCTTGGCAGACCTTGCTGTCATAGATGGTAGCTCTAAACTTTACAACTGTTGATGCATCTCCCTCTTTTCCAGATGGGAAGAATAACCCTAGATCCACTTCAGGCTTTTTTTTTTTCTTGTCTTTATTCTTGAGCAGATGTGTTAGGTGTCCAGCATGCGATGAGCAGAAGTTCAGTGCAGGTGGAAGGTAGAAAAATGAATGAGGAACAAATCTTTACTTGAGGCAAGTAAGTAAATCTACAGGACTTACAAGTCTTTTGCCCACTTCTCTAAAGAAAAGGAATTACTAGAAATTGAGTTATTAGAGAAATCTGCTTGTAAGTTTGCAGTAAGCATTGAGTGAATAGGTCTTGAATAGACATTTGCTCTTGGAGAACCTGTTGGCTGGGAGAAGTCCCCTGCTTTCATTGCCTGCTCCCTTTTCCACCACCATTGTTTTGCCTGTGTTTAAGTCCCACACGTCCACGATTAAAAGAGGGAATGAGGTGCTTGCTATCAGCAGGCATCTAAAGATAGGATTATTCTTCCTACTGACTGTGTAGAAGACGAATGTGTTGCTGCTGAATCACTCTTTGTAGGCATCATCAGGGTGATGATAAAAAAGTATAGCACTTCTCTCTGCCAAGATTTAGCAGCACCATCTTTTTCTTACCTCTTAACTTTCACATGTGAAGATCAGTTGAAAGAGTCCCAAACATCACTCCATTGCAGGAGATGGATTGTGCAGAAGTTGGGATCTCTTGCTGCTGTTCCTCTGGAGTAGAGCAGCGATGAGCAGGAAGCTGCTGGGGAATTCACCATTTGTAGCAGTTTGTAACTGTGGAGGAAAAATGGCATGGAGCAGTTGCTTTTTTTTGGATTGTCTCTTAGTTGTGTTTCATACTAAAAAAAAGAGTGAGCCAGTTTATTTAAAGACAAGATGCCCGGATCTTCAGAATGCACTTCATAGGCAAAGTTGTAACCTGGCACAGATACATGATCTGAATTGATTCCTCATCACTATTCTGAACCCTTCTTGCCTGGATGGTTCTTCCAAGTGCCTATGCCCCTCTTACACTCTAAATAAACCTTTAGATTCGTGCTCTTTTCTTCTAGTGTATCAGCTGCCAGCGTACTCCAGTTTGAAGCAGTTGCCTGGGCAGTGTCGCCAGCTAAGAGTACTAAGTGCATTTGTTATTTGCTCCAGAAGGAAGGTGTGATGTCCAGAGACACTCTTGCATGGAATTGGCAGGGCTTGGGAGAAGATGGGCATCATTACTGATGTAATCTGAGTACTTGCATAAACCATTTTTAATACTCTGTTGTACTCATAAAGTCCCCTTTGACTCTAAGGTTTGCTCATCGGACCATTTCACATTGTGTTTGCTTTTCTATATGGATGTAAAATTTCCCATCACAACAACATACTGCTACTTAATACCTAGGTAATCAGTACAAATCAAATACTTGCTCCAAACCATGACATTTTATTGATTATAACATTTGCTATAGTTAGTAGTCTTACGAATCTTACCTCTTTTATGGGATTACTGCATATTTGTTAGATGGGTCCCTGGACTATATCTGCTTCTACTCACACGTGGCAAGAGTTCAGAAGCTGATGCTGAGATCTGGTTTTCTGTAATAGCTTCAGACTTGCCCTCAGCTCAGGATAAATAGATGGCTGTGAATACTAAGTGAGACAAAAATGTTCTGGGATCTTTCTTTTGGAATAAAATCAATTTATTGGTTTCAGAATCTCTGAAGGCTTCATAAGCTGTTGTGCTTTATTAATTTTGCACTCTTTATTTTTTGCTCTGTGGATTCTTTCACAAGGAACAAGACTTGACAGGGACTGGCAAGATTAACAAGGGGAAAACAAAGTCGCCAGTGAATGGAGCCTCCAGTGCACCAAGAAACTTTGAATAGCTTTAGTAATAGTGGTAGCTGAAGCCTAGTAAATCGAGGATAGTACTGTAGGATCCTAAGATTGCTCTCCATGTAGAGCAGCTGAAACTTGCTAGTGCTCCAGTTAAGGCAGAGAAAATGACATCAAGTTTATTAAAATAAAAATCACTGTGCTTTTATTTGAATTTTTATCAGTGCTGCTTTACAGTTGGGTCTGTGAGCTTTCCCCTAAAAGAGTGTGAAGGACTCTAGCTTCGCAATTGTTGAAACAAGTCAAGCCGAGAAGGAAATGGGAGTTCAAAATCCCAGATAAGCGTAGCTCGGTGCTTTGTAATTGTGAGATACTTGTAAAGAGAAGTTAAGCCTTATTTGTATGTTACAAAAACTCATTGGCCCAATCTGACCTATCAGAGACGCAAAGATGCTGCATCCCAACAGTTACCTATAGAGGCAACCAGGTGAAGGAGATGAACCCCAGCAGGCACTATGGAAGGAAAGAAGACAGCTCAGATCTCATCAGAGGATGATACCTACACAAGAAGATGATGCCATGCATGTCAGTCCATGGGAGGAGATTTGCCCAGAGCTGGTACTACAGGTTGCCCTCGCAGTAGGGGTTTCTCTCCTCAAAGCTTCCCTCTGGCTCTGGGCTGGAAGGCACCCGGTTACCCATTCTGCTGCTCGCACTACAATTGGTTTTCTTCTTGAAGCCTGTACCAGTGTTAGGCATAAAAGAGAAAACAGGTTATGTCTGCACTGGGTTTGGGCTTCTTGGGGTTTTATTTTTCAGTAGTCATTGTCATTTATCCTTTATGGTCCTGCTGTACATGGACGCCTCCGCGGCGTGCCCTGTATTTTTAGGACCCTATGCAATATGACAGAAATGGAGTTAATTCTTTCTACTCCATTCCCCTTCAGCTTGTGACTTCACCTGTACGTCAGCAGATCCTTGCTTGGTATTACTTCCCAGACAAGGCTGAATATTCCCATATATGTTCTGGCTCCTACTTGATGCCTAGGCTCACGCTTGACACCTTCATACCTAAGCAGCTCTCTTAGAATAGTTTTTCTAAAGTTTTTGCCAGTTGGAAGGAAGTTTCAGAAACTTTCCTTTCAGAAATCTCTGAGGTTGTGTTATCTTCTTTAATACACAAGGAGCCAGATTATCCTTGTTGCTACAGCATTTGCTGCTGCCAGCCCCTTCAGTCCTTTCCCGTTCCTGCCCAAATGTATGGAGTATCCTTTGTGCACAGGTACTACGGCAAGTAGTACAAATATGTAATTTATGAATAGAAGTGTATTTGCTGACACCACTTTGTTCCTTGAAAGTTAGTCTGTGGTAAGTTAGCACTACATAAACAAGAGGCTTTGGTTCCCCCTCTGAAGCATGAAGAGATGCAGCAACTGGAAACACCGCATGTTCTTATTTAGAATATTTTTGTGTTTAATATTCCTTAAACAATGCAATATATGTAATCAAATTTAAGGAGTAAAGCTCCTGTTTCTGTGTCCTTTTAAAAACTGTTAATTTCCAGAGTTGTGAGGCTCTAAACTGCTTGTTCTTGTTGTTGCTGCTATGGGTTGTTGTTTTTCTGGACTGTTGCTTGGTAAAGTAAGGGTTAGAGTTCAGCTATTTGTGTTGTGTCCCCATGCTCACACCCTGAGCTTCTCTCCAGTGTTTTGAGATACATTGTTTAAGGCAAAGGTATGAAAAGTTGGTTTATTACCATATCTCATTTGTGTGTCACAGATATATCAATAACAAGAAGAGAAAGGCGTGAGAGTGAAGGAACGCTTCCAACTTGGGTCCTGAGTTGGCAGCCTATGAACGTTATAGTGGATGAGTAGTTTAAGGGCTTTAATAGCACAGCAGAGAGCAAGGGCAGCTCATATGAAAGCACTAAACCTTCTCCCATGTCAGAGTACTGCAAACAACCCAAAGGGTGCTGCTAACTTCTTGCCCTCTAGTCATGTGTATGTCATGTTTTAAAGAGTGAAATCTATTATATTGCAAATTTACCAGGAGGAGAAAATGTACAGGCTTTGCTCTATGAACAAATTAATTAGGACTTACTATATGGTGGCTTAAAATACTAAGGAGTGTGAAGACCTGTGGTTTTCTTTGATTTTATTTTTTTTTTTCCTGTACTGTATTTTCTGATTTGCTCGTAGGTGTGTGGAAGTTTTTTACATTTACTTCCGTGCTGGCAGAGTTGAAGAGCCCTATGTAAGCATCACAAAGAAGAGGCAGATGCCCAAGGATGGGTACTCGGAAGAAATTGAGAAAGAAGTGGGACAGGCTGAAGGCAAGCTGTGTACGCACAGGTCTGCGTTCAGCAGGGCGTCTGTGATCCAGGCATTCCTTGGCTCAGCACCCCAGCTCACACTTCAGCTCTACATCTGTGTCCTGCAGCAGGAGATCACAGCTGCCAGAAGTAGGTAGAGGTGTTATTACCTCCTTAGTTTAGTGGGAGGGAGGGGAGAAGGGTCAGCAGTTAGCTGTAGCTGCCCTGGACAAGAATCAAACATGTTGCAATGGGTTTCATCTCCTTGACAGCTTTTGATGGTGGTGTTGCACTCAATTGTATCTCTATATCGTCATGTTTTAGACTATGACACTTCCTTTACCGTACTTGGTTTGGTATTAAAACACGAATTGGATTAAGTGGCTATTAGAGCATGAGAAGGGGGAAGCTGGAGTGACTGAGTGGTTTTCATGAATAATAAAAAAGAATTACCTCTGTTTCATTTGGGTTTGGAGCACTTTTTCCTACACTACCCTGTCTGTTATTCTCTTTAAATTTTGCTTGGTCAGTGGTGATGAGGTCAGTATCACCTGTGAACCTGAAGTTGCTTACCATGCTCCATAGCATGGTTTGGCCCTTTCACATCTGTTGGAAACCGATGATTGCTTCTGGTATTGGACAGTTCTGAAAAAAGTGCGCGTCCTTGCGCAGCCCTTTGTCAGCCACAGTCATGCTGTGTCTTTCTTGTGTATTTCATGACATCCATTAATTTCTCTGGATGTTTTTTTTCTGGATGATCAAATTCTTGCCAGTGTCTGGCATTCTCCAGAATTATCACTGCACTGTCTGCCTAGAATGTGAGATCAAGAGAACTAAAGAGAGTTGCAAAAGCAGGACAAAGCCTCTAGTTAGTGAGGGAAGACATAAAGCTTTGGTGACTGTTCAGCATGAAACGCGTAGAAGTGTTGTTGGATGAAATGCAACATTGGAACCCCACATGTAATAGCCTAATCTGAGTCCTAGTTCTAGACCTTCAGCTCTTTCTTCCATTACAATGTAACTGTGAAGAAATTCCTATCTTGTTACTGTATGAAATGCCAAGTCTGATTTTGTAATTGTCACTTCCAGAACAGACCCTGAGGTCTCTCCTGTGCATTTGGGCTTCACCCTGCACTAAATGTTTCAGTGTCCTGCATTGCCTTAGAGCCAGCTGTAACCTTGCTTCAAAGAGGTGGCTGACATCAGGCTCAGGTCCACTTACACACTCTTGGGTATCTGTTAGGAACTCTTAGGTGGTACCACCTGGAGAAGTACAAGGGCAGGAGGTGCCAAAAAGACCTGAGTCAGTGTTAATTACAAAACAACAAACTGGAAATGTGGTATGTGTGACTTTGCCCCTTATACTTGAAAAAGAACCAGTTCTCAGTGTACAGTATTGAATGCAGAAGATCTGCTTCCATAAAGAACATTCTTTTTGTAAGTTTAGAATTTTTGTGCTGTTGACAGCAATCAGGTTATCTTTTCCAAGAGTTGTTTACAGTGATAAATTAATCTCAAAAGGCATATTTACATTTAAAAACAAAAGTATTCTGCTGAAAAAGGTATTTTTTTTAAATGAAAATTTGTAGCAGTGACTGCAGTTTTTAAGAACAAAAGTTTTGGTCTTATGGGTTGTTTTTTTTCAACTCACTAGTGCTTGCAGTAGACCACTTTGTAGGTGGTCTCACTAGATACCTTAAAATGCTTTCACAGTTGCTTCTCCTCAACTCATTAAGCTCTGGCCCCATAATAATTTTCTGATTGAACAACATCCATTGAGTATTAATAGTTGTTTTGAAGTGTTGAAATTATATCTTAAGGAAAAAAAAATTGTATCCAGGTGTCTTACCCTAAGTAACAAAATAAACGCCTTTTTGTCAAGGACTCTGATTATTAGTTTAGAAAATGATAGTTTATATACTTCAGCTGAATGTAAGATTTCAGTAATAGGTGTTTTGATGTTGCTCATCTAGAGAAGTATTCAGTCTCCGAAGTGGGAAGGACCAGATCGTGAAGACTTGAGACATAATTAAAAAAACCCAGCAAAGTAAAACAATGCTTTCCTAAATTACTCTGACTGCAAACCTCTGGTTTTAAGAAAAGTACAACCTTCTGGTAGTAGGAAGGAAGAAATGTCACCTTTGTAAGGACTCTTTGGGGATTTGGGACTATTCCATGGGAAGATACTTTGTCTTTAAAATTTTCACTTCTTTGCCTGCTCAGGATGAGTAAAAGCAACAATAATGTCACCCTCCCACACTTCCCTTTGTGGTTGCTTCAAACCATCTTTTTCACAGACTTAAAAGTGATGTTCGAACTGAAAGTTTAGTGACGGTACTGAGCTTTTGGGAAAGGAGCAGGACTGGACTACTGTATTAAACCAGAGCTGGCATGACCTGATTTCTGTGAACAGAGAAATGGCTTTTCCAAAAGCTTGAGATTTTAAGACAAGTTTGAGAATAATAGAGAATCTCTGAAATGAAATTGAATAATAAGATGAATGTCTTAGTTTATCAAAGCAGAAAGCAAGCAGACTTCCAGGACGATAGCACCGTGTCCCCAGTGTTGGGGTTTTTTTAACTTCTTCATTAACTGCTACAATTTATTTTTTTCTTTCACACTTATATAAGCGGCTCAAAAGTGCAGGAAAGTTTTTGTAAAGAGCCACAGGATATCAAGCACTACTCTTAATTGCGCTCATTTGCTCTTCTTCTTTCCGACAATGGTGTTTGGAGATACAACATTTAAAAATTCTCAGATCAAGTACAGGGCTGTAAGAAGGATTTTTAAAAGCACCTATTAAGAATTTAAGCTTTGAATGAGCAAATACATGACTCTTTTCAGAAAATATATGCACCACCAAACTGACATGTACAAAATTACTGTATAAAATGGCAAATGTTTTTTAGCTTACTGGGTGCTAATGGATAATTAGATATAAAGGAATAATTAATTCTTTTCCAAAATAATTCAGAAGTGTTTGAGGATCAGAGTAGGAGAGAGGTTAGCTAAAATGATAGAGAAAATTCTGTTAGAAAGTTGTTAGAGATCCAAACTTACACCTGTTTCTTTCAAAGTTATGCTTAGAAATTAAGAACTTTAATTAGCAAAAAACCCTGATAGTCATGGCTATATATGTATGGCAAGGCAGGGAATCCATGTAGGATGTTACCCCATAAACTAATTGAAGGCTGCAGAAAGCACTAGTTGCTAAGCATTGCAAAAGTAATTGAGATAATCAGCAATTCCCAACTTGTGATTATTTCCTTTTATCTGAAGCATTATAAACAATATCATACTGTATAGCATGAGCAGTTAGCTTGGTTATTTCCATTGAAACTCTAAAAGATTAACAACTGAATCATTTTTACTATGCGTAATTCATTTGCATTTGATGAGTTACTTGCATGGATGAAATGCTAAGATTGAAACCAAAGATATTGATTGAGGGTGCTTAAAACTAGTTACCTAAATCAGCTACTCAGCATGTTGGTAAAAATTGTGAAGGAGGTATGTAAATGCTAACAAAACCATGGGCAGTTAGCACTTCGGAACATATAGGTACTCCTCAGTGGATGTTTATTCTATGCATCTAGGGTTCTTATACATTTGTGCCTACTTAATGTGGCAAGACAAGACTCCCTTCTGTAGTGACAGAAAGCTTTTCCTCTTCTCCCTCCCATTGGGAGAGGAAGCCAGGTAATATCTGGCATGTTTTGGCAGAATTTAAATGCTGTGAAACCATCACTTGAGGGATTGATTCTGGCTAGATGGGAGATGCTGTAAGTTGTTCTGAAAGACACTTTTAAAAGGAGTGTTGTTTTTGCATGTGTGATACAGATGGGTCTATAAAGAGAATGGATAATATAGGAAAACACAGTGTAGACATGTGGGCAAATCTCTGTTTACACAGGCACAGAAAATGCTGGTGGTTCTGGGTTTAAATTGCTTTGGCTTTCAATTTTGAGTTCCATCACAGAGCTTTTCTGTGAACTTAAACAATTTGCTTTGACATAGAACTTCACAAGCACTGAGGTATCTGCAGGCCCAAGTTACTCCAAAATTTCAGCTTCTGTTTTTCTTCTGTACAGAGAGGGAGTAGCACCTCTGTGCCCTATAGGCTACTGTGAGAGTTTGATATCAAGTTTGATACTCTTATGAGCTGTATAATTAACAAGGACAGTATATGTATGAACAGCCCTCAGCAGGGGAAGGAGGGAGAGTCACTTGTGACTGTTAAATGCCTTTTTTTCTTTCTAGCTACTTGGAAAAGTGAGAAATGGCCAAAATAGGTTTAGAGTAAGAACCCAGAAATGTATACAAGGAATGGCTTTTCTGACACTAACCCCTGATGGGAATCCCCAAGAGTGCTGTGAAGACAACTATATCTGCACTACTCTGATGCAATATCTTTAACTTTTATTAAGCTGAAGGTCCTGATTTGTCTCTTCTATTTGCAGGTATTTTTATGGTCCTTTCTCTCCTGTCAATCGTATATGGCGCCTTACGATGCAATATCCTGGCTATTAAGATTAAGTATGATGACTATGACGTCAGCGTGAAACCAGCTGCCTACCTCTGCATATTCATGTGGAGAAGCTTTGAGATTGCCACGCGGGTTACAGTGTTGGTTCTCTTCAGTTCAGTTCTGCAAATCTGGACTCTCCCTGTTGTACTAGTGAATTTCTTTGGTTTTTTCTTCTACCCATGGATTCTCTTCTGGCAAAGCAAGTCCCCGTTTCCTGAGAATATAGAGAAGGCATTGAGCAGAGTTGGCACTACCATCGTCTTGTGCCTTCTCACATTCTTGTATGCCGGCATTAATATGTTCTGCTGGTCGGCAGTGCAAGTGAAGCTCAATGATCCTGACTTAATTAACAAATCCCAAAATTGGTACCGTTTGACTGTGTATTACATGCTGCGATTCATCGAGAATGCATTCCTTCTGCTGATGTGGTACATCTATAAAACCGATATCTACCTGTATATCTGTGCCCCATTGTTGGTTTTGCAGCTCCTGATAGGTTACTGCATGGCTGTACTCTTCATGTTGGTGTTCTACCAGTTCTGCCACCCGTGTAAGAAACTCTTCTCATCCAGCGTTTCTGAAGGTTTGCTGTCCTGTTTCAAGTTCCTCTGCTTTATTTGCAAGCCTCCCAAATCCACTGTATTGACGAACAAGGCAGAGGTGAAATCTCCTGAAAATAGTGATGAAGCACGGAGCAGTAGCAAGACAATAGATTCTCAAAAGGGGAATCCTCATCAAAGTGCTTCTTCTAACGCTTAGTACAACTGGAAGCAAGTAGGTGCCTTTGGAAGGGGCAGATCACCTGCTGGGAACGCTGCGTATCTTCAACATGGTGTCTTGTGGATGGGATTTCTTTCTTGCAGGTGTAGCACTGCATGATGACTGACAAGCCTACCTTTATGGAAAATTTAGTGTATGAGTATGTGTATCTGTGTGTGTTTGTGTATGGAGAGCAATCATTGTTTGTTGACTTCTATTTCAGAGTTTTTGCACAGAGGTTTATGATCACATGCTTATTTTGAAAACATTATAGGAGACATCCTTTAGAAACTGGCCTGGTGCTCATCTTACTCAGGAAACCTGAGGAATGAAGGAAATGCATTTTACTTCAGATAGGATGTCATTATGGCATGCCACCCTAGCATGGAAACAGAGCATAAACCTTGACTATATATTGACTGTAGCTATGGACAAATTGCAGGCTTTTTTACACTCTAATCAGTGTAATAAGATAATATGTCTCTCTGTGGTATAAGAATTGGATTTCTGCAATGCACTGTAGTCTAGGTTGCCAAGAAACAGCCAATTAGCCGGCAGTAATACTGAAGTGTGACTGTTACTAAAAACAGACATAGGGGTTATTGGCTTTGCACTGGTTCACCCTTCATATTTGTGTCTCGTTAGCAAGGGAATTAAATTTAACACATTGATTGTGATGTTCTGGGATAGCTCATTTTTTGAACATTATAATTTATCTAGTACTTTGATGTTCTGGTATTAGAGTAGTGTTCGCTTTATGTAACTACTAATATCTAGAAGTTGGGCAGATAGTGTGAACTAGTCATGTAGGTGCTTTCCAGAGCACATCTCCAGGGAGTAATTCAACCCATCTTAAAATGTCCTCTAAGGCAGGTGATATGAATCCTTCTCTGGAGACCTATTTATTACTCATTGTTAACCAGATGTATTGACAATTAGTTTTGACTATCTGTCTGCCTTTTAGATGGCTGAAGTTAAGAGATGACCACTAGTCTGGTTGTCAGGGGGTCGGTAGTACACCAAGCAGGCAACTCAGTGACGTGTCATGTGGACTGAAGACACGGAGTTCTCCTTTTTGAGGCTCTGATATGTTACGTTTAGTTCAATATCAGCAGTTCAAAACCCTTGGATGTCTTTATCTCAGAAGCATCACAGGCTTGAAATCTGAAAGAGGGAGAAGAAGTCATTGACTTTTTCCTCTATGCACTATATTACCACAAATAAAAGTGTTTCTGTATTTTACAAATTGCTGAGAAGGCTTTAGCAGATTAACTCACAGGAATGTAGTGGAAATACACAAACTCAACTGTATTTTCAAAAATTAAGTGAAAACTTTTTGTACTTTGTTTGCTTAGCACTCTGCATTTCTCATGAGTTTTACTCATTATGGCTGCTAGTAGAAACAAGTAATGCACGGCTCAGAGCATTTTCTAGTGTCCTAAGATTAGCCTCCATCTTATTGTCATGGAGGATGTGAAATTTTTCAGTAGGGATGGTGTCAGCATCATTGTATTACAAGTGTCTCAAGTTCAGGTCTGAGGTAATTTATAATGAAATACGTTACATGCAGTGCTGCAAAGAGCTAAACTGTTTTTATTCTTTACTGCACTGTAAATGAATGTCTTCATACTTCAGTTTTATAATGAAGTTAGGATTTATATTGGCTTAATTTGTGTCTGTATGTGGTATGTGTGTGTAGATCTCATTAAATTATTGGTGGGTGGTAATGGGAATCTTTGGCCTGAGCTTGCCATGGGAATGTACCTGACGTATCTGGGGAAGACATCAAACACCTCAGTTCTAATTTTTCTCTCTGAGGAGCATAGAATAGTGAAGACACTACAGTATTTCTCTGTACAACTGTATGTAGAAGTACAGTGTAGTAGTTCTCGATACTTTTCTAGATGTAGAAGAGTATTTCAGATTTTTTTCAGTATTGAGTTAAAGGAGCAAGTGAGAATGGAACCCTTTCTTCCGAACCTGCAGAGTTCAGCACACAGGGCCACATGTGTAGGTGTTTTTAGCTAAAACTGAGTATCTGCATATGCAGTTGGATACACATTAGTAATCAGGGAATTATGGTTATTGCCTGTCTACACATGTACCTAGGTCTGAAATGTTAGTCTTTGAAAAAAATTGTGGCTTCATATGTAGAAGTAATTCATATCTAAAGAGAGAGCTCACAAATCCTTAAAGCAGACTTTGGACACTCAAGTGATGGTGCAGTTGTAATTTTGCCATTTGGAAATAGTAGAAGCTTCACAAACCTCAGCCAGTGAAAAGCTTGTGCTTACAGTGAAGTCAACAGCAGGAGAGTTACACAGCCAGGAGTCCACTATGTGAGCACAGTGAATACCATTTAACTTAACATACCAATGAAGAACACTACTGTATATGCGTATTTTCAGAATGTGTGCCATATTACTTCCTATTTTTAAACCAATCTACTGAAGTGCATGCATGGGGAACTGGATATTTAAATCACTGTTAGGAGAGCTAAAAAAAAAAAGGAGGATTTGTATGGGTTATACTACTGTTACGTGGTTTTGCCTTAGTTGTGCAAACTAACCAAATACATATTAAACACTCTGTCAACATGAGCGTCATTGCTTTTGCGGTGCCTCGTGTCACAGCAGCATGGAGTGCAGATTAACTAACAGCATTGCTGCTCTGTGTATGTTGTGATCTAGCTGTGCTGCCATTGCTGATAGAAAGAAGGTGTGAGAGGAAGTCACAGAGACAAAGATACTGTTAAGACTGGTGTTTTAAAGGACAAGCTGATTTTTCTAAAGTGTGCTATAATACTAGCAGAAGCAGATTTTCCCAGGGTGATGACAGTCTAGACACTGTTGTTATCAGCACAACCAGTGGCTGCACTGAGAGGGTAGTATTAGCTACAAAGGATGTACGTGTATGAATGAGTGATCTCTTGCTGCAAGTTTACTGTGGCTTTATCCTGCTCTATGAATGTTGAAGGCATATGTGTTCAATGGAAGGGTATAGGGCTACTGTTAAAACCTGCACTGACTTGAGTAGTCCTGAGCCACACAAAGGACCACTCAGTAAAGATTATTTATGTGTATAAGAGTATGCAAGATCTGATACATAGGTTTTCTTTTATACTTGTAAAACAACACAAATTAAAATGTTGAAACACTCCCTTAAATTGTGTTGGTATCAGTTCTTAACCTGCTGCTTTCAGAAATCCAAAGGAAAGGTTATATAGCACGCTGTCATCTGTTACTACACAGCAGCAGAAATGTTTTCCGGCAGATCTGACAGCAGAATAACCTGTGACTGATTTGGGAGTTCCTTACCTCCAACTGTTGCTGCTTCCAATGCTGTTTAGCTGGTTGGGGTCTTGGCAGCCAATTTTGTAGGAAGCAGGCAGTTTAAGAGGCCAGGGTTATATGGAACAAGATCCATAAAGATTAACTATTCTCATCCTGAAAATAAATAGTTGGTTTACATGGTGAACCAAAAAGAAATCATTACCTGTAAAAGATCTTTAATTTTTTTTTTCTACACACTTGTTTCATGCTCATCTGGATGTACCATGAGCTTTTCTCTGACCTTGGGAATAGCCAGCAAAATCCATGGCAAAGAATATTATGCAGGCACATGAAGGCATAAAAAAATTAATAACATATTTAAGTGGTTTTAAATTTATATATGTATAAAATATATGCCTATTTTGTAAATACAGGTGTAAATAATACATTGTATTAAGTTGTAATGTGTGCACAACTTAAATGAGGAGCAGTGAAAAAGGCTTTTAGAAGTGCTAGTGGTCATTAATCCCTTCTTACCGACATTTTAGTCTCAAGAGAGGATTCCTAAATAAGTACCCAGAATATATATATATAATTTTTTAATCAAATGTAGATTAAAACCTCAATGAAAAATTTAGATTTAGGCACAATGTTTTCAACATAGTTTCTTAAAGAAAAGTTTATGTGACCACACTATTTCTTTGTCAGCCTTGTTCTCCCCAATATATATCAAAGTCATTGGACACATTAAAACTAAATTTTTCTGAGGGCAGATATCTAAGGAAATAAGAGGTTTATACAAGGTTTGTGAAGACTATCAGCTTTCAGAAGGAAAAGATAGGAATTGATAAAATCATCCTACTGAAAAGAAAAGTTTCAGCATGACCTTCTTGCTGACCACTTTGCAAGCCAAGCATTCAACACACCTTAGGTGCTACAAACCTCTGTGTATCACTTGGTGATCCACATCCTTGCTACCTCTTGCCCTTAGCATGAAAGTGAACTAGAAGTTGTAGGGATGAAGAGATACAGAGGGAAAGTGCAGGACAATGAAATCCATAAACTCATTGGAGGTAATAAGAGTCACTTCAGTTTAAAGTATCACTACGGACTCTACAGGGTATTCTTTCTATATTGTTCCATTAATTGCAGAACTATTTAAGTTTCTAAATATTCTAACAAAAGGCAAAGTTTTGTTAGACTTGAAAAATGCAAGACAACTAAAATGAACCCTTTTTGAAAAAGATTGATTATTTGCAAGCCAGTCCGGTGACACTTCCAGCCTTGCTCAGAACTGAAGAATATGTGGCATTGGTAAACTGTAATCTAATTTTTATAAAAAATAAAAATTGGAGGATTTTTTTTGATTCCCTAATATTTACTATATTTCCTTCCCATAGCAGCTGATAGTATCTAGTCTAAAACAATACAATACACCATCTTCTATTACTTCCGGCCTATTTTAAGGGCTTCTGTACCAAAGAAAATGGAATTTTGAACTGACAAGCCAAACATCGTAGTGGATATTTGTAATCCTGTATTTTAAAATGCAGTTGAGATGACTGCCTCTACTCACTCAAGAATCATCACAGAATATATAGTAGTATGTTAGTAATATGTGTATAGTAATACATTAGAATACATAGTAATTTGGCAGAGATGCTAAGTTTGATTCACTGGAGACAGAACACTTGAAAAGTAAGAGGTGTTAAGGATCATGTAACTCTTATTGACCAAGGAAAATTATTATAATAAAACTCTTAGGTTCTTGGGTTCAACCCCAAACTGAAGTCAAAACAAAAGGTAAGTACTTCAAAGTGACAATGTGAAGTTTAGTGAATCTCTCCCTTGAATGAATGACAACGTCATACCCTGGTAAAGAAGAACAGTTTTCTCATTTTCTGGATTGCTCACAATCATGAGGAAAATCTCTTGCCACTGCAATTGTTTTACAGTAGTAATTGTCTGTATTCAGGTATGAAAATTTCACCTTTCAGATGTGAATGCTGCTGTATTTAAAGTCTTTTAATCACAGACTAGCATTAATTGGTAAACACATCTAAGCAGGGGATGAACGCTAATTAGTTGGACGTTCCTTATGAGATTCTTCTGGAATAGCAATCATAGTTGTAGCATATTGGGCCTGAAGGTGAAAGCTGATTTAATGAACTAGAAACAGCCTCTTGAACACATTCTGTGCCTTCACGTTTGTAATTGTTTAAGTTCCCATTTTGACAGAGCAAGCAAAGTGACAGGGAATAAATGTTGCAAGTATTAACTTCTGAGAATTCTTTCATCAGATATTCTTTTCATCTGATTGATGTGCCCTGTCATTACAGAGCTTTAATCAGCCATAGATAACTTTCAGGAAGATGATCAGGGATAGATTCAGGTGGAGAGTGATGCCAGAGGTTGTTAAGATGAAGATTAATTCATATGTGGCTTCTAGAATGTGAGCTAAATATCAAAACAAGAGCACAACACCTTAGAGAGAAGGTACCAATGTTGCATTTTATTTTGTTTGTGTGGATTTGCAGTTCTTGTAAATCTGTGTTTCAGTAAGGTGTGTGCTGAATGCAGCAGCTAGCAGAAGAGAGAGGTGCTTGCCGTTGCTTTAGTTTTGCAGTTGGTGGCCCTCATAACACTAGTTATGTTCTTTAGAATACATGTCCTAACTAATCCTCCTTCCTCTCTGCTGCTTCATGGTGATAATTTTAAATAAAAATGGAGAAATAAGGCACAGTGAAACACTCAGCTGCGTTTTCCAGTAGGGCTGCTCGTTAAAACCAAAGTTGCATGGCCACGAAAAGGGCTGAACTCATGGGATGTGTCAAATCTTCATTGCCACACCGCAGATTTTAATAATCGTGGGCAGCAAAGTAACTGAAAAGTGTGCATCATTAAATAAAAAAAAAAAACAGAATGGAAAGGAGATTTTCAAGAAGGAATAGCATCAACTGTAGACCTACAAGGAAAGCAAAGGAGACTTACAGCTGCAGAGTAATTGGGTGTTTCTTAAACATTTAAAATTGTGTTTGCGGATTATTGTGTGCTTTACACCCCTTTTTATTATTTTTTAAAGCAATAAGGAGGAAAAAGACCAATCATGAGAAAAATAAATATTTTATGAAAATAATGTATTTGCAATGTATTTGCAAATCTACAGAAATGTATGAGGTGGCTCAGAAATGTGCACCTAGATTTATCCACTGGTGCAAGCCCCAGTAATGGGTCCAGGGACAGCTAGGCAGAGTATCCACTTCAGAAACTCAGAGGGTCTTCATGATCTAGACATAACCTAATTTTTTATAAATTTGTCTTTATTTGTTCTTTGTCTGTTTAATAGCAGCATAGTCTTCATTAATATACATTTTGTTGCGATACACATGGGAGTTTTCACTCTGCATCTCAGCACAAACTGGTTATTTCCATGCTATGGGTCAGAACAGAAATATTACCAGTGACATAATACATGCAGTTTGCTTAGCTGATTCCATCTTCCTTATGAATGTAAAGAGAAACAATGACCTGTGCAGTATAATCAGAGTGTTTGTAACACCATGAGGTTGCTGACTGGTTTCTGCTTGGGTCGTGGTGTCTTCATCAAGTGATGAAAGGTGATGCGTTGAAAAAATCAATGTCTTACAGAAAGATAAAATGTAATCGACTGGAGAAACCTAAGGCATTGCACATGCTAAGTCTTAGTCATAGTGACTTGGCTGTGTACATCAGAAATGAACCAAACTACTTCAGAGTAAGACGAAAGTGAAAACATTGCAGGGGAGACAGGTTATCAGATGGGAACAGGCAAGGAATGTAAGAAGTGAAAAAATACTTTTGCCTTGTCATGAAAAATGGACCTCAGTAATGATGTTGATGTTGTGCCATAAAGAAGGCTAAAGAGTGCTGTACTACTAACTTATCAAATGACTTAACTGCCAATTAACCTGACACTTCAGCATAATTCGCTATTGGTACAAAATGAAATGAAAGTTCCCAAGGGCTCCAAGCAGGAGTCCATTAGCAAACCCCTATAAATCAGTTGTCCTACAGCAATCAAAGGCTTATTTGTTTGAGCTGTTATCTTAATAAACCATACAACACTGTTCTTTCCAGAGTACAACAGCAAATGAGCAGTTGTCTCTTGAAGCAAGAAAACAAACTAACAAAAAAACCTGAAAAGAAGGCAAGGGCAAGGGAAGATTTACTAATGGGAGATCTAAAATTAGGAAAAGAGAAACTGTCTGTGGTCTTAAGTGCATCACTCATTCAAAAGAAATTCCAGTGTACTAGCAAACTAAATGCAATATTAGCATATGTAAGAGCATATTTGTATGGAAAAAAAATACTGGCAAAGTATGATTTGGCAGACCCTCCCTGCCAGGTAGTAAAAGCCTCAGTGAGGTAGGGTTGTGTCCTGAAATACCAAAGAAAGTATCATAAGTCACTGTGATATTAACAGTCAGAAGCTCTGATTGTGATCAAGGTGGACACAGCTCCTTTAGCTTTGGCAGAAAACTATGCAAGAGAGGGATCTCTAAACCCAACTGAGAAGGAACAGAGGTATCTCCAGCCTGTTGCTTCTCCCGTGGAAGGATGAGCAATGGAAGTACCAAATGACATTTAGATATCAAACCTGTTATTAAAAGGTTGTAAGAGCGAGAAAGAGAATGAATAAATAATACCGTGGAAATGCTATTCCCCAGTGCAATTCACTCATTTTAATTTCATTTTTAACAGTGGTTTCTCTGGAAGTGCTAAAAATGTATTATAGGAGGGAGGGATGTATAAATTGCTGTCAACAGTCTTACAACAGGAGGCTTCAGTAGCTATTAATGCATTGACAGTTCAGCCTGGAAAAAAAGTCATCCCAGTTCAAAGCCCAGGTTGTATCTTGTTTGTGTCTTCCTTACGTTTTCGAAGAGATGGGTAGATGCCTCCAAGCTTCTCTCGAGTGTAACTTAAGCCAGGTAGGACTTTGCAAGCTACTGTCAGACAAGTGTGCAGTTATCAGGGCAAATCCAGAAGTAAAAGAGCTTCATCATAACAAATTAGTGAAAGGAAAAATATAAATCCAGTGATTGTGTGGCTGGAGCAATGTAATTCTATATTAAGAAGCAATTAAGTATGATTTAGCAACATGCAGGCTTTCTGCTGAGTCTTGGCACGGGGATAAACCACAGTTTAGCAATCTAGCTGAAGGATAATTTTTAAGCAAAAGCTTTAAGCAAAAACCAGTTCCTTGGTGCCACAGTTCATTGTGTCACGTTGTCTTACTTAGACACGTGCATTAAACATGACATCAGTCGTCAGTGTTTCCCCTACTGATATTACTGAAAGCTAAAAATCCTTGGTACAAACGGGACTGAGCCAGAGGCTGTATCTGCCAGGTGTCTGGTTGTGGACTGGCATCTGCCAGCTGAACTGGGTCACCCAAACTGCAAGAGAGAAAAATCAGCAAAAAATATCACAGCACTCATTTGTATTTTATAAGGCAAACGGCAGCAGTGGAAAGCAATATAGACCTGTATAGTTAGGGTGTAGACACTACAGTGTTCACACCTGGGTAGCTGTTCCTGTGTGTGAAGGGGGACACTCAAATACCTCTGTGGCTCTGTGGTTATATTGATGCCATTTCTTCCACTGCTGTAACATAGACACCAAGAGATCCAGCCAGCCAACAGATAAAGCCATATCAGAACATGATGTAGGTTTAGCTTGGACCTGGGGTTATAGACCTTTCTGTGAAACAGTGGCTTTTGTGTGCAAGTGCATGCTCCCAAGCTGCTTCCCTGTATAACATCATAACATGCAGGCAGTCAAGCCATGGATACAACTCTAGCCACAGGAAAAAGACAGATCTATTTTCAAAAACTGTTTTTCGAAGTCAAAGATGAAAGACAGGTGACAAATGCTGAGCAATAGGGAAAACCTAGCACAAGGTAGCTTGCCTGTCTTTAACACCAGAAGGCTTGTGATGGGTCGAGTCTACTAGATTATCAGATCCACAAGGGAGCACATAGCTGCAAAAGTCAGCAGTGGATCACATGAATGGGAGATGGGACCCTGAGGGAAAAGGGAGGAAGTGGCATTTTTAGTTAAAAGATAAAAAAGCGCTCTTGTCTGGAGACTGTAGGCCATGGTGGCCGGTGAATTGACCCTGTGCTGATATTTTGCTTGTTTCACACCAGTGACTTTCATTCTTATTTCTGACTTATTATCGTCTAAAGCATTTCCCTGTGAAAGTGCTGATCCCTGAATGGTAAATTAACGTTTAATACAAAATGTAAATTTATGCTAACTGGCAGTGAGCTTCTTTTCTTTCTCAGCTTTCACTGGTCTTTTAGACAAATTTCACAGACTCCCCAGTGTCTTTAGAGGTACTGCATTTAGCTTAATGAATGAAAATGTGCCCCAACAGACACCTACGGAAAACCTGCCTTGTCCCTTACCACTGCCCACCACCCTGCATGCCTTCTTGGGGAGCAGAACAACAAGGTCTCTCCCCAAACAAAAGCACGGGAGATTCACTGCCAGAGTTAGTCCAGAGAGTGTTGTAAAAGACAATGTGCGCAGACCCACACAGATCTCACTCCTCCATGCTTGGCCCATCCAAGCAGACCTCTCCTCTCATGCATTTATAAATTGACTCTTCCTGGCACAGCGCACCTTTGGACATCAGTTACTAAAGCATGGCTATAGCAGGCTGTGAGGCACCTCACATTTTTAATCGTGCAAGTGGTGATGCAAAGGTGTGTCAGGAATGATACAGCTCTAATGTATCCTATGTGGAAGCACAGGGATGGGCTAATTGATCTCTGGAAGTCCTTTCCTAGGCTGTGACAGTGAGGTGCTAGTTAGAAGTGAGATTTGACAGCCCAGCACTGGAAGAGAGTGGGAAAAGAAGGAAAGAGGTTTCGAACGGGGATGCGATAGAAGAGGGGACAGGAGGGCAGGTGCATACGGTGGGAAGGTCTGGTACAGAATGAGCACGTTTCCTTCAGCTTCTTCAGCTGAACTGCGCCCCACGATAGACGTGGGGTCCAGGCTGCGAGTGCTGGTGCCCAGCGGGTGGCAGTGCCGGGCTGCACAGCGCAGCGCGCAGCCTCCGGGCTGCCAAGGGCTGGGAGCCAGAGCTGCTGCTCACCGGCCGCAATTCCCGCTTGGTAGCTGTGGGTGGAGAGACTTCTTGCCTAGATAAGAGCATAGCACAAAACTACTCCCCCTCTCACATCTTTCCAGATGTTTTCTTGAGCGGAAAATAGCTGGTCAACAGCTTCTGGTGAAGTCCCTCTCTCTTGGCAGAGAAGAGCGTACCCTGGACTGAAGGTAAAGGCATGCGTAAAGGTAGTGGATCTGAAGCCATGGGAAGAGAAGTCTAGCTAAACAGAGAGCAGCAGACAGATTATAGCTGTGTTGCATTCCCAGAGCCAGACTAGCTCAGAATGCATGTCATAAAGCCTGGTGTCTTCCCAAATGGCTACTAACTGGGCTCCTCTCCCTCAGGCCCACACAAAGCCAAGGTTGTTTTGGCCTCTGCTTTTATGCATGGGAGGTTACGCTACTCTTACTTTACTCTAGCTCTTCCTGGACACTACTGCCAACTTAATATAATACAATTTCCATGGGTGCTTAGGGTACATCACTGGTGGTGGCTCTTCCTTCCAACAATATAGTGTGCAGCCGTTCTGGCCTGGTTTGTGCTAGTGCTGTTTGACTTCAAGCCAAGACTGATATGGCCAATAGCATGGGAATCATACATGGATTTTTTTTTTTTTACTACAGCATGTGCGTCTCTCATGATCATTGCAAAAGACAGTGTGAGGAAGTACCAGAGCAGGGAGCTACAGGAAAGGTCATAGCATTAAAAAAAAAAAAAACAAACCAAAAAACCCCCCCCAAAAGCCACCACACCCCACAACATAGAGGTTTCTGTCAGTCCTCATTGGAGCCTCACTAACTTTTTTTCTCTGACTTACATCTACACGCTTTTGTGCTCTCATTTCAGCATAGAATCGTTTATCTTGTAAACAAAACAGAAAGAGCAGGAATGTCAAACTATGCTGTTCCCTTGAGTGAAGGCATAAGGTGACAGCTTCAGGCTGAGCATGAAGGCAATCCCTTCAGGAAAGACAGCTTGGCAAGTCTCTTGTTCACTTCTTCCTCTTTGGTGTAGAATCAAGGGAAAGTTGTTAAACAAGGATTGCACAGCATTCAAAATAAAGATTTCAGCCTACAAAATAAAAGAGGCTAAGCAAGGTCTCTCCTTGGCTTTCCTTTTGCTATGTGGGAAGGAGCTCAGCAACCTCAGCTCAACAACATCCTCAGCAATGCAGCATCTGGATATCTTTCACTCTGTTCTTCTTAGCACTTTCTCTTTAGGGGTTTATACATCCAGAAATTTGCATCATCTCTTTGAAGAGGCAGGTGTGAAACAACTGAGCTTATTGCAACTGCCTGGGATTAAATTTGTCCAGCAATACACAGAACACTATCGCACAGAGCAGGAGAGGAACTAAACTAATTTCTAAGTAAAAGGGTAAAATTAGTGCAAGAAAATGCAGAACTCTGAGACCTGCTTTCTTTTGCAAAACCATCATGCTGCAGAAGGACCACTAGTCACTGAACTTTTCAGAGCAAAGAAGGACAATAATTGCTGTGTGTAATCAGCTAGCTTGGAAGAAATTTTAGAAGCAGAAAGAGATAGTGTTCAATTTTTTCCATACATGATGCATTTTTTAAATTAGACCAAAGTGCAAAACCCGTGAGCCTTTGTAGTATTACAGCAGTGATGTTTGACTCATTCAGGAGGTGAAAGCACCAGAGTTAAATCAGGGGTGATATGTGGGTGGGTTTGATAACAGTTCTAATCACACCTGTCACTTGCAGCAACCAGGCAAAGTTTGCTGTGCATTGTTCTTTCACTTTTGAAATTAATGGGAAAACTCACAAACATGAGGGAGCACCAGAATTCAGCAGCTGTGGAAGGGCCTAGCACCTCCTCCCTTTCTTTTGAGCTTAGTCAGTGCAATCAGCTATGTGCATTTGATAACTGCTAGGTTGGGAGCAGTTGAAATATATTCTGATTCATGGTCTGTATTCAGGCTGTTAAGAGAATGCCAGAATTTGCAACTGTTGTGACTGATGCAAGATTGTCCCCTGTTTATGGCCTGCCAGAAACCTCCTGAGCCACTAAATCCATGTTCAGGTGGCTCTGGTGCCTGATGAGCTTCAAGGCAAAGGCAGGGCTGCCAAAACTTAGAGCATACTGGATGAGTACACTTGCTCACCCCAGAGATGCTGTAAATAATCTGGCCTAAACCAAGGGGAAGAAAAAAGGCAGCAAGAGCACTGCCATTTCTGGGCAGGGAGAATGGACTAGTCTTCACAGCAAGAATGGACATCTGGAAATCAGAACTTCCCCTTCCTTTCTTTCCCCAACCTTTCTAGCTGTTTAACTCCCAAAGGCTACCTCCATAAATGAAAATATAGCGAGACAAACCCTTTGATGACACCTATTTGGAACAGCCCTCAAAGCGATTGATACCATTTGAAAGCCTGGCCCATCGTAGAGCCTGTCAAATGAGATTGCTGCAAACCCCATTTAACGGGTTTTGAAGACTTCTTAAAGATTTCAATCACTGAAGCTTGGGAGGGTTCTGTGGAGGAAGATGATTAAAACACTGCCAGTCCTGCCTGTGTGAGGAGGTGAAGGACTGCTGCTCAGCCCTGGGCTACGTTTGAGCCATTACTTTTATACATCTCAAGGAGGAATGATAGTGCAGAAGTCACCGGTATCACTCAGATAGCTGTGTTTGTCTATTTGTTTTAGAAAAATGTAAAAATGTATATATTTTCTTCTGTAATGGATCTTTGTTCAAGTTATAGCTACACCACCTTATGGAGGACATATTCCAGGACAAATTCAATGAAGGCAGTTTTATGTTGGAAGCAGAGGCCTGAAGAGAGCCACCAGCCAGAGCCCAGGCATTTGCCCAGCTCTTCTCATTCTCATTTTCACATTGTGACCAAACGTCCCATCACTGCCAGAATCAGGTCCTAATAAAAATAGTTTCTAAGTGAGTCCAGAGTAAGTTGAGCTATGCCGAATCACTTTTCTGACAGATGTGAGTCATATGGGTTTTATCCCATCTCTCCAGCTGTTGCCCTCGTTAGTGGTTCACCATCTTGCTCTCAGTTGTGGATCAGATCAACATTTACTCCAAAGGGCAGCCTTCAGTCGTATGAACAGGATACGAACCTTGCCATTTACTCCAGTAGGAGCAAGATGAGGCCTGTGAAAATGTCGTTGTGCTCAAAAGCTGTTAGTGTGGCGCAAGGCGATGTGGGGCTCACTCAGGCTTTTCAGAACAATGCAATCATGCAAGATGTTTTGAGAATGCCACATATACCTACATTTCCCCTCTTTGGAAAAGTGACAGACTAGTATCAGTAACTTTGGGAGAAGATCTGTGTTGCTATGGCGCAGTGGTTGGAATAAACAGGAGAATGAACCAGCAGGAGGCATATCGGGACACCTTGTTCCCCCCTGGAGCCTAGAGCTTGTTAATGATAGTCTCTTAATCTCAAAGCTTCCTCCAAACTACTATTTTGTAGTCTTTATTGCAAGTTTGGGAACTGTGATACCACCGAGGCAAAATATTTGGAAATCATTAAACTTCCACAGTTTTTTTTAATTTATTTTTTTTTAAGCAAATACACTTGGGATAAATACCCTCTGGCATGTAAGCTATAAAATACATTGGGGAATTTCCCATATTTTTCTCTCTAATCACAAAAGCTAAACACCTACTTTTTTTTTCCTTTTTCCTTATATAGTGACATGGTACCTGGGGCTGAGGACTCTGCAGGAGTGCAAAATACGAGAAAAAGCATATCTAGTGACAAATGTTCTCAGTTCTGGCCTGAGCAGAGAGAAAGTAGCAAAGCTTGCAAATACTCCAGACAAGACGAGTGTTAGATTACATTTGAAAGCTTCTGTGGATATTGAATTACTGGAAGAAAAATCATTCTAGTGATTATTTATCAAAGAATCAGCAGGAATGGCAGCTCAAACCTGAGGTGATAGAAAAAAGATAAGCCTGAGAAGAAATAACTTCTCCGTGCATTCTATATTATGTTTCAGCATTGAAAATTATATAAAGTGGCAATATAATTTCAGCAGAAAACATGATCAGTTACATCATTCATTTTATCCACTGTATCACAAGGAAAAAAAGTAGTCTATTTCAACAGTTTATGCGTATTTGAGTTATGAAAAGTTATATGTAAAGATGATAGAAAGATTTGAAACAGAACTATGGACATGATTCAATGGTTAACTTATTTCCTAAATGAATGAGAAAGGAAACAGGTTGCTGCAAGCTTCTGCTCTCACTTCCTTATGAGAGAAGACATAGACGCTGTCCCAGAAAGAACGGGGCCGTTGTGCACATTCATCTCGGGCAATCATGGGTAACTGGGTGGAGAACGAAGGACTATCCATCTTTGTCGTTGTAAGTACAATCTTTATTGTAATTTGTGTCTAGTAAAAAGTTCTACAGAAAGTTGTACTAAGCAGATCATGCTGTGCCAGTGAAGGATGCATCTGTTTACTCAGAAACCAGGGCAGCAAGTGCAGTGAAAAGCTTCAAAAGAAAAACTTTTAAGGAGCTCTGCCTGGTATCTTGATTGCTGTAGGCTTCATTGTCAACTAAGAAATGACCATATGCTAACTTTCATTCGTGTTGTTACAAATATTTAAGTATTTGGGGTTTTTGGATGTAAAAGTGACTTAAAAAAATAACAGTACACCTCACTTAACCATGTGTGCTTCAATAGAGAAAGGAATTACAACAACCCTTTCTTGCACTTTCACAAACAAATGTGGGTGTAACTGAAAGCACAGTGGCTTGATGGTATAAAATTTGTATTAGAGTTATATTCCAGAATTTAGAACAGAAACTCATGAATGCTTCACAATGACAACTAGTATTTGAAATGAGTTTGTGGAAAACTTGCACAGAATAGCTGTGACAGTAAGTTAAATTCATTCTAAGCAAAATTTAAAAGTACTGAAAATCCCAGTCACATTTAAAAGTGCTAACGAGTAAGGCAGGGTGGTCCTCCTTGGAGAAAACTTAGGCAGAAGTTAGTATTTCAGCGTTTTCTTTTTTTTTCACTTCACAGTGTGATGCAAGAACTATAGGTATACAGTTTTATGTAGGTATATAAATAAAAACATATACAACACCAAAATGTAATATCAGTTAAGGGATTGTTATCAAGCACGTTTAGTATATGTAAGTACTGAGAGAAAGAAAAAGAAGAGATAGAACTTCTGTGTTTGTGGTGAAAGGTATTTTTGCTGTTATGAACAATTGATACCTACATATTACCTTTATATTGTAGATGCGTTGCTCTAGTTTAGGAAAATAACCCTCCACTTCAGTGCTTTGAAAAGGAGTAACTGTGTTGGCTCACCTTCAGTGACTTGAGGAAACCAAAACTGCTAAGCAGTGAATTCTGGCATATTTTTTCAGTACTGAAATATTGAAAGAATTAAGTAGGAGGCCCTTATTTTGTTCAAATAATGAATTTGGCTTTAGAAACTCAAAGCTATAACAAGGTCAGCTAATAGGGAAGAAAACTAAAGAAGTCACTGATAAAGGTGCCAGCTAAAAGGACCATTCACTGAAAGCCTTACCAAAGTGTTCTGCATTGTTCTCTACAGCTATACTGCACACTGACGAGGTACAGGGTTATCCAGTGCTTGACAGGACCAGGACAGCCACAATTTCTATTTATTTACGCCAACAAAACAGAAACATGGCTGCCTTAATCCCAGCTAATGTTGCCTTCACTGGTCATGGCTAAAGAACATGGATGGCTGACAGCTCTGCAACTCATAGAATCGTAGAATTATAGATAAAATAAGGTTGGAAGAGACCTCTGATCATCGAGTCCAACCGTGCCTGTCTCCCTAACTCAATCAAAGCTGCCAGAGGGTGTCATAGTGTTTTTGAAAGAGTCTATGTTCCATATGGTTCAACACCAATAAGAACTGTGAGAGACCATCAAGAACTGTGCCAAAGTTCTTGGTCTTCTGCACATGCTCTCAGGCTACTGTAGATGGGAGTGGCACACTCACTTTAACTACATAGCCTAAGGATTTCATCCTGGAATGGCTTGGGTTTTTAATGAGGTTTTGGGGATTTCCATTATACTGCTTTACCCTGATGTAAATCCCTTCCTTTCCCTGTGTTTATGCTACAAGGGTTAGGCACTTTCAAGATCTAAACTAATCCCAAGTTTTTTATGGTGTTAGCTGGGCCAAGGAACTAGCAAAATATATGAGTTAGCAGAGCTGAGGGACTGTAATCTCACAGTTTGTGATTGGGTTTTCTTCCAGTTCTCAGACTTTCTCTCCGTTTTCATGCACTACCTAGTACATCTAATTAGACAGAGGGGGCTGTGATACAGATTGGTTTCACTATGGGATGTGAAATCATCCAACCAGCTCCAGAAGGGCAAATGGCCAGACTCACGATGATCTCTGTGGCCAGACAGGCTTGTAGCTGTCTTGTATGGCTTTGAGAAGGGTTAATAAGTTCTCTTTCTCTAAAGGAACCTGCTCAGTAGAATATGCAAGTCTGAGAGAAGACTGCGGTACAGCTACAAAGAAGCCCGGTTTTGGGTAGCCTGAATACTACCAAAGCGCCTGTATTGAATATTTCCTGCTAGTTGATGTCAGACCTTTAGAGCCTCCTACTTAACAGAAAACATCAGGCCTTAGATGTAATTTAGGCCATCTATATTTAGATCTCAAGCTTCTTTGTCTTTTGTCATGGCTCCTAAGTCTTCCTCTTACATAGGTTAATATGGCTGAGGAACTGCCATTTGGAAAAGGCCTTAAACTTTAATGATATTTGGAGATTGAACTAGACTCATAGACTTGGCTAAATCCCTTTAATATTATGGTCCTTATATAATCATGTCTAAAACCCCTTGAGCTATGCAGAAGTTTCAGCTACTCATTGCTGTATTCTGGTTTACAGTCACTCCTGTACTCCTGTGTGCACACATCATGAACTCATTGACCATTATCTGAACTGCGTAAATTCGGCTGTACGATCTTTAACAACAAATTGTGAAGATTTCTGTTCATTTCTCTTTCAGCTTGTGTGGCTGGGCTTAAACGTCTTCCTCTTTTGGTGGTACTATCTTGTCTATGATGTCCCACCAAAGTTCTTCTACACCAGAGTACTCCTTGGTGTAAGTACAAAACATGTATTATCTTGGCATAGACTGAGTATACAGCATTTTTTCCATAGTTTTATTTGATTGAAACAGGATCAAGTGGCTGGAGCAGTAGATTCATGTACGAGTTGAAAGCAACATGCAAACAGATAACTGAATGCAGATAGATGTCCAGTGTTTCTGAGTAGAAAGCTGGTACACAAAGCAGAGATATAACATTTTAAAGATGTTTTCAGGTTACTATTATGCTCCTATTGTGCAACCATTTCCTCATGTAAATATTTTTCATAGCATGAATAGTTCACAAATCTATTAGCTCTGAAAAGCAATCATCATTCACATATTCATCAGGCATATGAATAGCAGTCAAGTAGTCACGGCACCCTGGACTCTGGGCTACTCAATATAACCCAATGGTTAGTGCAGCATTATGTGTCCTACTACAAACTTGCTTCCAAAGCAAGAACAGATCATTACCAATTGACAAAATTTTTTGTTCATGTATTTTAAAAGCCCAATCACAGTCAGTCTAAACTTCAAATCATAGAACACAGCACTTTGTAAAAGGTTTGCAAAGCTATGGTTTAATTCAACAGATCACGAAATCCCATTCCACATACCACTTCAGATTTATGGATAAAATTCTGTCCTTTGCAACCATGGTGCAGTTGCCTTTGAAGTCAGAGACACCTGTGCTTGGATAACTAGAGCTCAATGCAACACCAAGTAAGTAACTGTGATTTGAAACCTGAAAGGATCCCAATTAATGCAAGGAGAGCAAACATTATCCATTCCTTTCCCTCATTGTCTTTGGACTAAGACGGTCATTATTCTCTCCTTTCAAATAATCTTTATTCGAAAATCTGAAATCATTCAGGATGTGAAGAGCAACATTAAGGGAACATAATCCTAAAAGATGAGGCAGCAAATTTCCCTAGACAACATAAAGCCACTTCCCTCATAAGCTGTGCTTCTGTGTACCATAAACCCTAGCCAACTGAAAACACAACAGTTAGACTTTCTTTACATCCTTGGGATAGAAACTCTACTAATGACTTAGACTTGCATCCACACTTGGTCATTGATTGTCAGACATGACAGGGAGATTTTTTGTACAATCATAGGTGGTGGAGTCACCGTCCCTGGAGGTGTTTAAGGAGAGATTGGATGGGGCATTTAGTGACATGGTGTAGTCGACAAGTAGGAGTAGGTGTAGGTGTTGGGTCATAGGTTGGACTCAATGATCTCAAAGGTCTTTTCCAACCTTATGATACTGTGATACTGTGATATTATTTCAAAACTAGAAACCGAAGATGGAGGAATGTGTTCTGTCTGCATATGTATCTCTGACTTGGCAAAGAATGAAATGTGAATATTGTTAATTAGCGCTACATCAAACACTCATGAAAAACTGTGATATAACATAAATTAAATCTATGCCTATCCATGTCCTGGATAATGATTTAGATGATGCATTTAATAACAACATCTTTCCAATTACAGCGTGCTTTGGCTCTGGCAAGGGCCCCTGCAGCTTGTCTGAATTTCAATTGCATGCTGATTCTGCTGCCAGTATGTCGAAACTTGCTCTCCTTCCTCAGAGGATCAAGTGCGGTAAGATGAAGAAAGAATTTCAAAATTTTTGAAAGATAATAACCATAGCAGCCTTGCAGATATACCAAGCTTCATCCAAGTTCCCCAAATATTCTGTACTTTGGGGATGTTCTCTTTAAAGAAGTTGATAAGCCTGGAGTTTTGCTATGAGCAAGATGGAGGTCTATATGCCAATGGTGTATCTAGAGCTCTGTTGAAAGCTTTTGCCTTCATTTAGCCTCCTTTGAGTCTTCTGTTCTTTTGTGTCTCCTGGGCATCATGTTGCCCTGGATGGAAAGGCCCTCTTCCAGCTGGCAGCAGTTGTAGGTGGTGCTTACACGTATTGGCCTTATCACCAATACAACACACATCTATAGCAGGAGATATTAGCCCATATCTTCTCTCTTTGCATGTTCAGTTCTTAAAGTACATGTACGCTTTCACAGATTATCAGAATGGGACTTTTTTTCAGCTGGTACATAAATTACATTCTTTCTTCTTTGAGCTGTCTTTTCATCTCAGGATTAAATAGTTTGCAGGCCTTTTGACCATTTCTAGCTCCCAAATGCAAGTATTATATCCAGCACTGAGGAACCACCACTAAAAAAAAGGACACCTGAATCTAAGTGGCAGCTGGAGAGGCTTCCTATGATGGTACCAACTGTAACACACTGCTGATATCTAAATCCTTTGCTATTACAGCAGGAATAATGCAGACGGTGCATGTCTCGGTGCAGTGAAAAAAGCAATCGTCTCCTCAAGCTTGTAAACTGTCCTTCCAAATATATAATGATTCCTTCTTTCTAGCCCCTTTAATGGTCAAAAAAAACAGTTCACAGAAGTTGATTTTCATCTCTAAATCTAGTATAAATTCTTTCACACAAATTAGACAGGCTGTCTAGGGCTGTCTAGCCCTCTGTTTAGGGGGCTAAAAAGCAGGGCAAAAAAGGAAGCAATAAAATAGATGCAGCATTTCGAGAGTCCTTCATAATGGAAGAGAGTGGGATACAAAATAATAAGAAAATAATCAGAAACAATGCAGGCTGTACCTCCATCTATTACATACACCCTGACAATCAATGTGGCTGAATAAATATTTGCCACATTAAGCCCTTAAATTATGTTCAGGAGTAAGTGTCCTGGCCTTTTTAATGTGTCACACTCAGGAGTGTAAAGATGGAACTACACAGGCCAGGCTTTCCAGGCTTGTGCTATATCCCTTCAGAGTCTGGGATGCTAAAAAGCAGACAGTCGTACTCTTGATGTATGTGTAAAGAAAAAGAATAGTAAGTAAAACTCTCCAGTTAAAGTTGTTCTTCTTCTGCCCTGAGAAAGATCAACTAGTACCTGCCAAAATTCAGGGCTGACTCCCCAAGCTGCAGAAGCCAATAACGAACATAAATTTAGTAAGAACTAATTGCTATTGGATAAATGTACCTGGAAAATATTGATGAGCTCTTGATCATACAAGGCCTTCATGAGGTCTGAAATAGATTCCACGGGGATCAAGCTGAAAGCAGTTTGAGTAGAGGTCTCCTGAGGTCAAAGCAACAAAAGAGCTGAAGACACTTCCAGAGATGGTACTGGAAGGCTAAAAACTGATTCCAAAGAATCAGAGGACTGTAGTGCAGCTGGAAATTTATGCTTCTTACACTGAATTGCTCATCTCCTATCATCTACAGCTTGACTTTTCTAGCCAGTATCCTGATAAAGCTGTCCCTTTTATCTTTGTATTCAAGCTACAGAGAAAGTCCTCCTGCCTTGGGCACTGTGATACAGTCTCACTCAGGCTCACTCACCCAATTGACAAGCGAGAACCATGCCAAGAGCTACAGCTCCATATCGGCTGCCTGCCTGCAGCTGACTATCTTGCTGATAGCACTGGGTTCTACGAGGAAGCGGAGTGCTCTGAGGATGAGCAAGGAGGTGAGGGAGGGACACAAAATAGGACTGTTAGTCAGTTGGAGATTTATTTAACTTCATTTGGGTTTTGCAATAAAGAAGTACAGGAAGGAGGTAATTTTATATCTTAAGCAAAACATGGACAACCCAGTGTGCCAGACGTAGTGTCAGAACTGTGGTGGCCACAGTGCCGGGGTATAGCTGCTTATGCTTGTTCTGCTGTTGCCTCCAATTAGCTGTGCTCTGCAAGTAACACCTGTGATAATCTCTTAAGAAAAATCAGGATTTCTAAATCTCAAATAAGTAATTGAAAATGTTAGCGACCTTCCCAACAGCAATGTCATTGGGGTTAGGGAGAGCAGAGAATTGTTCAAACCCACTGTTCAACAGGAATGTGCTGGCAACTCTTACACTTTACCTCCTGCCACCCAAAATCTATACTCTACAAAGTTATTTGTTGTTAACTGAAAGAACAGTTGTATTTTCTTTGCATGCCCTTTAATTCTGTAATCATCACTCTTGTTAATGAGCTTCACCCCTGAACCTAGCTACAGCATTTTGCCATTGCTTGGCCTTCTGCTTTTCAAACAAAGATGTAGTGGATTTTGCAAGGCAGTCAAGTAGACTTGGCATTTCCTCACTATGCTACAGTTTATTCTGCAATATTTTTAATTGTGTCTCAAGACACATGATACAGAGAAAGCCAAATTTTTCCTAGTTATTGTCACAGACAACTGAAGTCATTGCAATAGACCCCAGTGTGTTAAGAGTTTGCTCTTTAATCAATGTCACAGCTGAAGAATAGCCAAAGGAGAGAACTGTTTCCTGCTCATGTATTTATATGTACAGTTAATACTCATGGGATATTTAGAAATGAACTGGTATGGAAGAGTAAGGCCACTGCTGGTACATCCACACTAAGTAAAGAATAAATCAAAAATTATATTGTTTGGGTGTTTCATCATCCCTTCTTTTGTTTCGTTCTTGCATTAGCTCCAGCCTGTTAGCTGGGAAAACACACCACCTTAACCTGCCATCTACAAAGTCAATGCCTAGCAGATACTTGGGAGAATATTTTTGTCTCCTTAATTTTTTTGCATGAAACATCTACATAGCTCTTTTAAAGGAAATGTTTGTGTTAGTTTACATAGTGTTTTCTTTCCTTTGCCAGTCAGCAAAAGCAATGTAAAGACACAATACAGGATAATCATGCTTGCTAAGGTGTGGAGACATCCAGTGCTAGCATTACAGAACTTAAAGTTATAGGAAAACTCCCACTAACCACAGTACAATATAGATGGGGCCTATTAGGAACTTGTCATCGTTCCTAATGCAACTATCATTCTGTTTTTCTTAAGAACTAGCTTCTTCAGTTTGTATCAGCAGAGATCTTTTTCTTTCTCTTTGAGTAACTCTATCAACAAGTTGTAAGTGAATGCTCAGCAAGTACAGCCAGTATTTTGGGGAAGGAATCACTTCATGTTAGAGACCATAACTGTTTAGCACATTTGGGGTGGGAGATCTCGGACACAGCTATACCTAAACTTTACAGTCCATTTATACTGTATGAACCACCATAGGATTCTGATGTGATGTAGCAACTTGATAAAGCAAAGCAGTCACCCTGCCATGGCAGACTGTGATCCATCCTTCTGTTTTTATAAATTATAATTTAACACTGATGAGATATATACTTTTGTCATACTGGGTGTTAAGCTTTTTCTCATCAAATACTTTGTTTCAACATAGGTTAAAACATAATCTGTTATTCCTGTATTCTAAAGTATAGGGAGAAATATGTTTTGTCTATATTCACGGATTCTAGATATTTACTAATAGTGACACCGATTGTTGTGCTCAGGACCTCTCATTTTCTCCCAGTGTTTAAATAAATACACATAGACATCACAAATATTCTTCAAACACTTTTTTTCTTCAAACTCAAAGTGCTGCTCTACCCGTATAAGACGACAGCTGGACAGGAACCTCACCTTTCACAAAATGGTGGCATGGATGATCGCCCTTCATACTGGTTGGTACTCAAATGTTTCTTTGTTTATGGCTTTCTAGTGTATTGTACACAGAATCCAGGTGGGATTCAAGTTCTTAAGGATATGGACAGAGACATGACTCCATTAACCTAAAGAAGTCATTGTGTATGCTAAGGCTTAAATCAGTTTCCAAATACTGTTCTGCAATTGGCAGAGAGCAAGGATAAATAAGAAAGTCAATTTTCTCTGGAACCATTGGAACCATTTATGACATTGGTTAATAAAGGGTGTTTAGCAATAGCCTGAGAACCAGATACTCTGGCTTTAATTCTTATTTAGACTTATTTCTTAACTGGCATGTCTAAAACAAATAATAGAAATGGTGAAAGAAAAGGGTATGAAAAGCTTGAACAGCCCATGGAAATGTTTTCATATTTTATCTCTCATTACCTAAACTAAGGGGTTTCTATCTTTTTTGTTTTCATCAAATTTGTCACTTCTCAATGCAAATACCTTACAAATATCTTCGTAATTTTTGTAAGTTTATCATCAGTCTTTGTATGAGCAGATTACTTGAGCTGAGCAGGTTCCTTTTCTGAGCTGTGGCTGAAATCTCACCACCACTTCATAGAAAAGGAGCAGGGAGAGGACGTTAACGCAAGGCCACAGAGGAGGTCCACAGTAGACATGATTTATTTAGGGTGTAAGATATATGCCCATCAGGCCCTGTTTTGAAGGTGAATTAAGTATCTGGTGATACAAAAGGGGATTTTTTTTTTAAGGCATTATATGGCTTACCCCTACAATAATGTGCAGCAGAAGTAGTGTGAAACACCTCAGCTGTACTAGATTTAAGGACACATCCAGCTCACCAAGTTATTAGTGATTATTAGCAATACAGCAGAGCAAAGCAGCACTATCAAACATGACACCAAAGAGATCCAGAGTCACTTCTCAGCTCTTTGACATAAATCCTGGATGATCCTGACAAATAATTTAAGCCATCTCCTGCTTCAGTTTCCAATGTATTAGGATACTACTACTTGAATTGTTGAAAGATATTGTTGAACAAAGACGTGCTGGGAACATTCCTTTACTTCTTTCCTTCCCTCAGCTAAAAAGATGTAAACTTCAGATGGTAAAACTTTAACAGTAAAACACATCAGTGATCTGAAATTGTGATGAAGAGGGTGAGAGTGGCAAAGGTCTTAAGCTGCAGTTGACAAATGTTAAAAAGTTTCAAATGTCACCCAAAATGACTAAGTACTTGTCTTGTACTTAACCCTGATTATTTCTTTCCCGTCACTCCTAGCAATTCATACCATCGCACACTTATTCAACGTAGAATGGAGTGTGCAAGCCCGTGTTGAAGAGAAAGGAACTCTGGCAGCTGTGCTTTCTAGCCTTGGTGATAACCCAAATGAAAGCTATGTCAACTTTTTTAGAAAAACCATTGGGGTAAGTGACATCAGGCTGTGAAGAGTCATTATTACATTCATTTAGATGATCGTATAAGTCTGTTTGAACAGAGTGTCTGTTTCTGGTGTGTACAATCTGGGTTTGGGCCATCTTGCAGCAAAACCTTGTAGAATTCATTCTTCTATATCTGTCAGTAATATTGTTGCTGATTTTTGGTAGTACTTCAGACTTTTTCACCTGAGGATTTCTAATTGGTTTTAAAATGTAACAAAACCAAATACCCTGTAAAGCAGTATTTTGACTAAAGTAGACACGGCACACCGAAAAGTACACAGAAATCAAGGCTAAAGTTTTGAAACTGGGCTGCTTAGGCTCTGGTTAAAAAAAAAATTAAATAAGGAACTTCCCCATTCCTGATAAGCACTGAGCCTCCAATCGCTATATGAGTTATGAGACCCATAGCTGCACAAGGCCACTGAAAAGGAAAGCTTTCATTTGCCTCTGTAAATAAGGATGTAGGACTCCAACTCTCAAAAATAGAGCTCTACAAATGTGTTCACCTTCACTAAGCCCACACTGCTGAGCAGTAGCAGAATAAGAAACAATGTTTAGTGTGTGAACCAGTGGAAAACCCTTTCTGTCTACTTCCACTTACTTTAGTAAAGGTAATTCTTCAGTGGGATTTTGGCATTGTTGGCATAAAAATTCACAGAGGATTACTTAAAGACTTATAATAAGGTAAAGGATTTTGTGAGTGAGACATACTTGTGGTTCAGCTGCCTCTGCTTTGATACAACCCCTTCCTTACATCAATGTGTGCAATTATTTCACAGAATCCTGTGGGGGGCCTATATGTGGCTTTCACTTACTTGGCTGGTCTCACTGGAGTTATTATCACGTTGGCCCTCATACTAATCATCACGTCATCCACCAAAACCATCCGAAGGTCGTATTTTGAAGTATTTTGGTACACCCACCATCTTTTTGTCATCTTCTTTATTGGCCTTGTCATCCATGGTGCTGGGTGAGTATTCACACTTATCACACAATACATGAAAACTACTGTATCTTAATGTAAAGCCTTCTACATGCAGAAGCATAGAGACTTAAGTCAGTAAGGAAGAATTATTTTTAATGGTAATAATGGTCAAATATAGGCTTTAAAAGCCAAGAAACTCTCACAGATACATGCAATAAGCTATTCATATGCATGGGGCTTTACGAGTCTCTGGCATACTTAAGCTCACTGATACTCAACTTCTGATATTTTAATTGGAAAGCTCTTTTCCAAGGCTTCTGTTTCTACTTGTTAGTTTATTTTTCTTTCCTAAAAGGAATTGCATCACACACATGCATGTAAGGAGACCTCACCAGAAAAATTATATAGAGTCCAGAATTTCGTAAGGTAAAAGAAAACTGTAGTAACACAGTTTTTTTCTCTCAGACTTGGATGAACTTTTAATATCAACAGCATCTCTGAATAGATTTTTAGATATTGCAACTCAAATATAGTCAACTGTAAGATTTTGTAACTTCCAAATGCCAAGCACCTTTTTCCACGGTTGGCTCATTCCACACCTTCCTCTGAAAGAGCTGAAAAGGCTAATGAAACAATTTAGCACTACGCAAACACAATTTTAGCTCTTAGAAAAATTAATTTTAGTTTAACTTTATAAAACCACAGAACTTATGCATAAAGAAATAAAAGGCTAAAATAACCAAGCCATATTTTATAGTTCATAATTGCAATATATTGACCATTTTAAAGGAAATTCTAGTTGCACTAGAAAGTACTTTAAAAATGCCCAGCAAAAATGACTATTCAAAAACACTTCCCCTCAGTCTAGTATTGCCAGAAAAAAAAGACAGAAACGGGAGTACAAGAGGAAGAACAAAAATAGAAGGCAGATGAGAATCACCACCAGCTTATTTGCCCACTCCAACTTCCAAAACAAGAAGGAGAAGGTTTGAGCAATACCTGTTGAAGGAAAAGAACAAGTGTTTCATGTTCCCTGCAGCAAGTATTGTATGGTTACTGACAAAATGTTCAAACTTGCCAGTAATTACTATACAATACCATCAGAAAGCAAATTTTGTTCTTTCTAGAGGTCAGTGAGGAGCATATATTTCATAGAAGTTGACTTTTTATTTACTTGGATGTTAATTACAGTTCTGGAAGAACATCTACACTGAATAGTAAGGGAAAATAAGTCTTATCTTCCTCCTGTACAGGGTACTGGCATTATCAAACCTTGAACAGAGCACAGGGCAAGGTAAAACCCCTCAGGACCTTTTTCCCTCAAGCAATGGGGTGAGGAATGACAGGAAATGGGCTCCTCCTGTTCCTGTAACTCATCCAAGAGGGCAGCTCAGCTGAACCAGTTGTCACTAGTAGGGAAGTAAACTGCAGCTGGTGATGTTCCTGCAAATTGCAACTCGTGATGCTCCTGGAACAGTGTCATTCCTTCCCTTTATTTTTCAGGCAGGATGTTAATCAACCCTTTAATGAGGAAGAGGTTCATTAGTAATATTTATGAGCAGTACAATCTTTTAACTTTCAAGATTGTGCATAGATTTTCTAATAATTCTCTGACTAATCTGCTACTTAGAGAGCAGCATATATATAACTTAGATACCATGTATTTTTAAACATCAGAAACATAATCTAGTTCACAGAAACTGAGCTAGAAAAGCACAAGAAGTCGTCATGGGAGGAATGTATCAAAAGAATCATATTGGCATGAAACTGAAAAGCCTGATAATAATCAGACCATTTGTAGGCAAACTCAGCAGATCTTAATCTGAATTGCAATACTATGACCCTCATCCTGCTAACTACCATCATTTTTGAGACTCTAACACACCTCTGAGGTTGGCAGAACTCCAGTCAGAAGCGGGATATAGTGAACAAGGTCAGAATATATAATATTTTTCCCCCTCAAAACTGAAAATGTCTTTCAGCACTCCAATTCAGCACTTGCTCTGCCACTGGAAATATAGCTGAACTGGAGCAGTCAGGCTTCTCTGTAGTATAATAAAAAACAACAACAACCACAAACCCTAACCAAGCAAGAATAGAGAGGCCAGATCATCAGCTGACATAAACTGGTAGAGCTGGCATAGCTGCTTTGCGTCAGAAGCATCTGTGTTCATCCACACCAACTGAACAGCTACTTCACAGCTTTAATGGGAGAGGAAGAGTCAAAGGAAGAATGTGTGTTGGAAAAAGCTCTCCAGATTTCTAAGATAAACAACAGAAATAATTTCTGTACTGGTCACTAGGAAACTGACTACCTTGCCCTACCTTATTGAAGACAAAGGTAGGCTAACTATGAAAAGAACGAAGCTTTCCTATTGTGACTACTTCATGGAAAATGTTGCATATGGACATACCTCTCAGTCCATCACCTGATCTTGTATGCAGTATTTTCTCCTACAAACTTTCCCCCCCATTTTTATCAAAGCTGTAACACTGCAGAAGTCAACATAAACAGAGAAATACATAAACAGAATAACAATAAGGGACAAATACCTTCATTTTCATTTCATTATCTTAAATTTTTTTCCAGTCGTATCGTACGGGGGCAGACAGCTGAGAGTCTGGCTGAACATAATCCAGAGGTTTGCTACAAGAACTTTACTCACTGGGGACAGAAAGGGGCTTGCCCAGTCCCCCAGTTTTCAGGGAATCCTCCTATGGTAAGAACAGTTGGCTTGAGTGTAAATCCAATTTAAAATATTTACAGTTTACTCTTTCTGTAGATAACATATGCGCTTGCTGTAGAAAAGCAGCAACATAATCCCCAACAGTCTTCAGTGGCAGCTTTCTTCACATAAAGCAATAGATTTGGACACAGTGTATTACAAGCAGAAGTGGACTACAGACAGACTACCCATTTCCAGTGTGCCATAAAATGAGCACAATTAAAAGGCAAAGCAAAAGAGCAAATTGTACCTGAGCACTGTTTACCCAAAAAGTATTTTGTGGCTTGTGGGGATTTCTGGAAAGTACTATAATCCACATAATAAATAGTTATATACTATTAATGAACCAATGGTAATCAACAGAAAATTAATGCCTCTGAAAATGTGACATGAAACTTCAGCTTTTATTCACTAAACAGGCTGGTTCTACAATCATATTTCAGACTGGTCTGTTAACAGAAACCACATCTTTTCCTGTAGCAATACAGACTTGAATCAATAATACACTCAGAGCTTTACTCCACATTTCACTTAGTTTCCTCAGTCTTTAGACGGAGACAAAATCTCTCATAGGAAAATACCTTGTGTAACTCTAGTAGCAATTATAAAGTCAGCTGTGACTCTTAACAGAAAGAATTTCCTTCTCTGACCAGAAGTAATTTTGAAGGTGTCATATCTCTTAAGTGTTCTCCTACTCTGGTTGATAAATAACCTATATTACTTGAATTTCTCATCTGCTCATAGCATTTCCAGGATTCTAATCTAAGTTGCCATCTTCATCATCTGACTTTCACTTTATTCTGCTTACAGACATGGAAATGGGTAGTAGGTCCCATGTTTTTGTACCTGTGTGAGAGGTTGGTGCGGTTTTGGAGGTCACAGCAGAAGGTGGTTATCACAAAGGTATGTGATGATGCTATGCTTATCACCAGGTAAAACATTACCAGTTTTTCCAAATGGTGCAGCAAAGCCAATTGCTCCTACATGAAAGATAAAATTATCACTGAAAGGCCTCTTAGGAATGTTCTGGCTGCTATCATGCAAAAGTAATGCCAACCTCTAACATCTAAATGTAGCCTGTCTCTAAAAGAGAGTAAGAGGAAGTTAGTTAAGGCACAGCACCAAATCTTAGAAAAGATAAATTAATTTTCTTTTTATTGAGCAATAAATTCCACAGCCTTAAGAGAATTAAAGATACAAAATCTTTATTTTCAAAACTACTCAGACATTTAAAAATTTTGATTTCTCAGCAGAACAAATGACTCCTGAAAAGCAGAGTTAGGGGATGCCTATTTTGTGCAGCAAAAGCTAATGGCAAACTTCCATTCATCATGGTGTGTTGCAGAGATACTAACACTGGTTCTGAAAGTCTAACAGCCAAACTAGCATGGCACTAAGCTCAAAAGCATAAAAACTACCCTGGCCTTTCCCAATGTAATTTTCCTCACATGGCATTGTGCTGCATCTTATGGGCATACTCTGTTCAAGTTGTAGCAGCATTTGCAGGATGGTATTAGATGTCTCTACTGTGCTCCAGCATGATGCTGACATGTTGGAAGGCTCCAATATACAAGTGAGCTTTTTGGTAATTTCACTAAGATATCTCTGACCCATTTCTACACAATACATCTATGGAGTCTGCTTAGTTCCCTGTTGGCAGATAATTTCTTCCACAGTCCTAAGCACTAATGTTAATACCTGCATTAACAGATGGAGAGACTTGATTCTGCCTCTTGCAAATCTCTTCTGAAAATTGGAAATCACCTTGGCAGATAACTTCAGGATTAAGAAATCATAGTGATGGAAATACTGACCTTGCTTCTAGAATATTGCTTCTATTTATTCCTGACTTAAGACAGGCAGAATATAAATGCCCATATTCTAGGTCACACCCAGCTATAACACAGTTTCTAGTGGTACTATTTACCCAGTTCCGTATCTGTATGATAGCCCTGTGTTTATGCCCTTATACATATAGTCAAATTCATTAACATTGTGCTCTGTTTCACTGTGTAAAATGCATCTGGAATTAGCAATGTGCATACATAGATCTTGTGAAGTATTACAAGATGTGCCAGTCTGACCTCTCCCTTTTTTCATGTAACTGAAAGTATGGTGTGAAAAAATTCTTCGATCAAAAATTCAGCATTTTCTACAGCCTTTCATCTGGCTGTCAGGTGCTGTTCCTCACTCCCAGTTCTGATGGGAACGAAGTTTCACCTGTTTTCCTTGCTCACATAGCAGAGAACAGCATTAGTAATGAAGGATGTAGTTATATCCAGTGAATATTGCATCCAGTGAACTGTGAAGACAGACTTTTTCTTTTCACTGTTCATCCCTTGTTCCTCTCACTGTAGGTTGTTATTCACCCCTTCAAGACAATTGAGCTCCAGATGATGAAGAAGGGCTTCAAGATGGAGGTCGGGCAATATATTTTTGTCAAGTGTCCAGCAGTGTCTAAACTGGAATGGCATCCATTTACATTAACTTCTGCTCCAGAAGAGGACTACTTCAGCATTCACGTCCGTATCGTAGGGGACTGGACAGAGGGCTTGTTCAATGCCTGTGGATGTGATAAGCAAGAATTCCAGGAGGCATGGAAGTTGCCCAAGTATGTACAAAGAGCCTAAACAGTAAAGTCAACCAACACCTATGACAGTGTAAATTTTGCTCAACAGGTTTGGTGGCACCTGTGATTGAATCCTTCACTACTTCCATTGTAGATGTGGGCCATAGATGACTCTTTCCATTTTGCTCCTATCAACCCCACCTCTTCTTTTGCTGACTAGCACTGAACCCAAAAGTGCATTGTAGCAGGCAAAACCTTTACCTTTTTGTTGTCATTATAAATGCTGCTAATAAATATTCACAACTGATTTAATAAGTGTACTTTCAATTTCAGGATAGCTGTGGATGGCCCCTTTGGAACAGCAAGTGAGGATGTATTCAGTTACGAAACTGTTATGCTTGTTGGAGCTGGAATAGGGGTCACCCCCTTTGCATCTGTACTCAAGTCTGTCTGGTACAAATACTGCCATGATGCGACCAATTTAAAACTCAAAAAGGTGTGTGTCCTCTTTCCCAGAACCCATGCGATTGTTCAGGGGCTGACAGCACAAAGCAAAACAGGCCCACAAGGTGGTCTGGCTCCAGATATGCGTGAGTCTTAGGACTAGATAAGCAGGAAAGCAGAAGGGTCAAAAGCAAAACCATAATGAAAGGAGAAATAGCCTATGGGGAAAACCACCTATGCAAATTGACTTTGGCCCTGGGGATTTCCACTGGCAGTGGAGATGCTGTTCAATTTGTGTAAGAAACACAAAGTCCAAGGCACTAGTAAAGCCCGTGCAAATACAGCATTCCTCCCCTAAGCACACAGAGAGCAACTTCATGTCAGTGGAAGAGTGTTGCTACCATCCTCCTCTTGCCTCCTGCCCCTGGAAACTCCCAGTACAGGAGTGTAGGGTCACACTCTAGAGTTATGGTCATATTCAGAGAACAGAACTGGTTTTGTTACCTGCTTTAATTTACAGTGTTTGCCAGCAGTACAAGAAGATAATCTACCTCTAAATCATTAATTTATATCCCAGCAAACTGTTTTACAAAGATGTAAGTGGGGAAACATAATGAACTAAAAATGTAACCTACTGGTGGAAGAGAAATAGAAAAGCATTTCCTTGTTCTCGCAGTCACTCATCCTGTTTCACAACCTTCTCAGCATCAAAACACCTCAATAGCTTAGATACCAGCCTACCCATCTACTGAAGTGGTCAGGGCAATTTCTACAGGAACTCTACAAACCTTATTCTGTCAGCAAATGTGAAACCAGAAACCATAGACAGCTCACTCTTGTCTCTTGCAGATCTATTTTTACTGGCTTTGCAGGGACACTCATGCCTTTGAGTGGTTTGCAGACCTCTTGCAATCTCTGGAGGCTCAAATGCAGGAGAGGAACAATGCAGAGTTTCTCAGCTATAACATCTACCTCACAGGATGGGATGAATCTCAGGTAACAACACAGTGAAAAGTATCGCTTCCATATGCACTGAGGCTGATGTTAGCATGCTGCATTTTGATCAATGTTCAAATGGTGTTTATCCTGGGTCTCCATATAGCTCTTGGAGGTTTTAAATGCAGACAGGTTTTATCCATCAGAAGTAACAACAGATCAGTTGCTAAAATCTGCTCTGGCTTCCTTCCTGGTTTACTCTGGCTGTGCACTCTGGGAAGCAGGCTTTCCTCACAGCAGCAACCAACCAAGTATCTCTAACAGCATTCAGGACTGGAGAAGCTAATGCACAAGGTGTGAGTGATGGCAGCATACTTGCTTCATCACTCACGAGTTCTCTATCCTATCCCATGCTTGTAGGAACACAAAGGAGCAGCTCTTCCATGAGCATGATTGAGTCAGGAATGGTGCTCGCTCTGTTACTTCTAGTGATGATTTCTTTTACCTATATCTCACTGTTGCAAAATTCACTATGTGCCTGCAATGCTGTAGCTCAGCTAGACAGACAGGGAGGGGTAGGAGTAAGGTAGGAATTTATCACACAGGCAGTGGAAAAATAGGAAGGAAAGAATAAAAGTCACACAATTCTTGCCTGGGGAGAAAATTACCTGTATCGTTTTTGGCATATGAAAGTGCTGCAGAATGCCGCAAAGCCTAAACTCATGCCCTTAACCACATCTTCTCCTCTTCCTGGCTTTACTAAGCTTAGCTCCCCTAAGTGCAAGTTACACAGGGAGGGTGGACAAGACCTCTTTATATGGATCAGACTTCCCAGAGATCAAACTGGCAGGACTTCATTAAGGTCAAGGGAGTAGTATTACTGTACCTGAAGGAAAAGATTTCTTTAATTTACAGCTTTATTTTACAGTTCTTAGACTAAAACTGTTCACTGCAAAAGAAATGTAATTAATTGCTGTGTTCAGTGCTTCATAGCTTTAAGAGCTTGAGATTCCCTAATCTGGGGAAAAGGGGGAGATAGACACTGATAGTCAGAATTTTTCTAATGTTATCTTTTCTTGCTGAACACCGTAAATTCCACATTTTCAGTTTGGATAATTTCAGTTATAAATCATTGTGTATTGATATTATTATTTTTTAACAGGACATAATGCTAACTCTGTTTACATGGTCCTTTGTGTTTCATTTCCCTTAGGCCACTCATTTCGTAGTGCATCATGAAGAAGAGAAAGATGTGATTACAGGCCTTAAACAGAAAACATTGTATGGAAGACCTAACTGGGAAAATGAGTTCAAAACTATTGCAGGGCGGCATCCTGGGTAAACATTAGACTTCCTCTATCTAAATGCCATAATAGCACAACCTTGTTCCTTTTGCTGATAAACTTCGAGGAACTTTTTTTTTAAATCTCCAGGTGTTTTCTATTCTTTTTTTCAGCCATGGACAAAATCTATGGTCTTGACCAAATAGTTTAAACCTACAATTTAAAAAGAAAATTATCCCTTTTTGGGTGAGGTACTTCATGGAGTATCTAATTACTAGCAGAAGTTTTAGAGAAAACATACTCTATCATTCCAGCTGAAATAAATATGAATACCATGTGTAACCTAAATAACTCCAAAAATACTTTTACCTCCAAAAGTAAAACCTGAATATGGATGAGCTTTAGCTGAGCACTCAAAATTAATAGGAAAAAGTCAGAACAATTTGTTTCAAGAATTTGTGACATAAGCTCTTTGAAGCTCTGTTTCCTTGATTTCACTGAGGTCAATATATCTATCTTAAGTGACTTATGCCTAGTGACATTTAGCCCACCATTTGTTTTAGAAGCATCAGTAAGTGCCTTGAAAATTTTAAGGCCTTATATGTTTTAAAGATTAGATCTCCAGTTCTACTTTAGTTCCTGTAATTCAGAAAAAAACCCTTGCCCCTGCAGAACAAAAGACTGATTTACATGAAGAATATCCAGTTGCTCCATACCTAGTTCTTGACCATATTTTCTTTTTCTTACCAGCTCCAGAATAGGTGTTTTCCTTTGTGGACCTGAGGGCCTAGCCGACACCCTCAACAAGCAGAGCATCAGCAACTCAGAAGCTGATCCACGAGGAGTACACTTCATTTTTAACAAGGAAAATTTCTAACTTCCAAGCACACAGGAGTCATTCTGTACAAAGTCTAAAGACTGGATCTCTTTTTCTATTTGGAGTCTGGGAAGGACAGCCCAGCTTCTAAACTCAGCTACACTAACGCAAATCCCTTTGCTTCTTGGGAATTATTTTGGCGCTGTGTTAGAGTGAAAGAGTCAAGTTTTACCTTAAGGGAAGTGTTCACTGCCCTCCATGTGCAGGCAGTTTAGCAGAAATCTATTTTCTTTGTCTACGCAAGGGGATTTCCCCTCAATTAACTGCTTTTATCCTTCTGTTATTCATAATGACTGCCGAAGGGTTTAGGCAGTCATGTGCATTGGGAGCCAATTCACAATGATAAAGCTTAATGCTATTAAACAATAAAGCTTTATAGCACAATGCTTGCTATTAGAAGACAGCTTATCCTGGATATGGCCAGTCTGTGGAACAAGATGTGGTTGGGGCAGGGTAGCTGGGAAAGATTGTTCTTTACAAGAAGAAATCTCCTTTGTACACCATCATCTTTCAGGTTTCCAAATACAGCCAAAACCATCTTGACCAAGGGGTAGCACAGGCAGCTGAAAAGCAACTATTCCCCTTTAGGAAAGCAGAGAACTGGAAAGAAATAACCTGAATTTCTGAGTGGCATCTCCATCCCAGCTGTCGGGGCATGACGAGGACGGAGTCAAATCTAGTCCTGCATCTGGCACACTCAGTTTCACATCTTCAAATTCACAGTTCAGAGATCCAAACAAGAAGTGGTTTTGTATTTTTAAGACTGCCATTTCTGATTTTCAAGGCTGAAAAAAACTCGTTGCTGAATGATTTAATGAGTATTCTCTGAAGCATTCTTAAATGCATACAGTGCTTTTGGCCCTATTGTTCAGCTGTTCTTTGAGGGTGAAACATCTTTGAGAAAGTATAGATCATGTGGACAGTATTTGGAATAGCTATGAATAAAGTTTCCAGTGTGTACAAGACACTCATACGCAGCACATTACTTCTGTATGTACATTAAAGGTAGCATATTCTTAAAAAAAAAGGAACTGAAACTTTTAATACCAGCAGCAGAGAAAAGAAAAAGCATTAAAACCAGCAGCATAGAAAAAAAATAAAAAACAAGAGCAAAAACTCTTGAAAAAACCACACATTAGTACACCATGGGTCTCCTATTCAGCCCAGTTACCTGCTTGCTGCCTTTTAAACTCTAAAGCCAAGCCCCGAGAGAGCTCTTACATAGGATGAGACCTTGCTGACAGATTCTTACAGTAACAGAAGAAATTGGTGGTCTCCTCCTGCAATTCCAGACAAGTCTCTGCAGCCATCTGGTTGCAAGTAACATATTTTACACCTCAACTTGCTAGTCAGGTTGTGTTCTCCCTTTACATGATTTTCAAATGTTATCCAAGCACTCCATGCTACGTCAGGAAAACTTATCAGTTTGTATTTATTAACATAAGTTTCTGTGGACAGTTAAATAACACAATGAATTATGCCAGCATCTGAAGGGAAGGAAGCCACAGTTGGTGAATGCTAGCAAAGATCAACTCTTGGTGGGAAATTTTTCAGTTCTTTCCCTCAGAAGGGCCATATTTAAATTTGCATAATTCCATTTGAAACATGGCTATTAAATCAAACTAGAGCGTAAACAGAATTGAAGATTTTTTTTTCTGCAGAATAAAAAACATGTTACTGAAACCTAATAATGCTCTCATCCTTTGCAGAGAGCATTGAAATATTTGGCTTTGATTTTAATGGAAATACGATCAGACTTCTATGCAGTTAGAAAGTGAGCAAAGAGGAATTGCAAGGGGTCTAATGGAGGCAGCATATTTATCATGTGAAGAGTCTTGGAGGGTGTGTATTTTAATCCACTCATTAATTTTCTAAACATCGCCATGCTTGTTCCTAAAGCTCCAGGGATCTTCCCTTACTCAGAGAGTTGTAATGATTTTCCCTGACCTGCTGCACACTTATACCAGGGTCTGTTTGTCACCTCGAATACTAAAAAAGGAATTCTCTGCTTATGACTAAACTACTGGATTCCTAAAACATATAAAAGAGTAAGCAGGTGAGAGCTTCTCATTTTCTTTCAAAGATTTGTTGCATTAAATCCTGCTAAAATAGCAAGCCATGCATGATCAGTGATGGTCAGAATATAAAGTTTTTTTAAAAATCTAGGATACACGAGTGAAATGGAGACCACTGAAATAAAAACATAAGAAACTAGCTTGAGTCTTCCGTATTCTTCAGCAAAGCAGAGAGATGTCAGTCGTCCTGTTTTAAGTCAATGCTGCTGTCTTCTTTGGTGGTCAAAGAGTAAAGCCCTTCCTCTGAATGCTTGCCTCGTCTATAAAAGTTTCAGATCAGTAGTTTAACTGGTGAGTCACCTTAGACACAGCCCTTTAGTTAGTGAAACATCTTTTACAACAACTACATTAGATATAAAGCCCATGCCTGTGTCAAATTCCTGGACAACTGTGTCTGTGACCCCACCACAACTTCCCAGGCACGACTTAGTGCTTCTCATTCACCCAGAGGAGAAGTCTAGGACAGAAAGCTAAAGGGGATTTTAAAGGACAGTCCTGTCTTGTGGCCAGATGCCACTGCTTGCAATCTGACTGTTGTTGTCAGCTGAGCCTCTTGCTGAAAATTTCCTCCTTCTATGTGTTTGGGATTTTTCTCTCTTGAGGGCGGGGGAAGGGGTGACTTTCACAATAAACTGATTCTTTTGCTCTCAAATTGCTGGCTCCAAAGTGCCTGTCCTGGAAACCAAGGGTGGCTTCTCATCTTTGTTTTAAAAACTGCCATGGTACTCAGCAGTTTAGGCAACACTATCCGGCACCACGACCCTCCTTCAGTAGCACCAGCAAGGTTTTCTGAAAGGTGAGGACATCTCAAGATTGCTTCTGTGGACAGTGGGGGGAAGCAGCACATGAGGGTGGCAGTGAATTGTTGAAGCCAGAACTTGAGGGAGCTCCATATTTCATTGATGAGGGTCAAATTGCCACAACAAAACTCCACCACTCATCTCTACTAAGCTCCTGACTTGCTGGATGCCAAAGTAAATGAGTTATTGTGCTTCTTTTGGCAGAGTTCTGCTGCTGTCCATGCTCATCAGGGTCTCTGGACGTCCTCCAGAATCATCCCCACTTCCAGTGGGATCTGAATGCTACAAGTAGCTCTCCCATTAAGGCCGCTCTTTAACAGTAACCTTTGGTCCTAGCTCTGCCTCATCTGCAGAGATGACTCTAAGAGAGGCAAGAACCTCTTAGGGCTCCTGACACCACCAGCAGAGACAGGAGTGCAGTCTGTGTGACATGCATTATTGAACTCATGCTCTACCTGAGTTTACAAAGGGAACAGATGTCCTTCCATCTGGTTTCACAAGTTCTCTATTCAAATGAAAAATGCTCTGCAGATGGCAAGAAAAGCCAACCATTGTTGGATTACTAAAATAACTGTTTCAACTAACGGAAGCAATTAGGAGTTCTATTCAAAATGACTGAAAAGTTGGTCTCGCTTATGGCCTCAGCTCAACATGTTTTCCTTCTCTTCTTATATAGTATTTTCCCTGTCTTCCCATATGTAGTCATCTGAAATAAGCAGTTAATTACTTTGTCAGTATCCTTGATCTCCAGTTCACCATAGCTACTCTTAAAGACCCTGAACTCCCAGGATACTAGGCAGCTCTGGTTTCCGTTGGCCTAATCCTTATTTTGGAAACTGGAAGGGGGCTCTGGAGCGGGCGTGACCTCTGTCCATATTCAGATCATATATTAAAGTGAGACCTCATTATGTATTGGGTTTCATCTAGTCCTCCCTCCTTCCCTGGTACACACTTGCAAAGTGCTCACATGGGCAAATGAAATCCAAGTTTCCAAAAGTTTTAATCTACAATAAAATGCTATTCTGCTTGTTCATCATCATGCATGTCCCAGAGGGAAACCACCCTGGTTGCAAAATAGGTCTTCCTCTTTTCAGTCTTGTAAGACTTTCTCTGCTGGGTGGAGACTTTCTGCTTTTAAGTCCTCAAATGGTGAATTAAACCAAAATAGAAACAGAAAATAAAACTAAACAAAAAGCTGCCTCTGAAACACAGTTACTTTTGAACAAAAAAGAAATAATGTTAGGGTCTCATTTTTGCCCTTTTTTCTCAGAATCCTGCTGTTTTGAAGTGTCCTTAGCAAATTAAGGTTGACTGCTTTTATTTTTTCACATTTCAATGAGTTCTTTGCAGGATCCATTGCCAGCCGTAAGCCCTGACACCTCAAAAATGTACCTATATATGCTCAAAGCAAGTTGGGAGCATATATTAAGGTGCTAATGGTTATAAGGGTTGGCAGGATCAAGATCCTCATGTCTGTGTACAACAGTGTCAGTTCCACAAATAGAAGCCAGTAGTTATTTTTCATGATCCACACATTCGATTTTGCATTTCATACAGACCTCAGCAACCTGCTGGTCTCATTTACATTCACCACACACAAACCAGACCAGATTAGCATCAAAATTAATTACATTAGAGTGGAAAAGTGTTAAGAGACTTGCTGAAAGCTTACAAATGCTTTCCAGCTGCTTTCTGCACCTCCACTAATCTCATTTCCTCCCTTTTCACAGGTACTCTTCCACCTGGCTAAGTAGTTTATCTCTGCCCACCCAGCCACCATCCATTCCTCTCTGTTCTTTCTCTTCTACCAATTGCTGCCATCACCCCTTCACTCACCCACTCTTTCCTGCTCCCCAGATCTGCAAGCTTCCTGAAAATCTCCAGCTCCCACAATCTTTTTGCCAATTTTGCAAGTGTGTGTGCCCACTGCAAGTGCAGGAAGAGGCACAAGGTCTTTGCTCCGAGCTCCAATTAGTGCAGTGTGCGTCTCAACACAATATGATTCAGCTGCAACCTCCCCTGTCACTACACACAGACCTGGGCTGTAGCCACCCCTGTATTGCCCAAACAGACTATTTCAGTCAACTTCCAGTAATATTTCCTCTCCCTACTTAATGTTTTTTATTTAAAATTCTACAATGAAGGAAATTTATGAGCTGCTCTGTTCTAGTATTTCAGCTTGTGTCTAATTACGTACTTTTATCCTGTAAAACATACCTGCCTTTGACCCTATATTTCATTTGATTTGTTCAGAAATGAGGGGAATAGCCAAAAAACCTCACACCTACCCAAACACCAACCCACCTTGCTGTGCATTATCATAAAGGAAGGGAGGGAAAGACCAGCCAAGAGGGAATCAGACTGTCTTTCTCCCTTGGAACTGATGCTTTATATTTCTAGAAACACTTTACAAAGCAAAATGCCCTGCAAATAACTCTCTGGTTGATCTTGTTCTATACCGTAATTAGGTCAATTAGTGTTAAGACAAGAAAATACACACAATACACAAATATCATGAGTTTTATGACCTTCAGGACAAATGGATTGCAGAGACATCTTTGATCAAGTCACCTTTGAAGTAACGTGTAGGTGCTTGTCTTTTTACACTTCTGTGAGTTAGATTGGACTATGCAAAAGTCCAGGGTCTGTGCTGCAGCTCTGTAAGGTTTCTCATTGAGTGAATGACAGCACTGAGAAAATTCAGGTGCAATTTTCCTGGGTGCTGAAATGGCATAGGGAAGAACAGGGACAGGTCAATTGCCGTCATCTCTTTGCAGTTAATAGGCCAAAATGCAGCTATCAATACCCATGTTGATACCAGGGCATTTTGGCTCAGCAAGTGTCCAGTTTCATATCACAGACTCTCCACACTGAAGAGATTTCTACCCTGCAATCCCAGGCAGCCAGGTCATAAGTGAATATCCCTGCAGGATAACCTAAGCCTGGGCAAGTTCCCATGAACAGCTAATGAAGACCGTTGCCACTGTGGTTTCATCACCCTCTGCGCCTTATTTCCCCTTCATCTGTGACAACCGCTGCTAGCTCAAGCCTGTTTTCAGGCAGCAAGCCCTCTGAGACCTTACCCTTGCTCAGACAGCAGCAGGGAAATAATCAGCTAAGACTGACAAACCAATTGTGAGAAATGCTTTCTAGAGCCATTCGCCCTGAGAAGACAGAGAATGAGCCCTGTAGACCATCAGCAGGTACCTTCGGCTTCAAAATTATGAAAGTTGTTCTTATCTGTTAACAATTCATTAAATACTTTCACTGTAATAGGGCTGCAAATGGTTAAGCAAAAAAATGGATCACTGTCCGTCACTGTTGTCCGTCTCATGTGCATAAATTAAGCACTCGGTAGCAAAAACCTAATGCTACAAACCAAAACAAATAATTATAAAAACTATATAAAGGACAGCAACATGAGCTGCAACAAATTACTGCTTGAAGAGGACTGATGACCAGCTACCCAATAGTACCTCGCGCTCACTTTATAGAAAGCCTCTAAAGATTATGGTCTCTGCTGCAGCTGCAAGTGAGCCCTTTCCCTGCCATTTCACACCCTCTGAGACAGGCAGCAAAGCTCATGTTGCAGACATAGCCAGGGACTCTCACCTTGTTAGTCATTGCTGTTTTAATGACTGCCTTTATTTGCACTTATGTGTTCTGCTGGTACCACTATAAAAGCCATCGTAATGAATGAAGTAACCATATAGAGAATGCAGGTTCATATGCTAGTTGCCATACCAGCAGCTTTTTCCCAAGTAACCACTCTGAATAATAGCTCTCCTCCGGGATAACCATAGTGATATGAGTGTTGGCCTGAGCATCGCATCACAGGGCCAATACATTAGTATATCTAGAATATTTGCCAGTGTTCCTTGTTAAAATGCTGGAAGAAGAATATATCCTATTTAAGCCCTTTACACATTGTTTCCCTCTGTGGTCACTTATATGCCCCAAATCCTTCCAGGGTGGGGGGTGGTTAACTCTACATTAGCTGGATACTGGTACCAGTGACAGATTAGAGATTAAATCTCTGTAGCAGCATTTGGGGAGGGGCTCTTGTGGCAGCAGAAAGGGAACAGTAGTCATCAGGGAGGAAGACAATGACAGCCACTATATAAGGTTTTGCTCTTGAGGCTGGGTAGCAAAACCATTATGTCCCAACTACTGTGCTGAAAAATAAAAAAAAATAAAAAAAAATATCTGCATTTCTCAGACTTAGTCAGGGGGTCACAGGTAGAGGCAACTTACTACTACGAAAATTTAACAGGAACACTTGTATGTATGTAAGCAACAGAAACTAGCCCCAAATCCAAGAAAATTATGAAAGTCTTCATGATATATTTAAGTCGTTTGCAAAGACTAAGCTGTAACCCATTAAGATGACCACTTCCCTTTTAGAAGTAACAGATGTTCCCTCCTTATTTAGCTAATGTCAAAAGCCATATAATTTGTTTCAAGATGCTTGGCTTTTCCCTTCTACCCCAATCAGTGAATGAAAATACTGTTCATTGCCAGCTAATGTGCACAGGTTTTGCATTCTGTAATGGCATAAGGAAGCTGTATCAGCTGGGGTAAGCTAACAAACTGCTGCCTTATGTGCTGAGCAGGTATTTACTCCTGCTGAGAAAAGTGTCAATGGGAAATGTTGCCCAGGACTGGCTTTTGCATATCCTGTAAATATCACACAAGATGAAAAGTGAACCTCTCACATTGTTTGTTTTGTTCTCCACCCAAATGAAGAATACTCTCATATTTTAAAAAAATTTAATCAAAACAATTTCTTGCTAATATAACTACCAGCCCTTCTTCTTTTCTATGTATAACTGAAAAAGTATTTTATACCATTGCTGATGCTCCCATTTTCATATTAAACCTCCTGTCAGACTTCTAACTCAGTGCAACTCTCAAAATGCTATGATGGAAGTTTCTAAGTAGGCAGATCCTTAGCCTTCTGTTGTTGCTGTTTGCCTTAACATATTAGCCAGCACCAACATGCTCCAACCATGACCTTCCTAAGAAAGCTTCACCTATATCCTCATCTTAAGACAACTGCTGGACTCAAATTCCTCTCCAAGACCACTGGTTTTGGAGTGGCTAATATTATTTCTTTGGGTACCTAGGACTGCTTGTGTCCATCCATTGCAGTTTGCTCTTCACATTCAAACTGAACAGCTTTCAGACAGTAGCTGGGCTTTTCATTTATGTTTGAATAACGTTCAGCATAGCAGGGTGTTATTTGCAACTTAGTGCTTCTAGGTGATGCAGTAATAACAACATCATCATAAAACAATACTACGGCTACTACTATTATTCTGGAGAATTAGGATCACACATTTCAGTGGCTATTGTTTGAACAATTCCTAATCTAGGTTTCCATCTCAGGTTTATTTGTGTAATCTGTTTTCCTAAAGAAATGAGATGACAGCTGACAGAACAAACTGATTACCAAAAAAAGGGAGAAATGGAGAACAGGTTTAGTAAATTCAGCTGCATTTCAGGGTTGGTCCTATGAGTTGTGATTTGCCTCTCATTTAAATCATCTGCCTATGTAGGAACAAAAATAAATCTGGAGCTCTGTATTCTTTCTAAAACTTCTGTTTCAGTTCTTGGTGTTTTACCTGTGCCTTCACACTGCCTCTCTCCTTTGCTTTTCTCTATTTCAAGTTCGTCTTAAAACAGAAAAAATATACGAATTTTTATGAGATTGTATAGCCCCTTGACCAGCTCCAGTGGGTTAATGAAGGAGGTTGGTAATATCAATTCTATTTTTAATTCCCCCAAATCTGTTCAGTATCAATAGACATCACTACTGTTGCAATCTAATATATAAATGGCAGTCCTGTGTCTCTTCTCAAGAGAAAGTATTTTTAATAATAGCAACACTGAAATTAAAAGTATGCCATATGCCTAGTTAAGTATGCAAATATAAAGCTTACTATTATGCGGCCCAACAGCTAATACAAAAATAGCCAAAGTCAGAAGATGGGTGGGTGATTGCTGCATACAAAGCTCACAGCTGCTGCTGCTGTAACTCCCGAATTCCCAGTAGGGAAGTAAGAGCATCAGTGAGGCATCTGTTGGCTAGCAGTGACAGACAGTTTGCAGTCTCATGTTTCCTGGAGGCTACGATAACTTCACAGAAAACACATGTTTCAAAAGGAATGGTATAACCATAACTGCCCCACGCTGTTTCGTAAGAAAGTTGCTGTTACATGTTATGACAACTACTTTTAGGACTACAGCTGGGGTGTTTCCACCACGGTTGCTGTCAATGACTGTGTCAGACTGCTCTCCCGCCACCTCTCCTTCTCACGATTCCTTGCTGCCCAGGCTAGCACTGAGCCCAGGCCCTAGGGTCTCCATCAGCCCAGCCCCCCGGGCTCAGTGCCATCCAGCCACATGAGGCACTGGAGCACTGGGGTTTGTAATAGGAGCTGGGAAACACAGGCAAGCAGGGCAATTATAGAATCATAGAACTGCTTGAGTGGAAAAGACCCTTGATATCGTTGAGACCAATCGTACTTGTCCACTACTAAGCAATATCCCTGAGTTTACTTGTCTTTAAATTCCTCCAGGGATGGTGACTCAACACCTCCCCAGGCAGCTGTGCCAGTGCCTGACAACCCTTTTGGTGAAGGAATTTTCCCTCATGTCTAATCTGAACCTCCCCTGGTGCAACTTGTGTCCATTTCCTCTCCTCCTATTGCCTGTCACTTGGGAGAAGAGACCAGCATCCACCTCGCTACAACCTTCTTTCAGGCAGTTGTAGAGAGAGAGAAGGTTTCCCCTCAGCCTCCTCTTCTCTAGGCTAAACAACCCCAGCTCCGTCAGCCGCTCCTCACAAGACCTGTTCTGCAGCCCTTTCCCACGCTCATCCCAGAAGCGGTGTCTGCCCGCTACGGTCCCGTTCCCACCCGCAGTGGAGACTTCGGCTGCCCTGGTCCCTGAGCCACCGCCAGGCAGCCCCCTCTACACACACACACACACTTCTCCAGCCCCGGGTTTGCCGCCGGCCGTGGGCATTGCAGCCCCCCAGGGCGGCGGGGTTGGAGGCACAGCCCATCCCGGGCCGGGGGCGCTGCGGGAGCTCGGCCGCCTCCCCCCGCCACCGGGCTCGGGCCTCGACCCAGCCCCACCGGGAGCAGCGAGGGGACTGCGCCTCCCTGGCCCCCACGCGGGAAGATGGCACATGGAGGAGTGGCAAAATCCTCAGTGCCAGCGGCTGGGATGGCTTGGAATCTGGAAGTGCAAGCAGCCAGCGTGTGCTCCAGCTCATCGCTGTTCGCTGCTTTTTCACAAGGGAGGAGGAGGAGGATGCACTGATCTCTTCTCTCTGGTGACCAACTACAGGATTGGAGGGAACGGCAGGAAGATGTGCCCGAGGGGGTTTAGGTTGTGTATTAGGAAAAGGTTCTTCACTCAGAGGGTGGTGGAGCAGTGGAACAGCTCTCCAGGGAAGCAGTCACAGCGCCAAGCCTGGCAATATTCCAGAAGCATTTGCACAATGCCCTCAGACACATAGTGTGAGTGTTGGGATTGTCCTACGCAGGGACAGGAGTAGGACTCCATGATCCTTGTAGGTCCCTTCCAACTCGGGTCGCTCTGCGATTCTGTGAAATGCAGCCAGCTCAGCGTTTACTGCCATGAAGCTGTGTAACTTCAGGCTGCCCAGGGAAGTGGTGGAGTCTCCTTCCCTGGAGAAGTGTTCAGAAAGTGCATAGACGTGGCACTGCGGGACATGGGTTGGCAGGCGTGGTGGCGTTGAGCTGACAGCTGGACTGGAAAGCTGGGGAGGGGCTTTTTACAAGGGCAAGTGGTGATAGGAAGAGGAGGAATGGCTTTAAATTGGAAGGGGGGAGATTTAGATTAGACATGAGGAAGAAGTTCTTCACTTTGAGGGTGGTGAGGCACTAGCACCCAGGGGAGCTGTGGATGCCCCCTCCCTGGAAGCGTTAAAGGCCGGGTTGGATGGGGCCTTGAGCAGCCTGATGTGGGAGGTGTCCCTGCCCATGGCGGGGCGGGATGTGTGTGTGTAACTGGATGATCTTTAAGATCCCTTCCAACCCAAACCATTCTGAGTCTGTGATTCTATCATTCTGTTCTATGAACTGGGATATCAGTGTGGGAGGCCGCTGAGAGCACACACCCAAGGCCCAGGGCGAGCAGGTCCAGTCTCGGCTGAAGCCCTCGCTGCCCAGCCCGCATCGCCCGGGCGAGCGAAGCGACCGGCGGCCCCGGCTCTTGCTGGGGCCCCCCCTAGCGGCAGCGGAGCTGCATCTGCAGGGAGGCTGCATCTGCAGGGAGACTTGTGCTGGCTTCCCGCGGGACAGCCCAGGAGTCCCACCTGCGATCCGTCGCGTTACCAGTTGTTACTCAAATGAAACCAAAATTTTGCGCACCCCCACCTTTCCCACACACTCCTCCTCGCCCCGCGGGGCAACTGCAGGGCCTAAGTGTGCTTCAGATGTCAAAGCAACACTACAAAGAGACAAGCCTGGAAGATCCTAGCACTGACCCCTTAAACCTCAGTTAATCCAGATCTAAGCCTTGAATTGAAACTACTCGGTTTCTTCCCTTCCAAAGCCACCTTTTGCAAAGCTGTCTGTTGCAGACCCTGCCTAGACAGTCCACAGGGGTCACCGGTGTGAGACCCTGGGTCTCCCCATAAAATTTATGTGTTCAGTACTCGCTGGGCTAAATGAAGGTAAAATGATGCCAAATGATTGGTCCAAAAAGGAATTTATTTGTACAGGCGTTCTTAGGAATAAGATTGACATTATCTTGCTAAATCTGTGTTAAAGGAAAAGAAAGAAAGAGAGGAATGGGAAGGAGAGAGAGAGCAAAGTGCAAGGACACCACCTGGGCTTCCGTCCTCTTCTTCTTCCAGGATAGTGGGTGTGCTATTGCAAATGGCTCCTCTTTCAGAGTATTATTTATAGGGTTTTCTTTGCTGGGCCCTGCACAGTGCTTCTTCTAAGAAAATTCTGGAACTGAGTTTGGGGGGGCTTAGGGGACTTAAGGGTCCGTGGTACCATTCTGCCCCTACTGTCCCTACTGGGAAGACTGCAGCATGACCTCTCTGTACAACAAGAGCAGCTGGGCTGCTTACGAGAGTGAGATAAGGTGCTGAAGGACACTGCCTCTACTACAGTCTCAACCATGATATAAAAGCAGCCAAAACAAGTGATTAAGGCAGCCAAAAAGAATCAGTCTCTTACAGTTGTTCCCTACAAACAATCATTTCAATTATTGTTCAGGGGACTGATAATGAGTCGCCATTAAAATAGGCAACTATAATTTGTTCACAATATTAGCAGACTGTCTAGCTACAGCTGTGGTTACAGGTTGTTCAACATTAATTTCCTAAAACGTTCAACTTAGGCATCAACACTATATAGCTATGACAGCACTGACCTATGAGAGCCTTCCATAATTTTGAAGACATTTCCAACTAACAAATGACATCACTCAAAACCCTGCAGTAGATTGTTGAGTGGTTTGGTCAGACCAGTTTCAACAGCCACTGCAGAAGCCCACACAGAAAACAAGCCCCTGAAGTTACTGCCTGAGATTGGGAAAAGTCATGACTGCCTCAAGCGGAGTACTGTGAGTACCAATAAAGGCAGTCAGAGCCTTGCCGTTCCCTAGCCCTCTCACTTCTGCTGGCTAATATCTGAATGCTAAATTTTATATTCTCCAGCCAGGATATTTGTTTGCAACAAATGCTGTTGGAGCCCTGCTTTTTATACCTAGACATTGATTAAGTGGAGCGACAAGAAATGAAATTCCAAATTAATGGAATTATCTATGTATGACTCAAATTAGGGAAATGGATAAAAAAAGGGATGAATATATTTATAAAAATGTGGCATTGTGGCATTGAGGCATTGAATAAAGGCTGCCTCAAAAACTTAAGTAAACTCTATAAAAACAGAGAGCAAAGAATGCTTAATTTCTTCCTCAGGTGTTTACAAGTTTGATGGAGGTTTGCTGATATGATGATGTTTCTGACTGAAGAGGTGATGTTCAGAAATTATTCTAATTATATCCAATAGAGGCCTAGAAGGAGGAGAATCTGCTGACTAGAAAGAAGACTGAGTTTCTTGTGGCTGAGCTAGCTAGTCCATCTCACCTTCTCCTGTGAATGAAGGATTTTCATGGCTTCAGTTCTGAACTGTGTGCTCTCTACACTGTGCAGCTAGGCAAGTATAGATTACAAACTCTGTAATTAATTTACAGATATGATAAAATTATCTATGGTGATGTCACTACTGAACTTGCCTTTCTGTCTCTTTTCCTTCATGCTCTTGTTCTCTGTGGGCCCAGTAGCATCTTTGCATGAAAGAGTATATGTAAGCACCTCACACAAACTATAATGACCAGTGAGGTGTGTTTCTGTAACTGATTCTCCTTTTCAAGTTGTTTTAGGTCAGATAGTGGGATGGGAGCTACAGGAATGTTCACAGCTGTCACTCTAGCACTACTCTGATCCCTTTTAGAAAACTTCCACATAACAGATAAAGCTGCTGTTGCAGGATGTTTCCTGTTTGAAAACAGATGCTTGTTGGAACATAGGAGCTAAAGCCTCCAGTTACTTGATAGTGATTCAGATTCGGAGTAGAAAAACTTCCTTCAGTGTGCACGCAGTGTTTGGCTGCAGACTTCTTTCTGTTGTGGGAGGAAGCGAGAATCTGTTCCATCTACAAGCCAGCATCCACAGACCCTTTTACCTGGCATAGACCAATGGGCTAGAGCATCTCCTGTACACAACGTAAATGTGACTGCATAGCTTTGGAACCACTTAACAGTTGCTTTTATTGTTGCATTTACAGAATACCACATCCAAGCTTAGATATTCCTCTGGAGCATGGGTGGCAAACACAAGATCCACAGGCCGAATGCAGCTCTTCACCTTGTTTCATCCAGCCTGGCACCTTGTTTCTACCTGGTGGCAGCACCAAGCTGCTTGCCCCTACACTGCTGCCAGTGCGGCAGTCACATGTGCAGCGTGTGTGATGCGCATTACACTGCAGGAGCAGGCTGATGTGGCCCCCAGTGGAAATGAGTTTGACACTCCTGCCCTAGAGACTAGTTCTGGCTTTGAGCTGGGAATGTCCTGCAGACATGCAGGCAGAACTTCCTGGCTTAGGATATTCTGATGGGAGGGTTCAGTCTGACTCTCTGTTTGTGCGACACTGTGACTGTGCTAAAAAATCCCTTGCCAGATTAAATGGGAACAAAATGACCTGGTCAGATTTTACAGGAGGCAGGAAGGAGCATCCCAATAATGAGGTAAGAATTGTTCATTACAGGATCTGCTTCCTGTATTAGAACAAAATCCTGTTTTCTCTATGCCAGCTGCTGTGCTAATGCATATAGACTATGAGCAGTGAATGTTCTCTCTTTTATGGTGCATTTAAAATATCAGTGCTCTGACATTCATGTCTAACTCTAAACAGACTAGCTACAAGCTGGGATTTCAGTGGCTTCTGTGAATTGCATGAATCTAAATTGAACATACCCAGATATCCTTCATCAAGTTAAATATAATGGGAAAAGGGTCTTTAGAAAGGTGACAGTTACTGATGGACATCTGGCAGGCAATAAAAAGGAAAGTAATGAGTCTGCTCCCTTAACTTTTCCTTTCACACTTTTCCATCTAGATCAGGGATGTGAAACTCATGGCTCCCACTATTCTCCTGCTCCTGCAGCATAATGCACGTCACATGCTGCACATGTGACCAGCACTGGCAGGAGCATAGGGGCAAGGAGCTCAGTGCTGCTGCCAGGTAGAAACAAGGTGGAGGGCAGGATTTGGCCTGCAGGCTGTGAGTTTGACACTCCTGATCTAAATAACAAAATTCTCATACATCTCTCTGTATGGGAGGAAAAACAGATGTCTTTTGTCATGAAATCATATGTAAGAAAATATGAGTAGAGTTCTGGGCTACACCTTGATGCCAACACTTCTGTCCCATTAAGACCCCCATTGTTAACAATAACTCAGACCCTTATTGTAACAACTAAAACACCATTACATTGATAGAAAACTCTATTGAAATGTTGTGAATTTTCATATTCTGCAATCCAGTCTTATCCTTGAAAAGAAGCTACATGGAAAAGCAAACAGTGGTATTCAGCATTCATTTGGAGTGTTATATTGAATACAAGTAACTGTTTGTACCTACTGAGGATAGGGAATGAAAACATGGGAGAGTTAAAATTCACTGGGATATGATGTGGAATGAAAATATTTTTCCCAACATTTCATAATAATCTTCCTGGAGCAACAAAAACGTTAACTTGCATCATCGAGACAAGCAGTTAAGAGGAATAGGCTGGAGTAGACAAGAAGTGTAAGAAATTGGTCACGTCTGGGGACTAGCCTTTGTCAAGGTCTTGTCTCTAAAATGCATGCAAAACTAATAAATTTCCCAAGTTCTCCCTATTGTATACAAGTGAAGGGAAGCAAGATAAATACTGTTCTTAGTTGCTATTTATACTGGTCAAGAACACATGAGGCAAAAAGACAACTAAGGCAAAACTTTTATTTTTTTTTGGTAGCAAGAAAAATGAAGCAGTCATAATTAAGCAGTATTTTCTAGACTTCTTCTGCAGCAGAACCTTCACCAAGCTTCATTAAAAGGAGTCTTGCTCAGTGCACGTTGTTTTCAAGTAAAGCAAAAATACCAGATGATATTTCAAATGGCTATTTGGAATAGTTCTTCTGACCATTAAGGGCGATAACAGCCACTGCTGCTTTTACTCACCTACTTCTTATGCTCTATAAATCGTACTGAACCTTTTTCCAATTGCTACTCCACTTATTTTTTCACTTTACGCAAGCCCAAATATCAGTGAAACTACTGCATTTTTGTCAGTTCCACAACTTGGCTCGGAATGCTGGCACCTAGTTCACAAATTGCTCTCCTAAACCAAATAATGTTGAATAATTATACACCTGAAGGTCAGTACAATACACACATACATTGTCACGCCACACTTGCCTGTTAGGCAAATGCGATATTACAGTATTAATTTTACTTGCACTTAGGTAAAGCGGAATTCTATTTGTCTGCAAAGCAAGAGTTTTTGAACAGTACTGTGAATTACACGTACACACGTTCCTTCTGTAGTCTCATACTAGCGATATGTATATACAATTTAAGCACTGAAATGGTTTTTAGCTTGTTCTTTGTACAGGACACTTGCTACATGCCCTAATAATCAGTTATTTGGAAAAAAAAAACAACCAACCAAAAACAAACAAAGAAAACTGCATAATAGTGCTTTAGTATTCATTTGTTAAAATCCAAAACAGCCTTACGGTAGCTGCTGGGTAGTTACCAGTCTCTTCTAAAAGACATGCAGTAATAAAGAAAAAAATCTGAGAAAAGAACTTAATGTAGCTGCCACTTAGTGGCAGCAATCATTTAGGCATTTTTGGTATTGATACATTTCTTTATCACATAATTTGTGCATTAATCAACAAAAACATAGGCCCCAATCTAGCAAATACTTGCATGTGTGCAAATGCTTTTCTTCCATATGGAATACTTCAAGTTAAGATTCACTCATCAGATGAGTGGTTAAGAACTTGCATAAATCTTTAGGAGGGGAATTCTTAGTGCTTAAAACTTAACTGTATTATTTCATAGCAATAAGATTCAATTCTAGACTTAGAGAACTTAGGAAAACACTCCTACAAAGAACAGATATGTTGCTCTAAGATAAGCTTACAAGAAAGCTAACAAGAGCCTCTAGAAATGTGTATTGCCTTCTCTCTGAACACTTTAATCCTACTTGGGGTAATGTGGGTTCAGTCTTGCTGCCCTAGCTCCTGGTTACTGCATGAGGAATCAATAAAGTGCTCGTCACAAATTCCACAGTCGAGGAATAAAATCAAATTTAAGTACCTTCAGAATGTTTTCAGATTTGTAAACTATGAATTAAAGGCTGATGTCTGATCCTCAGCATGTCTCCCTGAATCAGTAATAAATATGTTCTTCATTCTGAAGATTAATTAGAATTATGCTAGGATTACATATATTTCACCTTTGTCCCAATGAAGTCATCCTTTGCCTCCAGGGGAAAAGCTTAACTGGATTTAATTTCAGTGTAAATGTTTATGCTTGACTGAAACATGATGCTCACGTAATTTCACAAGCACCAGCACTTTATGTGACAGTTCGCTTTGTTTAATCGAACATGAAGCACCAGTATTATTTATAGTATATCCACTCTGAATTGTGTTCATAATTTGCTCCCAAATACACAATAATTCTAAGAGGTCTCGTTTGCCCTTTGACCTTTCCTTTGATTTCATGTGATTTCCTCTTGAATAAAGTACCTTTGATATTAGCTTTGATATAAATTGTATTGATCTTTGTGGCATCTTCTCATTAACATCCTTCTGAATATTTAAATTACTACAACCTCCTCTATAGGTAGATAGATATATAATTTTAAATTTTTTGCTAGCTTTAAGATAATTAACCTATGAGAACTGACTTAGACTGTATGCTCTCTGTAGAGAACTTCTGTATGCTCCTCATCCAAAAACAAATACAGGTTTGAAATATTTAGCCATGTGTTTGGATGATTTTTTTTTTTTTTTTAAAGGCTTCGGTGTTGCTTATGTTTGTCTTCCAGTCAACTACAGGATAATAGCAACAGCAAACACATTGACAATGCAGTTCATTGTTCGGTTTTCCCATCTCACTGTGCAGGTTCCTAGAAGAGATCATTATAAAATAAAAATAGAATTCTGGTGTCTTTACTACATTCACTTTATGAGAGTGTAAATTATGTCAAATTAGTATGAATAATTCAGCTGTGATTATGTCATCTTGGCTATAAATAGACTACACTCCTCAAAACATTTTTATTAACTGGTACATTGTTTACTACCTAACACGAGCCTTGTATGCAACAACGCAATTTCCAGGAAGGTGTAATTTCAGTATCTCTCTTTCACAGCTAGACTTGCAAAAACCTTTAAAAATCTCATACTGAAATTGGCAAGATAAGCAGACAAGAAATCAGAAAAAAGACTGGATCAAATATGTCCTAATGTATTCACTTTCTGTAATTTTTCCTCTTCTATTGTATCAATGCATCAATGTCTTACAAGCCAAGAAAGCATGAATATTTAACAGTATATGTTTACTTAACTTCACTTTATGATTTTTTTATAACCTTGATTAAAATAGAGATGGCATTAGAAAGTCAAAGTTAAATTTTGGTGCCCTATTCTAAAAAGACCTTTCTGAGTCTATGACAGGCATATTTTAATCTTGTTTCCCCATGATACTATGAACCTAGGAAAAAATGCATTTAGAACTAATTTAGAAGTAATAAAACACATCCAAAGTCTGCCTGATAGTCAGGCAACTGAAACACACACTGTTAATCAAACTGTTTATATATTTTACCAGGTTCTAGTCTCCTCCAAAGTAGCACTGTCCCCTTACAGCAGACAGGCAGATATGTTTAGGACTAGCCACTTCCATTTATGCAAGCAACATTTTACTGTCTCTTCAACTGATCTATGGCTATTGACAAAGATTAAATATTTCGACCCTTGCTTTGGAATGAATTTCACTCCTGCTTCTCATGATTTACAAAGCAATTACTCTTAATGTAGGCACTGACTGCTAACAAAATATTTCTGCTGGGATTGTAAACAAGCATCTATTCCTGGAAGCTACTGCTTCTATAATCACTCTTGAAAATGTTCAACCTAACTATAACAACTAAGCAATAATTAACATTTTTTTTACTACAGTTCTTTAATTTGACTGAGGAAACTTACCATCAGTTGTGGTATCCCAGAAGCATGAGCTTGCTGTATGAAGACCAGCTCCACTCCTCTGCATCACTGCGCAGGTTACTGCAAGATACAGTCATAACGTCAAGGATTCATTAGTAAAGCAGAAGAGGTGAATCATTCACTATTTATGAACTCAAGCCTGTGTTATGTTTTCAAATGGCTGGCAGACAGCTCTCGGTGAAGTCAAAACGTTTTTTAGACTATCCCCTCCCCCAGTATTTTTCCTTGAGACTTTGGTATTAATTTCATGATTATTTTTACTCACATAAAGACAACAGCTTTAACAAAATGCTCGGTAATAGGATTATGGTTTTTATCTTTTAAACTACTTAGGTGTGGCTTGTGTCATGTGCACCTCAGAACAGGATTACAGGTGCTGTCCTCAAAGGTAGAGCAGAAGTCACACTTGATGAGAGCTCTTTCCCAGAAGTACTGGATGAGTGTTCTCTGAAACCACACTCTAGTAACACACAGCACTTCTAGATGGACCTGTGATGGTCATAAAACCACTGGCAATCTGAATCCAAGACTTCCAGAACAGAACAGAGTGCAGAACACTTGCTATTACATCAACACTCTGCACAAGGACCAAAGTGGCTTAAACTTATACTTATTTCCATTTCCCTTCCACAGATACACATATAAATATAATGGGATATGACTTAGCCTATGACTAAAGTGTTTCAAATGTGTGTATTTACAGGAAGTTTAATCCTACTCAAAATTTTATTTAAGATCAGCAAAATCTATTTTCTAAACAGATATCAAAGAGTTGATATAGTAGTTTTGCATTGCTTAACAGTCAGGAAAGACTGCATAACTGTTTTGAGTTAACAGAGCATTACATTCCACATATGTCATACTCTGTATAAAATCGAGAGATCACGAGGGTTTCACTCTCTTCCTTGATGGTCAATGACCAGTGAGGACCTCATCTGCCTGATTGCTCCTGATTCTGGATCCGTGCGTTCCTAAATCCAGTTCCTGAGTTCAGCTCCAACCTAGCTGTGGACGCATTCCCTTGTGTCTAACTCTACAGTATTTGTAATGAAGTATTGTCATCGAGGTGTGGGGCCACTATCTCAGATATTTGTACATATTTCATTACTTTCTAATTATTTTCATTATTATTATCATCATCATAATTTCGTTAGTTTTAGTTTCCAACCCACAAGCCTTTTTCCTCTCATTTTCCTTTCCCCCTTTCCCTGGGGTTAGAGGGGAAGGGAATTTAGGAGCCCAGCTGCATGGTTTTAGTTGTTGAAATTAGCTGGGTCAGGGCTAAACCATGACAGTAATATGTCATCTTCTCTGCTAAGTGTTGCTAGCATGCTTAGCCCAAGTGAAATTGCCATGGTTTCTCAGAGGTATTACTAAAAATCTACATAACAGAAGAGTTCAGGTACCTAGTCGGCTTTGTTTATAGTTTAAAACCTTCTACTAAGCATAGCACTGCATTCAAATAAATCTTTCAGCACCTATTTATTGTGACTGTATGAAGTAAAAGTATGACTACTTGTACTTACCAATGTACTTATATGTTTTTCCGAGTTTTACCAGATGTGTCAGTGACTGTTCTACTATAGCAGCAGTCCACTGGTTGACTTTGTTGTGATTATAGTCTGCCTTGCCTAGAACGCTTTCTATGCACTAAAATAGATCAAAAAAACCCAAAAACAGTTACAGTATACATACTTCAAAATGTAGAGGCTTAAAATGTATCACATAGTCTGAGGAATTTTGTCTGACAAAAGGATTACTTTATACCACTTGAGCCATCAGGTATTAGTTGCTGAATGGGAAATAAAATGAGCCTTCTCAGAAACTTACTTTTAGTACATAGTTACCGCATTATTATTACATGGAGATAAAGGACACTAATCAAATGTTTCTGGTAGGAAAGACCTTAGTAGGCTTTAAGTACCCAGTTAAGTGAATGGATCTATTTACCAATGAAGATACTAACACATCCGACTGTTCCTAATGACTGCCTGCTCCAGCTTGGCTTTTAGAAGCTACTGAATTGGAAATGGTACTACCTGAATCAATAATAATGTTAGCTTGGGCTGGGCTGCCTTTCAGAGCCTGTGAACAATATACCAAAATTATCAGAGAGCCAGAGGCACAATAGTGAAATGCATACCCCACCTTAAAAGATGAAGAAGACAGAAGAGCAAGAGATACTCGAGTAATATTTTGCAGCACAAGAAATATCTGAACAGCTTAAAAATTATCTGTTCTCCCACAGACACGTATGGACAACCCTTACTTAAACCTAAAACTATTAAGCAGAAAGTCTTCTTTCTAACTCTTAAATTGCATTCTCTGCTCCTAAGAAATTCAGAATTAATTGCTGATGGATACTTCTTAAAATACAGACATTTGGTTAGGAAATGCACACCTGGAAAAAGTAAGTAAAATAAAACTATGTTCTCTGATTCAGTAAAACGAATCCTATGCACCAACCACCCACTAACTGGCTACGTAAGATTTTTGTGCTCCCGATCTTAAAAAGCCCCATTAGTTCTGATCACAGTGTATAGAGCAGGACAAAGGACTCAATGGAAACAAACATTCGTAGAACAGAACAGAAGATAGCAGAGAGACAAGAAGATCCCTTGGGGATTTTGGTCCTTCCACTAATGCACCCAAGTGCTGGAGCTCCTTGGCTCAGTTAAGCTTTCAATCAGTGGGAGAAACACTTTGGCTTTACTCCCAGTGCCTGCTGTGAAAGTAAAGAGACGCTGTCATACCGCATTTGGCCTTTCAAGGCATGGACAGTTATGTAAGGGGTTGAATTGTTATTTATCTGACACATAAGAGCTTTCTGTTATGCACTGGAGTAGCTCTAAAATTCCAGCTTTTTCCCTTCAAGAGAGAGAAGGTGGGAAAGGACCTGCAGAGCCCCTCTAGTTCTTTCTCAAAATGGTATTTCCTTGCAAAACCTGATAACATCTCATACCACATGGGCTCTTCATTAATCACTTTACAGTTACTAGGTATCTAATTTAGACCACCACGCTCCTCACTTTCAGCCTGCTCTTTCTGAGTTTTTCAAAAGCACTCCTAGACTAACAAGCTCACATAGTGCAACCTCCTGCTCAAGCCAAGGCTAACTTCCAAGTCTGAGCATGTTGTTCAAGGCCTTGTCCAGCCAAGTTTTAAAAATCTCTGAGGATGGATACTCCATAAGCTCTCCCTGTACCCTCTCTAGTGATTAAATACTCTCTATCTGGATAAAGGGGAAAGAAAAAAAATTAGAATGAATTTCCCTTGCAATTTGTGACTGCTGCCCCTCATCTTCCCACTGTAATGTGAATTCTGGCTCTCATCTACCTTCTCCTCTTTAGGTAGTTCAAGACAGCAATTAGATGAAATTTAATACAGCTCAAAATTAAACTCCATCATTACTTGATACAAATAATACCTTCATATAAGTTTGAATTTATCTCGGATGGTCAATGAAAGGAACTGCTTTCACTAGAGTGCAAGGTAAGACAAAGATTTTCTTTTAAACACAGCTGTTAGCTAAAACCTACCTCCTTAACTATGTTGTGAGCTTCATCAGCATTGAAGATCATCTGTAACAAAATTGAATTATTATTATTTCTGATAGAGAAGTAAACAAGTGATGCAGTTTTACTCCAAGTAATACATGATGATCAGGCCCTGTGTCTGGTTATTTGCACTGTGTAGTCTGTTAGTCTGTCCCCAGCACCATACATACATTATTTAGTATTGTTTTGTGAGCTACATTTGAGTGGGTCCAAAAAATCTTGGGCCTCATTGAGCTTGGAAACAAGTTCAATTTACATTTTCTGTAAAGATTAAATCATACCACTCTCCATTGCTTGTCATGAAAATATTCTCTAAGACCAAAAGATAAACAGCAAATCTTTTCCTCTCAGCCTGTTTTTTACTGGAGTCACAGACTTACTAACTCGTGGGTCACATTTTGGTGCCTGATGGTAACACAAGGCTTTGTAACCCTCATATCAAAAGACGGGTTTCCATAGCCATCAGCCTATCAAAGTAACGTTCCCAAGCACAGGAAAAGCTTGCAAGTTTTAATGCCTCCTATTTTCTGCGCTTTCCTACTCACTAGCATTGTTTTGCTTGGCTTCTAAAGGAAACACAGCACTTGCAGTTGTGCCACCTGTCTCCTTTGCATCCTTCAATTTCAAACACAAGGGCAAGGGTAGAAACCTGAAGAACAACGTTTCTATGGGGCTTTTTAATGCAAAGCAGTAGCTACAGACCCCAAGAAAGGCCCTCTGGGGAGGGAAAGGCTCCTCAGTCCTGGCTGGCTAGGACCAGCCTGCAGCGCAGACCGTGCCCAGCACTTCTTGTAGTTGGATTTATTTTCTAGGGGGGGTGATACAAGAAGTAGTTACTATTAAAAAAAGTGAAACATTTTGGTTTAAGCTAAAGTAGAGTTAAGTTTCATCTAAGTAACTGTATTTTTTTTGGGGGGGGGGGGGGGAAGTTAGGCAGACTGTCCCTCTGACAGCGTGGGGTTTTTTTCAAACAGTGTTTTTGCAGACACCATTTAGAAAGAAATGATGCCTTGTGTTAAGTGTGGTCTGTGCTGAACAGATGTGTCTTCTATAATCACCTGTTTGCAGCCTCCCCATCTAAAATGCAAGGTCAGACAGAGCTGGGTCCAAAGCTCCCATTAGCAGAGATTTGGCTGTTATGAAGTTCGTAATAACATTAAAGTTAGTCTTTGGAAAGTAACAGAATACGCATAAGATTTCTGAGAAAATCATAGACAGGTTTGTGAGTGGGAACTTCTGTCCCTGCTCGTCTTGTCCCCCATGACTGATGGAAATCATTCCCTCACGCACCCAGCGCTGAAATAAAGGCTGCTGCTTTCCAAAACGCCAAAATGAGTGTTGGTGAGTTTATTTGCTGGCATTTTCGTTATCGGGGTGACGTAAGGAAAATGGCCGCAGGCTGACACCCGCACGGCGGGCGGCAGCACCCCCGGACGCCTCTTCCACTCCCCTCGCAGGAACCTTTCAGCTACCAGAATTGAAAGGGGCTCAGAGCAGCCCCGTGCAGGCACAGGGCAGGGCCAGGCGGGGGGACCCGCACAAGGGGGCGCCGCCACGGGTCCCGGCGGTACCCCAGGCGCCGGGTCCCCGCGCACAGCCCATCCCTGCATCCCTCACCCTGCGCATCCCGGGCAGGGCAGGGCCAGCAGACCCGGCAGCGCTGCCCACCCCGGGGTCCCGGTGGGGATGGGGGCTGTAAGCTGGCAGGCGTAGCCTTGCTCTTCCCTAGCCCTCTCACTTCTGCTGGCTAATAACCAAATGCTAAACTGTATTATCTCCGGCCAGGATATTTGTATGAAGGCTGCTAGAGCCCTGGGTTTGATACCAAGACATTGATTAAGTGGAAATAAGCAACACGAAATGAAATTCTAAACGAACAGAATTATCTATGTATGACTCAAAATTGTTAGGGAAGACGATAAATCATAGTATCATAAAATCATAAAATGGTTTGGGTTGGAAGGGACGCTAAAGATCATCTAGTTTTTGTATATTTATAAAAATATATGTGTGTGTGTGACAAGGTATTTATAGGAAGATCACACTTGTTTTTGTCAAACAAGGACTTCATCCTCTTTTCCCCCAACCTCTAATTTTACCCAGGTGGTCATGAACAGGTACTGAATAAAGACTTCAGTAGCCTCTACAAAAACAGAGAGCAGAGAATGCTTAATTTCTTCCCACGGCGTTTACAGATCGGATGGAGGCTTGCTGGTATGATGATGTTTCTGATTGAGAAGGTGCTGTTCAGAAATTATCCTAATTACATCCAATATAGACCGGGGCTGGGCTGAGGGAGCCCAGACAGAGCCCACAGCCCCTCGTCCCTTACCTCATCGTTGTGGGGGTGAAACTCCTCCATGGCCCCGGCGCGGGCGACGGCGGTTCCGGCAGCGGCTGCCGGTCCTGCGCGGCTCCTCCTTCCCGCGCCGGGCGGGCGGGGCTCCTACGGCCCCTCCTTTCCCGCGCCGGGGGCGGATCCGGACGCAGCGCGGCGTGTGCGGAGCTGGGAACGACGCACAGAGTCACAAACTCGTAATGAGACTCACAGAGTGACCTGAGTTGGAAGGGACCCACACGGATCATCGAGCTTAGCTCCCTGCACAGGACAACCCCAACACTCACACCGTGTGTCTGAGGGCAATGTCCAAATGCTTCTGGAATAGTGTCAGGCGTGGCGCTGTGACTGCTTCCCTGGGGAGCTGTTCCACTGCTCCACCACCCTCTGGGTGATGGATCTTTTCCTAATATGCAACCTAACCCTCTCCTCACACATCTTCCTGTCGTTCCCTCGAATCCTGTCGCTGGTCACCAGAGAGAAGGGATCAGCGCCTGCTCCTCTCCCTTCTCCCCTTGTGAGGAAGCAGGGAACAGAGATGAGGTCCCACCTCAGTCTCCTCCAGGCTGAACAGACCAAGTGACTTCTGCCTCTCCTCATACAATTTCCCCTCTACATCCTCCAAAAGCTTTGTGGTCTCCTCTGGACAGTCTCCAGTAGTTTGATGTCCTTTTTGTACTGTGGTGCCCTAAACTGCACCCAGTACTCAAGGTGGGGCCGTACCAGTGCAGAGCACAGCCAATGCCGAGCACAGCCGAATGAAAGGAGTGACTGCCTGCCCTCCAGATGCCTGCCAGGCTGGCGACCTGCCTGCAGGTGCTGGGGCTGGCGAGGCAGCTCTCCCTCCACTTTCCCGGCAGCTCTGGGTGGCTGACAGTGCATTTCATCATGGAATCAATCATAGAGTGGTTTGAGTTGAAAGGGAACCTAAAGATCAGTCATTTCCACCCCCCTTACCATGGGCAGGGACACCTCCCCGTAGATCAGGTTGCTCAAACCCCCATCCAACCCAGCCTTGAACACTTTCAGAGATGGGGCTTCCAGAACTTCTCTGGGCAACCTGTTTCAACCTCTCACCACTCTCACAGTAAAAAATTACTTCCTAATGTCTCATCTAAATCTTCCCTGTCCTTCCTGTTCTGAGGGCTCCAGAAATGAATGCAGTGTACCAGGTGAGGTCTCATGACATCAGAGCAGAGAGGCAGAATCACCTCCCTCATCCTGCTGGTCATAATTCCTTTTATGCAGCCCAGGATATGGTTAGCCTTCTGGGGGGCAGATGCACACTGCTGGGTCATGTTGAGCTTGTGTTCCACCAGCACCACCAAGTTCTTCTCTTCAGGGCTGCTCTCAATCTATTCTCTGTCCAGCCTGTAGTTGTTCTTGGGATTGCCCCACCCCAGGTGCAGGACCTGGCACTTGGCTTTGTTGAACATCATGTGGTTTGCACAGGCCCACCTCTCAAGCCTTTCAAGGTCCCTCTGGATGGCCTGTGCATTTGCAAGCGTTCTGCGATGCTGGGACAACCCTGCACCAGGCACTGTGATCGGTCCTGCATAACAGCAGTGAAGTGTTTATTTGTATCTTTATCATTATACATACACCCTTTGCTGGACATGGAGAATTCATGCAGAAGTTCTTCCACAGGAGCAGCAGTACCTCTACCCCACCTTTTTTCCATGTTTCTGGATGAGTCTGTGCCAAATACATGACACAAAGTTGCCGGTCTTAATAATGACAAATAGCAATTTCAGGTTCTTCTAATTCCAATTCATTGTAAAGAATCGATCCTGAGTTTTATTTAAATATATATATATATATATCTGCATAACATCTTTTCTCCCTCTATGAAGTTGCCTGGGAAAAAGGAAGACAACCAGCACAAAACAAACGGGAAATTTTAAATGCTATGATGATGATGGTAATGGAGGAAGGTCTTCTGTAGATTTTGCCTCTCTGGTCTTTCTGAACCAGACTGAACATGAGAGAGAGGACCAAGGCTGTCCCACACTTAGGTTTGCCTTTGTTGTCGTGGGGTTGAACAGATACACGCTTACCTTACAAACACATCTCCTGTTCAATGTTAATGGTACACACATTGGAAAAAGTCTGAAAACCATGGAAGTACAGAGGGAAGCAAAATGAAATGTTGCTATATCACTTGTTTGCAAATTAGCTCTCCTGTTTAACATTTGCTACAGTAGGAGAAAACTGACTGTGAAAACTAAGAGCAGATCTTTATGAGCAAGTACAAATGCATGTAATCACAAGAAAACACATGAAACAAAGTCTCCTTCAGTATAAAGCTTTTTTGTGTTATGACCTCTGCAGTATTTTCATGGGCTTTCACACTTGGAAGCTATTAGCAGTAAAACAAAATATCTTTTTATGTATTATCAGTTCAAAGCTAGGGATAAAATTGCGTGTTTACATTTAAAAAAAAAAAGCTAATGGAAGCGTGTGTTGTATATGCACTGGCATGCTGGAGAAAAAGCTAACTGCTAAAATAAATTACCATTGGATCCTGTGCAATTTTTATTCTCTGTATTTTCAGAGATCGTGCATCTTTGTATCTGTATCTTCAGGATGCGGTATAGTATCAAATGAAAATAGTTTCTAGACTAGTTTTCAATTCTGTTTAGAAATATTCAAGAAACATCTTCTTTGACATATTAGCAACAATAATCTCAGTGGACTCCCTGGAAAATAGAGACCTGGTCTGAAATAGAGACCAAATTGTTTCTGAACGACAAATGTGTATGCATGGAGGTCCTAATGCAAAAAAATTACATACCCATTCTCTCCCACTACCCTACTTAGGAGGATACCAGGAAGTCTGAGGAAATTCTGAGTCTATCAGATTCAACTCAACATCCAGGGAGCCAGTAGATAAATAACAAATGACAAAACAGTATTAATCCAGGAAATGTTTACAAATAAACACCCAGCATCACCCATGAACAGCCAACGCAAATTTGTCAAGAGTGTATGTGAAATAATCTGATTTTATTCTTTGGTAGGAAAGTTGTTTTAATGGATGAAGGAGAGATAAATAGTAGGTGTGTTATTTTCTAGTAAATGTATCTTTTTATGCTTTCCCTCAAAATAATACATGATCTAGGGAAAAACTAACTGATCATTCCTAAAAATGAGTTATTGAAGTAGGAGAAATAAATGCAAGAAGATGGGTGGGGGTTTGCCCCAACAGCTAATCACTATAAGTAGCAATAACCAGAATCAGAATAAAAATGGTGCTTATAAAACAACAAGGACATTGAATGCACAAACACAAAATGGGGACTATTTGTCTGGGCAGTAGTGCTGCAAGGAAAAATATGAAATAGCAATAAACAGGAACACAAGTATGATGTTATAAATAACTAAATGGATTGAAGAATACTGTGAGAGGCACAGAAGGCAATTATGTTATTCTGCTTAGCCTAATGTGATGGCAGGACAGAGATGGAAAAGTAATTCTTCCTGAAAGCAGCAAGACTGAAAGGAAGCTTAGAAAATGGGATTTGTGGAGGGACTACATTTGTTTTAAATCTCTCACCCAGTCTTCCTTGTAGATGTCTCTGAATGTGTAGTGATGTACTGAAAATAAGGTGATTAATGACACAATGTATGATGAAAGGTAGGACAATAAATAATGCCTTTCATTTGATCTCAGGGAGATTTATATTAAATATTAAGGGGACAAAATCCAAATATAAAAATAATAAAGCACTGAAGCAGACCTGGTTTTGAGTCACCTTTGATGGATCAAAACCACATTAGACAACATCTAGCAGGCATCCAGCTAGCCTTTAAAGAGGAGGAGGAATTAAATCATCTTTCGAGATAGTTTTAGACTTGTGTTTATTCAACTTTCACAACTATTGAGTGGTTACTTTCCTTTTTTTTCCTAACAGATTAACTTTTTATCTGATTTCAATATCCAAAATCACCAACATTTCCCTTTATTTTCCGGAGAATGACTAATGCTATTACTGATTTCACAAGAGCAAGTGCCAAATTGTAACAAGGAGACAGTACATTTCATATCAAGAGGGATTACTTGATAACGTTGCATAATTCTTTATTACACTACTATGAATTGTGAACTGGAAAATGCAAATGGATTGGCAGTATAATTAGTTCTGTGAATTGTAATAGGAAATGCAAAAAGTGCTGAGAGTGGTAGCTCAGAAATACGATCCTAAATTTGACAGTGCTGTAGGCTTTCATCATTCAAATACAGAACAGGAGCTCTTAAAAAGGCAGAGAATAAACAGAGGAGCTCAAATAATTTGTTGATTAAAAAGCAAAAATTTGAAGAGGATTTGGCATACTGGAGAGGTGGCAGTCTATGCAAGCTGTGCAGATCCTCTGCTGCTTGAGCAGAGGCAGCAAAAATGTGAACACCAATGCAGCTAAAATAATGGGCCTTCTTTCTCACTTTTTCCTTTAGACTATTGTAAACACTTTAAAACTTCACATCTGCCTTAAATTGTTGAATGCAAAATCAGTAGAATTCTGGTATTTAATTTTTCTGACTTAGTTTCTAAGCTACCAATGGCCAGGTACTGAAGGAAGGATCAGCTCTTGTTCTTGCATTCTTCCTATGCACTCACTGCCCAGTAGAACTGGGAACAGAGTGGTGGATCAGATGGACTCTTGGGCTAATTGATACAGCAGCTTTTCTATTGGCCAGATCATCAGTGCTTGGCCCTAGCAGAGGTTTCAGTGATTTGTTTTTCTGAATTATTTTTTTCCCAAGTAATGGAATATTAACTGCAGCGCCTTGCTAGAACTCCTTTGAAGAGCTGAATGCCCACTCAAAAATTGTTTAAAAATTTGTAGTGAATTGTCAGAGACATCAGTATTTCCATAGCTACAAATGGTCTGTCAAAGTGGATTTTATATTTTTGGAATCATCACGGTACTGTTAAATCACATCATGATAATGAGACAGAATAAGAATACAACACCAAGCGTGTGTAAATGGCTTAGCCCAGCCCCATAGAACAAATTGCGGAGCTGGAATTGCTGCTGCCACATCTGTAAGGTGCTGCTTTCAGCCCATTCAGCTGCTGAGAGCAAGGCGTTTGCTCAGTCCTGGATTAGAGTGGCTGTATTGCAAGTTTATGCTGGCTTCCTTAGAGGATGATTTGATTTGTCAGATGAGCTTTGGAATATGACAATGTACACAGTCAATTTTAGGGTTAACCTTCACTAGCTGACATTTTTAAATGCCCTAAATATTTATTGTCTGTAGTCAGTGTTTAAGATGTATATCAAGATAGAATAATCTTTTCAGTGATAGTAAGTTTGCATAGCACCCACTGTAGTGGCTTACCCACTTAAATGATCCAAACCCATAACATTAGTGTTATGACTTCTGATAAATGAATAAGTAGGCAGTTTTAATTCTGTTTCATGATTAACATTATTCAGATATTTAGTAATGTTATTTTGTGAAGATATAACTTACCTGATGTGTTTGAGATGAGAAAGAAGTAACAACATATTACTCAAGTTATATATCTCTTGTAACTACATAGAAATTTCTGATGCTACACATTTTTCAAACATGCAATAAAACCATAACTGGTAAAAGCAAATGATTAGCCATCTAATGACAGCTCTTCAAAGGAACAAACTGAAAGCATCATGCATTGAGTGGTGCTTTGGTTTATGTACTGTTTGTCTTTGAACGTATGGTACTGTGATTTTTTGAAGGAATAAGAGTTAATTTATTTCTTAATGTGTTGATATGAAAAATATGGGGTTTTTTTCTCTATATATAATTTGCTCGTACTGCTGCTAGCTGTTAGGAGTTTCAGTTGCAAAACTCCATGTAGTTATTCAGAATGCTTTGACACGTCAGATATTTGGTCAAAAAATACATAATTTCCTACTTCATGTTGAATATTTTGGGAAGATTAGTGCAAAACTAACTAGGATATTTCCTAAAAAGCAGCTAAGGAAAAAATATTTTATTTTCCTCACAGTAAAAAAGACTGACAATTTTTATAGCATTTCATTTGTAGAAAGTCTAGAACCTTTATGCTCTAGAAGGAGATGATCTGAACAGAAAATGTTAGGAGAGTTTTTGAAAACCCACACAAACAGGTTAATAATAAATCTCTGGAAAACTCTTTGCACATTTTTAGAGTGAGTTTGTTAGAGAATTATTTAATTAATAATTTTATTTGCACTGAACATGCTGCCTGTCTATGCTCTGTCCTTTAGCTACATGAACACAACAAGGCTTTGCATTCAACTGCTGCTTCTGAAAGCCATTGGGGCTGTCTATTACAGAGGGGACGAGAAGTGTCAGCCAGCATGGAGCATTTTGGAACATATCGCCCAACATACCTGAATTGCAAAATGCCTCCACTGGACGACAAATAGCTGCGAATCCCAGTGGAAAAATGAAAGATACTCTAGCATAGAAAAAAGTCACCCCCCTTCTTGCAAACCTGGGGTTGATTTTCTTATAAAGGCTTGTCACAAACTAATGCTGCAGCTGTTCTAGTGTGGCAAATCAGAAGCATTATTCCAACACAACATGACTGTTTGAACAGAAACTGCTGAGTTGGAAAGAGAGAAGAACACTTGCCTCCTTCAATTCCTAAGCTTTGAAATTTATTCTAGCACGAAGCAGACAGAACAGTGTCATGTCCTTGTGACAAGACAACTGTGCAAACATATTTCACTTGGGATAAAAATGATCGACATTTTGAATTTCTATTTCATGGGAAATGATGACATTTAAGATCTTACAGTTTTGGCAGAAGTTAAAATATCAAAATGAAATATAATTTTGGAACTGGTCACCTGCTTACTGAAGGCAATGTATTTGTTGTTGCTCTCGTGACAGGTCATAACAGTCCATGATCAAACCAACCAGTCCGTATCTACTGTCTGTATGTCAAGGCTCAATACTGCACACACACACTGGATATAGCAGCCAAATGCCACCAGCAAGCATATCTGGAAGTAAAGAATAAAAAGTGTTTGATGGACATAGGATGAGGCACTAACAAAATATAGAATGAGATTGTCTGAAGTGGTGAATGATACTGTGCTTGGCTACTTGAACTACTTCAGGAGAAGTTGTTGTCTGCTCTTAAGGATGCTTGCAGTATTTTTGTGTTTATAAGACCTTCTACCCTCTCCAAAATTAAAGCTGAGGAGAAAAAGTTTGGGAGAGGGGGATATGAAGAAGACCTCTCCTGAAACAATTTCTTAAATATTTTTCTGGGCACTAAACTTAAGAAAACTGTGACACATCTAATTAATCTCTCTAGTTTTTAAATATAAACATTAGCCTCAAAGGAAGAGATAAAGGGTTTGGGGCTTTTGATTAAGTCAATAGAACAGTTCTGTCTTTGATGCTTTTAGGAAATAGGCAAACTCTCACCTACAGAGTGAACAATGGGCTCACAGCTTAACACAGCTGACTTTCCATTTTGTTTCCTCGGGTGCTGGCACAGAGTTCCCAAATAATGGGGCAAGCCTTCTGTACTGGGTTTATATGCTGGCAGTAGTTGGGGGGCTGAAGGGGTGGCCTCTGGGAGAAGACATCAGATGCCCCTGTGTGAGATACAGCTGGTTCCAGCTTGCTCCAAAAGAGATCCACCCTGACCAAGCTGGGCTCATCAGATAAGCAGGTCATGCCTCTGTGATAACATGTTTAAGAAAGGGTAAAAACCACTGTGTAGCAGCTGTGAGAGAGAGGAGTGAGAAAAAATGTGAGAGAAACAGCCCTGCAGACACTGAGGTCAGTGAAGAAGGAGGGGGAGGTGCTCCAGCTGCCAGAGCACATTCCCCTGCAGCCCATGGAAAAAGGCCATGGTAATGCAGGTTGTCCCCCTGCAGCCCTTGGTGAACCATGCCAGAGCAGATATCCACAGTGCAGCCCTTGGAGGACCCCACGCTGAAGCAGGCGGGCATGCCCTGACTGAAGCTACAGCACATGGAGAGCCCATCCAAGAGCAGTCTCCTGGAAGGAACTGTGGCCCATGGATAGGAGCCAACACAGGGGCAGTCTGTTCCTGAAGGATTGCACCCCATGGAAAGGACTCACACTGGAGCAGTTCCTGAAGAACTGCAGCCTGTGGAAAGGATGCACGTTGGAGAACTTTGTGAAGGACTGTATCACACAGGAGGTGGATCCCACACTGGAGCAGGGGAAGAGTGAGGAGGAAGGGGCAGCAGAGAGGAACTGCTATGAACTGGGTGCAGCTCCTGTTCCTCATCCCCCTTGCGCCGCTCAGTGGGGAAGAAGTAGAAGAGTCTGAAACAAAGGAATGAGGTTGAGCCTGGGAGGAAGAGAGGGCTGGGGGGAAGGTATGTTTAGTTTTGTCATTGTTTCTCACCATCCTACTCTAGTTTTGATGGACAATAGATTAAATTACTATTCCCAAAGTTTAGTCAGTTTTGCCTTTGATAGCAGTTGGTGCCCTGTCCTTTCCATCTTATTTTCCCTCCCTGCCCTGAGGAGGGTGAGTGATGGAGCGGCTGGGTGGGGGTCGGGAAGCTTGCCAGGGTCAGTCTAGCACCCCTACCACCTACAAGGTGCTGCAGCCAGGGTGCACTGTGCACAACCGAAAGCAAGCCACTAGCTGTGATTCTTTAACACTGTGAGTGTAACAGAGTAACTATCAGCATGATTTTATTCAGTAATAGCAACTAGAGACCCCAAAAAGGCAGAAGTGTGAAAAGTATTGTTGAAAGGCCTACAGATATCAACTTTCTTAGAGCATGAGAGAGGTGCATGCACTGTTCCACTGTTCCACATCATTTGTTCCACTTCAGTCATTTTTCTAATGATTTGATAAATACAAACCAGCAACAACAGCTAAAGAGAAGAATGCTGAAGAAAAAACCTAATGCAGGTGATATGACACGGCATTCTCCATCCTATGTCTTTTTTTCCTTGTTCTGAAAGTGATGTCTTTGTTTCAATAAGATAAGGAAATGAGAATATATCTAACCTATCAATGGCAATGCACACTATATTTAGGACATATTTCTGATTTTTTACGTCTATTATAAAACATTATTCTGTACTAAAGTCTTTTGGACCAATTATAGCTGTAACTCTGGATTTAGAGATTCAATATATAATTGTGTGTGAGAGTCGAAAAGACTTAGTTTCCCAAGTAGATCAAATGAGCACTATAGAATATACTTTACTTTTCCAAAACATTGTTTAGCAAAACAATGTGCAAGGAAATTTAGTGGGCATTGTTAGTGATCAGAATTTTAAAATAAATATCTTAAAGCAAATAAATTGCATGAGAGGTTTGGGGTTTTTTTGTGGATTTGGAGTTTTTGTTGTTATTTGGGATTTTTTTGGTTGTTGCTTCTTTTGTTGTTTTTGTTAGAACCAGAAATTGGCTGGATTACATTTGGAATGATTACAGATCTATTTGTTCAAAACTTAGTGACTTACTTCCTCCCACACATCAAAATTCACCACAGATTGTTCATGAACACTCTGTGATCCTTATATTGAAATGGTAATTGCTATTTGGTTTATTTAGGTACATGGATAACCTTTGAAGTCAAAGAATCAGAAATAAATAAAGGCTTAGTGAGGGTATTCATGTGACTATAAAGGCTCATAAACTTCAAGGATTTTCGAGTTACTTTTTTATTTGTCAAGATTTCAAAAAACGGTAAAGAAAATGATTTTCAGTGAGCTTATTGTGTAAACATCTGAGTGTATCAAGGCTGCCTGGTCACAAGTTTCATTTGCTCCTGTTAAATTGTATTAAATAATATCTTAAGGTGCACAGAATATGGTGTTGTTTTAATATTCAAGCAGTCATCAAAATGCTGCGGTATTATAAATTATGAGAGCTTGTGTCCAAAACCTCCTACAACATGCATGTTTGAAGACAACAAGTTTTATGATGTATAAACATTTAAATAAAAATACGAACTGTTTTAAAAAGTATTTGTCTATGAATTTTGTTATTGTGTACTATGTGTGAAAACCTCTTCATCTCAGTCTTTTATAATTCAGAAATGCTGCAGTACCAGCTGCTAAAAGCAGGCACACTGCTATCCTTCTCTTGAATGCAAGACCTTACGTGCATGGAAATTAAAGGAAAGGTGGTTCTTTGCCATGACCAGAGCACTTATCTTTTAAGCTATTATTTTCTTTATGACATAGAAATAACTGTTATAGGACTTGGACACATACCTGACATTGTTCTTAATACAGCTGATGTAAAATGTCATACCAGTAGTTTTTAAATTAAAAACTGGCAAGAATGTTACATGGATGCATTTACATTTTGGTGATCATTTTGGTGATTTTTTTCTTATTGTTTGGAAAAAAACCCAAAGACACATTACGTGTATGGTGGAGCAAACACCACAAGACAGCTGAGCTGATGTGAAGAGTCAGTGCCAGCATATGGAGTGGTCCAGTCCATCTCTTCTCAATTTCCTTCCTCAGCACAACCCTGCCTTCCCTGGCAGAGGCTCTGGTGCCCGACTGACTCCTCACCCTGGGGATGTGGCTCACTAAATCAGCAGAAACAAAAACTGAGTAACTTTCTGCTAATTTTCTACACTGGCTTGCGAAGAGGTAGGGCAGGAAGCAGAGCAAGGGAGAACATCATTGAAGAATAGAGGAAAAGGTAGCAAATAGTAGATTTCATGTTTCAGTGGCAGCAAGTTATTGGAATAACATAGCCTGTTAAGCAAATATGAAATAATTTTCCCTGTGTAGCAAAAGATTTTTTCAAAATAATTTTTATGGCCTGGTTTCAGCTGGGATAGAGTTAATTTTCTTCTTTGTAGGTGGTGTAGTCCCGTGTTTTAGATTTAGTAGAAGAAAAATATTGATAGCGCACTGATGTTTTAGTTGTTAAGTGGCACTTACACTAAGTCAAGGACTTTCAGCTTCTCATGCCCTGCCAACAACAAGGGAAGTGCACAAGAAACTGGGAGGGAACATAGCCAGGACAGCTGACCCAAACTGGCCAAAGAGATAGTCTATACCATATGATGTCATGGTCAGTATATAAACTGGGAAGGAGTTGGCTAGGAATGCAATCACTGTTCAGGGACAGGCTGGCCATCAAGTGGTGGGTGGTGAGTGATTGTTTATAATTCGCATCGCTTGTTCTTTTTTAGTTTCATTTCTATCTCTTTTGTTTTAATTTTCATTAGAAATTATTACTATTTAATTTTATTTTAATTCAATAATTAAACTGTTCTCATCTCAATCCAGGATCCTTCCTTCCTTCCAGTTCTCTTCCCTACCCCACCAGAGGGGACAAGGGGTAAGCAAGTAGTATCACAGTATTACAGTATCATAAGATTGGAAAAGACCTTTGAGATCATCGAGTCCAACCTATGACCCAACACCTACACCTACACCTACTCCTACTTGTCAACTACACCATGTCACTAGGTGCCTCATCCAAATTCTCTTTGAACACCTCCAGGGATGGTGACTCGACCACCTCCCTAGGCAGCGCATTCCAATGAACAATTACCCTCTCAGTGAAGAATTTCTTCCTAATGTCAATCCTAAACCTCCCCTGGCGAAGCTTGAGACCGTGTCCTCTCGTTCTGTCACTGGTCACCTGAGAGAAGAGTCCAACTCCTGCCTCACTACAACCTCCCTTTAGGCAGTTGTAGAGAGCAATAAGGTCTCCTCTGAGCCTCCTCTTCTCCAGGCTAAACAACCCCAGCTCCCTCAGTCGCTCCTCATAGGGCTTGTGCTCCAGCCCTTCACCATCCTCATTGTCCTCCTCTGGACACACTCCAGCATCTCAACATGCTTCTTAAACTGAGGGGCCCAGAACTGGACACAGTACTCAAGGTGCGGCCTGACCAGTGCCGAGTATAAGGGGATGATGACCTCTCTAGTCCTGCTGGCCACACTGTTCCTGATGCAGGCCAAGAGCCCATTGGCCTTCTTTGCCACTTGGGCACACTGCTGGTTCATGTTGAGTTTCCTGTCCACCAGCACTCCCAAGTCCCTTTCCGCCTGACTACTCTCCAGCCACTCTGCACCCAGTCTATAGCTCTGCATGGGGTGATGCTTAGTTGGTGACCGAGGTTGAACCATGACACTTTTTAATAAAGTAATTGTCTATATCTGTACTAGGAACTACTGTTAGGCAGCAAGAAATCTTAATGATTCTTGTCTGTGACAGTCCTGCTTTAAGGCAATGAACATTTGTTCCAACTAAAAGGGAAGAGACATTGTACATCCTTTTTCATCATTGTGGTTGATACATACCACAGAAAAGCATGAAAAGAAACTAATTTTTTGGACTAAAGGGCTTCTCTGAACTGGAAATATGGAGACTAGCAGTTGTCTTCATGTACTAAGGGAGAGAGAACCAGGAAGGAGATGTGATTGTTCCCTAAGGACTCTAGGAGACTGAGCTTAGTTGGGAAAACATGCTTTCTGCAAAGAGAAAACAGAATGTCGGCATAGAAAAGTGCATATAGAAGGTATTATCTTTCTATAGCGTACAAGGCAACACAGTTAGGCTGTGTTTGTTAGTCACTGAAACCATGTTGAAAAAACACTTCATTCAAGATGACAGCTGTTGTCTTAGCAAAACTTAGCGCATAAGGCTACAGCTGTGAACAAGTACTTCAAGCAAAACATCATGCAGACTAAAGAAAGACAAATTAGTGGCTCTTGCCATGTCACTGAGTTTTCCAAAGGGTGAAAAATTCTTTTATAAAATAAATGGAAGTATTTATATGCTGTGAAGATATGTTTGCCTTCTTAGTTACTTTTTCAAACCTTGCTTCAAATGCGGAATGCAGTTTCTTGCTTCCTAAGCTGTTTTTCTTGGCAAGGACAAGTTTATAGAATCATAGAATCATAAGGTTGGAAGAGACCTCTCAGATCACCGAGTCCAAACATGCCTGTCTCCCTACTAAACCATGTCCCTAAGAAACTCATCTACTCGTTTTTTAAACACCTCCAGGAATGGTGACTCCACCACCTCCCTGGGCAGCTGTTCCAATCCCTGAACACTCTTTCAGTAAAGAAATTCTTCCTAATGTCTAGTCTAAACCTCCCCTGGTGCAACTTGCAGCAATATCCTCTTGTTCTACCACTTGTCACTTGTGAGAAGAGACCAGCACCCACCCTGTCACAACCTCCTTTCAGGCAGTTGTAGACAGTGATGAGGTCTCCCCTCAGCCTCCTCTTCTCCAGGCTAAAACAACCCTAATTCTCTCAGCTGCTCCTCGTAGGGCTTATTCTCCAGGCCCCTCACCAGCCTCGTTGCCCTTCTCTGGATGCACGCCAGCCCCTCAATGTCCTTCTTGTAGTGAGGGGCCCAAAACTGAACCCAGCACTTGAGGTGCGACCTCACCAGCACTGAGCACGAGGGCACAATCACCTCCCTGCTTCCGCTGGCCACGCTGTTTCAGATACAGGCCAAGAAGCCATTGGCCCTCTTGGCCACCTGGGCACACTGCTGGCTCATGTTCAGCCGGCTGTCAACCAACACCCCCAGGTCCTTCTCTGCCAGGCAGCTCTCCAGCCACTCCTCCCCAAGTCTGTAACGCTGCACGGGATTGTTGTGACCCAAATGGAGGACCCTGCACTTGGCCTTGTTGAACCTCATCCCGTTGGTCTCAGCCCATCGGTCCAGCCTGTCCAGATCCCTCTGCAGAGCCTCCCTTCCTTCAAGCAGATCCACACTTGCACCCAGCTTGGTGTCATCTGCAAACTTGCTAAGGGTGCACTCAATGCCTTCATCGAGGTCGTTTATGAAGACATTGAACAGGACTGGACCCAGCACTGAACCCTGGGGAACACCGCTTGTGACCAGATTCCAATTGGATTTACTTTCATTTACCACAACCCTTTGGGCCTGGCCATCCAGCCAGTTTTTAACCCAGCAGAGGCTGTGCCTGTCCACGCCAATGGCAGCCAGTTCCTCCAGCAGGATACTGTGAGAAATGGTGTCAAAGGCTTTACTGAAGTCCAGGTACAGCACATCCACGGCCTTTCCCTTGTACATTAAACGGGTAACCTTGTCATAGAAGGAGATCAGATTGGTCTGGCAGGACCTGCCTTTGGTGAACCCATGTTGGCTGCATGATCATCTGGTTGTCCCACGTGTGCTGTATGATAGCACTCAAGACAATCTGCTCCATCACCTTCCCTGGTACCAAGGTCAGACTGACAGGCCTGTAGTTCTCCGATCTTCTCTCCAACCCTTCTTGTAAATGGGCGTAACATTTGCCAGTCTCCAGTCAAGCGGCACTTCCCCAGTCAGCCAGGACTGTTGGTACATAAAGGAAAGGGGTTTGGCGAGGATCTCTGCCAGTTCCCTTAAAACCCTTGGATGGATCCCATCTGGCCTCATGGATTAGTGTATGTCTAAGTGGCTGAGCAGGTCACGAACCAAGTCCTCCCGAACAGCTGGAGCTTCATTCCCACCATCTCCCGGCGGAGGGGGCTGAGTATCCCTAGGACATTCCTCCTTGGAGTTAAAGACTGAGGCAAAGAAGGAGTTGAGCACATCTGCCTTGTCCTCATCCCTCATTGCTACTGCGGCTTCTGTACCCAGCAAGGGAGGGAGAGTCTCCTTTGAACTCCTGTTGCTGCTGATATATTTAAAGAATTTCTTTTTATTGTCTTTGACCAAAGTGGCCAGTTGAAGTTCTAGTTGGGCTTTAGCCCTTCTGATTTTTTCCCTACAAAATCTCACCTCACCCTTGTAGTCCTGGGATGCCTGCCCCCTCTTCCAAAGCTAAAAGACTTTCTTCTTTTTTCTGAGATCACTACAAATCTCCTTACTCAGCCAAGCTGGCTTTCTTCCCTGCCAACTTGTTTTACGGCACACAGGGATGGCCTGCTTTTGTGCCACCAGGATTTCCTTCTTGAGGAGCATCCAGCCCTCTTGCACCCCTTTATCCTTTAAAGCCCAGTGGACTTTATCAAGCAGCCTTCTGAAGAGTTCAAAGTCTGCCCTGCAGAAGTCCAGGGTGGCAGTTCTGCTGACCCCTCTCCTCACTGCCCCAAAAACCAAGAATTATATCATCTCGTGATCACTGTGTCCCAGGTGTCCTCGAACAGTCACCTCTCCCACAAGGTCCGCTCTGTTCATGAACAGCAGGTCCAGTTGGGCACCCTCTCTAGTCAGTTCACTTACCAGTTGTGTTAGGAAATTATCATCCATGCACTCTATGAACCTCCTAGACTGCTTCCTTTCTGCTGTGTTGTACTTCCAGCACACATCCAAAAGGTTAAAATCCCCTATGAGAATGACAGGATGTGATTGTGAGACTTCTCCTAGGTGTTTATAGAAGAGCCTCAGTCTCTTCATCCTGGTTGGGTGGCCAATAGCAAACTCCCACCACAATATCTGGGTTACCACTCACACCACTGAGTTTAACCCATAAACACTCTACCTTATCATTGCTAATAGTGGGTTCTATACAGTCAGAGCACTCTTTGACGTATAAAGCAACCCCATCACCTCTCTTCCCTGGTCTGTCCCGCCTAAATTACTTATAGCCATCCATGCTAGCACTCTAGTCATGCGAGTCGTCCCACTATGTTTCTGTGATGGCAACTATATCATAATGGCCCTGCCTAACCACATCTTCCAGCTCATCAACCAATTTATTTGAGATAAAACATCCTTTCAGTTTCTGACCAGAATTGAAAGCATTGCTTATAAAGTATGCTTTAAATGGTCAGTGTTAACAATTGGTGTTAACAATTATCTTTGCTTGTGGCAGAATACTTCCATAAATGAATGGCAAATTTGAGGATCAGTGAGTCGGTGTACTATATTAATCCAGTGCATGAACCCTGTGGTTTTATGGACTTATTTTCTGGTTGGCATATGTCAAAGTGGTACAGTGAGTCAAAGTGATGCGAATACATTGTTGGAACATCTTGACCCTAAAATTGTGCAGTGACAGCAAAGAGAGGAGAGGGAAGACTTTTGCTTGAAACTTTAAAATTTTTGCAAGCCAGATATTACTGGCAGGTTCTAGGGCTGCTCTATATCCATTTTCACTCAACGTAACTATAGTAATTTTGCAGAGTTTTAGGAATGTTTTGTTAGAAGAAATGGCATAACTCTTTACAGCTCCAGCAAAAATATTGAGAGAAAAATTGTGAGAAAAAATAATTAATGAACCTCACTAATTTTATATATAGAAAATCATCTGGTTTCATGAAATGTTTCTGTATTTCATAGGGGCCGTCAAAATTCTTAGCAATAAAATGTTTGTGAAAAAAAATTCCAACTGGTGGATTTGCTAATTGATAGAACTGTAGCTAGCTATTTTGAATTAAAATGGCAATTCTAAAAAGTACCTTGGTATATTTAGGATGAAACTGTATGTGGTGCTGCCAGTTTATGCTTTGCGGGTGCATCCTACATGTTCAACTTCTTCTAATGGTTCCTTCAGTGTTGCCTCAAGGAACAGTTCTTCATGTCCTACTGTGAACCACAGGGCACCTAGTTGTTAACTAAACATTTTTTATGCAACATTTCATTCTACAGTTCTTGCTTGTGCCAAGAATGCCACAGCTGACATCAAAATAATTGTTTGAGTAAATAGTATACACAGTAACTGGGGCTGTAAGAGCATCCTCTTAGCTTGCATAAGTTCATTCTAGGCAGTAATTGAAATATTGGCTTCATATAGCACAGTGAGATGCCATTAAGTCCTTTTCCTTTTAAATGTACTACAGAAAAGCAGGAGCAAGTAAATAAATTCCTTTTATTATGGTGTAAGGAAGAGAAGTACAAATGTGTTGCTGCATTCTATGTCTCTAAGTTTGCTTTTAACTTCTTTAAAAAGAAGAAAACTCACTGTAATTACCCTCAAAAGCTTTTTGTAAATACCTGGTTTTCTAAATCTTTTCACTGGCTGAAACAGAAATGTCCTTGTCTCAGAAGAGTTAACGACAGTTATTTCCCCTTTTTCATTTCTAAACCTGCAATGTGTAATTTTCCTGTTCATGTAGTAACTAACATTAAGAAAAACCTTAAGTAATTGCCTTTTCAAAATGTTGCCCTATTCTATAAGAGAAGGCTTCCTTCTTCTTGTATAACATTTTCTGCATCCTCATCCTACTTTTGACAATGATTGTTCAGTATGGAGGGGAAGAGAAAGCAAAGATGAGAGTGAATAACTGGAATGCAGCTTGAAAAGTATTGCTTTTCTCTCAGATGTAGTTTCTTGGCTTTGTAATAAGAAAATCTCTTCGTGCTGCATAAGAAAAAATGGTGGGGCAAGTAGGCTCAGCCACCAGAACCTCTGACTTGCAGTCCAATATTATTGTTATAAACACAAAATCGAAGTCCTAAGAAAAGCAGATGGGTGAGATTCCAAGGCTACTTGATTGCACCGATTTCATTAACATTTATCATGTACACTGAAAAAAACGTGGCTAACAGGGTTATGTCAAATTCCACTAAACCCCATATGTCACACACTCATCAAGCAGGAATTGTGAAGGAGCAATCTCAAATGAAATCAATAATATATAAATAAAATTAAAAACAACGAGCATAATACCATTGATTGAATAAATCTGTCTTCTTCCAAGGAGGAATGCTGAATGAGCTGACAAACGGTTTAAAGAAACACATAGTGGTGCTATTGCTTCTCCAGCAGTTTCTGTGTTTCTTCTTGAAATGTTGTTTTGCTTTATTATTTATTAATGGATCAAACCAGGCATTTTTTCAAAACACACTTTTCCCCCCTTTTAACTAGCAATGGAGGGAAGCACATCCGTATCACAAGACACATTAAAATTTGAATAGGGAGTATTTTTAGCCAAAAAGTTCTTTATTTACAATGCAGAATATATAAGATCTCAAACTACTGATAAAACCCCCACAGAAACAGGATACTATTATTGAAGTAGCTTCCATAACATTCTTGTCGATTGAAGGCATTGCTGAAGTCTCATGTTTTTCAGGGGTTTTCTGTTTGTTTTGTTTTGTTTTATGAAAACATTCACCAAGCCTGACAGCTCAAAACCTTGAGCAATGAGAATTAGCAAAAGGCACACTTCTCTCTCTTCATTACAGCTGCAATTATACTTTTGGAAAATAGCCCAGGGAGTGCTCAACTGGACAGTGAGATCTTCCATATCTCCACTTCCTTGAGACAGCTTTCTTTTAAAATTTCATTCTCAAATTCTGCTTATGGCACCGGTGTTATTTAGGAATGAAATGTAAATAGTTATTCCATAGCAGCTCTTGCTGCTAACGGTGATAAGTGTTTATTAAAAATCTGTTTTCTATTTCACGTCACATGATTTCTTACTCCAAATCTTTTGCATCAATAACCTGCTTTTCTGATATTTACTGATAGATTAATTTAAGGTGAGAAGAAATAAAAGCTTGCAGAGCACCACCTGAAATGAAAGCAAACTAGGTTTTGTCCATTAATGTTACTGAACAAAACTCTGTGTAATTTTTGACAGTTCTTCATGTTTGAAAGAAGTTGTGGCTGTGTGAACCAGGATATCAGTAAACATCCAAGTTCCTTGATTTCTCGTGCATGGAGTTAGCAGTTATGTATTCAGGGAAGAAAACTGTCTGGAAAACCACTGTCCTGTAGGAGAGGAGAGCTGCCATAACAGTCTGGAAAAGAGCCATGGGTTTACAAGTCATTCCTAATAAAGCTGTGGCATGGGACCATAGTTGGGTAATTTACAGTAATAGTGGGTACTTTGCAGTAATCACAGAATCATCTGGTTGGAAGAGACCTCTCAGATCATCAAGTCCAGCCATACCTGTCCCCTTACTCAACCATGTCCCTAAGAAACTCATCTACCTGTCTTTTAAACACCTCCAGGGATGGCGACTCCACCACCTCCCTGGGCAGCTGTTCCAATCCCTGACCACTCTTTCAGTAAAGAAATTCTTCCTAATGTCTAGTCTAAACCTCCCCTGGTGCAACTTGCGGCCATTCCCTCTTGTCCTGTCGCTTATCACTTGAGAGAAGAGACCAACACCCACCTCATCTCCTTTCAGGCAGTTGCAGACAGTGATGAGGTCTCCCCTCAGCCTCCTCTTCTCCAGGCTAAACATCCCTAATTGTCTCAGCTGCTCCTAAGAGGACTTGTTCTCCAGCCCCCTCACCAGCCTTGTTGTTCTTCTCTGGATGTGCTCCAGCACCTCAATGTCCTTCTTGTAGTGAGGGGCCCAAAACTGAACCCAGCACTCGAGGTGTGGCCTCACTAGTGCTGAGCACAGGGGCACAATCACCTCCCTGCTTCCGCTGGCCATGCTGTGTCTGACACAGGCCAAGACGCCATTGGCCCTCTTGGCCACCTGGGCACACTGCTGGCTCATGTTCAGCCAGCTGTCAACCAACACCCCCAGGTCCTTCTCTGCCAGGCAGCTCTCAGCCACTCTTCCCCAAGTCTGTAACGCTGCAGGACTCTGCACTTGGCCTTGTTGAACCTCATCCCGTTGGTCTCAGCCCATCAGTCCAGCCTGTCCAGATCCCTCTGCAGAGCCTCCCTTCCTTCAAGCAGATCCACACTTGCACCCAGCTTGGTGTCATCTGCAAACTTGCTAAGGGTGCATTCAATGCCTTCATTGAGATCGTTTATAAAGACATTGAACAGGACTGGACCCAGCACTGAACCCTTGGGAACACCACTCGTGACTGGTTTCTAGCTGGATTTAACTCCATTTACCACAACTGTTTATCTTTTTGACAATGATTCACACTGCTATACAGACCAATGTATTCTTCTGGTAGTTATAGACAACAGATATACCTAAGAATTTAATTTGGAGCTCATCCCTTCAATAGCTTTTCCTGAACAAGTCAAAGAATAATGTTGTGAGTATAATGTAGCAAACTCAAATTAGCCTTCAAAAGGGTTGTATTTATAATAATTCCTTTGTATTTGTACTAGCCAAGTAAACAATGTACCTCCTAAGTACAAACTTCCCAATGTATGCATCATTTGGAATAATAGAAGCACTGTAGTTCTTTAAAAATGCAGTGCTAGGAATCTGAAGGTAACAAGCGCATAAACTGCAGTTTTAAAGCTATAATTCTACATGTGAAAACTGAGTAGGAAATTTTGGTTGCATGCAATGGAATATTTTGAAAGTGATAATATTAGGTCAGTTTTAAAGTTAGTTACAGCTCTGAAAAAGAAAAGCTCTTAAGTATTTTCACATAGCCTACCTCTGATTCCTGCACCAGTTTCAAAAACATGTTAGGAAATACACATAAGTGTTAAACTGGTTTCTTTATCTTCCTTAGATGCCTGCTATGTGAACACTTCAGGCACCCAAGGATGCCTGTGAGGGTGAATGAATCATTCAATTCATCTGGATATATCAAGATGCTGTTTTGCTTGGTTACTTTTGAAATGTGAAATATTTTGAAAGATTTGTAGCTGTTTGCTAAATCTAGCTTACTTGAACCATTGAAAATGATTGTCGTAAAGCTTAAGAACTATTGCATACAAGGTCTAACACAAAACCCCCGAGACTAATCCTACAGCTTGGGAACCAAGAGTGGGAGGGGGGAGAGAAAGAGGTGGTCATAGAGCGTGTTCCAGCCTGTCACTGTGAGAAAAGGCTCAACTTGATCACTCAGTGCAAGTGGATGCATGTTCAAATATAGACATTTTCTTACTCTTGGTCGGGGGGTAGGAGTGAACAGTGAGTTAACTTCAAGATTCTAGTGAAACTGAGGAAATCCACAATGGAAACTTTTACAATTCTTAACTGAAGCTTACAGTTAAGAGTGCATGTTTTGTGCATGTGTTTTTGAATCTCAAAATAACTCATTTTTTGTTGGTGAGGAAAATGTGAAAGCAAAACCAATGCAGGTCCTCAACAGCCTTTCAGGAAATGATCTATGGAATTGCTTTAAACATTGGCAGCATCGTATACAGCTGTGTGTCAGCTCAGAAGAGAACTGTTTTGAAGGTGATCCTAGTTGATTTTCTTAATTTGTCAAATAAAAATAGTAACAGGTACATTCTCATGCCTTTCGTGTGGTACCTCGTACAGCTGTAGGGAGGATGGCTGCAAGTGACTTTTATTATACACTAAAATACTGTTTTACCTTTTGACCGCTTCGGTGCACAGAACAGAAACAGCTACTATTTATTAACTGTTGGAAAATAGTAAAACTGTAAATACCCTCTTTTTCCCCTTTCCAAGCCCATTCTCAGGAATCACTGAATCGCCTCCCGAGCTGCCAGCCCCATGCAACTACAGCACCGCTGGAAACGAGGAGGTGATACAGACGGGATATTCCAGCAGCACGTGTGCTCTTCCCCAGCCCCGTCGGAAGGGGAGCCCCGCGCCCCTCTGCGCAAGGGGGAGCGCGGGGAGAGGCGCCCCCGCACGGGCCCGCCGCCCGCATCGCGGGACGGCGGTGGACCCGGCTCCCGCCCCGCATCCCCGGCCCGGCCCCCAGCTGCCCGCTTCGCTTCCCGTTCCCGGTGCTGCCGGAGAGCGGCCGCTGGGGAGCGGCGGCGGGGCTGGCACAGCAGCGCCCGGAGAGGTACTGGGGGGCGGGGGAGTCATCCCCGGGCGGCCTCAGCCTTCCTTCCCCGGGCGCAGCGGGAGCGCTTGGCTGCGGGCGCAGAGCGGGGCTGCGGGCGGGGAAAGGGCGAGGCGGTGGCTGCCGCAGGGCTGCACCTGCGGGCTCAGGGCGAGTCTGCCCGCGTCCTCTGTGCGTGTGTGTGTGCTCCGTGCCTGAGCCGGGAGCTTCCCGTACCCTGTCTATGCCTGTGTGTGCTCCGTGCCTGAGCCGGGAGCTTCCTATACCCTGCGTGTGTGTGTCTGTGGGTGCTTCGTGCCTGAGGCAGGAGCTGAGCCCATAACCTGTGTGTGTGAGCGTGTTGTGTGTGTCTCTGTGCGTGCTCCCTACTTGAGCCAGGAGATGATTCCGTACCCTGTGGATCCGTGTGCGCGTGTGGGTCTGTGGGTGCTCCGTGCTGGAGCCAGAAGCTGAGCCCATACCCTGTGTGGCTGTGAGTGTAGACCTGAGCCGGTGCCATATGGGTCTGTGTGTGAGTGTGGATCTCTGGGTGCTGCGTGCTCGGTGCGCGAGCCAGGAGCTGAGCCCGTAACCTGTGTGTCAGAGTGTGGGTCTGTGTGTGCTCCCTACTTGAGCCAGGAGCTGATTCCGTGCCCTGTGTGTGTTATCTGTGCCTGCTCCAGGAGCCGAGCCCTATGTGGCTGTGTTCGAGTGTGGGTCTGCGCGTGCTGTGTGCCTGAGCCAGGAGCTCATTCCGTACCCTCTGTGGGGTGTCTGTGTGCGCTCCCTGCCTGAGGCAGGAGCCGAGCCCCACAGCAGCGAGAGCGGGACTTCACCTCCCAGCTCCATCGGGCTGCGCGGAGCTGACACCCGCAGCCCTCAGCCGCCGCAGCGGGGAAGCTGCTGCGTGAATGTATTTTTCCTCTCTCGCCGATGTTCCTGGTAAGTCCCCTTTCCTTAGTACCAACTGCTTTGGGTCTTTTTCTGTTCCCCGAGAGAAGGACTCGAGGGAGCTCCGGCTCCCCCTCCCCTTTCCCCCGGAGAAAGGCTGCTTTTGGCGTTGATAACGTAACAGGAGGTGCAGGAGTGTTTGTTTGCGCTTTGTTTTCTAAGGCTTTCTACCATACTTTACTATGAAACTGAAGGTGGTGGCTCTTGCCCATCAGTGATGCCGTTTGTGTTGGTTTTCAGTGGAAGGGACAATAAGGCGTCGGCACTTAACTGTCCTTTTCATCACGGAGCAGGTGAGTGGCTCTGTGGTGCACAGGTGAATATCAACTCGGACTCCGTGCTACCTGAATTTTTCTTCCAGGCTTTTTGCTTTTAAAATGTGGTTTACTTATTATTAAATATAATAAACTATTGCTTTAATTTTATATGACTAGACAAAGAAAGGAGTAAATGTTGGAGACCGAGAACCACTTACGTAAAATAGTTTGGGTTACTTGGTAGTTGCTGAGTGCAGCTGGCCAATATGCATTTCAGCATGACCAAGTCTGGAGTGGTACGTCAAGGAACAGTGAGTTAGGAGATTCTGTGGCTCAGTTAGTGATTTTTAGAAAATCTTGGAGGTTGATGGGCGATCAGCCAAGGATGAGCCCTTCCCATGAATATGAGAGGATAGAGGAGCAGGAGGAAAAATTACCTGAGGAGCACAAGTGTTACTGTTTGGCTACATACACGTAAGGTGAGAGATCTATGTGTAAGGTGCAGCCTACTGCAGTGCATAAAACATTTAAAAGGGCCATGCTGTACAGCCTCTCAGAGCATATGTTGTCTTGAGTCGATCCAAAAGAACAGAATCAGTGATTGAATCATTGCTTAGAAATGTCAAGGTGAGGAATAATGGGCTCTTAACTCAAGTGAGAAAAGGTTTAACAACATCCAGTGTTGGGCAGGGAGTGCAGTTTTATGAGAATAACAACATTTATTAAACTAGTAAGTTCTTAAAGTTTTCCATCTTTAAAAAATTTTAAACCAAGGATGTTTTTTCTAAAGGCAGGTCTATTTTTACCAGGATAGTATGGGGAAATCCTATGGGCTACAGGTAGGGGAGGCTGGAACAGGAGATCATAATGAACCCTTATTACCTGTATTAGGCACATCATTGGGAAAGCTGTGTCATCTCTGAAAGCACACTCTCCATGTACTCTTTTTTCCTTCCCTTTTCTCACCCAAGTTTCTTGATGTAAAAGAGCTCGATAATATTGATGGTTGGCATTTGGCTATATGCTTTTCTGTGTATCTCTAAGTTATTCCCCTACTGCGATTAGACCCAGAGGTCTCTGGCAATTATAAGTGATGCTTCTAAGCAATTATAGTGATGCTCTGGAAGGGAAGAGTTGCTGTTCATAGATCTGATTAAGGTTTTAGGAATGTGGTTTGTAAGACTGGAGGTGTGGGTATGATTTACAAACAATATCAGTGTGTTTAAATATCTGAAGTGTTTTAACATGTTCATATTTCTTAACTGTCTTCAGCACTACATTAACCCTTAAGGAATACTATCATATTTTGACTTTTATAAGATTTCATGGCAGTTGAAATCTTAAGTTCTTTTGGGATGGAGAAATGCTTATTTAACCAAAATTCCATGTGAATTGTCAGTTGTAGCTGTATCTGAGTGGAAAAGCAGTAGGTATGAATGATTTTATTAAACAATTTTCAGTGTGATGTTCCAGTCATTTAGCTGTTTGTCTACAAAATATGTTCTTATTACATAATGCTCTCTCCTCTAACTATCCTTTTCAAGAAAGACAAATGATTAACTGCTGTCTATTAGTAAGACATTTGGTCATACAGGGTGGGGAGGGAGGAAGGGAATCTATTTGGTAGAGCTGAAGACAGCTGCAGTGCAGAATTGTTCAGTGACTGAGCACTGTGTTTCCCTGTTCTTTACTGCTCTTGCCTTCTCTACGTTTACTGTGCTTTCTAGTCAAAATTCCTTCCTACTGGGGATGAATGTGCTGATGTGCTGTTCCAGAGACTAGAAACTTAAGAAAGCAGAATAGGTAAGACTGGTGGAGGAGTACACCTCAAAGAACAGCTTGGGTTTGAGTATAAGGGTGGTTGGTAGGAGGTATATTTGTGGTAGGCACAGGAAGCTGATGTATATGTATATCTTTTTGGATCTTTAGTTTTTTCCCATCTGTTTATATAGAAGAACCATATAAAAGTATACATCCAATGTATACCAATGAACAAAACAAGTACGTAGGAGATATGCCAATGAAGCCTTCTGCCTTCTTCCTGTTCCAAACAGCCTGGCTCTGCTGTAAAAAAGATTTTTTTTTGCTTATATCTTAGTCTGTCCTAGGTGTCACCAAGTGGCTCGATTCTATGTAAGTTTCCTTATAGAACTGAGGAATCATTTAGGTTGGAAAAGACCTTTAAGATTATTGAGTCCGACTGTTAACATAGCACGGCCAAGTCTGCCATGGAACTGTGTCCCTAAGCACCACATCTACAAGTCTTTTAAATACATCCAGGGATGGTGACTCAACCACTTCCCTGGGCAGCTGTTCCAATACTCGACAACCCTTTCCGTGAAGAAATTTTTCTTAATATCCAGTCTAAACTCCCCTGGCACAACTTGAGGCCATTTCTTCTCATCCTATCACTTGTTACTTCGGAGAAGAGACCAACACATGCCTCACTACAACATCCTCTCAGGTAGTTGCAGAGAGCAATAAGGTCTCCCCTCAGCCTCCTTTTTTCCAGACTAAAAAAGCCCAGTTCCCTTAGCTGCTCCTCACAGGACTTGTGCTCTACCAGCTTCATTGCTTTTCTCTGGATAGACTCCAGCACTTCAGTGTCCTTATTGTGGTGAGGGGCCCAAAACTGAACACAGTATTTGAGGTGCAGCCTCGCCAGGGCCAAGTACAGGGGGCACGATCACTTCCCTACTCCTACACACCACACCATTTATGAGAAAAGCCAGGATGCTGTTGGACTTCCTGGCCACCTGGGCACACTGCTGGCTCATATTCAGCTGGCTGTCAAACGACATCCCCAGGTCCTTTTCCACAGGGGCAGCTTTCCAGCCATTCGTCCACAAGGATGTTAGGTTTGCATGGGGTTGTGGCCCAAGTGCAGGACTCTGCACTTAGACTTACGGAACCCAGTGCAACTGACTTCAGACCATTGATCCAGCCTGTCCAGATCCCTCTGTAGAGCGTTTATATCCTCCTGCAGATCAACACTCCTGCCCAACTCGGTGTCATCTGTGAGGCAAGCTGTGCCGAGGCACAGCTTCGGAGCAGAATCAATTGCTTGGGAATGTAATGGTTTTTAATTTATTTATTTTTATTTCAGCCTGCACTGAAATTTCTTCATAATTCAATTACTCTCATCTGTACCTTTTTATTTTCAGTGTAACTTTTCCCTAGGTATGCTCTTTGTATTGCTTAGAAACATAAATGGATATAAGAAATGAGACCAAATTCCATCGTTGTTTGTACTGTATTCCGCAAAGGAGCATTAACAGCATTCTCCTTAAATGAGCAATTTATTTATTTATTTTTAAGAGAGTTGCTCTGTGTCTTCAGTGCATCTCTGGAATATTTAAATTCTCTAGGGCATCCCTCATTGTTGATGTGTAAGTTATCATTTCAGTTGCTCTGTATCTTGGTTCTGGATGTATTTATCATAGCTTTTTTGTGAGAAATTACCTTTCACCACAGGCATTTCATGCGAAGAAGGCTGTTCTTTTAGGAGTGATTCTGTTGTGCGTTGGGATAACTTGGGATCTGAATGCAGCTGCTCTTATTTGTGTCTCTCTGCTAGGTCTTTGGTAACTTTTGGATTAGATTAATACCTTTGACCTGTACAGCCTCGCAAACCGTGGAAGTCAGTGTATCAGCAAATGAGAGGAAAACATGTTCACAGCGTGAATGTCTCCAGGTTTTTATATAAGGTATTACAGGGAAGGGGACAATGCAGGAATTGTATATAGCACCAGTGTGTTTCCAGAGGCTGAGCAAGAGAGTGGAGTTTGAAGGAAAGGGTTTTTTATATGTATGGTGCAGAACTTGCAGGGTATTTTCTGAATACTATGGAAGCAAATGCTCATGACCTTGGGAACGTTGTTTCCAAGGATTCTGCTATTAGACAGACTTCTGGGAGAAAGCAGTGTTTGAAAGCAAACCGTTTGTCACTTGGAGATGCTATTTTTCCTTTGCAGTTACTACATGGCACAGCTCATGGGGGTTTGAGTATATTGGTTGAATTTCAGCTTGTCTCCTTACTTCTGGGGGCACTGCAGAACTGCAGAAAAGGTCAGGTTTAGGGAGAGGTGCATTTATTATCACTTCTAAAACCTCATTCCTTTTCCTGAATCTTTGCACAAAATCCGTAGCGCCTGATGAGTTGGGGAAGAGCAAAATGGAGGAAATAAGGAGTGGAATTCCTATTCTCACAATATTAAACCTGCTTAACATAATGAAAAGTCTAATGAGACCAGGGATGGCAGGTGCTTATACACACATGTGACTTCAGAAAGCCAAGAGCAACATAAGTCATGCACACTTTCAATTAAATAAAGATGTAGATCTACCATCCATTCACTATAGGAAGCGATAGTAGTAATTTCATTACAAAGTGTGTTAACATGGACAGATGATAACATGAGATTTGTATTGGTAATAGGGAATCCTCATCTTGTGTAAAGTAATCCAGAAGACTGGAATATGATGAAAATGAGTATTCCCGAAACCTAAAGGTTCGGAACATATTTGGCTTTTACATTGAAGATTAATAGTAAAAATTGTAGTATGGCTGCCTGCAGTGATATGTTGCATTTTGGAAGGCACTTTTTCTAATAGGTTTTTCTATACTAGCTGATGTTTCTGTAACATTTTTCACGGTTGCCAACTAAAACCGGCTTTTATGACTTTTATCATGTATATATTTCTCTCCAGGAGCATTTCTATCCTCTTGCTCTGTATTTCTGTATAGATATCTATACATACATTTTAAGTAGACTAAGAGTATAGTAGTGAAAATGTTTATTAATCGTTGGCATCTGTATCTAGGTTAGAGCACTCTCCGTTGTTATTACCAGTGTTCAAGTTTTAGAGGGGACAAAATCATGAAGCCGTAGGTAAGTTTTTAATGGAACTATTGTTTTTAACTCTGTCTAGTTTTGAAACCCTTGCTGTCAGAATGATATGGACGAGTAGAGGGGAGTCAGGCAAAGAAAAAATTATTAATGCACTGAAGAGTAATGATTGATTTCGTAAGAAAGAAAACTAATAAGGAAGAAGACTATTCCTCCTTGGTATTTTGTTTCTGCTGCAAAATATTATGGCAGCAAAGAAAGGTGGAGAACTATGAGTAACCTGTGCAAACACAAATGTCACCTGGCTGACGCTGTGGTGAGTAAGGAATGCCCTTAATGACAAGGGTGTGAGGAATTCTGCTTGTACTGGTGCTGCTGATATATTTGTAAACCCTGTGCTTTCTTTAGTATACGTTTGTCTAGCTTTGGCTTTTTTGAGTGCGGGACCTGAATGGAGGCCACTTAGATGAATTTAACTACACATTCTCCCAGTATTTGGACTGTCAGCATTGCTCACTAAAAACAATATTCCTTTGGATTTCCTCTTTTTCCTGAACGTTTTTAAGCAGGGGGTGTTTTGGTTATGGTTGTGAGACTCTTGAGGAGTTGTTTAAACAGAATCATCCATAATAAGGTACAAGTCCCTCTTGATCAAACTTTTTCTTAAGATGTTTTTCTTTCTGAGACAGTCTCTGATTTATGATTTTGCCCTGAAATCACATTGGACAGTGACATTGCCAATGACATTTCATTTCTCTTGTGGAGGGAGAAACATATCAAAACATTCTCTATTAAGTGTTTAATTAATTAATGTAATACTGTTTATATCTGAATTGAAATTATGAGCTCACTTCTGATGAATTTTGTCCAAACATTTTAATGTTAGTTTGTCACACTGTGCTTCCAGATATGAAAAGAATGTACTTGGAAGTAAAAACAATTAAGGCTTGATGGAAGACATGAATCATTGATACCTGTGAAAACCTTCTTACTAACTTAGTGAGGATAATGCTGATGATTGCTACAGGTGTTTCTAATGTCATTTTTCAGAGTAAAGTTGGATTTTGAGGAAAACAAGGGAAAAGAAATGTTCTAAAGGGTTTGTGTTCATTATCCACATACTTCAGCTTCCAGTGAGATTGTAGATGGTTTTAATTTATCATATGCAGTGGCCATTGTAGATGGCCATCAACAGTGGCCTGGACAGAATCATGGACAAGCCTGTCCAGAATCTTGCTCCTGAACCCAGCCACGTGTCAATACCAAACAATATAATGAAAATTATTTTTCCTTCAACAGAGCTGTATCAGTTTATATTACAAGAGGAACTGGATCCCTGTATGTAAAACAGTTTAAACTGACCTGTTTTTTCTCATGAAGGATTCTGTCTGGCACCATGGATAGGAAGAGTCCTTTTAGTGTCCTTCCACACACTAATTTAAATTATTAGTTCCCTAAACTTATATGGGAACTCATTCATACATGTGCACATCTGGAAATGTAGTGCTCAGTCTTCTGTGAAAACTCAAATCATGTGAACTTGTGATAAGCACCAGAAAAAAGGCAACAGGTTACCCACTTGCCAAAGGAGAGCAGTCAGCCAAGTTGAAAACAGCATAATAGTATTTAAGGTTTACAACCATTAACCAGGATATTATGGAATGAAGTTTTGTGATCTGTGCTAGTGCAGTTTTTCATGTTTGCTAAGAGGAAGGTATAAGAGCATTCATGTTAGGCCAGAAAAAAGTCCACTGAGGATGGCATTTCTGACTATGAAAGAACAGAAGGAATGGGGCAAATAAATCTACATTTTCTTCCCTGCAGTTTTTGATAACTAAATGGAAACTGTACCCCTATATTTCCCCTGCTAAGTTTGTATCTGGACTATTGCAATTAATAAGCTTGATAAAAGTCTAAAAATCAAAGCTAGCTTTCTAAATTTTATGAAACCTCCTGGATGGAGATGTTTTTATATTGATAACCCAAGTTATTATCAGACTACCAGGTGGGTAGTCTTAGTGTTCAGTGCTTTGCTTTCTCAATCTACCCATTTAATTATCTTTTAAACCCTTTATAACAGTGACTTAGACAAGAAAGTAATCAAAGTAATTATTTGGTTTGGTGTGTAGTGTTCCTTCTTTTTGCTAAGCAAATAGCTTCACCTGTTCCTGAAACTTGAATTTCATTGCTTAAGGAATGACACAGATGTTTATGAAAAGCTCTTGAAAGACCTTCCCTTCTGGTGAGGGTGAGAACAGATGGAATTATTGGTTAGTCTTTAACGGATAGGCTTCCTTGCCCACCTAATGTATAAGCAAACCAAGAAAGAAGGGACCCAATTTGCCGCAAGGAAAAAAATGAGGCACTTCAGCATTGTGTATATTTTAGTGAAATTCCTGGTATCCCCCTTATGTCAGAGAGGCTCATGATCCTTGATGTATTTTTCCTTGAAATCACCTCTTGAGGAAAGAGAAAGGATTATCCCTGCATAGGTGGGAAGTATAGAGAAGCTAGAAGATTTGCTGTAGTTTACACGTTGGAAACTGTTGCTTCTTAGTAGCAGTATGCGGTTCCTGTTGGAGGATTATCACTTTTCATATTTTTACATGGGGACAGAGATTCTCGTGAGTGGTGGTGAATTGATGATTTACATAACAATGTATAATAGAACAAAAGTTTAAGAAACTTTTAAAGAATTATGGGATTTTATAATAATTTACATGGGATTACTTGTATAGATGGAACTTTTATTTTAGAAGTTTCTATAATAAGCTACTGAGTAGACGCAGCCTGATTGAAGACTTTGAGCCAAATAACATTAAACCTGTCTTAATTTTAAATGTCTTTAAAAGAATTGTAGTAAGCTTTACCTGCTACTACAGGAGAACAGAGTATTTGAAAAGCTGCTGAAAATTTCAGAGAGCTCAATGCAAGGAAGATGTCAGAGCAGGTAAATTGATGGATAGATTTTGAGAATAGTTTTATATGATAATGTATGTAAACACATAAAAGATGAGTATTATGTATTCCCTAGCATTCTGGTGAACCTGACAGTGTGGGTCTTACTTGCCCAATTCCGCAGCACTTGAAGTAATCTGTGTCTAGATGAGTAATCTGTGTCTAGCAATTAAGTGGTCACTTAATCCTGTTTTTCATCTGCTTCTGCAGGCTGGAGGGTATGTTTCAGTGTCTTAAAGCATTCAGATACTTCTTTTCCCTTTGTCTCCACAACAGGTTGTGAGTAATCTTGTCAGGTGGTTTGTAAAAGCAACAAGGCCTGCAGATAGTACATCTGGGATCAGTGGATTCATGATTAAACCAGTTTCAGTCCACACCTAGAGACCTAGAAATCTAACTGTGCATCTCCTCATCTGCCTTCATGGGTAGTACTTCCCTGTTTGTAAACATTTGGATTGTGTATAAACAATTAAGCCTTTTTTATTTATTTAAACACAATATTGTTCAGTATCCTGTCTTACTTCCTTCACAAACAATGAGGAGAACATCCCACAGGTGAGAGTCAGAGACAGGCTCTCCTTATCTACCTTATGGCCTCAGGGAAATGCTTATCTTGTTGTGGGCAAGGTGTTGTTTGAATGGATTAGATCTGCGCAAGGAAACTACACCTGGGGACTGGACTTATACATGGGTTATGACCAGGAGAGATACTAATTTGTGGTGCAGCACAATAGGATTTATACTCCCCTGTTACCTCATCTGCCAGGTATGTAATGAACTGCCCAGCCTCATTTGTTCATGTGAGCTCACAAACGAGGGGAAAGCACTTCCCTTGCTGTGAAGGAGACATAATGATAAGGGAGCCTAAGATGAGAGTTGAATGAATATTACTGATGAGATTTGGCAAGTCTACATCTCTGATGGCAAAATTCCCCTCAGAAAGGTCACTGCTCTTGAGAAATGATGTCTTTGCTTCAAATTCCTTTTTGTGGGAATTCATGTTGCATCTGTATTTAAGTTGTATGCAGAAAATGTGCAGAAAATATTTTCAGGTGATGCTGTAAGAATCGTGAGAGAGTAAACCTTGCATAGAAAGCTTAACTGTGTTTTGGATTTCCATGAACATAATGGAGTGTATCTTGGGATAAATTTTTGTACCGTTGCGTGTGAAACTAAAAAGTTTGTTCCTCAAGGTTTTCTGTAGTGGCCAAACTGACCACAGCGGTGGGACATTTGAATCCTATTGTAGCATGACAAAAGTAAAAATATATCACCCACGTTCTGCGTGCACACTAGTCTTGGTTGAGCTTCAGTATCTTCATTCACTCAGACTTGAGCTGTACTGCTAGCAATGTTGAACTAGAAAGACTATTCACTCATTTTCCACGGATTAGTAATCATTACTGTAGTGTGATTAAAGTTTAAGTGTAGCTGTTTATTAGTTTACCAAATCTACTGGCTAACATAGCCAAAATATATCAAAGTTAGTTAATCATGTCTGGGTCATAGAAATTGATGATCTGAAGATTGATCCTTTCCATAAGAAAGTACATTTCAACGTGCACCTGTTTTCTTGTCCCCTGCTATGTACCAAAGAAAGTCTCCAAGCTCTACTTAAATTCAAGGAAAGCTTAAACTTTTGTTGTTGTTGTTTAATGAAGTAGTGTTCTCTGCTTGAACACCACATGTTTCCTTATGGCAGGAAACCTTACTGAGGATGTTATAGGCAAACAGCTCTGCATCCTGTGGTCTCTCTATGTCTGGTGGAGTTCATACTGTGTTTGACCTATGGACTGGCACAACTGCACTGCAGAGCTGCGTGATCAAATGGGCTGCTAAACAATACTGAATTGAATTAGAAAGGCCTTCCATCTGCTGTTCTGTATTGTTTTGAAATGTGCGGTGCTTCCATTTTTAAGAGACTATTCATGTGGTTTATGTATAGATCTAAGAGGTAAAGGAGTGGAAGGAGGAAGGCTGTGAATATATTTGCCAAAAACTAACGGAGTTTCTAGGACTCCTTATTTAGGAGGGGAAGGAAATGTCCTTTCTAATGGGGATCTTATCTACTATTTCAGTAAAATCTTGATGTTTCCTTAGGTGTTCTTTTTAACAAGAATTTAACACTGAATTACCCCTGTGGAGAGAGTGGAGGTTGGTAAAAGGGATCAGGCTAGCATGTGTTGTTATTGGGGTTGATCTGTAGTTTTTTGGTTAAATTTGAAGCAGTTCAGAGTAAAAGGTTCAACAGTCTGTTACTAAGTACAATCCCCTTAGACTAGAGGAGAATATTTTATCCTTCTGATATGTTTTTGATAGCCTGAGGTGTGTTCTTTACAAAGCTATACTTCTTGATCAGTGGATTGTGTTATAAAACTGTTATTTATGTTGTTAGTTTCTCGTTATATTTTCTGCTTTCAAGCAGCAGTTTGAAGCTGTAATGTATGTCATTAGCTGATTTTTACTGCTTCATATTGTGCATTTTACAGACCTATTAACATTCACTCTTTTTTTTTTTCATCTTTTTTAAAAAGCATTCATTAAAAAAGCTTATGGAAATATGTATTCCTTAATGTCCTCCAAGATGTCGTAACATAGCTGGAAAAGTCATATAGCTTCTTGGAAAGACTTAGTTTCTCTTGCTATTCTTTTGTTGGAGATGATTAATTTTACAGTAGTGCTGGTGCTTTTCAACAAATGTTAGAGATTTCCAATTCATTTTAGATGCTTGTTGAATTTGAATATAGAAACATAATCATGTTGCTTATAATTATTTTTCCAGTTTATGAATTTACCTGTATCACTCTCACTTTATATTAAAAAGTCATTACTCTACAGTTCTGCAATAGTGTGTGTATGTGTGCATATATATATAAACATGTGATGGATAGATGGTTTTCCCCCCAAAAAAGGTGTTTTATGTCTTTTTGGAGGGCGTAGGAAAGCACTTGCAAGGAAAGAAGAGGCTTAGTGAAGGATTATTGTTCTTTCTAACAAGCTGAAGTGTTTTATACTTCAGGGTCTGACACTCAAAGGTGCTGGAATTCTACACAGTTCTTTAAAATCATATGGGATTGTGGATACTCAATGTATTTGAAAAATCAGGGTGTCTGTAACTGGAGTGTCCAGCCATAAATATACATTAAATTACCAAGGTCTATCCCTTCCTGTCCTGTCATTAACATCAAGGATTTTGCTTTTCTGTCAAAAACTTAACATAATATATCAAAAATACTGTATAGATTAGTGTTTATAATACACTTGGATACATGTGTACAAGCATGATACAAAAGCTGAATGTTTTGTTTAATTCTGTATTCAGGAGTGCAAAAACGTGTGACAAATGAGGCATTGGCCTCAGTCTGAGATAGTACTGAAGGCTGTGCATAAGACTTCATGGCTTAGGAGTTTTTGTTTTATTTCTTGAAGAATTTCAGGAATAGCAGTCACAGTAGAGCAACAATTGCCTCGGGGTTTTCTGCATGCACACAAGCTTCATGGCTGAAGGCTGGAATAGTACTGATATTCACAAGCAGTAAAGGCAGGCGTTATTATAGAACGTTAACTTGGGATGATCAGAAAGTGTTTTTGTCAAGACCTCTTTTTTGTTTGCATTTATTTACTCTGGTGATTGGAAACATGTGCTTTAGTTGAAAGAGGGAAAGATATGTGCATGAGGATTTGCAATAATGATAAAGGAAAGGAAAAAACAAGATGGAGATAGAGTCAAAACTTTTTTAAAACTGAGGAGGCTTGTTCTTCTGTTATTTTATAATACACTTCCAATCCTGACAGGTTCTTCCTCTGCAGTCTGTGAGGGGATCCAAGTGGTTACCAGTACCCAGTAGTCGACACATGGAAACATGGGGCAGTGTTTGCTTGAGTGATGTTTTAATACCAATGGATTGGGAAGATGACTTGATCCATTACTGGAATAAGTTACAGAAAAAAATCTCTCATTTTCTTTTCCTCAGCTGTCTGGGTTTATGATGTAGGAAGACTTTTCTTTCCCAGATTTTCCTGAAAGATAAGCCAGTCTGCCCCATAGAAGGTGCATGCATGAATCCTTTTGAGAGTGCCTGCTAGGCTGGAAAGCGTGAGCCGCGTGCAGCAAGCTGATATACTAATAAATGGGAAAATAACAAAACCTACCCAAAATATCTGTGCTCTGAGCAGGTCAGTGATTGAATAGATAAATCTTATTAACCTTTCAGTACTCCCAAGCTAGAACTATCCTTATCACTCTTGTATTCTCCCTGAGGGCTTCTATTAAACTATAGTTGCTGCACATGAAATGTAAGGAGAAATGTTCGACTGTGAAACATGGGTATCTGGCATTTGATCGTTGGAAAAAATGTAACTCTGTTCACACTCTTAAATTATTAACAAGGCTTCCATAAGTGTATCCTTAACTTCTAAAACCTCTATTGGTAAATGAGGCACTTGGTTTTACAGGTCAGGTTGTGATGGGCTGATTGCTGTAGGTAGCAGTAGTGAGAGCTATTACTGTTAGCATCTCCTCACCATCTTGGACAGCATGTGCCCTCCAGGTGAGCACATAGAGCCACCATCCCTTCCACGCTGGCAAGCTTTGGCTGCCTACTCGGTGTACATTGGACCATCTCAGAGATGACGTGTTCCTCTCTGAAAAGTCTTTCATAGCTTTTTCTACTGGAAGCATGCATTGATTATGCTTTCCGTCTCAAACCCAGACCAGCCAGTAGTTTGACCCTCACATAATGATACCTTTGGGTATTGTTTCAAGTGGCATAAGCTGTCTGTATTGCAAATGTAATCAAAAGGCCAAAACATTTGCTATGCAGATCGCTAGAGTAAATCTTGGTCAAAAGGAGGCAGAAAGCTGCTATAGAAAGGTCAGGTTATGATTAATATCCTTTGAGCACAGCTCTAAACATGTCTTTCTTCAGAATAATTTCTCTTTTGCCATTTCACCTAACAGCTAGTACACCAGTAATATGGTGCCTGCGCCCACACCCTGTTCTTCTGAAAGCTTGGAAGAGTAGCTCTAGGACAGGTAGCAACCCTGGAAGCTCATCTCCAGGTTCCTGAACTCTTTTTCTCATAGCACCCCTGGAATTAACACATCTAGGTGGAAAGAGGGAGAGAGGATTAACATATAGTAACAAATGTAATGTGAAGTGAAAAGAAATTATTAAGGATTAGTCTGTGTCAGAGTAGGAGCTGCTTATTGAGGGCTTCTGTGTCTTTCTGCTCTTTTTACAGCACCCACTAGTATATTATGGGATTACCTCTACAGGTCACAGTCAGAAGGATAGATGAGAAAGCTTGCGATCCTTTTCTTAAAGTTAGCATAAAGTATTGTAGTATAGTGTACATCAGATAACCTTTACGTTTGAAAAATTCACATTGCCAACAGAGACTGGTTGAGGTCTCAGGTCTCATAAGGCATTTCTGCAATGGAAGTCTATATCTTATGTCATGTCCTATAAAGACAACTTTAGCAGTTAAACCTGCAGCCTTCTAGTTTGGAGCTCTTCCCACGCGGTGATCCATTGTGCAGCTTTGAACTTCACTGCTCCAGCCCTGTGCCTGGCGGCTGCTTGCTAGCCACTGTTGAAGGCTCTGCTGAGAAATCTCTGCTGTTGCTTTTCATGCCAGCTAGGCTGAAGCCAGACAGTCTGTTCAGCACTGGCAACTTCAGCTGCATGCCCTTTTCTCAGGAGGGAGAAAGCTGAGGCACTGGACAGGCTGTGCAGGGAGGGCAAAGAGTTTTAAAATGGCAAAAGAAAACCATCTCAGATATTCCTTTTGTTTGATGAAGAGTGGTTTTGAGGAATATGTCACTTCTTCTTGCTTGTTATACAATGCATGAAAATGGATGCCAATCCTGTGTATGTACCTGTTAGGCAGTTTATATAGGCTACTGCTGAAATAACTTGTTGGATTCATTGTGGTCCTAGAAGATTAGACATCAGTGTGCGTTTCTTTTCTTGCTGGTCTGAGTTCTGTTCCTCAGTCAAAGATGATATGCATGGCTGATCCCTGCAGGCTTTGGGCTGTTACTCTGAGCTCACCTGAATGGGTATTTATGTTACCAATCTCACCTTGAGAAGTAGAGGAAAGCCTGCACTGCCTCCTCTGCCCTGCTGAAAGTGATCCTCAGGACTCTGATATCTAATGCACAACCCAGTCTTCAGACAAACAGGACTGTAACCTGTGAAAGTGAGACTACATTTTGTAATCAGATTTTTGTGGGGATTTTTCCTGCCTGCCACAAGCATTTTGAAAACAGATAAGCTTACAAATGCAGGCTTCCCAGCCTGCCTTGAGGCAGACACTAGGACAATATACTGATGCATTTCATGGGATGATTTAAGCAACCTGTTTTATTTGCTGTTTGTAGAGATAAAAATTGTAGCATTGTATTTAATGAAAAATAAAACAAGGCAATACTCCAAGCTCATCCCACTGAGTAGGCAGTTTATATCCTCTGGTAGATTTCTGGACAATATCCTTGTGAGCAGCTCATTTTATATTGGAAATGAGAAGCAGGATGGATTTGCTCATGTGTTTCGTATGCCTGCATTTGAGGTAGTCATGCTGGTAGTTCATGATCAGTGGAGAGAAATTGATGCTACTAGACAAGGATTACTCTGACCTTTTTAAAGTCTTCTTATGAAGATGAGGTGAGTCATACCCTAGAAGTGCCTATTTCTGTGTTGTTTATACAGTGGGGCTGGGATGACTAGGTCAAAATAAAGAAGAGAAAACAGAACAGAATCATAGGATGGTTTGAGTTGGAAGGGACTTTTAAAAAAAATCTTCTAGTCCAACATCTAGCCCCACCCCCCTGCCTTGGGCAGATTAATCTCCTAAAGATTTTTCACACCTCTACAGAGATAAGTCATATAAGGTATGATTATATACTTTTGGTGCGCATGAAAACCAACTTATTTCTTTTCATTAAAATTGGAATCTAGTTGCTTTGCTAAATCAAAGAGAAAATGATTATCACGCGTAGTAGATAGTGTTACTACACCATACTGTTGTTGCAGAAAGGCACACCAGCACTTATCATTTAACAGGCTGAAATGATAGATGACTGGATTTTTTGCCTCCTACATACACACACACCACGTGCACATTATCTTATGCAAAGCGCTCACATGCAAGGTCCGAGGTTCTATTCTACCCAGTCCCAGAGGGCATTTCACTGGCTTGGTGGATGCTTTTCCAAATGGCTGTTCTTCTGATTGTTAGTTCCCTCTTCTCTGACTCTGCAGCCTGGCTGCAGTTCCTCAGAAGTCTTCCTACAGCCCTCTTACAAAGCTCAGAGATAATTTCGTTTTTCTTCATTCATGAAGAAAGCAAAGTCAGTAACAGAACTTTAAGAAGGGGTCTAAACCTCAGATTGATAATCATGACCTTTTCTGCAAAATTAAATGTTGGATAAAGTCAAAGCACCTTCTTTGGAGTACTCTGAATTCAAGCAATTAGGGGAAACATTTGAACTCGAAGACTTAAAAACAAGTTTTGATTGAGATTCTTGAAGAATCCTTTTCCATTTCTGTGGAACACACCTGTTGGTGTTTTCTGATGAGCAGCTTCTGTTGGGGAAAAAAATCAAGTGAACCTGCTGATACTTCAATCACTTGCTGAAGCTAGAAGAAACAGATAGTCTTTTTTTCTGAGAACATCTTGTTATATAATGAAAATAATTCTTTTGGTTTACCATGTGTTTTGTACTTTATGTTATATGAAGCTTCCTGTAATAGTGCTGCAGTACAGACCACTACGCCAGGGATCTCGCACACAGTTACACAATGATGGTCACTGCCCAGAACAGCTTCAAGTGCCGGTGAGCAGGAGAGAGGCCGTTTAAAAAAGGATGGAGATAGGTCACCACAGCATCACAGAGCAGCAGCTTCTGACCAGTTAGAGAGGTAATAGTGGCTTTCAGGAGTCCTGGGTAGGCTGCATCAAAAGAAGTGTCACCTGCAGGTTAAGGGAGATGATTCTCCCCCTCTACTCTGCTCTAATAAGACCCCATCTGGAGTGCTGTGTTAAGTTCTGGAGTCCTCAGCACAGGAAGGACATGGATCTGTTAGTGTGAGGGCCACCAAGATGATCAGAGGGCTGAAGCACCTCCCATATGAGGACAGGCTGAGAGAGTTTGGCTTCTTCAGCCTGGAGAAGAGAAGGCTCCAGGGAGACCTTGTCACAGCCTTCCAGTACTTAAAGGGGGCTAACAGGAAAGCTGGGGAGTGCAGCGGTAGGGTAAGAGATAACGGTTTTAAGCTGAAAAGAGGGGAAAATAGGATTAGATATTAGGAAGACATTTTTTATTGTGAGGGTGGTGAGACTCTGGAACAGGTTGTCCAGAAAAGTCGTGGGTACCCCATCCCTGGAGGTGTTTAAGGCCAGGTTGGATGAGGCTTTGAGCAACCTGATGTAGTAGAAAGTGTCCCTTCCTATGGCAGGGGGATTGGAAATGGATCATCTTTGAGATCACTTCCAACCCAGACCGTTCTATGATTCCATAATATGCGTTAATTTAACTTCTAAACTCACTATAATGATAGTTGTAGGGCTGTACTGAACAAAATGCTGGTGGTTAGAAAGAAGCATTAGGAAACTTGCTAACATTGTACTTGCTTTCTGTTTTTAAGAGAACTCAATATCACAGTGATGTCTTCCTCCCGAATACCATGGTTGATTTAATGTGAGGAAAGAGTACTACAGATTTTTAAAAGTAAACATTTGATAAACTTTCCTTAATTTGTCTTAGTTAAATATCATGTGAGTCTTGATTAAACTTATAATTTATCCAGCTATCAAAATTATGTAAGGTGCATATTAAAAATTTTACAAATGTGTTTCAGTCTGTTCTGTTCTAGACCTCAGTTCACAGCTTTTCTTTCCATTTCAGCACAGAATGTGTGGATACACAGGGAATAACTTAAAACTATTAAGATGAAGTTCAGTTCTGAATGAGTACTTCTGTTATACATGCTGTGACTAAGAAATAAGATTGAGATGACTCAAACCCTAAGTCATATTTTCATGGATAATTTATTATTGCACAGATTTTTTTTGCTTAATAAGAGCAAAAATAATTTTCCTTCCTTCATTCTTTGGTTCAGATCTCTTTGGTTTGTATAATTTTGCAAGCTGATGCATTAAAATTTTTTTCCATTCTTACCCTGGGAGTAATCATCTTTTCTGCTAAAATGCTCAGCCAGGAAAGAACCATGTTTACTAAATGATGAGCAAAAGAAAAGAAAAAAGTTGCCACCCTGTTGTGTCATTGTTCCTGCTTCTTGCTTGTAAGTATATTAGCTAAAGCAGTGCAATATACAGATGTTAGATATTTGTTTATTCCAAAGTATCACCTAAGGGGTTAAATTGTCTCATTTAATTGTTTTGTAGGATCTTGGGGGAGTGTGCGCTTGTGTTCACAAGTGAACGCCGGCCATCTGGTGTACTTTTTCCCTGTCTGTTCTACACTTGCTCCCCTGCCTGCATGCGTGTTGCCTTTCACCCAGACAAGTGCACTTGAAAAGCAGCACAAGGTTGTTGGGGCGGCAAGCAAGCATTCTACTCTGTAGGGAGCTTTCATTGGGCAGTGATGTTTCCCTGTCACATACAATATGTAATCTGAACACTTGAGGACCTAGGTGAGCCTTAAGTTCTACAGCAAGGAAACAAAATTCAATTTATTTTTTTTAATGCTTTTTCATGTTACTTGAAGATTTTCATAAGGACCAAAAAACAAGCAGAGGGAGACCTGTAGTAGGAGCAGGTTTGATGAATGTTCAGACCATAGTGCTAAGTGTAGCCTTAGCTCTCTTAGCTCTCTCAGTCAGGCACGTTAATGTACTGCTTTATTATACGGTAGGGTGGAATACTTTGTATACCTATGGAACTTTAACATTATTGTTTTAGTCTTTAAACACTTATGACTTTGATTTAGAAATGTTATTACACCAGTACTGAAAACGAGATATTCCTTGAAGGCATTGGCTGTGGTTGGAGAGAGATCTGCAGTGCTGTAGGCATATGACAGCTTTGCCAAGACATTGACAGAAAGCTGGAATTGTGCCTGACGTAAAAAAATGAACTGCTTCGGAATCCAGTGTTTTTGTTTAATGAATCAGAGTTTCTTACTATTGTGAAGTCAAAGATGCTTATACTACATGACTTGGAGGGTTAGACTTAAAAAATTAGAGTTTCATCCTTTCTCTCAGCTTATATTCATTCCAGTGCACTGATACAAATTTGTATGGTGGTATTTTTGTGCTTATAATGTGCTTTTGTGCTTTTAATGTCTCTTCAAACAATCTTGCTGCCACTTATATGTTACCCTTTCTTTAATACAATATCAGTTTGTAAATCTTCTAGCTCTTCTATCTAAAGATCTTTGAAGTTTGTTTTTAGGCAAAGAATCTGTTTACTTACTGCTTGTGTTGTAATGCTGAGTAGAGCTCTCAGTCAATCTAATCCAAATTCCACTGACATCACATTGATCAAATTTGTTTTGGTTTTCTTTTCTTGCAATTTGACTTCAGTCTCTTGCAAATGTATTGATTTTGTGCAACAAGCATTTCTTTATGTTTTAGTACCTGCTGGTTCTTAGTTTGCTTACCGGGGTGTGTGCACTTTGCAAACACAGCACTGAGAAGTGTGGCCGGTTTTTCTTGCTCCTGTATATGGCATTTTGCAAGTTAAAACAGACAGAGAGAGATATGAGTTGGCTATTACTTTCTCAACATGGTAAGTTTCATATTTATTAAGCCTTCTTCATATGACAAGAATCTTTTTCTGTCTGTTTGCCATTTTATTAGACTTAATGGTGGCAGTCCTTCCCTTCGCCCCTCATAGGGTTATTTACAGCTGTTGGCCTCAGAAAAGATAAAAAAAAACATGGAGCATGTTTTAGTGGCTACCTAGTGATGCTGTCTTAGTTTTGAATTTTATTTCAGACTCTCAAGTAAGTGAATGTGAGACACATATTATGGATTTGTGTTAAGCGTTGTGTATATGAAATGTGTCTCTTCATTTGAGTGTCAAAGCTGGGTGCACTGGGTCCAGATTCAGCATGTTGTGATACACAGAGCCAGCTCTGAGCTGGAAGGCAGGAACTGGGGCCTCCTGAAGCATGTGTCAGAGGCAACAGTACCATCGGTCCTTCTCAGTTTCAAATATTGCTATTGTGCTTTGTGCAACTTTGGCTCAGGCAGTGCTTGGTGCCTTTTTGAGAGATGACATATCTCAGCTCTCTTATGTGACAAAAGTCAATTACAGTCCTCAACACCATGCTGCAATCAGCTGCTGTTGGTAGGAATATCTTTATCTGTACAGAAATACTGTTTGTGCCTGGCCCACATACACCCGTACCGGTAAATATGTGTAGGGCAGACCACGTTTCTCTGCTGGCAAAGAATTTCCCACTATCAGTAGGTGAAGGCTCTCGTCACTCAAGCAATGTGAGGTGATGCCATGGTTCTGATACCACTGCAGTCAGAGCATGTGGGAACATGCTGCCTCTGTTGCTGAGTCACTAAATCGTTACATCTCCTAGCTTCTGGCTAAGTAAATATAATGGCTTGGCAGTGAGAGTAATTCTTTGCATCAAGCAATTTGATAATAGCACCACTGAAGAAAAGAGGGTAATTCCTCTCACTTCCTTTCAGCTCTGCCTCTTGGGAACAGGATGCACTTCTCTTTCCAGAGGAGATGAGGGGGAGATGATGGGAAAGCATTTTGGAGTGGAGATGAAGCTGTTGATTTGCTGGCTTTAGGAGGATACATGTGGCAGTGACAGTGTTCGTTGCACCCGTGGTAGTGACAAATGCAACTGATTGCAGTGGGTTCACTGTACTGCCTGTGCCTCTTACCTGACCCCTCATGAAAATTCAGGTTTGGGGGGTGTTATGCAGTTCTAATTTTGCAAGTGCTGTTGTGTGCTAACAAATCCGTTGCTTCTCATGTATCTTCCCTCAACTGTGGCTTCAGACAGGAAAACTCCATTCTAGAAATACCTCTCCACAGATGCAAGAGAAGTGGGGAAAACATGCACGTAGTCACAATGAGCAGTTCTACCCCTTTTCATGAGGCAAGGTAAAACAACAATATACATGAGGCACACTTACATGCTGTCTTGCTGTTGTGTTTCTTAACTCCTCTTTGTTTAGTAGTTCTTTTCCAAGTCTATGTTAGATTGTTGCATTACTGTAAATTAAGAAATTAATGCTTTACCTACAAATTGAGTGTCAGTTAGAACTAACCTCATCCTATTAGAGGGCTTTGCATTTTTCCATGTGTTCTAATCTGCATTTTAACATTCCCCAAATGCACTGTTGTATGAAATCTTCACTCAGTTTAGGAGCAAAACAACTAAATTTCCTAACCAGCCACAGGGCTGCTTAATAAAACATCAAAAGTCTATTGAAAGGATCGTTGTCACTTTCTAAAAACTGGCTGGCTTATTTCGCTTTAAAACTCTTTAAGGTGGTTCATAATATAGCTTTTGTCAGCTGATTTATTCTAGAGTATTTAGAAAGAGCAAAAAGTATTGCAGGAAATAAGTGCAAATTTTCCTATTAGATCTTAATGTGAAATACAGGCCTGGTCTCTAATTATATGCTGTCTAAAGCAGGGAAATCTTAAGTGGTAGTTTGTTAAAAAGAGCATCTCATTACTTATTAGTCTCCTTTTCTGTAGCACAAGTGTTTGTTCTGGGTCTTTTTGTTTAACAACAGCAATGCCCACCAAATACCACAAAAGTTGTGGGAGCTAAACCAGGTGGTCTCCTTCTTTGAGGTAGGGAATATTTTGGTACTTTTTGCACTGACACATGGCAGAATTTGTCTAATCAGGCAGGAGTGAAATGGTGTGTAGGGATCAGGGATTTGTAACTAGATCTGTGTCATGTAAGGTAAAGGTACCTGCATTATCTTCAGTCCTAAAAAATACCCTTGCAAGAGTAAAAATATCTAAGAATTGGGAAAACTTGGCTTGTGCAAAGTTAACTGCTGCTAGTAGTTCAGCTGGCTTGGGGTAAAGAACATTGCCTAGGCTGAGGTCGTGAGTGGGATGTATTTAGAAGGAACCCTGCTTAAAGCAATACAGCTTATTCTGAGATATTTGCTGAAGCTTCAGCAGCTACACAGTGTCTGGTTAGGAAATCTATTTTTTTTTTTTTTTGGTAGAAATTTCATAGTGCAGAAGAAAATCTGGAAAGTGAGATGGGCCTGAATCTTAATATCTCTTAGCTGGTTGATGCACATGCTAGATAGTTGACAGGCAGAAAAAAAGGGACTATTATAGCATCAGGTATGTCACTGCAACCCTGAACACAAAAGCTGTATTGCCAATGTACTTGGTGGTGTGCTGGAGACTGTGGTCCCCCACCAGAGCAATGAGGGAAATTTGAGGATGCTGTTTCTTAAGACTATCATTGGTGGGTTTTATGTCTTGCTAATGCTGAGTATGAGATCAATACACAGGCTGCAATCCCAGTTCTTAAGGAGAATATTTTTGCTAATTCACAAGATATTTTAACCTACATAGAATTGTATGAACACATAAGCAGGTAAAATTTTATTTTCTGACAGTTGCCAAATCCCACTGCTACATCATAAAGACAGTTAAAACCCACAAGATTTTTGTCATAAGTGGGACTGAAGGATCTATTCCTAGGTATGTTCCATAAAAAATAGAAAGAAAGCAATAAACCCCATTGTGACTAGAATAAAACTTCAGTTAATTATAGTATTTTTGCAAGAATAGATTTTACTATAAACATCTCTGTTAATGTGGGTAACATGAGCATAATTTGAGTCTATCTATTTGGCAAGCATTATAATACTCTGCATTATTCTCTGTATTACAAACCCTAAAGTAGTTTCATTTGTCTTTACAAATAAGAATACAATAATTTATTTTCAAGATTCACATAGTTCACCTAAAAGTCAGTTGTCAGCATGAGATTTTTTTGACTAGACCACTGTCCAGTGAGTCTGCTTGGCTGTTTCTAAGCCAGTCTCATCTGGTATGGAAAGCTACGGTAGCTCGGAGATCAGTTGCTATGTCAGGTTGTACGTGTGGGTATCAAGAATCATAACCTTTTCTTGTATGTTTCCACTCTCCATGCCTTCAAACCTCTTGCCACCACCTGTGGCGGTGGCCCCTAAATCCAACCTCTTTTCCACTTATTCCTGAGCATAGCCAGGGTTGCTGTGGCAACCCATTATCTGTGGCTTAGAAGCATCTCCACTCATGTGAGATTTAGATCCTACCTGCTTTCTACCTGCAGGTGTTGCCTCTGCTGCCAGTGGTGCTTGTTCTGTGGTTTAGAATTTCCTCACTGGTGAAATCTGTAAGAAACTTAGTAGAATGATTTTTCAGCTGATTTACACCTGTCCCAGGACTGTGTAGCACTGTCCGCTGAGGGGGGCTGAGATGAGGACAGGCTCTTTATTAGGGAGCATAGTGATAGAAAAAGGGGTAATGATTTTAAGCTGAAAGCTTAGAAGAGAGATTTAGATTAGATAGTAGGAAGAAATTTTTTTATTGTGAGGGTGATGAGGCGCTGGAACAGGTTGCCCAGAGAATTTGTGTATCCTCTGTCCCTGGAGGTGTCTGAGGAGAGACTGGATGAAGCTTTGAGGAACCTGATCCAGAGAAAGGTGTCCCTACCCGTGGCAGGGGAGTTGGAACCAAATAATCTTTTAGGTCCCTTCTAACCCAAACCAGTCTATGATTCTATGTATTTGCATTTATGTATGAAGATGTGGATGCATTTTTCATATAAGAATGAGTTTATGTTTGTGTACTGTGTATATGTGTATGCGTCAGAGTACAATGTGTGTTTGTTCACATAGCATAATGTTTTTAAGGAAAAGTGTATTGGAAGTAATGCCTTGTTTCGATGTGAAACTTTGTTTACTTATGAGACTGTAAGGGTGGATGTTCCAACCAGCTAACTGGAAGTTTTAGACATTTTACAAGTAGCTTCCTTGTGGCTGTGTCCAAAGAGGGTCGAGTTCAGAGCTCCAGTATGGACTAGTGTCTCTTCTGGGTTTTTTTTGGAAGCTGTTTTCTGTCCAGAAGTTACCAAAAAACAGGGGTGAAATCTGTCTTACTTCTGGGTGACTACATGTTAATAAGTCACTCAAGTTCTTGATGTATTTACTGGAAGGGAATCGGCATTTCTAGAACATGTCCTAAATTAAATGTCTGCAGTAAGTGGATAAATCACACCTTGAAAGTTCCTGTTTCTCCAAATTGACTGTGAAGTAAGTGTAATGGATGTCTTGCCAAGCTGTAGGTTTATAACTTGTTTTGAGTTGTCTTTCCTTTAGTGCTATCCTCTGAAACACTTCCACTTGTTAATTTTCACTTTTCCCTTAAATATTCTCTGGGAAATGAGTAGAATCCTTCCTCCTTTCTGGTCCCATGCTTACTAATTTTAGGGTGGCAGTTACAAGGTGAATATAATTTAAAAAATTTATTGCAGTAGGAAGGTAATTGCAGAGCCCTCACGAGAACATAATAATCAAACATTAGTGAGTAAATAAAACAACAACATGAAATGCATGACATATAAGTAGTCCCTGAGATAACCTTATAGTCTGCAAGCCATTCTTTGGTGGCTTTCAAACCATTACTAGATAAAGCCTTTCTCAAATCAGGCAGTGATTATAGTGTCAAAAATCACCTATACTTGTTTGTTTTGACTTTCAGGTAGTTTGGAATAAATAAACCCAGCTATTTTGTGACTCCAAACTACAGTTATGCCAGGATGTTGGTTCTGCAGTTGCTTGTGAATGCAGTCTGAAGACCTGCAGTGTGCCAGTGAGCGTTGGCCAGGACACAAAGGCATTCAGTAACCAGGAATATGACTGTCTTTATTGAGGAAGAAACAAAGAAGAAATCTTTATTTCTTGCATAGTTGGAATGCAAAGCAATACAACTTGACAACTGGTTAACTTGAAGCTTTTTTCAAAACACCTGTCGACTGTGTGGATCTTGAAACTCTGACACAAATGTGCCTTTGGACTTGTGCAAATAAATCATTGGAAGAATTGATTGAGCAAAACAGTCATTGAAAGAGTGGCTGCTGAAGAGCCATGACAAAGCACTTGGAGATCATCAATTTGTCATTTCTGTTGGAACATGAAAAGGAAACAATATTAGGAGTACTGAAGAGAGATGAGTATCTGAAAAAAGTTGAAGATAAAAGGATAAGGTAACACTTTTTATTATTTTTCTTAAAAATATGGCCATTTCTATAGGTAGGTTTGTGGTACCCAGTGAAGATTTTCTAGATGCGTCACAAGAAGGATGAGTGTTGGAAGGTGGAACAGTGAAATAAAAGTCAAAGTGTGTTAAAAATAAAATTGCTTGCTAGTGTGGTCTTATGTAAACAAAAGATTGTGTCTCTGGCTTCAAGGCAAAAGAGTAAGAAAGAAAAGAGTGCAAAAATACACCACAGTGGTTTTTAAATTTCAGATTCTGTAGATTTTACCCAGATTGGCTGAATTTCCCCCCTGTTAATGGAAGGCTTTTTAGGAAAGCTCTTGAACTTTCTTCCTCTAAGAGGAGCTGTATGCTTTGTGCCTTCAAAGCTGACTGTAGGAGGGGAGATTTGGAAAGTGTCACAGGGAGAGAAAAGGGTCTGCCTCTGTGCATGGGAGCATATAACATCAGGCAAATGCAAGATAGTGACCTTTTTATTTCTGTTGCAGTACTTACAGAATAGGGAGGAGGAACAACAACACTCTATATTTCAAATTACTTAGATTTAGTAAAAAATAATTAAACCTGAAAATCTCAGATATGGATCTCAAAAGTTGCTGAGGAGACAAATACAGACTCGGGTTATTAGAGTCTGTGTGTTTTTCCAAGGAAAGAATTTGAAAATCAAATTCAGAAAAACATTTGTAGAACCAAGTGGAGAGTCAGCTGATTTAGATTACTCTGATTCAGTCAGTTCAGCTAAATATCAGTTCTGCAAACGTTCATATGCTTTTCCAGTATGTTGTTCCTGCTTCCTCTCACTTCTGCCCGCTGCCCTTTTGAACTTCAGTGCAGTTCTGAGGAACAGACTTAGTGTGGATGTATGCAGCACTTTGGTGTTGCTGAGGCTGCTGAGTGTAATGGATAACAAAGGGAGGATTTCCAACCTTTGCTGGTTTCTTTGTATTCCAAGATCAGGCTGCATTGTTCTTCCCTTTGATTTGCTAAAAAGCATTTTAGACATTGTGCATTGTAGAGATGTATTTTCAGCACCTGCTGAGGCTTCTTTTGTATAAAACTATTATTTGGAAGTCCACGCAGAGTTAGCCACTGGTTTTGGAAGTCTTTCTGCCTTGAGAGAACCAAGTCTAAGTGCAGTGCCCCTGTTGGTGTGCAGCTCTTTTAACTGGGGAAACTGGGGAAAATGTGTGGATGAGTTCCTTAGGGACATGGTTTAGTGCGGAGACAGGTACAGTTGGACTCAATGATCTTGGAGATCTCTTCCAACCTTATGATTCTATGAAACAGTGGCTCATCTAAATGGAGTGGACTAGAGCTGTTTGTTGCTTCTGTTGCAAGATTGGAAGGAAAGGTGTTCCTTTATGGTGGTGCGGGCAAATTAATCATTTCATCTCCATGATCTGTCAGATAAAGAAAACAGAACACGAGAAAACAGATGGAGTACTGTTTGTTCCAGGCATTGTGCTCTATTTTGTAATAGGATAAGCAATTTAAAGTAAGCGTTTCAGTTTTATAAGGTGGTGGCTTTGGAAATGTGTGACATACCAGTAGTCTTTGATTAAAGGTGTTGGTATGAAGTGCAGCAGTTTATCAGATCACTCGTTTCCCAAACCTCCTGAAAGCTTTCTTTTCCAATAATGTTGTTTCCCAATCTCAATTGGAAAGTTGAAACTCCTGAGGTTTTGTGGGTTGATTAGTTGGTTTGTTTGTTTGGGTTGGGGTTTTTGTTGTTTTCTTTTAAGGCTATGTCTTAAACTCCCTAGTTTTCTGCTTTTTTGGCACTATTGGAAGTCACTTTGCCAAACCTACTGAGCTTGAGAACCTAAGGCATCTCTGGAGGATGTGGTTCAGTAAAGTGACAGGTGGTATTTGCTTATCTGTGTTTCGGTACAAGTGCAAAGAGCATCCTAAGAAAACACTGAAAATGAAGTTAATATGAAATATAATGCTAATACAAATTATTAATGATGCAATGTGCTGCATATTTCTAGCACCTGTATATGAACCAGTTGGTCTAAAGTTCAGAGTATATTTGGTGAATTGTCACTAGACCATACCGTACCTGGTAATGGTGGAAGGTAGACTGTAAAAGACTTCAGCATATACAAACTAGAAGGAACTGGGTGGGTAACTGCTTCCTAGGAGGCTTCCTAATTTTTCTTTCTGAATACAGCTTTGCAAGGATATTTTTAATTATGACTGCTAAGTATACTTCAGAGGAACATCTGTTGTCTTTGGAATTCCAGTTGGTGCAATCTGTTATTTTTTTTTATTGAAGTACTTTGCAGAAGAGCAAGTCCCTTTGTATTTATTTTCAAGGTGTTTTTTAAATTGTGGCAAGATGCTTACTTGTACATTGTACTGGGGAATTTTTATTAGTCTGTTCTACTCTTTCTGATTCTATCTTGATAATTGTTTTTTTCTGTTTCTGTTGGTCTTCAAAAGCCATCCTGTCTTGAAAAGGTCTTTCTCTTCAACATAAAAGCAATAGTAAGTGTAGGAGGACACCCTAATAATGAAGAGTTATTTTCACTATCACTGCTCATACTTATGTTCTGGAGTACACATGGACGTTCTTGTGTTTTTATTTGCTGTACAAATATTTCACCTACATGCAAGAGAAACACAGAAGGCAGTAAGAACATTTTCTGTGGTCTAGTTTTGGTAATACAAATAAGCAACCTGCTTAATAAATAATAAATCTTAACTTTTAAGTGTACATCTTGTGTGACTGGAAGTTTTCTCTGAATATTGATTTAAAGCTATTAGTGGATTACCTGTGTAAATAACCTGCAGTGTTCTAAATACTGCTCTATGATGCTTTTGTCATCAGTTGAATGACCACCATGATTGTTTTCAAACGCTAAGATTATTTAAGTGAAATCATTAAATTACATAGAACTAAAATAGCTAAAAATAGTTAACTTGACCGTATTGAGGGTGGAAAAGTAGGGTTTCTCTTAAAATGTCAGTTGCTGGGAGAAGCTTGTATCCAGATAATGTCAGTGAAGGCATTCTGAACTAAATGTTTTCGTCTGAAACGTCTTTTTCCTTATTTCTCCGTTCTTTTACTGCTTTTAAATAGTTTTGTTCTTTTAAGGCCCTTTTTATGAAAACCCATATCACATTTAATGTGTAGTGTCACAAGTCATATGAAATAAATACTAAATCAAAAGAACGTATTTCTCAAAATCAGTGGGTACCAGGTACTAGGTGTGTTTCATCTCACTGTTGGCTTCTGTTCCAACAGCAGCCCCACTGCATCCTCCTGAGCTGTGGGGTTGAATGGGGAACTGAGTCTGGTGGTCATAGCACTTCACATTGGAGCTAGCTGTTCATCTCAGTATTATTGTGCTACCGCAGAGCAAACATGCGTGGCAGACTTAACTGCTGACGTACTTCGCTTGCTTCCCTTGGCTATTTTCCTGGACAACATTTAAAATACAAAGGTTATTTTTATTCTTTATGAAGCAAAGCTGTGAATATCGTGCTTTTAGAAGAGGAGAAACCGGCGTGATAAATGCTGAATTGAGAAAACAAAGAAGGAAACATGCCAGTTTCTCCCAAGGAAAAGGCTTTATTGGGTTATTACTTAAATTATTCCCTCAGCATTTAGGTTGCCAAAAGCAGTCTAAGAATTATACCAGTCCCAGGTCTGTACTGACAAGGAAAGCTGGCATTCCTGTCTTTTCAGTTAGCTAAAATGGCATCTTCTTATCAGTCTGAGGAGATCCACAGAAGCGATTTAGGGTATTAATTACAATATAGGAGAAACTGTTAGCATGGATACCACCATGTGGTAACTACAGGAAAGTACTTTGAAAAAAAAAAAGTTTGAGTCACGAGAATGGGAATCGACTTATCTGCTGAGAATATATTTGGACTTGTTTATAAACACAAAATTATTGAGGGACAGTATATAGTTTTTACACAACTACCTATAAATATTTGAAGGAAAGAGTCCTTATATTAAAGAATATTGCTCATCCGTACTTGTATGGGAAGTTAGGAGGTTGCTTGTCTGGCAATGGTGTCATTTATCAAGTGAATTAAACACATTGTTATTCTTTGAACAGAGACTTTTTTCCATCTGAAGTAGTTACTATTGACAGTACTTCAAGGGTAGAGATGTCTGGTTTGCTCTCAGATGTTCTTAAAGAATTAAGATCTGGTAAAAGAGCTTCTGATGGTGATTAATTCTCATGTTCTGGGTATAATTTATATCATCAAGGACTAGTAAGAAACCAACAAGCAACTTGCATTTTATTTATTTATTTATTTTTTAAATCTTAGGTTTTAGTTAGAAGGATTAGAGAGTTACTTAGAAAAAGGATTATCTGTGGAAGATTGTCATCATTGTAGTATCCAGCATAATTTAAGTTTCCATGCTTCCTTTCCCTGTCTTCACTGGGCTCTGTTTTGCCATTCACTATGCTGGGTCTGTCTTCCTTTGCAAAGTCAATCTTTGCCTTTCCTTTTGTTGTCACCAGTATGCCTCCATACTGAGATATTCTTAAAATGCCTGTTCCATAAGCAAAATGTGAAAATCTGTGCTTATAAAAGGAAAACCTTTAAAATACTTCAGGTACTCAAATAGTTAGATTTTACAACACAAGGAGATCTCAGTGACAGTAATAGACCATCCTTTTACAAATTATCAATAATATTTACCGTTACTTTCCACATATTGTGTCATGTAATGGAGGGAATCTGAATTTGAAGGAGGTACTGGGAATGAGCCTGCGGAGGACAATTTTCCTTCTCCCTCAGCCTCCAGAAATATATTGAAACCAGTTCCTGCACAGAAAAGTTGTCTAGTATCTAATCTAACAGCTGCACAGCTTCAGAAGGAGGATGTGTCAACTCATCTATGCGGGAAACAAAACTTTCTTAAGAACAGGTGCAAGACTGGAGAAATGTCATATTTTTTTTTTTTTTTTCCCTGCTGAAGTCTTTGATTGTAGTTGATTGAGGACAGGTTTTTTTTTCTTTACTGTAATTTTTATGGCCCTTTGAACTCTGGAAATTTACAATGGCAAAATAAAATTAAGAATACTTGAATTCTGCTTGTCTACATCTTAAGATGAAAAGGTTTTTGAAATGGGGAGAAGGAAGATGCAAAAGAAATTTGAAAATTAAACTGAGGAGTCATGTATGTCGTTGCATTAGACAATAGTTTTTCCAAAAACAGAGAGGAGATGAGATAGAAATTTTTTTCAAAATATAAAGTTTTCCAAAATCCTACTGAAATGAAAAAAACAAAGAAAATCACCTGACTCAAAGAAAATGCTTACAGAGTTAGAGGAAATGATGTCATTCATTTAAGTGAATGGTTTCAGCAGTGAGTGTAGACCTGAAGACCCCCAGCTGCCAAAACCTTGCCATGTAAACCTAATAGAGATGCAGAAAGAGTCTTGTGTGGGGAAGCTGAGTAAAACTGAATCTGTTAGCCTTTGCTTGTTGTACGTAGACATAAACCATAGCTGTCACCTCTGTAACAGTGAGTTAGACCAACTGTTTGAGCTGATGTATGAGAAGTGAGTAGGAAGATGGGAGTGGCTGAGATGCAGAAGAGGCTGCATGGAAGCAAGGAGCACTCCCAGGGCTCCGGCTGGACCACATGTCCTTGTCTGCTGTCAGTTCACAAGGGGAAGGCAGAACAGAAGTTCCTGGGTACAACTGAAGGTGGTAGTTACAAACTGAATCTACTCTTTTGATTGGGGCTGCGTTTTCCATGCTTAAAAGTCCATTAGCAGCAGTGTTCCCAGTTGCACTTCTTACCACTGTTCACTGGGTGGATCCAGTGCAAAGACAAGTGGATGGTCTCTGCAACGTCCGGGAAAACTAAAAGTAAATGAGAGGGACAGAAGCACCAAGTACTGGCCAGTTTAAGAATTTCTATGTCACTCAGTTGTGACACAGAGGGCTTTGGAGGTAAACCTGGAAAGTGCTGCAATACCTTTCAGTGCATGAAAGCGTGATCCAATCTTAACAAATTTCTCTGAGATCAGTTGGTACTATGAATGGCTGTACTAAAATAAAAGAGCCATGAAGCACAGTATTTTGTCCCTGACAAATCCACATTTCTGAGAGGGGAGATGATAAGCCATAAAACAGTTTTTGAATGTTGTTTGATATTTAGTGAAATGTAAGTGACCGTAACCTCAATGGTAATTTGATATCTTCACAGGCACTGAAAGGTGTATTTGTTATTCAAGTGGATAGATGTGGTATCTCTTAAAATGGTGTGGTAGAGAGCATTCTAGTAGTGCGGTTGGGTGTGACTTTAGTTCTCAGTTCTGAAGAAGCAGATAAATTGATTTTTGCTGTTTGAAGGCAGGCTTGTTTAGGAGGTAGGTAGGAGGAGGAGGTGGCAAAAAAACCTAGTGATTGTCTGCGTTCCCTGTGCACAATGGCAACATTGCAGTGCAACTGGCAGTTGCTGTAGTGCAGGTCACCCATCTGCACTTAGCACTGGCTGATTGGCAGAAGAAAATGGACATGGACCTGTAAATAAGTGTATCTCAGCAGGAGGGAGATAGAGGTAAGATACAATCGATAAACTGCAAGAACAATTAGTGAAGTACCAAGAAAGCTCATGAAGCATGAGCAGACTTTTGAATGCTATGCCGTAAAAGGCACTTTGGATTAAATGAGGGAGAAGGAGAGTCCAAACCAGAATGAAGAAGTTTATTTTTAGCTAGAATTTAGCAGAAGACGACACTTGACAGGATTTGTAGTTGCATTCTGGAGGGACTGGACATGCCCTTTTTCAAAAGCTATCAGAGATTGAGCATCTGCAGGCCAGGTGGCTGGAGAGCAGCTGTTATTCATGGGATCCCAGTGGAAAGCAAAATGCTAGCCAACCTTTTAGTCAGGCAATGTATCCACAAATAACCTTAATTCTGTCAGACCTTATTCCTTGGTGGCTTAAGCAATGTTCCCAGCCTCCTTCACTGGACTACAGCCTGTAATCTTTTATTGGTTTTATCTTTGCGAAGTGTTTTTCTTCCTGACACCTTTTTACTGATCATTAGGTGAAGCTGGTGGCCAGGTTTCTAAAATCTTCCTTAAAGCATCGCCATGCATGCAGTGATTGTAATTTCAGTGAGCTGGAGTGCTTCGTGATTAGAGGTAGTCTAGAGGTGACGGCAGTGCATGAAAGAGAGGGTAGGGAAGGGTGAGGGAATGGGAACGCAGCAACATCTAGGCATGTAAAACTGAACGAACGTAGCAGCTGAAGCCCTGAGGAAGATGTATTCTGGGATAGAGTGGAATGCAGGAAAAGTTTGAAAGGGTGAAAGAGCTTAAAATAGGAGAGATTGGGCTGTGGGTAGGGGGAAGTCAGGGAAGAGCCTGCAGAGAGCAAAGGATGTGTATGCAGGTTGTTTATTAAAAAAGTTAAGATGGATCAGAGGATAAGAGGAGCCTAGGGGTTGAGTGGATGGAGCTCGAGCTGAGAAATGTTGAGAGAATATAACCATTTTGGGATATAGGACTACATTAGCAGTTGTGCTAGTGATTATCCCCTCTATTCAGCAATTGTGAGACCACGTCTGGAATACAGTTTCCAATTTGGGGCTCCCCAGAACTGAAAGGACATTGAAATACAGGAGCATGTTCAATGGAGGGCCATCAAGATGACTAGAGGGCTGGAGTATGTGACATAGGAGAGACAGAGAGAACTGGGTTTGCTTTAGCCTTCAGAAGAGAAGGCAAGATGGGGGAGAATCACAGGATGGTAAAGGTTGGAAGGGACCTGTGGAGATCGTCTAGTCTCTTTTCCAGGCTAAACAGCCTGAGCTCATTCAGCCCCTCCTCATAAGAGAGATGCTCCAGTCCCCAATCATGGCCCTCGAAGTGGACTTCCTCCAGTAGTTTCTTGTCTTTCTTGAACTGGACACTGGGGCCTCATGAGGGCAGAGTAGAGGAGGAGGAAGAGAACCTTCCTCAACCTGCTTACTACACTCTTCTTGATGCAATCCATGATACCATTGGCCTTCTTGGCCGCCAGGGCACATTGATGGCTCATCATCATCATCTTGTCTGCCAGGACTCTCAGGTCCTTCTCTGCAGAGCTGCTCTTCAGCCAGTCAACCCCTAACCTGTATTGCTGCAGGAGGTTGTTCCTGTCGATGTGCAGACCCCTACCCTTTCCGTTGTTTAATCTGTGTTGAAGGTTTTTCTTTGCCCAACTTTCCAGCCTGTCCAGGTCTTGCTGAATGCAGTGCAGCCTCCTGGTGCATCAGCCTCTCTTCCCAGTTTTGCATTGCTGGCGACCTTGCTGAGGGTATGCTCTGTTCCCTCATCCAGGTCATTGATTGTTGAACAAGACTGGGCCAAGTACTCACCTCTGGGGAACACCACTGGCCGCAGACTTCCAACTAGAATTTGCACTGCCAGTGACAAACCTCTGAGCTCTGCAATCCAGTCAGTTCTTAATCCATCCTACTGTCCACTCATATAACCCACACTTTCTAAGCTTAGCTGTGAGGAGACAGTGTCAAAAGCCTTGTTCAAGTCGAGGTAGACAACAGCCACTGCTCTTCCCTTATCTACCCAGCCAGTCATGGCATCATAGAAGACTACCATGTTGGTCAAGTATGATTTTCCCTTCGTGTACCCATGTTGACCTCTCCCAATAACCTCCTTTTCTTCCAGATGCTTGGAGATGACATCCAGGATGAGCTGTTCCATCGCCTTTCCAGGGGGTGGAGGTGAGGCTGACTGGCCTGTATGTTTCTTGTTCCTCTTTCTTGCCCTTTTTAAAGGTTGGAGTGATATTAGCTTTTCTTCAGTCTTAAGGCATCTCTCCTGTTCTCCATGATCTTTCAAAGATGATAGAGAACAGTTTAGCAGTAACAGCTGCCAGCTACCTCAGCACTCATGGGTACATCCTAATAATACATCTCATGGATCTCTCAGTGTCCAGTTTGCCTAGATGATCTCCAGCTCAGTCTTCCTTGCCCAAGGGACAGTCTTCTATTCTCCAGACTTTTTTCTTGCAAAGTCTGGGATTCCTGAGGGCCAGCCGTAGCAGTAAAGACTGGAGAAAAGAAGACATTCAGCACCTCTGCCTTCTCTGCATCCCCTGTCACAAAGTCACCCACCTCTTTCAGCAGTGGATCTACGTTTTCCCTAGTCTTCCTTTTACTGCTGATGTACTTGAAGAGGCCATTCTCGTTGTTCTTGAAGTCCTTTGCCAGATTTAATTCCAAGTGGGCCTTAGTTTTCCTCATTGCATCCATACATACTCTGACAGCGTTCCTATATTCATCTCAATTGGCCGGTCCATTTTTCCACCTTCTCTAAATTTCTTTCTCCCAGATGTGTTTTTCCAGAAGCTTCTTACTTATCCATGCATACATGATTACTGTTTTCAAGTCCTCAGTGTGCCAGTTTGGAAGAAACAGGACCAGACTCCTTTCAGAGGTACACAGTGAAAAAAAGATGCAATGGGAACAAGCTAGAATGTGGCAGATTCTTTTTAAATATTAGGAAGGCCTTTTTTAAAAAACAAGAAAACAAACCCTAAAGTTAGTCATGTTCAGGAACAGGTGCCCAGAGATATTGTAGACTTTTTCCATTGTGTTACTCAAGATTCAGTAGGACAAAATCTTGATCAAACCAGATTGGTTGGCCCTGCTTTGGCTGTGAGTTTAAGAGACTTATAATATTCCCTTCCAGCCTAGATGGTTCTGTGGGTCAGGGTGAGATGGGAAAGAGCTAGAGGCTGAGGCATAGAGGTAAATGTTGGCGTTGACATCAAGGAATTGAGATACAAGGAGCTAATAGTGAGAGGTTTGAGTTATGATGGGGTCCTGCTTGAGTCCCTGGTTTTGGAATATAGGCATAGAAAACTGCCTCTCCTGTCCTTCCTGACTCTGTCTCTTCAAATTTCTTTTTTTGTTGTTGTTGTTATTTTTTGCTGTTGGAAATATAATAGTTACATCTCACTTGTTCTTGTGCACCATTGAGATTGCAGCCTTGAGAATTAGGCATTAAATAAAAATATTTTTATCCTGCAGGGTCAGTGGCAGAACTGGTAATCTGCAAGTTGCATTATTTAAGAGCTGGCATTCTCTCTCTCTCTTTTTCTTTTCTTTTTTTTTTATTTTTTTTTTTTTTAATAAATGTAGCACCACAGCGTAACACTACTCTCTATTCTTTTTTTAACCTTTGAATAGCCAGGGAAGAACTGCATATGCATTCCCAGCTAACGCTATGCTGGCATAGTATTAAATGCATGCTAATTACAGAAAAGATTTTGTTCTGTTCTCTCTGTGGATGCACAGGATAGTCGCAGTTTTGAGCTGCTGTCAACCTGGGCTCAGCATGACTTGAATTATTGATGAGGGACAAGCAAGGGTGGTTTACCAGTTGTCCAGAACTGCTCAGCTGTCTGCAGTTACTTTTACTGATCTACCACAAGATATTCCTCTTGACTGCATGTCTGAGAGGTGGAGGATGAATTTATTCTTTGTCATATGTGTGTCAAAATGTACCCAATATAAAGAAAAAAAATTGTATTGTACTTATTTGTCTTGCAGTTTTTACTGCTAAATCTTAATATGTTAAAAAAATCTTACAGATCAGCGAGCTGTATCTCCAAACTGAAAGCTTTTATTTTCTTACATCTAGGAAATTGAAAAATGAGCTTCTGGAAGTGAGAAGAAAAGGTGGGAACCGTCATTGTCAGCAGGACAACAGTAGGGTCTGTATTCGCTGTCAGAAAAGCCTGGGCTTCATCTTTGACAGAGGAGACCTGTGCCAAACCTGCAAACTCCGTGTTTGCAATAAGTGTCGTGTTGTGGGAACCGATGGGCAGTGGAAGTGCTCGGTGTGTGCCAAGATTGCGTAAGTTGTACAGCTTTCATAAACATGTTTAGAGATTACTGCTGTATAAGTAATTCTGTGTTGGTGTTACTGTTCTGCCTCCCCTTAGCACAAAAGCATATGCATAGTAAGGACACAAGGGCTTATCTGGTGGTTGTATTTGCTGCACTGTTTTGCAGTATCAGTTTTTCCAAGCCAGTTTCAGCTAGCTTGCTTTCTAAAGAAAGCTGCAAGTGTAACAGATACGAAGCTGTTGGTTGGAAGTACTCTGAAAATGACAAAAAATCAGTTACAAACCAGTGACAGTCTATTCATATTATGAAGACATAAATGTAGGAATCAAGTAATTAAAAATTAACAAAACAGAATTAAGAACAAGTGAGGTCTGCAAGTGCTGACTGACGTGGTAGGTGGATTTCTAAGGAAAGAGATGTAAAAATTTTGAGTCTGAGCACTTTGATCCATGTTTCTATCCTGGCTTTTTTCTGAACACCTCTGCATGAAGAGAGTGGGCTTTATTTATAACGCCTCTATTAGTGAGAGTTCTAAAGTAAATTGTGCTATGGTGAGAGGTAAAACAAAAGGGGATATCATGTTTCTCACAGTTGGAATATTGAGCATGAGGAATGCAGGAGGACAGTAGCAGATCACAGCACTGAAAAGCAGAGAGTTAGTATTCTAACAGAGGATATCAAGTGAATAAACAAAAAGACATATTTTGTGTTCAAAGATACTTACTTAGTTTATACTTGGAAGAATAATTTACTTGATTGGAATAGTAATACAGCATTTTGTAGCTTGACTCAAGATAACCATGAAGGAGAGGAGAAATGTATTGGGGAACAAAACTCAGGTATGTATCTTGATGTAAGAACTGGGTAGTATAAGAAAAGATAATGGTAAAATCACGTTAAAGATCGAAAGAATCAGAGTAATTTTAGAGGGACCTTTTTTTTTTTTTTTCTTTTACAAACCATCAAACTAATGTCATCAGGAGATAAGGCTTTTTGTAAATTGTATCAGAGAGCAAAACCAACTTTCCAGTTATTTCAGACTTTGGCTACCTAGAGAGTTGGTGAAAAATTACTACTGCAAAATATTTGTGTCTTCCGACTTTGGCTTTAGAAGTTTAACGTCTGCGTTTAGCTAGATGCCTTAACCTTCTCCACAGCCAGTGGGGTGCATCCAGAGGACAGTGTCTCACCTCTTAAGATGAAACATGTTCAAGTGTTTGATTTTGTGAAATCATTTTAAATTGGTAGGGGCCTGGCTGAGCTCTTTGCAATTTGCTTCAGCCAGTCCCTGAGATGACCTCAGTGTTTTGCCTTTCAGAAATGGTGGGGTCAGGTGGTATGACAGAGTGGAGAATGGCAAACACAATATTAATCTTTAAAAATGAAGAAAGGAAGAAGACAAGGAATTTGTTGGCCCTATTGTTACCTTTAATTTCTCTAAAAATACTGAAGCAAATGATGGCTGTGCTGTTTGAAAGCTGAGAGTAGATGACTGAATGATGAGTAAGAGCTGACTCAAGATCAAAACACATCAAAACCAATTTAATTTCCTCCTTCGATAGGGTGAATGACTTTGTGAATAGAGGAGGATCTGCTGATATCTTATAACTTGACTCAAGTGAACCTTTTAATACTTTCTCTGATGTCATTCTAATAGGGTCATAAACAAAGGGAGTGAATTCTGTCAATGTGATTGCAGACTTGCCTGGAAAATTATAAGAGTCCGTTTCAGTGTCCAAGAAAAAACCCAAACAAAAAAACCCCAAAGAAACTCCAAACAAAACAGTGGTACAGAGCTGCAGAGAAGAGTATTTCTTTGCTTTTTACTGTTAAGTATCTTAGTTAAGGACTTTGGTGCAGCAGATGAGTTTGCCAGTTACACCTGCAGGTGACATAAAAATGAGAGATGCTGAAAGACAGCATTAGGATTTATAGTGATGCTTACAATTTAGAGAAGTGATTTGAGGGAAAAACAAGTGGTGACTCCCTAAGGGCATATGGAAGTACTACATTTGGACAAAATTGCAGCTGCAGAATCACAGAATGAGGATAAAAGCAGCTTATGCAGCTATTCCTTAGGAAGGGATCTAGGTGTTGTACTGAATGAAAATCTGAACATGAATCAACAGTATTTTGCACTATAGGAAAGTCCAGCATCACACAGGGATATACAACCAGAATTATGGTCTATGAAATACATGACGCAATCCTGTTTTATACAGACTACCCTGCTCAGTTTTGTGTAGCGCACTTCATGTTGGCCAGCTGGAGGAAGTTCAGCAGAAAATAATGATCACAAGGATGGCATACGGTATGTCCAGAATAATGGAAGGAGTCAGAAATGTTTGGCCTAGGCAAGAGAACACTAAAAATGACGGAGTTTTGAATCGACAAAAGGTGACTGCATTGAGGAGGCCTACAGGCTGTTCTATGTACTTACTTTGCATGAGAAAAGTAATGTGGTACTTCAACTGAAGTGAAAGGATTTAGATTGGGTGGTACAAGTACTGATATAACTTGGAGAGGCTGCAGAATCTTGTTTTAAAAACGATTTGGATAAACCTCTTTCGGGACTGATGACATCAGTAAAAAAATATCCTGTTTGGGGGCTGAAAGATTAATGAGGTGACTTTGCAAAATATATGCCACCCCTGGCTTTTGTGATTGTGCTGCAATTCTGGATGCCAAGCAGTGGCCCTAACAATCATCTTGAAAAGGAATTCTGGCTGAAGCCTGAAGTTATTACAAGCCATGGTATAATTTGTCTGCAAAATGCTAAACTTTGCAAGTGCTAAAGTTTTGTCTGTTTGGCATCTTTATTAAATTGAAACCTCTCTCTGTCCTTTCTCTTTATTCATGTACAGTGTTTTTGCAAGACTAGTGACAGCTAATGATCTGTAAATGGCTTTTACACTGCTAGAAGTACAGAGAGATTACCTTCTGTGTGGGCAAGTATAGAGATGAAAGTTTCAGATAGGTATTTCAGTTAAATCATTGTATGTCATTTAAACTCTTACAGTTTTACTTTCCTCTGCTTTCCACTTAAGTGAGAAAGGCACTGAAAAATAGAATTTTTAGACTTTTTAAATTATAATACGTTTGAGGGAGGGCCTGATTAAATTCATGTGAATAAGGACTTCAGTAAGATTAAAAGGCAGATGGCAAGGAAAAGAAAATGGGAATCCAGCATTAACAAACAGGTAGTTATGCTGTATGAGTAGCAAACAGAAGGCAGAAGGAGGGGAGAAACCCTTTAACTGATTTGACTTCTCATCTACATACAGTGTTTGTGTCTACCAACATGGATTGTTTCACCATGCTAGTGTCTGCAAAAAGCTTTGGGAAAGTTTTTTGGATTTGTTTTGCCCATTCATTTCTTTTAGCAACCTTGGTGAATGAGACTAGGTTAATGTCAATATCTTTGTAGACTCTAGCACCTGCTGTGCTGTTCCATTAACAGAGGCAGATTATACTGTTGTTATAATGTGTGTGTATGTTGACATATATACTGTGGAACCCTTAAAAAAAAGGGAGGAGGGTTAGTTGTCATTCTGAACAGATTAAAAAAAATACCTAGTGGCGAGATGGTAGCTGTAAGAGTGAGATACTGGTTTGTTTAATAATACAATATCAATGTTCATCTGGCAACCACAACACCTTCATCTGGCAACAAGTGAATTTGACTTCTCTCCTCCAAAATAGTCTTTAAAGCATTTCGTCTGCCATTTCTCCAAAGTCAGACTTGCTTGAAAAGTAGCTTATGGTGATGGGTAAGTGCTTTACAACACATTAATTGCATTCTGAAAAAGGGATTTAGTGAATTTGAGGAAAGACATTTGAATGAGAATAGTGAGAGAAGTTCATCAGTATTTTTAAGTATAACAAACTGAGATTTGTATATAAATTGTCTAACAGCTTACAGTTACTGAAAAAGGATATTGTCCTTGAATGTCCCTAAAGAGAAAATTGCGGTTTTTCTCTCCCATAGCAGTTATTATCAGCTAGAGTATAAAGTTGCAAGATAAAGCATTTAGAGGTCAAGAAGGGTTAGAGCTAAGCTTTCTGCCAAATTCTTAGTTTTACAGTTACTGAGAGCAAAGAAAAGATAGTCTTTATTTGTGTAATTGTGTTTGATGGTCATGTTGCAGTATTTAATGAGGTAAATTGAGCCTGTGTGTAGCTACACACTTGGTGAAAGAGGAAGAATTCTGCTCCATTCCCTGCATACAAGGAACTGAGCTAATCAGGAACTTCCAAGCCTAGGTTCTGAAAGAGAAACTTTGCATTAAGGTAACTTTTTTCTCTGTATCTTCTTAAAATGTGGTGAGTTTGTGTTTTAAATTTGACGTCTAAAATTATTGATAGGTTGATGGAAATAAAGTTCTTCAAGCAGTCTGACGACAAGCTGATTTTGCATCTTCATGCTGTCTGTATTTCTCATTATGAATGTGTCTAGATAACTGTGAACAATGCTTTTATTTTGATTGAACTCTTCAGTGAGATAAAATGCCTAGGTGATTGAACTTATTACAGCGGAACAAAGGGGAAATTTATCCTCATCTTTGAAAAAATTACATTGTCTTAAAGTGTCATGAAAATTCATCAGTACCTTAGTAGCATTTATTTCCATTAGAAGCCTAAAAATAGAGGCATTTCAAATATTTTAGTATGCAAATCATTTTCAGATTTCTTGTAATTTCTTTTTGGTTTAGTAACTTCCATGCAAGTTTGCCTTCTTTTAATAGGGTCAAAATTTCCTATTTAATAGCCTCACAGAAAATAAAAAATTACTCTGGAACTAATTTATATTGTACAAAATACTCTGTGGAATTGAATACATGCAAAGATGAGTACGTGTATTTTGGTATCTTTGTGTATAGGCTGCATTTTATCCAGCCTCTAGTCTTGCCTTTTTTTTCCCCAACACTTTATTCATCATAAAGAAGTAAAATAGTTGAGGAACTGGACATGAATAGAAAGCCTGGCTAAATTTCTTTCATTTACTGTGGATGTGGGTTAAGCTAGGTGATCAAATGGATACTGAAACTCTTTTACCAATATGTTTTGGTTTTTTCCAAAAGAAATTATTAAAAGTAATAATTGGGACTTTCCGTCTTAAATGGAGTTTTTGTAATTGGGCATTTAACCATGAAGTGTCTTGAAAAAATGAGTGGAAAACAAGCGAAATGTTTGACAGGGATAGGCTGCAGGTTATATACCTTTTTTAAACTGAGCAGTGTGTTAGTGAAGTTAATCTATGTAGTAGATCATAGAGGGAAAAGAAGCACGGAACCATAACATACTCCCTCTAACATGATGATGTGAGTAGGTGAATCAGTAATTAATGTATAAGGAATTTAGATGATACCTAAAGTATTTGGTGCTAAACCTATTTGCTGAAATGTGATTTCCTTTAAAAGTCTCCTAGCCATTTTGAGTACAGGAAAAAGCAATCATGCAAAGATTGCTGCTGTTACTGTTTTCTTTCTGTCTAAAGCTGCTGACCTCAACATCTGTTGTACACCTTGGAAGGCCAATCTAAATACTGTTTTGGTAGAACACATGCATGTTTTCACTTTGTATTCTATGTGCTAAATGAGAAAGGAAAGTAAAGAAAATGCATACACATACTATGATTTTTTTCAGTCAATATGGACTGTGGATCTGTTTTAAAAATGACAAAACCGAAACCTGTTAGCACTGATTTGATGTACTGTTGCAAAAACTGTTGTTTCTTTTCCCACTGAAACAATTGGCTGCATGGAAAGGGTTCATTTAAGTCCTATATAGAAAAAACGATGTGTTATCTCAGTGGGAAAGACAGTCTGTCATAATTATAAATGCATGAAAATAACATTATTTTGAGACTGTTTAGGGTCTCACTCTTCAATTTTTCATTCAGAATGTCAAATGTAATTATGAAACTCAAACTTTAATTCAGACTTAGGCAATCATTTAATCTGAATTCATTTCTATTTATACGTAGAATAAAAATTGTTTTAATAGGTACTGCTGACATGTATGAATGATTAAGGTAACACGAACAGTAGTCTTCCTGTGGATTGTTCAGTATATGTGAAAAATACATCCAATATTAGTGCACTAGAAATTCAAAGCTTCAAAGCTTAGTTTTTTTCCCTAAAAAAACATAATGAGATGATCTGTTGGGTAAAGACATTTCCACGGTAGGGGAGTGCCAGCTGCAGTCAGGATCCCAAGACTGAATAGCACTGATGATAATAAGGACAAATGTCTGAAGGGAAGGTTGCAGTCGCTAGACTTGTTCCATGTGATGCTTGCAGTGGGTGGTTATCTATGAGTTTTATTTTCTCCCCTTCCATGGATAACACTAAAAGCACTTCACTAAAACAAAACAAAACTCCCTTTATTTGCCATGTTTGGTAGCTCAGTTGAGGAAGTTGTCTGTTTTACCTCGGATCTGGTTCTTCTGGTGAAGTTAGAGCAGAATGGGTTTGCGTCTCCTCAAAGTAACCCTGCCAAGGCGTCGGCCCTTCAGTTTAAAATGTGGATCTTATTACTGCTTAATAAGATCAGCCAGATGAGTGATTTAGTTTCCCATCATTAGCTGAACTGGCATGCAGTTCAGCTCCATCAGTGTAGCTGCTGTCACGCTCCCTTGCCTGCTCAGGCCTGCAGAAAGGGTTGTTCGCACCCTCCTCTTTCCTTGGGGATCTGGTCTGAGTTTGCCATATCATGCAGTGATGGCCCTCAAATTCATTGGCTAAGCAAGAGCGGACTAGCTGCATAATTAAGGACTATTTAGTGGTGACAGATTACAGCCTGCAGAGAAAGATTATTAAAAGGCATAGATTGCTTGTTTATCCTTTGCCAGAAGACACAGGGATCAACTGTTTTTCCCCAGATAAATTAATTTATCTCTTCCCTGAACAGCTTTATGTGATTGCAAGGAAGATGAGCATGGGGTCAGCAGTTACTCTTCCTCTTGCCATGCCCTTGTAGTAGTAAGTCCTTCTCCACAGTTCTTCTGCCTCGCTCCCTGGCCTGGTGCCAGCTCTTTCCCTCTTGTTGGCTGCTTCCCTCCGGAAGTGCGGAGTAGGAGGGGTTGTTGGGATGGCAGGGAATGAGTGGGGACAGAGGTAGGAAGACTGATAGTCAGCTCTAAGGGTGTATGTGACTTGAACCACAGCGGTGTGGAGGAGGGGAGGAAGGCCCCCTGCCAGGGCTGGATGCTGGAGGTGGACCTTATCTCTCCACCAACAGCACTCCCACTGATCATTCCTTGCGCAGCCCAATAGCCCTCCATCCTCTTCCTTCCAAGCCGCCTCCCACAGGCGCCCCAGCTGTCCTTCCCTCTGCTGCAGCTCCTTCTATCTATCCAGCCCCCATGACCCTCCTTGAGCCCTTGGTCGTGCTGCTGCAAGGTTGAATCTCTGCATCAGATTGGAAGACTAAGGTATGATGAAACAAGCAAGTATAAACTGGTCTCAGCCACTGTTCTGTCCAGGCTGAGGTCCCCTGGGTGCTTGTGATGCAGGAGGTACCAAAGAGATCGCTGTTCACATCTGGCCAGAAAATGTAGGAGATGGTTTTCCGGGGACCCTGTGGCAGAGGGGCTGCCCCTTCATGAACCACGGTAGCCCAGGCGAGTGGTACAATGGGTGGTCACACCACCTCCTTCAGATTGTCCCAGTCTTGGAGAAGGTTGAAGGTCCTTGTCTGGATATATGACCTTGATCAAGTTAAGCATTCCTGGTAAGATATTAGGGATGAATAAACTGTCTATCCAAAGGGAAAACAGCACTTGCAGAGTTTCATGGGCAAACCTGGGAGTTACTGAGGGAAAAAAATGCACGGACCACGTAGTTTGTACTGCAATGTAATGCCAACTCTATTCTAATGGAATATGATGGCGTAGTCAAAGGTCTGAAAGGTTTATGGTTTGATATAAAACATTAAACCCGCTGTAAACTTTGGTATAAAAATAACTGCACAGAGAAGTGTGTGCTGTAAAGGAATTGTAAAAATACACTTTTAGAGAAAAACTGTTTTTCGTACTAGCCAGACTATGCACAGTTTCTAATGCAATAAAACCTTGCCAGTGTTTCTCTCTTAAAAAAAGTAATTTAAAAAATCTGAGTGGAAACATAGGGAGTTTTAATGCCTTGTGTAATGACTGACTGATTGTGATGATGAATTATACAAAGCTTTGTCGCTAGGAGTCTGCAACAACAAGATAAGGCAAAAATCTTCTAATTCTATGCCTGTGGGCACATGTTTTGGATTTCATTTGTTTTTTCTTTAAAATGACTCATGCAAAGATGCGTTATTCATTAATAGGTTAGGAAGAAGTAACGATGAGTCTTTTTACCAATGACAGGACCTATTCTGTAATTTTTAGTATTTTCCCAAGTCAGACTCTATTCAGGCATGACTCAAGAATAATTTAATAGCAAAGATATTGATCAGTGCTCTAAATCTATCTGTAGTAATTTTCATGCCTAAGAGACCAGATGATTTCTTTTCTGCTATAGGTTTGAAAATAAGTTTTCTAATTGAGAATAAATTTAGCAGGACCATGTCTCAAGCTAAATCAGTTTTTGATGTATTTAAGTTTTGATTTTTTTCTTTTTATTTAACTATTCATGATTAGTAGCTTTTTGCCATGAGCTATACACAGTGAGGCAGCAGAAATGGTGGCACGTTACCAGAATGAAATTAATTCAGGGAAAGGCTAGCAATCAACATAAAAATATACCTATGGAAAACAGCAATCCCAGTACAGGATTTCTTCGTTGGTGGTAAGAGTAAGAGAATCTCAAACCAGAAAAAGCATAATTATGCAGAATAGTAGCAAAGACAAAAGTTGATTGGTCTGAACCTGCCACATAGCTAATTTGTAACAGCACTGTCATGTGAAGAAACTTCATATAGTGGCAGCATATGAAACTTACAGATGAAATATATATATACCTATAGGCTTGCAGCAACCTGCATATTACCTGGTGGGGTCCATGAACTGCTGACTTGGCTGACAGGAGTTTTAGTGGGGAGTTTTTTCCCCTCCATCCACTGCTATTTCTATATGTCTTATCATTTTGCAGATACTGAAAACTGTGAGGTTGAGTAGTTCACTACTCAAAGGACTGGGGGACATGCATGTTAAATGTTTTCTACTGAAATTTGGTAAATATGGTTAAAACACATTTTTGTCTGTGTATTGAAAATTACTTTTCATTCACAAAGCAAGATGATGATTTTTTTTTTGCTACATGTCCTACTATCCCAAGAATTGCAATCAATCTTCATATTCTTTATTTGGAACTGTAAAAGGTTGTCCAGACTTTGTGAGCATGACTGCTGAATGATGACCTAAGAGTTTAAGCCAGAGCTTTGATTGGCCAATTTTATTGATCTGCATGTGTCCCTGGATTTTTTCATTTTTCCTGTATAGACAGCTACGGATAGTGACAGGAGAATGGTTTTTTGAAGAGAGAGCAAAGCGCTTCAAACATTCACATCTTCTTGGAACTGATGTTGTCAGACAGTCTATCCTACGCAAATATCCAGGTAGGGACCGTAAGGAGAGATTTGTTTGCACTTAATACATTTAAACCTTGTTTCCAGAGTGTTTGACTTGTATTGTATTTTATTCTTCCTTATTGAAAGTGTAAGTATGATCAATATTTTAATCTTAGTTTTAAGTTTAGGTATTACTATGCAGTGATTTGTGATTGATTAATATATAGGAAGGGTAAGCTATAGATAAGTGAAGAAATATCTCTATGGAGACAGAGAGCTGATGAAAAATCTTGCAGTCCAAACAGATGGACAGTATTACTCTGCAAAGCCAGAAGCAGAGACTCAAAAAGTTCATCCTCAGTTGCTGTCAGGAAGTCTGGCTGTATGCAGAAATCAAAACCTGGCCATTTTTTGCCCCTGACTCTCCTGTTTGTGATGCTGGTGTGTAAGGAGTATTGTATTTTCCTTTTTCAACTCTGAATGAGAAAAATAAAAGTTAACTCCTATCCTATATACTGAAGCATGGTCTACATCCGGGCTACTTAGTATTTCTCAGTCCTCATTTGACTTGCCTTTTGCCTAAATACCTCCAACAAATTGCACCTGCACTTCTAGGTGCAGAAAACAGCACTGTCTTGACCAAGCACAGCAAATATGGTGGGAGCTGCTTAAAACAGTGGTCTACAACACCACTGTTTTAAGAAACAGAAGTTTTTCCTGAATGCTGATGGCTGTTATTTAGGTAGTCTCCTTTTCAGATGTAGCATTTATCACTTCCAGTGAGAAGATGATGGCTATGGCAAGTTTGAAGGGAGAGGGACTGGTTTACTGTCACTGAAAAAATGCCTGGTGCAAGTATACTACTTGGCAAAATGCTGATCTTGCCAATGTCAGTGTCCTTCAGAAGCTGTCGAACTAGCAAGTATCTAACCTTCTTTGGGTTTTGATATTATGCAGCCTGTCAATTGGGTATTTTGTGACTTGTTACTTTGTTATTTAATAGATATATTAAAAACACATTTAAGCTGTTTTCCCCATACCTTGTTCCTGATTGAACAAACGTTTTAATTAGGAGAACATTCTTTCATTTAGCGCAGAAAATACTGCAAAAACACTGCAAAATCAATTTCGGGTCCTTTGGTTATTAAGTGTTGCCAGTGATAAATTCAGAAATGTGGTTCAAGACAAGAGTTGATAATGAGAAACATTTCAAGCTACCTAAAGTTATATTTTCATTTATTTAAAGGAAAAGCCAAAGAACCACCCAAGGTTTTTTTTACATGGCATTTTATCATATGGGTTTATTTAATATTGAAAAATGGAAAATCTGTTGTTGTAGGTCATTTGACATGTGCTGCCTTTTTTATGCAAACATTCACTTTTTCTTTTCTTTCTCCCTCTGCTGAAGATACAGTTTCCAGTAAGGAGGAAGGAAGAACATTTAAAGATGGGCCCGAAGACAATGATGAAAGAAGGCCAGATGTATCAGTCTCTTCCACAACTGGGCATAAATCAGTCTTTAGCAGGCCAAGAAAAATTGGGTAAAGCCTTTTATTTTGAAAACTGATGAACTAGGTAACAGCTGTATATGGTTGGATGGATTATCTTTTGAGTTTCTCCAGTGTTCCACATCAGCCTCTAACTTCCCATGTTTAGAAAAAGCCATCATTTAAAAGCATACTTACTGTAATTAGACTGCTGTTTCCTAGGAAATGCAGCAGTAATTACTCTTCAGCTATAAAGGTGGCAGAAGAAAAGGTGATTTTACTTCTGGATTTTTCTTGTTTATATTCAGAATTAACAGAGTGTCCCTAAAGGCAGGTTTGCTGAAGAAGCAAATGTAAAAAACCCAGTATTTGAAGGGCCTGTTTTTATGTATTCTGGTTGGTTCTCTTCATAAGTCAAGCTTTCTTTTAGCTTCCAGCTGTGCAAATTCTAGCAGTCAAGCAGTGCCCCTGTTTTTGTGCGTAACAGTGAATAAGCAGATATGTTCCAGAAGCTTTTGGCCAACACCCTCAGACACACAGTGTGAATATTGGGGTTGTACTGTCAAGGGGACAGGAGTTGGACTCGATGATCCTTGTGGGTTCCTTCCAACTCAAGGACATTCTGTGATTCTGTGTTCCTGGTTATCCTGCAGTCTCAGTGATGTGTGTAAATCTGGATTAGCTATGCCTTCAGAGGAGCACTTGCTCACTCTCAAAGGACATGGACGAATGCATCAAGTATATGGTTGCAGGAGTGGTGTCTGGATGTAAATTGAGGCTCTTGAGTGAATGGAAAGAAAAATCAGATGATTGCTTATGTCATGGCTGGAACTCCATGGGCTGCTAGTTGGAAAACTATTTCTCTTGGAAGAAAGAACACATTTTATTGTGAATGTTAAATACAGACTAGGTAGGTAGCTTTCTACAGTGGTCTCTTGACCATTATATCTGGGAGTGTCTATTAGTTGGACAGATAAAATTAATGGAATGCACAATTTAGGATATTTCAGTCCAGCTGCTGTTTCCTGGGCAAAACCTTACAACTTTTAAAATTTTTTATTTCCTTTTTTCATCAGGAGGGTAATTAGGGCGGTTACCAAAGGAGAAATTAGAAATACAAAAGATGAAGGGGAAAGGAACACAGGCTCAGAAGCTGAAACCCAAAGTCTGTGCAGTGGCAAGTCAACGCCTTGCTCTGAGAGGTGAGCAGCGTAAATCTGATACAGCTTATGCTGGGATTGACATGGGGATGTGTACCAGTCTTCTGTGTTGCATGTGTCAACGTTAATACTATCTGAGAAAGAGAACTTAATTTTTCCATTTCAAGTTCTTCCTTTTCTCTCCTTATGCTTGACTAGTTCTTGCTATCAGTTGTTGATTCTGTTTTCTGGGTTTTAATTCACGAACTACGTTCATGTTACAGAACTGAGGCTCTATGCTGCAAATTTTTCTTCAGTAATGAGATGTTAGTTGATTACAATTTTATCTTTTCTTCTTAAAAGGCTTTGTTTGCTCTCCATGATTGACGCAATTATTTCTAATAGAATTCCATTTATCATTCTCCTAGGCTTAAGAGATCTTTGTTATTGCCTCTTTTGATAGCATTATAAAATGCCAGATGCAACATTCCTCTCATGTCCCAACCCCCCAAAATAACTCACTTTTTTCTTGTTCAGTTGCATAGTCTATACTGGATGTAGACCGATATTCTTTGATCAAGCACACATACGTAGAGATTTTACAATATAGATTGAAAAATAATAATAATAATGTGCTGTAAGATCCAACAGAAATTTTTGTGTAAAACCGTTTTCCTGTGAGACTCCAAATAGGTATAAGGGAATACAAGATATCAGGTAAAAGGACATAATGAAGTTTAATTCACCCATATATGAGCCTTCTTGTTTAAGCAAGAACTTACTTCGCTTTGTTACCTACAGTATCAAATCCCAATTGCTAAATATTATGCAACATGCCTCAAGTTGATAGTGACAATATTCTTGAATTTGCAATTTTGATTTTTTTTCACTGCATGCTGCAGTGCTTACTAGCCAAATCAGCTTTAAAGCAAGTTGTCGTCTTTAATACATACACAGGTTTTTTTCACTGAGGTAATTAGGTGTTCTCTATCTAACCGGATTCATACCTGACTTTTATGAGACAAGAAGTAGTATGTTTACTTTTTTGCTGGATATGTTTTGCTTTTCATTGAACACAGTAGAGATGAGTGAAGGACCTAAGAGACAAAAACTCGGAAATCTGGTATCTGCGCTGTTTAACACTAAGGTTGTGCAATATTAAGTAGCTTTCTTGAAGAGTTTACCAGAATAAAGACAAAGGGATGCTTACAAGAGATCTGTGTAGAAACAGAGTGCAGGATTTATTAAATTAGAGATATAATTCATTATGTCAAATTCCTTCTCTGTCTGTCATCTCGTCCTCACCTGGCCAAATTATTGTCCTCTGTCAAAGTCCATAGTAACCCAGCTGTGTTGCCAGGAGATGCTTTTGGTAGGGGAGCTGAATTATTTTACTGTCTATGGAAGATATAGCACTTTCTGAATATTAAGTTGTGGAAGGATTGAGAAGCAGCTTGTATTTCTTAGTAGAGGGATGAAAATTCCTGTCTTGTACATGCATGGTTAAATACTTAATTAGGTATTTGAGAATGCTTGCTTTAGTTCATCTACCATTAATTTATGGAACTGAGTAGTAATTATTAAAAATAATGGCAAGGATTCCCAGGCTACCCTCCATAAGTGTTTTGAGTTTCAAATTAGAAGAATATAACAACATTTTGTAGCACTGTAGTTATTCCTGTGTATTTCTAACTTTTTGTAGTTACCCTCATCTTTTTATATGCTTTACCAAAATGGATAGAATTTCACCTGCTAGCAGAGAAACCAAGAGAGAAATTTTGTTTTTTCTAAACATTTTGGTTTAGGAGAAGATGTGCAGAGCTGGGAACAGGGAGTCCCAGGCCATGAATACATTTCTTCAGCTGTTTTATTTCTACTCCAGCAAAAATGTTTACTGATTTTGCATCTTAATGAACTGGAGGCTGCACCAGGATACTTCTAGGGGAAATAGCGTAGGAATTTCAGGGTCATCTATACAGGCATACTACCCTATCGTACTGAGATCTTGTCTGCCACAAAGAAATGCCTCACATAGTCCCCTTATAACAATATTTTTCTTTTGTTGCCTACTTAATATGCGTATAAAATGTGTTGAACCTCTCTCTAATAGCTGGCTGAATTAAGGATAAAGTACAGTAGAGATGTTTAGCAGGTTTGATCTGCAAGTGCTTAATCTGACCGATGGCTCCTGCAGAACTCCTTGCAACATGTTTACACATCTTTTACCCCATCCCACTATTCTGAACACTTCTCTTAATTTACATTAGTTTATATAGTGAGGGAAAATAAAGATCTGTAACTAGTTTTTCTAACAGAAAGGCACAACAATGCATCAAAAGTGGTGTGACGTGCGACATTCTGGCTACTTGCCATACATTGGCAGGTTTTGAAATTAAACTGTGTGCATCTGAGTTCAACAGCTTTGAGAAAATACAGATGACTTGTTTTTTCTGACTGTAGCACCAAAGAAACATCTCTACATAAACAATTAGGACTAAAATCAGACCAAAGCACATCTAGTAGGATTTGTGGATCACTGACTCATCACATTAAAAGGTAGCAGTGCATGTATGTGAAGTGCACATGCATAAGAGCATGTTTATTATGCATGATCTACTGTTGTCAATATACAAAAAATGAATAGTAATTGTTCAAAAGGTTACCATATGCTCACTAAAAGACAAAAACATGGTTGCACAACATTTGTGGACTGTCCTGGTATTTGGGATTTTCCTCTGTATTCCTTGCTTTCATAACTCCGTCAATGTGGATTCAGAGTCTGTACTCACTGTTAATGTAGCGATAAGATGGGAACTGTTCTGTTCCAGAGTATATTTTCTCAGTTCAAGAGTAGTTCTAATAAAAATCTCCATTTTGGTAGAGAAGATTTTTACTGCAGTTACTCTAAACATGATATGACAGCCTAAATCAAGTGATAGTGAAATTCAGTTGTTATCCAGCCCAATGAAGATGCCTGCAAATCTGAAATATTTATTAAGCAAACCTCTTTTGGGTGAAAATATACTATAAGTTCTAAAAATTTTCTCTGCAAATTTGCACTATGATTGTCCTCTGACATTATATTTTCCATATGGAAAAGGGTATGATTCCTGTATAAATTTCTGTTTTCCAGTATTTTTTAATAGTAGTGAGTAGAAATGTATGCAGAACTGTTACTGTCCTGCAAGACTTTGAGATTTCTCTAAATTGTCAAGAAAAATAAAAAATATTGAACTGATGTTTATGGAGGAAGAAGAGTAGATCAGCCAAGAACTTGTATTTCAAGATAATTTTCATTGTTTCAGAAAAGGGTGACAGCTTACCCTTTCTAACCTTCCGTGTTCATATGGACTAATCAGTATTTTCTAATAGAAAAGGTTCCATGGAAGCATTCTTCCTGTTGTGATATTAGACAACAGTGGGGTTCTGGTCTGCTGATCTCAGATGCTTTTTTGTCACTTTTAGTAAAATCAAACATGGCAAAAAGAGTTGTTCAGCTTTCTGAGCTTTCCAGGCTGTTTGAGAGTATCACCCGTTTTAGATTAAGAGTCATTACTGCAATATAAATAGGACAGTGGGCAAAGTTTTGGTTTTTTCTGGGTATGAAGAGCATACAGCCAAGGATTTTAGACTTTCTGGAATGAAGTGCTGGCTTTAACAATGGATGCAGAAGTGGCCAGAGCTGTCAGGTCAGGGCAATTTTCCTTAAAATCCAAGGAGCAGCCTGGTGGGGACTGTCAGACACAGGTCTTTGTTCCTGCTGTTGGGATGTGAATGAAATTTGAAATAAACACGGACAAATGCATCTCCCACAGCTTCAAAAAGAGATGCCTGTTCAGTCCATTTGCAATTCTCGTAGAATTGCTGAAAATTAGCGCATATATATATATATATGCTAATATATACATATATACCTACCTACATACATACATACACACACACACACGTGTATAAAGTAGTTGTAATTCACCCTTGGCTGTGTTTTTCTTTCCAGGTGACCATTTCCTTGCAGTGGATCACAGAGTTCATCCAGGGCAATGTTATTCTCGTAGACTGTTACTATTGCCGTTCTCTTGCAATGGTTTGCTAAGTGGATTGTCTTGTTTTGCTCAATGCAATAATGCTTTAATATTCTTCTCTCCATCCCAGAGGGAGCACTCTTTCGCTCAACAGCAGTGATGGAGAGGGGGCTGTGGGTCCTGCATACAGAAGTAATGTTTCCATACATTCCCTCCCAAGGTCTTTGGCACTCAGCACGAGCAGCATGACCACAGTTCATAGCAGAGTAAGTACAGTTATGCAGAGCTGGCGCCAGGTACAGCTGACATCGAACAGGATGACTTGGCTTACATGTGCCCTGTTAGATCAATTTGTAGCCCAGAAAGGACAAGCCTGACAGAGAAGATTTTGTTTCTTGCTTAATCCTGTTGAGACCAATGAAGATCTCTACTAGACCAGAATTTGTCATGGTCTATCAGTGATGTAGTTTTTGGCTTGGCAGACATTTTTTCTTTTGTCTGAAAATAGCTGATAATATCCAGCTTTACATAATGAGTTACAGATTCTGAAGTAGAAAGCACTAGGGATGGGAGTAAGCACTTTTGGCATGTCAAAACCTTAAGTGAGTGCTGTGAACAAATGATGTGACTTTCCAGGATGCAGGGTTTAGTGTGCTCCCTCTGACTTTTAAGGAAAACGTTGCAAGCTCAGCACTTGCAGAAAATCAAGCCATACTGATTGTAGTTTTGTCTGTATTTGAACACTGGACTCTGCATAAATTACGGTATTGCATAAAATGTGTGCTAAATGCTTTGTCATGGGATTCCTCTTAACCTGCTGTTAGGCCTCTTGGGTTTTAGGTGGCCACATCTGAGCTGGCTGCCTTGACTGTTTCATAGCAAGTAGAAGGATGTGGCTCATCTCAGCCAGAAGCAGTCAGTCTCTTTATTCCCAGCCAGCCTGGCTGTTGGTCGAGCAGCTCCACCTGGCTGTACACTGAAATGCTCATCCTGAATTCGCTTCAGTCACCCCTCTGAAGAAATCAGGATTGGACTAACCAGTTATAAGTTGCCGTAACTTAAGTGTACAAGGAAAGCAAAATTTATAGTCAGAGGTAATGCCTTTTGCCATGGTTGGAAAATAGTAGATGAACATTTGACATCAGAGCCCTATTGAACGTATCCATCTTTTTCTAACTTACAATATATTTGACCAAGTATTTGGATTTCTAATATAACGTAAGTTAGTATATATGAAGGACTGTTCCAGGAGCAGTAAATAAATTAATAGCTGTTTTATTTATATTCTTGTTGGCATACAGACTGACTTGATTTTAAGTGCATTAGATTTGATTGAAGAAGGCCAATACATTAGATTTTAATGAAGTTATGTCATTAGCTATTCCTTTACAGGAAGACAAAAAGGCATAATGATATGAAGCCTATTGGCTTTATTTAAGGGATTATACTGGCATAACTTAATTAGATCAAGTAAATTTGGTTTTACCCTGACTGAAATCATTATGCTGCTATAAAAACAATAGGTTTTATTTTTTCTTACTTTTTTCTTTCTATTTCCAAGCTGAGTTAACTTTTAAGAGATTTGAGTACTTCACTCACTCCTGAGACATTGATCTGCTTCTTCAGTTGCAAACTCATAATGTATGCATTAATCTCATCTTTGCACAAAATTTGCACATGATTTGTGCTAAGAAAAGCACTTTATATAGTAATCTAATTCAGTAATAGGCTGGATGCTAAAGAAGTTTAGAGTTCTGGGAGCTAGTAGAAATGATGCTTTTGTAGACTGATATCTAATAAGCTCGCTTTTTGTGTTTATGGGATGTACATTTTTCATATTGGGCAGGACACTGGCTTAGAAAATGGCATGATTATTCCAGCAAGTGAAAGTGTACCTGAAGATTTAGTAAAGAAGCACTGTAGGAAGGCATCCGGAACACCTTCCATTGCAGTTTCTAGGATATCTTTATCATCAGGCAAGTATTAAGTCTTTTCCTTCTTTCTGCCAGCCTTTATCATTAAAGGATTATTTCTAATCTTGTGACTCATTCTGTTTTTAAAGCACATCAGAAGATCCGATGTAAGCTTCATAAATTTGTTCATATTCATTCTGAAAATTTTTCTCTCTTACTAATCAAGTTTAGACCATAAAGATTCACATTTTAAAAAATTGGTAATCCTAATGCTAGTAATGTTGGCCCTATGTTAGTGTTAGTTAGAAGTGTTAGGCGTGCTCTTAGGAGTGTTACAAGGTTTCACTGATAACTACACGTGGTTAAATCATTCTCTGTGAGGTCAACTGTATAAAATACTACCTATTTGCAGTGTGTATAAAATAATACTATGCTGCTGCTATTACATTTCACACCAACTTTGCCCAGAAGCAAATTTGGGAAATAATAAACTGTCAGAAAACAAGTCCCTTGCAGACTTCATGTCATTTCATTTTTATATGGAACTAGTTGATTCAGCTGTAATTTATCTCATTTCATTGGAGGCTGTTAGGTAGTTGAAGTTTGCTCGGGAAGGTGCCGTCAGAGCCGTTCTACAGTAACAGATGGGGACCCTCCTATTTCCCTCTGAAGTAGGAGGCAGGAGCGCCCTACACTTTTCTGCTTCTGCCAGCACTTGGTCAGGTTCTTGCAGGGCTGTCAGAGTGCATCCAGATTTACAAATGTCTCTCTGAAACACCAAAGGGCTCACTTTATTTCAGCTGAAGTTAGCCCATAGCAGAAACCTGGTGACATATCCCACGGAGCTAATCAAAGGAGATAATGTTCTTCACCTCGGATTTTTCAACTTGGAAGTATCAGAGTTTCTTTGAGAATATTGTACAGTGCAGCTGCAGACAGAAATGTTACAGACTGCTGCTTCTTTCTGAAGTGAAAATTCTCCTGTTTCTGCTACCTTATAAAATAAAGGCTTTCCTAGCAGGAAAGAACTGGCCAAAGCAAAGTTGCAGGCTGTCTGGGAACAGGCCTCAGACTCTTCGTTGTCTCCTTAAAAGGACCTTAAGCTCAGGAGTATGAACTTGTGTGTCATGTCAGCTATAGCCCAGGTAGAAGATAAATGGTTAAAAACTTTCCAGATTCCTACCTGTAGGATCTGAAAGTTCGCTTCCTCCTCTTTTTTCCTCAATATATTGAAGAGTGGCATGAAAGATTTTAATGGGCAGGATTAGGAAGATCTTCCTCCAAGACATCTAATGTGTTCTACATTTACAGAGTGGATGAGAGACGTGTAGGACTGAAAGAGACTTGAGCAGGTCCCGAGACTTGTTCACTTTCTCCTCCTTTCTGCACAGGGAACACTAGTAATGGCTTTCTATGTCCATTTGTATCCCTAGTTGCTTAATGCTGAAGCAGATGCTGGGGATAATTTAGTGGTGATGGAAGATGTGAATGGTTATTCTACAAGTTTTATAGTATTCCAGGCTGATAGGTCAAAAGCTTGATCTGTGGCGTTGTCCGCAGGAGACAGAGCAGATTAATAGTGCAGGGGGAAAAGGATTGGCCAGAAGCTTGAACAGCATCACAAAGCATATTTCTCCATTTATCATATTGATGCTTAGTTGTCATAAAGGTTGTGACAGATGCCTAAAATATTGTTTTGATGTTTTTTCTTAAAATAATTGGATTTGAGACAATGCTTATTCAAGTGTGATAAGATGAAATGGAATATATTTTGATATTATTATAGCAACAATTTTAATTTATTTATCTTCTAGATCGTAGCCGATCTGAGATAGATTTGAGTGAATCTTTCTCTGAAGGAAATGAGGATACTCTGAGCATAAGAAGCAAATCTGTACCTAGTGCCTTAGATCAGGAACTGGTGAGTTATAAACCTATAAATGTTTATCTGGTGGATAATTTCAGACTTACAAAATCAGCATTTTGCATACATCGGTATAAAATATCCCTGAAATAACTTTCTGTATTACTTATATTTAATGAGTCTTCAAACAGCTTCATCTTGTGAGTATGTTTGTAATAGAGAGATTCCAGTGAATAGTCATAGTTACATTTGGTTATTGATTTGTTGTTTTTCAAGTTTACAGGTTAGTGAAATTTAGCATGAAAATAAATATCAGGTACTGTATTATACATGCTCCAAAATTCTGTTAATGCACACTTCCTTAGATTTAAATTTCGATGCTAAAAAATACTATAATTTAAAGTGTTTAATCTTTATTCGGTTTTGATTTTCTTATTATATATTCTTTAGCAAATGAAGCCCCAACTTTATCTTCTGCCACTGTTACTTCCGTCTTCTCCCTGTTCACTGTCTTCTCCCATAGATATCCATGCCCTTTTCTGTCTTCCACAGGCTGCTTTTTTTGAAGTGATTCGCAACTTCAGTCTCCTCTTATGCACGTATCCAAGATACACAAGTTGCAGATGTGCATCAGTGCTATAAAAGAATTTCCAAGCTTGTTAAATATGCATGAGCGGAAAAAAAAAAAGAGAAAAGTCATTTAAACAGTTCTTCATTTAATCATCATTTGTTCTGAAATTTTCAAATGTCTGCTTGTAACTTAAAAAAATCCCTGTAACCCTCTGTGTTAAGGCTTATGCATTTTGTCTGTTGTCGTAGTCCTTCCCTACCACCTGCTTTTTTCAGAAAAGCATTAACCATGCGAGGTGTCTCCCCTTCTTGTAGCGTTTGATACTTGTGCATTGGTGGAAAATATGTTGCGTTTCCAATCTGTTTCTTTGATTGTAAACACTTGGAAGAACTTTCCTGCAGCATCGCTTTGTTTGGGTCAGTCTTTAAGGATATAAAACAAGCCTTTCCTGTGTGTCAGACTTCTATTGCAGAAAATCTTCAAAAATAAGCAGTTTATTTTCTAATTGTAGTAAAGAAAAAGGATATGTTTTGATTAAGAGGTTGGAAAAGATCGCAGAAGAAAAACATAAAATAAGAAAATAAAGTAATAAATACCTTTATATTAGTTTCCTGCTCTAGTTGTACAGGGTGCGGTAGTTACCACCCAAGGATTTCTGTGAGGTGAATGCTGAAGATTCCAAGTCTAGAGTGGTTTTTTTGTTCTTGGCTTTTTTTGTCTCATCTTCATATTCAGAGTTTTTTTCTATATTTTTTTTTTCCTTTCTGACTGTGAGTGAAATTTCAGATTGCATCTTGGCAACTCTCTAGCATCTTTGCCCACAGAGGGGACCTCTCTTGTGGCATGACCTTGATTTAGTTGCTACGGAGTCAAATCCCTTTTAAACTTCATTCATAATGGGCTTCATAGATCTCTGATCTAGATCTATGTCCTTACTTGCCCTGTCTTATGAAACAGTCGATGTCCATTCATCAGCTTTACTGTTACCGTATTTTTTAGGGTAGTTTGACTCACAGACCTTCAGAATCTTGCCTTGTATTCATTATGGATGCAGTGTTTTGAGATAAAAGTTGTATTCCTGCTGGATTTTATTTTCTGTGGTGATGGCTATAAGAGGCAAAAAGAAAGATATTTAATGACGATAACAGTTCCTGAAGCCTGAGAAAAGTTATACCCCCTTTTCTCCTGGTCAGCTGGTGGAGCTAGTTGGGGTCCTTCAGTATCTTTTTCCCAGGTGATGAGAGCTGACAGCAGTGGCGTTGGGAGAAGCCATTTTATCCCGTTAAGGATACAGAGATTGCTGGAATTTATCAGCTGAAAGAGTGGTAAAAGGCTTTTAGCTGCTTTGATTCTAGCTTTATCAGGAAAATCTATTGCACATATGGAAAGAGCAGCTGGAAAATCGAATGGGCATTTTACTTCTCTAAACTAACATTGCTTTTGATAGTGAAAAGGGACAATCTCCAGAAACCCACATACATGTTTATCAAGGAGTACGGGGAGCCAGTTAAATCTAAGGTTGCGTTTGAGTGTGAGCACCTTATCTAGAGAGGTGTGTGTTGAACTCCTGACCAAGCGGTGTACATTACATGCTCTGCTGCTTTATTAGAAGTAATTGGATAATGTGCATTTTATAACCCCCACTGGAGACCACGAGATTAATATCTTACTAGCAATAACTTTAATAAGCTAATAACACTAACCAATTATGTAGTTGCAGTTCTGTAACACCTCCTGAGAAACATAATCATTGTGATGCAAAATGAATTAAGAATATAGGCTAAATGTTAACCATTTATTTTAGTTTTAGATATCTGCTTGCAGACAAAAATTGGAAGTCAGCTAGCTGTTGTTAAAACTTTCTATGAAGCACTGTTAATATTTGATTGTCTAAACCTGAAGTACTCCAATCTGAAGATGTTGCCTAACTTTTTTTTGTCCTGTATTTAATTATTCAACAATAAAATATAGCAATGTTTATTTTAAAGGCCACAGGTATGAATACTACATTGTGAAGGAAGGAGTTTTGCATATGTTACCAGAATTGCTGCTTCTTGTTGTATAGGCAAGAAAGTAAGTTGAGTAATCTTGTGCCAAATTTTAAATTTGGGTACATCATCTGAATTCTAATGTCGGTAAGGACAGTAGAAGTGAAGGGTGGATTTTTTTTTATTATTTATTTTAGAGGGTGTTTTTGTTTTTACTTTTGAAGAATTAAGCTGTCTGTCTGCCCTGTTGTGCCTGGGTACTCCTTAGAGTATAAAATATCTGTGACTTTTTTTTCTGTGGAGTGGTAGCAGTGCCCTGAATAGACTGGAAAGAGACCAGCAGAGGTGGTTTATTGCAACAACATGAAGCTAAGAGGATTTTTTTGCTTCAGTATGGAAATTTTGGTCTCAAATGGAGTGATGACTTGTCTTGATTTCCCTCTACTCAATATTAAACATGCAGTTACAATTGGAAAGTAGTAGTAGAAAATTTTGCATCATTCCCATCTGGTTTTATTTCAGTTCAGTCACTGGAGCAAAGGACAAGAGATGTAACGGCTAGTTTTATGCATACTAATGACAAATTCATATCAGATCTTTACATAAACTATGACAGTTGAACTCTCCAGCAGCATTTCTTCTCTACTTTCTTTTTCTGACTAGCATAGAAGTCTTTGAGGCTCCTGAGTGTGAATACAGCACTTTTCTGTTTAGTTTAAGAGTGTGAGAGCAACTAAGCAATAGAGTGCAAGGCGGGTCACCACCTGAGATTTTTGTAACTGCAAGGCAGATATACAGAAGTTAAACATTTGAATTCCGTCAAACCCAAAAGCAGAGTCTTTCAAAATACCTGCCTTGAGGTTTAAGGAAATGCCCCAAATTTCCAAGCTACACTTAACAGGGAGATAGCTGTCTGTTGGAATTTTTTCCTGTAAGTTTAAGTAAGTTAACAGTCCTATTAGGACCATCCACCAGGTTTTGTTTTATTGCTGTGTTTAAAAACTCATAGTTATTTTTTTCTGTATATGAGCTAAAGATGTTACAGTTCAGTCTTGCTTATTAAAATTCAAGTATATATATAAAGCTGTGCAGTTACTGATTTTTTCTCCATTTTAAAGAAGTTATTAAAATAATACAGGAGTTTATTTTTTTTTAAAATATGCATATCAACTAGGTTTTCTGTTTACCCCTCTAATCTACTCAGTGTGTATGATGGCAGGATAAGTTTTTTCCCATGTGTTTTGACAATAAACTGGAGCTTTCAGCACTGTCCATTAGAAAGTGACTCTGTCTTAATGATTGTATTCATGAAATTGTCTCCTGTCACCAAAAACAGCATGAGGGGGTGCAACTGTAATGCAAATTGTGTGCTTGTCAATTTGTGTGCATGTGAGTGTGACTGATATAAATGTGGATACTAATTAGAAAACTGGGTTGCTGGATTATAAAATTTATGTCCCATAAAACATGGAACCTGGACAGAAACAAGGAAATCAGTCATCTAATGGCTTCTGGCTATAAATGTCTTCAGGTAAACTTGTAACAATGATCCCCTGGCCCCTGGTATCAGACCTTCATTCTGTCATTTCTTTTGTTGAGATTTGAAAAATTCTTGCCATGTCCCTCTAAGGTTTCCAAACCTCAATTCCTGAATGCAAATAGTAGTAAGTAGAATAAGGTAATTCACATGGGATTGTTAGTAGATATGGAAGTGGATTTTGTTCACGTGCACAGTGGGTGGCCATGCAAAGGTGTGTACCTTCAGAATAAACAAGAAGTATGGGTGTCAAGTTTTGTAGTTCTTAAGCAATTGTACCCTGAAACTGTAACAGTGTCTTTTCCTCTTACACTGTGTGCCTGTGCAAAGCAGTGGAAAATATAAATCAAAATTCCTCCAGAGATTAGAAGTTTGAACGCCTTGTACACTGTCTTCGTAAAGTGGAAAGTACATGAAACAAAACTTAGTGACAGAGGCAGACCAAATACAAAGCAGAACACGACTAAAATGCCTCTTTGTCATTTAGGATTATCTGGATGAAACACAAGAAGAAATTGATGATATAGTGGCCTCTCATTATTCAAGGAAACGTGGACATTTGACAAGTGGATTATCAACAGTAAGATCTTGAGTAGAAAACATATGCTTTTTTCTTCCACAAAAAAAAAGTTGTTACTCCAAAAATGAGTTGAACTTCATACTACTTCGTAGCAGATTGTGTTTAATCCTGCACTTCAGAAACATCCTTTAACATTTAGATAGTTTTTCTGTTGTATTTTTAATGCTGTTCAAAGCTAAAATACTGCTCTCTGCAGTTAATGGAAAGAGAAAACCATTTTGCATACTTATCAGATTTCCTCACGTGCTCAGGTTACTCCCAAGCTGACGTGTGCAGAAGGCAAACTGTTTGCAGTACATGACTGATCAGCTTTGCAGAGGAGCACTTAATTTAAGAAAACCATACTGTGGTGGGATCTTCTGTGTCAAACCACTTTTTGTTTGTTCAGATTATTGGGACACAATTGGGTCATAGGTTGGACTCGATGATCTCAAAGGTCTTTTCCAGCCTTATGATACTGTGATACTGTGATACAAATGCTTGTCTGCATGTTTGCCTGCATACAGCTTCTGTGGCATTGTCGTCCATCTCCCAATCCAGCTTCTCCCATTCTTCATGACAAGATTGCTATGCCACCTGCATCTGAAAAGTGTTTCTCTTTACAGTGAGGAAGGAAATCTTGGGGATTTTGGTTGGTGACAACTTTTCTACCTTCTGCAGTAATTGTAGTGTTTTTCTGTTGTATCCCTTTGTTTCTTGTCATACTCATAATCTGTATACTGTAAATCATATATTTGAGTCTTGAGGTTGCCTGACTTCTGACTTAATGTTGATTTTACAAAGGCAGCTGCATTTTCAGGTTGTAACAGGTGCTTTAGGTACAACAAAATTGATATAACAAGACTTATGCTGTCCATTATGCAGTCTGTTATTCACTGGGAAAGAAAATGGATGATAACAGTAACCTTTAACATGTCTAGTTTATGACTGCCTGCTCTGTACCCCATTTTTGGGATCTGACGCTTAGGATGTAGGCAACAATTAGCATCTTCAGATAAGTGAGAGAGCCCTGTCTCGCCAGTCCTCTTCATGAGTTGTGCCTCGGAATAGCTCTGATCATCATGTAGATTACCAGAAAACTGCAACAAACTTCAGGTGGGAGATGAGAAAGTTAAAGAGGATGAAGAGAGGTGAGGAGTCTGTATGCTAAAAGGGAAGAGAAAGTTCAGTCCATAACAGTAATCAATGAACTGTTCTTTCTAAACTGCATCCCCCTTAGCCCAGGGAATGCCCATTGAAGTTCTTGATCCTTAAAAGATGGACTTTGCTGCATCCAAGCTCTGCTTACTAGGAAGGAAGAAAGGGCTGACAAAATTGCAATAATGGAGTATTTTGGTATCTTAGATCTGGCTGCGTCCAGACCCTTTTACCTTCTGATTTGCATAGTTCACAGAAACAGACACAACGAAAATGCATGGCACTTCACACCAGATCAGACTTGGGCAAATTGTTGGCATTGGTCTGATTAGACCCACTTACCCAGGGGTGACTAGGACTCCTCGTCTCCAGTACTTGCTGGTCCTATGGATTTTATAGACAGAATTATTTTTATTTCCTCTGAATATTGACACAAATGTTGCAGAAGCCTAAGTTCTTTCTCCTTTTAGACCCTGAATTGAGGAACTGCACTTAGAGAGCCTTCCTTCTGTGTACTCTAGGCAGCATTCTGTTTGTCCTTTGCTGTAGATTTATTTCCCTTTGACCTTTTAAGCAGAGCACAGATTTTCCACTGCTGTAGGTTTGAGATAATCTCACATCTCAGTGCTCTCGTTTCTCTGTATGCACCATGACATGATTTTTAATGTCACTGCCTGCTATGTTAATGGTGGAGTTGCAAATGGCAAGCTGCTACTCCCTGCCAGAGCAGGTCCATTTTACAGCTACTTTTTTTTTTTTATTCCCCTTAAGTGTGTGTTGCTGCTCGTTGCATTCTCAGTCTCTCTTACTTTTGCTTTTACTCTGCTTGTTGTAAGCCTTTAAGCCGTCTGCACTGTATGGGTTTTTTCATGTACTTATCTGTCAAATGAGTGTGTACTATTCAGTCATGTTGAAATAATGTTATTACTGAACAGTAGGCTCTAAATGCATGGTTTTTTTGTTTTGTTTTTTTTCTTTCTTGTTTTGAATATGAGAATTTAAAGTACAGTGTGTGTACATTGACAATGAGCATTTGAGGTAAAGAAAGAAGTATCTCAAAGGATAAACATACTTGAAATCTACCTGCAACATGAGTGAGTGAAAATGGAAATGGCAAATGACATTGAACAAGAACTGTGTCTCAGCATTAGGGTATTTTTCTTGTGTTTTCCCAAAGCTAATACATGAACTGTGTATTTAGTTTTCCCTGTATCCTTCACCCATGCTTCTTCTAAACATATTAATGTGTTATCAAGACCCATCATACCAGCAAGGCTAAATCCTTCCTGTGACATAATGCAAACCAAATATAATTTGTAGTGAGGTACTAAAATCAGGCTACTCATCCTCTATATGTAGTGGTTGTTTACTACTTACAAAACTGGAAAATGAGTAAATTTCTCGAACATTACATTTAGTGTATGCAATGTCCAGTATAAATGCCACAGAACAGAGTCTGTGCAGAAAAAAAGTCAAATATATCAAATACTTATACTGCATTTGTGTTATTTTCTTTGCAGTTTGTAAGAAATTCAGAAATTATGTTTGCATAAATTCTAGCATCAGAGATCATTTATTTGTTTAGGACTTTCTGTGGGGTTTTTTCTCCAGTCATTCATCCCTCACTGCCTACTTACCTAAAGATCAAGAGAAAGAATATTTTGATTCAGTAAAGAACAAGTCATCCACCTCCTCACATTAGTATAACCTTGGTTGTTTTCTGAATTGTTGCTTTCCTCTTGCAGGGATAATTTAGGCATTTTGTTGCACATACTGAGACTGTTAAGTTCGCTAACAGTGTCCAAGGATACCGATTTTCAAGTATGGTAAAGGTGGAAATGCACAAATAGTAAATACTGGAATTTAGCTCAAAGCATGTTTGGAATAGGAGGAAACATGACATATTTCTCCATGTCTGTTGCTAATTCTCCATTAATATTAACCAGTCCTGTTCATGGAATTTCAGCCAGTTGTACAAAGAAATAAAATTTCTTTTTTTAAAACGGAGGATAAAGAAGGCCAGCAGAAATAAGCCTTTTTGCCATTTATTTTTCCTACATGATATATAAAATTAACTTTATGGATAATGATTGCAGCTTCTGGGTTTTTTTTCATGTGTTTACCATATTGACACTGGCCTTTGTATCCCTCCATCTTTCTTTGCTGCAGGGCCCTTAGCCGTGGTTCTTGGGGTGTATGAATTCTTTTTGTGTGGTTCTTCCCTGTAACTGTTCTCCCTTCCTCCCCGCAGGCAGTAAGGAAGGAGGTGGAACAAAATGTAGTTGTGCTTGAGTTCATTGGTGAGATTTCCCAGCACTACTCTAGCAAGCAGAGGTGGGGAAATGTTTCCCCTAATATTCTATTACTGTATTTGTTCCCAGAGTGACATGTTTAAGCATTTGTATGCGTTTTTATCTATTCTTACCAACTCCAGAGAGAAACCGCGATTTCTTTCACAGGTGCCAATCGTGCAAATTCATGAATGCTTAGCTTTTGAATAGTTTAAGTGAGAATTGGCTTCACACAGACATAAATGAGGAAAAATCCAAGTACAATGCAAATCCAAATCAGCTGAGCTAGAGTTCTAAAATGTAATTTGTTTATTTTGATACAGTAGATGCTTAAGTTTATTTACCTTGAGCTGTGTGTCCTTCAGTACCTGACGTATGTGGAAAACACTTAGCTTTTCTCTGATTTGGTGATACATTTTTCTTTCTTTCTTGCTATGGCTTTGCAATACAAACGTCCTTTACCAGTCTATATAGGTGAAGATTTATCACTGCACTTATTCTTTTTGCAGCTATCTAATGCTCTTTTCTCTTGACCTTTTGCACTGCCTTCTTTAAAGATCTCCCCAGAAGGCTCTGACAGAAAATGGACGTATTTACATGTGCCTGAAACAGACGGTGATACTGTGAGTTCTCCTGAATCCTCTGCTTAACTTGCTCTTTAGGTTTCTCTCTCTTTTCTACCTTCGTGTTGAAGACTATACTTGTGTTTCTTGCAAGGTTTCTATGTGTTAGGATTTAGATGGTTATATATATATGGTTTGAGCAATCTTGCTCAATAACTCAAAAGAAAACATCCACCAGACTTCTTGAATGTCTTCGGTTCTGGCAGTGGGCGTATTGCTCTAGTTTTCTTTAAAAGTATCAGTTCTTTACTAATTGTAATCTTTTGGAAGAGGAAATCCTCATAGCAATACTCCTTATGGTACGAGTGGAAAAAAAAAAAAGAGATTGGGGCATGATATGTTACAGTGCAGTGGAAAATTCTGTGGGATTTTTGCTAATTTTTGTTTGGCTTTAGGAAAACTTCTGAAACGGTGAGTATGGAATTTTGCTCATTCTTCTAGAATTACTAATGAGAGGTGGATGTTGCTTTAAACAAACATGCTGTTATACCATCTGCATTATGGGAAGCATCTTTGTAACTTTTTCTAATGGTTCTGTCACCAGTTGTCTTATGAGTCTTAGTAAAAATTAGGTGGACAGCTGAGGAAGAAAGGTGATTTTATTCTTCTGCTTGGAACTTAAGTGAGCTTACAATTTATGTAGCCTGTCTGCTCTTCATGAATTAAATAGTGGTAATTTATATTTAGTTGTGTTTATAAATAAATTTGAGTTCCTATTCCTTTTTACATTAAATAGAAGAAAGTGTTATTTCTGTTCTAGGAGATGTCTGCTTTAGCAAGTCCTAACAAGTGTGACAATATTGCAAGGCTGTGTCTGTATGAATAAAACAGATTCTGGAAATTAGTCATTTGTTTAGGCCTGTAAGTCCTTTTTCTCTCCTGCTCCAGACTAGCATTAACAGCATGCTGAGTGTATATAGTGAAACTGGTGACTATGGCAACGTGAAGGTCAGCGGCGAAATCCTTCTCAACATCAACTACAGCTACAAAACAGGTGCCCTCAACATCCTGGTAAAAAGTTGCAGAAACCTGGCCATTGCAGATGAGAAAAAGCAAAGGACTGATCCGTAAGCACAGAATTTCCTTTTAGGTTCTGCTAGGGGCGTCCTCCGTTGCTTTATGTGCAGTGATGTAGCCTGGGGTTGTGATACAAGCCTGAGAACTCATAGGATCCAGTTGCTACAAGCCAGTGTTTTGATGATGGTTAGGTTTGAATTCCCTGCGGGAAATGCATTTTCAGTATGTTTCTTAGGGCAATGTATGCCTGTTCTGAGGACACAATAAGATTACTTACATTATCAACCTGTTTGGTAGCAGTCTCTGCAAAAGGGAAAAAATATGAAAGAATAGGAAGGCTGAACTGATTTTTTTTTTTTAGTTCTAGAATAAGAACTGAAGTATATGAGAGTAGTGATGTTTTTGAGGGAGGGATAGAGACAACTTTGGTTTTGTGCATCCATGGATTTACTTCTGAAGGACCATGTTTTCTGAGCTTCTCAATATTCTTTTCAGTGTAGTATGTAAATTCTCTAAGCAGGAAGTAATAATTAGTGTCTCTAATCATGTGTAATCCTACTGTATGCACGGTATGAAGTTTTTCATCCTCTTGTGTTAAGTTTATGTGTTTTCATATATGAATAGTCACTAATCATATACTACAAAGGGAAAGTGTTAGGAAAATTTTCTGCATTTCTGAGTATGAGTAAATTTAGCTCTATCTTTTGTTGTTCTGATCCTATCTGAATAACACTGCTATGTTTGTAGATAAAGACCATGCCTTTCCATGTTTTGTATATTCTGTTACATGGGTACATTGTTTAGACTGCAAAAATTTAATTTCCTTGTATGTGTTGCTGATGCTGATCCTTGGTCAAACTAGTCATTTTTATTCCTTGCTAATAATTTACTACTTGATCTACAGATATGTCAAGGCATACCTTCTGCCTGATAAGTCCCGCCAAAGTAAACGCAAAACCAAAATTAAAAGTAACAGCACCAATCCAGAATTTAATGAAATATTGAAGGTGAGAACACTGTCTCTCTCTCAGACTGTGATGAATGTTCTACCTGTGCTTACACAGGCATTTTCTGTATGTGTTCCAGTATGGGGATTAGAATTTGGAAGAGATACCTCAAATGTACTTAATCAAAATGGTCCATCAATCCTATGAGTTACGGTTTCTGGCTTTCAGCATCAAGGAAGTGTTTTTGTTTATTTCTTCCCTTTATAGGTAAAACTTCTATTAGGTTCCACATATCTACTTCAAAACTCTTGGTGTTCCTGCCTAACCTGAGCTCAGAGATGTTAAAAGCACCTTAAACATTTTGTAAACCCTAAATTAGCAACTGATGCTGAAATAGAGCTAGATTAAAACTTTACACCTGAGCGATTTTGAAGAGAAGATAACCTTTTGCAGTAAAATCCGAATGTATCTTTTGATTTCTTTAAAAGCAAAAGTGACTTTGATAAGAAAATACCAGCAACGGCTTCACTACGTGCCTTCCTAAAAAGCTGTGGTGAAGTTAATTTTCAAAAGACGATGACAGATTGTTTCATTGGGGGCTAGTGGAGAAGAGCACCCAGACTCTTCCTTCCTTGCCTTTTACTCACATCCACTACAGCGACTGCACTATTTTAAGCTCCTCATGAGCTGCTTATTCAGCTCCTTGGCTCTGTGATGCAGGTGGGAATGGTAGCATTTCTTTCCAGTTCACTGCCTGCCTGGCGCCTGGACAATGAGGTATCCTGGTGATTCCCTTTCCTTCTCAATTGATGAGAAACACCCTAGCTGGCTGTCATGAGGCCAGAAACTCCTTTTAGTTTCTCTTGAATTTTTTTTTTGTAATTTTGGTGATGTTTTAAAGTTTCTTATAGTAGAGGCTAATAGGTGTTCCCTGGCCAATATACTTGGCTTAACCTGGCTACAAAACTGTTTTGCAGACTTACACTTGGTCTAGCGAGACTCCTTGCCAAGGGAGAGTTCTATAGCCTCATTTTTTTAAATGGTTTATAGTAAAGTTAAGACTTGCCTGAACTTGGAGGAAAAAAAAACTGTTTTACACTCTATTTAGCAAGGAACACTAAATGTATTTGCTAGTGTGGAATTAGGGGAGGATGGGACCTAGCAGTTCGCTAAAAATGTGAATTGTAACAAAGAATGTGTACTTGAATTGCCGGTAGGTAAGCAAGTGCTTCATCTCTTCATTCCAATTGTTTCTACTGTTGGAAAAGTAAAATAATTAAATGACTGTATCTTCCCTCTTTGCATTTTATTCCGTTGTTGCTAAATATGACATCTCTCTCAGTGGAACTGTTGGCATCTCTAGGATTAAGCATTGTAGATGTATCTATACAGAAGTAACCTACTTGGGTGTCTTGCTGACTGTCTTGGCTGTTTCAGCTTTTGGAGAATATGAGTCTGTGTCGAAATGTTCTTGATGTAAAAAAGCAGACATCTGGGTCTTCTCAGTTAACACTAGGAGAAGGGTGAATTTCAGAGAATTAAATGGGCTTTCTGCTAAAAGCAGTGTCTGCGGAGCTAGAATTCCAGATGTTTATAATTTTCTGTGTATTTTGTAGAACTATGATGTTTCTTCAGAGGGGTTTTCTAATAGCTTTCAAAACCAACAATGGTTCCCAAGACTGAGGTGCTTAATGAATGCATTGCAGATGCAGTATTAACTTGTTTTCAGAACAACTTTTCATAAGTTAGTAAGATACAATTGGAAAGGAGAGGAGAACGCTATTATATATATACAGCAGACTGTCTTTAGGGATGAAAACCACTGGGGTTTTTTCTTGCAAACCGAACTTCAATGTTGATCTGCTTGTTTTACATGAACTATAAGGAATTAACAGGGTCATAGTTTTAAGCATCATAATTTACTTTATAGTCATAAATACCCAGTATTTACTGGATAGTATTTACTGGGTATCTATGCAAAAAACCCACAATCATGATAGCAACATTATTTACCATTGGATACATAGTGCAAAGAAAAAGAATTAGGTTTAATACTAACATTATGAGCTTTCTAACTAGATCGATCTTGTTTTCAAAGAAAACAAATCTTCCTCCCATGCTTCATTTGTGAGCTGCTGTGGGCTTCATGAAATTGAGCTAAAGCTGTAAAAGGCTCCATGGAAACTATTATTTATGCTTATTCTGAGAGTTTCTTTTTCTCTTTTTCTGTTGGTAGTATGTCATCAGTCACACACAGTTAGAAACAAGGACCCTGCAGCTTTCTGTCTGGCACTATGACAGATTTGGACGCAATAGCTTCCTTGGGGAGGTGGAAATTCCATTTGATTCCTGGAACTTCGAAAATCAGGGTGATGAGTGGTTTGTGCTCCAGCCCAAGGTAAGGGTTTCCAGAGGCCGGTGAAATTGCTGTTAAGCAAATTTAGCAAGGCTTAGTTACTTTTTCTTTGTAAAGTGTTTATAAAATTGTGACTTTCAGTCTCTAATATGGTAATAAAAGTAATGTATTTGCTCTTTATTCAATAAAAACATACTGGTTTTAAAGTCTTCCGGAAAACTTTACATGTGATTGGCTACTTAAAAAACAAACAAAATCATCCCAGCTTTTAAATAAACCATAATTTCATCTTATATTAAACTGCAGTGGAGAAATGGTGTAGTAAAGAAATTGATTTTTAAAAATAGTATCTAAACCAAAGGACTTTTCTAGCACTTCTCTCTGCCTAACCCTTAACAATTTATTACAGAAATTCTGTTTCAGTTCAAAGTGCTTCACACTTTCAGCTGTGACAAAATGACTCATTAATCTCTTATTCACCTTAACGAGGAAGGTACAAGATAAGGCATTTCAGCAAGCAAATCAATTGGTCTGGGCAACAGGGCTTGCATTGTATTTCTTTCAATAAGGATAGGATGACTTCCATCTCTAGGGCACCCCCTGCTTTGGCAAAGGTGTTTATGTTTGGAAGAGATTCAAAGAGCTGTTGTAAACTAGAGGATTAAAGGCTTGCTCCTGCAGCAGCCAGAATCCCTAGAAATTCCAGTGGTTTAGATTGCCATTTCAGAAAGTATATTTTTCTTCCTGCAGAAAAATCTAAGATTTAACTGCAGGTGGTGTGGAGATAGACTCTGACTTGTTTGTTGTGTTCATTATTTGTAAGAAAATAGTGTTATATTCAGGATTTTAGGAGGGAGTGTTTAATTTGTTCCTTCCTCTCAGGTGAGAGATGGATCTGATTGCTGTATAATTAATTTCTAGGAATAGCCCTTTGTGAGGCTTACATCTAAATGTGTATTTTAGTAAAAATTTACCAGAAGATTTATAACGAAATCAGTCTTTTCCTTTTGAACACTTGACACACTTCACACTTTAAAAGTGGCAAGGAAGATCATTCCCAGTTTAATAGTTCAGCTTTGTTAATAAAGGTGACCACCAGCTCTTCCTTCATGGTCCAGACAGGGCAAGACCAGAAAGAGTGAAGTGGTTGATGATGGCAAACACATTTCAGTCCAACAAGGACTTGCTTTGTCCAAGCAAGGATTATGCTGTCCTCTGTAAAAGCTTGCTTTACTTTTGTTGGGTCTGCTCTTGGAGTAGAAGAAACGTCTACTACATCTCTATTGTAGCTCTGGCTGGTGTCAGTTATTGCTATCGTTTAGTACCCACAGGTCTACAACAATAAGATACACATCTAGAATGTGTTTTGCTGGCAATTTATGTGCAGTGTTGGTCTGAACTTTACCAGTAGTTTCTTCATTGTCTCATTTCAGTCTTTGGGGTTAATCTTTGTATGAGTGGTTTATGTTTATATGGGTGTTTTTGTTAATCTGAATAGGGGAAAAAAAGAAAGTCACGAAGCTCTCCTACTCAGGAAAAAAGTAATGAGGTGCTAAGCTTTTCAGCCATTCCAGCTGGAAAGTGTTGTCTGATTATTTCCAAACCTATTAAAGGAATTTTAAAATTAGTTCCTCTTACCAAAGAAGAAAACACAGAATTGTTCTTGCCTGCCTCCAAAGTTGTTACAAATAATGTTTCAAATCCTAAAATGCTGCTAAGATTGTTGATCAGAAAAAATAATATTATTTTTGAAAGATCAATTATTGCATTTTCATTTAAAAGAAAGCACAGGGTAATACACATTACTACACACTGTTCCCCTGCTGTTTACTGATAGACAGGAAATAGCAGTGAAATATTTCCTGGGTTTTGTTACAGCACTTTATTTGTTTTCTCCTGAGTCATTTTGCTGCTTTAATGAAAAGCCTGGAGACTTTAAGGCTTTTTTTTCTATGAGCATTGAATGCTGGTTTTCAAGAGGAGTGTGGTTAAATCAGAAAGAGAAGAGAAAATAGCTCTGTGGTTAAATAAGTGGCAGAGTCTAGATACATGTTTTATAGGGAGTTTAACAAATTGTTCCTGACATAAGAACTTACGCCATCACTTGTCTACCAGTAGACCAGAAAAAATAATCCTTGCTGCCTTTATGGAAAACTCGATTCTACGCTTAGACCATAAGTGAGCTGCCTGACTGGCAAAATTTAGATGTGCAAATTATTCCACAGCCGTTTACTATGAGTTTTCTTTTATCCTTTGTTGTACTGACTGACATCAGACGGAGACAGGACCATATTTCTCAGAGTCACTGCAGGGATGCCGGTGTTGCTGTAAAAGTGCTTCTGAGTCACAAGAGGGCTATGCTGTTATCACAAAAATTGCTTTGTTCCTCGTCCCATCCTTGTGTAACAGACTTAGTTCCACTAAACATGATTAGTGCCGTAGCCTGGAGCCTAAAAAGGTAGTACTGACTTTGTGCATATCAACATATGTATTTCTGGTAGATCATTTTTTGTTCTGTTTTCTCTTGATAATAGAATTTTGACCTTCCTGGGGAGTCAGGAAACAAGCTGAATGCATTTCAGAGAAGTTCTTTCACTGATCAGACAGACGTTTATCTATAAGCAGTTCTTTAAAGTCTTGTCTGGTACCTTGATGTGTGTGTGTCAGCACTCCAGGGCCCCCTGTCTTTATACATGTGTCTTGTCACTGTGAGGGATCAGGAAGGTTTGTTTATTGCACCCAAAACCTGAAGCACTAAAGCATATACAGAAATGTGAGCATCTGACTGGTTCCACCTCCATTAGTGGACATCATCAAGCAAGGTTAGCCTATGCCTGAATTTTTCATAGACCTGATCTCTAGTGTAAATGTATGAGACTTCTTTTTCACTGCCCTTTGTTTTTCTAGGACAAGTCAGTTTGAACTGGCATACCATATTCTCTTTGCGTTGCATCTGTTGTTTTTAACATGTAGTTTCCAACTTACAATGTAAATTTCAGTTCAGCACACGTCAGTGAAGGACTAATATTCTTTTAACAAGGTTGCTCTAAAGAGTGCAGAATGCATTCTTTCTGGGCAAGATTTAAACATTTATCAAACAAAGCGATGCAGAAATAGTAGCCATGTAGGAAAGGAAAAGAACACTAGAAATAACCTTTTTTCGCTAAGTTTTTCTGTTTCAGAGCTGGACTCTGCTTTCTTCCCTTTCTTCCATCCTGGTTCCCCATGCTTCCATTCCAAGAGTGACTCAGGAGTAATTCCTCTAAAATACATGAAACCAATTACAGTTTAAAATCCTGATTGGGGGACATAAGGGCTGAATGTTAGCTTAAATTAACTGCTGTTTATATGCCCAGAAATGACGTCAAGTTTTTTTCTGTTCGTATGCTTCGTTTATTTACACTAGATATCTCTCTCCTGTGTATGTTCACTCAACAGTGTCTAATGCCACATGGCTTCATTCTCTGAGAGCTCGCATCCCTTAGCACATAAAGTTTTCCTAAATGTGATTGCATTCAATCTGGAATGTCTAATTATTTGAAACTGGGCTGATGTGTCTCGATGTGTTTAAGAAGTGCTTCAAACACTACATTGGCACAATGAAATTAAGATCAAAAGGACAAGGTGAATGATTAACCTTAGCTGCATTTCTGGGTTTTTTTTTGTTTGCTTGTTATTGTCTTTTCAGGTGGAGGTTGCGACAGACGGGCTTCAGTATAAAGGAGAACTGACAGTTGTTTTACGTTACATTCCCCCAGACAGAAACCTAATGCTTCCTCTAGAGCAGTTTCAAGGTAAAACAAACGTTAATGGCAGCACATGAGAACATCCTTCTGTGTATTAAAAATCCTCACCTAGAGTGAAGTAACAGTCCTAGTGAAGATTAAAATCAAATATAGTAGTTATCTTTATCTGTGGAAATTTTGAACCATGAATATGTTTCTCCTGCTTTGTCCTTTTCTTCTACATTGAACTTAAGGAGAGAGAGGGGAAGAGGAGTTTGCAGTCAAGTGTTGAAGCATGGCAGTGACAGAATTATAAAACATAAAATCAGACATTAGATAACATGATGGAGGACAGCCGCACAGAAATAAATTGTCGGCATCGTAGTCTGTGGGTTCTTTGTTCAGCTGGTTATATATGGTGTATCAAAGCTTACCTATCTCCTCATTTTCATGCTTTTTTTCATACTGCTTTACATCTCTGCTCAGTTTTACTATATTACTACTGTAATTCAGTCCTGTAAAGTATTATTTGGATTCTTTAGGTTCGGTCATTATTTTCATCACCAGTGAATGGGGGGAAAGTAGTTACTAACTCTTTACGTTGTAGTAACATGAGGAACAGTAATCACCTGAAATAAAAGCCATCACTGGGTAGCACCTGGAGTGTACATGCATATAGCAGACAGGTGTATCACTGTCTTAGTGACAGTGTTTCTTGTTAGCATTAGGATTTGATAGCTGTATTAGACTTCTATCTTTTTCTTTCTTTTTTTTGACAGGTGAAATTCCCTCTGCGTAAGAGTTTTCTCTCTTAAACTAATTGTTGTCTGAAAAATCCAGATATACACTATTTACATTTTTTTATATTAAATTACATTTTAACACCTCTCCTGATCGCTTTTCTGATGTTTTCAGCCTGAGTCATTACATACTATCCCTGCCAATAAGCCTCTTAGAATCTGCAGCAGCAGCAAGGACGTGTCCACATGCTGCTGCTCAAAAACAATAGCGTGTCAGTGAGCACCAGGTCCTGCACCCTAACACACGGAATACGTGTGGTGTATTTCCATATTTGAACCTTTGGGACAGAGGTTTCATAACTTGCTTGTGGTGCAGGGCTGTCTTAACATCAATAGTGGACGTGGATTTTGAAAGGAGGATAGGACTTCCAGGACATGCAGTTCTTTGTATTCAGCATAGTAATCCACAAATACTTCTGTTCAGAAAGGACTCCAGATAGGGCACCCTGTTGTGTACAGCAAGGAGTAGCAAGGTACTCTGTCAAGTTCTTTATCATATATGGAGTGATTTTTCTGCCCCTGCCTTATTAGTTTCTCTACTTGCAGAGAATCAGAGCCTCCTCATAAGAAATATTATACTTTAATCCCATTGCAGTAAATAACAAAAAAAAAAACTAGAGAAGGCAATTTACATTCCAGTCTTGCAGTGGGTGTGTGATTTCTGGTGATGATGATGTTGCAACTCTGTTCTGTGTATAGGAAAGAAGAGCTTTAAAAGAGGAAAAAAGGTGAACTCTCACGTGCCATCTGGAGGTATATTAGAAGTCCTCATCAAAGAAGCAAAGAATTTAACAGCAGTGAAATCAGGAGGCACATCTGACACCTTTGTGAAAGGGTTTGTGGCTTTTTCTACTCATTTTTTAATGGCTGCACTGAATCGTATTTTGGATGACCCCGTTTTTCAATATATCTGTGTATATGTGTTTGAAATATCAGTCCTGAAAAGCAACTGGCACCTTGAAACGAAATGCTGAAGAGAAGGATGCTCTGGAATAAGGGCAGGGAGTTGTCCTAGAAGTTACGTATAATCGTATTTTAAAATGCTGCTCAGTGAAGAACTAGAGCTATTCATACAAAGATATCCAGTGTGCTCTTGCACATGCTGTAATTGAATATAGTGTTTGGTAAAAGGAAACACTTTCACTGAGTCACACCTTGACCACTGTGTTCAGTTTTGGCCCCTTCAGTACAGGAAGGACATTGAGGGGCTGGAGTGTGTGCGGAGAAAGGCACCCCGAGACTGCTGAGGGGGGCTGGAGAACAAGGCGGCTGAGGGAACTGGGGTTGTTTAGCCTGGAGAAGAGGAGGCCGAGGGGAGACCTCATCACTGTCTACAACTGCCTGAAAGGAGGTTGTGATGGGGCGGGTGCTGGGTTCTTCTCATAAGTGACAAGCGATAGGATGAGAGGAAATGGCCACAAGTTGTGCCAGGGGAGGTTTAGACTGGACATTAGGAAGAATTTCTTCACTGAAAGGGTGGTCAGGGATTGGAACAGCTGCCCAGGGAGGTGGTCATTGAGTCACCATCCCTGGAGGTTTTTAAAAGACAGGTGGGTGAGTTTCTTAGGGACATGGTTTAGTAAGGGAACGGGTACAGTTGGACTTGATCTGAGAGGTCTTTTCCAACCAGATGATTCTATGATTCTGTGAGTCAACAGAGGGAAGCAGGTGAATATTCATCAGTCCCAGAGGCAAGAAGTTGCAAATTGGGGCTCTCTGGAGATGATGCCTGGTCTGATGGTGACATGTACATTTCGGGGAACTGAAACAGTACATGTTTTTTACTAAGAGAAACAGCATCCTGAATAAGACACTTGTTTTCAAGAAGATAAAGTCTGCTTGGATTTCATGTAAAACTGCAGATAGCATTTATAAAAGCTGGCATCCTCTGTCAAGCTGAGGTTCTTTCTAATGGATGTCACCTGAAATATGCAGAAATAGAAAATTCATTATGTGTGAGGAAATTCTGGTTTGATTCAAGTAAATATGCTACATTAGAAAATTTTTTTCTCTCTTATACTATAAATAGTTCAGGATTGTTTTTTTTCTAGTAATTGTGAAAACCTTTTGGAATGCAGTACAGTGTCAAGGGGCACATTTAAACCCTGAGAGTTCCCAGAAAGTCTATCATTGACTTCAAATATAGTGTCTTAATTCTAATTACGTCTCATTGTTAACATTTAATATTCTTTGAAAAAGGGTGTTTAAAAATTCTGCTCTGATGGCTTTCAAGCTTGATTTTAAAGATGCATAATTTTGAAAAATTTAAGTTCTGTGTCACTTATATGCCTGTATGCATGTAAGTACATAAAGTATGCATAGTATGGCATATATGCACCCTTTCACTAGATAAGTAGCATTTTGTGTTGGACAGTCAAAATGCAAACTATATAGAAAATGCTACATTTAGGATATACTTGTGTTTGGATAAAATTGACATAATCCTGCATGCCTCATTATCTTGGATTTTTCATGTATGGAGGTTATGCGTTAGAAATGCTGCATTTAGAAAATAATGGATAGTTGAAAACAGTTTCCCTTGCCAATTTTTGCTTTCAATGCTGTCTTTCAGGATTTCTGATTTTTAGATGTGCTCCAGTCCATTGGTAGTGGTTTAAGTGTTGTTACTAAATGGCAACCATAGAAAACATTCAGACTTTAATTCCTTGGTGGAGCAGAGAATTCATCTTGATTTTGTAGTGCACTTCAAGCTATAACTAAACTCACACACTTCATGTAGAAAAGATCTGAGTTATTCTTCCTATGTGTTTGTTCTCCCACACCATCTCTCCTTTCCCGATACATGTGAAGGCGTTTCCCTTTACTGAAAGTAGACTCTCTGATCCCACTACAGCTTGTTCTCACCTGGGGCTTGCAACAGACTTTAGGGAGAAAATATTGTCAAAGCCTTTTTACATTAGCAGTAGCAATGTGTGGCAAATAATACTCTGGACTGGTTTAGTTAGTGGTGTCTCCTGTTGCTGACATGGTTTATTCCTTACAGTAGAACAGGAGTCTGTTTTCCTTGGACTGTTGGTCTATCATAAATGCATGAGCAACTTGCTGTGAACCAGTTGAGACGCTGCACTGGTCTAATCTGCAGTTACCTTGAGATGATTTGACATAGATTAGCCCACAGTTGACCTGCTGCAGTAAGGTAGCTCATGTTTATTGTCAAAAACCTGTACAGGAATCCTGATGGAGGTCTTGTAATATTATTTGTTTGTATGTCTGACCCTTTAGTATTTATGTGCAACTGCATAGTTATTCCATTAGCTTTGCTGACTATTTGCTTAGTTTCACTAAAGGAATTTTCCACTAAAAGTAGAATGTGGAAAGCTTGTCAGACTTCACAGCATTAGTGTTTCTGCACTCAGTAGGGGCTGTGGACAACTCAAATTAATGATGCTAGCCTGCTAAAGTTCCCTCCTTATCATTATTTCCATTCCTGTCTTGCTTTGAGAGGGAGACTGGACTAGGCAACACCGGAGGCTCCTTCTAGCCAACATTTTTATGATCCTGTTGATACTTAGTCTCACTGAAATAAAAGTTTTTGGTTAAGACCCAAGATACGGGGCAAGGAGTACTAATTTTAGTTTCTGCTGGTGATAACTGACACTGTAACTGTAGGAACAAACGGAGCACAAATGCAAAGTATGCACGTCAGGTATATGTTTATATTAACATCAGTAGGAAATGTAGTCCTGATCCCATTTGAGCCTCCACATAATTGTAATTCTTTATGAATATTATGTGATGTACCATCTACATATATCTTTTTCTGTATCTCTTAGATACCTACTCCCAGATGACAGCAAAACTACAAAACACAAAACTCCAATAATAAAAAAGAGCGTAAACCCCCAGTGGAATCATACCTTTGCTTTCAGTGGCTTGAATTCAAGGGATATACGTAACGTCTGCCTAGAACTGACTGTGTGGGACAAGGAGTCACTCTCCAGTAATATTTTTTTGGGAGGTGTCCGTTTGAACACTGGAAATGGTAAGGGCCTATCTGACTGGTGATTGCTTTTCTTGTTCTACTCTCCTCTTTCCTCACTGCGATTGATTCTTGTATATGGTGGACAGAAAAGTTACTGAATATATGGAAAATCCATGGGAACCTGGGAAAATTGAAAAGAGAGAGAAAGCAACATGTAATCTGTACATGTTTTAGTTCTTTCCTCCATTGAGTGAAAGACAAAAATTTGGTGCCCAGTTGTACTTCTGTGCAGTCTAGGAGAACTGGGAATACCCTGGAAACATATCTTAGCATCCTAGTGAGAAGGAGGAGACTACTTCTTCTCCAGCAGCAGCCTTTCTGCTGACAATGATGTGATCTGGAAGAAGTGTGAATCCATTCCTCATCTGTTAGGAGAAGGTTACTTGTGGTACAGATTGGGGAGGTTGATGTACTCCATCCATGTGCCACAAAGGAGTGTAATGACAAACTGCTGCTCTCCAGGAGTAACCTGTTTTCATATAACTCCCTGTAGAGGTGGTAGTGTAAATTGCTTATCATCTTTCTTATATGCTGTTGGACCAAATAAGCAGTGATATTAAGGAAATGCCTACTAATAATATGCCAAAATACCTCATTTTTTTGTAATTGCCAGGTGTAAGTAATGGTAAGGAGGTTGACTGGATGGACTCTCAAGGGGAAGAACAGCACCTCTGGCAGAAGATGATTGACAGTCCTGGAACTCCTGTGGAGGGGATATTAATGCTGAGATCCAGCATGGGAAAACGCAGACTGTGAAACACTTTACTGAGGGGTATCACAGGTACTCCTGACCTCGGTGGTGTTCGGGCTCTTGTCGCTTTGCCCATTTGAAAGTGAGGAGGGGTTGCACTCTTTGTCTTGGATATTAAGGCTTTGAGTGAGATTTTAATGCATTCTGCACTTTCATACGCGTGTTTTTAACCCAGGATGTTTCTACGTATTATTTTTCTACTGAAGCCAGTGAGAATTTGACCTTGTACAGAGATTGGACTGGCTTTCTCTGACACTTCTTTTCGCTGGTGTGCAGCTGATGAACACCTCTGGCTGCAGTGGGTATGGAGTCAGCAAATTTTCTAGTTAGCGATTTAGTAAGTAATGCCTGGTTTACATGTCTGCTCCTGGGTCAAAGGTGGCCTAGAAGACAGCAGTGTTACAGTACAAGCAGATTCAGATTGAGTCTGCACTCTGGTATTTGAAAGAGAAGAAGCCATAATGTTATTAAGGATAACAAACAACTTTTCTTTATCATGTTGACATGTGGGACGGTGCAGTGTGCAGGATGGTGGTCTTGCAGCCCACCAAGGAAGGCCAATGCACTCTGTTGCACACTAGAAAGGCAGGAGGGCAGCTGCTGTGCAGTGCTGGGGTTCTGGTGTTCTCCGAGTTACTTTAGTGCATTGCGTAGAAGGCAGACTTGGTTCAAAGTAATCCAAGAGCCTCTAATGGGAATAAATCATGACAAATCCCCAGTTTCGAGAACTATAACATGTTACTATGTTTTAATTCAGTTGACCAGTTTAGATCTTGTGATGTCATCGAACAGAAAGAATCTGTTCACATGCGTGTCCCCCTCTGATATGTTGCTGAGAGGAGACACACACTGGGTTTGGACATAGTTAAGACTTTGGTTCAACAGATCGTGTAGTGATAAAAGCACATGCCAGAATGATTTGCACAACTGTGGAATTTTCTCTGAATGCACTGGGATCCCATTCCCGCACGGCCACACAAGTTAATTATTTACCATGGTAGGACTTTTTTCTCCTGAACATCCCCTGGGGAGTTAAGAGTGAATTTAATGATAGAGTGGGGCTTGGTCGATTCAATCATTAATCTTATTAACATGAAAATTGTTCAACAGTTTGCCCTTTGGTTTCCTAAAAGAGCATGCTGGTTTAAATGGTTGTTGTGGGTTACTGCAACCATAATAAGATAGGATTATAATCTTTTTTCAAGGACGGCACATGTCTGCTGGCAGGACTGGATAGTAATATAATTGCATGGCATATGATTGCTCAGGAATTTTCCAGAATTAGAACACAGCTTGCTATTTGAGCTGGTAAATTTGTCCATAGCTATTCTTACCTGTTTTTAATTTTTCCCCGTATGGGTTTTTTGGGGAGGCAATGTAGTAGTAAGTACTAAGGAAACAAATAGAAATATATGGAAACATAATCTATATATAAATTACTGGACAAAAACAAATTTTCAAAGAATATTGAATTCCTTGTACGTCAAAACACCAGTATTCAGAGATTTCTGTGAAGAACAAAGACCTTTGATTTGAGAGGTACAAGTGTTTTTCTTCTTAATCCAGAAACTGCAAGAAATCTAGATTGAACCACAGAGTGTGGAGCAATAGCTAAGTAACTACAGCTGGAAATTTTGACATCTGTAGCTGTCCTAGTGTAAAACTATCTACGTGTATTTACAGCTGAATCCAAAACCTTAAAATCTAATGTCCATTCCTTTTCTCTTTATCTTTTTTTAATATTTTTATACTGGTTTTGATTTGAGTGGCTTTAAATTGAAAGGAAATTTACAGGCAGTCTTTTAAAATCCTAGTATTATTAGATTAAAAATATTTATTTTTGTTAAAAATACTATTGTAGCTGTAATAAAACAACTTATTTCATTATGACTATTTTCTACTTAAATTCTGATATGACTTTAAAAAGTCATTGGAGGTACTGCTTGCTCAGTTTAAGACAATTTTCAGAAATTACTGAGTCATCTTTGAAAATAAAATTCCCTTAGAGTCTGTAGTTGCTCAAGAAAATTTACTTCATTTTCCTTCTTTATCTGTTGTTCATTTTCTTTTGAAGTCCTGCTCAAATTGGGCAGTGAAGCAAGTCTAGTCTTAGTTTTACCTGGCTTTTCATTTTGTGCAGATGCTGTGAGCTAATAAATTAGAGCACAGATATGAAGCACATACATTTTATGACCTTTTACTTTTCACAGTAGTAGTTCTTTTTGTGTCAGCATTCTCCAAAGTGAAATCAAACCTAACTTTTGGCACGTAAACTACCTCTGTGTTTAACAGAATTAATCTGAGTTGTCTCGGTTGGTTGTACGGCAAACCTGCATTTATTTTGGAAATAATAATATTCTGTGGACATGGAGGCACAAGCTTGATTTTCCACTTACTTGTTAAAACTAAAGAAAATGATACTTTGGGGTAGAATTCCCACTAGAGTTATAGATGAACACTGGGCAGTTATATGGTTTGATTTTGTTAATGAACAATGGTGACAATAGGACAAATAATAATAACACAAAAAAATCCTCCAAGTTGGCACCCAAAATGCTTTTTGCTCTTGCCAAATTGAAAACCGTAAAATAATTTTGAACTGAAATGAACTAAACCTTTTACTTTTGCATGGAGTAGAGGAGTTTGTCTAATTTTTGGATGATATTTTCTAACCTTCTAAGCATGAAAATTTTAGATAAATCAGGTCTTGCTTTGAAAGAAAAAAATATGTGCTTGACTACTTCAGCTTCTGCCCATTTTGGCCCTATGGTAGAGTTTGTACTGAATGGTCTCATCTGGGAAGCATGACCCAGCTCATACACAGGCGCTGAAGTTCTGCCTTTTCCTTTCAAAAGGACAAAATTTCACTGTGAGCCTGTATCCAAAATTACCACCTGGGCTGTGAGAAGACTATAGGTGTCAACTGCAGTTCAGCATATGAAAAGAAAAATTTCACCTCAGGTGTAATTTCAGGCAAGGCAGTGGTGTTTGCCATTGATGGGATTTGGGGTACTACTGTGAAATAGCCTCCTGGGTTTGCAGTGTCAGTTCTGCATTATGGTAGCACGCTGTGCCTCAGATGAGCCTCAGAGAGATGATGAACATCATATAAACACTAGAGCAATCTGGAAAGCTTTGCTGTTCTATGATCTTAAACCGGCACATTTGTAGGAAGCGTTTGATTTGTGGAAAATGTCACATTTAATTATATCTCTCATATCTTTGTTCTCTTCCTTTACGAAAATGATTTATGGTTTGGAAAAAGCACAAGATGATTAACTGCAGATGTGATTTCTTGTTTCCCAGATATTTGAATTAATTGCCTATAATTGTGCTTCATCGTGTACTGTGTGTTACCAGGATGAACAAAAAGACAGAAATCCAGGAATTTAGGCTAACGCCTTTTGTATCTGTGTTTATGGTATTGAAGGTTCATAGATGGTTTATTGAAGGCTAATTTTAAGGATAAAATAGCCACAATTTTAATATTGATCCATAAGCTCGTACCTTGAGTAAAAAGGCACAGCAGAGCTGATGTTTCTGAAGTACTTTTCCTCACAGAGTTGAATGACTGAAGATGCATCAGTGGAGAAGAAACCTTTACGGTGGTGTTTGAAAATTTGTTGCACAATGCATTTTACTCTGATATATATTTTTTTCTAGCAAGTTAATTACTGGGCTTTCATCACTATCTTCTCTCCTTTGTGATTACATTTTGAGGGTTTGATCCATTAAAATAGAATGAAAGTGCAACTTCTGCTGTAAAATGTCAAGTGGGGCCAGTAAAAACAATTTTAGATCGTGTCGTTATTGCTAGTATCCATCAAAAAGAGCTGATGCTGAGGGCTCTCCAAGCCCTACCTTCAGACTTTGGTATCCAGACTTGTTCTCTGGAAGTTTCTCTGCTCAGTTTATCAGCTGTATGGGGACTTTAGGCTTCTGAATGTTTATGCTCGTACTTGCATGCTTGGGTGCTGAAAGCAGACATGTTACATTTGAGAGAGGGTGTTAGGAAGGCTGCAAAGGCTCTGAGGGACATCGTTGCCATCTTCTTGTGCTAATCCAAGTGCCATTGCCTTCCTTGAATGCCTTTTATTGGCACTTTTTGATCGTTCTTTCCCAGCTGGATGCTTTAGCACATGGTTTAAGAGAGAAGGCATTGGGATGGAGAGTATGTTTTGATCATGGTGCATTAAAGTGGAAGCTTTTTCCTCTGTGCCTCTCCCAGCCAGATTATGCTAAGGTCACATGAAAGAAGAATTTTTATGTATGTATTTTTCATTTTTCTTCTCCTGCCTGGATAGGCCATGCCAAGTGCAATTATTCTAAGGTATATTCTGCAAAATATCACCTAAACTATAAAACAGAGCAGCCATTGAGCATCCATTGATGCTAATTGATAAAGAGACGTAACAAGAGGGCTGCATTTAGGCTATCATAATTTTGGCTTCTTGAGCGGTATGCACATTGCCCAGCTTCCGGCATTTACAGTTTGTGTTTGTTCTGTAGACTCAATGAAGAGAAAGGCTGTTTGGATCTCCTATACCTTCAAAAAAAGAGCTGAGAGTCCCATTCCCACATCTGTCTAGTTTGTGGATTCACACAAGATAATATGGGTTGTACCTGAATCTTTGCAAGGGTCTCTCTTCCCTTCATCCCTCCCTTTGGTTCAGCAACCCTCACCAGAACATTCTACCTGAATGTTCATCTCCAGTGTCTGGAAGGAGGCAGCATGCAGCAGTTAAGTGATAGCCCCACGTATTTTCATCTGTATGAGGTGAACACTGAAATTTGACTTCTCTAACATACAGTATTGATTTTCAGTGCTTTGCAACAATGACAGAAATAACCATCTCCTGGGAGCTGGTCCGTGCACTTTGCAAACTCTATCTTTTTTTTTTTTTAATAGTTTTAAAAAATATTATTTATTTATTTTTACACACAATGAGAACCCTAGAGAAATGTTGGTTGAATGTGTGATGAATTCCAAAACAGGATGCAGTCTCATATTTTCAGTGATGTCTTTTACTATAACTCAGCAGGAGATGCTGAGAAGCATGATAACAGAACCTTACCACTGTGTCCCATGAACTTCCTGCCTGGTGATTTCATGTTTGCAAATGCTGTTTGATAAATGGTAATAAGACAGTGTTACTTATACTGTGTATATTGACACTGTAAAGCTAATCTCAGCTTGCTTTTTAGGTTGTTTTGAAACTCACTCCTGCTGCATCTTGGCCTGTTAGTTCAATTAGTTATTTCAGCAATTCTGCTTTGTAGCAATAACATCTGTATGCCTGTGTGCTACTGCTCCTCAGAGCTTGGTGTATATTTTTAAGAGTGGTTCTAATTGTTGAGGTTTGCCTTAAGCCAAGTCTAGTCATTTGTTGCAGCAATTAGAGAGTGTCACACACTTTCTGCCTTTGTTCTGCTTCAAATCTGTTGCCAGCTATTTGCTTAATTATTCTGCTGAACAAGAACAGTAGTAGCAGTAAATGGCATTGCAGTGTGTGAAGTTCTGCCCAAATTTAGACAAAATATGTCCTGCCCAGAATATTTTTGTACTGTGTACTGTATGTTCAGTTTTGTGGACAAAGGTGGCTGATAATATATTTGCAGCTGTTGTCAAGATTACTGTTGTATCTTTTAAAATTAAAATAGTGAAACGTGTCGCTGTGTCATTGTCTCTCCTAAAGTGCATTACAGCAAACTTACAAGCCTGTCTTTCAGGAATAGCCCATGTTATCTCATTGAGGTAAAGACATTACTTCACTCATGTGTGATGAGTAATGCGACAGGCCTGGCACGTCTTCAGAGGTGGGACTCCACTGACAGTCTCCCTCTCTCTGCTTTTTTTCTTTGTCTTAGTTTCTATACTCATAAGTGTTTTTAAGCTACTTTTTATTTCATAAGCATGAAACCTCTTTTCTTTATAACATGCAGTTCTAAGAATGTGGGAAATGCATTCTTCTCTTCCCCCGTGCTAGAGAATTATATGTGCCTTAGCCCTACATGTTCAGTAGGTCCTCCTCTCCATCTCTGAATCACCTGCCTGTTCCCTAGTTCAAGGTTCTGCTCACCTGGAAATCTAGGTATGTTCAAAATGCAACTGCTCTGTAATTACTGGTCCTGACTTTCTTTTTTAAGAAAAAAAAAAAAATCAATGTTTAATTTATACTTTCAGCTGAGTCATGTTCATTTCAACTTACTCCTCAGAGCTGAGGGCTCTCGTCCATCTTCTCTTTGTTCTCCAGTTCCCCAGGTTTTTCATAGAATCGCAGACTGGTTGGGATTGGAAGGGACCATGAAGGTCATCTAGTCCAACCCCCATGCAGCAAGCAGGGATATTTCAGCTCAATCAGGTTGCTCAAGCTAACCCTATACATTTCCAGGGATGGGGAACCCATCATCTTGTCTTGCTATCCCCCTCCTGACTGCCTGAGATGAAGCTGGAACGCAAATGATGTTCCTGGGCTCTGGGCCTCTGCTTGCTTTCCAGTAGTCCAAAAGTCTGGCTTGGTATGTTGGGTTATTCCTCTCAGGTTAAGGGGAGATCAGCTCAGTGGGGCTCGCCGGTCTCTTGGCATGATCCGGGCACAGGCACAGGCTCTTCTGCCCTCACACTGCTCCTGACTAGCTTGTTCCCATGCTGGCTCTGGCCTTTATGGGGGTGAGAGCTCAAACACCCATAAACTGGAAGGCAGCTGCAGATGGAGAAGTGCCCTCCTGTCATTTCTCTGCTTCTTGTACCTTTGCCTGGGACTATACTTTAGGATTTGTTTGTGGGTCTGGAAGACACCTGTAACTTAACTTCTGTACAACTGAACCTGCAGTCTCTCCTCCCATTCTCTTTGAGGTGGTGGATGGCAGGTTGTCCTTGTAAATTTGAAGTATGGGCCAACCTATTTATTAAAATTCAGATCTGGGTTACTTCCATGGGTGACAATGTGAGATACGGTGGTAACTGGAATAGGCAGTAGCACGTTCTGCATGGATACTGCCTTTCCTTTCTGTTTCCCTTGCATCTTACAGACTGCAGCAGCTCAATCACTGCTTGAAAGAGGCCAGAAACATGCATGTGCTATCCACAACCACTGATGTCCTCACTGGCTCCTCTCACCCAGGCAGCTGTGCTGCTCTCTGCCTTCCAGTGTCTGCTAATGCTTTCCCACTCTTCACTGAGCTGCTGTAAAAACATCCTCCGGCCACAGGCGAGAAGAGAAATGGGCAGCAGCTACGTCTGAGAGGAGCTGTGCCATCTCCTAATGGTGTGAAGCACTCGCTCCCATTTCCTCTTCTGTGGATGTGCAGCACTAACAGAGACTGAGGTGAGTGGCTGGAAATGATTTAGCACTGAGATTGCACAGCTGTTATTTCACCATCTCAATTTAAAAAGTGGGTTGCAATCATAAGAGTATTTAAATGTACTTTAGGTTACTTTTTAGCCTCTGCATTTTCATTAATTATGTTAGGCAGTCTGACTCATGCTCTTATGTAAGCACTGAGCTGTAACGAAGCCGCATGTCGCAGTCATTTAGTGCAGAGCTGTAGGGGTCATTGGGATTTTCATTAAAACGTAACGCTTTCTGTCCCAGAGGGGATGGTTTGAACTTCAAGAATAGGGATGTGCAGCTTCAAATTTTGTCTCTCCTCTGCAGCTGTAGAGGTTGTTCTACAGCAGGGGTTGTTCTCATCAAATTAGGTGGCTTTTCGGGTAGGATCTAGGGAAAATCAGGCCATTTACAAAATTGTTTTGGGCTTATGAGAAATTGCTGCCTCCCACAATTTATTCTAGTAGGGTTTTTTTTTTCAAAAGATATTGCATGACAGAAACATGATTTTTTTTTTTTCTGGTCTCAAAATAAATGAAATATTTTGATTCATATTCAAAATTGGGAAATATGTCCAGATTTGACGTAGGAACCTTCAGACCGTGGCTCTAGCCACACACTGAGATCTATCACATCTCCTGCCATGAATAGCCTGGAGACAGGAGTGGAAAAGGCAAGAGCCATGGCAGGTCTTGATTCTTGGAAAAAGTCTTTAATCCTCTCAGCTAAAATTCATGTTTTAAACAGGGTTTGCATTTTGACAGCAATAGTAGGATTAGAGCTACAGCAAGAAGACCCATAGTGGTAGCACAGGAGTCCAGCCTGTATGATCTTGAGGGAGCTGAATTTCCAGTTAAACTTCAAAAAAAAAAAAAAAAAAAAAAAGTATTAGTGTAGGTACTGCAGCTTTTTTATGCAGTGTTATTCATCTGGGACCAAAAGCCTACAGGGTGAATTACTGGAATATATTTGAATATTTGGAGTTTATTTGATAGATAAATGCTGGGCTAAAGCCAGAAATAAAGTCCCTTGTTCAAACACTCCTTTCACAAAAGGCCAGCCTGACGCATCCCTGCACACTGAACATGCAGGCTGTTTTGACTCCAAAACAGAGCTGGCACAGATGTTTTTCACCATTCCATTCCTCCCCACAAAAATGTATAACAGAAAATGCCAGAAACCTTATATTACTAATCAAGAACAGCTTTTCTTAATCACAAGGTTTTAATAATGTTCTGTGTAGAACTATGACTAGTAATGTAATCACTCATGCACTCTCCTCCACTGAATTCAATTTCCTGTAACAGCCTAGAGATTACAATCATTTTCCTGATGGTAGCAATCATAGAGCGTCACTCCTGTTCATTCAGTCATGAAAGATGACTGGGTGCATTGATTCTGTACCTAAATCAAAATGGAGTGGCAGCAGATTTGAACACAGCAATATAGCAGAAAAATCTGAGCCATTAGAGATTGATTTTTTTAAAAGAAAGAATTGGAAATAATCACTTTCCTAACAAAGTGGAGAAGTGGAAGCCTGTCCACCTATGCATTCATGCTATAAGCATATGCATGCTGAAGAACCCAAGCCAGAGAACTATGGACACAACAGTTGTGTGTGGATGTGTCCTCAGGCTGTCTCTATTCCACATGCAATGCTTAAGGCAGAAAGTGGTTTGTTGTGCCTGGCCATGTCTAGTTTTCGTAACCACTGCTGTTAGGTAGCAGAGAGAAAGCAACTTGAGGTGCAGCTGTGTTCATCACAGCCCCCTAGCTCTTATCCTTCTTGTTTCTTTACAAGTAGGTCCAAGACTGGTTGTCTTTTTGGTGTGGCCACATTTGGAACAGAAATGCTATTTTCGTGATTTTTTTTTTTTTTTTTTTGACACCAATCCTGTCCTTGCATATTATTTCTAATAGCCACACTTGGAAAGCTCAGTTGAGGCTTCCTTACCGTCCCCATTGTTCATCCTTGCAAAGCTGGCACCACCAGGGCCGTGCCATGCTTTTACACCTACTTTTGGGTGTTTAGTTACAATCTCTTAACACTCTCAGAAGCAGGTCATCCTGTTCAGAAGGCACTCTACCATGCAACCACCACCACCCTGAGTGCTGTCATGCTTCAGTCCACAAATCAGCTTTTGGTAGCTAGTGTTAGAGCCGTCTTCCCTCTCTTCACATTGATTTCCCTCATCATTTCACTTGCAGGAATAACTTTTTAAATAGACGTTTGCTTATTTCAGACAATGTGAGAGACCAAATTCTGGGATGGATGACTTTACCGATGCTGATAAACTGTTCCTCTTGCTGATACCTGAGTGTTATGCTTATATTCTTCATGCACAATGCATATTTTTTTTGCAGTGGATTGGCAAGATTGTGGGCTGTAATAAAACAATAGAAAATACTTTCCTATTTTGATTGCCCCTTAACACTTTTCACTGAGCAGGGAACTTTTTTGTTAATTTTTAAGTGATGATTGCAAACAAGTGTATTCACATATCTAGAAATGACAAATACTTGATGAAGTTTCCCTGGCCGTAATGTTTCCTTGCCATCAAATCAACAGCCTAGTCTGTCTCCAAGATGAAGTGAGGAAAGAAATCTGTTACTCCAAGACCACTGGACAAGAAAAAACAGGAGCAGGTAAGAACATATTTTTATATAAAGCACTGCAGTATGTGGCCTGTAGTTATTACTACCCAGCTTCTACACTGCTGTTTCCTTTATTGTATTCCTTCTGGCACTGACTTCCACACTCCTGCTGTCAGCTATTTTCTCCTCGCTACTGCTGAAAACAGGCACTTGTGCTGCCTTTTGCTTATGCTTTGTGTCTGTGATTGACTGTATTATGAGTGGTACTGAAAGACACCACTGGGTTGCTTGTATACCTGTAACTCTGAAGCTAATGTTTCTCTTAGAATGGTTTGCAGAGAGGTATTTTGATCCAACTTTTGAATTGATAGATCAACTTTTATCTCCAAGAGGAATTTTAGACAACTATCTGTTTGCAAAACAATATTTTATTAATAAAAAGACTTACAAATAGTAAGAAAGCCCAATTTTACACTGAATGAAGAATCCAAAATAAACTCCTGGAGACATGTCTCAGTTCTTCACTCTCTGTACAAGAAATTCCACTGGGTAGTAATGCTACGTGCACATTTCTCTAAAGATGGCTGAAAGTAAAAAAAAGCATCATGCATACTTCTATGCAGAGTAGCAACACAGCCGGACAGACTTAACAGTACACACAAAAATCTGTACATCAGTGATTAAAAAAGCCATGCTTTTTGTAGCACCAAAGGGATAATTATGTGGATTAAAAAAACCTCACTGACAACTGCAAGACCTGCAATCCTGATTTAGGGACATGATTGGCCACTTTCTGCTTGCAGTTTCATCTCTTCTTTTCTTAAGGGAAAATTGTCAATAAGTGCAAAGAGCTCAGCTGGTGTTGCTGGGAAAGGATAGCGTTCCTTGTCCATTCCGTGCTTGTCCATCACCACGATGTTGAAATTGTAATGGGGGATCCTCAGCAGCAGCCTGCAAATAAGGAATTAGTTTTGTTACAGCCTGTCATCTACCACCTGGGCACTTCAAACTAATAAACGGCAGAAACAGCTGTCTGAGTCTAAGCAGAGGACGGCAGCGCTGGTCAGAGGGGGCTACACAAGGTCTGCTTTGTTTCAGCTGTAGGAACGAGGAGTCAGAGAGTGGGTGCCTGCATGTGCTGTGGGCTGTACCTCTGTGTTGGGGGAGGGTCAAGGTAACTGCACTCAGCTCTGCTTCCTTCTCGGACCTCTGACTTTTTTTATAGCACATGACATTACCTGTTGCCATCACAAGAGAAAAAAGTGTATGAGGCTAAATTAGTACTGCATACACTGACTAAAGAAAACCATTGAGATGAAAATAGAGCTAGAGGTAGACTACACCCTTTCTTGGCCACCACATAGTATAAAACCACAATGAGAAAAAAAGCAGGAAAAAAATATTGGAGTCAGTTTTCATCCCTTAACAATAACCATCTACCTCGTGCTAACTCAAATTTAGGAGAACAAAAGCCACTGCTAATCATAGCAAGAGTCCTTTCCTTCCAAGCAGTAAAAAGAGTCATTGGAGCTCCTCTGGAGGTGCAAGAGTAACAACTATATATCCTTGCTGCTCTTTTAATCTTTTGCTTGAAGGAATAATGAACCAGAAGATTAAGACATGCAGTTAGTCAACATCATTGGTGTGGGGAATATAAATCCAGACAGTCATGACACAATGGTGTCAGGACAAGGAAGCTGCCACAAAGAAGGTCTGGGGGTGGATTTCAGTAAGATGTGAAGCATCAAAATTGACCTTTCTCGGCCTTCTAACAAGTTTGAGTGCTCTAGGTGTCAGCTTGTTGCAATTAGGGAGCCTGGCTATTAAATTCAAACTAAAATAAAGTTTGAAGCTAAGGCCCTGGTGCTGGGAAACTATGTTCCTCTTGTGCCTTATCTCACCTAGGAAAAATGCTTACCTTCTACAAATGCAAATGTTAAGCTTCTGAGGTTTCCAAAGTTTTAACTAGGGTACCTGTGCTCATTAGTTTACTGAGTGCCAATTCTGGACAGCATCTTTACTGAAGATGTTTAAGGGTGTGTTTCATTTTAAGTGCCTTCCAGAACATGGAACACTATAACTCACACACTGCAGTAACCACAGAAGAGAAAAATCAAATGGAAAACTTAACTTTCACTGAGTGCAGGGCAGGTTATACCACACCAATTTCTGAAACATGGTGGCAGGGGGCAGGGACTGAGGTATTACCAGAGCTTATTATTTTCTACAGAGCCACAAGAAAACCATTTCAGCTTTAGTAAAAGTACTTTTACTTTTTTTGAATAAAAGAGAAGCTCTTTGTTCTCTCTTTTTCCTTTTATAGAGAAGAAATGTTTTTCTTTTTTGCAATCAGAAGACCTCTCTGATTTGTCAGCACTTTCTACTGTGCTAAATTAAAACTCGCTCCATTTCCTCAGGCATATCGGCATATCACAGATGTTGCTTAAAATGCTCCTGGACTTCTCTCCTAAGTAACTACTACTTTCCCTGCTGCTCAGGCCTTTACTTTTGGCTCTTGGAGTGCGCCTGTCCTAGCCAGCTAACCCTTGAACTCTCCCTTTTAAGTTAATCCCTATCCCCCTGCCAGCCTCAAACCAAGTCAAAACAGTTTAGGCACCTTAGTAAAACTGCTGAATGTTGTGATCAGGCTGAGAAGGCAGAGATAATTTCCCCTTTGAAATACTGCCCATATCATTTGTATGTGTGGGACTTCAAAGAGCAACCACTGCTTCCTCTTCTGGGTTGGCCACAGCCACCAGCAGCGCTGCAGAGAAGAGGAACTGTTGCCGACTTTTGGGGATGTACTGGCAGCTGCTCTAAGACTGTCCTTACAAAGTGATTGTGGCCTGCCATGACTGCATCAGACCAACTGCAGCACAAATACAGACAATACTTGAAGTGTTTTCAGTAGCAGCACCCAAAAATATAGACCTATAACACCAAAGGGATACACAGGGAGTTTATGTGAATTCAGAAATTCATTCTGTTTGAGCAAAGGGGCAAGGAAGGCACAGCACTTGAAAGAGTGGCATAGATTTCAGCTTGTTTCACATTTAAATGGGTCACAGCTCACTTAAATGTGAAACAAGCTGAAATTATGATTTGTATATTTCATAAATACCAAATGCCTATGAATTTATAGTAGCTATTTCACAGACAGAGGACAAATTAATTCTAAAACTTAGTGTTCAACATCTGTCTCCCAGTGTCTAGCTATGTACTTTAGCGTAGAATATGTATATTTAGACAGTAAGATGCAGGGAATCAAAAGCAATACATCATATATGCGAAGGTGCAACCACAACAGGAGTGAGAGCTTACTTTACCTGAGCTGCAGGGCCAGTGAAGGGGGCAGCAGCTTTACACCTATTCTTCCTATCTGTGCTGGGAAGACACCAACCAATTCAACTACAGTAACATGTCGGAGGTCTAAACCACACTGTGCAGGCTGGAAGGGTTAAAAGAAGAAAGAGGTGCGTTAGTTATCAGTGAGAGAATGGGGATGTTTTGAGCATACAGTGAGTGTCCACCCAGAGTCCGATCTTCTCATGGTAGTCAAATGGTTTAAACTGAAGTGGGAGCATACTTTCAAAAGTCTCAAATTCTCACTGCAAAGAACTAGAGCCCCATGACTCCAGGGGAGGTTAAATGACAAATTCTTGACTCCTCTAAAAAAACCAACACACATGGCCCCCCTAGGAGAAAAATAAACTTTTCTTTGTAATGACATGAAAAACACCAGGGTATTTATTGAGCATCGTGCCAGTAATCTAATTTGGCAATCAAAGCAAGGTATGTGAAATGGACGTTGACTGCAGAAAGCTTGCTTTCGTGCCAACCTGTTTGACCACTGTCAAGCATGTTGGAAAAGTACTACAGTCATTAAATTTATTATTTAAAACTATTTCATTTTGATGAACCTATTGAATTTTCTTGCCAAGTTAATCTAATGGAAAGAAAAACTTTTTTTTTTTAAATAATACAACCATAACTTAAGCCAGCAGTTAAAGACATCATCATGTTCATACCCCAATGACAATTTATACTGAATGTTGTTACAGTTGTGAGAAAAGAAACAAGAAAGTAGCACTTGCCGCTGTGAAAGAATACAGGACTGGCACATTTCTGAGACAAGCAAGAACCCAACAAGAAGGACTATTACCAGAAGGTTTTCTTTTTTTTTGGATCAAAGTACCCCAGTGCTATCCTCCAGCACTCTGGATGATTTCTGTGCTGAGTCTCAGTCCTCTGCTGATGCACTGGTTATTTCTGAAGCTATTCTGTGAGCCTTGTATGCATGCACTGCAACCACAGAAGTGTTGGACAGTTTAGGGTTTTTCAGCTTCTTTGGGAGCTGAGTTAGGAAATGATTATTCAGCACAAGTTAACATTAAATTAATTTGGGGAGGATGGAAGACTGCCAGAACTACCTGAGACTCAGCAACTTGTCAGTCAGAGGTAGCACAATCCAGAATGGAGCTAAATTAGAGACTGGGAAGATGTTTCAACTCAAAACCATGTAAAAAGGATCAATCCAGACCCACTACTGTTTCAGCCAGATCCTCCAGTGGCTGCAATATGACAGCTGAAGTTTGTGGATTTATGTCAACAGTGGTGCACGCCCTCTTGTGTCTTTCTTTAAAGAAAAAAGTAGTTCCCTGTCACCGCAAAATGTGTTTTACCTGCAGCATTCCCAGCTGCATCCTATAGAAGAAGTTGGCTGCAGTAGGAGTGGAAATAATTAGCAGTCTCCGCTTCTCATAAAATTGGTCCAGAAGTGCAGCTGCAGTCCTCACATTCACATTAATATTCATGGCTAGAATTAAGTTTCAAACAAAAGTTAGAGGGCATACTGAAAACAGATTTATTTCTAAAAGCATAAATTGTTAGAGAACAGAAGCAAAAGAACGATAAATAATAAAAAAGAAGATATGGGTGAAATGCTGGCCTCATTGAAGCCAACAATTTTATCTTAAGCTGTTCTGGCTTGCAAGATGGATTAACTCCAGAATGTGAAATTTTTTAGAGAGCTTTGAGCTAATACACATTATTAGTGAGGTACTGTCATCTTTCTAGGAAAGAGCAACCAAAGGTGGCAAAGGCTTCAGCTGAAAATGCAAATCAGCAGAGGAGACAAAGGTGTTAAGTTTCTTACCTCTAGGGCACTAAAGTTTGCAGCTGTATTCCATCTCACATCCCCTTCCCAAATTCTCACTGTCACGAGAACCATTGCCCTCATAGCCCCTCTGGTGAAGTGGTGAAATACTCACTTACGTGCACAGGTTGGCTCCACTCCTGACCACCCCAAATTGTACTGGCATACTCTAGCTGGGCTTCCTTGCAGCTCGTAGCCACCAATGCAGGAGAATTCACATGTAGCACCATAGTTATTTCCATCACCTGAACACTTGATGTATCCATTATCTGGGGCGTTTAATTTCACACAGCGCCTGACTTTAAGCAAAAGGCAAGAAAAAAAATAAAGGCAAAGACATGAATCACCATGTTTGTTACTAAGGTAGCATGGCCAGTGGAATACCAATATAGAAAACATTTTTCTGTTTGCTTTCTATTAAATTCATGTACTTAAAAACCCCAAACATACAAACAAACAAACCCTCTTAACTCATGTGCAAACTAAAATGATACAGATGTTTAGGTCTATGCATCTGATTGCAGTATCACGGTGACAAAAGCTCACGGAGCACAGAGGGAGACGAAGCCAAAACCTACGGGTTTCATCTCTGTTTATTCAACTCCAGTGAAAGGGCAGCGCTGCTTTACAGATGTGAATCACAGCTGAAAAAACTCCTTTGCATAACTGTTTAAGCAGCTCACAAGGCAAATACCAGGAGAAGCCAGCAGGACGCAAGGGGTGTGGAGGTGGAGGCAGGACTGATCAAGGAGGCTCTTCCCCAAGGTGTAGAGTGCTGGCCACCCACCCTGCTGCAGGCCTGGCCTCTTGAGCAATTGTGTTCTCCCTTTCAGCATATAGTTTATATATACATACATGTGCAGACAAATACAGAGATGAGGGCATTTCTGAAACTGCCTACTAAGCTAAATGCAAATCAGCAATGGTTTTATAGGGCAGACCATCATTCTTACCTCTGACCTTAATGAGAAATTTGCAGGTGCCTTTGTTTTCGGCTCTGTCATACACAGTATATTGGATTTTGTGGTCGCCTTCTGGAAAATGTGACCCTGGTGGCAGGCCTTTCAAAATCACACTAAAGCAGAGACAGACATTCATAAATTCACCAGCCCTCTCCTTTTCTACTGACAATGCTGTAAAAGCCTGAACAGCGATGTTTGTGGCATGCTAACACTGGCTGCACTGCATGACTACAACTGAAAGTAAACAAAGGAAGAAGCTGGGAAGCAGCAACCTGCTACCACTCTGGAGTCGTACAGAAGGGTCCCACACTGCTAAGACAAGGAAGGCCGAGCAGGCAAAGCCTGCTCACTACCTGTAAGACAATCCAGTGTGGCCAAGCATCACACCATGACCAAAGGGACTTGAGCTTCCTTTTCCCTACATAAAGAAAAGTCAAGATTGATCTTCCCTCATTTTGTATTGGGAACAATCCATTGACAGGGCTGCAGTGTAACCCAGAGCCAGAAGAGCGTAAGAAAACTTCCAGCCTCTTTAGGATTTTAAGCTGATTTTTAATCAGTCCACTAACATAGAGTTAAAAGATGCAACTTATTTAACAAAATAAAGCACTCTTTCCATTACAATGTTCTATATCAACTGTTACAAATCTTGCATGATAAAGATGGGAAAATCAGAGACGGTGATACCATCACAAGTGCAACTTTCTCTTCTAGAAAATGTGACTGTGAAACCATAAAAACTGGACAAGGAACTTTGGAGAAAGTGTGAAGTTTAAATCCAATGTTTAAAGCTCCCTAAGTTTCAAATGAGAGGCATTATTTTGCAAGTAACTGCAGAACGTCAGTGCTCAGCAGTACTTCAGGAAGAAGCCTAAAGATGATTGCATATATTGTTTTGTGACACAATTTGTCCTGTTTTTTTAAGACAGTCAAAATTGCCTCTGCTGCTACCTCCAATGCACAATTCATTGTCATGTATAAAAACTAACTTTCTTGTTCTATATGAGAAGATACCTACAAAGAAGCTCTGGTGCAGTCAAAATGCTATTGTCATTTATTTCCTCAGCTCTGTGATAACCACAACTACCTGCTACCCCTCTACATGTCAGGCAAGTTATCAATTTTTAATTTTTCTCTTAAACATGCAATTCTTTACAGGCCATGGATATCTGACAGCTGTAAATAAGCGTAATGGATGAATTAAGGGCAAAGAGTATCCTGCCAGCCTCATAAGTTACTAACCGAGGACCCCAGGAATGAAAAGGAAAAAAATGCAGACATTTACACATCTGCACCTACTCTGTCAGAATCCCATCAGCAGTGTCCCGTCCCTCTGGGGTGTCCCAGAACACTCTGGCCGTCAACTTGTTGGGCTCCGCGGTTTTCTCCTTCACACTCGGGCACTGAATTCTCGGCGGTTCCGTATCTGTTGAAATAAACATGACAGAAATGGGCACATGTGCATGTGTTACAGCTACACATTTTCTTCATGGTCCTTGCCCTGTTGCTGGCGTAATTTGGGACCACCTGCAGCTGGCCTACTCGACACTAGAGCCATCCCAAGCCAATGCAGGTGGAGCTCGTACTTCTCATCTTTTTGTAAGAACAGTAAGAGATGACAATGACCAGCTCCTTCCCTCCAATGTAAAAAAAACTCAACTAAAAAGTAGTTATCATAAATGTCTTTATCTCATCCCCTAGTTAAAAAACAATGTCTACAAATCCACTGTATTTAGCTTTGAACTCTAAGGAGGGATATCCAAGATTGCACTCAAGAAATCTGACCCTTCTGTTTGTCTGCTCTGCCTCTCTTTGTTCTTCTGTGCAGTGGATATTGTGATTAAGAACATTTGTAGAGCATACTGAACATAAATCTCTCTCCCTATGATAATTTTGCATGTTACTGTGTAAATTCTTGGGTTATTTTTCCAGCAGCAATGGCAAAAAAAAGAAACATCAGAAGACTGACAAAATGGTCATTTTGCAAGGAATTGTTTCTGCATTTGATTTTTTCAAAGTACTTCTTATAATAATGCCTTCTGGGTAATATTATACAAAACAAGTAGTAGACTGGGTAAGTTTTGAAAGCTGCTACCAGAACATTGTGACTATTATTTGGGAGTAAAGGAACAGTGGCAATGATGAAAGACTCTTGATGGAGAACAAAGGCGATACACAGCAACATATTTTCAACCACTTCCATCATCAATTCTATCAGCTTAATAGAAATACACGGTCAATTCAAGTCCAAACATCATCACAAAAAAATCCACCTCTAATAGCTTAGTCTCAGGGGGTTTTACCATTGCTTGGGTGATACCTAATGTGAAGTCTACATCTATGGAGTCATATACCAGCTTTAAAAATGAACACAGAGACAGGATTGCTCTTTACCTGCAAATACAAAACAACCTCTAAAGTGCTGCTTAAATTTAAAGTGTGGCAGGCCTTGTGTTTTTCATTTGCAGTGCAGACACAAAAGGTACAATCTGGATTTCTTTCAAAAAAATACCAATAAGAAAAGATTTAGGTCTTCATAAATATATATATATATATATAAAAATATGCAAAATAATTTCACAGACCTTCATATTCTAACAAGCAATGCACGTTTACTACTACTTTAACCAGGGCAGGTGCAGCCTTGCTATAGCCCCTTCAAACTTCTACTGGTATTCTAAGAACCTGGGACTCCTGAAACCTGATTTATCTCTATTTCTTCTGTAAGAGTTTTCCTCTAACCCAAACAACACAGTTTTGTGAGTCACTTCTGTGGAAAGAACTTCTGTCTTACTTTTGCACAGGAGGGAGTCACAGGCACTTTTTGAGTTCTTTCACTCCTTCCCTTACCTGCTGAAGCACGCAAGCGAGCAGGTTTTCAAACATCCACTCTGGCTGCAAGAAGCACTTTGTCTCCTTTCCTCATCTTTCTTATTTACTCCCTTATTTTTAGCATACCTTCGCATTATGTGTGGAAACCTGCTCACACTGCAGCCAGTGAGAGCTCTGCCCTCTCTACAGAACTGCATGGCTCCCAGTAAACCCCCAGCGTGGCTGGATTAGGGTAGGAAATAGCCCAGTCTCACCAAGGCTGCTTCTGGCTCTGATTAGTTTTCTATGGCGACACTGTGCTATAGACAGCATACATTAAATAAACACAATGCTGGACTAAAAGACAGAACAGCATTTAAGGATCCAGTGTTTTAAGCACTTAATCAGAAAGCCCATTATGCCATTTAGCACAGAGAAGACTGGTTGGTATGAACCAGCTTGGACTTCCACATCGTAAAGACACACAATACGGTTACTGTGGGAACCAATTCACCACGCAGCCACGGGCCAGGCAGCCTTTTTAGCTGGACTTAAATATTCCTGCAAAGGATATTTTCTTTGGTCATTTCAGATACCTCTTAGTTAGCATTCAAGAGGCACTAAATTAACTCCACTAAAATAACTCTGCTTTGAAAGGGACCGAGAGAAATCAGCTGTCTCCCAAAGGGGTTCTTCAACCACAGTGGCCACTAGGATGCGTTAAACCAAAAAGCACTCAGGCCTTTTTCCTCGTGCCCTTACCCAAAGGTGCAGCCAAACTACAGGGTATTAAGCACTTTGGCCACAGCTTGGCAGAAAGAAAAAAGTCTAAAAAACCCCTACCCATTTAAATGCAAAGAAATTAGCCACAGAGCATCCAGACAAATGCACAAGTGACAAAACTGAAACACCCTCCCTTCTGCCCACACTAAAGCCTTCAATAACATGCATGATGTCAGCAAGGTGCCCACCTGCAGTTTAGTAAACTAAACTGGTTCAAAACCAAACCCCAATGGAGGAACCCACAAGGCTGCCGGACAGGTTTTATCAGAGGGAAACCCCATCCTGTAAGCACCGGAGTGTCATCAGACTCTTTTGCTTAGGAAGTATTCCTGGCCAGAGTTGGAGCCAGGACATGCTGCAAGGTGTCTGACTGCGTATGGCTGGTCTGACACTTTTACTACGCTGTCATTGCTGAAAGACTGATGAAAAGCCAAGAGGGTTTATTCAAGATTTTAGCAGGTCTATGCATTAAAGGGACAAATCTCACTTGCAAGGTTTACATTACAGGCAGGGAAATTGAGGTTTCATTAAAAAATTGGCACTGTTCAGCCACTGCTTCTCTTACATTCCGGTAAGTTGTCACTTTTCTTGGTTGCTCAGCAGCACCAACCGGTACTTTGACTCCACACAGGGAAGCAGCATTGCAGACACGGCGCCAGGTATTTAAAAATTTGGAATACCAAATTTTAATGCTGCCATTTGAGCTTTGTGGAAGAAAATGCTAAGATTTCAAATAAGTTTTAGATTTGCTTATTTTGTTTTAAAAACATGCTTCTGGGAGTGGCTGCATTAACAATTTCAACAAAATTTAAAGAGCTTGTTAACTGCCTTTCTCAAAGTTTGTTAAAGTCTTACTCTCCTTTGCTTGTGCATTTGTGATGACAAAAGGAAAGAAACAGAGGGATGGTACTGAATGCCCACTGCTTACTTATTAGGATAGGATAAGATAGGATAGGACAGGACAGGAATAGCAATAGGATAAGAATAGGAATGGGAATAGTAAATGGTCTAAGTCTGTATAGGATAAGTAACTGTTCTGCTGCTACATAAACACAGTTATTACTAATTGCTGATGACATTAAACAACGGCTGGGAGTTAATTCAAAACATTAGTCTGTGCGAAAAGCGGACTGGAAATCATAAAATGGGGTGAAAAATGTTATCCAGCTCCCTCGCCTTCACAAGGCATTGCTCTGTATTACAAAACATCCATTATCAGGGATATTTAATGAGTATAATTAATGAGTCAGAGTGCAAAGGTTGTTTCAGACATCCATAGTTGGAAGCTGTTAGTTTACCCATCAATGCAGTCTCAGGATGCGACAAAAGGATGACTTAGCACAGTGACAGCCATTTACCACAACCTCTGTTATACAATCAGCAGGAAAATGAAACCTTTATAGAAGTGACAGTGACATTTTTCAATCTACTAGAGGAAACTACTTATTTCAATTTATGCTACAGTGAATTAAGGATATAATGGAAATATTATTCAAGAGAATATTGGCATTTTTAGACAGCTGATAACAAAACCAGCTACATGTTGATATTTTTTAATCAAAGTTATTTTATCAATGTGAAGGATATCCTTCCTCTTGTAGGAGTGGGACAGGAAACAGAAAAGTTGCTTTGTTAGGACAGAATACCCGCAATCTGTAATGGCTTCTGCAAGTTACTACTAATATGTACCTCATTATCTTGAATTATGAAACTTATCCTCCCCTCCACCCTTTAAAGAATACCTGTTTCAACAATGATGTTAGCCTGATGCCTTTCCTACATGGATCTCTTCATTACTGCAATTTGAACTCCACGTAGTTTTGTGCAAAAAAGCTAAGCAGTGCAACTGCAGTACAAAAGGGTAGAGGGAAGCCTCTTATTTTCAGGAGGATTATAAATTCAGGTCTGCAGTAATTCTTCCATGCTTGATGCTGACAATAGCTGTGGTGTCCCCAGGCCACGTCCCTACCTATTCGCAATGACATGAACTTCACCAGCCCGTTCCTGCGATCACATGTAACATCCCTACTGTGCACACTGCAACTACTTGCTTATGTGCTAAAGTAAGAAACAAACCAGCCTCTTTGCCTTTGTATTTTAATTGCTCCTCTCACCTTAATTTCACTTCTCAGCTGAAAGTGAGCTGTTCAGCCAGTTCCCCCCGGCCACTGGTAAGCTTTTGTAGGCTGCAGTTCACTGATGAGTTTTTCTGTAGCTAATGAATTACAGTAAGGGATACATGTTCAGTTGCAAAGTGCATTATACTACACGGGTCACATCTGGTCACAAAAAGCCTCTCTATCCTAGCAATCAAGAGGTTGAAAGGTAAGTTTATTTAACAGTTTGCTAACTGCATAACTCACTATATGCATATAGGAACCACAGAACGGTTTGGGTTAGAAGGGACCTTAAAGATCACCCAGTTCCAACCCCCTGCCATGTGCAGGGGCACCTTTCACTAGGTCAGGTTGCTCAAAAGCTTATCCAGGAACTGTGTACACACAAGGTTTGAAGGGGTCTTCTCCGTACTCTATGGTAGTACCAGCATTTAAGTAATAGTATTACTTTTACCGGTTTAAGTAGGACTTGCATCATACCCAATACAATAACTATCCAGCATTTTTTTAAGTCAAGAAGTATTAGTGCTAACTTAGCCTCTTTTTTTTTGCTTAAGCATATAACTTGTTTACTCCACTCTGCAAGACAGTATTCTCTGTAATAATAATAAGCACCCTGTCGCTGCAAACAGATGAGGTTCTAAAAAATGCCAGAACATACAGAGGATATTTTATCATTCCCAAACCTAGAAGAGTTTGGTTTTCTTCCTCTGCCCACACCACTGAGGAGGACAAGGCTTGTTTTTGTAAATAAAAACAAGAGACACCACAAACAGTCTAGACCTAAGTAGTAGACTCGTTTCTACATTTGTACAACACCAAGTAACAGGAAACCTGAACAAAATTCTACAAACATCAGGCCACAGTGGAGAGACTCCAAAGCCATTTGCTAACCTAGAGTGAGCCACAGGCATTCTAAGCAAAACCAAGTTATCATACACAGAAAACACTGAGCACAAATATTCTACCACCCACAAACTTAAATTACTGGTAGCCAATTCAGATGGCCAAAAAATACTTTCCTTTGTGGGTGGTTGCTGAACCTTTTATCAGAGACTTCCCAGAAACAAGAGCAGCAGCTGAGACTTCACTGTCTGCTCAAATTTCATTGGTAGAAAGGAAAGTTAAGTCTCAATATTTGTTTATCTGTCTTTTGATTTATGTAAAGAGAAACAATTATTCCAGTTTAGGTTCCAAGGAGACTGCTGACTATGTCATGAAAATTGCTGGCATAACTAATTTGAACAAGGCTGGAATTCAGTCTAGCTCACTGCAACCATGCTGGTAACTACACTCCATTCATATTCTCTAGATATATTTGGAAACCATGATCCCAAAAGAAAAAAGCAACAGGGGAGGTCAGATAAAGGCTGTAGTTTCAAACCTGTTTTATCATTCAGTTGCAGACAGCAGCACAGGGAACATACTAGAAGAGCAGTGCAGTCATTACAGACTACCAAGAAGTAACTAGGAGATTGGTGAAGGCTGTTACAAGCATTGTAAAGCACTGACCATTTACACCAGCCTCATCTTGGACCTGATAGCATGTGTGTAAGCAAGATAGTCACTTGGGACTGAAAGTACTAAGTTACAGAGAGCACTCTGTATCCCTCGTAAAACTGTTCTCTGCTTTCTCAAAATGAACAATTACTTTCTTCCCCACAGGAAATGGATAAAAGAGCATTTTGAAATTTATTTGGAGCACTCAGGCACCAGCAGATACCTCAAGTTTTTAGGAGGCAGACTAACTAACCATCCTACTTACCAACGCAGGACGCTGGTCGGCCACTCCAAATTTTGTTGTCCATGCATGTTACTATACGGTCACCTTTCAGCTGGTATCCTGGTGAACAGTAGTACTCACACCTTGAGCCAAAGTAGGCACCATCTAAACACTTGAAGCCTCCATTTGTTGGCATGGAGAGGGTGGGGCAGCGCTTTTCTGGAACAGAAAACAAAGATTTCTGGAAACCTGTTATCTCGCCCTTTAGAGTGACGTGAATGTGGAGTATTACACAGAAATAAGGATGCAGCTGGTAAATGACAAGTATGAGAAAGTCACGTTCCACGTGAGCCTTTTCACACTATTCTTATTAGCTGCATTTCAAATTCAACTTTACATACTGAGTAGCCTAATGCAATATTTATATGAGAAAAAGATGACAAGTACCTATTCCTCTCCTCTCTGAAAATGTTTTACTGCAAGAATTCACTTAGACACCTGATAGAAACTGTGTCAACTTACAAAATCCAAGATGGGCAATGTCTTAAAGCAGCTTTATGGCTCTGTCAAAAAAGTGATTCCCATAAATCAAAATCCCACATTTATAAAATGTTACCTGTACAACAAGTATTTGTACCACTCAAGATACTTATCATGCCGTCACATAAGATGCTCAGCAACAAGTCAATATATATATCCAAGTATACTGTCAATGCTTAAAATGCAAATAACAATCCCAAGTTCAGTTTCAAAGGCAAGTAGAGTTTATTGTCTGTTGAATCCAAGGCACAAGGCCCCCCCCCCCCCCCCCCGAGTTCATAGCTACTTACGTTTGCACAGCACTTTCCCAGACCAGCGTTTGCTTGACTGACAAATTAGCTGCTGAGGGCCATGCAGTTCATAGCCTTTTTGACAGCGAATATCACATCTTGTTCCCAATACATTCTTGTAATATTGCCCATGAGGTGTCCTGCAGTTTGCATAACCATGTTTCACCTTAATGGGAGAGCACCACGGTATTTCTAGCACAGAGAACAAAAAAATCACTCATAGTACTTCGCAAAACATAAGAGGTCAGGCATAAAATCACTTTTTTTATCCAAGGTCACACAGAAGAAATGGAAAAAAAAAAAAGTCTTATTTAAAAAGTCACCAATCCTCAAAGCAAAGAAGTAACAGTGCAGAAAGGTGCACTAAGTCTTATACACCAGAAGGTCAGCCCTTCAAAGACTGGCCGCTCTTTTTTATGACAAACATTAAAGATTGCAACCATTAGACTGGGGAGGGGGGCGGCTATGCTTTTTTGTCCATGGAATAAGTGTGCCACCATGTGGACAGTTCGATGACGACCAGACCTTTTTCCCCTCTTGTTTTTTAAATGGATACATCTAACTCTCTTCCATAACAAAAGTTTGCATTAGGAACACATTTAGTCTAGCTGCATTTGCCATCTTTACAACATTTAGCTTTCTTACTGCTTGTTTAAAAAAAAAAAACCCAGATCTTCCATAATAATTTGTGCTGTAAAGGAAATTGCCTTGGCTGAACTCTGTGGCAGTTCAAGCTCTCCTATAGTTAGAAAGGACATGACTTACACAAATCATATTGCCAATATATCAAGCCTGTCTGTACACATGCTCCACATGTCAGAACAACCCTTCAGGGGCTTAAGTAGGGCTCCAGTTCTGCAAAGTTACTTTCGGAGTTAGCACCCAGGACTAAGCCTGAACTGGAACTTGCAAAGTGTGCAAGAACAGCAGCTCCCTCGCTGTTCTCAGCAGCTCTGCAGTGCTACTCTGAAACATTCAAATACTTTTCACACCAACAAAGTAGACTTCTACCAGCAAATGGGGATGGTACCACTGGCATTATTAAATCCAAAGACAAGCATCTGATCCAACAGGCAAAGAGAAGAGCTTTTGAGAAAGATCCGACCTTACCCCTCTCTTTTTGGTAGTAATTTGTATCTTCCAAGTGCAAGACGCATTTGGGCACAAACGCCTGCATTTCCTACTGCCAAATCCTTCAGAAGGTATCAGTGTTCCTTCACGAGCTTACTATATACTTACCACACGTTCAGAAAAGGGAACCCCAGCTGCAGAAATTTAAATTCAGTTCTAAATGTTCTCAAAGGTCTGGATTTCAGGTGTTGTACTATTAACCTCAAAAGATGAGTGGAGGACTAGCTCTCCCCAAGATCTGCTGGATTGCAGGACAGTGATATGGCTGGATCTGCCAAGCCAGAGCTAAGCTGAAATTTGGCTGGGACTTTATGGCTAATGTTCCTACCAAACTCATGGGAAAAAGGGAAACACATGTACATAAAACCGAACCTTTAATAACTGGTCAGGACTACACTAAAATACTCTGGATTTAACACCATACTGAGATACTAATGGGTGCAGTAGCAAACAGAGACTTCCCCTTCCCAGCCAAAGTTTCAAAATCTTCGCATAGCTTTGACAAAAGGATGCCATGCTTTTTCTGCAGTGGGGAGCTCCTCAGTAGGAAATTCCTACACAGGAAGTGACTAAGTGTGCCCCTTCTCAGCTCCAAGATTTGAAAAGGATGTATTGGGAGAGAGGGTGGGACTGCAAGGCAAAAAAGAGAAAGATGACAGGTCTTGAAATCCTGTGTGACAATGTGTGACAAGTGGGAGGTACAGGACAAAACTTGAGGTCTGCAAGTAAGATGGGAAAAAACTCCAACCAAACAAAGCACAAAGAACAATAGCCTTCATCCTTATGAAGTCAAAGGAGATATTTAAATTTCTGTAATTTCTATAATTAAAAATAATTTCTTTGGCAGATGTTCACTTCTAGCTCTTAATATCCATAGTTACTAAGTACATTTTTCTGTATGACTGGATCAGCTCCACACATAAATACAGATATACACAGCCTCATACTTCTCATACACAGGATATTTTTATTCTGTTTAGTAGGCATGGTGGTGTTGGGCAGATGGTTGGACTTGATGACCTTAGAGGTCTTTCCCAACCTTAATTATTCCATGATTCTATGTCTCTAAGACATATACACACTTGCCTAAAGAAAAGTACATCTTGCACCTACATTCTGCTGTGCTAATCCTGAATTAACACAAATAGCATATGAGGTTTAAACCCAGAGATTAATTGTCAAGCTTTTTACTAGACCAAGATCATATTCCTCCAAACTAGCTTGTTTCTGAAGCAGTCGTGTTGTACTGCACCATGCTTATTTTTGTATTTCACCAATACATGTGAAAACCATTTATAAAGGTGTGTAAGTGGCATTATTCCCAGTGTCACCAACTATGCAGTAACTGAGGCACAGGAAATGACGAAACCTGCCCAACAGCACAGTCAGTTAGGAGCAGACTGCAGCTCAGCTTTTTGGCTCAGCCACACAATCATCCCAGCTCTGTTTAACATCTGTGGTCCTGCTTTCCAAAAGTACTGTGTCAAATACACGCTCCACTATTCACCCTACAATTATGCAAAGTAGTTTGCTGGAGAGTGGTTTTTGTTGGGTTTTATTTCTGTCCTTCAACCTAATCTCTATCCCATCATTACCAAAAAACCCCCATTTAAACCCCCCTATCAATTGTCTTGGGCCACTTTGTTGAAGGGCTGTATCACAGTGGCTCACATTTTTCATGCTTGCTGTTAACCACATTAAAACTGGGAGAGCAGGTGAGGAGTGTGAGCTAATGGGAACAGAAGTCAATCAGCTACTTCTGAAGTAATGAGTGATGTCAGCATCCATCTCTGCAGCTTCCTTAGCTGTCTACCCCACTGCCACTGGCGCAGTCTCAAGCATCACCTCTGACCACTCTCTGGGGGAAGCCACACTTGTTGGATTCACAGAAGCAGCCTCTGTCACACTCACCTCCTGCCCCTGAGCTAATAACAGCGTTTTCATCATCTCCCCCCCTTCAGTGGTCTCATACTCCAAATTTCCAACTTTTCTGTCCCACTTGCTCTTCTCATGCCCTGAGACTCTAAATTTCACTTTGTTATTATTAGGATTTTAAATTAAAATCTCCTTAACTAAAGAGGAGACCTCAGTTTTTCTGCAGAAGATCATAAACCTAAAGCCACACTAGGAGGACACTGGCTGAAAGGGCACAACAGGGGATGAAGACTCAGGTAGGCTGAGCTTTTGCTAGGCAGGTAATCCTTGAGCAAATCAGTTCAAGATATTTATGCCTCAGGTTTTCCACACACATAAGGTGGAAACACACACAGCTGGTTTCCTTTGTAAGGTGTGTTAAGACAAATACACTTTGCAACATGTTCAACAACAACAAAAAAAAGGGCAAAGGAGCTGTTTTAAGTATTGCAAATTGTCTGAGTTTTTCTGCAAATTTTTGTGGCTTTACAAACATGCTTGCCTTGAATAAACAGCTGCACACATTTTTTTTAAAACGTGGCTGATAGCTAACAAACGCAGTACAATGCACAAATGAAACACACAAAGGAAAAACCCTTCCTGTAGTGTCATTGAAGCCATGGTGGTCTAAAGAGAGAAACAGAGCATGGCTGCTAGGCAGGGGTTATACCTCTTTTACTGGACTAAATGACACTCTCAGAAAGAAAAGCAAAACCAGACAAGCATTTGGATGCAGATAACTTGAAGAGCTTAGGAGGAACATCTGTTTGATCTAAAATGTTATTATGCTTACTCTAGAACTGAATGTGATTAGAAGAAAGTGAGTGAGGCAGGGCTTATAAGAGGGCAGATATGTGGGTTTAGACCAACTGATATCACTGAAAAAAACCCCAGTTAGCTTGAAAAGCTTATGTGCCTGAAAGCACATCAAACAGTACAACAAAGTTTTAGATCAAAGTTTGTTTATTTTTAAGTGAAGGCACATATTGGTTTTCAAAGGCTTAAGCAACTACATGGAGTATTCATGGAATATTAGGGCTGGAAGGGGCCCCAAGAGGTCACACAAGCTGTTCCCTGTCTTAAGACAGGATCAGCCGCGTTCCTTAAGGCTTTGGGAATAAGAAAAGCTACACGTTTCCCAGGGGCCTCTTCTGGAGCTTCATAATCTGCACCTGGCTCTGTTTACCTAACTGAAATTTAAATTTTTAGGTATTAGGACCCATGTAGGCTTTTTTTCAGCAGGAAGTTTGCATCATTCCTCAGCAATACAATAGTCTGCATTATCACTTAGTAGTGAAATATTTCAGAGACTTCATCCCATGTTTGACACCACTGGAAAACAGGCATCAAGTAGAAACAGCTGAAGCCACAACACTGCCTCTACAGCTAGGGTTACCATTTGATCATTGCAGTATTTGAGAAAATATATTGGAAATGAAGATCAACAGAGCAGTTGCACTAGAGCTGTGATAGACACAGGTACTGTTGTATTGTGGCTTTCATCAAATATGATCGGAGACAGCCACGTCAAGTGGCAGGAAGGAAAGCATTTTCTAGAGCACTGTTCCCTCCAGCCCTTCGGTCCTGTTTAAACACCAGCTTTAGCTGAGCATTTCCTCCAGAATTAGCACGCAAAGTGACTGGCTGTACTGTTGCTTGCTGGTACACCAGCCAACAGAGCTGAGGATTCACCAGGGAGGAAGGGAAAAACTCTTCAAAAATGCTGTGGGCACAGAAAATCTAAGCAAGGTTTCTCTGGAAAGCTGAGTGAGCTGAAAAACATTCAGATGAAGACAAAAGGGTTTGATAGGAGGCTGATTCCACACCCTCCAATAAACTGCAGTGTTTTGTTTGCAGATGCCAAAGACAATGAGTTTGTGTGCTCAACTTGCGCTGTTTAGTGAGTCTGCATGCGAAGAAAACCCAATGCTGCTTATGTATGATAACATCAATTAAGAAAGTTCATTTAGTTATTTATTGCTGGGAAGTTTTATTTGCCGAGCAATGGGCTGTACCCAAAATGATGGACTGCACATACAAGGAGACACTCTGAACACAGCTACTCAGCCCATTTTTCCTTGCACTATCTTTCTTCACCCTCTGCCCCGCAGCACAAAGTCAAACAAGTATGCTAACTAAGAGTGAGCCTTTTCTACTCCAACACTTTATACTTAGATTCACATTGTCTAATCTTCAACATTTGGCAGTAGCGCTTCCAAACTCACGGTAGTTTTTAATATCTGCATGAATGAGTCATTATGTTTTGCCTACCCTGGTGACATTTTGGCTGACATGAGTATAATCCATTTTGGATCACCATATAAAAGGGATTTATACAGAATCTGCATTTTAACTACTTGCCTGCCCTGGTGTGAATTGGCATTGATTTATCTTCGTGATCTCTAGAACTCTATGTGTCTGCAGAGGGTTACATATCAAAAGACAAATAAAAATGAGTTTACCTAGATTAAGCTTTAGACAAATATTTCTGCATGTGTTTGAAAGCAAAATTCTATACTGATGTATTTTACTAGGAGGAACATACGACACTTATGAATAGAAACATAGCCACAGCATCTGTGCCTTCCTCTTTGTTGTTCATAAATGTCAGAATTACTTTACAACTTACCTCTTACAAGGCCCATTGACTCCTTTGCAGAAAATCAATAATGTACAAACCAGACATCAATGCCCAATATTTTCAAGTAATCAAAATGATGACATTACAATTCTAGCACAGCCACAGATTAGTTCACTAACAAGAAACACAGTTACCATTTAAAGTGACAAATGAAATGCCAAGTTTCTTTACTGTCTAGGCTTCTGAGCGATTTTGGCAGAGAAGAGAGACATAGAGAAAGAAGCAGACTTTTTAAGAAAATCGACAGTAAACACAAGATTTACTGGTAGTAGCAAAAAAATTCTCTATCTTGCTGAATGGCAAAATCTTCTAGAATAGGGAAGAAAACCTGAATTTGCTTTATAAACATACCAGTCCATTCACTCATTCACCCAGCTAAATTTTTTGGAATGTACACATTTATTCATTATACACACTTTACTTGGCATTTATGGTAGCACATTGACCTGAAATGCGAACTATTTTATAAGGAAAAAACAAAGCTCATGAAAATCAAGTTCTTTGGCATTTACTTCTATACATTACCATCAGTAGGCCCAGGTTTTGAGTTAGCTTACTGATGACTTTGTTAGGATGTATGAAGAAAAAAGAGAAGCTCTCCCTGGATTTTCATGATTTAACAACCTGATCTTCCAACAGCAAAGGTAGTGCAAAAGTTACTTACTCAGCTGCATAAAAGAGTGGTGATCAGTACTTGGTCTAATTTCCGTTGTTAAAAAAATGTAGAAATTAAATCTTGATCTAAAAATCCATGAGAAAAACCATGGATCTGGATCACCAAGATTCTATAATCCATGAATAGAAAAAGAACGAAGCTTTCTCTCAGCAATCAGCTGATCCTCTTTAGCACATAAGCAAAGCATTCACCTTTATATCTATTGCGTGCATACACATCTTCATCATCTTCAAGGGGTGAATATCCCGATCCTACAACACAAAATAGAGACAAAAAATGCAGCAAGAAAGGAAATATATATTAAGAATAAAAGAAAGCTTTGCCAAAAGACATGCAAGATTAGGATGCAATAATCTACGCAATGCCATCAGCATGGGCTTCTCTGAAGCTCAGATTCGTAGTAGACCCAGTTTATAGTGAATTTGGAGAGGGCAAACTGATTTGATAATCAAGTGAAATAGTAAATCTCTGCTCCTAGAGCAGTGTTGTGCAATGCCACGTTGCACGTCTCAAGTCACATCTCCTCTATTACGGAAAGCTCACCTACCATTCAGCTGATCCATTCAGCAGAGAGAACAGTGGAGGTATAGGTGAAGGGGCGCATTAAAGATTTCACTATAAACTGGTTCTATAGTGTCAGTGGCTGTAAATAGCCATCAGGCCAAACAGCAGAAGTAAAATGTGCATAATTCAAGAACAACCCTCTTTTACGACCTGCATGATCTTCACACCATCAACGAAACACTGAGGTACATTATCTGAAAACACAAGTAACACTCAAATAAAAAACCCACAGTTTTGTATCAAGGGGTTTTATGGGGTTGTATGAAATAAAGACAGTATAGTTATGTTATTTTAAAAACCTGTGCAACTTATAAGCTTAAAATAAAGATATAAACTGCTTTATAAAAAAAACCCAGAAACCACTTGGGGCACCACTATTCAGGTAATTAATCAGTAAAACACAACAAAAAAATACTTCAAAATATTCTTAGGTGACATTTGTTTAAAATCAGCAGCTTCAGAGCATGAAGTCCAGTCTAAATGCCAGATAAGACTTCTCCAAGAAGGGTTCATACAAATTTCCCCTCTGAGAAATCTTTCTAAAAACCATGCATGCAATAGACAGGCACTAAGGCAGCTTAGCACTACACTACAGGTGGTTCTCACATATGGTATGGTATCTCAAATTCCAGCTATGAAAACATTTCAGCACCAATTGTTGAGGTCTGAGACCACGGTCTGTATAAGCCACAGCTTAATGTGAAGATAAATTAAAGGCACCTCAATAAGCTACTAATTTCATGTGAAAGCATACAGTTTTCTGTAGAAATCAAACCCAACAGGCTAATGGTTTAGCATAAGGATAGAAGAGGATAGAAGATTCAAAGCTTGCTGTTATCACTGGGAAAACTTTCACCACTTTTCAGAAGGCTCCAAGCCGTGACCTGATGAAATGAATAGCTTATACTCTGAAATAGAGGGCTTTATATATAGCACAGGCTTCCTATCACTTACAAGTCATTTCTCTGCATTTTTTACATTTATTGTTGTGGTTGAATTTCTGATGTCTAAATGCTGACATCTGAGAAACTTCTCAGGATTAAAACGTTAAATTTATTGCACTTCCAGTCCCACTGTATAACATGAAGAGCAAGCTGTGGTCCCCGAGGACTTCCAGAAGACCTTGATGTGTAAATGAACACCTCTCTAAGCATCAATTATTCTGTTAGAAATTGCAGTATCCTTAGCCAATTACTCAGTTTGAGGGTTATAAAACTTATCTCAACATTATCACGCTTAATTGCCCAAATTTTAGCGTGCAGTGACTTTAGCATTTAAAATCATATATTAGAGCAATGTGAGCTCTTACGTATTTATCTTGCCTTAGACAAGAAATAATTAAATGCTTTTGAAAGCTGTCTAACAAAAATGGGCCTTAAAGAATTATTCACTACCCTCACCTTGAAACAAGGCTCAACTCATGGAGACTGACATCTCCCATTTCCAGCTCATTTTCTATCTTGAAATGAGAAGTGAGTTGGGTTTATTTCATAAAAAGCAATGTTTTGTTACTGTTAACAACTACAACGGGCTTGGCTTGGGGAACCACGGGAGAGGTCATTCTTGTGCTACCTTGGGAGGGTCTTGTTCCCACTTTTCCATAGCCTCGTCTCACAGAAAGCCCCTTGGCTGATGCCAGACTTCAGCACAAGCTGGGGCAGTTTGGGCATCACCCATGGGCCTGAGGCCATGCCACGGAGAACCAATCTAATACAGAGGGTTGTCCCTGAAGAGCTGGGCTGGCTGTGGGAAGACTTCTGTACAGCATCACACCACTGCCCGGGGCACTGCAGCACCACCTCACCCTGAGGTGTTGGATTTTCTCCTGCCTCCATGAGCCCTTCTTCAAGCGTGCCTTGTTCCTAGTACTCTCCCCAGCAGCCATGAGGTCTGACACAGCACCTCATTCCCCACTGGTGCCACCCCATGAGCAACACCAAGTAAGTCACCACGCCAACTTTATTTTCTCAGCCACAAAACGAAGTATTTCTACTTCACATATGTTCAAAATTAGCTACCATGCCACATGAGGACAAAGCATCGTTCTGCGTCTGAAGTGCTAAAATTATCACAGAACAAAACCCGGGTATTTGAGGAAGAACAACAAGAAAAATAAGCTGCTTTAGAGACGTCCCACTTCACAGATCAGGGAATAGCAGCTTTGTGCAAAAAAGCAGCTGTGGATTTTGTTCTGGCAGATGACAAAATGCATGAAATAACACTTTCATTTTAAGATTAATCTATTACGAGATTAACCTATGGACTTAGACGATTCTGTTTATGTTAGGAAAAAAGATTTCTTCATTCACAAAAAATCCCTGCATTTTATATAACTGGAGGATGCATACGAAAGCTTTCTCTTTACACACATTTTGTTATGGCATAGAGTTTAAATGAAACTACACACAACCTCGGAGAAAACATGTAGCAGTCTCCAGCACCACAAACCAAACAGCCTGTGCTGAATGAATAAACCCAGGGATACAAGTGCCAGAGAGGGCAGGAGGAGCTATGAGAGTAAGCCAATAAACCTTCTGATGAAGTAAAAACCCTTGTACAAGAAGAATTCATTATTAAGAGCACACTTACTTCTAGTGTTCAAACTGTCAAGCTAATTGGGCACTCAGATGCACAATAGTTAGCCGTTTGCACAAAACTTAAATCAGACCATTTCAGGATCATTTTGGCCTGTGTTTTGTGGTTGCCAAATCCATTCCAAGTGTCTTGATGCCAGCCTTCAAGCCAATTCTCATTCAGCAGAACACTTAAATTTATCTCCTTAAGTGGTCTCACCAGCCTCAAGGAGATCACTTGTTTAACCCTAAACCCACTCATAATTGATTACAGATTCAACATTAAACATCTGATGAAGTACTCTGCTGCTTTATTACCACAATCTACACCCAGCAGAGGCTGCTATTCTCAGTTTCTCACAATGGCTCTGTTTCCACACTTCCAGCCCAGCACTGGCTTTCCCAGCCAGGGGCCTCAGTAGGCTGAAAATGAAAAGGGAAGAAGCAGAGCACAGAGCTACGTTCATGAATGAGCACAGATTACAACGACACGTTCACATTTGCACACAATACAAGACACCCAAACTAAACACACACAGCCTGACACTGAGCAAGACACTTCCTATATTTCTAGGATCTGATTGTCCTCCCTTTTGCCTGTTTGATAGTAAGTCTGCAAAAGCTTTGAGAGGAGAGTACTTCAATCGCTACACAAGAGTGACAATCAATTAATCAGTGCTTGTACAGCTGAGCAAGAGGGGAAGACCAATGCTATCAGATTGCAAAGGAAGTTTTAAGCTCAAGGACTCCTGCTGTCCCTCAGTTTTGCTCAAAATCTGACTTTAAGTACATTACTCCTTTGTGCACCAAAGGCCCCTGAGCAGATTGAAAGACGCTATTCCAGAAAACAAGATTCCAAACTTCACCACACTTGTTGGGCAAACCAATTCAGGCCATGGCAAGCAAAACCTCTCTAATGAGTAGGTAACCTCCACAATAAAACCTATCAGATATTACATGGTATTACCAATTAATTGGAAAATAATATTTCCATTCTGCCTTTCTGCCCCAAATGGCCCCGAGAACTGGAAGAGGTATCAATAATTACTTAGCCACCTTGATTCTACAAACAACAAACAACTTTGCAGTTTCACCAACCTGAAACCAGACATTTTCTCGCTGAATCATTTAATTTTAACTAGCAGCAGCAGACAAGGTTTAAAATAATAATAAAAATGCACAAAAGAATCAATACCATCAGAAGACTTAAAGGTTTCTTTAATGACAAGTTAAGAGGAAAACCAACGCACCAATGAGAAACACAACATTAAAGCCTACAACTGTATACAAACCTTAGCAGAGTTATTCAACATAAGATCTTCACCAGGGCCACTGGGATTACCTACGTGAACAAAGGGAATGAGGACTCTCGTGCTCCACTCTTCAATGCCACTGAATATGGGCAAATTTAGGGTCACACACACAGGACTCCTGGTCCCATTGCAAAGGTTCATCTGTGCAGGTCTGCTGGCAGAATCAAGGCAGAAGAACATAATGCCAAGGCAGGCACCGCATACGCTGGTGTGTACACAAACAACATTTAATATGGTATCGCGCTATAAATCCTTTATAACTGAGAAAAAGAAGGAATGTTGGCTATAAGAGGCAGAATAGATATGCAAACTTGTTTCTCCCCAGGACTGACATCAGAATTTCTTGTCTTCTTCAGTTGGATCAACTGAAAATAAGCTATAGACAACAGCATAGTTCATGAAACCAGTCAGAAACTTTTTATAGTCTACAGTGTTGGTCTCTTCTAAGTAACAAGCACAAGGGTGAGAAGAAATGGCCTCAAGTTGTACCAGGGGAGTTTTAGGTTGGATATTAGGAAAAATGTCTTCACTGGAAGAGTTATCAAGCATTAGAAGAGGCTGCCCATGGAAGTAGTTGAGTCACTATCCCTAAAGGTACTTAGAAGACCTGTAGGTGTGGTGCTTAGGTACATGGTTTAGTGGTGGACTTGGCAGTGCTAGGTTAATGATAGCACTTAAAATCATAGAATCGTAAGGTTGGAAGAGACCTCCGAGATCATTGAGTCCAAATGTGCCTGTCTTGCTAATAAACCATGTCCCGAAGGAACTCATCCACCCATCTTTTAAACACATCCAGGGATGGCAACTCGACCACCTCCCTGGGCAGCTGCTCCAATGCCTGACAGCCCTTTCAGTGAAGAAATTCTTCCTAATGTCCAGTCTAAACCTCCCCTGGTGCAACTTGTGGCCATTTCCTCTCATCCTATCACTTGTTACTTGCAAGAAGAGCCCAGCACCCACCCCGTCACAACCTCCTTTCAGGCAGTTGTAGACAGTGATGAGGTCTCCCCTCAGCCTCCTCTTCTCCAAGCTAAACAACCCTAATTCCCTCAGTCTCTCCTCATAGGGCTTATTCTCCAGCCCCCTCACCAGCCTCGTTGCCCTTCTCTGCATGAGCTCCAGCCCCTCAATGTCCTTCTTGTAGTGAGGGGTCCCAAACTGAACCCAGCACTCGATGATCTTAAAGGCTTTTTCCAACCTAAACAACTCCATGTTTCTATAAGTTTACTTAAATACATATTTCACAAAAGATCACTGCATTTCCAATTTTGCGAACATTACTGGCAAATGCAGAACAGAAAAAAATAATCCTAAAAAATACCGTGGTAATTTACAATTGCATTTGCATGGCAAATTTCACAGAACAAGAAAAAGGAAAAGAATGTAGAAAAAAACCCCAAAGCACAAAACAGTTGTAATGACATTATGTTCTGTACAGAGGGAAACAACGTGGGTTAAATGAACTTAGGTGACACCTTCTCTGGTCTGAAGGCACTGGCTACTCATGACACTGGGAGGAAAGGAAAGGCTCATTCAACATGCAAATTATCCTTCAAAACAGAGGACAGCACTTGCAAACTCCTTCCATATTCAAACAACTAATTAGTTTAAGCATATGTAAGAAGAGGACGACCAGTTTCCACCAATAAGTCTGTAACATCTGGATTTCGTTCCTCCAGTGTTTTACCTCAGAGTTTTACCTTCCACAGTACCTGAAGCCATATCAAATATATGAATTTAAAATCTTAGCTTCATGTGCAGAAAACCGTAGACCACTAAGACCTCAGAAGTCTGGAAGATGTACATATGGAGGCAGAAAAGAAGCAAAAATGGTCACAACCTTCACATTAGAGGTCTTTATTTTGTGTGTAAAAATACTTGCACTCATTTCATCACAGTAGTAAAAAGGGAAAGCCAGTTTTTTCAACTCATTCATTTCTGGTTGAACAAGACATCCCAGTTCTGCAAAGCTCACGCTTAAATGCCATTTCCTCTTGTAGGATTTCAGTATTTGTTTAAAAACTGCCTGAACATTCAAGTGATTTTGCTGCATCTGGTTTGTAAAGCTTAAAAAACCCCAAACCAAAGATGATATTTATTTCATCAGATAAATGAAAGCAGAATAAATAGCAGAGGAAGAGTAAGTTATAATCAATTAAAGAGTAGCCAGAGATACTAATTTCCCTTGAACCTTCCTACAGGTTGGTTGATATAGAAATACTTACTAATGAGCATGTTTAAGTGTAGAGAATCTAATGGCAACTGCTCATATTAAGCAGTCTTGCCCATGCATAGTAACTCAAAAGATACTTGCCCTCTTCTTTCCTCAAAGGATGATCCCACTGGCCACACCAGTTTTCAGTCTTTGCAATCCATGGGAAAGCAAGTTAAAGCACAGCAGCCCAACAATTTTGTACTCAGCAAAAGTTGTGCTGAACGGAGAAGTAGAGGATATCAAGACAGTCATGGCATGTTCCTGAATCCAAATGCAGCTCACTCATCCAGACCAAGTTAATAATCCTATGTGTAGTTTAGTAGCCCAGATGATGAACTTCCAAAGATGTTTAGAAATTTCCCTGTCTGTATATACAGAAATACACAGGTGGATAGCATAGGTTTGAGTTTCCATGCACACCCGCGAGCTCTGCACCACAATTGTCCTTCTGTCTCTTGCAGGTGTAAGGTCTTTCAGGCACAGAAAGTAATCCTATACCAAGAAGATCCCCTCAGGGCTTTACACAGATTAATTCACTATGTCTCAGTATTAAGACGCAAACATCATGTTTTAAAGCACAGGTTTTAACTTGCTTCAAGAGAGATGCCTCAAACAAGATTCCACCAAGGAACAGTTCTTTCAAAATCGTCATAAAGTACAACTGAAATGCAGAACAGAAAGCTTCAGAATTAGGAAGTTCAAAAGAGGTCAGAGATGTCTGAAGTTTGCATGCCAGCAGTAGCTTATGCTTTGTGAAATAAAACTGTCCAATTACACTGAAATCACAAATCTGATTAGGAAAATGCAGGCACGGGTTCTTTCCCCAAAAGATAATCTCTTCTCTCCTCCTTCCTCATCTGTGACCTGACATGACTACTAAAACTCTGCACTAAGCCATGAAGGTGTTTCAGTACGGATTAATTACACAAACTACTGCTTTACAGAAAAGTCAGCTAACAAAATAAAACTCATTTCATGTGCTGGCAAATACTGTGTGACAAAGAAAACACTACTCCTGGCATAAGGTATCTCATTCGTTTCAACGAAGTCACACATCCAGAAATAGGCAGCCATACCCATGCCGTTTACTCTCCCAAAAAATGAGTGGTAGAATGGAAACTGCAGGGACACACAAGTTAGTGTTAGTCCAGAAAAGCTCTGAAAGGACAGTTCAACTCTGTGTGCTTTTATGTACACATGTAGATATCTTAGATACAGCAAATCCAAAGCAAAACACTTTCCACCAATGATTTTGCTTCATTTTTCCCCCTCCGGACCAGCAATAAAAGTGGAAGTAACTCAAGTGGCTCTAGCTCAATCCAGGCAGAATTGCTGTAACACAGCAGCAGTTAAGAGAAAAACTGGCAGACTTACTGAGAGGCTACGAACACCTTTGCCAACCCATGTGTACAGTCCAGGAACTTTAGTGCAGTCGTAGGCTGCTCCCATATATCTTGTTCCATTGCAAGCGCATTTGCTTTTACTGTAGTCGTGTGTTTAGTGTAACCATGAGCAGTGTATTCAAATACTGCTTGCAATATACACACATAAAGTGACCAAAGGCCTTAGGTAATTGTTTTTTAAATATTAGTCACTTGAAGCTGTAAAAAAAAAATAGTATCCTTATAGTGTCCTTATAGTAAATGAAAAAAAAATAAAAATAAAGTATTTCCAGAATCTTAATTGTGGAAAATCTGGTTTGCTCTGGATTGCTCTTGTGGTATGATATTTTGAGTGATTCAATGGGAAGTGAGGATTTAATCAAGTTTTGCTTAAAATGCAATTTCAGATTTATAAAATAGATATACATATATATAGCTGGTTTCCAACAGAAAATTAATTTAAAGAAAATATAGAGAAAAAGGTGAAACAAGGATGAAAGGCCTCTGCTATTGAGATGAAGTGTTGATTTCTGTGGAAAAAAAGCATCCCAACGGGGTAATGAAGATCTACTGGAATGCTGATATTGGTACATCTTCAAGAGAAACTTCGGTCACCTCCTGTGTTGTTACTTATTTTCATCACAGACCATGTTCCCTTGATTGCTGAACAGTACAACCCACAGGGTATCACAACGATTCCCTAAGTAGATGAGCTATGGGGGTCAAACCGGAAGCTTGGCTCTAAATAAAAATCTGTTATGTACCTGAACAACTGCTCTCAGGAAATGCAGAGTTTCAGCATGACCTGTAACGGTTGGGGTTTTTTGCCAAATTCAACATATAAACAACTGGGTGCAGAGAAAGAAGATGATGTTAGCCTCCATGATTTTTCCAGCCAGCAAGAGAAAACCCAAGAGCATAAGCCCTTCCTTTTAAGGGGCGCTACCTGATAACGATCTTGCAATAAACTAAAATCCAGCAAATCAAATTAAAAAACAGAACAAAAACTTCAAGAAGACAGGTGAATGAAAGAAGTCCCTTGAATATTTGGAATGGCAGCTAGTTATACCAGCAGGAGACCAACAGGGAGGAGGTTGGAGAAAGATATTTCCTTTGTTCAGGCCATGAGGAACTCTGAAGTCTAATATTTGCTTAAGGATCTCTTCAATAATTAATGGCAAAAACCCCCTAATGGCAGCATCTCTTTTTATGATTAGAACAATTACAGCACCACAGACTGTTACCAAAGAAAGGATGAAAAGTGTCATGAACACTAAAATGTAAATCAATTCAGCTGAAAAAAGTGTGCATTCTTTAATCAATAGGTTTAAGGAGGGTAAATGCACTGGCATTATATCTACATGAAAAACAGCTACCATGGCTGCTTACTGCATAATAATATAATTGTTATTCTGAGCACATATGTGGTCTAAGTCAGAGGTTAAGTGCACCAGAAAGCAAAGCCTTCATTATGTACAGCAGCTATGGGACTGTGAATGGAAAACATAGACAGCTCTTGATACAGAAAAATTTGTACTCCTTGCCTGAGAAATTACAAAAAGCTCTGCAAAGCCTGTCCACGTGTTACCCATGGTCTGTACATCTGTAAACCTACTGGTTTCTTTGCTGCTCTCAAACAGCACCGTCTATAACTCGTCTATAACTAAATTCAGACTGTGTCCCATCCCAGCAGACACCAGCTCGTCACAGTTACTCACAGCTTTGTCACTATTCAAGTGGACTAACAGCCTAATCTACCTATTAGGCAATTAAGGAAATTCCACTTATTTTATAATTGTGCAGCACATCTTCACCTGCCCTCTGTTTTCTAGGCTAGCTTCTCCCAGCACTTCTACTGCTGACATATGTTTGGCCCTTTTCTTCACAGTGATTTAGCGGCCTGAGCTGAGAATTGCCCACCTGCATCCCCTCTTCTGCCAAGACTTTGAAGGCTGCTTGACCCCCTGGATATATGTGTGACCAGCACCCAGGAGCACTCTATTTCCAAGGCTGCTTTGCTGATGGATCCATCTTAACGTGTCCTAAAAATCAAACCGATGTGTGAATTTGGATTCATGAGAATATCATAGGCTGGCAGGAACCTTAAGAGCTTTCAGTTCACTGAAAGAAAGCAACACAAGTCTGTTGCCAGCATCATTCATTCATGCATCCCTGGTCCCATAAGAGTTTCCTAAGAGCTGGGACTGCTGGAGCCCTCCAGGAAACTGGATAAGCTGCACACCAGTGAAGTCAACAGCCACATTGAGTAGTCTGCCTCCAGGCTACCTGAAAGGGTGAGAGAATACCTCAGGCATCGGGAGGAAACCCCGTTCAGATGCACACACATGGTTTCCATTCCTGATGGAAGAGCACACCTCCATCAGGACAGCAGATGTTAAGGACCAGCCCCTACCTGCGGCACAATCTCTTTTCGCACAAAGGGGTCTCCCAGGCCAATGCTACTTTCTACACTAAGCAGAAGCAATTAGGGTTTTTTTTTAGACTTTTCTTATGACATTTATAAGACTGAGTTTATAACAGACCAAGCCTGAATAACTCACAAAGCCCTACGCAAACAAGATGCTTCAGCAGCTGCCTCAATAGGGAAAGGATGGGAGGAGAGGGTACGTTGAGGGCACGTGCACCATAAGATGCACCAGAAGGCTGGAAGATGGAAAAGCAAACTGAGACTCTGAAGCAGAAAACAAATGCTACCACATATAGATAAGACTGTTATCTTAAGATCTAGAGAAATAATTCCTCTGAAATACTTGAACGTGCTTTTTTCCCCATTTTATTAAGATATTATAAGGTCTTACATGCAGGCCTACGTTTGAGGAACAGATTAAAAAAGCAGAAAAATAGGAGGTCACCTATAGAAGGCCAGTAAGGGACTGAAAGGCGGTATTACTACTGGTAACTAAAAAGAGGTAGAACTACTAATAACTCATTAATTAAGTAAAGAACTTTTAAGCTGGAAGTCTCCTTAATGACAAGTTCCAGTGGGCCTTGGGATAACTTTCCAAAGGAAGAGATTGAAAACTAATCCTGATCTATTCTGAATCAGTGACAGATGGAATAGATCTTGTTGGGTTTTTTTTTGAAGTGCTAACAGTGGAAACTGGCACGTCTTGGTAACTAACTTTTAATACTCCAGCACCAGATACACTGCTTTCCTCTCCTCTCTTTTTTTTTTTTTAGTCACATGTTATTTCTGAAACTCAGCCATTTTAAAAGTATTGTTCAGATTTTATGAGGAGACTAAAAGAAAGGCTCCCTAGGAAAAAAGACTCAGCTTTAAGGATCAGACACTACACCAACACTTGAAAACGAGCACCAGGAGCTGCCTGTAATCCATAGGAAACTCTCCAACAAGTTCCTAGAAAACAGAAGGAGAGCAGAAAAATATGAAGTTACTGACTGTTATCTCCTCTTGCTCTTCAGAAGTGGAGACATACAATATCAGAAGCAATACGGAACTACTGCAAACCCTCTGCTGGCAGTGAGCTCCCCTGAGGACACTTTCCTCACCTTCTTTGCTTAAGTCACTCCTTAAAAAATATAAAATGTTCTGTTGTGGCTCATTATCCTCAACTGGCTCAAGCAGGACTTCTCCCCATGTTAGCTTCAACTTAACTAGTGAGAAAACGCAAGCTGACATCTTCTTAAAAATAAATACAACTGCAGTCCAGGAGAAGTCTGTCACAGCATATGCTATGTCTCACTTCCAAGTGAGCAGCTTCCTTTTAGAGAAACTAGAAGCATAATTATCAGCTTACAAAGTCCTTGCTCTAGAAAATTTGTTATTTTATCCATGACACCCACAAACACCCTGCAAACAAAGACATTAAGGGATGTGGGTCTTAATACTGGAGGCCCTTCTTGGAAGGAAAATAACAGACTTCTAAGGACTTCAGAACTACTCCTGCTTTCCTAGTGCTTTGCAAGGGTAGCATGAAGAAGAAAAAGCAGGCAGGGAAGAAGAGCTGAAGGAACAACTTGGAGCCATGTAGGGCAGTCAGCAGGTCAAAACCCGACCAAAAATGACAGAAAACCAGGTAGACCTTAAAAAAAAAAAAAAAAAGGTGCAGAGAAACTTAAAATTTAGTATCAAACCAACCAACAGAAAAGTAAACAACTGCTGTCAAGACTCAGGAGGTAGGAATTTAATTTATTTCTGAAGACTAGTACTAAAAACAGCCTCAAAGCAAACAGTATTTAATACGGAGTTTACAGCCAAAAGCACAGAAATTGTATAAACCAACTCATGACAACTAGCTTACTCATTTTGTTTAAAATAATGTATGTTAATCATATCCTAAGGCAGATTCAAAACTTCTTTGCTACACCCAGCATAAAATAATGCTGATTAGATTTTAAATGAACATTTGAGATAAAACTCTCCAAACCCTTGGCTCATTTTTCATTAATATTCATGTCAGCGGCAACTCTGGATCAAAAGGATATTCTCCAAATTCTCACTTCCTTGAAAACAAGACAGTAAACAAGTTTCCTTCTAAAAGATTGGTTACGATATTGTAACGATATTCATTTAGACCTTCTAGTTCTACTCGTGATACACATGCATCATAACAGTCACAAGACTATTACAAAAAATATACTGTATTGATGGCTTTAGATACAACAGACTTTGATCTTCTGTTGATTCTTTAAAATTGTATCTGCTGAAATTACACGATTCATGAGAAGCATTAGCTTTATATTCAAATAAATAGATAACCATATTGCCAAAGAAAATGCCCAGAACCTTCAAGTGCCCCAAACTAAAAAGTAAATAAAAATAAATCAACATAAAATAAATAGGTCTTTCATAAGGTATGAGCTTGAAGACAGAATAAAAACATGTTTTTTCCTAGTCCCTGCAGTAAATGCTGATGGCTTCTCTTTCTCTCTCAGTAACTCAGTCCCAGTTTCAGCACAAACCCCCGCACTGCTCAAGCCGGCAGTGAGCAACTTGAGGAAGCAAAAACCAGAAGTGAGGTCCCAGTTAGTGCAGGGCAACAGAGGCATGACAATACCTGCCTACCTCTCCTCTTTCCACTTGCATCGCATCATTACTAAATATCCAGTAGCACCCCTCTTCCTTGTCCCTATCCTTCCTATGCTGCAAGGCCAAGAGCAGACACTACGAGGCTGTGGCCATCACCATGATCCCCAGCAAGAAGGAAGATGCTCTAGCTCATGGAAACATCTCCTGCACCTGCCACACCATCAATAGCAGCCAGCCCAGCCCCAGCCTCCTGACATCAGGGCAGGGTGTTCTGGGAAGCAGCAGGGTTAAGCAGGAAAGTACAAAGTTACTACATTACCTCAAAACGGCCGTGCTCTGGGTCCCTTTCGTTATGGGGAGGCTGATACCTAGCACTGACGAACAACATCGGGCAGGAATGACCAGCTCCAGCTAGCAAGTTGGCAGACAGCTTCAAATTACAGAGGCCAGAGTTCACTTAACATAATTAGGATATAATCCTTTAATAGCCACTTCTTTGAATTTTACTTGTCAACAATGGCAGTTTAGTACCAGAAAACTGCTCAAGGTTCATAACCGTCCTGGGGACAATAACCAGACACTCTCAGAAAGAATGAGCCAAGCTTGTAGCAGAACAGACAATTTTAAATAACACATTTATGGGTTCAATTGCATTCTTGTCACACCAAGTTTCTCCTGCATGTCAAAATATGCTATTCAAAGAAACTGGGGACATACAGCAAAGATGTCTCATAAAGACAGAATAGGGATGCCTTCATATTTCTGTTTCCTCCTCACAGAAGCATCAAAATCTGCAAAACTGACTTGTGACATTTCAGGGCTTGCCATTAAAGGCTGACTGTCAACCTGCAAGTGCGTAAAACAGACCAGAGACATGGATGTAAAAAAGGAGCAAATCAAACACACTGGAAAAAAAAAATAATAATACACACAAAAAGTAATAGTCCTCATAGAAAAATGAAACAATTTTCCTAAATTGCTACTAAGAATAAACACACTGTAACTAATGTGGAATTTAACCCAAAATCAAGCTGAAGGTCAAACATGTGAGACCTATCACCCCCTGTAACACCCACACGAGCTCCAACCCTGCCAGGTCCTCACTGGTCAGGGCCCCTGCCTTGGCACTGAATCTGCCCTGTCCATGCTGTGGAAGTTGGTCCCCATCACAACCCTGCTTGCTGTCTCCACGCACAGTGGGACAGAGTTGCTGGGGGAGGTCCCTGCCCCACTGCCAGCCCTCACATTGCCAAGACAGCTCTAACTCTGAGGTCTTCTATGTAGAAACAAGAAATCTGAAAGCCTCATGTGCTTTTTTTAAATACCTGAAAAATATTGACTCCATAGTTTTCTATGCCTCTAAATCAAATATGAAACCAAACAAAAAAAGGTCACCACATTTTTAGTTGGGGAGCCCGCATCGCTTCTGGAAAAGGCTATGATTTTGACCACTCGGACAAAAAAAATAAAATCAAGTGTCCATGTTCCTTAATTTAGTGTTCTGGTCTTCCATTTGCACATCTGACACCATGTTACCAAAAACGGTGAAAGATTCCACATGAATTTCCACTGCAGACATACCAGATAATAGGCAAATGGATGAAGCCATTAGTTATCTACAAACACATTTTTGAGTTTTGTTGATTTCTATTCAGGATTTTATATTTCCCTTCTTTCCCATGAAATTTTACTGTGATACACAAAATTAGAAACAATTTGTACAACACAGTATTTAGTGGGTCTTGTGTGCAAAAGGCAATCAACAGTACTCCCCCGCTGTTTACATTTAGTCCTGTACTGGTCTTTTTACTTCAAAGAAAACGGGATGTTATATTCAGCACAAACTCGCAGAAGGCAAGGGCTGCACAAGCTGTACATGGCCACCATCCAGTCATTTGCCTCTCACCACTCTGCCCCTATGCAGCGGAAAGGCTCTTCAGCATCTGTTATTTGCAAAGGCATCAGTTCAACAGCAGCCAGAGACAAGTCAACATTTGCCAGTAAGAAATCAGGCCAAGGGCAACCTCCAACAAGATCTGACAATAAGCTCCCTCGTTCCAACTCGCTCACCCAGCCGGCTCTGAGAATAGCAACGGTTTTCTGGGAAAAAGCAGTTACATTACAGGTCACTTCAACCATCCCTCGACAACCCGCCAGCTCGGCAAGAAGCTGTTAGCAGGAGCAGTCCAACAGCCAGCTCCCTGCTCCCTGATGTAAAGCTTGCTCCAGCCTTCAGGAATTTTCAGGAGCTTGTTACAAGACTAGAGCACTCTCATTACAGGTGGCTGACAACTAGGAGTCCGAAAGAGATGCAATCCTGTATGAACTTGTAAGCTGCTGAATACCATGGAGCTTGCCAAGCCTTCCTCCTCCCATGCTCACACACACACACTTAGAGTATCTCACTGCGATGACAGGGATTCCTCACAGCTCCTTCCACAGTCAAAACTAGAAGTGACTAGGAATTAGACAGCATGGTTTTAAAATAACTTTGAGCAAACAATTGCTGCATCAGCTCTCACGAGGGCTTAGGAGGAGGGCAATGAGGAAGAGAGTGTAGTTTGTTGAAAGGTACTCATGGATGGAGTGTTTCAGCTAAAGTTTAAGTTGTGCAATAATCTACACAGCCATGAGGTCTTATTTATGTCTTCCTTTGCACAGTTCTGTTGCCATTTGTCGGTTCCCACTTATCTCTGTGTCTTCATCTGAGAAAGAAAAGATCAGGAACATTCTGGACAGCACAGCTTCCTGTGAAATGGAACCGTGAGGACCATCAGGCTCTACTTGATAAAAACCATTAATAATACATGAATTTATTCTGATGTGTCACGTACTACATCGTGACTTTTTTCCTGTTGCCTCTCTCATTGTCTTTGTGCAATAAAGAATAGCTTTGGTAAAAGCAGAAGAGAGATCAGGGTTGCAATTTAGCAACAACATTCATCAATGGCAAATAAATCAAACACCATTCTTCTTGTGAGCAACTTGTAGTGTGAAAATATTTTATAACTCAAATGGAGAATTTATTTTCAGTTCCTTTCGACTGATCCATTTTGGCAAACTTTTCCAACAGGGAAATCAGATGGCCATAAATCCACCAAGTTATCTTTCTGATGAGTTACAAGTTGTCTTTTATTATACACATAATGTATGTCAGTTTTAATGTACGTTATAACTGTCTGAGTAATTTCATATGTGTGTCACACATTGAGGATTTCCCTAAACAAACAGGTGGACAAAAACATTGAAAAGGGATAATTTTTTATAATAACCAAACAAAACAACTTCCAGGGCTGCAGTGCATGTCCTGTGCTGTTACTGGTATTCCAGAGGTCTGAAACATCTCTCTAAAGAGATCATTTAATATTTTTGATTTTGACATTCAGTTGGAGAGAAGCACAGAATCTTAAAACAGTTCTCTTAAAAACAGAGTGGAAAAAACAATTCAGGTGTTTGCGTTTTCAGAAAAGTTCTCAGCCAGTTAACCACTGCAAGCTTCCAGCGTGCCGGTGGAGAGGATGAAAAGGTATTATTGGTCAAGCACTAATAGCACTGCTGGCATTGATACAAAAGTTGCCTTCCTTAAGTACAGAACTACTCACGATTTGACGCATTTGATTGGAAAGTTTCTTAAACTTGAAATCAAGGCATCTCTACAGGTAAAATTATCTCCCATTTCTCCCAGACACATATTTCCTATCTGATTACTATAAGCATAACGTACCAATGAGAAACTCAAAACGTGGTTCCTAATACCTACCAAAATGCAAACACAGCCAGAAGCTATAACTGCAGCAGGAACAAAGGTAACGGAAAGACTAGCCAGAAGAGCTCAGGGGTATGCCCAGAACCACCACCAGGTACAGGTCATTCCTTTTCAGATTAACAAGGCCCAAAAGCAACCTGTAGCACTTTCATAACTAAACACATGCACACGGATTTACTTAATATGATGCACTGCATATGAAATAGCAATAATAGTACTTGTTACTTATGGGAACGTTTTTCAGCCTAAGCTCTCAAAGTGCTCTCTCCTGCCAGGCAAACCATTTTACAAAGGGGCTTCAGACACAGGCTAACCAGCTCCCTTAAGGCTACAAAAAAGAAATCAGTAATACAAAGTCAAAGCAAACTACTAGTTAGATGCCTTCACAAAAAAACACCTTCAGCAAGTCATCCCTTTTTTCCTTGCAACAGTAATAAAAAAGATCCCCTTTTCAGCATCGAGTAGCCTTCTGGGGTACTCACATCCACTCCTTTCCCAGAAAAGTAAAATTTGGGAAAGAGCTTTTTATTACTTGTTGGGTTGTGGGGGTTTTTTTATTTATTTAAACATTTCACCACCACCATAACTCAAAGTTAGGCTTATTGTTTCTGGTATCTGCCTCCGGGCGGCTTAGAACAGTGAATGTTTGCAAACCAACATGTTTTTAATCTTCAAGAATAGCTGGAGAGAGGCATGTTAATGTTGGCCTGTTTTACTTGCTAGTGACACAGTATAACTACAGAGCCACAAGCGATGGACGCAATCAAATCAAATCATTATTTCAACTGCATTGACCAAAAGTTTAAAACTCTAAAGAAAACTGTAACTTGCATAAGCTCTTAACCTAACTTTGAGGTAGGAGCTGGAAGCAGCATCTCCCCCCATCTGGCCAGTCAGCATCAGAAATCCTGATGAAAGACTTTTGAGGGACACAAGAATGGACCACAGACCCTAGTAGGTTAAAACTCTCACGGTACAGCCTAAAAGGAGACAGACTTTGCTAAGTGACTCATGTTGCCAGCCCACACTGGTTAAGTGTAGGCTTTGGGTAAACCGTGCAGCATGACAAGGCATCGCTGGAGAAGTCTGAACACATGACCGCTTTCAAATGGCAATGCTATTCTCAGTGGACATATGTATGACACATCTAAATCCAGAACCCTAAATGGCAATGGCATTTCCTGAAAAGAACAAGAAGAGGGCGAGAAGTTGGGAAGAATAAAATCAGACGTCTTCTATCACCCTGCTCAAATTGTAAGAAATCTTGTCTATTCAGACTCGTGACAAGCCTCTAAATCTTAGATGCATGGGAAAAAAGGGTGTCATCCTGTAATACCACCACAGTAATTTCAGAATCTTCAAAACAAGCTTTCCTTATAACACAAATTTCTAAATCATCCAAATTCACACGTGGAGTATTCTCACACGTGTGTATTTTTACCCACTGCAAAATCTGGAGCAAATGAAAGCAGTAACATAAAACTTGTTATATATTTTCCTGCATAAGTTTCTTCTGTGCCTCCCTGAAGGACACAGCTGCACATCACAATTCAAAGACATATACAAAGATATGTAGATATTTACTCACCAGTTTCAAACAAATGAATGCAATCAAGAATCTTTATGATATATGTCCTCCATGTTTTGGTTGTGGGTTCCCCCCTCGCTTTGAAAATAGCTCATAATGACCTGCTAGTGTCTCACAGGAACAACCCAGAACACACATAATTTCAAGCATTCTCCTTTCTTTTTGAGGTCTATGCATTAGGCAAAACTCGATCTCTCAAAGCAGCTACCCCTAAACCCCACTGATGTCATCTGTCCTCAGATGAAGACACATTTTCATTGAGTAAGCACAAAGTGTGAAGTTATACAAACCGTATTCGCTCAAACGGCAAAAACTTTTGCCAAAAATGCCTGACTGCCCCTAGCTTGAGTTGCATAGGCTGGCAGAGCCTCAGTGCTTGGGCACGGCTGGGGATGTTTCTTCTCCCAGCCTATAATTTGCCCTGCACACTGCCAGGAGGGTACGGCAGCTCTCCCAACTGCTGAGCTAACGTTTGACAGCTGAAATCAGGGCACTGAAGACCCACAGAAAGCCAGCTAAAAGACACTGCATCATCCAAAGCAATAAAATGGGTCCCACTCTTGGTATTTATTTCACACCAAATAACACAAGAGGGCAAAGGAAGATATTCTTGATAAATTTAGTAAGCCACATCACAATTTAGCCTCGCCAGCGGGCTTCCTTCTCCCCAAAGGCTTGCAGAAACTTGCTGTGACATCTCACGTGAAACCACCAGGCTACTCATACCTGGGGGCAGTTGAGAAAGCTGGGCAGCCTGCCTCAAAGTCAAAGTTAAAAAACACAAGCAGTAAAGAGTTGAAAACTGCCATCCAGGTGAGAGAAGAGGGGACATTTCCAGCAATGCAAAACAGGAACAAAAGTAGGTTTGGGAGAAAGTCACTCTGGAAATCACCCTTTCTGCAGACAAGCCTGGGAGACCTTGCCAGAGCCTGGATCTGGACCCTACCACGTTAGCACCTTAACAAACAGGGACTGAGGCAAGGGATCCTGCCCAAGGTCTCACATGCCAAGAGCCAGGCAGCACAGAGGAGCAGGAGGAAGCTCAGGACAGCCAAGGACAGAACAAGGAGCCCACCCTGATGGGCAAAAAAAGGCCACAGCTGTCTAACATTTCCTGGAGGGAAAGCACAACTCCCAAAAGTAATCAAAAAAAAAAAGAGATGCTGTTGAGAGGGATATGAAGGAATGTGAAACAGCTGCCTTTGCAAGGTGCTAAACACTAGAGAAAAAGCACAGAACTAGCATTAAAATTAAAAATCAGGAGCTGGTGATGAAGGCTAGCCAGCCAAATCAGAGAACTGCAGCACAGCCAGTCCAGAAACTTCTGTTTAGGAAACAAGCAAAAACCCATGAGCAACACTTTCTCCTCAAATAAGCTTTTTAGCAGAAAAGTTTAAGATTAACAGTAAGACCCGCATCGGGGTATTTTGTCAGACTCACTTCAGCATGCCAGTAGCAGGCTCTTAACATGCTCCCATGATAAACACATTTCCCCATCATTTTCACAGAACCAAAGAGGAGGAAGTAATTTCAGACATTTCTACCTGGAAAGATCCCTGCAGCTGCCAAGAAACACTAGTTAGAGATAATGGTGGGTGGGGGAAGGACTCTTTACCAACCTGACGCTGCACTTGACAGAGCTTTACTCTCCATGTAATTTTTTCCACATTCCTGTGTGTTATGTACATAGCAAAGGCACCATTTATTTCCTCAAGCACAACAAAACCTTGTCAAGATTGTTCAGGCAAACTAAAGGAATATATCGGCAAAATGGAGTTTCACACATTTATTAACTTGGGGAAATTTAATCTATTTCCATGAGTCTCTCAAGAAATGTAAAAATCCTTTCGCTCTTCATGTAAGGATATGCCAAATGACAAGTTGAAGTGGTTTCAAACTCTGGAAGAGCTCTAAAGTGGCTATTTCAAGTTACATGAAATATCACAACTGTTAAAGTTAAAATTGTAGTTTGGAACCATTTTCAAGGTACTCTAGCATAAATTTTCAATTTGAACAACCTTAATGGTGCCCTTTAAATATAATCAATAGATGCAGAGGCAGAGAACTGCCAGCCAGCAACATCCTGTATGCTGAGCTGTTTATTTACTGCACTAAAAAAATGCAAGTGAATGCCTAGTGAATAAGACAATCCCGAGCACACCATGATTTTTAACACATAACGTAACTTGAAACAGCAAATTATAAAAAGAAAATGACCAACAATCACAGTCACTTCAGAAGCAGAAAAATTAGCCAAGTATTTAAAGGAACGTGTACTATAATTTATTGCCTCAGTTGGGGAAGAAACATTTGTACTTTCAGAAGTTTCACAGAAGTACCATGAAAGACACAAAGATTTACAATGTTAAATTACAGTCTGCATTACAATACAGTATACATTACAATTTCATTAAATATTAGATTACTGATATGCTTTTCGGACAAGAAATTAGTAGCGTGATGGGAGCAGAGGTAGGGAGGGATGGAAGTATCCGCATTTGCTTCTCCATTGCTCTCCATTCCAGTCACACTCGGGATCCACCCCTTGTAAACAGTCTCTCCCAACAAAGGTGGTCATGGGACTCTTATACTACCTAATCTCATGTTTGGCAACACAGCGCAGGACTCAAGAGTTAAGACTACTGCATTAATATCTAAAAATCTATTTTTATATATCAGTATATTTTCATACATGATTCATCATTTCTGTCTTTACAGCACATCCATGCAAACGGTGCCCCTCACACATTCTCTGTCCTACAGTCAATTATTCAAAGCGTATCACAACAGTGCATCAAGGCATTTGAAAGCACCGGCTGAAGTCCATGCCCATCTCCAAACTCCATTCCTCCTGTAAAGCAGTACACAGTAGTATTTAAGTTGTAGAGTTCTCTTACACAGGCATCTCCAGTGGAGGAAAGCAAGGAAGGGCCACCTAGTCTAAGGTTATATATCAAAAAAGCAGGAAGTCTGAATTTTCAGCCTAGTGACTTATGCCAACACAACAGTAGGCCAAATCTGGTTCCTTGCACCTTCTTCAGCACAAATTTGACCCAATTTTTACCCATCCCATTCATATTTTATAAATGAGAGGAAAAAGTGTATTTCAATAGCGTTTATTTACTGCTGCAGTGGACTAACAACACAAGGGATACTGCAGCTTACAGGCGCGAGGAATAACTGCTACTGCACCTCCCGTATCACGTCCAATGCTTGCCTAGACTTAACTATCCAAGCTACTACATGCAGTCAGCTTGCCTGCACTCTTTGTCAAGGTGTATTTCACTGTGAGAAAAGGGACAGCTGAGCAACTCATCAAAAGCATCTCTCAGACAATTTCCTTAATTTCACTCATTGTTTACGCAATCTCACTCTGGAGATTGCAGTTGCATGGAAGCCCCCAGGTGTTGCTGAAGAGTGAGCAGTCTGAGCAGGCCCAGCACAGGCGATGTGATGACCTGATTAGTTAAGGACCACTCAGACGGAAATGTAGTGCTTTGATAATGCTTAAAGCCATGAGGAGTTTTCAGTAGGGAATTACTACAGCTCACGAAGACAGCCCACTTCACATGAGAAAATATGAAAGCACTATCAAGAGATGAGTTAACATTACTGATTGCTATGAACATATCAGTTGCACTTGAGGTCACCTGTGAATGTCATTTTTATCAGGTTTCTCTGCTGCTGAAAATCTTATTCATTCATATGCAACCATCCAGCTAACTGGAGCTTATTTAGAGGGAGCCAAATTGTCCAAAGAACAACTCTTTGGATAAAGCCGTGCCTTAGGACATACTTATCTGCTTGTACTCACGTGCTGGTTTTTTGATCTTATACTTGAACTGCGAGCAATTTGAGTGCAGCCACTGCCTTTCTGCTCTGTGCTCAGCCAGCATGCACAACACTTGGGTCTGCATTCACCGCAAGCTCACTAATGGCACCCTCAGTTTCAGGGGACCAGCACACACAGAATCATGAATGCAACTGGATCCTGCATGTACTTCTACACAAACTGTCATCTAAGATTAATAGGACAGCAAGCTGTATTTAAAAATAAGAAAACAACAACAAAAGCTTCAGCTTACACAACGGGCCCCACCCTTGGCAATGCAGAACACCAGCTGCTTAGGGGCCTGGAGACTGTTTCTTGACCATTTTTCAGCTCGGTCTGATGGATAGGAGCTACAAGTGGGAATCAAGATATAAATTGCAATGCTGTATTTTTTTGAAGCCTGCCATATGACTCTAGCAATCTTAAATATATACTTCCTTCAGTTTTGTCCTCCTTTGTCTTTGCATAAACTCAATTGGGCAAGGATTGCCTCTCTCTGAATGGCTGCAACACCAAGAAGTCTCACTCACTGATTTACCCCTTGATCTAAAATGCAACTTTGAGAAGAGGTACTCTCTCCACAACCAGATTTCAACCTACTTATATTTAATCCAAATATATACAAAGGTTTACAAAGATAGAACACATATATATCGTTTTCATTGAATTAATTCTCATATAGGTTTTGAAAACAGTTCTATAATGTTACATAGTTTTAAAGTGATTTTAACGGCATCTCTCAAGATTCAGTCTCTTCAAACTAATACACCATTTCAAAGTGCAGTTTCTTTTTAATGCAGTATAACCACTTCCCATCAATTTTGTTATAGAACAGTTCCTCCTTTCATCTGTCTACTGAAAGTGTAGACATGAGTACAACGTCTTACATTGTGCAAGGCCACTTGATTTCACCTCTATGTACCCACAACATCGAACAAGTGATTTCTGTACATATATATGTATGAATGTGCATCTCTACCCTCATCCAGCACAACTGGATGGTCCGCGGTGCTGCACCTGAGTGCAACAGGGTAAGGACCCACACACTGTTTTTTCACAGCTCAGAAAATAAGGAAAAAAAAAAAAAAGAGAAGTGAGGTGTTCTGTGGAAGAGTAGAAGAACCTGATGATAAAAAATCCCCTCTTCATTTCTTTAGTCCTTGACCCTCTGTACCTAATGTGCACAGTTACATACCAAGACAGTACTATTAGGAAAATACCTCTTCACAGTTTCACCAGATTTCATATTGAGAATAAAGATTTGAAAGAGTATCATATTTTCTCTATTAAAAAGCAAACAAACAAAAGAAATAGAAAATGAAACCTTAACTTTGTATTAGGGTACAAATACAGCTGTGGATGATATAAGGTCTTTGGAGCCTTTGACACTAAGCTTAAGAGGAAAACTGGACTTACAAATGAGTGAAAGCTGAAACAAGCAGGCTATTGTGCAGCCAACTTGAAGATTACATGCAAAAGCAAGATTTTTGAGATGGGAGAATTTACATTTGGACTTTTAAGAAGAAAGAGAAGGACAGGATATTAGCATCCTCTGCAAACTAACTGAAGGCTAACATTCACATGAACCACAAAGTAAAGCATTCAGTCATCTTCCTAAGAAAATAAAGAGAGTTTGGCAGTACAATAGTCCTCAGAGAAATGCCAGGACAGAAACTTCTGTTGTCTTTGTTGGTTTAGCAACTGATGTGTCCAATACCTTAGTGTTTTGTAAAGAAAGAGCATAAATGTGTGTTCCAGCACCCTTCATGTTGGAAAAAAGCCACTTGAAGCACGCCAACAAAAATAAGAAAAGCTAACTTCAACTCACAAATACCGTCATTATGCCATTCTGAGCCCCTCCATGGGCAGAACTGTGGCTTAAGTAGGATTAGCTCCTGGACACAGAAAATATATATAACCCATAAAGGGAGCTTCTCTGCATGCGACAGCTGTGGTTTGTATTAGACAGCTTTCTCACCTGTTTGTTACCTCTCTTTCACTGTCAGCCCACAGTAACGCACCTTAAATTGAAGCAATACCCACTTACTTTGAAGGCTCTGTTCTGCCCCCAAACCTTCATTGACTACACCTGTTAAACCACAACTACATACCAGTTTACACTGGATTTGCTTGCAATGTTGCCCAGTCAGCAGTGTTTAGTCTGACAAGATGCACCTGCTTTAAAAGAACAGGCAGACCTACATCCCATTTCCTTTTACCATGGAAATGGGCCTAAATTTGAGCTTATTTCAAATTTTGCTAAAGCAAGTGCAAATAATTATAAGTGAAATGGAACCATGGATTGGTTTGGGTTGGAAGGCACCTTAAAGATCATCCAGTTCCAACCCCCAGCCATGGGCAGGGACATCTCCCACAGGATCAGGTTGCTCAAAGCCTCATCCAACCTGGCCTTGAACACTTCCAGGGATGGGGCATCCTTGACTTCTCTGGGCAACCTGTGCCAGTGTCCCACCACTTTCATGGTAAAAAAATTCTTCCTAATATCTAATCCAAATCTCCCTTCTTTCACTTTAAAACCATTACCCCTCATTCTATCACTGCGCTGCCTGATAAAGAGCCCTGATAAACAGCATAAGCATACTTTTTAATTACCAGAAGTGTAAGAACCCAGTCAGATTTACCCTTTCATTTTTTACACTGAAGACTGAGATCAGTTTTCTGCAAGTGTAGACACGCATGGGCAACAAAAACTGGTGAAAGACTTATAAACACCAAAGTCCTGGAGCCAGGGCTGGTAGACCAGAAATATACTTGCCATCCCTCTACAACTAAAGACAACACAAAGTCTCTATTTTACACAAGCAACTTTGAGCGGGTTTCTTCTCTGTACTCAGTCCTCTTGTAAGTTCGCCAGGATAAAGGCAGGGAGATGCAAATATGATGCCCATTATGAAAATGTGATGGGCTACACTCCACGTGTTTAAAGCCAAAGCAGACGAGAGTTTTAATCGCATAATATCCCGCGGCTCCGAGCGCAGGATGCGGCTCTGTCTGAGCTGACGGCCGTCCAGGGAAGAGCCAAAGGAAGGAGAAGACGGAGGACGAGACAAAGTGCTCCAGGCGGGGAGCAAGCAGAGCCACCCTGATACCGAAGATGCCGGCAAATAAACTCTAAGAGTCGTTTTAGAGTTTCAGAAAGCTGCATCCTTTAAATTCAGTGCCGGGCGCGCGAGATGATTCCCATCAGTCACGTGTAACGAGACAAGAGCTGGGGACAGAATGTATCCCCCACTCGCACGCCTATCTATGAATTGTCCCAGAAATGCTTATGCATATTCTATTACTCTCCAAGGACTAATTTTAATGTTATTATGAACTTCACAACAGCCAAATCTCTGCTAATGGGAGCTTTGGAGCCAGCTCTGACCTTGCAGTTCGGATATCGCGCAAGGCTGCAAACAGAGGTGGCCACAGGCACGGACACGTCTGTCCTGCACAGACCACACCGAACACAGGGCGTTATCATTTCTCTCTGAACTGTGTCTGGAAAAACACTGTCTGAAAATCTGTTCGGCATCTTCCCCCCACGCCCCTGTCCCCCTCTCGCTTCCCCCACCTCGCCCCATCCCGGGGCCGCTTCCCGGCTGGAGGAGACGTCCCTGCCGCCGCCCCCCGCTCCCCCCGGCTGCTGCCCCGCCGCAGGGGGACCTGCCCGGCCCCCGCCGCCCCCTCCTTCCCTCCGTACCCTCGTGCTGCAGGCTGGGGCAGGCGGCCAGGGCAAGCAGCGCGGCGAGGCGCAGGCAGCAGCTCCCCATGCTGCGCGGGGCCCTTCCCGGCTGGGCGCTGCGCGGCAAAGGGGCAGGCGGAGGAGGAGGAGGAGGAGTGGGACGGAGACATTCTCCGAGCGGGCTCCCGGGAGCCGCCGGAGGCTCCTCCTCCTCCTCCCGCCGCCGCCAGCCCCCCGCTCCGCCTCCCCTCCTGCCGGCAGCGGGAAGGGGCTTGGGCGGTTGGAGGGATGTTCTGCCCGCCTTCCCACGGGGCTCCGGCATCGGTTTGTCCCGGGTGACATCTCTTTTTTTGCTATTTCTAGAAGTTGTGCTTTCCCTCCAGGAATCATTAGACAAAATTATTAGACAACTGTGGTCCTTTTTTTCTCCCCATCAGAGTGGACGCCTTGTTCTCTCCCTGACTGTCCTGGACTTCCTCCTACTCCCTCTGTGCTGCCTGACTCCTTGGGCAGGATCCCTTGCCTCATGGAATCACAGAATGGTTTGGGTTGGAAGGGACCGTAAAGCCCATCCAGTTCCAATCCCCCTGCCACGGGCAGGGACACCTCCCACCAGACCAGGCTGCTCAGCGCCCCATCCAACCTGGCCTGAACAGTCCCTGTTTGTTCAGGTGCTAATGCCGTAGGGTCCAGGTCCAGGCTCTGGCCAGGGCTTCTGGGCTTGTCTTCAGTACAAGAGAGAATTCCAAAGTGGCTTTCTCCCAAACCTACTTTTGTTCCTGTTTTGCATTTCTGGAAATGTCCTCTCTTACCACAGTTTTCAACTCTTTTTACTCTGCTGCTTGGGTTTTTTAACTCAGCTCCTCCTGCCCGCAGGCACAGCTTCCCGAGCTGATGAGGGGGAAGGGGGAAGATTTAGACCAGACATTAGGAAGAAATTCTTCATGATGAGGGTGGTGAGGCACCTGGAAGCGTTCAAGGCCAGGTTGGATGGGGTGCTGAGCAGCCCGCTCTGGTGGGAGGTGTCCCTGCCCATGGCAGGGCGGTTGGAACTGGATGGGCTTTAAGGTCCCTTCCAACCCAAAGCATTCTATGAGTCTATGATTCCTTCCAATGTGCCCTCCAGGAATCTCATGGCAGTGCCCTGGCCCAGGGAGAGGTGGGGTGTCCCCACCCACTGTCGTGTGTTCCAGCCTCAGCAGGTTGCTGAGCTGGCCAGGACAGTGTTGCCTGTGAGGCTGGGAGGGAGCAAGCCCCAGCTATTGACCTCTTGCTTTTGCTGGGGCTCCCCTTGAGCGAGCATGTGATGAGGAGGCAGAGCTGTGTTCCCTCCAGTCCCTTCTCTGGGAACGTGGGACTGGGCAGGAAAAGCACCCTGCTGCTGGCTTGCATCCCATCCAGGGTGGCAATGGCTGCTGGCACAGGCCTGGAGAGTTTTGTGGGTAGCAGTGCAGGGAAAAGAACTGTGCTTTTTGAGATGAACTGCTCTGGTTGCTCAGCAATTCGCAGATGGCCAGCCTAAACGTTCAAAAATCATGAGTCAGATCCTCAAGTCATGAGATCAAGGAAAAAAGTTTGAAGTCTTTGCATTTCCATTAACATTTTGAGCTGCTAGGGTGTTGTGGGGTCACATTTTCAGGCTTTCTTCCATAACCACAAAGACTAGAGGCTTTTTTTTTCCGCCTTCCAGATGAAAGCAAATTCCCCAATCACTCCTAGCCTACAGAAGCGAGGGCTTTAGGCAGAGTATCCAACATTCCAATACTTTTTAAGTTTGAGATCTGTCAGTGCTGCAGTTTAAATACAGCTAGACTTGCATATTAATTTCTTTTCACTTTCCACCATTAGAAGTAGCATCCAATGTGTGCTATAAACTAGTGGAGTTGCAAGAAAGAAGTGGCCCCGGCTAGTATGCTGCCTGTGAAGAATTTGTGTGCTGCAGCAGCAAGGAAAGATCCCAAGGGGTCCCTAAGTTTCCACCTGTATGCTGCACGGTCAAATACTATCTAGTAAGTACAGGAATATTTCTTTAAAAATAAGGGACAACTTTCAGAGATAGGTTAGTCATCTCAAGGGGAAATACTGGTTTGGAATCTGAGGAAGAACAGGCAATAGTTTTGCCTACCTTTGAGGCTGGCTATACCAAAGTGGCCTAAGAAAGGGGATCTTGCTGGTAATTAGAATAATTTGTTTCTAATCACAGTTTCCATTTGGCTCAGGAGTGCCCCTGAAGTATACTCTCTCCCTGCTTAAATCCAGTACTTTTGGAGTCTAAGATTGAAATAAGCCCCAGGACTGAGTGCACCTTCTGCACCCACAGGGCCAGGCTAGAGCTCTTCTTGAGCCAAATACCCAGATGGGGAAGAGTAGGCACTGGGTCCTCAACTCCAGCTCTTCTCCAAGTTGATCGTGCTCTGTCCAGTGCAGATGCTAGGCTTTGATATTCACTTTGCTAAAAAAAGTAACAAAACCAAAGGTGGTATCTGTGAGCCATTGCCATTTAACACCCTAAAGAGAGATTAAAACCAACATTACTCTGAAAGTAGAAGAATAAGGAAAAAGGAGTGCTTTAGGCTATTATTGGCACAGATATCATAGAAAAGGTTAAACTAAAAGATTAGACATCTGTAATGAATAGTGATAATCTCTGTAGTTTATCAGTGCGGCGAGGCTTTAGTATGCGTATGTGCTGAAACAGTAGAGGTACCTGAAGCAGATCTTAATGAGTCAGGTATCTCTTGCTTTCTCTTCATGTATGTCCTTTTAGCTTCCCATTTCCAAAACACTGGCCTTCAATTAGCCATTCTTCCTGAGAATATAAGGTCTATACTAGTATCACAGCATTGTACAAGGCACTGGTGCCAGCAGGTCTTAATATAGATGCAGCTTCTCCATCAGTTGTCCGTGTCATCCAAAGTATAGGGCTCACAGCCTCTCTCTTGGGTAGCTTTTTCTAGGCATTTAAAAACCCATTGCTACTGTGCAGAAACTCAGCGGTGGTAACAAATCCTCCTTGTCTGATTAGCCTGTCTGCGTAAGAAGCTAAGTCACCAGTGGTAGGTGCAGTTATCTGCTGCTGCAGTGCCCAAATTAGTACAGGTGTGCGTTTTGATTCACCGTAATCAATGAGTTTTTGAACTGTTTCTATGTGGCTCCTGATTGCATAGGTGTGATTACATCCATTCAAAAAGCTTAACCATGAGTGTTTTCAGGCTGTTTTTCACTATGTCTTGGCTGTCAACTTGCATGGATTTCTGCAAAGCTTCCTGTACACATTGTGTGTGAGCTCACCTGGGCTGCTGGTTTTCCTCTAGCTTCCAACTCTCGGAGTTCTAGCTGCCCTGAGAACAGCAAGAAATTTAGGAGTTTAGGTAGTCTGCAAGTTACAGCTGAAATTCAGATTCAAGAGCAAGCACAACTAGCAGTGTGAATGTATCCTTCATGGGCTGTTTGAAATGAGCCTTGTAAACATGCCAATGCTGAGGTGTGCTTTCATTCAGATGCAAGCCGGCTCTGGATTTTCTCTCTGCCATGTAACCCTTATTCTATGTCCTCATTAGAATGACAACTATGTAAAACCATCCAGAAGATGGGTGCTTAAAAGACAAGTTCAAGGCATTTTTAAAAAATTTTTTGAATTTGTAACACATATTTTTGTAAAGTAATTTTCTTAAGGGATCTTTTAATGTGAGAATGCATTTGGAATGAGGAATTTATTAAACAAATGTCACATTTATTGAATTTGAAAGCATAGTCCTGGTCATTTTTTCCTCACAGTTCAGCTTTCAATTTTCACAAAAAAGACTCCTGCTATTTAAGCTGGTGGTTATTTGGAGTTCCAGGCAGTACTGGCATCACTCAAGAAATAACCAGCATGCTTTTCATTGAAGATTCAGAGTTTTAGACTTTTAGAGCTAAAGGAAATGCAATCCCAGATTAAATCAAGAAAACTTTCTAAAGTGAAATTAAGCAACAGTACAGGATGAAAGCGTGTGAGAATGTCTTAGTGGAATAAACAGTAAGATCCAAAGCAAAGTTACATGCTCTCGGAGACTTAAAGATAGATTCTTATTATGCCACGGAGTTAATTTAAGCACATAATTGCTCTTTCATGTCTTTTTAAGTATCAGTTTTGAAGTATGATTTTAGTACTGTGTACTGGAATAGCAGTAACTTAAGTACAGTTACAGTGGTAATAAAAATATGGCTTTTGATGGAGGAAAGTAATTATTTGAAGTATAATTTTTAATAATGTTTGAAAATCTAATAATTTTTCTCCAAACCGTAAAAGAATGATAAGAAAAAAAAATAACCAAACAACCCAGCTGTGTGTAATTAAGTTTTGGAAGCCCCAACTAAGATTCGCTTAGTCATGATAAGAGGATGACAAACTTGGGTCCCAATCCAAACTACACAGTGTTTTTAGCCTGGCGAATAGCCTTACTGAATAAGAATGCTATAATACTTCAAGTTACTTGTGTAAATACCTGCAGAACTATAGTCTTAAAATAATAAATCTAAATGCATTTCTGTACAATTCTTACCATTCTAGACATGTATTAATTACTTTGTTATGATGTTTAGTGACAGCAACAGTTAGAAGTATTTATTTGTTGCTCAATGCTTGCTGTTACCAGACCCTCCTTCCAGCTGCTTGTAACTGCCAGCTCGTAGGGTCATTTTTCCCCTGTGGATGTCAGCCTGTTGTGTATGAACTTTGCTAGGATGCTAGTCCCTCTTAGCATCCCACTCTGGGTTCTTGCAGGCTGGTGGGGTACATTCCAGTGCTGGGATGTTTCTGAAGTTCTGACAAAGAGTCCAGGAAAGGGCGACTGAGATGGAAGCAAAGATTGGGATAGATCTGCAGGGATAATGAGTAAGAAAAGAAGCTCTGCTGTGGGCACCACTGTCGTGAGCAACTGGAGGTGCTGAGAGGAAAAAAGGCAAAAAAGAGTCAAGGGAAGACACGGTCAGAAAGAGGTAGAGGGATGTGTGTCATATAGAGCACTGTCTGGGGGATGATAGGCAAAATTCCTCACGCTTCATTCCTCTACCATGCTGCTGCTGCCAGCACACGTACTTCAGTTCATGCGGAGTAGATGCTTCACTCAGGGCTGTTTTCAAAGGGCATCTCCACTGCAGATAGCATGCCTCTCAAAGAGACTGCACTCATTTTGCTTTTTCAAGTTATATATTAATATTTGCTTACAAAAAGACAGTTTTCCAAAGGTGACAGACAGAAAGGAAACACTAGAGGCCAGCCTACAGGAAGTCATCACCAGCTAAAAATGTTAGAAGGATGCAGACCAATGGAAATTCTATAAGCTTAAATAACAAAGATAATGGTCAAATAGTTTCTTGTGTGAAATAAAAGTGCTATCCTAATAATTTTCTTTCTTAGGTCACTTCTAAAGCTTAATGGCACACTCCTTGACAAAAAAAATACGAAAGAATACACTGCCCTGGGTGTAGAAATAACATAGAATCATAAGATTGGAAGAGAACTCTGAGATCATCGAGTCCAACCATGGAAATGAATTCTTCTTCAGGGCAGAACTCTCTGTGTGATCCATTCCTGAGCACTTACATGCTCCCTGCATCAGTGATCCCAACAAGTTTCCTTGGGTCTTCCCAGTCACTGGTGGCCTCCTGCTCTTCCCTCCAGCAATGGCATAAAGGAGATGGCTAGACTAACTTTCCCTCAATTTCTCCACTACCAAAAACCTCAATATGGAAAATTTCAACATGAAAGTCCAGGTCAGGCACATACACAGCATATGCATAGTATACATATGAGTCTTTTGAGAACACTAGCAGCTTTTCCCCTTCCATCTGGTGGGATGCATGTGTCACAGTGTCCTAGGCAGCCAGCAAACCAGATTTTTTTGGGGGGGAAGACAATATTGCATTCTTAGATATTGACTGATGCATGCGTATTTTTAAGAATGGTATGTGGCATATCAGCAGATACATGGCTTAATGTTCAACAGATATACTGAAGAACAAAACCTCTGTAATTTTATAAAGCTGTTAACATCTCTTAGTATTCTAACTGTTAATAGTTCTTCAGCTTTTGATGAGTGTGATTGGAAACAGCTGCATCTAAAGTGTTTCGCCATCAAATGAGAATGATCTTGAAAATGCAAGATTTCTTTGTGTACAAACAAAAGAACAACAATTTAGCCAGATTTAGATTTTGCAATGTTTTCGTTGAGTCATTACTATCTGGTCCTGAAAAAGAGACTGGTAATCACATAGTGTGATTAAAAGGTAATTCAAATAGTCTTAGAAAGCAAAAAGGTGTGAAATTTTAGACCTCATCAGTATGAGGTACTGGGCAAAGCAGACCTACTACCAAAGCATTAAGTTCACCAGTGCTCACTGCTGATAGTAGTTTCATCATATTTAACTAGGGCACTATTTATGTTCTTAAAGGAATTTAGACATAACAGACTGCGAGTAGTGAATACTATAAATAATATAGCTATTAAAAATATTTCCAGGGAATTTAGAGGTAGTTTATTTAAAGAGATAAACTAGTCCAAGAATGCAGTACATTGTTGTAATTTTCCTGTACATTTTTAAATGTGTTCAGTATTTGATTTTAAAATCTAACTGAAATGGATTTCCTTTCTGTTGCTGATTCAGAACTTGAGGTACTTCTGGAACATTTATATTTTTCTATGTTGTTAAGCATCCATGCTCCTCGGTGCATGTCATGTCATAAATCTGAGTGAAGTGTTACTTCTTCACCTGGAGATATTAGATGCAGGCAGTAGTGATATTGGTATCAGTAGTGGCAGTAGGTGTAGAGATGGCTGACAGTAGTATTGGTTGTGGTAGTGTAACTACATTACTTTGTCAGCAAGGAGCCTGGCCAGTAACTTCAACTGAAATTGAGCACAGAATGGGCTTTCTGTACAAGGAAGCACTTCTGATACACTAAGTAAATGTCAAAAATGCTAGATGCCAAAAGCCAGTTGTCAAAAGCTGGAGAAGTTAATGTCTTAGTCATGAGAACATTTTACAGTATCACAGTATCACAAGGCTGGAAAAGACGTTCGAGGTCATCGAGTCCAACCTATGACCCAACACCAACACCTACTTGTCATCTAAACCACGGCACTAAGTGCCTCATCCAGTCTCTCTTTAAACACCTCCAGGGACAGTGACTCCACCACCTCCCCGGGCAGCGCATTCCAATGGCCAATCACCCTTTCAGTGAAGAATGTTTTCCTAATATCGAGCCTAAACTTCCCCTGATGAAGCTTGAGACCATGTCCTCTTGTTCTGAACCCCTGCTTAGTTATCAATAGTCACGTAAGAGTAGCTTATGTATACATGATTATCAGGACTTACAGTGGTTTACCATTAAGATATTAACTCAGTTTACTTCAGCTACCCTAATGTCAACAGCATGACTTCAAATCTTCCCCAGGGACAAAGACTGGATGTAGTTTGCATATTACACAACAACCACCTGGAAGAAAAAGGAAAAAGTTACAAAAAGTTAGTTTGATATATTGTTATCATCTTCAGATATATAAGATACTGTCTAAACAGCACATTCTCTCCTTTTTCACTTCAATCATCACAAACTTGCTCAGGAGCAGTAGCTGCATAAAACAATCCTGTGCTTCCTGGAAATTAGTAAACGGGTATATGTAAACATATGGATGAAATGGAAATTTCAGGAGGTATACATGTCTGATCATTCATATACATGCACATACACATGTCTATATATAGTAGATTCGTATATATATACATACACATATGTATCAGTGCATGTATATGTATGCTAATAGCCCTTATTTTTAGATCAAACACGTGTAAGTAGATTTACATTTATATAACAAAATTTCAAAATTCGACCACTGAATGCCTCTGTATACACTGAGAAATACATGAATAATTGTATTTTTCTGTCTTTATATTTTTACAAACACACACACTCTAAAACTTTAAAAACAGACTATATAAACATGTCAAGGTACCAGAACATTTTAACACCAAACACCATATGCCATAAAACATAAAATTTTCAGAGCATTTTGAGTCAGAAAATGTGATACAGAGTGAGTATCTTTAACAGCTTTTCAGGGGCCAGGGGAGGGAAAAATTCTGGCTCTAGAGGCTGGGTGGGATGAGACAGTGACACCTAAGAAGGGCACAGACTCCACCTATTGGTAGGTTCGACAATGAAATTTTACAAAACGAAGCACAGTCTCAGTTATATGACAGGGCTGAAATAAAGATTATAGCTGATATAGTTATCTTTGGGAAAGTAATAAAAAAATAGAGAAAAATATACTATAAATGTTCCTACAACTTCTTGCTGTTGATCAGTTGATGAAAGCTTTTCAGTAATAAAAAACCCACTACATTTTTATCATAAGGATTGTGAACTTGTTAAAAAAAAACGCTTTAAATTAATACACATGTACATGTAACCTGTTTTATTTGCTTAATCTTTTTTATTACCGAGGAAGACATGTAAAAAAGACATCTGAATGGATTATTTTGCTCCCGCTTCTTCTTAAGTGAAGTGTATAGACAGGGTAAGCGTACAAGTTCCTGAAACTGCTTTGATGTACAACAGTTCAGAACCCATAACATAAACTTCTGTAGCATTGGATTTAAGGGTATTTCTCACCTTAAAGCAATATTTTTCACTAAATTATTTCACATTTTAAAAAAATAAGACATTTTTATATTAACAGTTTCTGTGATTGATCTCTCTTAAAAAATAGTTAAAGCTTATTTCAATTAGTGAGCACACTACTTTATTTCTCCTTTTCCACTTCTTTACTATTCCCAGCAGTATCCAAGTAAAACAGAAACCACATGTACATTCAGGGAAGCAATCAAAAATGCAAATATAATCCACACTGGCAGAAAAAAATAGCTCATGTAAGGTGCAAAGCAGAAATCAAGAGCAGCCCAAAGAAAAATAACAGAAACAAGAGAATCTTAATTTACTCTGGCAAAGGATGACCCAAGCATTAAGGCTTTTAGTGTGATGCTTACCTGAGCACAGAGGAGGCCCTGAGAAATAATATGGGCACCTGCTATACTTACAGGGACAAAGCATTCAGCTGAATGAACTTCTAAGTTGAATACAACTCCAAACACGCTGTGTAGCTTCAGCAACTTTGAGGCTATGAAAACTGATAATCTGAATGCAAAATATGGCCAAAGACATATTAAAATGTGTTCGTATGTAAGTGAAATTAAATAACATTTTGCTAGGTTTTCTACAATATCATCTGTCCCTTGTTAGGTATTCTGAAAAGTACTCAGCTTAGAAAAAAGTCTTTATTTTCTATTTATGCTAGAGCTTGTGTATATTCATATAAACTGAGCATATTTTAGTATGCTTAGTTTTTAGTTTATGGGAAAGCACAGACCCTGGATCAGATTCATCATGGTAAGGATTGCATTTCTTATACAACTGGACTAAATTCTCAGAAATCAAATTTTATTCAGAGGGAATGTTGGTAATTAGAATCATGGGTTTATCACTTCTGCTTCTTGAGCTAATTCACAAAACAAACATTCCGCTCATCCATGCCAGGAATGGGATTCATTACTCCTGCTGCTCAGTCTCCATCTGAAGAAAAATCAGGTTGCCTGAGAAAAGCATGAATATTTAGGCCATAATGATCTGTTTGTCATAACAATGTATTCCATAGTAACTCTGGTTATGTTATTTTCCCTAATAAAAGCTTCACTAGACATTCATTAAGGTATAGATGTTCAAAGAATACAGGGTTAGAATCCAACTGAAACAACAGTGAGGATGTCCATATTTTATTGGGCCTGATTCCGTGCAGAGGGTTCCACCCGCTTATGCTGATTTCAGCAGGATTTAAGGTGTTCAGCATCTCTCTGAAATAAATGGTTTCTCCAAGTCTAAGTTTGGCGGGAAACTTAGTTACATACTTGCACTGCTCTTGGATACTGCTTCCAGTGGAAATGGTGCCACTTCCTCACAAACGGCCTACATGTTAACTTGAAAATTTTACTGCTGTTTTTCTAAGCCAAAGAAAGAGGTAGCATATAGCTGAGCACTCTTTTTAAAATGTGAACTTTAATATTCTTACCTAGATTGTTAAATCAAATATCTTACATCAGACATTATAGTTTGCAAGAATATCAGACTGAAAGTGGTACTCTGTAGACTGAAACCAAATAAAATTATTTAGCAAAAAAAGCCTGTATTCAAATTTTCACATAAAAAAATATATTTTGTTTTACAACACCAACAGTTAAGGCCACAGAACTCCAGCATAGTGCTGAGAAGCATATCAATTGCAGCTACTAAAATTACCAATAAATATCAAGAAAATGGTCCGCATGTTTAAAATCACAGCAATCAAATCAATCAAAAAAGCAACCATCAACATCTCTAGTGAGTCATAACTGTTTTCAAGTAAAAATTGCACTATGTGCTTCAAGACTGTCACATTCTTACATACTATAACAGTGTTAGAGTAATATACAAGTAGAAGATTTCATGCTTCTGTCCTGATTAGTCACAGTTTCCCTGGAATTCTCCATTGTATGATTCTGGTTTTCATCTTTGCTGTCTTCACCAGATAAATCTTCGTTTTCTTTTTCTTGTGCACTCTGTAATGGCTTTCCAGATCTATCTTCCTTTCTGCTACACACATTCTTCTGGCCTGACAGTGGCCCCTTAAACAGGGAAAACTGAAGTAAAAAACATGTAAATAATATGCTCAAAACAGTTAGCTGTAAAATTCAAGATTAGAAAACCCACAAAGCCTCTTGTATATACCAGGGTAAATTTAAGTAACAAATTCCTCCTTAGTAAAATAAATATTTTTTTTCAAAACAAAATGACTATTTAAAAATTGCCAAAGAAAAACATTATGATGCAATATTTGAAATATGTCAAAATAGCACAAATGAATCAGAGAAATTAAAAGGATTGCTTTTTGACAAATTAGACCAAGTGGTGCAAACCCATGTGTTTCTTTCAAACAAGAGTCTGAGGCAAAAATATAGGCTCAGATCTGCAAAGCCCAAGAGCAGCAAATGCTTATAATGCTTCATTATAAATATGTGTGTAGTCCCATTAAAGTTAGTAACAATGTGTTTTTATGTCTGTGAGGCTACACACATGCTCAAAATTCATTGGTGCTTAAGCTCTTTTTTCAACAGGAAACACAGCAGCCATTCTCTGCAGAAGCCTTTGGATCCTAAACCTGTAAGAAATTCCATACAAGGTACTCAACATGCATATATATATAAAAACAAACTCTTTAAATCAGTGCATGTTGGAAATATCTACAAAGACAATTAACTCAGCTGTTGCTTTCAGAGAGTAACATAGTGGAAAATATTTTTAGGTACCATCCTATAGGAATCAAGTCATAAGTTTTCACCTTATGAAAGTGACAGCCTGTCTTTTATGGGCATGCTGTACATGAACAGGTGGTAATGGGCTTTATCACATTTCTACTGACGTAAGTATTATACTAGGATTTATTTTAATAGAGCAATTATTTGTCCAATTTTAAGTTATTTTATCACAAAACAAAATCAAATCTTAAAAGAGAAGGAACAGGTTGCTCAGCAGTTTAATTGTTTATGTAAATCAGATAAATTGGGGTATTTGCTTCAGCTTAGTAACTGCCCACTGTCGTCTTGGTCCTTGGTAAAACCAGCCTGCGTACCTTTTTCCTCCCAACGATTCCTCCAGTTATTTGGTCATCAGTGTTTTCTGAAGAATTGTTCACAGTCTCATTGTCAGTGCTTTCTTTCTCTACAATAATATAAACCTTTATATTAACTTCCTTCTGATTCTTGCAAATTAAGAGCAGACAGGACTGTTCTCCAAATTACTTTTGAAGTAGAAGTCCCTAAATAAAATGCGGATCTTAAAAAATTCAGAACATTCAGTTCAACTTCATGCCCAGCCTGACAAGATTTTTTTTTAAATCTTTCCATATAATGCCCTTATATTATTCTCCAGACGCTCAGTTTTGAAGAACAGAACACTTATGGCAGTAACACTATATACAACGTTTTGACTTGACACTCATAGTTTCCTCTTGCTGACAGAAGACAATGTCTTGCACACTGATTTTGAAAGTATATTCTAACTAGGAAAATCTGACTTTCAGGGCAGAAGTTATGGCTCAGCATGAATTTTATTCCACAGACACAATTCTGGGAAAGAAAGAACTTTCCATTTGAGTTGACGTTCCTGTGTTTAAATTTTCCGATACTCCCTGTAGGAATGATACAAATTTAGAACTTAATATCAAAACTTCCAGATCACTGGATGATGGAAAATTATTTAAGCATCCATTCTAGACAAGGTATTTCCATTATAATACTGAAAATAAATGGCATAGCTTCTTCATTATTGAGGTAGTGGTCTTTTTATACCAAATTAGTTATTTTATTTCAAAGTATTATAGATTATCCCAGAATTTCTGACATAAAAGAAATTTTTACTGGTCTTGTATATAGGACACCCAACTATACCTCCCACCTTTTCTAATGGAATATACAGTTCACTCAAACTGCCATCAAAACTACAACAACATCTAGACTTATACCCTCAACATCTCTAAACAGTGTTTAGTAATTACCATATTTCACCTAAAATAATCCATGAATATAATGAGGAAAAGTCAGTTGGCAGAGATTAGACTTTTGACAAGCTTCTCTTGAAGAAACACGGCACCTAAAGAAGTTGCTTGAGAGATAATACAATTACTGCTACTTTGTCATTGCACAAGTAGAACTGCTCTTAGCAAGTAAGATACAGTCCTGCTAAGAGAAATTCCTTCTCATGGACTTTCTCCAATATATAACTGGGAAAAGTAATTTTTTCTTTCAAATCAATAATAATTAGTAATGTTATTTTTCCTCTCAAATTTCATCACCTCTCAAGAACTGCTTTACCTACTCCTGACAATAACTGTATTATCCAATATTTTTATAATACAGATTGTGTTCGAATATTTTATTTGGTTTTAGAATGTCTGTAATGGTCCAGTTCTTAGGGATTACATTCTTACCCTGCTCAATGATGGTGTCTTTCTGAGTAGTCTCCTCTGTCTATAGAGAGACAAAACAATAAAATTTCTACTTTCAAACTGGTTAAAAAAGCAAATGTTTAATGTTTACACTTACATGTGTTCCTCCCTCTACCAAACCCACCCCAAACTAAAACTTTGCATTTCCAAGATAGCTACACATGCATTCAAACTAATGTAATTTATAGAACCAAATTCTTTCAAAGACCAATAACTTTATAGAAGTAAAGTTACCTTTAAAGTTTCCACTGTAGTATTACTGCTTTTCTGTCCCTCAGGTGTTTTACTACAATTTTCTTTTTCATATTTTTCCTCTCCTTCTTTCTCTGTTCCTTCCCCTCCTCCTCCGGCTTCTTCTTCTTCTTCTTCTCCTTCTCCTTCTTCTTTTTCTTCATCTTCTTCATCTTTGTCTTCTTCTTCTGTTTCTTCTGTTTCTTCTTTTTCTTCTTCTTCTGTTTCTTCTCCTTCGTCATCATCATCATAATCATCATCTGTCTCTTCATCTCCAAACAAGTTTTGTTCCTTTGACAAAATGGCCAAAACATAATTTTGAAATTTATGCTGCACAATGATATCTTGGTCCTCATCCCACACCAGTTAATCATACATCATAATCTGACTAAGAACAAGAAAGCACAAAAGAAATCATGTTCCAAGGAGCAGATATAGTAAGGATAAAGAAAGGACAACAACAGGAGCCATCATTCACACTTTGCTAATTCTGACAGATTTTTTTTAAAAAAAACCTCCAGTGAACACTAGGAGTGCAGCTGACTTTTATGTTTTGCTAACATGTGTCGCCTCAATGGAAAAGCTATGAAAATAGACTTGGTTTTAGAATCAAAATGCTTATTTTAAATGTTTGAAATATGCAGTAGTAACACAAGCAGTAGTAATTCCAACAATGAAAAAAAATAATTACAATCAATACCAGATACATTGTTCTGATTCATATGATTCAATATAGACACATATAATAAACACATATAGACATATTATATAAAAAATAATTTGAATTTCAGTTGGTTTCAGACTAGGATAAAACTTCAATATAGTAAGATAAATAGCCAGGAGTATTAGAAGATAAATTTTAAAAGTGCAAATTCTACTTTTGTAAAAAATGTGTAGGAAAAAAAGAACTAAATTATGTTCTTATTACTCCATTCAGATTGCTATTACTATGCCATATATGTATTTATAACAGCATGAAATACAATATTTTAAACAGAAACACTCTCCATGCCATTGTGCAAATATGTCCAAGATGGACTTCTGATGTCAAATCAAGTGAATCCGTGTCATTGCATCAGAATGCCCAGATGTTCTATTACATGTTTGCATTCTGATGTTTTTCTTCTGTGATTGACTGAAATATAGATATTGAACCAGTATTTTATGTCACTGTGAACAGCAAAACACTTCTTTTCCACTGCAGTCTAGGTCATGATGGGAACTGGTGTGAACAATCCACATGCTCTTTTGAAAGTGGGTTAGAGGAATGGGTCTTACTCTGAACACCTTCATATACTCAGGCCCAAATGTTGTTTCCTATCTTTTGTCAGTGTTTTTCTTGCTTCCTCTTATGTTTTTGAATTTTTCCTTGTTGTCTCCATAATGATTGTTTTCATGTTCATCAGAAGGTAACTTGCTACTCAGAAGACCATTAGATAATGTTTCTAGAGGTTGGAACACCAGGCTGCTTAGCCAAGACTGTCAGAGGTATAAAACGGTTGATATGTTAGTTGTTTCCTCCCCTGTACCATCCTGGGTGAGTTAACTGTGTAGCAGACTAATTTTTGATCTTATTTAGAAGCTTTCTATTACTTTAAGAACAATTGGACACCTGGAATTAAGAATCACAGTGATACCATTCTGCTTGTACCACTGTCATTGTTCTCTTTTGCCCCATTGTCCACAGGCTTGTCTGGTGTCCTTTGCAGCTTCAAAGACCAGATTTTTAACCGTGTGATAAAAAGCCTCACTGTGTGTATCAGCATGTGTAGCAGAATTAGTAGGAGTTCTCCAAATGAATTTATCTGGCGGCTCAGTTGATGTAGCTCATGTTAGCACTACTGAAGTCTTTAGTTTTGATATGCTAAGTTTAAATGCTTTGCAACTGCATGAATTAACTTGTTTAAGGTGGAGAAAAGACATTTTTCATCAGAATAATTCTGCCTGTGTTGAAAAGCAAGGGTTAATGACTTGATAGATCTTTTCACCTTGAAAAAGTGACTGTAACTGTCCAAAATCACTTGATCCACAGACCAACCTTCCTGTTTTCACATGTAAAATGTATGTGAGCTGCATGCTTCTGCATCAGCTTCTGCTTCAGTGTCTGATACCTGTGCAGCACACACCACCTTCTGAGAACCACTGCAAAACGGTGCAGGTCCAGCACACAGGTTAGGCTACACATTAACCACATGCTGATGCTACAGAGAGCACCTGGGAAACCGAAGATACTCTGGTAGTGTGTTATATTGCCAGCCACATATTGCAGCTCTAGAAATATTAGAAATGAAGTAAAAGCAGAAATCAGCATGTGCAGAAAGTCCCTCCTGCAGCACAGCTCAAGGCTGATCCAAACAACTGACATTTTGCAACAGATGATCACTTCAGCTCAGTCTACTGGGGAAAAGAACTTCTCCTAACAGATATCTTCCAGTATTTCTTTAACAGAGGCTTCTTCCAGTCAGCTTGGAATAAAGCTACTTTTAACTATGTACAAAATGATTGTCAGCATTATAGAATTTGGCCTGTGGACAGGATTTACACTGTGGTAAACAGAACCAGGTGGGCACGTATTTAGCATACTTGAATAAAAAAGCAGAGCACAATCAGTGTGGTATCATCCATATCAACATAGTTACAGTATTTCAGAAAGTGTACACCAAGATGCTACAGCAGCCTTACACAAGTCTTATGCACACTGCCTAGGCCTACAAAAATCAGTGCTCTTTTCCAGATGCATAATGGCTGAACTTCTCCCAGGCTACTGTAAAGATTCTGCTTACAGTGAATTTACAAGTTTGGATTCTCTCATAAAGACCACATTTCCTATTAGCCTAAACAGAGGTTACCTAAATGCAGGAGTCGACAAAGGGGATAGAATTTAAGCTGCCATTGTAGTTAACAGAGATCTTCTGTGGAATTCCTTTGATAAGCCCTGCTCAGATATCTTAGGAATCTGAGATATCCTTACCTGGGGCTTAGGGAAATCTGTATCATTCTGGACCCTAACACACAGCCATGCAGGATTCCCCACAACATCTAACTGACACTAGATGTGTTTGTTTAAGCAACTTAGCCATTCTAGTCATCAAAGCAATTGATGGAACTTAGAGAAACACTTATTTCATTCCCCCAAAAGACACCTACTGTTGCTAAACTGAACAGCTTCCCAGACTGACCACACTTCCACTGAACTACACTTGCAGCTTGGCATGGGTGTCTCTGGCTGTCACCTTATCTGTTCAACTTCTATTATAATTCCTCTGATAGCATAGTTTTAATACTGTTACTTGTCAATTTATAGGCATGTTTTGGAGAGTTTTTACCAACAGTAGTGAACAAGAGATGAGAATGTCATATTACAGATATGCTTTTCACTTTAAAAGATTAATCATCTGGCTGTTAAAAATAATTGCTGAAGAATTTGAAGCTACTAATTAAATTATATATATATAAATATATGTATTATGTGTATATGTGTATATATACACTATATAAATAAAATCTGCATTATTCTCTTTCATCATGCTTTAGGAAGTTTATTTTCTTATTCCACTTTAAATTCCCTATTCATAAAAAGGTCACACCGCAGCAATAACTTCATTAGTTTCACTTCTAAAATTAAGAAACAGAACTGCTGACTTGGCCAAGGTCTCACAGAGTAAGTAAACAGTAGTAAAAAACATACAAGTAAAATATTTGAAATGGTTTTCATTTAAGCTTGGGGTTCCAGTTTCTTCAAGGAAAAAAAAGTAGTTGGTACTATGATTTTGTACCCCTACTATAATAAATCTGTATAGCAGTTTTGAAAAGATGAACTTGCAGACTTAACACATTTTGTGTAACTGTTTTGGTTTTTGAAATTTTTGCGTGCATTTACCTTCATTTCCCTGTAAACCCAGACCTTCATAACAAGACATTCTTAAAGATAACTTCACTGTATCGGGCTTTAGGGGAAAAATGACCTTAGACATGGTTTTCAAAAAAATTGCCTTAGTATGTATAATACAGAGGTTATAACTGTCTTCTGCTAAAACAGCTGCAGCTGGCTTTTCTTCAGGAAGATTAATGCAGAATAAAGACATTTCTTTTTTGAATGCTCTATAAAATGTGGTCTTGCATCTACAGAAGAGAGGGGGAAAAAATCACTCTGTTCCCTACCATTGTCTCACCCGGTGTCATTCTCTATGTGAAAGACTGTCCCACTGAAGACTGCAGACATGTCTCATGGAACCTTGCTCAAGTCACAGCTGGGAACTATGTTTCTCTGTACTGCCATAACTCTTTCGTTGCGGATCCCTCCTGTGTACTTCATGGAAACTCAGCTCTGGCAGCTGGGTTGTTCATAATTAGCATTTCAGAAGGGAAGGCTTATGGTACCTTTCCAAGCCTCCCCAAGAAGTCAAAGTATTTTATGTTTGCCACCATCATCTTATGTTTCTAGGGAAGAAAATCTCAAAACCACTGATGAAACAAATTTAGTTGCATACCTTTTAAAAATCTGGTGAAAACGCTGTAAAGATGAGAAATCAGTAATTATTAATACTACACGTACCATTTGGAAATGCAGAGTTCTGGGAAGCTCTGGTTTACAGAAAAGGCATTTCTGTTTCTAGTTGCCCTGGAAACTGTTAGAAATCCACAGAGAAGATTATTAAAGAGAGCAGAGAATGATGTAGTTAGACACATCCTTCTTCTTTGGCATTGTTCTGCCAAGCAGATATAAATTAGCAATTACTTTGCAGAGTTTTTAATAATTTAAGGAACAGATTTCTCCCATTACCTGTCCAGCACATTACTTTTAGATGCCCAAAAGCATCCCATGGCTCTCTTACATGCCTATACTACAACTGAATGGAATACACATCCAGTAGGACTTGCACTGTGGAAGAAGACTCGTAGTAGATGGATATCAGGTCCAAGAAGGCTGGTCGAGGGGTCATGGTACATAATGCTGTCATATGGAACTGAATCAATGCTCCCTTTGTAGAGCACTGGAAAAGACAACTACAAAATGCATTTCTACAGACTATCCTTTTTTGATGCAGGACTGAAGACGAATAGGCAGAGAATCATATTGTCCACTAGTTACTATTCTACTCTCCAAATTACTAGTGCACATCAATGTCACTCCTGAATTTTCCATGCCGGGAAAATGCACTGTGTTAACATTTTACTACAACAGCATTTAAAGTAACAAAATTAACCACGATTTTATATACAGATGAGAGGGGGGAAAACTGATAAATAGCTCTGTTTACCCTTTTGTGGGTTGGAGATAAATGGATGGGTAGGCATGTAACATTGTGTTGATATTGATCTTGACATGATGTCAAGTTATCTTATGTGAAGTGACTGGAAATACTGCCCGACAAAACAGGAAGAGCTCAGCTGAACACATTTAAAAGAATTTTCAATAAAAAGCTGAGTCTGTCACCATACCTTGTCTGATTAACACTTAGAGTTCCACTAGGTTATACTGTTTTCATAATTTGATTCTATATGAAGAGCATTTGATATGGATTACCTGATACTCGTAACAGTCCCTTAAAGCTTCTGTCATGTAGGTGTCCTAAAATACTAATGCAATGCTGAACTCATAATTTGAAGCACAATGTGCAGACAGTGAAACAACTGGAAGTCATTTTTCTGTCACAGAATCACAGAATGGTAGGTGTTGGAAGGGGCTGCTGGGGATTATCTAGTCCAACCCCTCTGCTACAGCAGGTTCACCTACAGCAGGCTGCACAGGAACACGTCCAGGCCGGTTTTGAATATCTCCAGAGAAGAAGACTCCACAACCTCCCCAGGCAGCATGTTCCAATGCTCTGTCACACTCACAGTAAGGAAGTTTTTCCTCATGTTCAGGTGAAACTTCCTGTGTTCCAGTTCATACCCACTCTTCCTTTTCCTGTCTCTGGGCACCATACCTGTCATGTATGAGTTTCCACTGCTACATGTCAAGCAAAAATGAAACTTTAAAGATAGTTATGCCTTCTTGTAAATATGATGGAAGAAAGTGCTTCAAAGTAGTAGAGGGCCACAAGGTGATACACTGTTTACCCTGAATACATGATGATTAACTACCACAATAGTACTTGTGATACTACAATTGCATCTTCCAACATCATGGTGTCACTCTGAGAAAACTGGAATAAAAAAGGGAATACATAGCTGTAAATAATATAGTTAGAAACTTATTGACAAGTTGTTGTGCTCCTAAGTCTCTTTCTGCCAGTACATTACTATGCAATATATTTTATTTATTAGAAGCTAAATACGAGGACCTGCAAGTTTAGATGTGGGCACTTTTGTCACAAGCTGGCAGTGTATATATGTTGCATTAAGAGAATTAATTTGATTCCATTTATTAATCAAAACTTCAGGTGTCATTTGGAGATAGTATACTGACATTTATTACAGAGTAGTAGATAGTCTTTTTTTTATTAAGGATTTTTTTACATTTTGATTTTTAATTTTTAAAGATTATTTCAGTTGGCTTTGGTGTAACTATTCTGTGGCTTGCCAGCTTGCTGCTGTAGGTGTAAAACTACATCCCCAAAAAGACAGCATTTTGACTTTCAGGTTTGTTTTAGATTTTGGCTATTCACTTCAAAACCAATCTAAACAGTTATCTAAAGGATTTTCTTTCTTCAGCAATTCTGAATGTATTTATTCATTTATTCCCCAAGATAAAACAACATCTGAAACAGCTTCATGCGCTACAGCCTTCATAGACAAAACTGCTATCTTCTCTCTTGGAGAACAAATAAATAACATCAATTTCCAAGAGGAAAAGGAAAAAAAACTCTATAGAGCTAGAAAGAACTTTTAACGTCTTTGTGAAAAATCACAAAACAAGTTGAAGACTGTTTACATAAAGTATAATCTCTTATGAGCTATTTTACATAATAACATAAATACTCTTTAATATTCAGTCATTTGGAAATAACACACCAAAATAACTCTTGGGTACTCAAGCAAAACAGACAAAATACAATGAACAACTCCAGATCAGAATATGTTGATGTTATCTCAAAAACTCAGTGTGTTTCTGGAAGAAATTATGCTGCATACGAAATAAATTCTTAATGCTAACAGATACAGAGAAAAACTAGCTTGGGAATATTAGCCCAGACTTGGATGCCGTTTGTGTATTTTTTCCAAATTCCTGTAGAAAAAAGTTTTGAGTGTCTGGAGTTTGTCATGCAGCTCCCAAATATTTGCAAGTGAATGAGGGCAGTCCCTACTTTCTACTTTTATTGTGCCACATAGCTTAGAGTATTGCATGTCTCCAAAATCCCGTGCTTTTCATTGAAATCCTACCTTAATTATGCTGATTTTTATTCAGTGTCTAGATAGAAATATGGACAAAGGCAAACTTTCACCAATAACACTACAGAAGGCAGGAAGGTTCTTTGAGAATCTCTGTTCTCCATACATTCCTGAAAAAGATGTCCCCATGAGTCACTGCTAAAATCTCCACAGCCTGCAAGGCTGGGTCTCTCAGGGGAGATCCTCCATTTCAAAATACTGCTATGTCAAAATGACAATTTTTGTAAAACTATCAATAAACTTTAAATCTATTCTCATCTTCTATGGGCAGACTTTTGAAGGCACACCTAACTTAGTAACACAAGTTCTACCAGCTTTCCCATGCAGTCGTTCTCCACTTGTGAAAGTTCTACCCCAGCTTCTGGAAGGCAAGCTTTAAAACACAGCTTAGCTTCTTTCTTTACTTTTGATATAGGACACATTGAGGTTTGCTTTGTTTTGTTTTTCTTCAAAGATGACAATGAAGTAAAGTTGATTAAATTTTGCAGCAGTTCTGCTGCTGTGTTTCTAATTATTAGAGTCATTTTATGCCTTGGCCAGATGCTGCATAGAATGAAAGTAAGTATTACTTCCTGTAAGAAAACCAATTTTTGCCAGGGTGGCCCACGATGCCAAATTCATACTAGTATTGGTGACTGTTGTTGTGTTTGCAGTTGAACAGCACAGCACAGTCTCTGGTATTATTACTGGTATGAAGGCAGTAGGAAACATTACTCTTCAATACTACTGTGATCTATATCCTTACAGGTAAAGGCGCAGATAAAGGTTTTGTGTAACATAAAATTCTGCTTAGAGCTACTTTTGTTTAGTGCGCTTTCGCATTCTCAATAAGAAACCACAAATACTTTACTTTTCACAGTGGGGTATACATGAGAAATGATAAAGCTCTAAACCGATGATGTCGAACCTGGGACATTCCAGTAGATTACCTTGCAGCCCACTTCAGACATAAAGAGCAGACAGTCACGTCTGATTTTTCAATGCTGGGATATTTATGAAAGCCAAAATGGTAAATACCGTCACACTTGACATTTCAGGGCCCTGATAATAAATATTTTCATAACTAAGTACAGATTTTTAAGATAATGGTACTAATATTTGTTTAAATTATTATAGTATGAGGTTGCCAAGCAAAGAAGTAATGGACACTATCACAAATCCTTAAAAAAGATAGAGCTTAAGTGTACTCGCTTTTTATTTTTGCAACAGAAAAATATAGCCTCTGTAGCTCTCAGCAGTACAATTTTCTGACGCCAAAGCTATCTCTCAAAAATCCTTTTAATATGCAAAAGCAAGCCTCTCTCCCCTCTCTCCATTAAAGCATAAGAAAAAGCGCATAAATTACAATTCAGACTTCAGATCACAAACATGTTCAGATCTTAACTGGGCACAAAACTTTAGGTTTGCCATTTGTGCTAGCAAAACATATGCTCAGTTGCTCACAGAATGCCACAGTACTAAACATTGTCCTTTATTTGAACTGCCCTTAGAAATGAGTTGAGAGTTTGCGTCTTTACATGTACATTACCCTTCTTTTGCCTTTTTACAGATCTGACAACATTCATTTGTCTGAAGGTCTTGTTATTTCTGAGCTTCATTCTGGTTCCCATAATGCTCATTATGAAAATAATGCCAGTACCCGAAGTTCAGAAGACAGTTCACAGTTCATAAATCCAACCTATATGCATTAAGAAAAAACTCAGTTTTCATTAAAATAGATGCTCTGCCTTTAATCACTCTCATTTGTTCTAGAGTATTTAACAGCACTTTGTTAAATGACTGGATTCGCACCAGAAATTAAATTAATAAAAATAAAAGACTGTTTGCTATTCTGAGAAGTAAGCTCTGGAAGATAGTGTCATCTTTGGAGAAAGTAAGCTAAAATTTGTCTTAAAAGATGGCCTAAGTTAAGAAAAGCTAGGGAAAAAACCTAAAAGCGATGGAAACAAAAACTAAATGCCCCTTTCTGCATGATTCCTAAAGTCTCCACTCTAAAAAATAACCACATATCTATCCAGATAAGAAAAAGCAGCGAATGAAAACCAGACATTTTCTGTAGTATGGAGTTTTGTCATTCGGCATCCATTGTGTGAAGAGAACTATCTGAATAAATAGTTTGATAGTTTCAGATATACTGGAAAAATCTACCTGCTGAACTTTTGCAGGCATAAGAGTTGTGCTATGGCATATTCAAAAGTGGCAAGGGCAGATTTGCAGCCTGTTCCCCCAAAACGGGATATGTGCTTGTAATTCATGCCTGCTGTAAAAGGCAGTATATGCATATGTAACTCTGTGGCATTGTATGTGAGTGTGCAGGGGGATTAAAACTTCTGAGATCAGCAGAAGGGTGCTTAGAAATTTGTGCATGTTTACAAATTGGCAGGTGCTTATTAACATTTTATGGATGTCTAGTGTTGTTGCTACCTCCTGTATCACTGCACTTGATCTTGAATGCGTAGTTAGTGGATTGCTGGTTAACTTTTATTAATAAATCAATAAACCATGTCAATCTTCATTTGAATTAAACCACACATCTCAACAGTTTTTCCACATGACACCCATGAAGGACTAAATCACAGAGGGAATAAATGCCCTTTTTTCTAATACAAGAATATAGAGACATCAAATGAAGGTACCATGGATTAAAGACAAAAAAATGGCTATTAAACACATTAGACATCTTCTGAACCACAGATAATTGAATATACTGAATATATTTGGCACACTGGATGATTACACAGGAGAAGTAACACTACATGTTTGCTCTATTTTTGTATAATGTTTTTTGCCAGGCGTTCACCAGTTGCCACTGGCAGAAAAAAAATGTTGAACTTGACAGACCTTTAGTCTGAGCAGTTGTCTGTTGTTTTGTCTCTCTATTGCAGGATTTTTTTTCTCTACTAAAAATTAGTTCAGGACTACTTCTGCCATGTTGCTTAAATGCTACACATAAATCTTTTTGTATCCCATAATAAATATCAAGGACATACTGAATTTCCACAAAACCACAAGTACCAAACTTTATAAATCAGTATGAGTCAGTCAAACTAAATCAAATTCCATTCATGATGCTAATGGATTTCCAAAGTCCCCCCCAAAGCCCAGAAACACTGGCACAACGTAAAACTTACGTAATGATTCTATGGAAAACCCTCAGAAGTGCTGCAGTAATGCTCTGCTTTTCCCCTGCCACAGGAATGGTCCACAAAACAATACAAAATCAGTTCTCAATTCAATGGTTTCCTATCCAGACAAAACAAAGCAGAGGAGAAGCCTATAACTTGGCCTCCTTTACTCTCCTAGGAAGCCTTATGCTCTCAGCACATGTTAAGAGAGGAACAACAAATGGTCCTCATTTGCCTAAAGATTTAGATTAAAAGCTACTGCCAAACAGTAAATGAAGAGCCGCTCCTATGTGGAATTTGAAATAACTTACTTGAAAGTGCTCTTACTTCCCCCTCAGCAAATATTTCTCATAAGAAGTAACAGGTTATTTTTCACAGCAGTGTCTTCTTCTAAAGCTGAATTTTAGAATCACAAATAAGTAGAAGTCATACCCAAGAAATAGAGTTTTAGGCCTAGAAAAATACTTTTCAATATTACTCTAAGTTTAATCACGGTAACATCCTAATCTTTGCTAAAATAACACAGCTTAGTCCACTTAGTTTCAAAATAAATATTTTCACAGCAGTTCAGTGATTACATAGCACTTTTGCTAAATAACTGAGGACTCTGTTGTTAGAGCTGTTTTCTCAAAAGTGCATTTAATTGTCAAAATATTTGACTCTATCAGAATATGAAGCCACTTACCTTCCTCCAAAGACTTATGCATGCATACGACGATGTATTCCAGAAAATCCCAAATCTTGAAACAAATTTCACAGGGACAAAATGTAGTCACCGGCACAATTTTTTGCCATAGTTAGGCCATACGGCCTGTGACCAAAAGTGACTGTATCTTCAAAAGCAGTATATGGAAGGGGTGACTGAGGTAAGAAGGATCTAACTGGACTAGAATCTACTGGGAAACTACTAATCTACTGTAGCTTTTTAATAAAATAAATTCTGGAGACATTGTGTCAAAGATAGTTTAATGCTAGTAGCTTACAAAACAACATTAAAAAGGTTTCATAATCCCAACGCATTTATTCCATTAATATTTTTATCAAATGGCATTTATTAGTTTTGATTCCTTTCTTCTTTCTTCATTTTCAAATAGGATGTAAATAACTGTTTTTCTAGAGAAAGTCAATACTGAGATCTGTTTTAAAAAAACATTGCAGACCACCCACAGTATTTAAGTAATAATGCTATATGACGAGTCCTTGTCTCTTCATTTTCCCGTTCAACCACGAATACTTGAAACAGGAATGCAATATCTTACAAAATCTCAAAAATTATTTGCATGATTTTTGCCGTATTTTAAGGAAAATCCAGACGTATTAACATATTTAGCTTTTCCAAAAAAATTTCAGACCTTCAGGCCATTTTCTCTACTATTTCATCCATCTTCTTGGTTTATTACATCATTGTCTTTTTGGAGACCACAGATGTGATTTTTAGGAGGGAAAAATACACAGCTCCTCCAATGAGGAGAAGCTTAAGCTCTGATCCTGAAAACATACTCATACTGCAACAAAGTATATTCCCATCCTTGAGAACCTTAGAGTTAGATGAGTACTGTAATTTAGTCTTTTGTAGGCAGATACCAAATGTTTATTGCACAGTATACACAAGTAAATGATGTTTTACAGGTGTGTATTTTCAAATTCTTGATTATGTCTAATCATCAGATGTGATAATGAAAAAAATATCCCTAAACAGATGCATTCTGACTCTAATGTAAACTCGATCAGATTCTGAAACTTGCATTTGTCTTTTTATATGACTGTGTGCTGACACCAAAATAAGAAGTCAATCTTAAGGCCCTCAAAAAAGCACAGGCTACCATTTACTCAGGCCTCTATTTTCATTTACTTCTACTCTAATGACTTGTGTAAATTTGGCAACTTGTCCTTTCTTTAATTTACGCTGAGTACTTAAAAATTTTACTGTTATATGAACAGAAGGAAATACAGAGTGATAGCAAAATTTAAAAATATGTATCTTGGATAACTTACTGAAACTCCTTTCATATAAGGCACATGAACACATAAGCTATCCTGCAACTAAAACTGATGCATTACCTTAAAAAATCTGACTAAAAGGCAAAGAATATTATACTGTTACAATGCATAATTCATGCTGCCAGTATGACATTAGAATTTAATTGAGGCACATACATTTTGCCTCCTCAGCAGTTATTTTTTTAAATGTGTCACATGTGATAAAGATGAATCTGTAAATAACTACCAAAAATTTATATTATTTCTCTCATAAAAGCTTCCTAAATCTAAATGTTTTCTTCAGTCCTTCTTGAGAAATTGGCACTTAAAAGTATTCAATAACATTATATTTTGACTACATTAAAAACATTTTTTAAGTAATAAAAATCAATCTGCAATAATCCCAAAGTTTCCTGAATAGGCATAAAATGCACTTCCAGCAGTCTACATTACTTTAGTGTTAAATAATGAGGTAGCACATTGTTCCAAAATTGTTCTGAATTATGTAAACGACTTCTTACATAGTGCTTGGACTTACTTTTCTGTTTAGAGCTGTTTGGTAAAGCAGTATTTTCTGTCTTTTCTGGCTTCCTGGTTTTGCTTTTCTTTTGTGGAAGCTTATTACTATAATTTATTCTTTTACCTTTTGCTTTTTCCTCTTCCCCTCCTTCTTCCTCTCTCTCATCCTCTTCTTCCTGCTCTGCCACATTCCCTTTCTCCTCTTCTCCTTCTTCCCCTTCTTCTTCCTCCTCTCCCTCTTCCTCTTCTTGTCCCTCTTCCTCTTCCTTTTTTTCTTCTCCTTCTTCCTCCTCTCCCTCTTCCTCTTCCTCTTCCTCCTCCTCCTCCTCCTCTCCCTCTCCCTCTTCCTCTTCTCCCTCTTCCCCTCTTTCCTTTTCCTCCTCTTCTTCTTCCACTCCCTCTTCTCCTTCTCCTTCCTCCTCTCCTCCCTCTTCTTCTTCCTCTTCTCCTGCCCCTTCTCCCTCCTCTTCATCTTCTCCTTCTTCCCCTTCCTCTTCTTCATTTTCCCACTCTTCTTCCATGTTTTCCTCTTCTTCCCCCACCTCCCCTTCTGCTTCTGCCTCTGCTCCTTCCTCTTCCTCATCTTCTCCTTCTTCTTCCACTTCATCCTCCCCATCTTCTCCTTCTTCCACTCCATGCTCCCCCTCTTCTCCTTCTTCTTTTTCCACTCCATCCTCCCCCTCTTCTTCTTCTTCCACTCTATCCTCCCCCTCTTCTTCTTCTTCCACTACATCCTCTGCTATCTCCTTAGTCCTATTTGCATCTTCCTCTTCCTGTTCTTCTTCAGATACCTCTTCTTCATCTCTCCCTGCCAACGATTGTTCTAACTCCTCCTCTTCACCTTCTTTGTCTTTTTCATTCTTCCTTTCTTTGTTTTCTTCATTTTCCTTTTCATCTTCTCCTTCCTCTTCGTCATCCCTCCTTGCTAAGTCCTTCTCTTCACTCTCTTCATCCTTTTTGTTCTCCATTTCTTTTTCTTCTTCATTTTCTTTTTCATCTTCTCCTTCCTCTTCTTCATCCCTCCCTGCCAATGATTGTTCTAACTCCTCCTCCTCCTCACTCTCTTTGTCTTTTTCATTTTCTCTCTCTTTGCTTTCTTCATTTCCCTTTTCTTCTTCTCGTTCCTCTTCTGCATCTACCTCTTCTTCTTTTTCCTCTCTATCTTCACCTTCCTCACTCTCATCTCTTCCCTCATTTTTAACCTCTTCCTCCTTTCCTTTTTCATTGTCATCCTCTTTTGCATCCTCCTCATCCTCCACACCCTCTTCTCCCTCACTCAGCATTTCTTCTTCCTCCATCAACCTGCCTTCCTTATCTCCTTGCTCTTTGCCATCTTTCTGATTAATCTCTTCAATCTTTTCTGCACCCTCATTCTCGCTGTCTCTTTCAGCCTGTGATTCCTCTCTTTCATTTTCTTCCTCATCTTTTTCCTCTTCATCATCATCTCTTTCTTCTGAAACTTCATCTCTGTATTTTTTAACTTCACTCTCTTCTTCCTCCCCTAGTTCATCTTCACTGTCAACTCTTTCATCTATTTTTTCAATTTCACTTTTTCCACTGCCTTCACTGTCCTGCTCTTGATTAGATTCCTCCTCATTCTTAACTTCTAACTGCCTGCCTTCATCAGATTTAGCTTCAGAGTTTGTTTCTTCCTCATTCAGGCTTTTTATATCAGTCTCTTCTATGCTTTCTTTCTCATTGTTTATAGCTTGTATCTCCTCAATCTCATTGTCTTCTTTTTCTAATTCCAAATCTTTCACGGTTTCTATTGTTTTCATTGCCTTCAGGATCTGTCTGTCCTCAGAGTCATACTTTTCTCTCTCCCTACTCTTCAGCATGTATTTTGCAAGTTCATTACTGCTTTCCTCAGTTGAAGATGATGACATAGTTACAGCTATTTGTTTCAAAAATTGATCCTTTTTTTTAAACCTTCTCTGCTCTTCACTACTTTCTTCTCCTCCGGTGCATATTCTTTCACATTTATCAGACTTCTCAACAACATCCTTTATTTTGGTTTTACTTTCTACTTTTTCTTGACTCCCTTGCTTTTTACCAAGACTGTATTTTTGTACAGTTAATGAATCAGTCTGTGGCAGATCCTTGGATGCAGAAGGAAGTACCTCTATTTTAAGGGATTGTTTAGATTTATCAGTTTTTGACTTCTTATTGGAAGAACTTGGTTTTTCAGTCAGAATTTGTTTTTCAGTGGGAAGATTATAAGTTACTTCCTCTCTGACAAATTCAGTATTTTCCTTATATTCTTTTTCCCTTTTCAATAATCTGCATTTGTCCCTAGCAATTTGCTGAGCACCAATTTTCAAAGTTGTTACTCTTTGTGCATGCTCAGATTTACCTTTCATTGAACGTTTTTTGGCCACAGGTTTCCCTACCAAGGCACTACTTTTTCCTAAATCTTGTCCCAATGATTCTGAAAGTGAACACCGCTTTTGTGAAGAGCTAGAGTCTAATTTTGAGCCCTCCTTCATCAAATCAGAATCCTTGTTTTTCAGCCCACCCTTACCATCTCTTTTCAGATTCACATTTTTATTGTTCTTCTATTCCACAAGAGAAGCAGAAAATTAAAAAGAAAGAAGGAAAGCATTAAGACAAATGACAACAAAAGAAAAAGGTTACAAAATCATCTGAACAAGAAAAGAAACAGTTCATGTGAGGAAAATAAAAGATAGCACAAAAGGTAGAGTATTTCACATGAAATGAATTTACAAGTGCACATATTAGAAGAATGTAACATTCTGTTGATGATAAATGTACTACTACACCTTTTCCATTATTCAAGCATTCACAGCGAATGCAACAAGAACTCTGCAGCAGTATCATGCCCCATAAGCTAGAGCACATGCAATGTGTCAGGCTATGCGAACAGAAGGAAAGCAATACATTTCTCTTATACCTTCCTCCACCTTTCTCCTTGGGAAATCTTCTGATGCACTCACTGTTGTTTTTTTTTATAATAAGTCTGAAAATCTCTTGTCTTTCTCATCTAAACTTTACACTTATTTAACAAATTTTGCAGAGTAATTTTTTAAATATAAAATTACAATGAAATACACCAAAATGCTGAAATGGTGGTATCACCTTAGGAGTGAAATAGAAAGACATAACAATACAAATTTATTATTTTAATTTCATAATTAAAACTAGTATAATTGCTCCTTTAAATATACTCCATGGTGAATTTCTGTAAACAAAATCTTTATCTGCATTGTGTCCCAAAAGTCAGTTAAAATATTTTTATATCAACAAACCAGTAGAACTGTATGTTATCAGCATAATTTACAAAGTGTATAAAATAGTGGTTTGTTCCTTAATCTGGTGAAGAGCTATATACTCTCATCTCAAACTATGCTGGATATGAGGCGTTCTATGTGCTCCCTATGACTTCCGTCAGCCTCTTAGAATTTTAGCTTATGGATATTCAGAAAATTAGCAAGAGGAGGCCTATAAAATTTGCCTCAGTTTTTTTAAAACTCAAAGTAAAACAATAGAGAACAAGCATAATACAAGAATTAAAGATCTTTTAAACGTCAGTATAAGTATATATATAAAACTAGTTATAGTACCTTTTGTTTTTGGAGTGGTGATAATTTTAAGGACTGGTCACTGGGATTCAATTTCATTGCATGTGTCTGCAAAGAATAAGATCTCAATTAAAAAAATAAATACAACTAATAGGGAAAGCAGCACCGACGTCCAGTTCTACTAAACAGAGCTATTATAAACTTATGAACATTTTATTACTACTGCACAGTCAGGATGGGACAAATCTGGATGATCACTCAACTCTCCTATTTCACTTCCTCTCCCTCATTTACTCTTTACAAAGACAGAGAATGGTAACTAGCTTAGATATCAATATCTAAACTATCTGTAGAGACTGAAAGCTACATGCCCTCTCTTACAGCCTGTAAGTACATTTTAGATCAACCTTCCAGTCACCGTGAAGTTGTGGCTACAAATATAACACCTTACTCCTTTATCATCACAACCTTCAGCTTAACATCCAGTTTGATACAATAGCTTTGAAAGAACTTGTTCAAAGAAACATTATATAGCAAAAATTTTCATTGGATTCTAAGGCCTTTATCTCTTCTACATAAAGCAAATTAAAAAAAGCAAAAAAGTAGAATACAACTAGGTGGGCAAGTATAATGAGATTTTGGTCATTCCTTCCTATTTACTCCAAATAACAAGATAATATTCTCCGCTGCTAACTCTTTATCGTTTAACCACTGTATTCTTTTTCAACACAGTGAGCATGGACAGTTTTGGTTTCTGATTCTCAAAAATTTGTATCATCAATATGTTATTAAAGGTTTTTCCCCCTCTTGTCACACTTGTCAATGAGATGTACGTTGGTTCAGTTTAGAAAAATTGAAACAACGACACTGAAAGAGATTATTTTCATTCATATTCAAGAAGAGCAAGCAATCATTTTTCTCTGTATTTTGACAAGTTTGCTTGACAGACATTTTTTCAAATTTACTGGTTCATTCTGATAAACATTTTAAAATTAATCCACAGTGAGTACAAAAAAGGAGTAGGACATAAAGCATATAAAGTGTGCAATATGTTATAAATAATGCCTCAGTAAATTAATGAAGGTCACGTGCATCATATCTGAAAACAACTTTTCTCTTATAAATGAAACTAAAGTTTTATAACTGTTAAATAAATGGTATGCGCAAACAGATTGGTAAATAACAAAAAACTGTTAAGTACAAACAAGTAATAGTTCCTGTAAAATGTGCAATCCCTCCAGCATAACTGATGCCCTATTATGAGCTGAGTCCACAGTGAGTTGCTCATTTGTTTCCATTCTACTGAAGTTAAAAAAAAAGACAAAAACTAACACTCTTCCCAGTGCACTGCATTAAGGCCAGGACATGCCCTGTCTGCCAACAGAACAAAATGTTTCGGAAAGGTGTACAAGTGATAAGGTGAACGTATTTTTCAAATTAAAGAAATACAATACTTGGAGATCACCAAATAATCAAAATGTCTGCATTTTAGTCTTCCTTTTAATATGATCCACCTGTACTGAAAAAGCTTTACTTGCAACAGGAAAAGACAGCTCTCTGCTTCATTTCTTGCAATTTTCTCTCTTGGAATTCATCAAGCAGAATAAGGTTAAAAATAGAGATCACCATGTGGTATCCAGCACCCTTCTCCTTTCCTTTCTGATATCCAGAGCTAAAGCATGGGGAGGGACTGTACTACTTGGACTACTTCAATTTCATATTACAACATTACTTGGAAAATGAAAACAAACTTTAGCATTGGGTAATGACGATACAAAATGCATGCTCATTTAACTGCATGTTCAGTACTTCTTGGTGCTACATACAACATCCTGGGCAAGTCAGAAGTTCCGTGCTAGAACTTAAAATGTGACTTAGCTGCTTTGTTCTTCCCCTGCATAATAACCAACTGAATCACAGATTCATTAATGGAATATATTACCATATTTAGGATGTCAGTTGTCTCTCCAAGGTTTCTGTCATTATTTTCATTATCTGAATCTTCTGCAGAATCTTCACTGGTTTCATCTCTTTGATGATTCTTTCCTTCAAAGTGCAATAGGTGGAAGTAAACAAACAGCAATATGTAGCAAGCAGAACACCCTAATCTTGTAAAATATTTTCTCTATTTTACTGGCATAGGACCGAAGTCTTACAATTCCACATTCCCCTAACATAAGACACAGCAGAAATACTTCCACCTCCTTTTCATCAGTAATAACATTAGAGGTAGCTCAGCAACTTGGACTCAGTGCACTATAGATCTCTGACCATTTTCACAGTCTTTCAAAGCATAAATATTACATGGGGCAAAGCTTCCTTTGAAAAATCTCTTTAATAATAGAGCACCAATTAGACTAAATTGGCTGCAGTCAAGAGACAGTGAGTTTAACTCCAATGCTGAATGATAAAAAGGTACCTACATCATTTTCAGGTTCACTTCAAGTTCATCAGGTATATGACCAGTTTCATATTGGCACAAAACCTGAGGGTTTAGGCCACAGAAGACTCTAAAGGCCATTCAAATTTCACTGCATTGCTTTCCTGGAACCAGAAATGCTAATCGACGTGCTGGCGGCTTTACAAATAATAATCTTAATTCCAACTGAATTAAGTACTTTCAAATTGTATTTGACTGTCCAATAAATCTGAGCTAATTCTTACACAGAAGCACTGCATTCTGCACTTCCCAGCATTGATCTTCCCAAGAAATCACATATATTGAGGAACCGAGAGGGAGTCCAGAACTGTTCTAGAGAGCCTGGGCAAATTCCAGGGCTGTATCAGTATCATTGTTATTCAAGCCTTTGCATTAGCTATAATATTGCAAATCCTTATTACCTTACATAACAGAGAGTGAAGAGTACTTTTGCATTTCTAAGTGAAGAAGAAGAAAGATCCTGTAAAAATCAGTAAAGCTCTTATCTGAGGTCTTTTGCAGGCCTTCCTGTGTCTTTAAGATTGTTCCTAACCAATTTTTTTCTGTAATTCTTTTTATTTATTTTGTGAAAATGGAGAAATCAGTTACTAATCTTACAGTATCTTTGTGAAGTCCTATTTGTACAGGCTTGAGGAACCACAATTTTCTTTCACTCAACACTCCTCTAAATCTTTAAGTATGTTTTCCAAACATGAACAATGTGAGGAAACTTCTTGTATGCATTCCTCAATTTTCATGTCTTTATGCTGCCAGACCCTCTCAAGGTAAGACTGATTTCAACCTTCTTTCATGTTCAAACTGAGCATATATTTATGAAAGATGAAAGCCAAACAAAATAATTCTCAGAAAACAGCAGCAAAATGCTGTGACACTTCACCTTTTCCATGGTCTCTATCCTTCCTAGGTTCAGCTGTAGGAAGCCTTGTTGCAGAAAAACAAAGTGGGCTAGTGTGGCTAGTCACAGGCGGCGAAGATTTTAAGAAGCTTTCTCCCAGTGGAGGCAGAGTTTGCGCCATTCGAACAAACTGTTCTGGTGACTTTTCCTTTTAGAAGATTAAAAAAAAAAACATATTGAGAAAAAGAGTAGAAGAATAAAATATAAGCAACCTCTCACACACAAGTAACGGTGGTATTTTCTTTTAGTGGATGATAGAGTGCTGTAACTTTGTATACAAAGCATAAACAAAATGTCTTTAAAATTTTAATTATTTATAGTCCTAAAAAGTGAAGAGTTATATAGCGGGATATTTTAGGTCGTTTCTACACAATAATCTCAAGCAGTCTTAAAATATAGACAAAGGAGAAAAATAACTGATTTATATTTAAAATGAAAATACTAGTGTCTTAAATAAACTGATAATCCACAACATCAATATATTTTTACAAAGTAAATGTGTTTCTGTGGTAGAGTTAGTTTTTAGACAGGTAAGTGAAATGATCCAACTCATTGTGCTCAAGGAAATCACATGGAATGTACAGGAGATAAAGGAGAAGAAACTACTATTCTAAGTAGTTACAGGATGTTTGGATCATTTCAAGCTGATTTTGAAACTTTCTCCTTGAGATTTTATAAACTATGAACTTGTTTAATATATTCAAGGACTCAGAGGGAACAACAAAGAGTCAGGCTCAATTTCTTTTTTTAAAATATTTCTAAGATATTTTAAAAATGCAAAGGAACAGCCTCTACATATTAGAATTAGAAAAACCCAACTCAAACCAACAAAATCTATTTAAGTCTTTTTTATAGAAAAAACAAGTAAAATCTGACTTATACCTACCTTTTACCTGCCTCAATTTTGGAACCAGGGTAGATATTAATCTTGGGTTTTACATATTAAAATTAAACATGTACTTTAAGGAGATATAATTATCTGCTGGGTATATACTTTAATTTTAGCTTTAAAAGTGATTTTGTTTCCCGAATAAGTGTGGCGACTCTACAAAGCTCAGAATTTACCCTCTCTCGACGTCGCATTCGTGCTGATGTTAGTTGTAAGGTGTTTGTTAGTAGTGATTCTCCACTCATTTTAGAGATAGTAGCAGTCAAATCGTTCTCAGATAAATCTTCTAAGAGTATTTCTTCAGATCCTTTAGCTCTTGGAGCAGCAAAAACTAGCATGTGACAACCACCACAAGCAACCTGCAGTGGCAAAAAGGTGTGATTACTTCATTTGCAAGTTTCAATATAAGGATCTCATTTTCTTAAAATCATCGCTAGGGGCTTAGATTATAAGGAAAAATATAATAATGATAATAATAATAATTATATCAAATTGCTGCAAATTTAACTAAAGTACTTAATTACATTTAGTAATGATTAGTGATCTATGTTCATTTCTTCTTACTTAAACACAATATATTTGTGTTGAACAGAACACAACATAAGTTTATCAAATTATTGATACAGAAGTAAGCAAAGATATTTCCACTGATTTTCAAGGGACTTGAGCTAATTATTTTGAGGCAAGTCAAATGTGGGCTTCCATGATGCAAACCTAGATATATTATCACATAATCCACAAAATTTAAAGCAAGTCCTACACTCTCCAACAGATAAAATATTACATAAACACCAGAGGTTTCATTTTTTAAAAGTTTAAAACCTTTACCACTTCTGATAAAATGACCTTCAACTCTAAGTCCAGTAAACAAACAGAAGTGATCAACAGATTATTGGCGCAAATTTTGCTCAATCCTGAGTTATGTTTGCATTTTTGATTCTGGCAATTCTATGACATTTATTTGTGAAACATCTCAAGAAACAGTTGAAAACAATGCCCTTCAAAGAAAGGAGTGTTTCTGCTTTTTCATCTCAGTTTGATTCAAAAAAGCAACTCCTCAAATTCTCTTAAAGTTTAAAAATATCCCACTGTATAAACAATTACTAAAATTAAAACAATTACACTGGTGTTTTCAGACCTGAAATTAATTTCCCTCTACTGCCAACAAGAGTACAAGATATTTAATTTTACAGGCTGCCAGAGCTCTATAAACCAAAACACTATAGTACAATTCTACTGAATAAAATTCTAAAAAGCAGTCCATATGTGTAGTCCAAGCCAAATACATTCTAAAATAAATGAATAGTGTGGTAAGCAAATAGAATTTCATTTTTCTTCCAATTTGTGTTTTCTACTAATTAAATGTTATATAAAGAAATAATTCTATAATGATATTTCAGCTTTCATTAATAACGTGTTTCATAAGGAGATAAAAGTCTGAGAAGCACAAACAAAAGTTTTACCAAAAGGACTGTGAAGCTCAAGAAATTATAGCACAAAGTGGGATCAAACTGATTTGTAAAACTCTCTTCTCCAAGGCCTAACTTGCCATGTCTCCCATCTCCAAAAGTAAACATGAGGCCATTCTCTGTATATGGAAAAAAAAGATATTATTAATAACAAAGATTCAAGACAAACCAGGACAAAATCACTACAAGCAAAGTAACAGGCCAAGCAAGTAAGGAATATTTCTCTACCAAAAGCAAAACCTGAAAAATTACTTTCAGATTTTCAACACATGAATATGATCAAAAAATACGTATCTTTTCAGGCAAAGTACTGTCTGAGAGTCTATATAATTTGTAAAAAAGCTATCAACAACAAAACAATGATTGAAATTGTATAGAAAAGCAAACCTTTCTATACAAGAACGCTTGTCAGTAAGGCAAAATTCTGAGGTTATAATTCCCCAGGAGATACCAAGTACAGAGCTAGGTATAGCATGGCTGTGAACCAGAAATTCCTGAGATCAAATATGTCTTCCTTCACTTAATCTTAAGAACTAGTAAGCTTGCCTACATTTTCGTCTAATGTTAATTTTATAAAGAAAGCCTTTACAGTACAACAGAAAGTCACTGGAAGCAGGTCTCAGAATTTTTCACTTACATACCTGCTATTACAGCAGTATGATTTTCTCCACATGTTATGTTACATATTTTATGCCTCCTCAAGTGTTTCACAGACTTTGGTAGTGAAGTTTCAAAAATAAAAGTACCATGTCCCAGCTGCCCATATTGTCCAAGTCCAAAAGTATACACATCTGTCTCTGAAAATGCACAGGCAAAGTTACAACAAATATGATGACATAGATATATTATAACCTGCTTTCTATTAGTCAAATGGAAGTCAAATGACATCAGCATCAAAAAAATAATGTTTTTTTTTTAATTACAAAATGTACGAAATGATCATTTGCATTTATCAATTAATAACAAAACAAAACAAAAAGAATCCAGGAAATTAAGCACTAAAATGTAAAACGAAAAGAATTTTGAATGGTTCAATATGCAATGTATTTTCTAACATAACTGCAAAATAATCAACCGATTGCAAACAAAAATCAAAAAAAATCTATGAAAGTTTACATACTGCAATTAGTTCAAGACCACAACATTTACAATTATGTGCATTTTCAAGTCAAATAGTCTCATCTTAATTTCTGGTTACCTGCACGTACAATGTATCATTCTAAATTTAACAGACAATACCTCCTTAAACCAATACTAATTTGAGTATAAAAAAAGACTGGAACAATAAAAGAACCAGTTTCAGTATTCTGTTCACCTACCAAATCAGTCTTGAATTAAAGACAGAATAATTGTGTTATCTTGTGACAGAATAATCGTCTTTCCACATTTATAATTGGACTGTTTAATGGACTGTATGTGCCAGGAAAAAGTAAGAGCTTCTCCAAAGCAATAAAGACTCTGGGTGTATCCAACTCCCGCACTCCATCACAACAAGGGAAGACTGTGAAGCTTGGAAATCTTGATGAGGTCATGTTGAAAAGAGAAATTCAAATACTATATTTTTTAAAAAAGGAGAAGTTTTATTAGTTTTATTCCCTGTCCCTTTTCCTTCTGCGTGTAGGCAACAAAGGAAAAGCAACAGAAGTACTATTTAAAGTATTTGAAAAATTGTTATGAAAACCAAGAAGGACTGGGAAGAAAAAAAAAATATTAACGTCAAGCAGAAAGAACGGAGACTTGGGAGCAATATGTCATTACATCCTTTTTATGAACATGGTGCAGACCATGCCTGCTGCTGCTCCACAGATGCCATCAGGTCAAAAACCTCACCACGTTCAAAAGCAAGAGAGAAATGGGCTTTCAAAATGAGATGTGTGGAACAACAATCTAAAGAGAATCTTCGCTTCTTGAGCACTACTTTGTTTTCATGGGAACAAGGTCGCTGGACTAGCAAAATAAGTTTCAGTACCACAAAAGCCGTTTATACTCTGTGACCAAACTGTCAAGAGCAGCCAAAAGCTGGAGAAATACCAAAAGCAAATTATATCCATTCCCTCAAACTAATCCTTCACCACTGTAAGGGAAAGAGAAAGCAGAGAGCAGACCAGATTCTAGATTACTACCATAGTACACTTCCTAATTTATATTGAACTTTCCGATTTCAAAGGAATATATTGTAACACTATGTATGCAAATGTTCTGTCTAGGAAAGGGTTTGCCCTTTCTCCCTCTTTTAAACTGTTCCATATTAAGATGTCATGAATTCACACCATAAAAAACCTCCAGTGCTCTCACATTGTTTCAGATTGTAGATGGTTGCTTTTTTACTAAATGTAATAGTAAAGCTCCCTCTGCTGGAAAATTCAATGCAAGAAAGCAACATCTCAGGATCTTTAAAAAGTAAAACAAGTAAAAAATTTTCAGTAACATTTAGACTTTCTGCATAAGAATCAAGAAACCACATCTGAAAGAGAGGAGCTTTCTCTAAGCAAACCAAAGCCTCATCTGCATTTTAGTAAATGACCTTCTCAGGACGGCTGATTCCATAAATTCAGTTTACAAGTACTGCATTTGTCTTAATATTTCTTTGGAAACTGGCAGATCTTGTAATTTTCAAATTATACAGCTTTATGACATTAACATAATTACTTTGAGTAAAGCTGGAGTTTTTTCATGTTCTCTTTAATCCTAGCTTGAAACATGCAATGCTTTTTTCATTTGTATTTAGAGAGTGATGTTCTCAAATGCTAACTTGAAAAGCATAGGAAATTATTTTCTTTCCTTTGTTTCTACTGAAAATGAAGAGAATGGCCCAATCCAAAACCAAGTCAGAGTGCCTTTAAAAGAACGCATTCTTCTACTGCCCCTATAGATCAGAGTCACCTAAATTTTGCTTCTCCTAAATTTGCTTGTTACTGAATTATCAAGGCACAAGAAGACACCTTGCAGCTTTCTTAAATGATTCACTACTCTGGTGCAGAAGTGAGGCCAAACCTCAGTAATAATGTCATTTAGCAGAAATTAGGTATTTGCTCCAATATGTCTTTATAAACAGATGGAAAGTCTATGGCAAAGCACTCTTACAGATTTAGTGATAAAATTGAAGAGGTGAATTTCATCATTCTGAACTTGAATTTGTAAATGAATTTGCAGATTAATTTGCCTACAGTATGGATCCAAAAGAGGATACAGCCCCACTGTCACATTCTTCTTACTGTCCTCAGTCCCAGTAAGGATATGGTTGGATGAGACAAATAAAACATACTGTGAGCAAAAGAGCTCATTCTCCCGATCTCTCCCTTCAGTCCCCACTTGCACTGTCTCTGCTGTCCACCTGGCTGTGCAGGTGAGCCAGCTCAGCTCCCTAAGCCAGGTTTTGGGGGTTTTATGCTTATACAGCTTCCTGTGGAATGGTCAAGACAGCACCAGAGCAGCAGAAGGGGAAAGACATACAGGCACAGCAGCGTGAGGGAAGCAGCACTTGAACGCATCAGTGAATCACGAGGGAGGCTCAGTGATATTAACAGCACCCAGATGAAACCAGACACAAGACCCATCTTGGCCTCAAGGAAGGAACTGCTGCCTCCACAGCAGCAGCCCATGAGAAGGGCCTTTGAAGGATGAAAAGAAATCGTATCAGAGCTTGCACAAAAGCCGATGGCTTCACTGTTCCAAGTGACCTCCGGCACCTGAGCACTAGGACCGTTTCCCCTTTACTTCCTACACTTTCTTTTTTTGAAAGAACAGGCTTATTTCCCTGTAATTGTGTATCTTTGACCTTGCAGGCATCTTCTGGGGTATATAATAGATCTGTAACTTCGGTGTCACTATAAATAAAACACATTGTCTCTATAAAGAAAATAGTTCTAAGCAAAAATCTACACAGCTTTCAGATTTTTTTTTAACACATGCTATCTGCTGAATGAATTGAGGGAGCTCCAAGATTTTTTCCAAGATTGATGCCTTTCTTGCTACATATTTAAGGCTTTATTAATAAAGTCAAAAATCCACAAAGAAAACCCAGAAACAGATAGGTAGTTCTCCACCCAGATTAATTGTACTTGAACATCTTTATCATCATCATCATCATCATAATAATCTTACTATTACTTTTATGTCAATGGGCTATTCATTCTTACTATAGCTTTATTTTCAAATAGCTTATGCTGAAAAATGTTACTGTAAAAATCGGCTGTCAACACAAGATTCAGTTTTACCAGAGCTAGTAATTGGATTTGAGGATTTCAGTATAAATACTATATCTAGATAATCCTATATAGTCTGAACAGTCAGTTCCGTCATGAAAAGTAGAGCTTTTTCATCCTTTTCATCCTCTTTCAAAAGGGTTTCTTGACTTTCTTTTCTTTCTAAAAGACCTTGAGACAGAAGATGAAAAATCCAACATTTTACGTTCTAACGCACTAATGTGCTGTATCGTTATGTCAAACGATCTGTTCTCGAAGGACTGCTTCACTTTTTCGTTTGAAGAGATACCTTTGTTTTCCCTCCTTTCAGAGGATAAAAGGAGGTAACATTTCTTTTTATAGACAGGATTATTCCCAAAGGATCTGTCATCATCTGAAAAAAAATGAAAGACATTAAGGCCACTCCCAATGATCTCTTTCTTCTTCTCCAATTTCTAGGTTCATGAGTTACTATTATTATACCTTTTAAAAAGCTTTACTGAAAAGGTACACAAATTGCAATTGCTGCTGTCCAATATTTATTTTGAAAGTGCTGACACCAAGAGCTTTCATTTTCAGTAGGAAGCATTTGCAAGCATTGTGGCTAGCGGATGCATTTTTTTTAGCCTCTGAGAGAAGTCATCTGGGATATGATCTTCTTGAACTGGCTGATATACTGTCATGAAATGAATAGGTTTGTGCTGCTACAGTGGAAAAAACCTGTTGCATGATAGATTTTTTAAATGCTTATTCTCTAGAGCAACTGCAAATATTAAAGGTAGAAGTAACAATAAGACTTGTAAAGAAGATGGCTTCCAATACTACATTCAACATTTCTAAAACCTTTTATCCTTAAAAAGTTTTTTTTCTGAATCATCACTCTCAAAATTTCATTTTTTTGAGTTTCAGAGGAAAAAAATGAAATTATTTTAAACTATACTTTCTACCATTTACTCTGATATTGCTAGAGAGGTTCCAAAGAGCAGCTCGATTTAATAAGCCAGATAACAGTGCTTCTTACCATACAAAATTGCCAATAGAATAGATAGTATAGTCATAAAAAAAGAAATCAAATGAGGTCCTTTAGAATAGACTAATCATGTATGTGAGTCAGGAAGAAAGTTGCCTCATAGTCAGTAAGATAACTGGATTATGCTTTCTTCTAATTTTATAAACCTTATGTAGAACTGATGAGAAGAAATGAGCCAAGATGTGCAAATTTCTCCATACGACATTTTCTCCTATTCTTTCCACAGGTTAAATGAGATAGACGAAACAGGTGAATATACAGTAGTCAGACACTCACTTCCTATTTTTTAAGACTGAAATGATACACCCTGAAAAAATAGAAAAGAGTATGAAAACTGCATCAGTATATACTGTGTTATGAAAGCCAAACAGCACTCATTTTCATGGAAGACGATGCACGAAATTCAGGATTTCTTCAGATTTGTACTACATTCTTAATTTGGGAAAAATAAGCTTAAAAGAGGTATAAATGCTTCTGCTCCTCTTTAAAGAGACATTCCTCATCAGAAGTCTCAATTTATCATCCTGCCACTTCATCTTAAGATGCAAAATACACTTTAGTAGTGATTTCAGGTTAAGTTTCTAGTGCAAAGCCTGTATGTATGCTACACTCACTTTTTAAATGATCACAGTGTCCAAATTTATCTCTTTTCCCAAATTTTGTCACAAAAAAATCAGTACATCAGTACTCCTGATGAAAATCTTCCACTTGAGACAGTATTTCCATTACTATCTACTCTCCTGTTCTCAGTGTCTTAGGCAGAGGTTCACAGCTGTAGGGTACTTAATAATAGTTGAATTACAATAAAATCATCTATCTGACCTATCACTCTTCTAACAACAACTATTCATCTTTAGAAATATTTGGTTGAGAGGATACTGGTTTCCTCTTCTTTTGATTCAACTGAATCTTCTGGCACTCAATACCTTGACCATCAACGGCCAACTGAGCCAGCACTGAACTTTCTATTTGCCTTCTACTACAAAATCTATTTCCATAGGAAAGGAAATTTTACATACTAAGCCACTGACTTACTATGGTGTTTTCTTCACTGCATTTGTATTTTGGCATTTATATTTTGCCTCTCTGTTCTAGCTCTTGTACAGATTTCATTATAATAATGATGTCACCCAGGTCTACATCTTCCTACATCGTCTCTGTAACAGTAAGTCGTTATAATGAAATTTTATCACATTCACATACCATTAAAACAAAGTATGTATTAGTTGGCTTCAGACTTATGATTAAAAAAATAATCAATAATTATAATCAAATCCTTTCTGCAGAACTTCACTTTATAACCCATAAAACAATGCTATGATAGACACATTTTCTGCCCCCAAATTTATGGTAATTTTTGTCCTAATAATGATAATCTGATTTCATGTAAAGAAATTTATTCTATGACAGTGAATACTGTCACAGCAAGACAATATGTTGGTGGAAGAAGAGAGACAAAGGCATTGAAATGTAGACAAATGTTTGCATTATTTCCTCAATTGGCTACTGTTACTGCCTCTTCACAAAGAATTCGCAAAGGAATTTTAACCGACCCAGAATCTTGCAGCTTGACTCATCATTACACATAACTTTTCCCAGCACATCACTTTCACCTTTACTCTGTCAAGTGGTGCGCAGTACAATAACACATCATATTACTTACAGTCTTCCTCAGATTTTCACTTTACATTTTAGAAATTTAGGTTACGTAAGCTTGAATGTGTGCCAGCAGATGGACAAGAGATGACTATCTAGCATTTTCAAGATACAGATTTAAGAACTGATATCTATACATTGTACTTGTTTTTATAGCTTTTGCATTTTGGTAGGAGATTAATTACAGGCGTATTATGCAACTGAAATTTATTACAAGCCAAAGCTGATATTTTTTTAAACCATCTATGGGCAAAGTCAGACTTCCCTTTCCTACTTTCTATACTACTATTATTCAGGATAGAACTTGTGGAAATAAACATCTAGCAATGTTTTGCATATATCTCTATAAAAAGCTAATTTACCATTGGCACACAAATTAATAGTACAGTAATAAACACCATCTTCCAGGTACTACACATACAACCCTGCGAACTAAGATGCAATAGCTGTATTTGCTGGATTTTATAACTTATATGACATTTTGAATGCCTACATCTGTACTAGTTTTATATGTAGGCTAAAGATTCTGCTCAAAATCACAGGTAAATTCTGTATCCCAATGAGAGCTGTTTAATCCATTTGGGCAACCAGTAGATTGTGCGTCTCCATCACTTTTAACAGACAGATACTTGAAACGTGAATTCCTAAATACCTTCCTAAATATTCAAGGTCATTTAAATTTACTACAGAATAGAAGCTTTCCTCTAAAATTCGCTCCCTTGCACCAATACCACTTTCAAGCTCCTTAGAGAAAAGAAACGTCAATCAGTGTTGCACCAGGAGCATGTTGGCTTGTTACAATTGCAGTAAGTAAGGCACTCAGAGAGTCTGTAAAGTATCTATTAAAATGCTATTTATTGGAGTGAAGACTAAAAAGAAAAAAAAAGACAGTATGAATAATCTTATATCCCTTTGGATGCTGGGAATCCTGAGCTGTGTGGAACTGAACAGGTCTCCCACGCAGGTCCCACCCATGGAAGGTTATCCCTTTTTGGTCATTTGAGCTTTTGATTTTCTTACAAGCAAAATAACCCTATTCATCATTTGTACTGTCAAATAAAAAGGACACTCATGTGGGAACTTGATAACTGAAGTTTTAGATAAAGGTAAGGACACACAGGTGGTGTAACCACTGGTGGTACCAAGCAGGAGTTGCCTGAAAGCTCCTCTGCTACAATTAGCTGGCGAAGTTTATCCTGCAGCAATGGGATATGCACAGAATACGCCCGAACACTAAACTATATGTGCAGCACAGCACAGTACAGCACAGCATAGGCCTGCACTTAGGTCAATGGTTACAAGGATTTCTAACTCCCTGATGTACAACAGCTGTCCAGTTAGGATCACTACAGCATCTTACATTTCAGTGGGATGTGAATTCTTTAAAGTAAATTGAGTTTACTGACTAAGTTATAGAGCTGTAAAAAAAAGCCAGTTAAATTGCATACCTGTCAGCACCACTGTGTGTTCTCCACCACAAGCCACCTTATTAACCTTCTCCATAATTCCAAATACAGGTTGTGGGACTCTATTGTTCTTCAGCTGTTCAGGCAGTAATCCCAGTTTCCCATTGTCAGGTTCTCCAAAAGTATAGAGCTCACCATCTCCTGTAAAAATACAGAACAGAGCAGGAATTCCAGCATGTGCTCAGAAGCAAGGCTGGGTTGTCAAAACTGCTGCAGCCACAAATCAGCAAAATAAATAAGTGTATGAACATTATGGAACAACTGAATATATTTGTATAATGTCCAAACATCTGTGCAAAGCAGTCTGCTTTAATAGGACAAGAAGGGGCTAAATTTTAGCTGTCTCCAAGATGAGGACCACAAAACTTAGCCTGGAAGGAATCTAGCCAAGGGAAAACCAAAACCACATACATCCTGCTTCTGAGAGGTTATCTTTACAGATCTCTTCCTCTAACTTCTTTCTGATCTGCTACATAATCATACAAGAAGACTCTTCTCATTCACACGGACTTTTTAAGAACCTAGTTCAAAAACTATTCAATCCCAAATCTGGATAAATAATTTTACTTTCAAGGTCGCTTTGGTTTATTTTTCCAATCACCCCCTTTGCCTTTTTACTGCTATGTAAGTCTGAATTACCATTCAGGACAGCATTGTGTAGATCCTTCTCCCATAGTTAAAAACAAAAAATGTAAATTGTAATTTCCATTGCTATATTTATAATTTAACTATGTTAACCTACATCTTTTGTATTTATCTATATTTTACATTTATCTACATCTTTTATTTATAATTTATCTACATCTATATTACTAATTTCCATGCTAAGCAGTTCTCAATTATTGTAGTAGATCAGAGTGAGGTTTAGGTAGAAAATGCTTCCTTCCTGCCAGGAAAGCTTCAAGTTAATAGCTGTGTGTTTTCTCCACTCCTGAAAAAGATTACCTGTGGAACAGTGTCCTCATAGTGAATTATGACACGCAATCAGAATTTAGAATTACTTATCAAAACAAATCATTATATAGTATGCAAGAAAAAAATCTAGGTTTTAATCCCAGTTGGATATAACAAAGCACAGGGATAAACCAAACTCTCACAGGGAACTAGTGGAAGATAAAGTAAAGTTGAAAGTAGTGTAGGAGCTGCCTGCTAAAGGCAGTTCCAAGAGATGGCTACAGTTACATAACCAACATAATAGCAAACCCTAGGCGTATACTCCCTTATTAAAGCTCAGTCATCAGAAGCACCCATCTCCAATATTTTTGGAAACATGCAGATTTGTACTGCGGTACAAAATGTACTTTTATTTTCAAAGGGATACATTTAGTGTTCACAAATTTACTTTTACAGCATTTAAAGACATTGCTATTGCATGATGCACAAGTATCTGAGAGACTCTTATTTGAAAGCTATGGATTCCTTGCCAACATGAAAGTTGGGTTAATCTTAGTAATGCTGGTCTTTCCCCAAAGACAATGAAAACAGATGAGCTCAAAGAAAGTTTCAAACCTTAAGCCTTATTTAGGTATTCAGAACCAACCACCAGAGAAGTCCAGCCCTCTCTCCATTGAACATAGGCAGAGTATAAGAAAACAAGCTTATTTACTAGTTTTATATTAGCTTGTGAATATTCCTCTATTTGACTAACCGCTAAATTTGTTGCTTTTCCATGCATTTTGTCAGCCACAACTTAAAACTTGGGAATTTAAGGACAATGGTAATAACTTAAAAAAAGCCTATATAGAAATAGGAAGAGCTAAGAGTAAACCTATGAATAAAAATGTAAGGTAGAAAAAATGAAGCTATATATGCATTCTAAACAGCAAATGAGATTAGTCAAATCATTAAAACCAAGTTAATAAAAATTGAAAGATACAATTAAAAATTAACTGAAGTTTACTAAAACTTGAGCATAACAGGCCAAGACAGGAAAGGAAATTTATCTTTTTGAAATTTTAATTCCGATTATAAGAAATTCCAAACTGGTGTTAGTAAGAAACATGTCAATTTTAATGAATCTGTCTGAGCTTTACGCTGGCAATACACTCATTTAAAATTTCCTTTTGCATGAATAAAAACTAAGCAAGAACTTCAAGTTGCAAAACTGCATCTTCATTTTTTTGTAATTATGGGACAACTAGTTAGTAATACATTTATATTTAAGTAATCTGATAAATCCAAGAGATAAACTAGATTCAAAATATTTTTCCTGGAAAACTCTTTGGCCAGTGATATTTTTTCTTTGTGGCATTTCGCTCTTAATTACTTTGTAATACAGAGTGACTACAGCAGTGGGTGCATAGAATAGAGCAGCGCAGACCACAGTTGCCAGGACCATCCATCAGAAAGGCTTTGATTCATTCTGAAAACTCTTAAACTGTTACGTATTTTAATAAAGCAGCGCTCCTCCTCCCATCCTCTCAGAGGAAGTAATTCTGGAGCAGTCATGCTTATCTGTGAAGTATGCTACCTCTGGTATTGACAGTCCACAATGAGCGAAAAAAAAATTGTCTAAATAATGATCTATTTTCTTCAAAGGAATCCTGAGGATAAGTTTTCAGTGAATTTTAACTATAGTGAGAATCTGAACTATGTCTCCCATTTTATGGAAAAGTTCATTCAGGACAAAAAGAAAAGAGAGATCATGCATTTTTTAAGATACCTCAGCTGCAAATCTATTTAAATATATACATTCATTGATTAACTTGAAAATTCTGAAAAAAAGATGTATGACAAACTGAAAGAGCAAAAACTGTAAAAAGGACTTTTCCTTATAAAAACCAAATTCCCACTTTAAATGGAAAATGGGTCCTAAGCCTTAACATAAAGTTGCAACTTGGCACTCCCACCAAAGATTTAGAACTTAAATTGATGGCACAACATTTATCTGTAAATCTTACAAGACCAAATAAATTTAGCCTCTGCCTTAGTAAAAGAACCCCCAGAGTTTTATATACAGTTTCTGTCCTTTCCAAGATCACTTCTGCCTCTCAAAACAGCACAGATTCTTGAAGTACCACACGCCTCAGCCACTAAGGCTAGCAACTGAACTGTCTTTACTGAAAGCTCTAACTACACAGAGAGGCAATCAGGGAAAGACAATAATACAATCTTACCAAATGTCAAGCTTCCTGCAGTGTTTCACAGGGCTCAGGCTATTAAGAGTAGCCACCCACATCTATTCACAGAGCTACATTCTCATCAGCAAGACAATGGAACAGGATAGCAGCTCTATTTCCCAACTATCATCATCAGAAGTGTAACCCCATCCTCCCAGATGTCCCTATTTTTCCTGTCATTCTGACATTTTCTCTCCTGCACACACAAACTACACCAATAATATTATAGCACTTTATTTACCTGAGTGTATCTGTGCAGAAATACCTTTGTTGCATTCTTCTACACTTCTAAGAGGTGTTTTGCAGTAATTTCAATCAGTCTGTTTTTTTAAGAAACCGCACATTCTCTCAGCTGTAGAAAATTATATTTTGTTTAATTTCTAACTATGGGCTGTCTTTAGGCTTCTCTGTTCAGTTTGACTTTCTGTTTTAATTCTCTTACACCTATATGCCAAAATACGCTGAACAGGCTGATACTTTGCAGTTATTTGCAGCAGCAACAATTCTCCATTCTACACCAGTAGTTCAATTAAAATAAAGATCATCAACTGCAATGTGAGGCTTTCTGTAATCAAAACATTCCATTGGCAAAAAGACATTTTATTAGAGATTCTAAGGGAAAAGAAAGAAAAAAAAATTCAAGAAAAAGAACCCTGTGTTTTTTGGAAGGTAAATATAGTTTCAGTACTCTGGGTTCTCCCATATATTTTCAGAAACAAGCTGATAAACCCCTAAAAGCACTTGCGAGTTAACTACTTACGCAGTTCTCTGAAGAGACCAGCACTTCTTTTTAAAAACTACTGCATTGCATATATTAATCCAATCACAATCTAATTAATAGGATTAGAGATTCAAATGGGTAAGCTTCCACTGACTTCCCAAACTAATCAAGTTTATTACATTTTTTCATCTTAATAAGCCAGCTAACAAAGATAAACCCATTTATTAAAGCAATTTTTGAATACATTACACATCCCTTAAAGGCAAATAGTAGTCTAAAGACTATGAAGAACCGCTATCAAGCACAAAAACAATCAAGTCAAACCCAGATAAATTTTGAGTGCAGTATGTGCGCAGTGTATACGCATTTTAAGGACATTCTGTTCATAACAGAACCTTGTTATTTCATTTTCTCTTCTCATATGAATCATATTCTCACGAGTTGAACTTCTCCCAGCATGGTACACTTTCTGTACCACTAAACATTAGGTCACAGGAGTGTGTCAAGGAAATGGGTAAGAAAATATAAAACTATCTTTGCTCCTCAAAAGGCAAATGTGCATGCTGCAGATAAGAGATGATGTTAAGACCTGGTTTGTGGCAAATGAGGGCAGCAGACAAAAGAATTGGATCCTTCTATGTTCACTTTAATAAATAAATAATTCTAAAAAGAGAAGTATTTATTCAAGACCAAATTGGTTGAAACCACCTTAAACGCTGAAATTCTCAGCATGGAAGTGTTTGCAGAATAGATTATGTTTAACACTGGTCCTTAAAAATAATGACCAAGTACATTAAAAAATGGAATTCAAGGAAACCAAAAAGTTGTCTATGAAAAGATACCTTCTCAGTAAGAATTTATGTTGACCTCGCTTATAGTAACAGTTCAGGCGGGGAGAACACCAGAAGAGGTCTAATATACTCAATTCCTTTCTGGCTCCATGAATGTAGTTCTGCTGTAGACACCAGAGTAGTGGCTAGGTGCATCGGATTTCCTGCTCTCCATCTCCTCCAGTGGATAAATACGCTATATATGTTTGCCAAGCTTAATGCTTTCTGAAAAATCGTCCTCCTTGAGTGAGTGTGGTGCGAGACTAACCAAGGAAAGATTTGTATATGGACTCAAAATCATCGCTACACTTTCAGCTCTTTTTTTCAGTTGCTTTGTTTGAGATATACCTCTAATATGGGGACCTTATCTGCAAAAAGAAAGGAAAGGAAACACATACCAGAAAAAAGTCCTAAAGAGGGCTGGAAACTATAAACTAAAAAATTCTTTACAGTCAAATTCTTTGAAGAATGCAAAGATAGAGGAAAAGGGACCACACTATCACCTTTCAAATATGAAGTGAGTAACCAGGTTGGGTTCTTAATTTGCACATGGAAATGAGCTAGCTGGCCATTGCCTGTGCTTGTGGCTAGTCTAAACTTCAGAAGTGGTTACTATTAAAAAAAATTCAGGATATATTCTGTTCTTCTATGCTACAACTACTTTTTGCATCAGCGGGCCCCGTGTATACATGGTAGGATACAAGTTACTGGTGTTTAATAGTTGCATTCTACAAAAGGCATTCTAAAAAGCAAAAGTAAGAAATTTGACAAATCATCTTTTGGAAGTACTAGATTTGAGAAACTTCAGGGGTGAGAGAAGGATTGTAGAACTGATGTACAAACTCAGATGACTGAATGCTGTACAATTTCCACAAAACATGCTTTTAGCTACTAAAGCTTTGCATCAAGATTTCACTTTACTTTTCATTGATATTGCACTTGGTTTTATGGTAGTTAAACAATTTAAAGACAAATGCCTACTAGAAAATCTTTTCTAAAACCATCTGTCTCTAACAAATTCAGTTTCAAAAAAAAAGGCAGGAATCCATACTTCTTCACTTTTTCTCTCGATAGTCTCTTATTAATGAACATCCAGCCCTGGAGAGGGCACTCTGTGACCACACTATGTATTATGGTATCCTCTTTAACCACCTTTTAGTTTTAGCCCAGATATGCTTGTGGTTAAACAGTTTGCTTAGCCAGTATACGCCTTATGTCAAACAAATATATTAAGAAAGGAAATTACTCGGTGCTATGCTCATCCATTCAGCCTGGCAACATGTATCAAGTCCCACATCCTGCAATTCTGTTTTATTATTAAAGAAAGTATATTAGTTGATGCTTTGTTATGAACAAGTCATGTTTAAAAGGCCAAAATGTAGTAATTCTCTAACATTCTAATAACTGCTAAGTTACATACTTCAAGACATAATTCAATGATTAACTGGGGGAAAAAAACTATCCCTGTAATAGGAATATTTCAAATATTCCACAATTATCTGGTTTGCTATGTTCTGCCACCCCTCAGAGGCAGAATACTAAGGATGTCCATCATTGTTCTGAGGCAGTCTATCAAGTCTTACAGGCAAGTGTTTTCTATAAGTGAAAAAAGAATCCTAGTAATACTAAAATAATCACCTTTTTTAAGCAAAATCTTTTAACAGCATGGTGCCTTGACTTTCTTCCTAACTAGGCTGTAAGAAAAATTAGGCAACAACATTTTTACTCAAACAAACTCAGCTTGCAGAACTTCCAAATTCACAGAATCACAAAATGACCTGAGTTGGAAGGGACTCAGAATAATCCTCGAGTCCATCTCCTAAAAATCAGTTCTGCGCCGCCCGGGAATCGAACCCGAGTCGCAAGAATGGGAATCTTGCATGATACCACTACACCAGCGGCGCAGCTAATACATAATTGAATGGGTAACTCCATAGCTAAAACAATGTGTGACTATGGTGCACTTAGATTAAACACGTAAACTTTAGTTTTATACACTGTCTGGATACACACTAACACTACTGCAACGGAAAATCAATTTAGTAAAAGTACCTGGATGTCCAACATTACATTTCTGTGGTAGTTGAAGTATCAGTCAAATAAAACTATCAGCAAGGGCCCTTAGGAAAAAAATAAAAAAAATATTTCTCCTTTCACCTGGAAAGAAGCCATCCAAGTGTCAGTAGTTCAAATGAGATAGACTAAAGCCCAATTTGTACGGGATTTGCAGGTATTCAGGCTGAAAATTATGATTTCCCATCTCACACCCAGGCCTGTTTAAATAGTAAGGGTGATATCACAGGTGATAACTAGTTTATCTTCTTATTAATATTTTAAGAGTCTCCATTTCTCTTACACAGCTGCTAACCAAATACTTTTTTCTCACCCCCTCCATTAGAAGTTTCCACTTCCTTAGAGCACCTGTCACGCTGTTCTCTCCTGGCTCCTAAATGCTTGTCCTCAGCTGCTCTTCTAATGAGAGCTTTTGTCACATGCCACAGCAATCTTGTCAGAGTTTCAGCTCTTGGCTCTAAGGCAGAAACACACACCTTCTTATTGTATCCTTGAAGTAAGGATACTTTTTTCCCATTTATTTTGAGTTCAGAAAGCTGTAAATTTCCTAACAAGTGCTGAGCTCCTGATCAGTCAAAAACACTTCATTCATTTCCTGTAATAAACCATCTGTAATGACAGTTGCACACTACCAGCATAACACCTAATTCGCATTTGTCCACCATAGGAAGCTCTCATTCAGTTAAAAGTATATTCTCAGAGACCTACATAGATATTGCTTGTGGAAAACAAACATTTATCAAGTAACTTGAGAAAATAATCTGATGGAATAGCTCCTGGGTACCCATTAACAGTTTTACAATCAAAACTATTGATCCTTTGAAATCTTTCATTACTCTGAGGGGAATAAACTGTACAGCTTAATAAAGTAAATCTACATGGCTGAGAGGAATTCATGGCTGCTCATATATATCATCATCTGTGCTGATGGATAAATTCGCCCATATTAGTACTACTAAAAAATGAGTGGCATCATCACTTGGAAACCAACAAAGAGGCGGGAAGTGAGGGGTGGAAAGCAACAGAAAGATGGGTTGGTTTGGAGATCAGATACCACCTCACTGTAGGATATGCTTCTCCTCATATCATATACTGTCTGTTTAACTGACTTCAAAATTTAAAATTTAAGACATAACACCAAACTTTGACAACAATCTTGCACCGTTAGAAAATGAGATTAATTTTTTCTCAAAACATACTAGGTCCATTCAATATCTATATTTCTAGAGATGATGAAGATGATTATTTGATCATCATGAAAAAATGAAGATTCTCAAGAAAAGCTGGATTATTGAAAGCATAATATTAATCCGTAACATTTTTCATAACCTTTATGGAAATACAACTGTGGCAAGATAGTAATTTGTTCTACAACAATGTAAAAATGCAGAAAGTTAACGGCATTTTTTTTCTCACAGTATTGCCAATTCAACAATAATTTACAACTATATGGTAGATTATATACAAGTTTCCCAAAGAAATTAATTAAGACCACATTTTAGAGAGCCTGTGTCTGGTAAAATCTCCCAATGTAATGCAAAACTATATAGATGACTTTCTGCCATATGGCAGTCGTTAACAACTATGGAATATCTAGTTTTAAAAGTAATGAATTCCTCATTAGCTATCTTTACAAAGACATTTACATTTGAGAACCACTGACTTGTCTCCACTAACCGCTATTCCCGTTCTCTTACCAGTTATCAAGGCAGAGTGGTAATATCCACAGGATACAGAAGAAACAGGTTTTCCAACATCCACTTGACAAGGGACACTGACACAGGCTTCATTAGCCAAGCCAATCTGACCTTCTGAATTGTCACCCCACACAAAAAGCTGCCCATCCTCTAAAAACAAGACACAGATAGTTAACAGATGTAAAAGCCAAACTACTAAAAAGTTAATCTAGCCATTTAAAAGCACTTCATAAACTCTGAGTATGATACTACTAAATGTCATGATCTCAGGGACATAAAATGGTATTTAACACAAGATAGTAAAACAGTCTGAGGTAAGAGGGTATCCCATAAGATTTTCAAAAGTGTCATCAACTGATGTTAGACTATAAATATCAGCAGGAAAAGTACTATGTAAAAACATTCCTTCAAAAAGAGGAAGACTGACTGTATAAGACGATTCAGTTGCCAGAGTTGAGTGTGAAAATATTAACAGTGAATTTAAGGCACGTCTCTTCTCATTTGTAGTAGCAAGTCACCACTTTCTCATTCTTCTGAACGGATTCTCTGTTCTGACTTTGGTACACTTCCCACTTATTCCTCCCATATCTTTCAGTTCTCTTCACAGGTGATTATATTGCCCAGATTCATTTTGTTTCCCTTCAACTATCACAACAGCTTTTCCAGGTTTATTGAGACCGGGCCTTTGCTGACACAAAGACTAATGGTAGCAGTAAAGAAACCAAAAAAGGTGGTGAACAACATGAAGAGGTGAGGTTGTCTCTCTGTGTATTTCTTACTGGTGGGAAATAAGTTGTGAGTAAAAAACCATACGACTGATAGTGCTACTGAGATGCTGTTGGGAAATAAAATAATTCAAAGTTAACTTACAAATCTCAGGAGAATGTTAGCAAATGTCACAAAAGGTACAAACCAGATGAGTAGGCCAGCACCTCTCTCAAACACTCTTCTGCACTCTGTCACATCATGAAATGACAGCCCCAATAACTTTACCTAAACATGCACAGGAGCATCTGCTTTACAGCAAAACTTAAGAAATTGCATTATATGGTAATAAAGAACCACCCATCCACTGACTGAATGTATTATAACTGTGTAGACCTCCAACACATCGCAATTGTATAATTTTGCTATCAAAGAAATAGGCTATAGGTTAGGCCTCTTCTCAGAATTAGTGACAACGCTGTGCAGCCTGTACCAGTAGACCAAAACAGTCTCAGTAAGAAGCGGAATTAGAGAAACTTAGTTCTCTTATGGTTCATGTTTTGTAGCTGGCTTCCCTGGATATGAAATGAAGATTTTTACCACTTTGAGGGTATTAATATTTCCCCTCCTTTGTAAGGATATCTGCTAAACCAGTACAGACTGAGCTCCCATTGCAGGCCATCGCTCACGGAAAAGGTCTACTTTCACAAAAATTGTAGGAAGTTAATGAGACTGCCATCCCTTACCAGGATATGTTGAAATAGGCAATTGGCTATCAAAAAAATGGCTATGTTTATGAGGGAAAAAAGACAGGGAGGCACAGAAAATACACCCACATATGGAGACAGAACGCTGGAACAAACGCAATAAATGGAACACCAGGCTAGACACATATATAAATAGATCTTATTAGCAGTTTCTCTTACCAGTTACTGCTGCTGAGGTGTATGATCCAGCTGCTAGCTGTTTGATCTTGTGCTGGCTGGTAAAAAACCTAATTAAATGAAATGTTGTCCTTTCCTCTGTGTCACCTAATCCCAACTGACCTTCACTGTTACCTCCAGCAGCATATACATTTCCTTTTTCTGCATACAGAAAAGCACATGTAACACACAGAATGAAGACATTCTCATCAGTGGTAAAAAGTCAGAGAAACTGCAGCAAGTAATTTAATTTTCTATGTGAAAACATCTCAGAAAAGTTGGGGTCTACTGCCCTGAAATATCCTCGAGTTGACACTAGCAATTTCTGGTTTAGGTAGCAAGGAGCCTTTCCTGCACGTTTGGATGAGAACTTTCTAAAGACTTTAAACGTACTTAGACTGACTGCATTTCAAACCATTCTGGAGACTGATCTAAAAAATATACATAATTTGAAGTTCTGCAAGAGTTCTGAGAAAACGACTACGAGTAGCCCTGGTGGCCAGAAAAAACTTTGTCAGATAATTATGATGAAGCAGGAAAAAAATGGTGACTGACATCACAGCCAAGAAAAATGAGGTTGTATTAGTCAGTAAATTAAAGAAATGCATAATTTGATAGTTTTGAGTATTGTGAATGAAATATATTTTCACTTAGGTTTCTATCAGAAATATTTTACTCAATTTAATATTTAAATCACTCAATTAACTAGATTTTTATTTTTGTTTAAATTATAAAATTGAACTTAAATCTGATGACTTATATCTTCAACTTAAGAGAATTTTCAGATTTATATTTTTAATTGTAGTATATTTTATGTCTAAAGTGCTCATCTATGATGAAAAAGATAAGGCCCATTAATGACAAAAATCCAGGCTCAAACGTGAAAAGCATCTGACATACAATTTATAAATGGTCCTTGCTATATAAATGGCCACAAATTATCAAGCCAGTGTGTATACTAAAAAGTGACTAATATTTACCCCCTGCAGTCTTGCATACTCAACTGGTATTAAAACGGTCTGTATTATTCTAACAGTCTTATTTACAGTGCTCAGTTTCTATGTATGTAAACTCCCTAATAATAAACCCTCTTTATAACATTACTGTAAGCTAAAGGATTGCAACCACAAAGATGACTATTCCATTACATAGATTTTAGATGCGTGACAAGAATTTGCATCAATTCTTTCCTATTGTCTCTCTAAAAATTTGTTTAGTTTAAATTTATATTTTATTTATAACTCAATGAAGCAACTTGTCGTTGAGATAGCAGACTACCTTGCCTAACCAAAATGCAATGAAATTTGAAGACTTGAAAACATTCAATTCCATTATATTTACTCAAACACATAACTTCACACTAATACAGATAAATGACTTATCAAAGGCAAATCTGAGTACAGATACATAAAAAATAATAACCTACCTTTAAAGAGCATAAATGAAATATTGATAATTGTTAACCACACCGCAAATGCCAGCAAGTAATTTTTTCATCTTTCTATGGCTAGCAAACTCCTCTATAATATTATTTTATAAATGCATTGGCTCAGAATAAATTAAGCATTCAGAGAATTGGATACCAAACCCTCAAATTTTGACAACCTTATTTTCCTTCATTTTTCCTTCCTCAACACTCCTGTGATTCCTAATGTAATTTTCTATGAAAACAAATGAAGATATCTATCTTTAACATGTATATAATATAGGTTACATACCTGTGTAAACTAAAGTGTGGTTTCTTCCACAAACAGCAAGTTTTGTTTTCTCTGGTTTTAAAGCTATGAATTAAAGTCAGAGGGAGGGGGGAAAGTTATAAACGGTCTGATAGCTGGTTCAACAACAAAATGTTCTGTGCTCTAGAGGGAGCTCTGATTTTTTCTTATTTTTACCAACAGAATGATTACAAGATTCATTGCTCATCTGAACCTAGCATATTACTTATTAAATCAGGAATCACTCAAGACAGGAAAACAGATATAGACCTTAAAAATGTATAGCTGACTCTCAGGTTAGCTTGATGATGGCTATTTCATCCCAATGCCACATTCGCCAGAATTTACCATTTATGGGATAAGCATCAAATAGTTTATCAAGTGGCAGGACCAAATGCATGCTTAGAGCTGTCCTCAGTTGTCATTAACAGTGCTATTCTTAACTCACTCTTATGCTTTTCCCACTATCTTAAATCTTTAAAATCATACTGTTCTTCTGTGTTATCATCCCTATCTTCCTTTGTTACGCACAGCTACTTTTTTTGCTAGATTCTTGCTCTGTGCTCCTATTAATCTCCAAACTCAATTGCTAAGGACAGTCCTATCTGGACTAGTGCCTAAAATAATAGATTTTGCATACACCATCCTGTCTCAATTGCAGCTCAATTACCACCTACCCATTGTATGTACTTCTCTGCAGTCTGATCACTGGGAAAGGCTTGGAATTTATGTGAAAGGAGTCAGGAGTTATTTTGATGGGAAAGTGAGAATATAGAGGTGCCTTTTCTCCCATGGCAAGTGCAGTCCAGAAACAAAGAGGAAAAAATGGCTGTGACTTTTCCATCCTCTCTCCAATTACTGATTGTTGCCAGCAATTTATGTTCTCTTAGCCATGTTCCCATGCCCTATACACTGCTCTTAAAACAGCCTTATTTTTACATAATGTATCTTTAATTGCTTTTCCACTGCACTAGTCCATGACAAAGCCAACAACCATCATCCCTTTCACAAACCTTTTTTTAGTCTTTCCAACTATAACTTTCACTAGCTCCATAACATTCAGACTAATGTCCCTTCCACCTTCTACCAAGTCACTGAGTAAATCTATTTACTTAAGCATGAACTCTCTCTGGTCTATCACAGAAACACAAACACAAATTGTCAAAATTCAAGTACCTCCCTATCCTATCTCACATGTACCACTACCACCAGGCTGGAACTATAACACTTCCAACGTTTGCTTCTTCCCACAATCTTTATTTCCTGCTTTATATCCCATAACTCGGCCTCTAGCTTAAGAGATGACCTCAATCATCTCTTCAGAAGCCTGTGCTCCCTAATCTTTCTCCCACTTTGACTAGTCAATCGTATTTGATGAGTCATGCAATATTTACAATGTTGCTGGCAATTTTTCATAAGCAATTTCATCAGTCTCTAGTCAAGCCTTAGGAGATATTTTCTCAGAAAACATGCAGCCACAACCATTTGTCCCCAAGCAGAAAGTGAAATGTGTTCCTGCAACCCCATTCCCAAAACCAAGTGAGGACTGAAGTGTTACGAGAAAAACTCCAGGACCTTCTCCTACTGCCTAGAGAAGAAAGATTCCCTCCTTGTGACTTTTTTCAAAGGATGCCAGATCTGGTTTGAATTGCTGTCATCTCTCCTTCATCTTTTATTCTCCATTGCAATTTGACAGTAAAAACAAAACGTGACACCCAATCCATTTAAGCCAAGGTAAGATTCAATCTCTCACATGGCTGACAGAAGATGGGAACCTGAGAGTAGCTGCATTCTCCCTCTGAAGCGAAATAGAGAGAGGAGCAGATAAAGGACAGTAGAATAAACTAAATTAGGAAGAAAGAAGTTTGAACAAGCAGGGTAATTTGTTTTTAACAATAAGCTAACAGATCGATTCGCTGGCAGAAAGGACAAGGATAAACATTTAATGGTGAAAAGAAATGCATTAATGGGATAGATCTGACTTGACATAAGTAAGGGGACAGGGAAGAAGTATTGACTTAGTTTTGTTTGACTAAAACAAAACTGGCTAAGAAAGATCAAGAAGATAACAGTGCAATGAAAACACATTGTACAACACATGAAAGAATACAGGCACTTATTTTACTGCTTCATACAAATATATTTACATTTATGCCTCCTCAGGCATTTTCTGTACTTGCTAAAAATGTAGCAATACTTGTAGAAAGTCTCGATAGATTTTTTCATTTATAAAGGTGGTAATACAAAACTGATACAAAGATTGCATGGTGCTGTCGGAACTCTGATTTCTAAAGCACAGACAACACTGCAGAGACCAAGCATCCGATTAGTGTCTTTGTGGTCACAATGAAGATGTGGTTTGTCAGAGAAGGCAAATATTACAGAAAATGAAAGCCCTCAAAAGAGACGGGATTCTATGTATCTGAAGTAATCTTCAGATGCAAAAGGACACAGAATCTGGCACTGACGGAAGATCAATCTGGGATCTTTTTAAGCTATGTTTATGAATTTGTGCAGTAATATGCTACATATGATGAGTAATCACGGCAAAATCAGTTATTTTGGAACTGTATCTTTTAAAATTCCTTTTCACAAGGGTCACCTTTTAAAAAGACAACAGAAAAATTAAACAAACCTTTAACACATGTTGGTTTGCTGACCGTGTTCTTTGATCCTAGTCCTAACTGGCCCCAGTTGTTACTGCCGAACATGTACAGTTTACCATTCCCTGAAAAAACAACGCACAGATAGAATCCATACATATGTTTGAATACCTCATACAAGACAAGATAGTCAGTCACACACTATGCTATTTATTACTTCATTTTTAATCCAGGCTTTAAGATTAGACCTACCTATAAAATAAGAGCACATTTAACTGAGCATCCACGTCTTTTACCCCAAATGCAGGAATGAATAATGCAGCATACAATTAATACAAACACAAATTTGCAATATTCATCTTATTTTACTGTTTAGGGAAGCTATATCTTTCACTGCTAAACATCTTCTCTTAAAATGATTTACAGGTTTGCACTCATAGACAACATAACTTCTGATAAATTTTGAAATATGGTCACAAAATTTATTGATTTGGTACTCTGCATATAAAGAAGGAATGCATAAAAACACCATGCTGTCAGGGAGTTTTATAAACCTAAATGTAAAGATTAGATTACAAATCTTCAACAGGAGCAACACTAGAATGGTTTTCCAGAAACTAGTATGGCACATCACTGAACTTGCAGATTTTACCATTTCTAACAATGAACTGCTGTAATTCCACGCAAATTAGACAACCAAAACTGCCTAACGACAATAACTTAAAATGAGTTAGTTTCACATAATTTCATTTTTTAAACTATTACCTTTAGTAAAGCCATGAAGCTCACACTGAAAGATAAAACCTTGCTCCAACAGAAATCTTTGCAAAACAGAAACTGATTTGTCAAAAATCCCCATTTTTACAACTTATAAAAGGAGTTTGCTTATTTTTAATGAAAGTTTGCAGAGTTTTGTGAGTTAGACTCCATCACAAGGCTGTCACGTAAATAACCTTTGTCCCCCTGATCATCAACAATTATCACGATTGCAATGCGTAACAGCAATTCCACATAATAATGCCAAAACATTATAGCTGTTTGTACTTCAGTAGAGTAAGTTCCCAGTAAAGGCTCTAAATGTGATTTACATAAGACTCTGAAATATGCTATTGAGAATACTTACTCTGTTAAAAAGAAAACATTTCTTAAATGTAACCACACAGTTAAAAAACCCAAATCATCAACAACTAACAATAACTAGTAACTGAAGTCCCAATCTAATTGTTAGATTTGTCATTTTTTGGAACATAGCGCTGTTTATCAATATTACGTCTTTAAGAAAATTGGAAGGAAAAAAGTCTGAGGTCAACTCTACACTTAAGGAATTTTACCAGCAGCATTGATATCACCACCCTGATTTTGATAATGCAATCATGCCAAAATATGTGCACAGCTGTCTGTCACTGACAGCAAAATGTTCCTCAAGAGAAAAAATTTTTATTAGCAAATGGTATCCTATATTGGCATATGCATCCTTGTATCCTTGTTTTATACTTTTTGACTGCCTTTGTACTCCTGTGGGAATACGATACCAAGCCACCACAACTCAATTTAAGCACATTCTCTTTTACACATTCAAAATTCCAACAGGTCATGCTTTTCATCCAATGATCTGCTGTTTCATATATCAGTGTTTAAATCCTCAGGCATTGCTTTGTAAATCAAGGAGCTTAACAGAAGACAGGAATTTTTTACATTATTTTACAACTGAGTGACAGTCTTCTATAATTTCAGGCTTCCAACACTTAGCAGTGTAACAGGAAAAAACCTGGGAAGCAGGTAATTCAAAGAGTAAAAAAACCTTAATAGGCATTACAAAAGTACATAAATAAATGCCTGTAATGAAGCAATATTTCTGGGTCTATAGAGCAAATCAGGCTTTGGAACAGACATGATGCAATCTAAGACAGTCAGGAAACATGACAGAATTTTGCATGCAAAAGGCCCTATTTTCATAATTGCACACCGAGATATTTCAAGTCATCACCACAGATGCACTGAAGGGAGAATTAATTCAACAGCAGACAAACAGGCAAGTTTCATATTTCAAAACTTTGCAAAATCAGATTGCTTGTTGCATTTCTGCTTCCACTTCAGTGATGACTTACAGGGATAGTGGCCATCTGGAATGGCTGCCAGAAGACAGGTCCAGCAGAGTACAATTCTGACTCTGGGCAGCAGAAAGGAAACAACAGGATATAAAGAAAGGGACTACCACGACTGCTTTAGTGATTAAAACATACTTCCAATACCAGTCTCCACATTCATCCTCATACAAGATGGGAATATTTCTCCAAATTATGTATGCATTGGTTTATCATCATCAGATGTTTCACTAACATTAATAAAGGACTATTAGGGAAGTCGCAAGATGCTTACATCTTTAGGAACAGAGGATTCTGTGAGAGACTTAAGGAATAAAGTGTCTCCTAACCACTACATTATGTGAGTAGCTGCTATCACAATTGTTATGCCTTGGAACTGCAACTGTCATGTGCTTCCCTGGTTCATGATGCACTACTGAAGGCATGCATTTATTCAGCAGCTGGAATATACCAGCTGAAACCCTCAACATGATTCACGATAACAGCAGGCAGGTAGGTATTCCAATCACCTATGTTTAAAAGCATGATTTACACATTCCCCCTCCCCTTGCTTTCTAAATTATATTTGTGAGGAAGGGAAAAAAAAGAGACAACATACAGACTTTGAGCATTTATTATAAGATTCTATTGAGAAGCTGTATCTAAAGAAAATATAAAAGATAATATTTTGGACAGAGTATCATATGCCAGGCACCACGATTTTTTTGCATTTATTTGTGCTATTTGGTGAACAAACTATGTTAACAGTTCATTTAAAAGTCATATACAATTCAAATACATCTCTTGAAAATGTGAATGACATCAATTTTGTTAAGCGAGTCATGATATTCTCAAAATAAAAGCTTTATTGAGCAATAAGAACAGTCATGCTTAGGTCATTTAGCATCATATAAACAAAACCAGCACAGTATATTCCTTGCTCCTATGCATATCAGAGATCAACAAAAATGTATACTAATATTTCTCATCTTCCCTGTGCCACTAATACTCTGCTATGTTCCGATGGCCTGCTGGTTGGCAGAAAGAATAGAAGGAATTCGATCTCCAAAGACCTGGAGAGATTCCAACATCTCTTTGGTGAAAACTGTAGAATGTTTAATGCCCTACAAAACTCAAAATAATGACCATACTATCTTGTCATTCCATATGCACCTCTTTGAACTCCTATTTTTACACTTGATACTTCTTTGTTTCCTTCTACCCTTCTGCACTGGGGGCTTCAGTCCTCTCCAGAGCTCTGAGTTCAGAAAATGTATCTTCTGCCATCACCATTTTCGCCCTGATGAACAGGATCAGTCTCTTTGATCAAGTGTGGGCAGGTTGCCTAGGATACTCTAATCAAGGCAAATAAACAATAAAACAGCTGTTAACTTCAACAGTTTTGTAGGAAAAAAACAAAGGTATTAGGAGAAGATTCTTAAAAATATGTGTAATGTCATGTCACAGCAGCTCCCTGTGGGATGAATAAATTACTCTCCAAAGCCTGCAGTTACAAAAGATGCAGGAAGTGGACTGTCAGTATTCATGGGCCAAAAAATCATAGAAATGAGGCAAGAAACATTACCAAATATATTAGAAGTGATGTTGGAAGATATACTGCTCATGACTGCGCTAATGAACTAAATACAACTTTGCTAAATGTAGAGAACAACTGAATAAAGAAACACAAATTTCAATTCCAAACTCCAAAACTAGAGGAGGAAACGTTTCTCTGACTAGCTCAGCAAGCCAACTCAAAATCAGCAAATCACTAGTCCTTCCTATTCCAACAGACAGCCACAGCACGTGAAGAAAATTTTGGACTCCTGACCTAGAAAGCTACAGAACAGTGTGTTTTATATTTACTTTACATTTTTCTTCCTGAAAGTATATGGGAATATTGGTGTTGAAATTAGATGAAAGAAGTATTTGAAAATTTACAAATATTTTGTTTGAACGCTAAATATTATTTCCTGCTTGTTTTCTCCATTTGCATTCAGTCAAGATTCAGAGCTAGATGCAGCTGTCTCTCCTGCCCAAAAGCAACCTGAAGGCATGTTTTGTATGAGTTTGTGTAACTGTTTTACTTACAATTGTTGAAACATGTTCATGTAAAACTGATGTATTTCTGTGAGATTTGAATCTACCCCATGTTCCAACTGTCCTTTACATACACAGGTCCCACTACCTCTTCCAGGGGGTAGAAAAAAAAGGAGGGGTGAATTTTGTGACCTGTAAATAAAGCCCCAAAATAACACGAAGCATGCATTAACACACACCTGCTTGAGATACTTTTCCTTCCTCAGTGATGTTAGTCTTTTATCTCTTGAAGGTCAGGTTCAGCTGTATTTCAAGAAGCTCCTGGTTTTCAACAAGATCATATCCTTCTCAGTAAACTCATTACAAGCATGCACTTACGTAGCTTTTATTCCAGATGCTACTGCAGTTTGGTGTCATTCACCAAGGGCTGTAATTCCACTGTATCATCCAACTCCATCTAACAGCAGAAATGTGAGGTGCACACAGGCATCCACAGGTGTGAAAAACAAATAAGGGACAAAGGTTTTCTGTTTCCTTTGTTCATGTTTTTGTAAAACATGTGAAGAAGTTTCTCTACCTTTGCTCACCGTGGATCAGTATTTTACTCTCACTTTTGCCTCTACTTTGCAATGCCCCAAAAGACCTTTTGGAACCAAACAAATTTTGTACTCGCATTTTTACAGTTCCTTCTCCTCAAAAGCTTTGAGAAAATAAAGATCTGATTATCTCTAAGTTTCCCTGGTGATAGATCAGCACACTACAAAGGCAGAGGTCAGCTACAGAGGTATATTTGAAACATGTTGCATAGAGTAAAATAACAGGGAGAAGGGGAGATAGCAGAGAAATAGTGCTGCATGCAAACCTATGCAAGTTGACTTCTTCAAGCTTTTTCTAAGTGGCCACTATCATAGTGACATTGGAATTAGGGGATTGTTGCTGATTTGGGCAACAGTGGTGGCACAGGCGCATGCTGGGGGAATTTAAGGAGCCAATTTCGACTGACTAGTCTAGCCTGAGAATTATACTGGTGTAATTCCTAACTCTGTGTGGGCATACAAAAGGATATACAAAAAAATATTTCAAAAGGAAAATTTCACACTGCCCCAGGTCATATTCCAATCAATTTTATGCAAGAAGCAATTTAATAGAACCGTTTCAATCCAAGAAAAAGTGTTGAGTTTTGTTCAAAACATAAACTATTAATGGATAATTCATCTTCTATCAAGTTAGGCTTGAAAAATTCATTGTATAATTTCACTTCAATATGTTCTGCAGTCCATGAAATCTATACTCTTTTTCCATCGTGCCTGGAATTGTTCATTATAAAAATCCAGCATCTTCAGCTTTGCTTGGGGAAATAGCAAGAAATCCTCAAGAAAATATCTAATGATATGATCTAATGAGCAATGACCAATTGGGCATTGAGGAGGAATGAACACATTCCAATAAAATAGTCCTGAAAATATGCATATGCATTACCTAAAAAAAGCCTTGTTATCTATCAGCAGTTGATTGTCAGTACAATGAACACACATGCTCATCAACAAAATAGCAGTCCTTTCCACATAAAATAAGTTGAACAAATTCTTCAACAAGTATTGCCTCCATAATTTCAAATAAACTAAAATGAATATAAACACCATTCACTGTACTGCAGCTGAGCTTCTTTGAATTAATTTCTAATTTTAGCAGGATTATCTGAAGTTTTTTGAGTTGCTCTTTAAGAATTATTTTGACAGTTAACAGTAATTCAAATCTTAATTTCAGAAATTCAATTTTATCTATTGTTTCAGGTAGCTTCCTAGTGAACTTGTGTTCAATAGGTACTGTTTACTTCCATGATACAAACCTCTATATTTAACATTGTCTATAAATACTGCCAGATTCAGTGGAAACATTCAAGCTGAACAAAGTCATGCTTACTTTAAACCCACCGTGATATATTCAGTTATTATTGATTCCATCAAGACAGTTTTTGGGTGTGTGAAAACCTTCAGTGGCTTCGTTCTAACTTGAAATAGTCACCACAGAACAGTCCCCTATCCTCTCCACAACCTCATTTGATGTATTACCTCAGGTTTCAAATAAGAATCATAATCTTCCATGCTGTCCAAACATTTAACCTTTTATGATATACCCCAATACTGACCTGTAACAATAGCAGTATGTTCATCCCCGCATGATATATGTACAGGCTTGTCGTTTTTGAACCAGAACTTGCTAGGAACATCTTCTGCAAATTTGCTTTTCCCAAATGTGAAAATAGCACCAGATTCTAAAACACAAAAAGATAATGCCAATTTTAGTGAAAACAAATTTTGTCTCATATATTTCAAAACAGCCACTTCCTATCAATTCAATTGCACATTCTAGCTCCAAGATGGAGCCACCACTGGTCCAGGCCAAGTTCAAGCCCAACAGCAACAGTGGCAACTTCTCTGTGATAACCTATTTAAGAAGGGGTAAAAGTTACTGCACACAGCAATTGCAGACAGAGAGAGGAGTGAGAATATATGAAAAGAACAACTCTGCTGACCCCAAGGCACTGGGGCAGAGATTCCCCTCCAGCCCATGGTAAAGGCCATAGTGAGACAGGCCGTCCCACTGCAGTCCATGGAGGTTAACAGTGGAGCAGAAATGCACCTACCGCCCGTGGAGGACCCCATGCCAGAGCAGGTGGATGCACCCAAAGGAGACTGTGACCCCGTGGGAAGCCTGCATTTGAGCAGGCTCCTGGCAGGACCTGTGAACCCGTGCAGAGAGGAGACCATGCTGGCGCAGGTTTGCTGGCAGGACTTGGGACCTCATGGAGGACCCACACTGGAGCAGATGGTTCCTGAAGAACTGCACCCCACTCTGGAGCAGTTCATGAAGAACCGCACCACATGGGAAGGTCTGATGTTGGAGAAGTTCATGAAGGACTGTCTCCCATGGGTAGGACCCAATGCTGGAGCAAGTGAAGAGAATGAAGAGAAAGGAGCAGCAGAGACAATGTGTGAGGAACTGACCACAATCCTCACTCCCTGTCCCAAGCCACTTGGGGGGGAAGAAGGTAGAGCAAATCAGGAGTTGAGGCTGGGAAGAAAGAAGGGGTGGAGGGAAGGTGTTTTAAGATTTGGTTTTATTTCTCACGACCCTACTCTTGACTTTTGACTGCTACTAAATCAAATTAATTTCCTCAAGTTGAATCTTTTTTGCCTGTGACAATAATTGTTGAGTGATCCTCATCCTTACACTAATATTGTTTTCATTGAAAATAAATACACTGAAATGTTTCATTCTCCTCAGCACTCTGCACGCCAGCTCCCAGATCCAAAGTTCTCTCTTTAACCATAAATTTGATATTAGTTTTGAAATGATTCTTTAATGCACAAGTTTCCCATACTTGCAAGTGACATGTACCGCATTCAACAGGCTTGTATATGTGCTACCTCTCTATATGTGTTTCACCATTGTACAAAAAACAAACTTTTGTACAGTCAAATTAAAAGAGTTGAGTTTTTCTAATTTTATGTAGACACATCTACAACTACAGACATCCTCAAAGGCATATGAAAACACGATTATGAGGGCTCAAGAGCTGGATGCAGTACTCCAGGTGAAGTCTCACTACAGCCAAGTAGAACAATAGAATCACCTCCCTCAACCTGCTGGCCATGCTTCTGATGCAGCCCAGGGCACGGTTGGCTCTGTGGGCTGCAAGTGCATTATCTGTAACCCCAAGTCCTTCTCCGCAGGGCTGCTTTGCATCTCATCATCCCCCAGCCTGTACTGAAAGTGAGGATTGCCCTGACTCAGGTGCAGGACCTTGCATATGGCCTTGTTGAACCTCATGAGGTTCACACAGGCCCACTTCTCCAGTTAGTCCAGGTCCCTCTGGATGACATCCCACCCTTCTGACGCATCAACTGTATCACTCAGCTTGGCATCATCTGTAAACTTGCTGAGGGTGCATTCGATCATTGTTGATGAAAATATTAAACAGCACTGGTCCCAGAACAGATTCCTGAGGGACACCACTTGTCACAGATCTCCATCTGGACACTGAGACATCGACAGCTACCCTCTGGATGCGATCAGCGACCAGTCAGCCAGCCAGCCAGCCAGCCAGCCAGCCTGCATATCTGAACATGCTTCTAGCGATATCTTTGGCACTCCTGAGGAAGTGGAGCTCTGTGGTTAATTGTTTTTTTCTTTCAGAAGTATTAGCATGAAAATACATACAGAGTCTTAACTGAAAGTATACAAAACTCAAACAATTTAATTCACAAATCATAGAATCATAGATTGGTTTTGGTTGGAAGGGACCTTAAAGATCATCCAGTGTCTATGGGCAGACACCCCCCAGCAGACCAGGCTGCTCAGCGCCCCATCCAACCTGGCCTTGAACACCTACAGGGAGGGGTCACCCACAGCTTCCGTGGGCAACCTGTGGCAGTGTCTCACCACACTCAAGTGTGAAGAATCTCTTCCTAATGTCTAATTTAAATATTCCCCCTTCCAGTTTAACGTAATTCCCCCTTGTCCTATCACTACAAGGCCTTGTAAAAAGTCCCTCCCCAGCTTCCCTGTAGCCCCTTCAGGTACTGAAAGGCGGCTATAAGGTCTCCCCAGAACCTTCTCTTCTCCAGGCTTTACAAGCCCAACTCTTTCAGCCTGTCCTTACAGCAGAGGTGTTCCAGCCCTTCGATCATCTTCATAGCCCTCCTCTGGACCCGTTCCAATAGTTCGATATCCTTCATATGTTGGGGATTCCATAACTGGACACAACACTCCAGATGAGGTCTCATGAGAGCAGAGTAGAGGGGTAGAATCATCTCCCTCGACCTGCTGGCCATGCTTCATTTGATGCAGCCCAGGGTACAGTTGGCTTTCTGGGCATCTCACTAATTTCACAACTAAAACCTAAGCCACCAGTTTGGAAATGAAACCCTACTTATTCACAAAATTAAATCCCATAGAACATAAATGAGGTTTTGGCTGTCTTGACACCAAGCAAACGTTTAAAAATTACTGTAGGTCCAAAGCACAGACCAAAACTCATTTATCTACTGACAACAACCATCTGTTGAGTGTCGCACTGTGCCAGTGACAACAGCAAGGCTGCCCCGGTCTGATCTCTGACACCAGCGTTATGTTGAAACCAAAAATACTGGCAAATAAACTCTCTAAGACTCATTTTGGAGTTTTAGAAAGCAGCACCCTTTATTTCAGCACTGGACGTGTGAAGGAATGATTCCCATCAATCATGAGTGACGAGATAACAGCTAGGAACAGAATATATTTCCCACTTACATGTATACATTTTCCCAGAAATCTTATGCATATTCTATTACTTTCCAAGGATTAATTTTAATGTTATTACGAACTTCACAACAGCCAAATCTCTGCTAATCGGAGCTTTGGAACCAGCTGCCTGACCATGCATTTTAGATGGGGAAAGACTGCAAACAGAGGTGATTAGATAAGACACATCTGTTCAGCACAGACCACACTTAACACAAGGTGTTATCACTTCTCTCTGAACAGTGTCTGGGAAAACACTGTTTGAAAAAAACATGCTATAAATTTAGAAAACATGCTATCAGAGGGACATTCTGAATAACTTTAAAAAAAAATACAGTTACTTAGATGAAACTTGACTCTACTTTAGCGTGTATCAAAATCATAGAATTATAGAATGACCTGAGTTGGAAGGGACCTACAAGGATCATCAAGTCCATCTCGGGTCCCTGCACAGGACAACCCCAACACTCACACCGTGTGTCTGAGGGTGTTGTCCAAATGCTGCTTGAATATTATCAGGCTTTGCACCGTGACTGCTTCCCTGGGGAGCTGTTCCAGTGCTCCACCATCCTCTGAGTGAAGAACCTTCTCCTAATATCCAACCTAACCCTCTCCTGGCACATTTTCCTGCCATTCCCTCGAGTCCTGTTCGTTGGTCACCAGAGAGAAGGGATCAGTGCCTGCTCCTCCTCTTTCCCTTGTTAGGAAGCAGGGAACGGCGATGAGGTCTCCCCTCAGTCTCACCCAGGCTGAACACACAAAGTGACTTCAGCTGCTCTCATATGATTTCCCCTCTAGACCCTTCACCAGCTTTGTGGCCTCCTCTGGGCACTCTCCAGTAGTTTGATGGCGTTTTTATATTGTGGTACCCAAAACTGCACGCAGGAGGTGGGGTCGCACCAGAGCAGAGCGGGACAATCACCTCCACTTTTTGTAACAGTGACCACCTCTTGAACCAGCGCGTTTCTCCCCAGATGCCAAAACGCTCCGGCCCACTCGGGGGGCACGGGAGGAGCCGGGGCAGCCGGGGACGGTGATGGCGCCGTGGGGAAAGCGGGCAGGGACCGCCCCCAACCCACCCGCCTCTGCGAGGAGCCGGCACCACTCACCGGGCACCGGCGGCTCGTCCTCCTCGGCGCGCTGGGCCATGGCGGCTCGCTCGGCGCCCCCGCGCCCCATTCACCGCGGCGCCCGGAAGTCAACACAGGCCCTGCCACGGGCAACGGCCATAGAGCGGCGCCGCGGCCGTAGAGAGCGGCGCAGCGGCCACGGAGCGCGGCGCAGCGCCCGCCGCCGGGGGGCGGCCCGGCCCGAGCGCTGGCGGCGGGGGCGGCGGGGGGGGGGCACACAGCAGGGCCTGCTGTTCTGCATCCCCCTTCGCCATCACAGAATCACAGAATGGTTTGGGTTGGAAGGGACCTTAAAGCCCATCCAGTTCCAACCCCCCTGCCACGGGCAGGGACACCTCCCACCAGACCAGGCTGCTCAGCGCCCCATCCAACCTGGCCTTGAACACCTACAGGGAGGGGTCACCCACAGCTTCCGTGGGCAACCTGTGGCAGTGTCTCACCACACTCAAGTGTGAAGAATCTCTTCCTAATGTCTAATTTAAATATTCCCCCTTCCAGTTTAACGTAATTCCCCCTTGTCCTATCACTACAAGGCCTTGTAAAAAGTCCCTCCCCAGCTTCCCTGTAGCCCCTTCAGGTACTGAAAGGCGGCTATAAGGTCTCCCCAGAACCTTCTCTTCTCCAGGCTTTACAAGCCCAACTCTTTCAGCCTGTCCTTACAGCAGAGGTGTTCCAGCCCTTCGATCATCTTCATAGCCCTCCTCTGGACCCGTTCCAATAGTTCGATATCCTTCATATGTTGGGGATTCCATAACTGGACACAACACTCCAGATGAGGTCTCATGAGAGCAGAGTAGAGGGGTAGAATCATCTCCCTCGACCTGCTGGCCATGCTTCATTTGATGCAGCCCAGGGTACAGTTGGCTTTCTGGGCATCTCACTAATTTCACAACTAAAACCTAAGCCACCAGTTTGGAAATGAAACCCTACTTATTCACAAAATTAAATCCCATAGAACATAAATGAGGTTTTGGCTGTCTTGACACCAAGCAAACGTTTAAAAATTACTGTAGGTCCAAAGCACAGACCAAAACTCATTTATCTACTGACAACAACCATCTGTTGAGTGTCGCACTGTGCCAGTGACAACAGCAAGGCTGCCCCGGTCTGATCTCTGACACCAGCGTTATGTTGAAACCAAAAATACTGGCAAATAAACTCTCTAAGACTCATTTTGGAGTTTTAGAAAGCAGCACCCTTTATTTCAGCACTGGACGTGTGAAGGAATGATTCCCATCAATCATGAGTGACGAGATAACAGCTAGGAACAGAATATATTTCCCACTTACATGTATACATTTTCCCAGAAATCTTATGCATATTCTATTACTTTCCAAGGATTAATTTTAATGTTATTACGAACTTCACAACAGCCAAATCTCTGCTAATCGGAGCTTTGGAACCAGCTGCCTGACCATGCATTTTAGATGGGGAAAGACTGCAAACAGAGGTGATTAGATAAGACACATCTGTTCAGCACAGACCACACTTAACACAAGGTGTTATCACTTCTCTCTGAACAGTGTCTGGGAAAACACTGTTTGAAAAAAACATGCTATAAATTTAGAAAACATGCTATCAGAGGGACATTCTGAATAACTTTAAAAAAAAATACAGTTACTTAGATGAAACTTGACTCTACTTTAGCGTGTATCAAAATCATAGAATTATAGAATGACCTGAGTTGGAAGGGACCTACAAGGATCATCAAGTCCATCTCGGGTCCCTGCACAGGACAACCCCAACACTCACACCGTGTGTCTGAGGGTGTTGTCCAAATGCTGCTTGAATATTATCAGGCTTTGCACCGTGACTGCTTCCCTGGGGAGCTGTTCCAGTGCTCCACCATCCTCTGAGTGAAGAACCTTCTCCTAATATCCAACCTAACCCTCTCCTGGCACATTTTCCTGCCATTCCCTCGAGTCCTGTTCGTTGGTCACCAGAGAGAAGGGATCAGTGCCTGCTCCTCCTCTTTCCCTTGTTAGGAAGCAGGGAACGGCGATGAGGTCTCCCCTCAGTCTCACCCAGGCTGAACACACAAAGTGACTTCAGCTGCTCTCATATGATTTCCCCTCTAGACCCTTCACCAGCTTTGTGGCCTCCTCTGGGCACTCTCCAGTAGTTTGATGGCGTTTTTATATTGTGGTACCCAAAACTGCACGCAGGAGGTGGGGTCGCACCAGAGCAGAGCGGGACAATCACCTCCACTTTTTGTAACAGTGACCACCTCTTGAACCAGCGCGTTTCTCCCCAGATGCCAAAACGCTCCGGCCCACTCGGGGGGCACGGGAGGAGCCGGGGCAGCCGGGGACGGTGATGGCGCCGTGGGGAAAGCGGGCAGGGACCGCCCCCAACCCACCCGCCTCTGCGAGGAGCCGGCACCACTCACCGGGCACCGGCGGCTCGTCCTCCTCGGCGCGCTGGGCCATGGCGGCTCGCTCGGCGCCCCCGCGCCCCATTCACCGCGGCGCCCGGAAGTCAACACAGGCCCTGCCACGGGCAACGGCCATAGAGCGGCGCCGCGGCCGTAGAGAGCGGCGCAGCGGCCACGGAGCGCGGCGCAGCGCCCGCCGCCGGGGGGCGGCCCGGCCCGAGCGCTGGCGGCGGGGGCGGCGGGGGGGGGGCACACAGCAGGGCCTGCTGTTCTGCATCCCCCTTCGCCATCACAGAATCACAGAATGGTTTGGGTTGGAAGGGACCTTAAAGCCCATCCAGTTCCAACCCCCCTGCCACGGGCAGGGACACCTCCCACCAGACCAGGCTGCTCAGCGCCCCATCCAACCTGACCTTGAACACCTCCAGGGAGGGGGTGCCCACAGCTTCCGTGGGCAACCTGTGCCAGTGTCTCACCACCCTCATTGTGAAGAATTTCTTCCTAATGTCTCGTCTAAATCTCCCCTCTTTGAGCTTCAAATCTTTACCCTTTCTCCTATCCCTGCACTGTCTGATAAAAATTCCCTCCCCAGCTTTTCTGTAGGCCCTCTGTAAGACTGGAAGGCTGCTACAAGGTCAACGATGATGTTGATTCATCCACCCAGCACGGACACTTGGGTAATGGCAGTTGTGCAGACCCCACTGGAGTAAGTCCAGGGGCTTGTAGCCTTTTAACTATATTTAATGTGCAGTCTCAAACTCCCAGTGGAGCTTTTCTCTCCCCACAGAAAAATCTATAATCACTTATGGATTTCCATTTTCTTGCTATTCCTGTGTGTTTCAGATACACCAGGTCATCCCTTGCCGAAAGAAAAAGGTCTTACTTTCAGGATGCTGTACTGCAATAGAGGCTGCAGCTGGCAGCCTGGACAACCAATTTAAGCCTTCTTTTATGCAGAGTTTAATCAATACCTTTGTGCATAAGATGAAGTATCCACATAAGTACACACAAAGAAGGGTGGCCATGTTTTTTGAAGGGAACAAAAAGTTATTTGTGATTTTAGCCTCTACAGGAGGCAGGGATTTAATCTCTTTGAACCCCAGTATCCCTCTGATGCTTTCTGACCTAGCTGCTTCTCCTAAGTATGGAGTGAGCTGATATTCAGAAAAAGCAGTTCAAAATAAAACTAAACAAACAATGGTTTACAAACTGATGCTTGAAATTGTACTTACCAGATACCATAGTTACCAAGAATAAAAATTATGAAATCATTAGAAAGATTCCTGGAAATAAGGTGTCTGCAGCAGGGTTTTCATTTCTAAGGCTGTGGGAGCCTATTTGAGGATGAACGTCTGGTTGGGAGAGATGAGAGCCACCCCACAAAATGGGACAAATGTATCTCTGCTGGTAGGATGGCTGACTGATAAGGAGGTCTTTGGACAAAGAATGATGATGATACCAAAAATGCTGGCAAATAAACTAAGACTCTTTTAGAGTTTTAGAAAGCAAGCATCCTTTATTTCAGCGCCACATGCATGAAGGAATGATTTCCGTCAAGCATGCATTACAAGATTTTTTTTATCAATGGGGAAAGGACAGAGCTACCAGCAGGATCTGCGAGTTGCCAGACACGGAACTCCTAACAGTCTTCATTGGCTGCCACTGAGTGCAGGATGGATGGGAAAGACTGCTTATAGAGTGGGTGTTTGGTTCTGGTTTGCATGACCACTGCATGCAAATGAAGCAAAAGTCATGCTAGCAAGGAGTCCAGTTACACCACATTATTCCAGTTGTCCAAGCAGACACGTGGAAGACGCTGCTGTGAGTATGGCTGGGTGCTGCAGGTTGTGAGCTGCTCCCTCTTTTAGGTGCTCCAGCTGCTGAAGCCCCACTCTGCAAAAGAGAGGGACAGAGGTCAAGCCCTCCACTGGGGCAGGAGACCGGAGAGCAGAAGAGCTATGAAAGGACATTGAGTTCTCAATTTGTTTCTTTCAGGTTGAGAGGAAGAAGCATGGGCACTCTTGGTGTGCCACCTCACATCCACACTGTATAAATGCTTTTCTCGCCTTTCCCTACCGGATTGCTACTCCCCCTCAAGAAAGGAGGTGTCAAGGGTCTGCCTCCTGCTGGCTCAGAGAGGAGAAAGGCCTTATGTTCATGTTAAATGACTGTATAAATATCATTCCTTTGTCTTAATCTACTTTCCTCTTACAGTACATTATTCTCTCCTCTCAACCCATGTACTGCTATTACTCCATTTTCAATACCAAGCCCTGCAACAAAGAAATATGCCAAACCAGTTAAATCCCGATTTCAACATTGAAGCATTTTATGATGTTTAGACGAGTGATTCAGTTTTTCACATGGTAGCACATTGAGCCCTAGCAGCTCGGGAGGCACCTAGCCGGGACGGGGGGTGGCTCCAGAGCTCCGTGCTGAGAGTTGCTTGCTGTCACCCCCAAACTAAGAGAAGTGCGTCGCACCCACAGCAATCCTGACACTGGTCCAATTCTCCTCCTGTGCCTGGTGCTGCTGCTCGCTCATAGGAGCTCATGAAGGATTTGGTCTGCATGGGAACTGGGATCGGGTAGTCCCTGTACAGAGGCAACCTGACAAAGGGACACTGGCACTGTCCCCACCATGTGGGGCTTCAGGATGAGACTGAGTACCTTGGTACCTTAACCATCTTTCCTTTCCCCACCATCTTTTCTCCTGGGTGCTACTAGTGGCACACCCTCAGTCCCCAGGGGCTGCGCTTGAAGGCGATGGGAGTAATTTGCCAAAGAAGGTCAATCAACAGAGGAACCATGGCCCAGTTGTCTTCTCCATATACAGTTTTCATTCCCTTCCTATTCATTTATTCATTTTTATTTGTTTTTATTATTTATTAATTTCCCTTCTTATTCATTGCTTAGGAGCATGGTTTAGTGGTGGAGCTGGCAATGCTAGGTTAAGGGTTGGACTTGATGATCTTAAAGGTCTTTTGCAACCGAAACAATTCTATGATTCTGTGATTAATTTCTGTTGGGTTTTGCTTCTGCCCGACATTTCCCCTGGCAACTGCTGCATTTTCCCTGCATCTTAGCGCTGGTTTGGTGTGAGTGGTTGTAAACAAATCCCACTGAGAGATACCAACCTGCATGACTTTTTCACAGCAGTTTCTCTTTCTTGGGGAAGTCAGACTTTTTTTCTGTGTGTTTTAATTAAATGTTTCTCACATTACAATTCAGTAGATCTCCTTCCCTGACAGATATGCCATCATCTTGATTTACATGAATACACTTCTACAGACACAGAGAAGGAAATGGGAAAGTAATGTTCATATTTCAAAACCTCCTAAAGTGCGGGTGGCATAAAATCTTATCTCACAATTGTATTTGAAGGTAGAAATTTAAGTGAAATCGTTTTAGCATTTAACAATTGACCAACATCAGATTATATGGCAAGGAATTTAATCTAAGGAGGTATGCAGGCTGCAATATTTAATTTGCTGGGCCTCACTGAAGGCTGTTTAATGTTACCATAGCACAACTGAAAGCTTGTTCCAAAAAACCATGAGGAAAATACACATTTTTTAATGTAGCCCTTCTCCACTCCATGGCCCTGAGGGCTCAAATAAGCCTTGATGGCACTGCCAGCTCCACATCCATGGGTTCAGGACCCTCAGTTCTGCTTAGCATGGCAGCATGGGTCACTGCCCAGGTTGTGCCAGGACTGGGGAGCCGCCATGGTCCCAGTTCCATCCCCATGGGAGTCGTCCGGCTCATGCTGCACCCTGACAAATCTTCTTTTGCCTTCTTCTATTAGCATATGCTCTAGTACAAATATTTAACAAACACAAAACTGGTACAGAATGGTATTGACACAAGTATGATGTGATCATCCCACAGAGAAGAGCACAAACCGTGAGTGGTGCAATGGACCCTGTGAGAAATCTCTATCTGTAGAGTTTGACCAAGGAAAAGCTTCGGTGTCAGCCCCCTCCAGGCTCAGCCTTGGGTCAGACAACCAAAGTGAAGACTTTGGTTCTTGGTTTTGCCTCATTTGCACAGAAGCACAGCTCAATCCCTGCTTCTTATGCTTTTGTTTCTCTTAACTTTCGTCGTGGGACTAAGAGAAATCTAACACCAACAAAAGATGCTGTTTAACATAAGGAACTTCTTCAGTATTGCTAAACCAAAAGGGACCAGCAAGGAGCTGCTGCGACAGTTTTGGTAAGCTTATCCTTTAGTTTTGTCTGGCATTCAGTGACATTAGTCAGAAATCTGGAGATGAAAGCAGCTGAATCCTGTGGGGGAGCGAGTGTTTCAGGGAAAGGTATGCTTTTTTTTTCTTTTGTATTTTTAGTGCTCTTTTGCCTCCCAGGGCAGCAAGTTCTGCATCTTCGGGAGACCTGAGGATTTTCCCTTTTAATGTTTGTGAAATGGTGTTAATACATTATGTGGGATTTAGCAGCAAAGTCAAGAAGGAATGTTTCTTCTTGAGATCAGTGTATGCTGCAGGTATTGTAATCAATAAATAACTATCTGAATAAAGTACAGGAAATTCTTACACATTTAGACAATTACCAGGGCTAGTACCAGGGGAGAAATTCTCTCCTTGGAGCTACAAGGTGGATCTATGCTTGGTATTTTTTTGTCTCTATATGCATTGGAGTTGTGCAGGAAAATCATGATGCATTGCAAGGTTCAGCGTTAACCAGGTAGACTTGGCTCTATGTCCTGGCTTCGGGTTTCTTCTTCAGCCACGTGGATGCGCCTGTCTTGTGTGCTTTCAGAAAAGTACCTGTATGACAGTGTGTCAGTAAGTTGCTTCTCATGCTTATCACGTCTCCAGAATGAGACTAAAATTAAAGACTTGAAACTTAATTCCACGCCTTCCTATGTTTTCATTTGGTGCCAGTAAGAATAGCATTGACAGTGGTTTTTAGCAACTGATGAGTGCTAGAAAACAGTGTATAGCAGTTTCACATGCACAGAAATCCTGATATGCAATAATTCATTTTTATTTATTATTCCCACAATAGATCAGATGAGAATGGCAATCAGTGAGAACTTGCTCTGGTTAGCAGAGATGATAGAAAAGTAAGTTTGGAAAACAGCTGCAGTAAAGCTCATTTTCCAATAAAGTAATCCAATTTGTTAAGCTCCCCATATAATACTGTTTGTTAATTTTAGAGGGGTTTAAACATTATATCATAACATATGGCATAAGCTATCATCACTGTCTGTGAGCATTACAAGTTAGACACACTGTGGTTTATACTACAGAGTAACCTAATATCTCATCAGTCCATGCTAGTAGTCCAAAGTAATTGCTGTCTCTCCTCAGAAAGGAATGAGCCAACTGCTTGACCTTGTAATTCTGCCTGTTATATTTTAACTTTGGTATGTTGTCTCATGCTCTTTCTCTGGAATTTATTTGTCTACTTCTGCCTCTCTTTTAGAGGATGTGGACAACTGAGAAGGGAATGCATTTCTTGAAGGTCATAGCAATAAAACAGAATCATCATGGGAACATAGAGGCCAGGAGCAGACCTCTAGTCCAACTTTCTGCTTGTAGCCTGACAACAACATATGAGGTCAGCCATGCTGACCTTTGTTTTGCCACGTCTTGAAAATCTCCATGGAGGGCAATTCCAAATCCTCTCTAGTAACCAATTTTAGTGCTTCGCTATCTAACAATGCAGAAATTAGTGGTGGATATTTCTCAGTTCACTTTTCAATCATGTCAAGCGGTAAAACAAAACCAATGAACAGAGGGTCCTGCTTGGCAGGTTGAAATTAGACAATCTCTAACTTCCTGGAAGGAATTGTAGGCTGCGATTAGAAATTCAAGGACTGGCACCAAAGCTGCTCTGGAAACAATGCAACAAAGGAAAGTAGAATGACCGAGCAGCAAGTAATTGCATAGATTTTTAAAAAAAGTGGTTTTTTGTTCCCCCAAACTGGATAGAGTAGAAAATTCCTGTTCTGAAAAATAATAATTAAAAAGTGACAGTTATTAAACTACTTTCCTTCAGAATATACACATTGAAATTAGAGCCAATCCCTTGAATATCAACTAAGAGCCTTGGTATTCAAGGCTGGATATCAGTAGTTTACCTGTTTTTCATGCTAGTGGAAGCTTCCTGACCCATTCCTTTCTTATAAAGTCAGGTATATTCTATTATGCAGCTACGGAATATAGAATTACAGGAAATAATTTTGATAACTCTGAAACACCCAATTCAAATTAAAAACCAGGGCATTTGGATGCTTCCTAACTGTTTCTAGACTGTTTACCTCATGTTGAAGGCAAACATGGGGACAGAAGGATAACACCTACAGCAAAATATGTAACTTTACGTTACTAATGATTTTAATGCTATGAAGATTAGTCTTTATGGCTTGGAAATGTGCATTATTACTTTAAATGGTACTGCCACAAATATATGTTAGCTAAGTCACACATACTGTTTATATTGTATTGCACTTAAGAATCAATTTTCAGACACACTCTAAGAAAACACATGGACAATGTTACTCAAAACTTAGAAAACAGGAAACCTGCTCCTTTGTCTGCAGGTGCTACAGAAAAGTCTGGCCCTCCTGCAGTCTGGGCATCTGCACAGAGACTGGACTCTGATGGTGCACACTGATGGGAATTTTTGTGGTGCTTTGTACTTAGCTTAGTCGTGGATGCACCGGCAGTCTTCATGGTCTCTGGAGCACATTGCCCTAATATATGACAGCATGTACTGAGTTACAGCAATGTTAGTCTGCAGGGCATCTGCATGGGCAACTTCTTCACAAAAGTCTGTGTTTCTGCTGTTACACATAATCCTTTTCATTGTGAAAAGTAATCTTAGTAAAGGCGGTAATATAATGTGTGTCTAAAGCACTTTTAAGGTGTCCAGAAGGAAAACACACAGCATTTAGATATCTTCATTTAAAGTAAATATAGTGCTACATTATTTGAAAAGTCATGCAGTTCGTGCTGTGCTGTCAAACAGACAGTAATAAGGTGTGGTATCATGCCCTTAAGAGCATCCTCCAGATTCAGCTGGAGCCTATGCCACAAAATTCTGCAGGAAAAGTCTTTCCCTCCAGATTTAACTAATACAGCACCAAAATCTTTAGAAGCCATAGTCAGCCTGCCCCTATCAGGGCTTTTATTCATTGGAATAAACAGAAGAATGAAAAGAAATTATATTTTTTCCCCTGAATTTTTGTAGCTGTGGGCTGCAGGGCTTAGCAATTGGCAGATGCTGTAACTGAGCCTGGCCTCAAAGGTGATAAAAAGGAAAGCCTATCTGGAAATACAAAAGCAGTAGCGTCACTGTTTGCATTACTTTGGTCTCCATTCCATCAGATCAGGCTAAAAATGCTGGCTTTAATCAAAAAGACGCGTTTAACCTCTACCCATCCAAACCTTAGCAAGAGTATAGGGTAGGTTGTTATGCTAAGGAGGGCTGTGGATACAGTGCCAGAGAAGGGACTAAGCTGCCACTCTATTTCTAATCTTAAACCTGTGAAAACACAGGCTTGGATATGACTTTCATAAAACACCTCATCTAAGCTAGAGGAAATCTGATCATAATCCTTCTGTGAATGATTGTCAACATCCAATTTCACATGATTCTGAAGTCGTAAATCTGGCTGGAGGCCAGAATACTCTGAATAAATGCACTGCACATGCCTAGAGTGTCTTTTGTGTGGTTGGAGAAGGACCAGAGCACACGGCTGTTACGTTGGGTTTTTTTCACTTCTTCCCCGGTTATAATCAAGAGATTTCAGACATGTTTACTGAAGTGCCACTGTTTGTATTGGTGGGTGTGGAACATGGCACATGTCTAGTCATCCACAAAGCATGAAGAAGGGGGAGAGAGCACCAAGGTCCGTTCCTCATATTCTGTGCTGTCTATGCGTAAGCCATTTCACCAAACCCTGAATGGCTTTATGCATTTGGGTTTATTTGATTAGCCAGCATACAGTCAAATCACGTTCATATCAGAAGCAAAAGAATGTATGGTTTATAATACAATTTGAGACACCATTACAGTGGGGATAGATATGGTGCATAGTGGCATGTTTTGTCTGTCTGATAATAAAAGTTATTTAAACTAATTAACACAGTCCATCAAGCTGATCCAGCTGGGTCAGATAAGAAGAGTGGGTGAGATTTCAACTGGTTGCTCATTGGCTTTAGCATGAGTACAATTTAATGTTGAATGACAGAAAGCACATGTTTTTTGCTCTTGTCACAGGTATGGGCCACCAGCTCAAATGAATGTTCATTTGAAGTGTCGTGACCTCCTTACTCTAGAGAACTACACAGCAGATGAGCTGAAGTATTTGCTGTGGATGGCCTCAGATTTGAAACGAAGGATAAAGCACAAAGGAGAGGTAAAATGCTTTAACTGTGATTAAGGTCACTTGGATGTTGAAATAAATATTGTTCTGAAGAGTATTGGGAATGAATCATTCAGCTATCTTATCCTAAACAACATCACCTGATCTCTTAAATACTGTAAACCATGTGCTACAAATCAAAGAGCCTTCCTGTAAATTATTCAGAGATATTCTTGGAGGACTTCACATGTGAAGACGTTAAGCAGGTTTGCACAGGTAGCTCCCTGTTTTCTGCTAACCCCAGCCATTGACATGCAGCACTAAATGTAGGAAATGGAAGACATACTAGCTCAAAATGAGCACCAAAATGCTGTTGCTTTTTTTCTTTCCCTTTAACTTTCTACTCCTGATAAATTTCTTGAATGTCAAGAGCACAAAGCTATAGTTAAAAAAAACACCTGTGTAACTTTTCTAACGGTGAATTAAAATGTGAAAGAATTATTTCACACTGTAAAATGTACATTGACTATAAAATTGAAATGCCTTCAATTTTCATGTTCCAGTATTTGCCTTTGATGCAAGGAAAATCTTTGGCCATGATTTTTGAGAAGAGAAGCACAAGGACCAGATTATCTGCAGAAACAGGTAGGTCTGAGCAATGGCACAGTGAGATTTTACATGAAATTGTATACTTTGAGTAGGTACTATGTAACTTTGTATTTAGCAATTTCTACTCAGGAGAAAAAAGGTTTGAAAACAAAAATAGGAGAAGAAAAGCAGCTAATTTTGTTTCACTTCACATATGAATGTTACGAGCACATCACTTTGGTGATATAGAAATATTTTTCTAATGTAGATGTAGATATAGAAATATTTTTCTAATGTGTTATGCATTGCATTTGTCACATTTCAGAGCATGTGTTTAGGCTGGCAATCATAGTAATACCCTGATATAAATCAGGGTAAAAAACCCCAAACAATTACCTACATGCTTGGTAACTTGCTGGATATTGCAGGATATTAGCCTAATCAGATCAAGGACGGGAACATTTTTCTTTTAGGATGCAATCCTGCAAACCCTGTAAACACATATGTATCTTTATTTACATGGTAGTTATTATGAAGTCAATGGGACTGCTGAAATAAATCTTTGATGTGCTTGCGTGTTAGCAAGGAATAACTATGAATTGGTGATGCATCAAGGAACACTTCAGTTGACCCAGTATCCCTTAGGCTGACTTCTCCCTAGTAAAGGGACAGGCAACTTGTTGAGTATTCACGTTTCTTTACAAGGTGTAAGGGAGAAGGTAAAAATAATGGAAGGAACAAGCAGATGTGTTAACTGCAAGCATTTCTGAATTTACCTTTGTATCCTCTGGCACAGCCATTTACCTGCTTATCCTGCTCTTTATGCAGACTTGTTACTTTCTGTTTTCTCCAGATAAGCAAGATTTATGAAGGGGTTTCTCTTGTGCATTCCTTCTCTCTGAAGACCACTTATCCTTCATGCTTCTGTATTCAGAGGGAAGCACTGTATAGTCCTCAGCATTTGAAGGCTTATGGAAGGGGGAAGCTCAGGAAAGTTCAAATGATTTCACTTAAGGATGGAAGTCAATGCATGAAAATTCATCCAAGAGGTGTTAAGCTCCAGAGAAATAAAAAGGATTTATTTCTGAGTGAGAGCTTCCACAAGGGAGTTTAATGCAGTTTAACTTCTGTGCATTAACTTCACACCTTCAGTTAATTGGTCTTAAATTCCCTAAGCCTAAGACTTTGTTTTAAAGGCAGATGCAAGTTTTTTCTCTCCGTGGCAACTCTACATTTCAGCTGCTTTTTAATATACATGACTTCTCCCTTGGAATTTCTAACTGAAAACAAATGTGAGGTCACGTGTTCCTTTTAGCTAAATAAGCTAAATTAATACCAATTTTCTAATGTCCAGTGACAGTGGACATTGAAGTGGATAGGAGTGTTTGTTTTATAAGAGATCTGAGTCATCTCAAATAGCATTTCCCATGAGTTGCACCTTCAATATGTTGAGAGGTCACTTGTGAGAGAGGCTTTGGTGATGAGGTTAATCTAAACAAACTTTGCAACTCTCAGGAACAACTAGATGAACATTAGTGGGTTTCATTATAACCAAATAGAGAGTTGGAAAGCACTGATTACAAAATCTGCTCTATGTAGCGTCTAGGAGATTGTTGCCCTGTATTAACATCATGGAAGTCTTTTAAGAACTCCTGTTGTTCCTATGCCCATAAAGAACACCATTACTAAAAAAGAAATAAACAGAATCACAGAATGGCTGAGGTTAGACGGGGCCTCTGGAGGTCAACTGGTCCAGCCTCCCTGCTCAAGCAGGGTCATCTAAGAGCCAGTCACCTAGAACAATGTCCAGTAGGCTTCTGAATAGCTCCAAGGATGGAGACTCCACAGCCTTCTGGGGCAACTTATGCCAGTGCTCAATCACCCTTGCAGTAAAAAACCTATTTTCTGCTCTTCAGAGAGAGCGTCCTGTGTTTCGGTTCCCACCCGTTACACCACTGAAAAGCACTTGGCTCCATCCTCTTTGCACCCAGCCTTCAGGTATTTATACACATTAGTAAAATTCCCTCTGATCCATCTCTTCTCTAAACTATGCAGTCGCAGCTCTCTCAACTTTTCCTTACACAAAAGGGGCTTCATTCCCTTAGACATCTTTGTGGCCCTTTGTGAACATGGACGTAACCGACTCTTTCCAGTGTTTCCACGTCTCTCTGGCTTGGAGTCCAGAACAGGGCGCACCCGGTATGTCTCACCAGTGCCACCTGCTGGCAATATTTGTCTAGTGCCGCTTAGGACAGCATTCGCCACCTTTGCTAGCTTATGTTCAACTTGGTGTCCAGCAGGACCTTCTGGTCCTTTTCTGCCAAGCTGCTCCCCTGGTCCTTTTCTGCCAAGCTGCTCCCCCCATCCCGTACTGCTGCATGGGGTTGTTATTCTTCAGGTGCAGGACTTTGCACTTCTTGCTGAACTTCATGAGGTTCCTTTCAATCCATTTCTCCAGCCTAAGGTCCTACTGGATAGCAACATAATCCTTTGGTGTATCAGCCACTCCTCCCAGTTTTGTGTCACCAGCAAACCTGCTGAGAGCACACTCTGTCCCATCATCCTGACCATTAATGAAGATGTTAAATATGACTGGACCAGTATTAACCCCTGGGGTACAACACTAAGTAGTGGCCTTTAACTGGACTTTGTGCCACTGATCACCATCCTGTGGGCCCATTCATTCAGCCAGTTCTCAGTCTACCTCACTGCCTACTTACCCAGCCTGTACATCACCAGCTTCTCTGTGAGGATCTTCTGGGACACACTGTCAAGGGCCATAAAGTCCAGGTAGATAATACTCACTGCTTTCCCCTCCTCTACAAGACCAGTCATTTCATCATAGAAGTCTGCCAAGTCAGTCAAACGTGACTTCCCCTCAGTGATGCCATCCTGACTACTCCTGATCATTTTTGTGTCCTTAATCGGCCTAGAAATGATGTCCAGGATGAGCTGCTCTGTCACCTTCCGAGGAATCCAGGTGAGGCTGACCGACTTGTAATTCTTGGAGTCCTCCTTCTTGCCCTTCTTGAAGACAGTAGTGATATTTGCTTTCCTCCAGTCTTTGGGCACTTCTAGCAGTCACCAAGATCAATCAAAGATTATCAAAACTTTAATATAATGCATTGTTAGAGAACAGTTGATGTTTGTGACTTTTCCAACATGCTATGCCTCTGAATGGTTTCATTCTGATGACATTGTAACTGAACTGAATATGTACAGCTCCTTGTGGTATAATTCATTGTCCCTTTACTCTCTTGAAAAAACATTATATTGTCCTAATGTATATTTCTGAAGCTCATATTATTTTACCATTTCTAAGACTAGTAGTGCTACTGTAAGTTTAATGAAGAACTGCAAGTAACTTCCATAAGGTATTGGCAAAGTAATTCCAATTTGGTAGAGCCTACTAGATTTATTGCTGTCACTGGCTAATACATTGGAAAACGTGACATCTGTCATCTGCTTGCAGTCAGAATTCCATACCCATTCTGCATAAACTCTTGTGTACTTTTTGAAAACAAAAGTATTCCACATGGTCATCTATTACTTGTAAATTAAACATTCTCAGGCATGCCCTGGTTTGGTTACAGCTTTAGTGTAAAATATTCTGATTGTCACTGTTCCTCTTAAAATATACAGTTGCTGTTACGTTTTTTTGAACAAGTCATAAATAAATCCAACCATTCCACAGACACTGAATGGAGACAATATGTCACAGGGTAGAAACAGAGAGAAAGCAATACAGGCAGAAAAGCTCTGTATAAATTCTTTTGTTGTGCATTGAAATATACAAGGTCTTAAAAGCTTTACAGGGATTCACTGCCACTGGCTTTAGTGGAATTACTCCCAACTCACTCCTCCTACACAGCAGAGTGAAAGGAACGTGATGTCCATGCTTGAAGACTACTACAAACAGTCAGAGCAATAACTGGATCATTTCATATGTTCTAATGTAGGGGCAATGGTACTACATGGCAGGAATACAGGGTAAGTTTTTTGTTGGAATGACTGCTATTATTTAGCTTGACCACATTACAGAGGGAAAAAGAGTACCCTTTTAGCTTACTCTCCACTTAGAGGCGTAGCTTTAAAAAACTGCTTATCAGATTTTAGGCTTCTGCTTTGGGAATATTCCTATAATTGCTGCCTAGAAGAGTTCTTTATTTTCAGTCTAAACAGAAAAATACTTCCTGGATTGTAAGTCCTGGCAGGTAGTGAGGAAACTAACAAATCCAAATCCAGAAGTCTGAAATATAAAAATAGTATCTTTGAGTTTAAGAGGATGGCTGTGTATGTCTCCTGGTGATGGCAGGACAGCCCAATGACTGTGTATCCAATGTGTCAATTACAGGACTCACTTTGGCCCACTTTACTTACCCAGTGTAGCAGGGTCATGCTGGAATGGAGATTTAACCTATGCCTGTACAACCATTAGCACTCATATCCTATGTGAAAGAGTTTGCGTAAGTGGGCTCAGTGATGTGTCACACCCTGAGGCATAGAACTGTCCATTTCTGAAAACTAACAGGAGTGAGAAGTATGGACATGAGATAATCTGTTCTGGCTCTGCAGTATGAACATTTAATACAGTTTGTTGAAGATACCAAGATTCATATAAATACTTAGCATGTTAACTTTGGATATGACCAGCTTGTGACAACAAAGAGGATTACATCTTCCAGCTTAACAGAGCACTCAAGTCTGTGCTTATTTGCTGAATTGGTGCCTGCATATCTTCAAAAGGCATATTTTTTTTCTTTCTACAAGTAGTCTGGATGAAAGAATCTGAAGCAAAGATTCTGTCTCTGCAATTATATACAAAGCTATAGTGCGGAGATCCTCTATTTCCAGATGGAAAATTTTGGATGGAAATATGTTCCCAGACCCTACACAGATGGCAAGTTCATGAGCAGAAAGCCTAACACATTAGGGCTCCACTATGTACACAGACTCCAGGTGGTAGCTCCAACTGGGCTGCCTGACGTCTGGCAGTTCTGAATAAATGGCCAGATTCCTCTTTTTCTACCTGAGCATCACTTATAGAAAACAGAACATGTTCATGAGAACCTGACTTGACTGTGAAACATCTACCAAAGTGTATGCATTTAGAAGCCTAAAATGCAGAACTGTTGTATTGCATGGAACTTGCAGGGATAAATCACTGGCATAATTGTTTACGACTTCAAAAAACACCACAACAAGATGAACAGGAAAAGTTACTATAAACAACATTTCATCTGTGAGGTATGGAGTTGAAAACTTGCATTGTATAGATAGACTGTCATCTGGGCAACAGTTTGCATACGTATTCCCATAAATGCAGTGTTTCTGTCTGAACAGCAGAGAGGAGGTGGAAGTATTTCAGGAAAGCTAAATATTTCTCCATACAAAAATGCTTCTGAATAACCAAGAAAGGAGACCAAAGCAGCCAGAAAACATATAGTGCTTTTCTAACAGCAAAAAGTAATAGTAGAATAAGTGATGCTTCATTCTTAAAAGTTTGCTATGTATGACTCTAATCTGGTTGTGATTTGGAGCCATTGTTAATGATGACAAAGGGAAAGTAAACATCAGGCCCGTTCACTAAAATAAATATACGCTGACTGGACAGAGCAGAGATTTGCACTTCAGGTGCGGTCAGGAACATCGTTATTTTTAACCTGACTTTTAAAGAAATTGAGGCAGTCAAAAGGCGATGATTTGTCAGTATTATTTTTATCTATTGTATTTTGAAGTCTAGAGACATGGTGAACTGATGAAGAGTGGAAGATCTCACTTCAACACTGCTATTCGCATGGGAAGAAAGTTAATAAAGTTAATAAGCGGTGCTGGGGACCCAGCTATGGGGTCCAGGCCAGCTGCCTGAACCTAGTTGCTTGGTTTTAACTGTGAAAAGTTTCACTGTTCACTCCTGGTTTAATCTTTTTTTGAAGAGTGGCTGTGGGATCAACTTTTTAATCTTCGTCAGGCCTGTAAAAACATCCTGTTGAAATTGCAGTCCTGATGGTGTCTGCAGTGCCATCTAACGGCTACAAACAGCCCAAGCAGATTTTAACCTATTTTTCTTTCTTCTTTTTTTTTTTTTTTAATAATTTCTTCCCCTCTTACCCCCCCTTTTTTTTAACACCATGACTTTTGTTGGCACCTCCAAGAAATCACAGTTTGGTAGAGAACGGGGGTCTCTTCCTTCCCTCTCTCTCTCCCTCCCCCCTCCCCTTTCCTCTCCTCTCCTCTTTTCTGCAACCTTTCTCTTCCTGGCAATAAAAATAAGATGAGCTTCCTTCTAGATTTTTTGTCACAATAAAAGTCTCACTCCCCTGTGGTGTTATCTTGACCAGGTTGGTTTGTCCACACCTAAACTCTCTGCAAATTTCCTTCATTGTGGATATTAGTGACAGGGTAAGATCTCCCCAACAATTTCTCTAGTGGAAGGGAGTTGGTTTTACGCAGAAAAATTTCCCTAGTGCACAAAAAATGCCTTACAAGGCTGCCTGCAGCCCTGTTCAAATTCTATGCTTCGTACATCCACAGTTGTAGAACCTTGTTCCTGTACGAGGCTTATACTAAACTATATGTGACAGTTCACAAAACAGCCACCCCTTGGGTCTTGTGCTCCTAATATGAGGCCACAATGGACTTTATCCGGAGATTCAGTGGAAGGAGGCTTTAGGCTTAAACCAGGCAAAGGCAAGAAGTCTCAAGTGTTGGTGAAATAAAGCTATTTTCATCTCTGTGTGTGTCAGCCAGTTGCTTGTGGTAGCTTTCTAGTGGTGCTGCTACAAAAATAAGACAGGCTAGAACCTGAGGGTTGCCCTTGACATGTAATTTGTCTTTATCCAAAATACTGTCCAGACAGCTATTGAGTTCCCCAGAATGGTTTATATTCTTGAATGATGCTCATGTCTTTTCCACAGTTTCCTGTTCAGCAGCGGATTTCATTCTTCAGACCAAATCCATCCAGTTCCTTGGCTTACCTTGTAGATTCCTAACTATTGCAGGGTGGAGGGATGCTGGCAGTGCCCAAAATCTTTCTTTTTCTCTCTATCACAGTATAATTTTTAAGGCACTTAGTCATTTGTGATCCAGCTCAAGGTTGTTATTATGTACGAGAAAATTTAGACTTCTCTAATTGACTACATGAAGCTTCTTGCAAAGATGTGGAATCACACCTAGTGACTCATAGGGTACTTCTAGGATGCTGAGTCCCTTGAGGTAGAAATTCAGCATGATGAACGTATTACCTAGCTCTTAACAGCGAGCCATAGTGGTGCTTTTGGCCATGTGTAGCCTTGCAGCTTAAGTGTCTGTTCCTATGAACACAGATCAGAATTCATGCCTGTTTTCATCAAACCATCACATTTGAGTGATTTTATTCCAAAATACATTTATTTATGTTTTGTGGGTCAGACTTTAAGAGTTTGAAATGTTTAGATGCCCTGCTGAGTTTTACTTTTATAGCTGTTTACTTGAAGAAGATTTTGAATCTTGGATGTAACTATGCAGTGCTGGTGCTTAATTTCTTTTTTTATTTATCCTCACTGTAGGTTTCGCTCTCCTTGGAGGGCATCCTTCCTTCCTTACAGCACAGGATATACATCTGGGCACTAATGAGAGTCTCACAGATACAACAAGGTTGGTAAAATGTCACTTTATTAATCACTATGTATTTGTTAGTTAATAAGACTAAAATTTGTCTTACAGAATTTTGAAAGCTAATATTTTCTTTCTGGAAAATGTCAGAAGGCACTCCAAATTTCTTAAATAAAACTCATAGATTTTGTAGTTCAGTAAAGCATCATTCCATCCACTCTAGCTCTCCAAAACATCTCACAACAAGAAATATTTGTATTAAATTGGGCATATAGAGTACTAACAAGAGTGACAGTCACACAAACAGAAACAATTTATGAACCTCAGCAAGACTAGAACCTTCTTGTTCTGTTGCTCCTCATGAAGCTATAAGTACAGCTCACTGGCAAATCAAAAAGCAAAATCAAAAGGCAAAGACTATCTTTGTTAGGTCAGCAGCTGGTGAGACCCTACTTACAGTGACAGGGCAGCACTGAAGGCCACTCTGATCCCCTTGTTTTAGCAGCATCAAACTACATCAACATTTTGCAGCCAGTTTCTGATTTCATGTGCGCTCCTCCAAAGCTGTACCCACTGTCAGGACTGCTGTAGAGGATAGGCTATCGCATTGTTCTTGTACTGGCACCCTTGGACAATCTTAATCATGTCCAGTCCCACATGTATGCAGGGATGGGTAGCTAGCAACCCATCCCCATTGCCATAGCAGGGAAGAACTGAGCTCAAGGCTTTTCTCCAGTGAATTCCCTCAGATGGTGCAGAAAGTAGGTAGAACATGAGGCTGTCTTTTGCTCTTGCTGGTTTTCATAGTACTCCATGTATTAAAGACTCATCCAACCTCAGTATTGTGTTGCTTTCTAGGCAGTCCTTTTGCAGCCTAAGGTCAATTCAGTCAGGCTGAGCTGTGGGAAGGTTAGTAGTGATTGAAAGGTCCTTTTTGTTCTGGTGAAAGACATGAGCTCATGGGGCTCAATTCAAAAATAAACCAGCTGAGGTTCTATTGCCTCTGCTCTACATTTGCTGTCAGTGGGAGAGGTTGTTCGAGAACTGTGTTGCTGTTCTCTCTGTGATGAAATCCAAGGAAAATGTAAGAAAAAGACCAAGCATTTGAATATTTTAAATTTTCCTTTCTTGCTTTTAGCTGTTGAAGTGGAAGACATATTGGTGTTGGTAGTGGAAAGTAAAAAATTCAGTCTCTTGAGGCTTGAGGTACCTCTCACTCCCTGTTAGATAACTAACTCTGCCAGTGTTTGGTAAGCTCCAGTGATAGTGTTCAGATGTTTCAACAACTGTGTCCCACTGCCCTGCTTTACTAACTGCAAGTTCAAAAGACTCAAAAATCATGTAAACTTGTGGGCCTACAAAGGGAACAGATTATTAATCTGAGACTTAATAGTCAAGTCTGAGGTACATTCGGCCACTGTGTCCAGATCAGCAGAGCTCATACACTGCCATGGAATTCAAATACATCCTCTCAAAAGAAATTCTTTGTACATCACGGGACACAGTTTAAGCAGAATGGCAGTAGCTTCATCGAAGTGTGCCATTTAAATACCTCAGAGCACATGTATCCCTGCTGCAACTATAATGGCATGAAACATGGAGGATTTTTCAAGTGAAATATACATAGCTTGCTCTGTCATATTAAAGGTGAATGGGAAACATATCAAAGGTAAATCCCTTGCATTGATGTAAATAAATATTTTTCCCCAATCATCTTGCTTTACCATTGTAAGCAGAGAGCCTCTAACGTGAGAAGAGGGAGGAGGAGAGGATGTTGACAGAGGGCTCAGTAAGAGGAAGATGGGAGGCTAGTACTGACAGACTGGTGCTGAAGAGATGCAATCTTACATGGTGAGCAGGAGTACTGACACACCAGGCTGGAAAGATGAAGATCAGCCATTTACATAAGCTTAAAAGAACTGAAATTGGGAAGGGGTGGGACGCACCATAGCAGTGGTGAATGAATGAAAAGGTGCAGAGGTGTCACGTTTGGGAAGAAGTGACTTCAGGCTCCAACGCAAAATTATGTGGAAGGATCGCAGTACCACCAAAGGTGACAGGTGAAGCCAAAGGAAGGGTTGATTTACCAGGTCCAGTGGGAAATTGCAAATGGTGAATGGAAGGGAAGGACAAATGGTGAGAGTATTCAGAGTAGTATGTCAGGGTGCCATGTGGGCTCATGGCTCCTTGGGCACTTGGGAAGCTCAGGTGCCAGGAGCTCCCCCTGGGTCAGGCAGGACTGAACCTCATCAGCCAGCACCTTTGTCCCTGCCCCCAGCCAATGCTCCAATACAATAACCTCTTTAAACGCAATCCAACCAAATGTGCAGGACTGTCATCTGGAAGCTCTCTGCCATTCCCATACCAACCTTGCAGAAACTGGCTGCCATTGGTGTGGACAGGCACACCCTCTGCTGGGTTAAAACTGGCTGGATGGCTGGGCCCAAAGGGTTGTGGTAAATGGAATTAAATCCAGTTGGAAACTGGTCACAGAGGCTCTATAGAGAGATCTGGACAGGCTGGACCGATGGGCTGAGACCAATGAGATGAGGTTCAACAAGGCCAAGTGCCAAGTCCTGCACTTGGGACACAACAACCCTGTGCAGTGTCACAGACTTGGGCAAGAGTGGCTGGAGAGCTGCCTGGCAGAGAAGGACCTGGGGGTTTTGGTTGACAGCAGCTGAACATGAGCCAGCAGTGGCCCAGGTGGCCAAGACGGCCAATGGCATCTTGGCCTGTATCTGAAACAGCGTGACCAGCAGGAGCAGGGAGGTGATTTTTGCCCCTGTACTCAGCACTGGTCAGGCTGCACCTCGAGTACTGTGTCCAGTTTTGGGCCCCTCACTACAAGAAGGACATTGAGGAGCTGGAGCTCGTGCAGAGAAGGGCAACGAGGCTGGTGAGGGGGCTGGAGAATAAGCCCTACGAGGAACAAGTAAGGGAACTGAGGTTGTTTAGCTTAGAGAAGAAGAGGCTGAGGGGAGACCTCACCTCTGTCTACAACTGCCTGAAAGGAGGTTGTGACAGGGTGGGTGCTGGGCTCTTCTCACAAGTGACAAGTGATAGGATGAGAGGAAATGGCCACAAGTTGTGCCAGGGGAGGTTTAGACTGGGCATTAGGAAACAATTTCTTTACTGAAAGGGTGGTCAGGGATTGGAACAGCTGCCCAGGGAGGTGGTGGAGTCACCATCCCTGGAGGTGTTTAAAAATGGATAGATGAGTTCCTTAGGGACACAGTTTATTAGGGAGACAGGTACAGTTGGACTCGGTGATCCCAGAGGTCACTTCCGATCTTATGATTCTATGATTCTATGAAATCCAGTTGTGTTCTGATACAGAAAGTGACATAATTTGTATAGGCCACTTTTCATTTCTTTTCCTTCCTAAATGGGATAATAATGAACCATTAAATCTTTGGTTTATAGTCTCTTGAATGACGTTTGTTTGCACAAACAAAAGGGAAAAAGAAAGACAGTAAGCTACAAGAAGTAAGGCAAAAAGTATAAGCAAGCAAATCTTCCAGCCATTCTGGAGTCCCCGTTCTGTGGAGAAAGCTCCACAATACCCACTTCCCATGCAAGCCTTCAGCCTCCCTTTTCTCTGTCACTGCTTGCTTTACAGGTCAGTCCTTGTTTGTGACTCTGACCTGGGGATTTTGCTCCTCTGCTGAGTCACAGCACTCACCTGCTACAGTGGAGTGAGGGCTTTCCTATGTCCTTACAGAGCCCCACGTGCTCTGCTTCACTCCTGCTCTCATTAGCAGAATTGTTGTTGACTTTGCATAATCAAGGCTGAGCAGTTTACCCAGAAGAACAAACCGAGTGTTCATTCCTTGGCGTTTCTTATTAATGAAGGATAACATGCCTCGTTCAGTTAATGTAAGAATAAAAAAAAGAATGTCTGTAGTAGACGTAGAGGTTATTTTAAATATTTACGCCACGTGTCTAGGGCTCCAAAGGCCTTAAGAAACACTTGAAATTCAGACTTAAAGCAAAAGGGGCACAGATCTATATATGTCCTATTTTTTCTTAGAATTGCTGCAGGTAAGGATTGAAAGCATTTCTGTGTGAACATATTTTTAGTGACTTATTACCTGCTCATAATACAGCTCTTACATGCTTTACAAGACATTTACATTTACGCTGACACAGTAGCAAAAGGCTACCAGCCATTAAGGAGCTCTAAGCCTTTCAGTGCTGTTTAGCATGTCTGATATATTACGTGAAATGAAATATAAGCACTGTATCTGTATTTTCCACTGTAGAACAGTTCTGTTGTGCACCACTGTAGCTCAGTGGGCATAAGGTTCAGTGACAGCACTGAAGAACTCATAGGGTGATTTTACAAGTCCACTGGCGTTGTTAGGGGATGAATCTCCGCGTCCTGAGGGAATGGGTTTACTTCTCACAGCTTACTGAGAACACATCCACCTGTAAGACTGTGAACGGCAATGAGGTAGTCTTCTCAGAAATTAAAACCTTTTGAATGGATATATACTTTCAAACCAGAACAAAACTACATTGCATAGCAATATTCAGCCCAAAATATATGCATATGCCCCATTTTCACATTCAAAGATCAGCCATAACAAAAATACATGCTTTTATTTTTGTTTAGTTTTGGATTCCTCAGAGGAGACACTTTGGTAAAAAATTCCAGGTTTTCTCTGTGGAAATAAAAGTTATTTTGAAAAGAGACGTGCAGCATTCCAATATGCTCATGCATTTCCAAGCTCTGGGATTTTCAAACTTTACAGAATGTAAAGAGAAAAAGACCTTGTAGTTGGTGATAACATAGGAACCTTAAATGAAAAGTCACCTGAAGACCCTGTGCTTACTGCCCCTCACCTTCCAAAACTTCACCCTTACTAAACACTCTTATCTAGCCAGGCATTTTCTTCTATGCAATCTCATCCTTCTAGTGGTTTCCATCAAATCAATTTGATCACAGACTTCATCTCCTCAGATGAGATCTTTTTTTTTCTAAGTTGAATTTGGTTTTTTATTTCACAAAGAATAAGCCCAATTTCCACCTGGGTTTTCTACTATAAGATATGCTGACAGAAGGACTTTCTGATATCTTGCCGATTAAGTGTCTAATAAGTCTAGTATCTACTTTCAACAGATAAAGGAAGAAAATCCAGCAGTTTTTACTATCTGGTAAATTATTATAACTGAAATTCCTCTAATGGCATACCCTGTAAAGGAACCACCTTCTTTAAATTCTTTATCAGATGTGTCAGGTAGGAATCAGCTGTCCTGATAGCCTAAAAAAAGTCTAAGAAAAATGGTCCATTTCCTAGTGTGACTGCCTCTTTTCCTTGACTGGTGGGACTGGCTGCGTGTCATTTAGGGTGGACACCTGTTAGATGGCTAACAAAAGGGACCATGCATCCCATCGCTAATTCAAATCAGCACAGGTTTTCCACAGTCACATGCTTCAAGCAAGAATAAACCTACATACAGAAAAATAAAATCACAAGCTAAGAAATAATAATGGTACAAACAGCAACTCTTCTGATACCTTGCAATCAGTAAATACCTGGTTTAGTTCCTCCTTTTTACTTGTAGCTGCTATCAACAGTCTTTTTTTCAGAGAGCACCCTACTTGAAATCTTGTAACATTTTATAAGAGTTTTGCTTGTGTGAGGTATGTCTGGTGTCAGTAGGAAATATTTATTATTACTAACTTCATCAGGAGAGTTGTCTGTGTAAAGGCCGTGCTATTAACAGCCATATTTTCCACAAATTCCTCAGAATTCTTCATGGCTCATTGTGAAGATGGATACGGCAAGGATTTTTCATACTCTTCTATTCAGTCTCTTCCTTGTTTTGTTTTAAGGTCCTGTTAGAAATAACATGAAAACACACAAAATACTACTTCAAAGTCAGGCTTCAGGGCCTGATTAAAACACAGAAATGCAGAGAAATTAAAAGATCCAATCCATATTTAATTTCTCTAAAGAATTCAGAGTATATCAAGTATACTATGCTAATCTCCGAATCTTTCACACTTTGACAAATGAAGTTGAGGCCAGAGTGGTACAGTGACTCCTGCACGCCCTATCCATATACTGATTTTCAAATCCGGACATTCCTGATACACTGATACCATGTGTGTCAATACACAGATGTTTAGTTATTAGAAAGAACAAACTGGTGCAGTTGGCCTCCTGTTTGTGTGTTCATTATGATCAGTAAATAATTGTGGTAATCTAAGGCAGATCTGCAATCCTTATTCTCACAAAGGTCAGGTTGCCATACAGAAACACCGTAATACTCAGCCAATGCTACATTCATTCTTTGCTGCAAGACAAGAAATCTTAAACCTTTTCTCTTCTGAAGTTATTAAATTCTTCAAATGTTAGCATCACACAATCTCTTATCTTAGTTCAGGTACCTTAACATTTATTGAAGTTACATCTGTGGCTACAATCAAATGCTAAAGAGAAAACATAAAATAGAGCAGCAGCTTTCATTTACTTACTATAGTTCAGGGGTGTTAAACTCACGGCCCACGGGCTGAATCCTGCCCTCCACCTTGTTTTCGCTGGCCTGACATCTTGTTTCTACCTGGCAGCAGCGCTGATCTCCTTGCCCCTACGCTCCTGCCAGCGCTGGTCATGTGTGACACGCGTTACACTGCAGGAGCAGGAGAACGGCGGGAGCCGTGAGTTTAACACCCCTGCTATAGTTTGTTAGTAAGTAAAACTCCTTACTCATTAAATGTCTGCATTTAAGTGTGTTATGCAGGCATGTTGAATTATTCAGATAGATAGCTGAAAAAATTTGATTCATTACCACTTCTCATTAATATTTATGTGTTGCACACTGAAGAGTGCAACAGGGATATATTTGTTATGTTTGACTTGAGTATTTTCTGCCATCCTCCAGGGTGCTGTCCAGCATGACAAATGCAATCTTGGCTCGGGTTTATAAACATAAAGATCTGGACCTAATGGCGAAAGAGGCCACGATCCCAATAATCAATGGATTGTCCGATTTACACCATCCTCTCCAGATTTTAGCCGATTACCTAACTCTTCAGGTAACAATATAATCCTCATTTAATACTGATTTTATTTTCACTAAGTCTTGGTCTTGCTAAGTATTTGTGGATGTCAGGTGCAAAATCATTTATTCCTAGGTTTTTCTTAGTGGGAATTACATGGCACTTGTTATTGAAAGAGATCTTTGTCCAGCTATGTAATTAAAGACCTGTTTAATTTAAAACAATTACCCAGTACTATCAGCTGTAGTGGGGCTGAAGTTAAGCATAAATTTAAGTACTTCATTCAAATTAGGCTGCTATTCAAAAAACGTGCAGGGATCTTTACATATTAAGGTAAAGGTGAGATGTTGGCTCAACCAAAACCAATGGAATTTTTTCACTGACTTAAAAAAACTCCCTTGTTCACTCTCGATTCTTCCCTAACCTATGAACAGTTCAAAAAGAATCACTATCCATATATTAGGAAATTGGTTGAACACATTTGTTTTGAAAAGCTAGTTAATGCGAGCAGTGCAAATGTCTAGTGTTCAGGCACTTAAACCTATTTAAACTTTGGTCACATCAAAGAATAGTTAAAAAAGATAATATTTTGTAGTTTAATCTAATGAAATTGTTGATTTGACAGCAGGATAATATTTTACTCACAGAATACCAGATGTTTATCTGTGAACAGAAGGACTACGCTATTTTACAATCAATTGAGGAACCGGCTTATAAAAAAGCTTATTACACTGCAGTGCTGTTTGACAACTATGATGAACTCCTCTGACCTTGTTTACTTTCTGAATAAATAAAAATCACAATGCTTGAAAAAGGGAGGGCAGAATATTTTTTTGATTCATTCAGCTGTGTTTATCAGCTGTTAAAGACTTTGCTAAGGGACATCCAATACTGAAAGTGAAGAGACTAGCAAAAATTGGTGAACTTGAGACCAAAATGCTTCACATACCTCAGGATAAGGTACGTTTGAGAGATGACATTGAGCCAGCCTCAATGAGCCCCAAATACATAAGACAGTAAGCTGTAATGAGGATGTCATGTCTTTAAATGTCATTATTTCTTTCAAACACCATGTGCAATTACAAACCAGATGAATCTTATGGTTGTTTCTTATGGGGGGGGAGGTTCTGTCTTGCAAACACCTTAGTTATTAGTGTCCCATCACTCGTGAATAACAGGCTTCAGAAATAATCTTGACTCATAGTCTACATGACTGTTGATATCTCTGCCCTCAGCCCTATTTTTATTCAGGTCACTGACTACTGCACCAAAGTTCAGAGTGCTATTGCCCTGTACTCCATCTCCAGTCAATGAAGCACCTCAGTCACCCTCTAGAGATGCATCTCTTTCTCTACTGGTCTTAGAGGGAAACCTATAGAGATCAGCAGAAGGAGTACATGCCCTGTTAATCATCCTCTGCTCCTCCTCTATGTGTCCTTGTATAGGGCAGCCGTGGTAGGAGTTCTAGGTGAACACGAGACCGCAGGCTAGACTTTTGTTTGGTTTGAATATTTAGGGCAGCAGCCACAGCAAGTGGGTGTCGTTGTGTCAGGCACTGAGGAGGATGACTTTGGAAAGAGTGTCCCTGCCCATTTTACATGATGAGGCAACAGGACTTAACAGCTGGCACTCAAACAAAAGGAACATTTGATGTGGAGAGATATCATGACAAAATGAGCCCTTACAAAGATCTCAAGAAATGGCTCAGTTTTTGAACGTGAATGGGAGCTTTTCAAATTTGCAGCACTTTCCCAGTAAGCCTGATGAGTACTGTTTCTTCCATATGTGCCTATCTCTCCCTGAGTCTTTCCAGCATGTAGTATAGCCCAGAGTTTGTCAGGAGGCCTTTTGAGGGCAGCTGGGTGGCCACCCCACTTTGCCAAGGGCAGGCTGCACTGCTGGTTTCTGACCTGCTTTCTATTCTTACTTTCCTAACCCAGGAGGAAGGGGCAGGCAGGTGGGAGCTCTCAGCAGTGCACTGTGGGTGTTGGCACTGCCTACTCTATCCTTTTCTGACCTGCCTGTCTGCTGCCTTTTTTTTCCTCTCTGCACTGTATGCTGAGGTGAAGAAGATTGGTCTTACAGCCGGCAGCATGTAATAACACAGCATTTTAATCATATAATGAACTTTACCAGGTCACAGAAGTACAATTAACACTTGGAGAAGTGTGAGCCACAGAGTCTAGTTGTTACTTACCACAATTGAACTTACGGAATATTCAGCAGGATAAAAAGATGTTATCTGAGTACTGTCGGCAAGAAGACTAGTATAGGAGTGCTGAATACTACCACTGATTCTTTAAATGAATTGAAAGTTCATATATAACATTTGGACTGATTTCCTGCAAAACAAAGGCAATTTATTTGATTTATATATACATGCAAACTACAGTAGTGGCACAGACTGCTAGCATTATAATTAAATGTAACTAAAGATTTTGTGCTTCTTATTTCTCTTTTGAAAATTCCCTTCCTTATCTCTGTAAATATTTTCCTGCCTGGATCTGATCCTCCCTGCTGTCAGTACATAACCAAAATGTACTTTTTTTTTTTCCTCTTCTTTTTCCTACTACTGCATTTGCCAGTGGAGCACTACATGCACTCTGACCCTCTTCATGCTTAGTGCATTTTTATTCTTCCATTTTCTAAATCCTATTATTTTTTCAATTTGCCTTTTTGAGCGCTTTCTCTTCAGTCTGAAACTGCCTGATTTCCTGGGTTTTCCAGAATGTCTTCTTGCTCATGGCTTCTGATTCCCTTTTCACAGGTGCATTTTAGTGTGGTTATTTAATATAGTCTGTTGCATTCCCCAAACAACATGGCTGGTTTATTTTCAGGGCTGTCAGTTCCTGTTCTGTATTCAGGGTGTTCCTGTCAGATCACAAAGTGCTCTCCTTGTCATGAATACTGGGGTGAGATTCTTCAGGTTCAACATCCTCTTGCCCAGTGCCTTCTTCCTGAGCAACCTGGAACCACTCACATGTTTCACATCTGACTTGGCTCTGCACTTTCATACCATGGTCAGGATTAATGCCCTCTATTATGCCAAGAGGGATATTTTTCTTAGCATATGTGCTACCCTCTTTATTAAAATTTGGGCTGAGCTGAATTTGCTCTTGAGTTATAACCAAATAGAAATGCTTGTAAACATTATGCAACCTCATTTTGAGGGTTTGCGGATTTGGCCTTTAATGACTATGTGTTTGTGTGCTGGTATTGTGCACACGCAGAGCCACTTCCCTGTCTGTGCTGCAGGCATGTGACAGCCTCTTGCTGAGTCCACCTGGTGCCTCTCAGCCTTCTGTGGTTCAGTCTTCTGTGGCTCACAATTTTTGCTCTGCAAAGCTTGGCTGGAGGGCAGAATCACACCATTTGTATTCCAGGGAAAAACTGCATATTGACGTTGATTCAATTGATATTAATGTCACTGGCCAAATAAGCTGACTTGTAGCATACTACAGGATGGCCAGAGTGGTAATTGTAGTAGATCCATACGCCACTATTTTTTTTATGTCACTGGTTTGAGGGGAAATTTGTTTTTCAGAAAGAAATGGTTGGCATAAGAAATATATCAGTGATTCCTTTTTAAATAGCATAAGAAATTACTGTTGCCCAGCTTGGAGAAGGCTGCCATATATACTCAACTTCTTCTTGATGTGTGACCCAGAGAGCTCAGATTATTATAGTCTTCAAATTCATCACCATCGTCAATATCATCGTTATTCTAGCAATTAGAAATCCCAGCTAAGATCTGGAATGATCCTCTAGGATATACTATTTCAATAACGATGACAAAACCCAATGCTGAAGTAAGAAAGGCCCAGCATCTACCTTCAGCTCTGCTTGAGAGTTGGTAGATCCAAGTTTGCTCAGTTTTTAATTTACTGTATTGTACTGTCTCCCAAAGGGCTAAAGCTTTGACTAGTCCTGTGCTTTCCATTTTAAATTTTGACAGATTATTGATTCATTATTCAAAAACTTGTGTTAATTAAAGTCTGTTATGACTTCTGTGGTCAAACATTTCAGAGGTAGTCTATAACAATGTCATAGACCAGCTGGAAGCAAGTCCAGGCAGAGGCAGACACAAATGTCCCTAATTAGTTAAACCAGTCTCCTCTAAACATACAACAGTGGTAAATCATGGAGCATGCTCACTTTTCCAAGGATATAATACAGTGATACACTGCAACCCTGGATAAGAACAGAATGAAGCGTTGTAAAAGCAACATGAGGATATGAAAGTTGACTTGTAAAATTGACATTAATTATTTAGCAGGAAATGTTCATGAGAATAGCAAATCCCTGTTCTGTGGCATTACAGTCACTATCAGTGGTTTGCTAAAGACACATTCATAAGGGAGGAGGGTGATAGACTGCCTAACTATGTTATTTTTCATATGGCTTTACTATGAGTATAAATGTTTTGAAGTCAAGTTTCAAATACAAAGAGAAACGGCAGAACATCCAAGCAGATAGAGCCCCTACATCAATACAAAGTCTAACACAAAAAAATCCAAGACTAACTTTATAGCTTGAGAACCAAGAGTAGGAGGGGAGAAACAAAGAGATCGTCGTAGAACATGTTCTAACCTGTCACAGTGAGACAAGGCTCAACTTGTTCTCTTCAGTCAGTACGAGTGGATGCATGTTCACGTAAGGATGTTTTCTTACCCTTGGTCAGAAAATGTCAGTTTCCACAAGTGAACAGCAACTTAACATCAAGTTTCTTGTGAAACTGAAGAAATCCATGACAGAAACTTTTCAATTACTAACTGAGGCTTATGGTGAAGAGTGCATGTCTCATGTACACAGTTTTGAATTGGTGCTCAAAGGGACCCATTTTTTTGTTGGTAGAAGATCTGAAAGCAAAAATGATAGAGTTCCTCAACAGCCTTTCAGAAAATCATCTTCAGAATTGCTTTGAATGTTGGCAGTATTGTATGCAGCTGTGTGACAGCTCAGAAGGGAACTATTTTGAAGGTGATTATTGTTGGTTTTCTTAATTTGTCAAATAAAAAGAATTAAAGGCACAGTCTTGGGGTTTTTTTATGTTGGACCTTGTATAACAGGTTTTGGAAAAAATGGGTAGGGATGTAAGGGGAAAAATATATTCAGATGCTCGAGTGATCAGTATATACTGTAAAGGTTCTGGTTTAACAATCATGGCAAAACACTTTTAGTAGGATTTTCTCTGTGCAATTGTGTGAACATATACTATAAAATAGGGGGGGAAGTGTTTTCATATGCATTTCGTATTGCCTCAAAACTTTCTCATTCTGACCAACACAATCATCTCATCTCTCTTGGAAGCTGAGAATGTATGCATATAAGCAGTACAGTCACAGTCAGTGAACTGGCTTTAGATGGAAGAGGTTTGGGTTACAGTGGCAGCATAAAGCTTATGTAAAATAGACTCCACTAGCACACACAGAGCTTGATTTTGCCTAGTCTATGACTTCTTCCATTAGCTAAATGTCTTCAGTTAGATTAACTCAGCTATGTCCACTCTATACAGTAGTCACTGCAGATGTGGCTTTGCAATTTGCGGTGCATATTGAGGGTCATTATACAGACATCTCCAGTATTACGTATTTTATCTGTAACAGTCACTAGCTTGGGAAAACAGAGAGAAGTGTTTAGTATACACCGTCCTTTTTGTAATGCAGAGTAGCAGCTGGTAATAAGGTGGAAGATCTTTAACATAGGAGTGTATTTGTGACTCAGTAGTCATTACTTTGAGCATTACAGGCTACAATGTCTATTTTTACTTGGTAAGATCAAAAGAACTCAGGGCTGTCTTATTTGCTCCTGGCTGGGGGTTCATATCTTAGCTATCACCAAGCCCTAGCTGGAAATAACTCCTTAATAAATGCTTTAGTTTGACTTTCTCCTAGGAGCACCATTGCTAGGAGATGTGGAAGGACTTTGAAAGATCCTTAGAGACCTGCAGAGCTCTTATAATGAAATAAATTCCATGTCCACAAAGTCCTGATTTGCTCTCTGGTAAACACCCTTGCACCAAACCTCTGCCAAACACCCTTGCACCAAACCTCTGCCAATAAGCCTGCTGCTAATAAACTTCAACTGAAAAAGTGATAGCTTTACAATACCATAGTTTTAGTCCCTAAACTGTAGGCAGCCTAGGACTCTATTAGGTTTAAATTTCAACGGCGTTTTAATGCCGTTCAGTATTTCAAGTGCTACTATTTTTTGACTCAAAATTGTAGTCATTGGCAGAAATGCCAGTAACTTTATTCTGGAACAACTTCACAACTATTTGTTTAGGAGAAGCTGCTGCCAGGAGAGAAGGGAGTAATCCCAAACCTTTTCCTGTTCAGTCTTTTGGCATCTTTGCTGTGACTGCCTACAGGGTTGCCAGTTAGTAGAGCTCTACAATGTGGATATTATCCTCTCCGACAAGCGTTGAATCCTGTCACACAAAATGTTAAAACACTGTCTGGCTTCCAGCTACTACAGTGTAATTGTAGCATGACCCAGTTTTGAACTAAGAATAAAAGCCTGTCCATCGTGTCTTTAGTCTTTTGGGTCACAAGGTGGAGATGTACAGAGTGGGCTTATAAGTATTTGCTTATGTCTTCGTGAACTTTCTGTTATCAATGTAAGTACCTATAAACAAGCATATTTAAAACAAGGCTTGCTAAAGGGCCTCAAATTGTCCTGCTCTGAAAATATGAAACTACTCTTTTTCTTGTACCTCCTTAGGCCTTATCTGTTGGTGGCTGAGGACCAGAGCAGCTGCACATGCATAGGCTGCAAGTGTCATCAGGCAAAGCTACAGTTAATGCTGTTCTGCTGTTTCAAGTTGGAGTGATCCACACTTGAAAAAAAACCCACTGCACTGGCTGTAGAACAGAGAGCAAACCCTGCAGGCCATGAATGTCACAGCTGCTTGCAAAGCATTGCTCTTTGCTGTCCTGTACAGCTATGATGGTTACAATGCACTCTAAGGGCATGGCCACTGCCATGGCTGCAGGGAACATTGTGTAGAGACAACCAAGCCAGACCAAACCTGAATGTTTGGGATGTTTTCACAGTTTGGGGGAAATCTGGAAGGAGTGCTATGTTAGAGATTAGAACTACCTCTAATTAAGAATTTCTACCATTCACTGATACGTATGAGTACCAACCCACAGCTGTACGGCTTTGGTTCTATAGTTCCTGTGTGTCTGGTGCTGTGTCTCTCAGCCTGGGCTTCGCTATGTGGCATATGTGTCAACGTGTCCTTCACTGGAGAAAGCTGCAACATGTAGAACTTCAAGTAAGACGCAGGGGGGTTCCCTCCCAGACCATCTTGTAGCTGCAGAAAGTTCAATTAAAGCTATGGTTCTAGGCAGCTAGCATTAAAAGGCAGCCAGCCGCCTTTGCAGCAGACCCATTTGATCAGTCCCTCCTACCCAGGGCATCAGCTTGCTCAGCTCACCTGGAACATCACCCCAGGGCTTTCTGATTCATTTGACAGGAGCACTATGGTGGGCTGAATGGGCTCACTCTTGCCTGGATCGGGGATGGAAACAATGTCCTCCACTCCATCATGACGAGTGCTGCAAAGCTGGGTATGCACCTCTGTATCGCGACTCCCAAGGTAAGAAAGCCATGTGCATGGAGTGAGGGAGGTAAACTTTGCCCGTTCTTGTCCCAACCACTTGGACATTTCCTAAGGGCCTCAGCTAGTGGGACTTGCATGTATCTTGAGTGCCATCTTTCAGAACCTTTCAGATTTTGAAATTTATAATCCTGATTAAGTTATTTTGATGCAAAGCAGGAATAATTCTACCGAGTCCATCTTCAGAAGGGCTGAGGGGAATTCATGACTGCAGAATAAATCACAGGGGATCGTATTTCCATCTGAGAAAGTGTTATGAAGTCATCCAATGTCTTCTTCCCCTGCAAAAGAAATGAAATTGTTTCAGATTGGTAGAGACGTTACATTTTGGTTGATTCAGATTGGCAATGTAGCTTTTTAGAACACTGAGTTGTAATACAATATAAAACATAAACCAAAGTATAAGTTCAGATCAAAAACCTAAATTATGTATAGTCATTTCATTCTGTAACTGTTGAAATACTTTTTTCTTACTTATTGGAACACTTTCCACCTGTTGATTTCCAAAATAAAATTTCAAGATAATTAACATAATTTCCTCAATTTACAGTTCTGAAAGACATTTTTCTTCCCATGGCAAATGCTTCAATTAGTATTTTTCTAACCAGTGTTAACAGTCAGTAAAGATCTTCTGTATGCTTCATGATATGTTACCTATCATCTTTTTTGGCAGGGCTTTGAACCAGACCTCAGAATAATTAAAATAACTGAACAGTACTCCAAAGAGGTAGGACCCTAAGAAATAGCCTAGTACAGTAGTTTGAAAAGAGTTTATTTTATTTATAAAGGAAATTGAAGTCCTTGTCTTCCTGATCTTCCTCGTTTTATTCTCGTTAGTATGGTACCAAGTTGCTTCTCACAACAGAACCTTTGGAAGCTGCAGACGGGGCCAATGTCTTACTTACAGATACATGGATAAGTATGGGGCAAGAAGAGGAAAAGAAAGAAAGACTAAAGGCATTTCAAGGTTATCAGATTACAATGCAGGTAAAAAATTGAGATTTAGATTTTGTTAATGCTTTTACAGTTTGCATTTATAATAATCAACACCAGCAAAGGAGGAGTTGGTTTTTTTTTTTTAGAGGGGCCATGTAATAACCATATGCAAATCTCACTCCAACTTAAAAACCCCTCAAAGATAACAAAGTTTGAGTTATATACTTCACATGGCTTACCAATGAGATCTAACTCAAGAATATGTGTAGGAAAGCTAACCCTTTGCTTTATGACTTAAAAACTATTTCTAAATTTGCATTTACTCTTTGCTACCAGAAATTATCCCTTATATTTTATTTAGAATGAGCAGCTCACAGATTAAATCTTAAATGCCTGGGCAGCACTTAGGGCAATTTTGTGTGTTTCTGTCAATGTAAATGTACGTCTTTAAAACCATCTAGTTGAAGTAATTTTCAGCACAAAATCAGTTAGAGAAAATGTAAAGTCATAAACTATTAATTGTCCAGGATAAAAAGGATATTTTCCCTGCTTATAGAATTACTGGTTTAATTGACTCTATTTTAACATAAGTTCACAAAATACTGTTGATGGGTACATCTCTGAACTGGCCTAAACCCTTTTATTTCAGTGTTCATTGATACTTGATCAATATATTATGAGTGACAATATCAAAAGAAAAAAATGCAGCCTTTTAAATCATGGTTTAGTATGTTCTTGTTGCAATTATCAATAGTATTGTATTACTATATGGCATTTAAATAAAGATTGCACTTTATTGATCCACTAAGCTACTGGAGTTTTTACTCCCCTGCTAAAGACAGAGAAATAGGAGTAAATATTTGACTTTTGTGAAGTCAGCACTGAACTCTTACTGATTTAAATGGAGATATTCTCATCTTATTCACAGATGAGGAATTCATTTGAAGTCAGTGGAATTATTCTGACTAACTGGAGTGGGAGCTAATATAAAAATTGTTAACTTTTCTACTAGTTAAAGATTTTATTAATGTCCTCACATATTTATTTGGGTTTATATGCTTTTTGACCTATAGACGACAAAATCTGCTGCTTCCAACTGGACTTTTTTACATTGCTTACCCAGAAAACCTGAAGAAGTTGATGATGAAGTATTTTATTCTCCACAGTCACTGGTTTTCCAGGAGGCTGAAAACAGAAAATGGACAATTATGGTAAAAGTAGAAGATAACAATAGTTAGAGGCTCCGGTCCGCTTTTGTTCTTCCTTCCCTTACAGACTTGGATTCAGCTTTGTTTCTTAATAAACAGTAAATGTGAATTCATGTGTTTCAAATGCACCCCATAGCAGGTCACAGTTTTTACTATAGGCAACATATATATGCAGCACAAATACTTTTGGACCCAAATGTGACCTATTTTGATGATAATTTGCTGTTGCTTGACCCAATTTTCATGACTAAGTGAAATCTACAGTGTAAACTATAATTGATTGGTATTTAAATGGCTGGGTTTATTCTAATGATCAACTCAGCTGCTCAATTTTAAAACATGTTAAATCCTGAGATCCGAGGGACTAGTCTTAGTAACACAATTTCCCAAACACTTAAGCTAGAGGTTCTGCAGTTTTCTCTCAGGAAAAACTGGCACCAATGGGAACTTTCCCTGAGAAAGTGCTGAAAGAGCAAAGTTTTAAGGACCCTGAAATGTTATGGTGTGGGTAGTACTGTGTGATCCATGGGAACCAAGAGAGGATGCTTGGCATTTAAAATAAACCATAATTCCCCTCTCACCATTCCTAGAATTTCAGAAAATCACTGCCAGATCTCGATAGACTGTTATTTACCATCAGCTTTAGAACCATTGTATTGTCAAAAGCTAGTGAAAACTTTCATAGGTATTAAAAAAACCAAGAAATGGCATCATCATAGCTCTCAGACAAACTCTAAGTCTGCTCCAAGTGATTAAGTGATTGAATGTTGTATTTACCAAAATCTCAGCTTCTGGATATGTTCAAAATTATTAACAAATTCATTATAAATTCATAATTTTAGCCTTAAAATTCTGAAAAGTGCTCATATTTTTATTTTAATTTTGCAGTGTTTCTAATTGCCCTGAATATTATGTTTTAAAGAGAAAATAAACCCTTTACTTTGGGTTCCAGCTGCACAGTTTTGGGGGGATAAGAAAAAAGTCACATTTGCGTTTTATCAAACTATAAACATAATGAATGTAAGTTTAGATAGTCTTTTCTGCCACATCCAGTTCAGACAGCAAAATGAAAAATAATTTGCTGAGCGTAGTTCCAAACAGGGCTTAGTGCAGCTACGACATGAGTAGCAATGAGGGGCTGCACAGCTGTACGTTCAGTCCCCACTGTCTGCCTGGAACTGCTTGTCATGCTGAGCAGTGCTAAAGAGAAAGGAAGAACGGGCAACAAGATAACAACACCTGGAAAATCCTTTAAAATCCATTTCTGGGCCCAAATAGCAATTTACAGTCAGACATTGCTGTGAAATCATGATAGTGTAAACCAGATAATACTTTGTCAAAATCAAGCAAGCATGGGTCTTACTATATACACAGGTGTGGGGAGGAGAGCAGAGCTCCTGAAACACCATTTCTTATTTAGCCGACATTCCCATCTCTCATTTCACAGCCATACCTAAGGTTTTATTTGAGTTTGAGAAGGAGGGCAGGAGGGTTGATTACACGCTGTTAATCTCAGCAAGGATGTTCTGTGTTTTGCTGCAGCAACTGCAGTTAAACTAAGATAAATTTCGAAGTTCGTATTCTAGTATAGCTCTCACTAGTGCTAATGGAAGTTCTGCTGAAACGCACAAGTGAGCCCATGTACTGTTTGGATACCTACAGCATCTCCTAGCAATAGCTGAGGGTACAATATAACATGTCGAAAAGGCTTTGTCTGAATTTCTCTTAGGCTGTCTATTAGTGTATTTTGTCCACACTGAGAAAACCTATCAGCTACAATACTGAACATCCTAACTGATTTTCAGCTCTTTCCTGGTTCATCATCACAAATTCCAGCAAATAAATCTAAGTATGCAGGTTTTGTCAGGGCAACAATTTTCAACACAAGACTTTGGACCTGGAAAATATATCCCCGTTATTTATTTTTGTGGAGTATCTGTTTCCAATGTGATTGGATTTTTTTCTTTTCTTCTTCCTCTAGGCTGTCATGGTTTCCCTGCTGACAGATTACTCACCGCAGCTACAAAAGCCTACATTTTGATGCTTGGAATCCTGCCAAGAGAAAAATGTTCCTCATCTGCAGAATATTCTGACCCGCAAATACATAGATCTTCTTGAGAAAGGATCAAGGCAATGAATGATTTTTTAATAAAACTCTATAGTTAGCTGTATAATATTGCATTGCATTCCTGAAAATGTTCAAGACAATAAACACGGCCGCAAAAGCTACTTTTTATCTTGATGCTCCAAGTTGCCTATCCTTTCTAGTGATCAGAATCATGGAAAATGTTCTATGATTATACTTCAACGATTTTCTCTGCCAGCATTATAAGCATAGCATAGTCTACACATAGCTGTGTTGGAACTCATGCAGTGTAATATGACAGACATAAACTTCTCCCTAAACCTGGCTGTTTAATTGGTGATCTTGAGAAGTGTGTACAGAGAAGCAGTGCTTTAGTTTGCCTTGGGTGCCTGCACTTCCTGGGCACCCTGGCTCCTGTTTCTGTCCTCTAGCCAACCTCTAAATGCCACTTCTGCTTGACACTGAAAATATAGAGACCTTGAGAGCATTATCTTCCTCCTTGACATTCCTGTGGGCTGGCATAGGATAATATTGCTGTGGTTCTGGAACAGAGCAGCTTCCGTAGATTTGCATGTGGCAGAGATATGGCTGGAAGGAACCAGTTAATTCTTTGTCCATGTCCCCTAGACCTCCAGTCCCTAAACGGAATTTTGGCTGAAGAAGCAAACATGAGGGGCACCATATGATGGAACTGTATGCAGTTCCTTTGCGGAACAAATTTGCTGGATTTTGTCTGGCACTGTAACATGGTGTGTATTTTAGCTAATCCTTCTCAGTAGTAAACAGATTCATGACATTTGTAGTTTTTATGATGGCTGGATGTATGTGTGTGACATTTCAGGTAAAGCTTTGAGTACTATTAAATCCACTTTTGTTGTTTCTAATTAATTTTGAGAATCTGTTGGTTTTTTCCCCCACTGTAATGCTGGAATAATGTCTGTGATTTTTTAAAAATTCTGCAAATGAGTTTCCATTTTCTGAGCAGCTGCAAAACAGTATTTACTTCCTTTCAAAATTGGAGTTCACTGCTTGACCACACAAATCACTGAAACAAAAATAAAATTACATTTGTTTATTTACCCACTTATGATTCATTTGTTGGTTTTGCAGGCATTTGTGTGTTTCTTGTTAAAAGTAACATTTTCCATTGCAATGTTACAGAGGTTTCAATGATTCAGTGATCATTTACACCTCAGCAGATATCTGGCTGTGTCAATGATGGTGGAATAGAATATGTGCTAGAAATGAATGTTTTACTTCCCCATTAAGTATGTGGAGCAAAATGCATGCAATAACAGTGTATTTCTGGTTGTATTAGGTCCTTCTTTGCGAATTAGATTTCAGTTCAGCAAGACACTTACGGACCAACCGTAAAATATGATTGGTCCTCTTCAAGCTAGCGAGCTGTTCCAGTGCTTAGAATTGTAGCTACACTTAGTAACCTGATTTTAGTGCTATGTGAGAGTAAGACAACTCATTTTGCTAGTCCTTTCATAAAAAAACACATTAATATCAGTTTTGTTTTGTTGATTAATGTACTATCAGTGAAGTTAGGCAGATTTATAGTAACCTAGCTGTTTTGTTAGATGTTTAACAATGAAAAGATTAGCAATTATCTGCTCCTCTCTTGCTTCTCTGTGCTCTGATTAGAGCTAATATGCATCTAGGTTATTGCAGGCTGTTTTTATAGTGAAGAATGTAAGCAAGTTACCAGACCTCTGAATCCCGTTGACATTTTTTAAACACATGCACGGTTATGCTGCATAGCATGTGAGCAATGGAGTCCAACATTTTCTGTGGTCCTGGTCCTCTGTGAACATACACAACAATGGATGATAGCCCTTGCTCTATCTTGCACGAACTGCTCATACCATCAGGTCTTCTGATGCCCTTTAGAAGTACTGGGTGGACTTAATGCCCATATGCTGGGTGACTGACCCTTGGGTAGAAGCACTGAATGTACTGCACATTTCTGCACATGCAATATCCAGCCTGTGTGTTGCGTGCTGGGAGCCAGACACATCCCAGTGGGTCACTTTTACTGAACATGTGCAGGCTGTCTGCACAGTGCATGCAGAGCAGACCTGACATTTCCTAGAGGCATTAGGTTGGTACCAAACAGACATGTACATTTCTGTCCCAGGGATCCAGAAAGATGTGCCCTGAAGGGTTCCTGTTCAGCGTGAAGGGACTTTCGCTACCTTCCCACTCAGCAGAACAGCACTGAGAGGCTTAATCCACTTGCACAGGTTGAGCATCCTGGGATTGCCTGGTGGTAGCTGTGGTAGTGTGCAAGACAGCATTATGCCATCCAGACTCCTCATGAGTTTATACCCTGAATTTACAAATGATGACTGCAAACGCAGTGAGTAAAGAAAACAGCAATAATGTGGAAAAATTTTCTCGGGGAGGGGGAAATGGTTATCAGCATTCAAAGTGCTTAAAGCAAATGCATAACAGGTAGCAGTCACTAACAGCTTACAGTGTTCTTCATTACATTTATTATGCTTTAATCTGTAGAAGTGATGTTTTCGTTGCTGAGTGCACTGGAGGATAGGGTGAATTTTCCTCTGTTTTTTCATAGAGTCTTCTGCCTGAGTCCTGATAGCCTAGACCAAGGGTGTCAAACTCATGGTTTCCGCCCTTCTGCTGCTCCTGTAGCATAATGTGCTTCACATACGCTGCACACGTGCGCTGTCAGGAGCATAGGGGCAAGGAGCTTAGTGCTGCTGCTGGGTAGAAACAAGGTGCCAAGCTGGATAAAACAAGGTGGAGGGCTGGGTTTGGCCTGTGGGCCGTGGGTTTGACACCCCTGCCCTAGACCTTCCTACTACAAAAGCTCCACATTTCTATTTGACATAGAGAATAGTGTTTGGGTCTATAAAGTCTTAGCCACATCTGACTCAATTAATACCCCCCGCTCCCGTATCTCACCTTCACATATTTGCAGTGCTGTGTTCTGGTCCCTTTCCAGGACCACACACTGGCAGGGGCAGCTGCCAGCCTAATCCACCACCGTGTCAGAGGCACAAAGGGTGGTCTGATCTCCCTGCCCTGTTCCTCCTCACTGTGAGGCTGGTTACGTGCTACCACATCCAGACCTCACACACGGACAGGCACTGTGGTCGTGCTGTGTCCCAAGGGGGTGTATGCGTGATAACATTGGTGCCCAAAGCTCAACTGCAGCTTCAAAGCTAGTACTAAATCCGGTAAGGATAAGTCTGATCTCAGCTGAGGCCCTGGAGGAGAATCAGGGACTCAGAAACACTGTCTTGTCTTTTTAGACAGCTGAGGGTCTTGGAGACATCTGCACAGACCTGACAGATGCAACACAGGACCAATGAGGCACTTAGAGCAGAAGCTGGTGGTCAGCAAGGACATCCTACAGCATCTCAAATGGCCTTAGGTCTTGTGCTTTGGCGCCCTCTCCACTATCTCAGCATCTCAAATGGCCCTTTGGAGCATTACACCTCTTCTACACCTAGAGTTAGAAATGCTATCCTGCTTATTAGCAGTGTACACACTCTGTAAGCACTTGTTCTGTAGCTCATTACCAGCAATCGCGGGATTCTATGGTTACCCTTACATGATCTTCTGAAAGTTATCTAGCATTAATTAGAGATTCAGTAGAGAAAGGAGGCCAAAATAATTTCTTCAAGGACTAAGAACGTGTTTTCCCTGTGTTCTATGCAGCTAAGAGCCAGCGCAGTAACTACAGCAGGTGAGAGGCCTGCAGAAAGTATTTACAGATAATTAATAACTCTAAGAATATAAGGAATAGTAACTTGAGAAGGACTGAGTAGGAAGCCTGGACAATCAGGAGGGAACAAAAAAAAAAGGTAAGAATTCTGAAACAGATTTCAATGTTTTATTTGCACCAGCTTACATCAGCAATGACACTGGAAAAAAATCGATGGTATTCATTGTCCACTAGCAGACGCAATCTCCTGTGAGAAACTGAGTTGCTGTAAGGGAAATACAGGAATTAATAAAATTAATTTAATAAATAAATAGCAAGGAGGCACCCAGGTTTGGTTGTGTGAAGTTCTCCACAACTCTTGAATTTACATTTGCCCCTCATAAGAAAGACCAGTAAGTTAGCTGCAATTATTTTGCTGCCTTTCAAATTGTACAAGACAGGGAGGAGGAGCTGCTCAAAGGTCAGAGTGATGCACGGAGCTGATCATTGGTTTGGGGAGAGCCTTCCCAAGTGAGCTGAAGTACATTGAGCTTGTTTTGTTTTCCAGGAATGTGTAATACTGGTGGGAAGTCTCAAAACCAGACTGCACACAAAGGGAAAGGTTTTCTCTTTCTTCTGGTTTTCCCATTACCCAGCTAATCACTCGGCTAATGTATTGAGCAAATAAACAATGCTTTTTAGATTATTTTGCCATGGCTATTTAACCAGCTGCCTTTCAAATGCAAGGCCCGCAATTTCTGGGTCTTGCCCAAGGTTATATGTACAGAGACACTTCATAAGCCACAACAAACATTTTATTCAGCTCAGCATTTGCTGTCATGACTAATGGGATACAGCTATTTGCAAGGCTATTTGATTGTTAAACAATCTTGTTACCAGCTCTTTGAAGAGATCCTGAACCCTTGTGGCCTCTTTCAATGCTGATGATCCTTTCCATGTGTACGCCCAGAGAGAATTTTTCTCTAGGGGCAAGCAATCTGAGGCGACTCCATTCAGGGAGCAGATCTTTCACAACCACAGTCAAAGTGTTCCCTGACCCTGCCAAATCCCTTGGAAAGCTCCTTGTGGTCTGCATTACATCTTAGAGGACTATTGAATTCTGTTTTAAGGGGATTTGCACCCATGCAAAATACGCTCCAACACAAACATAATATATCTAGAAAGAGGAACAAGCATCAAAATCACAAACTTAGCTGATCAAAGTTACTTAGTTTAGCCAAGACTCAAGTCCAACTGCGAGTAATTGCTGCAATAGCTGGAGATGAGTACTGAAGAGTGCGCAGGGCAGGCACAGGTCACACTTACTGATTTAAGCACAAAATAATGTTCATTGGAACCTACTCACATAGGTTATGGAACTTTACAGATCCCTCTCCAGCTCATAGCCAGCAAGTTCTATGCTGTCCCATCTGGCTGAGTTCTGTCCTCTCCATCATCCTCAATTGAAACCCTCACCTGCTGTCTGAACATGAGGTGGATGTTCTCCATGGCACATGCCACGGTCCCACTCCTGGACCATTCAGACTAGTGGACAAAGAGGAGCACACCATGGCTCCCTTGCTGTTCACATGCTTCGATTTCCCACTGGTGCAGAGCAGGGGGTAGAAGGTAGGGTGTGTGATAGTTTTGCTGTCCCAACCCTGGGAGATGGGACACTTCCCATGCTCCCAGGTACAGCACACAAGATTCACAACCCCTCTGCACGCCCCAGTTTGGAACACTCGTTCCTGAAGGTACTGACCAAGCTGGTCACAGTAACACCAACTCAATGATGTTAAAACACCTGGTTTGGGATGGTCCACACAGCATAGAAAGTCATCTGGCAGAAACCTGATTCTGTTTATGGCATGAAACAGAGGCCATAGCCTTTCCCATCTTGGTTCCCATGCTGTGCCCCAGCTGAACTGGCCTGGGTTCTTACCGTGCTAAAAGTTTATGTTTGACAAATTGCCAGCCACTACGCCTCGGATTCTCCGCCAGAGCTGGTGTTCAGGGCTAGTTTTCGGTATTACTTGGAAATGAAGACAGAAAACCTGTGAGAAACTGAAACAAGAGACACTCTAGTGTGCACACAATAAAACTGCTCTACTGAGTCCAAGTATAGGCAGCTGCACTAAAGCCTTTGCTTAGGTGCCCCTGTAGGCCTGTAGAAGAACCAGGTAGAAATGCACATGTGAATGTGCTTTCCTTGCGTACCACTCCCTGCCAAAGCAGCCTGCCAGTACCACTCCCTGCCAGTGGTGTATGGATGGGATCTGCATCCCTCTGATTGCCTGGGAGGCTCTCCTTCGTGCTTCGGGCATGCTTGCCCTATGGATGGACTTCTGCTGCAGCAAAATCTTTGCTGCTTTCTGCGAAATACTCTGTTCAAGCTGCTTGTGCAGTCCCAGGGATCCACATCTTGCACCCTGCTCCACTGCCAGGGGCTGGGCTGCCCTGGGACTCCTGCCCCAGTGCTGTGGGGCTATGCCCTCACCCCTCTGCAGCCTCAGCAGTGGGAGGTTTGCACCTGTCCTGCAAGCCTGTCAGTGCAGGGCACCCCAAGGATGGTGCTCCACAGGCAGTGTATTGCACTTTCCCCGGGCAGACGACATTATTTCATAATTGATACAGTTTGTAGTATATTTACTTACTTTGGGAATTTAATTAATTGAAAAGAAATGTCTCCCAGAGCCACCAAATGCCTGCATGAATCACCAGCAGGCTTTCAAGCCCCACTTGACACAGCTTAGACTTCTGACTTAAATCCCAGAGCATTCTGGGGGGGATTTCTGAGTACCACACATTAAAGAATGAGTGACATGCTTCTCTGGAGGGTTTCCCTTGCGGCAGGGCAGCCCTACAGGCTCCTCCAGGGCACAGCCATCTCCAAAGAGAGCGAGGGCAGGAACCAGATGGAGGTTTCAAAGCACTTTAAACTCAGACTAACTTCAAGCAGTAGAATGTCTTAATCCCCATCCAGCAATTACACAACACAACTCATGTGGTGATCTATACGTATGCCTCACAGGCATTTAACCCTATAATGCAGAGTCACTGATAGTATAATCTACAAAGGAAGAAGAGAGTTTTCAGATCCCCCTCTCTCACTCTTCTGTGCTGTGACATAACTGAGTCTTTCTTAAGACCATTTGTAACTCTGAATTTCCCGTGCTTTGTGTAATTACCATGCCCCATGTTTTGCTTTAAATTACTTATTTTAGTCGTGGAATAGGAAAAATTTTTAAAAGTAGAGCCAAGTAATTTTATTTTGAGAAGAACTCTGGAGGAGACAAAGGTAGAGACATATAATTTGTCTCCCACCAGCTTTGTGAGTCCTTCTCTCTTAGGAAAGGTAACAGCTCCATCCAGAAATAATTCCATTAGACCTGAAATATCAGAGCTGTGAATCACTGGGCATTTCAGAGCATCACTTCACAGCAGGAGAGCATCTGAAAACTGCATCAAAGACAGGAGTTTAATTCTTATTGTAGCACTAGGGAGGAAAATACAATCAAAACCAGCTATAGGAAGTTGCTGTGCAGCAGAACTATCTATTTTACTAGTTGCCTTCCTGGGAAAAGAAAACCAGGAGATTATAGTTATTCTTCCAGCAATACTGTTGATTTGGTCAGGGTAGTAACTAGGATTCACAAGACTGCAATTTAGGGCTCAGGAAAACATGTTAAATAAATTCCTCTGAAAGACTGTGTTGTGGTGACCACACACACATTGCTTTCAGGTGTCCACATAGCAGGATAATAACAGGTTCTACCAAGGAAAAGCTTTCCTGGTGTTCTGGGAGGTCAGTGAGATCAATCTGATTCAGATGTATACAAAGACATGGAATGGATTCTGAATTGTGAGGTAGTCAGTTATTGCCGGTTGGAAGCTTTTAGCTCTGGCTACATCAGAAAGTCACCTGTTCTTCATTCCAGTCTCTGCAGCTAGACATAACAACGCTGTTTTAATAGAGGTGGCTATGGAATCTTCCCTCCCACACAGGTGGTCCTGTGAGATCCTCACTAGTTAGCCAGTGCAGTTGCTTAACCTGTGACTCTTAGAACTTGCCCCATTTTGCAGTGGGGTAAAGCTGTTCCCTAATATTGTGTCCATTGTTAATGCTCCGAACGATGATGGGTTTTCTTACTCTTCCCATTGCTGACAGGAGAAGAACAAGCATGTTTATTCTGAACATCATACATCACAAGTGACAATAATCTAAGCTCTGATGAGTTGTCAGGCCAATTTATGGGCATAGGACTTGAGAGACAGGTCCAGAGAAGAGGACTTGGAGACAGTAGGGAGAAGGCTCCCTAAAGGCACTCGCAGAGGAGTCAGGACAGAGAATAATTACCTGAAATAAACTCACAGAAACTGCATCTACCTTAAGCACCCGGAATCTCTGAAAGCTAGCACATACAACCTGTCTCCAGGTTGCTGCTGCCTGTGTAAAATAGGTGTCAAAGGCAAACAAAATAAGAAAGCCTTGTAGCTAGCAATGTGTCAGGGTTGTTATGCCAAAGTCTAGGCAGCTGCAGAAGATAGTCTGCAGAGTATTGGCCTTACATGGCTAAACTTGGATTAGCCTTTATGTCCTACATGTCTGGACTGTCTTCAAAAGAGACAGCAAGAACCTTTCCTTGAAGCTGGTTTCCTAATACCACAATGAAGACAGAGAATGCATAATACAGTGGTTGTCTGCAGAAGCAAACGTGAGATACACTTAAGAAAGTGATTAAGCAGGAGGCCATACTTAACTACAAAACCTCTGCAAAAACTGATGTCAGTTCTTTTCGGCTGTGGTTGTTACTCTCAGTATCAAAGCACTTTTCTTAGTCAATATTTCATGGCAGTGCTCAGTCTTTCCTTAGGTAATGGTTTACTTCTCTCTGAGTTTTTTCAGCAGGCTGCTTAAGAGAATATGTGTCCTTTAACCAACGTGTTTTCCTGGTGAGAAGACAGAGAGCTGAGAGCCTACAAACTTTTCAGGCTCCAACCATCTGAGTTTGTGTCTGCCTGTCTCCTTGGACTCCTGGTCTAACCATCCTAGAGCCATTTCCGCTGTTGAGTAGTGAGATCCTTGTCAGTGGACTGTAGCCAGGATCTTCTTTCTTGTTTTCTCCCAGGACAGCCAGAATTATCAAAATCATCTGTGAAATGGATTGACTATTCCTCCTCTCCCAATTCCCACCTCCCAGTCCCAGCATCGTACTGCATGTCTCAGCTTCCCAGGATGTAGAAGTATAATATATTATGAAACAAAGGCCTCAAATGAGAGATTTTTTAAGGAAAAAAAGCCCAAACTTTAAAATAATGAATACAATGTTCTGCTCCATTTATGTTGTATATCATCTGTAGCCACAAAAATGAGAGAAGTGATCCTACATTTGTTCAAGATGAAAAATTTTGGAACAGAAGCAAAGCTGCTGGAGAGAAATGTCTGGACAGCAAAGAGGTGGATGTCCTGTTTGGCAGAAGACTTTGCTGAAATCATAGAATTATAGATTAATGTGTGATTTGGGTTGGAAGGGACCTTAAAGATCATCCGGTTCCAATGTCCTTGCTATGGGCTGGGCCACCTTCCACTAGATCAGGTTGCTTGTAGCCTCATCCAGCTTGGCCTTGAACACGAGCAGGGGCGGGGCATACATGATATATTTCCTGCATCTGTCTTCAACTGTCTGGAGGCCTTCAGTGTGTCCTTTGTAATTTTTCCATTCTTTTTTTTCTTAAGCTTCAATCTCTGCATCATCATTTGCATTATGTTCTCAGGTGAAATTCAAGATGGGTGCCCTCCTAATCTCTGAACGCCATTTGGCATTCAAAGCGGCTGGTGGTCATCAGCAAGTGATGTGAGATGCTCCAACCATTTAAATGAATCATTTTTATGCACTAATCCACACAAAGTTATAAACGGTGTGATCTATCTTGTGTGTGCGTAAGTGTCAGAAAAAAAAAAAGACAACCATGAGGACTGCCGTGTAAGTCCTGAGATGATAAATGCCCTTGCTAGAAATGTGTTGAGTTTGTAAAGGCTGGGCAAAAATAAATAAGACGGGTAAAATTTCGGGTTCCCACTTGTCTCTTAACCAATAAATCACAAAGGCTCTCCATGCTTCCCTTGAGACACTCATTTCCTCTGCTCTCCCCCCAGCCACAATGAAAGGGGCTTTTCTTCCACTTGAACTGACCTTTAGCAAACATTTCCCTTTCAATTAAGATCTAAAATGTCCTTGTGGACTGCTGTTGCTGGAGAGAGCAGGGAGACGGCTCTCTAAAGTATTCACACAAGAATCGGGACAGAGAATGATAATTATCTGAATTCATACAGTTAATTCCAGTTTAGATGACGACAGAGAGAAGCCATCCAGAAGTGTCCATCCGAGAACAATATGTTTGTCGTTCTGGACTCTCTGGTCTCCCCATGCTGGCTGCTTACCATATACTATGAATATTTCTCTCATGGACAGTTGAGCAATTACTGTATCTGAGCACTAGGCTTGCTGTCCTTGTGTCATCAGTTTTATAGCCCCGTTCGAGCTGGTCAGGAATGAGGCTTTGACTGGGGCTTGACCTGGCTTGCTGGAGTAAACAGAAAATCGTCTGCAGACGGCAGGCTGGGTGTGGGTGTTTGGAACTGGGGAAGTTGTTGCCTGAATGAACTAAAGAAAATTTATTAAAAATATACATCAAAAACTTGCTGCACGCAAGCTTAAAGGTGAAACCTAGAGTGACTTAATATACAGTCTCAAAAACCCCCACCCACAATAAGTAGAAGAGGTGAAAGCAAAACACCAGGTTAATTATTGCAGGAACTTCCAAGGGTAGCATTGGGCAGAGCAGATGGATGCAATATTCCTGCCCAGCCTAAGTTCTCCAGACGATTTTGCAAATTCTTGCTAAGGGGCCAATATTGCAGGTCTTTTCTTCTCTCTGTGCTTCCTTTCCAACAAAACAGCCTGTGTGTGTGTCTTTGTGCCCAGGATGTTCTTGGTCAGCTTTGTGTCCAGTAAAACCAGACTACAGCAGGCAAATTACTGGCTAGAGACTGGCTACGTGATGTGCTGTGGTGAAAAGCTTGGTTTTCACAGTACTACTATCTGAGTTTCATGGCATTGCTGTGTCAAGTCAGCTGTATTAAAGACGGTGTCACTGTTAGGGTGGCTGAAGAATACAATATAAGCTTGTGGAGAGAAATAATATTCTTCAAGACGAGACTCTTGCCATGCAACTAAAATTCTCTCATGTAGTAAGCGAAATGGGAAAAACAGTGGCCCGGTGCTCATGGGTTTCTTTTTGGGTGGCATGCTACATGCCATCACTTCTTTTGGAACTACCTTAGGTCCTAAGCCTCCTAACTGGCTTTTTTGCCATCAGTTTTACACCCTCGCTGAAATATTTTTTCTTTGACTTTGGCAGCTCTGCCCTTCTCAAGGTCATTTTCTTTATCTTCTTGTCAGCAGCTTCCTCTGTTATCTCCTTTCTTCTTTTGGAAAGAGACTCTCACAGTGCATTGGTCATCTCTGCATCCCAACTGCATACTCTTACATGTTCGTAAGAGCAACTCATAAACATGGAAGTCACATTTTTAGCCTAAAACTTTGCATTTTACTCCACTTTCCTCAGATGACACCAGTCATTGACCATTCTTCTTGTCTTTCATGTCTACTGTAAGGTGAATTCCCACAGCCTAAGTTACTTGCTGTGCTCAACATGGTGTTCATATTAGCCCACTGTGATGTAAATTTTTGAATCCTTCCTCCTCTTGGACTTCCTAGTATCCAATCCACTTAAATTAAATGCATGTGCACTGATAAAGTGATTTCCTTCCGTTTTATCCCTTTCTGCTGCCGTCTTCCTTTTAATTACATTGAGTGCAAACACTCTCTGCTCCCTTTCCAGGCTTCTATCTGTTTATTTACTTTAATGCCTTGTTGATTTGCATCCTCTGCTATGCCAGAAATTCCAGCCTCATTTGCCTGGATATCTAGTTTCCCACTGAGTACACGCACGCTTTCTTCTTTGCGGATGGAAGGCCCTTCTGATATCAGTCTTTAAAAATTGCATCTGATCATTTTGCTAGGCATTTTTATTGCGTTGTTTTTATTGTCTTGCCAACAAAATGGTGACGATTAAGAATGATTGCGCATACAGCCAAGGAAATAAAAATGCCTGTTCTACGTGCTTTTTCGCCCATACATTTACATGTATGTGACTGAACTATTTATAGATATTGCATGGTCTGTTTAAACAGGACGAAAGTATGTGAGGACAATGCAGTGTGAGTAAGTGCGTAAACAACTGGGCTGTGACTTAGAAGCACAGCTTTGGTGCCAGCTCTGTCACTGCTTTGGCATGCTCTGAAAAGTCACCTGGTTGTGCCTCAGTTTCCCCATCTTTGAAATAAGAAATATTTTGCTTATGCTGTTTACCAGGTGCTTTGAGACCAAATGATAAAAGACGCTATGTAAGAGCCATACAGTGTTGTTTTTCTTGTCCCATCCTTTCTCATTATGTGCCAAACCAACTGGTTTCATCTGCTGCTAAATTAGACCACGAGCATCTGAAGGACTCCTACATTTTTCTCAGTATGATGGCAGAGGCGTTGCAGTGGCCCCTCACTTTCAGGTACTAATGCAGCCAAACAACAATTACATTAAAAACACCTTTCCTGGAGCTATGGACAGTGCTGAAAAGGGGAATGCTAAGTGTCTGGACTATGTAATAGGGATTAAAAGCAATTTCTTGTGACATTTTATAGTCTGACGGTTGCCTGAAAGAGACCCCATATGGGATGTAAATTGCATGTGTTGCTGCCATATGCTTGGGGAAGCAAGATCCGTTTGTTCTTCTAGAATAGAGAAGCCTGCTGAATTTAAACCAGCAAACAGACACACGTCACGTTCATCCCAGCTTGTTTTAAGGCTGTAGCAGTATTATTCTTTTGCTTTTGAGTGCTGCATAAAGCTCTAGCCAGTGTAGCTAAGCTTCTATCACATGAGGTTTTTGTTAGTTTGGGGTTTTTTTTTTTCTGAAGGGATGTATCAAATCCTGGTTGAAAACTGCATTTTCACTCCAAGGAAAAAAAAATATGAGCTACCTCATACAGCATAAGAAGACAAATATAGGCATAAGCCTGACTCCATGAATGTCCTGACTTCATGAGTGTTCCAGTCACTTACACGAGGGCTGGATTTAGCCTGGGATGCACATTAGTATGCTGGATTACTATGTGAAAGCTGAAAAGTTTCTGTTTGGTCTTTTCAAGATTTTTATCCTTCTCCAGTAATTCACAGGAAAGACAGAATGACTAGGAATTGTTATCTGAGTTTTCTCTATTCTCTGTTTCTTTGTTCTGACACTTTATAATTTTCAGGGATTGTTGTTCCTTGTTTGAGATCTATAGCGGTTTTATGGCTATGCGTAAATACAAGAGATAAGAGCAACTGGGGAGGCACTGAAATCGTCAGACCGAACATCTCCATTAGTAAAATGCACAAGAGGCTGATCTTACCTGACCTCTGCTGTAATTCTAAAACCAAGACAATTTTTGCTTAAGCAGTTATATGCTGAAAGGAACAGCACAATAGTTTAGGCCTGTAATGGTATCTGGGATTTCCTAATAGTATTTTACCTATTTTGTGCTTTTTTGTTCGTTCCTGAGACTTGGGAATCATGCAGCAGAAACAGCATGACCCTAAGAGGATGTTTTCCCTCAGGAAAAAGAAATGCCAGGCTGTCAGGTTTAAAATTTTTGCAAGATCCATGTAGTAAACAAAAGAAAATGGGTTTGCTTCCAAAATGTCTGTTATGCTGGTGTCATTTGAGGTTAATGAGGCTTGCAACCACTCAGCAGCTACATCCAGCAAGTTGCTGTGGGACAGATGGTTCTCACCTAACCTCAGACATCTACACTGCTGATACCCGGGCACAAGTTAGCCATGTTGGCTCCCCTTGCAGCCTGGGGTTAGAACCAGGCACTTCTGAGAGGTACGTGCATTTCATCCTGATGTGGATATCCAAAGCAGTCCAGAGGTAACATGTCTTAGACCCAGCTGTTGCTTTTTCCTGGCTGTAAATGGGGTATACACGGCCACCCCACATATGGACACCGCCAGTGAGAGGAATCCCTCTCACAGTGTTTCGATTTGAGATCCTGAACTTGATGACTGCTTTGAAAATGTAGACAGATGACTTTCCTGAGGTCAAAAAGTAAGTTTGCAAAACAGCCCAGATTAAAGGTTAAGAGGACTCAGTTTGTACACTAGTCATATCCTTGTCCCTGATTCTCTCCCATGTCCCTATCTTTTTTATTGATTATTTTCTGATAATGTGACCAAATGAACACTTTTTCTGTGAACACTTGAAAGTCATTTATTGATTCATTTGCACATTGATAAAAGTTATAAACCATGAAATAATCTAGTCTTATATTATCCATGTTTTCACATTCCTGCAGGGGGTTGAATATGTCTCCTGTGAGGACATTTTAGGCAGTTTACCCACCTCTAGGCAAGGGCAAATCATTCCTCCTTGTTCTCTAACCTACATATGGGCTGCCAACAGAGAGCATCACCCTACCCTCACCAGAGCATTTAAGAGAGAGAAAAGAGAAAGCAAGCCAAGACTGTGAAAGACGTCACTAGAAGACAAAACCAAACCAAAACAAAAAAAACCCCTGATAAATTAGCAAAGAAAAAGCAGCTGGAGTGGGTGAAAAGGGAGTTTTCCAAGGACACTGTTGAATGGAGCTTTTGTGGCACTAGGGTGCTGCAGTGCAAGGTAGAGACCTCAGGCTGTGTCGTGTGTTGCACCTTTTCGGTCCCATTTCTGTGGCATGATCAATATTGCTGTTCATCTCAAAACTGCACCAAAAGGAGGGGTAGTCAGAAACCAGACACACCATCCCCTGGAAAACTCCAGGGCTTCAAAATTTGGTTTTGTTCTGAATCATAAATAAAAGTGACCGCCGTAGATTTTTTCATGGAGGGAAATGTTCAAACATTAAGAACAAATACTTTCCTTTGGGCTTACTCAATTAAACTTCATTTTGCATTTATGTAAAATAGCAATGTATCATAAAAGCTGTAGGAAAAGAAAAGGTAAGAACAAAATATTTTAACACCTTCTGCAAGTATTTTAAGGAAAATCATATGTACCAGCAAAAAAATTCAGTTTTGTCAAATCAGGATTTTCCACTGGAAAAAAAAAAGAATCCTTCTGAAAAACTCTCAGTCTTGTCTTCCCAATATGTTCACCTGGTAGTTAAAATTAGATATTAACCAGTCAAAAATTTGTATTTGTCATGTTACTTCAATTTCCTTTCTGGAAGAAAGAAGGTCATCTAGTGATTTATGGAGGCCTGTGAAGACCAAAAGACTTTTTTTCCAATGGAGATAAGTCTGGAGATTTTTCATCTCTGTGTCATATCAAGAGAAAAAGAGGAAAGCTGGAAAGCTGAGAGGGACCATAAAACAGCCATGCTGGATGATTGCAGAGGAGTGAATGTTGAACCCACTACTTTAAAAAAGCCAAGCTGAACTTCAAGTACTTGTATAACATCATCACTTATCATTATCCCCTTAACAATATGTTGTGAGACATGGGGGCCAGGCATCCACTGCATTCACACCGTAAAGAGGCAGCACCACACACAGAAAGCAAGTAAAATGCCACATCATTCAGGAAAGTAAATATTCCTCTGTCCCTCTATGGGTCATTTCTCCTCTTGTCAATGGTCACTTTCGTAATAGGTTAGTATAGTAGAATAATGTACATGGCTGAGCATTTATGAAACTCTAATAAACTTCTTGCTTAGTCTGGAAAATGAGCTTGTGCACCGTTTGATAATCCAGCAATTACTAGTCATCATGCTATCTTCCTTTGGGAAGAAAAAGTGATTACAGAAAGGTCCTAGCCCACTGGATTAACAAAGCATTCAAAATGCTTTTATGAAGTAGAAAATACTTTACAAATACTTCTGTAAATATATTGCTGGGCAATGAGATTCAAATCAAGACTTAATTTAGAGAACACCTCCTTACATTAAAAAAATATGTTCCTGAGAACAGCTGGAGCCATTTGCCAAGATAAATCAGATGCTACTCTCAACTTTTATGGGTTGCTAAACCCATGAAATATACGGTATGTCTAGGATTTGTTGGCTGCATTCTTGTGCTATGAACACAGATTCTGTAGGTCACTAACAAAGAAACATGATGGACCCAGCAGGCTATGGCAAAGCCATATCTTCTTTTCTCATTCTTACTGATTAGAGCTGAGAGAAAACTGCTCTGGTGAAATGTCTAGAGCCACCTGATTTTTCCCATATTAGGCATGAGCTGAAAACTGCCTGGGTTTCCTATTGCCCGTTTTACCTCTAGAAAGGAAGAAAAGGAAATGACACCAAGGTGGGGTTTTTTTTGTTTGGTTTGTTTGTTTGCTTGTTTGTTTGTTTAAGGTAGAGCAGAAGGTTCACTAGCAGTTACAAAGACCTGGAAAAAATAATGGAATTTTAGGAATGCTGCCCAATAAATAATCCTAGGGACCAGTACGTCCCTCATGTCTCTAGCGTCTCCAGGTTTATGATAAATGCATCTTTCTTTCTGGACATTTGCCAACTTATCTAAAGGAAAAATCACTTACCTTGAACATGATCAACAAGATGCAAAAGCAACAGAAGAGGAAATGTGCTATGTTAGCTTTCCTCTCTTCTTTCCTCCCATGCAGGATAGAGCATCTCTACAAAAAAAAATGTCTCACAAACTGTTGCAACTGAAGACTTTTGGTCAGGAAGCCATGGGGACATGACCCATATCATCCAATAGTGAACTTATTTTGGGTGCTGGAGGTAGAGATGATCAAGGATGAGGATGATGCAAGCAAAAAATATAGGTATAAATGAATAAATGCAGAAGGCAGATCTCAAAATACAGATGAAGTATCACAAATGTGTAATGAGGAGGCACCACAAAAGGATAACAAAATGCTTTTCTGCTTTGCAAAGTAAGTTTAGAGCTCACAGAAAATTCCACTTGCAAGCATCACTAGATAAGATGGGATTTAAATGATCTTCCCAGTTACCATCTTGTTTCACTTTCCTGAAGTTTGTATTTCTTGGGTGTGGTGGCTGCAAAGGTAAGGAGTGGTGTGTGATACTTAAGAGGACTTAATTGATTGCCAGTGAGATGCACAGTGCTTATGGAGATCCTGTAATTTCTCCCTCTGTTGCTTTGCTTAGTCTGTGTTATTATGCATGTTAAGGTAGTTCTGCTAAATTCTAAATTCTCCCAGTTAAATTATCAGCCAAAATTCAAAGTGTTGCTTTTGTTGGCAGCTAGGAGGGAAATCACAATATTGCATTATAAAAAAACATTTAGCCTTCTATTCACATTCCTTCTTTATTCCCCCCTTTTCTTTGGCCTGGATAGAAAGCAATGGCAAGTACATTCTTAACACTCATGGGGACAATATTTCCATTGTGAAGTCTCGAAGAGATATTCTATTCAATTTGTGATTTCAATTCTGAACTTTCAGGCTAATTCTCTAAGCAATTCCTCTAACTTAGCCTCAAGAGGAAGGGAATTGTTCTGAAAAGTTTTTTCAAAAGCCATTTTAGCTGGTTGAACTATTGCATACTTTAAAAAAGAAAACTATTTCCCCTCATTTTATTTCAGTTGTAACAACTGCTTAGCCTTTTGCTATGTGTAATTGTGCAATTTCCCAGTAATTGATGTAATGGAAAGTACCAAAGGTGAGCTCCAACTTACCTGAAGTGAGAATATTTCTTTCTCTACTTTTGTGCCAAACAGAAAATTCCCGCATTGAACTAATGATATTTTCAAAACAAATAATATTGTTTAGACCTGTCAGAATTTATGTTGGATATGGTTTTAAAAATAATGTGTATTAAGTTAAAGAAAAATCACCCAGTTACAGAAACAAGTTATCCATTTGGTAGCTTGGGTTGAAGTCATTAGCATAATTACAGTTTCCAGAGAAACTCTGAGCGTTTATGGCACTGGACAGAGTAAGTGTGGACCTGCTTGCTTTTGCAGAGGCCAGGGAACACTGTACACGACATACAGGAAGCAGCCTGAAGAAGATAAATCCATTACACCTATATTCATAACTTTTGTTTCTCTCACCAACTCGGCCCCACTTTCACAAAACAACACATGTATATTTTTCCAAACTTTTTTATGTATTGCACCTTGACTTATGCCAGTAGCAAAGAAAAGCAAGCAGTTCAAAGGTTGGAGAATTGGTGTATTTCTTCCATCTGTTGGAATCAGGAGACTTAGGAAACACTGTAACAATCCATACTAACAGTAGCAAAGAGTACTAACAATAGATTGCATTCTCCAAAGAAGGATTAGGGCAAGGAATATGTTTTGAAGTGTGTGTAGGAGGAAAACAGAAAAGCATTTTGTAAGCCTGATTATTTCTGTGTTGTGATCATTACAGAAAAGATAATTTTTCAAAACTCTCAGAAACGGGAGATCTCCATATCCTTCCCACAGTTCATCCTTCTAGACCGGAAAGAAAACAACACTTGACAAGTTTCTGAGAATGAGCTGTGTGCAGTTGTTCTCATGCAGCTACAGCGACAGCACCAAAAAGCCCAAAGCAGATGGCGGGCGCGTGGGTGGGGATTGGATTGCTGAGATTCCAGGAGGAACAAAAGGACAATCTCTGGTTGTTGGGAGAACTGCAAATGTGCACGGGCATGGCTTCACGCGTGTTTAACCACCCTTTGCTGCAACAGGCAACAGGCGTACGGGACATGAACGCTCTGGAGGGGTATCAGCTAGCAGGAGGAATGTGGTGGGACAATAATTCTCTGAGATGATTAATAGAAGCATGGGAAGAGTTGCTGTTTATATCTAGTTATTCTTCTCCCTTGTGTTATGAATCATTTGATGCATCAGAAACTGAGAATAAATTGCAGCAGAGTATAAAGTGCTCATGACTGGATACTGCTAAGGCAGCATAGGTCATACTGGCACTGTGGTGAGCCCTGCAGACTTACTCTCCTTTCAATTAGAAGAGCATGGAAAGTGTGTCACTGCTCTCTCTGGCTGGCTTATACAGGCTTCTGGAATTTGGGGTGAGTAGGCAGACGGCTGGCTCATACCCAAGTCATGACTCAGCCATGAGTCTGGAAGCATGAATGAGGCACACACAGATCCAGAAGCTGGGAAATACCCCTAGATACCACAGTAACGACATGGATCTGAAACTTAAATTAGTAGATGGGTAGATGAACCGGTAATCCAAGCAGTTTTCTGAAAGACTTCCCTAGCACTCCCACTAGTCTACTTTTACACCACCACCTTAACTAGAAACCTGTAGCACAAAACAACTTGGCACGCTGTACAGAGCATACTGAAGAAAGATGCATTTAGGGCAAAAAAGTTGCCTTCATTTAGTCCAGCAAGAGGGAGAGAAAATCATTTCACTCTTTGTTTTTACATCCCTGTTGTCAAGATTTTTGTGCATGAACATAAAAACATAGTTGTGTTAAAGGTAATGTTCTGGCAGAACAACTGGTGAGGAGAAAGAATTGAAGACCTGATCCTATTTTACATCCTCTTTTCTCTGTCCTCAATGTCTAAAATATCCTGTGCAGAGTCTTAGGTAATGTCAGTGTTGTTCTCTATCACCAGAGATGGCAGGAGGTACTTACACACAAACTAAAGACTGGGATCACAGCTTTGCATATAAGAATCATCATCATGTGCACGCACCCACACTCAGAGATTTATCCCTGAAAATAACACTCAAAACGAAGTCATTGCGAAGAATATTCATCTGAGCCTGCATCAGCTCGGGGTGACATCTCTGATGCAAGGCACTGGCCTTACAGGCTGGTGGGCTATCCTTACACTTGAAGCCCAGCATCACATTCCACAGTACTTTTGCTAGAGAACTCCCACTTAATACCGTAAATCCCTAACACCGTGAATATGTCTGTCAGCAGGTATTTGAAGGTATCACTGAATCTCCACAAGAACACTGTTTCTGATGTTGCTATTGCAGAAGATCCAGGTATATGGACAATATACAGAATATTATTCCAGGAAAGTCAACAGCACCAGGACCAGGAGGTCTCCTAGAACCACCTAGAAGAGGAAAAGACAATCATTCATTTTCTCTTAGTGCTCACACATAGTTGATGTAACTTGCCCTGGTCACTATTATTTTCTTCTTCCCATCCTATCCCTGTACCAGATGGTTCATCTTGTGTTAATTTGATTCATAAGATTTCTGGGATAGAAAGAATGTATCTTGCTGGGCTTGCAGTCCGTACATCTGGCATTTCCTAACTTTCAAGTGTTTGACTAGGTAACCTAAATAAATATAGCTTTTGTATAACAATACTTGTAATATTGTGATACTTAAATTAATAATTTATTATTAAACATTGGAAGAAAGCAATTTGAAATGCAAAATGAAAAGTGGTGGATATGAAAACATAATTCTATAAAATCCAGAAAACTGCAATATATTCACAAAATGACTTACTTCGGTGTTGCAGGGGTAACTACATAGAGCACTTTTAATTTTCAAGTGTCTGACCACACATTGAATGTTGTTTCTTAAAACATGATTTTAACTTCTTTTTTAAAAAATGCAGTTCTCCAGATTTTTTCCCATATAGTGGTAATTGATAAAGAACAAGTTATATGTAACTAGAGCCGTGGTGTGAAGGATTTGAACCCCAGACACATACGCAGAATGTGGGAATCAGCTCCAGACCCAGATACCTGAGTTTAGGTGGTTTTAGAATAGCTGTCTACACGTGAGCCTCTTATCTATCCTGCAACTGCAGTCAATGAGGTCTAAAGGGCTTCCCTTAAATAGGCACATTTGGTGCATCCACAGCTCTCCAGGTTTTACTGAGCTGTACTAACTGGTTCTCCGGGGACAGCAATAAGAGCTGAGATACCTGCTCCATTTGCAGATAATCATACTGCACACAACTCTACTGAAATGTCCGAAACCGGAGATGAATAGGAGGGTTTGACTCTGTTCTCTAAATATAGACATCTAGTGATGAATTAAATACCCTATTTTTTTATCCCATTTACTCTCCAGAAACCTCTCCAAAAGGTCTCCTTTTCCTTCAAACCTACAGAAATTTGCAGGAGAAATACCACAACACAGTTATTATTGGACAACTGGATTGAACCCCTAGTGTCCCCTCCAGGCTGGGAAACAGACATATTCAGAACCACACTGCTCAGCTTGCTCCTTACTTACTTTCTGGAGACAGGAATTCTCCATGGCGTGCATCAGGAGTGAGGAACTGGAGGCGGGAGTGGGTGTATTGCTGTTTAATATAGTAGCCCAGAAGAGAAGATGCTCTGCTCATATGTACTGGGCTCAGAAAAATGTATAACTGAGGGAGAGGGAAGGTCCCTGGCCTGTTTCTCTTCTCATCACTGATTGCTTCAGCAGAGCCACTGAGGCATCCCAAGAGAAGTGAGATGAGCAGTTTTGTTAGAGCCACAGCCCATCCTCAGAAAGATGATGATGGCAATGAAGCAAGTTTTCTCCAAAGATGAAAAGTAAGGGTGATTTCTGGGGGAACAATATACCTTTTCACAATTAATCAGCCAAAATGTAAAAAGAAACCCTCTCTTCCAGCCAAAGGGTTTTGTTGCTGCTGAAAAAATAGCCCCCCCTCTAAAAGACTGAATAGATGAAAGTTTTTCATGAAATGTCACAACAGTCTTAATAGAAAGCATTAAGTGATGTAAAATGACAGAGCCCTTATCCACTCCTCTTGAAGTAATCAGTAAGTGGTACAGGCCTTAAAGAGAGGATATTGAGGATAAATTTGTTATCACAGACATGATGCCATTTAAATGGATGCCTGACATGCAAATCATCTTGGAATTTGTGAGTACTGCTATGCCCAGCTCCTGCATTGGCTTCTGTGTTGTTCAGTGAGTCTGGAATGCAAAATCAGCTGCTCTGATGAAAACCACAGCTCTGTGAGCTATTTTCAGAAGGCATTAATGAGATTTTGCATTGGGATTATCAGCATAAAATGGAAAGTCCAAGGAGGATAGAAGGGAGAATTGATCTCTAGCAAAAACATAACTGTATCTACACAAAACAGAAGTTCAAGTTTACCAAGAATCAAAAATGGGTTAACATTTTTTTTAAGAGGGCCATCACCTGAATTGATACAAATCCGGTCCAGTGCTGAATTAGAAGTGTACTAGTTTTGTGTTTGAACAGCCCTCTCAGTCATGTTACAGTCAGTCTGTCTGTAACATTGCACAGTTTGATGTTGTGTCATGTGTCTTTCCAACAGATGAAGACCTTGTGCCATGTTCCCAAAATGCACATAGCTGACAGGTGCTCATTTCCATGACTATGTCATCCAGAAGCATATCCTGATATACAGTCATGCTCGTATCCTGTTTTACTACAGATGACATGGTTCAGCCTAGAGGTGTGACTTCAGTGAGATGTCATCCCCTCTCTATTAATGGCATGCTTGGCCACATGTCACCACAGGGGCTGAATGCCTCTGCGACTTGTTCAGAATGACGAAGTTAGCACACAGGTTTTGATTTCTCCTGGGGTGCTAGGACTTTATCCCATCTTCCTACAATCAGGGATTTTGTGTTTTCCTATGTGCTTCCAAATCAATATGTTTAAGAGCTACTGTGTTTACGAGAAATGAAGTCCGGAGGTGGAACTGTGCTACAGAAGTGGCAGAACAGCCTGAATCAGAAGGCACTTTCCTCCAAGCTCTTCCAACACACCAGGTACAAATAGGTTTATTTTGATTCACCCGTTGCCTCTACACACTCAGTCCGGGAAAACAAGGTGTCTGGGAGGTGAGCTGAACAGTGTGCCCTGGCTGGAGTAACCCGTGAATCTGTCTCTGTGTGACACTGAACCTAGCTAGGCTGGGGCTGAGGTCAAATAGTGAATGAGCCCACTGGCACTGGGATGAGGATCGATCCCTGGGCTTACACTATCTGCTTTGTAAGTTCTTTGTCCAGGCTCAGCCCACGTCCAAATGTCCTAGTTCAGGTTTTTATGCAGTCTCATCTGAGATCACATCAATTGTCTCACTGGACATTTTTGCTCATTTATATCCTGAAGCAACATGCACTACACATTTCTGCCCATGTTGCAATTAATTCATGTCTGACTCCCCAGGAAGCCTTTGGGAAAGTCCCTGATGTTGTCTCTATTTCTACCTGCCAAGTTTCAAACTTTAGAAGCTGAGGTCACATTATAATGGAGCAACTTGTTATATTGCCTATTACCGAAAGGCCACTGTGACCGTTGAAGAAAATCATTGAAGTGCTATAAGAAGTTCAATAATCTCAGTAATAAAATATGAGCAAGTTAAAAATCCACAGTTCTTTGTTTAAATACTGTGTTTTGGGCAGAGCACTGAGCTGCCCATAGAGTGCTATTAAAATACAGTTAGGTAGAATATTATATACTATTGGAAAACCATAACAACAACAGCAGAAGAGCTGTGGTATGGAACCAAATCAAACCATGTATTTTGTAACAGCTCAAATGCACCCTGACTCTAACTGATTACTAAATTATTCCTGTAGCTCCTGCATGGACATGCTGGGAATATAAAAAGAGTCATTCTGACTGTTACCCAGCCCCTTTTCTTTGTGGAATGACAATTTCCCATTTCTCAGTTTCTGGTACTCCTTCTCATGCATGTCATTATTAAAAAATATTCAATTATTTGTATTACTGTAGCACAATTTATACCCCAAGACTCATCACAGCAACTGTCAAAACAAGAGAAAACCAACACCCTCTTCTGAACCAGTTATCTCAGTTATTTCAGTGAAAAGCCCTTTTTTCTCAATTTTATCCTCCCAGCAAGATGTGAACTTTGCTTTATCAAAGTATTGTTTCTTTTCTGTAGCTACTCGGTACAGCTATTCAGCTGTTTCTTTATCCTATTTGGTTCCTGCCCTTTAAGTAAGTACATATCTCCTTATAAGCACAGAGCCATGCTGTCTACTATCTCTTCTCCATATTTTGGTCCTTAACTATCACTATTCATCTACTACGAGGGTCTCACACCTTCCATCCCATGGTAATGTATTCGTATATGCAGAATTATAAAGCAGGGCTTCCCATTTTGAGGGTCCCATTCACAGGTGCCTCAGTGAGTTTGTAAGCCTCATCTCTCCCCTATGCAGGGTTACCCCTTTCTCAGCTGATTCATCTTTCACTTTTGCTCCCTTAGTAGGAGCCTTGCTTGCTGACCTCCATTCCTTACCCTCCAGTGATCTTTCTTCAGACACATTCATCCTTGGTGCAAGCACTTAATTGTTATGAAACACATGACTTGGTCTGTACATGCACACACAAACCCATGTTCGACTTCACCATCACTACAGTCACTGCTGTCCTCTCTGCTGAGTCTAATCTGCTTCAGCACCAGTTTGCACGTGCACACGCTGCTGTTATTCCACTAGAAATCACCTCCTCCTCAGTCAAGGTCCTGTTGAGTCTTAATTTCCTTTAGCACAGAACTGAGCTCATGTCTCTCCCTAGAGCCTCGGTTTAAATGTCCCTTTGTATCCAGCAGGGCCTCAGTAAATCCACTAAGCTTGCCCGGAAAAAGCTGCATATTGAGTATTCCAAACCAATATCACCTGTCTGTTACAGGTATTTCCTTTCCCCAGTCTCGCCATTCTCAACCTGCTTGGAGCCATCCGTTGGTGGAGAGAAGAAACCCCCTCCCAGGTATTTTCTGGGACAAAAGATACTCTACAGGTCCCATTATGTTTCTAGAAAAATAACTGACTTTTGGATACGTGCATGAATCAAGACAAGGTAAAAGCAATGCCCATTTATCTTGGTTTGCCTCCCTGGCCTCCTCTTCGGGTCCTAGGCCAGAAGAACTAGTTGAGGTTTCTGTATTGCTTCGTAACTTATTATATTTGTGTTTTCTTCCTGCTACTTCTCTGGAAGAAGATGCTGCCTGAGGCAACAAAGTCATCCTGAATCATGCCTTGTGTAAGGCAGGGTGATCTCAAGGGAAACTGCTAGGTTAGGAGACAGTCTCAAAAGTCTCCTAGTCCTCTCTCCACTCCAATTTAACACCCTGGTCCCCTTTTCCCCAGGTTTGTTTGCAGAAGCTGTGCTCTTTGTACAGCAGGGGATGGTCGCTGAGTCTTTCAGATTTTATCCAGTACTCTCAGAACAGAGTTACTGGCAGTGCACAGATTTGAGAAATTGAGAAATTACAGGCATTTCTTGAGTTAGTCTTTGTAAACTCACCCAAACTGTCTGTAGAAGAGAAATATCCAGTAGACAAACTTATTATAACCTTTTGTTGTCTGAACATTGATTCTACCTGGCCATAAAGATGAGTGGCTGAGCATTCAGCTCTCATCCTTTTCCTTAAATCCCCACTATGGCTTTGGAGCCTGATTTTTTTTCCTAGCTGGCTACAAACATTAAGGCCATGTTCTCCCTGATTGTTGCAGGCATGGGGAAGAAGGTCCTCCTGAATTCCCCACAGAGCGGGAGTCACTCTTCTCTAGAGCGTGAAAATAATCCAGCATCAGACAGAAGAGACATAATAATGACAATAATCTACTCAATGAGTAAATGCAGTTTCCTTAGTGATGGGCCACATGGTCCCCATGGTACAGGCACTGCTTTTTCTCGGTGTTCCTGAGTGGGCAAGTCAGCACAACACGGAGGAAGTGCAGCTCTCTGACTGTTTCCACCAGCATACACGGGCACACACAAACACAATCCACGTGAAGACAGTGAAGACAGCCAGAGACCAAGTAACAGCCATTTAGCCGAACCATGACTGACCCATATCTGATGTCAGAGAAACTCTTTATTCAAGCCATGCATAAGGAGTTCAGCCAAACTCTCAGTGATTAAAAATTATAACTTGTTAAAAAGATTCAGTCTAAAACTTGAAAATGTACAAACAGATTAGCATGAGATCAGAAGACAGAAATGAAATTAGTTTTGAAAATAAGATCTGAGACAGGCTAATCTTAAGACCAAACCGTTTCCAGGTAGGGAGAACTGCCAAGTAGGTTTAATATAGCAATAGGTGGGAAAATCGCGCCACGCAATGCCAAGAAAGGAATGGAAGTGACAGAGAAAATGCACCAGTAGGTATAGGAGATACTGCAAATATTTCTTTGGTTTATAGAAAAGACAACAGAAGGACTGGACAGCTGAGGTGCAAAATATGGGGTTTAATTTGCTGAGAAAGAAAGATTTCTTTCTGTGATGAGCTGACACCCAAGAAACCATGACCTTAAGAATTACAGGCATCTAGAGAGTCTCACATTTCTGTAGCAGCCAGCTTCAAGGCTTATATACCTTTTGCCATTAACACAGTTTTCTGCAGACTGTAAGAAATAACTATATTTTCCATACAGACTAAGAAACTAGAACTAAAAATAGCCTGTAGAGTCAAATAATTCTGAATATTGAATAATTAAATTACACTTAATATTTGCACAATGCATTAATTTCCAGAGCCGTGCATGAACAGTAATTAATAGTCATCATAACAGCCCAAAGAGTGTATAAATATTATCCCTCATTTATAAATATGACAAAAAGGGGAGGGACAATAAGTGAAATGCCCAAAGCCACTGAGGAGTTACTAGGAGAGGCAAGAGGAGAAAGTGAGTATCTGTGGTCCTCATCATCCACTGGTCAGCAAAATTTTCACACCACTGAAAAGTGAGCAGTGACTCTCACTGATGGAGAATGGGGGAGCATTACACATACTGCTGGCTGCTTTATACAGCTGCACAGGGGATAGGCAATGACACACAGGGTTCTTTGTCTCTCGGTCACAGGTTCAGATAATTACGTCACCCTACATCACCCTTCTGCAAAGGAATTATGGTTCAGTTACCAGATCTGAGGACAGAACTGAAAGCAATGAACTCTAACTTAAAAATGGAAAAAACCCTATGTTAAACATTAATACTGGGAAATAATTTAACTATTACACAACAGCAGAACATATGAAAGGACTTTATACACATGGGCAATTTGTGCATGTGAAATAAACTCCATGCTCCACTGAAGTCAGTAGGATCAAGACTTTACCTTCTTGGCTTTAATGACCTTCATTTGCCCACAGGTTCTTGATCTGAAGACTGTAGAGGATACCATATGTTTCACCACTCTCATTATCAAACAGGGGCAAAGAAAAGAATGGAGAACTTTCATTTCCTAGGATAAGTTAGTTTTTACCATTTCCATCACTCTTCAAAGAGCTGACATGAGTGTTTCACCAGCCATCCCTGCTAACCCATATTTCTCCCTCAGCACTGTTCTCAGAACTATTTGACAGTATTTATACTCTGCCAGAATTACTTCTCTGTAAGTAAAAACTGGTTATGCAAGCAGACAACACAGCAGCTAGATGTAACAATGAGCTCCTCTTCTTCATGTGCACCCCCAGTATTTTGTTTTCAGAGACCGGCTGCAGGGCACCTCTGGCAGATTTCTGCTCTTACGTGCACACGTTGGTGATTCCAACCATCAAAGCTGAGAGCTGTGCAAGGAGAGTCTGGCCATAATTGGGCTTTTTAATTTCACAGCCGCACCATATTACCACTACTTGAATTCTACAGGGCACTGAAATTGATCTCAGCAGTGAAACTGCACCCACAGATGCTGCCTGTAAGACCCTGTTTAAATTGGAGCACCACAGAAAAGACAAACTGTTGTGATTGCTTTTATTCCAGTCCCCAGAACAGATGTTTTCTAGCCTGGCGTGTTGATAGGAGGGAGAACAATCCTTGACTGTCTTAGCTGTGTCAGCAGAAGCTTCTGGTGTAGATCCAGCTATACTGGCAGGAGTTCATGTTTGCTGGGATAGTTTGGTTTGCTCATAAAACACAGCTTTGCTTTCTTTAGGAGTGCAAAGAGCAGGGATGGCGATACAGCTACACACCCAAGTGTGAACCGGTTTGTCCAAAGCAGTGTACTTTTATTACTATATAGGTAAAGTCCTTCTAGGACCAGCACAGCTTACAACTGCCACACATGAACTTTGAGAAACTTGAGCTACTGCTTTAATAAGTGACCAGCTCCAGGTGTCACTCACTCCCCACTGCAATGGCTCCCTTAGCAATGTGAAGAGAAGGAAATGTCACCTTTTTCCTGGTTGCTCCAAATTCTGGTTCAGAACATTCATTGAAGGCCTTAATGTGCTGGACTGTGAATACACATCCCCTTCTGCTGACTCTTAGAATGTCATAACTTTGAACAGAGGGATAGAGCAGGCAGCTGGAGGCAATAACACCTTAAACTGCTAAAGCAAGGGTTACCATCTGGTAAAGCCCTTTGTAATGAAATGGTATAAACCGAATTGAGAAACATGAATGCTGATAGCATATCAGTTGCTGAAGTCCCAAGAAAATGAGGTAATATGTGGGAAATATCCTTTGTGTGGCAGCCTTGCCTCAGGATTTCTGTGTCTGAAACCAGGATCCATCCTTGATGCTTTCTCTTTTGACTCATTCTCTAGCAAGAAAGGAGTGATGTTTTTCAAGCTTTCCCATGCTTGCTAGTAAGGAAGTCTGCAGACTGGGACCTTTCTGGTGCCCTTATGTGTGGGCAGGGTACAGTACACCCCTGGGATCTGTTCTGGTAGATAGCTAAACACGTGAAGAACCTTCCTGCTTACCTTGACTCCTCCTCTAACTGGAAGGCGAAGGTGTCTGAGCCAGAAGCAGAAGAGGCAAGAGGAAAATGGCTCCAGTTAGCGTTCAAGAAGAGGGAGTTGTTTTCTCCTCCCAAAACAACCTGGGTCTTACTCAGTGACCTCTTGTATTATTACTGACATATTGCAAGGAGCAGAACCTCCTGCCACTTCCCAGATAAGACTCAGAATTCCTCTTCTTAGGCTGAGGAAAACATGTAGCCAAGGCTGCTCACACTCAAGGCACATTTTCCACCCCCTAGTCTTATTACATCATGAGATGGCAGAGACAGGCAGATAAAAAAATGACAAGCTATCGCTACTGCCTTTTCTTTAAAAAGCTGCTGATTCTCCTCAGAAAAGCAGTACCTCTGATGGAATGAGTCATCCATCATTTCCTACTTATTTCTTCAATTATCAATGGAGAAAGAGACATAGATGCTCAATCAAAGATGCTGAACTTGTAAACAGAAGTTTCTAGAGACACTTCTTTCCCTCTCTTAATGGTACAGAGAATTTACTTTAGGAAGGCTGGAACAAATGTTTCTACACCGTGGGCTAAAGGCTTAAGAAGTAGGGTTATGCTGACCTAAACTGGATATCTTTGGATGCTTGTTTGTGCTTGGACAGCACTAACTCAGGAGACACACCGTAGTATTACACCTGTGTCGCTCCGGCCACTGACTGGGCCTCAGATCACAGGACAAGTCCGTAGCGAAACTCAATAAAACCCCTGAAATTCAAGTTGTAAGGATGATGGATCCTTGGTGTGAGAAGACCACCCCTCGCTCTCCCAAGATCTGCCTTTGTCGCTCCTCCTCACTGGCTGATGTGAACACAGCCTAAGTCAGTAGTGCTGCAGCTGTGGTGGCATTTATCAGGCAGCACGCTCCCTTCCCTTGTGTCCCATCCTGCTGCTCTTATCCCTCCTCCTTTACGACTGTTTTCCTGCTTGCTCTTCCATCCTGCTTCCACTTAGAAAGCTGCTTGTCTCTCAAGGATAGCTTTGCCCTCCAGGTCAGAGCTGCTGCTAGTAACTGCTTTATTTCTTATTAGTGTTTGAGGAGTTCCCTCCTTGCCTCCTAGGTCTGTCTGCAATGGTTGTAATGACACATCTACAAAATATCTGTACCTCCAGTCTAATGACACAAACTGGATTTTAAGGCTATTGAACTAACAGGGTATCTTAGCAACAAATATTTACTTTAATAACAGTATTCCTGGCCATGTTAAACAAGCATCTAGTCAGAATGCCCTAGAGCACCCTGTCCACGACCCATTTTCTGTTGATTCATCCTCACTTAAAAGAGTCACTAAAGTCAATGTCATTGTCCCAGAGAGTTAGTTGTCATTGCTCTCCCAATTTTTTAGAACAATATCAGAAGGGAAGCAGATCATTGAGCTTCTGCCAACCACCCACACAGGCTTTCTGTGGGCACTTTCATCTCAACACCTGCTAGAGTTTCTGGTTATTGCTTGTAGTGATGTGCTTAAAGAAGTGCTGTTGAAGTGCTTTCTTGCATTGCCACATTCAGAGGCTGCAACACTCCACTTACTTCCCCAGCAATGGCTGCCGGGCTGATGTCTGCTCTCTTCAGAGCCAATCCTTGACTGACATCCTCTCCCTGAAGTTGTAAGGAAGCAACAAGTGACATCTCAACTACCTTCTGTGCTACCTCTCGTTCATGCTGTTCACCCAGCTCACCATGAGGTTCATAATCCATTTCCTCTGACCCTTACTAGAACCGTAGGAAGAATTGTTCTTTAGGAGAAATTTTCCTCTTGAAATTTAGGTATAGTGGAATCATTCACACATCAGGGATAATTGCTAACAGAACCACCTAGATTTGCTGGTTTATTGTCATTGTTGATTTTGCAACTACCTTCTTTTCTCCCAATCTAGTGAAACCTTGAGACTGCCTGTGAGAGCAAACCAGAATTTGTATGGTCACAATTATAAATTTGTGAATAATGGGTTTGTCTTATGGAATAAAATAATACAGCGTGAAATTGCAGTAACTTATCTTTATATTACTTGGGCAGGACATTGTGGCTCTCTGATGGGTTGAAAGCTCTTTCTTTTCATAAAGCCTACTAGTGCCTGCCTTTGAACTCTCCTAGTGAGACATTTTAGTGAGAGAAATATCCAGACACTTTTTTTCTCAGCATATCTCTATGCAGGATAAATCCAGCCTTTCTTTCCCCTGGCATTCACAGGGGTTCAGCTTTGTTTCAGGAGGGCAATATTACAGTCAGCAGAAAGCACAGTGTTTCCTAGCATATATTTTCCTGGGGATTGTTGAGCAGTACATTTTCGATCTCTTCCTTGTTTTCCCTGAATTGCCTCCCAATAATCTTTGTGTCACCACTGGTGAATCAAGTGGTGTCTGAACAGCTTTGCTCCAGGAGCTCAGCACCGTGCAGCCTGGGCCAGCAGGCACTTGCCCAGCTCCTGGGCATGGTCCAGCCCCCATCAGTAGGCACTTGCCTGGTTCGCAGATTCAGCCACTGGCTCCTCACCGAATCATTATTCTGCCAGGTTGACTTCAGTCTGACTATTTTCTCTCGTCCTCTCACTGCTCTCCTCCCCAGGTTACAGATGAGTTGTTTGTGTACAGATCAGGGAGAAACACCTTTCACAGTTTCATAAAAATAAATGTCAGCCTGCCAATGAGTTAGTCAGGAAGGTGTGAGGAGGCCAAAAGCTGTTCTAAAGCTGCCATCACGAAGTATTTACCGATCCTGCCTGTACTAAGCAGGTAGATCTGCTAACCCACAAACTGTGTGCATGGGCAAAGGAAATGATAATGACATCCATCACCCTGAAACAACCACAAGGCTGTAAGAAATGTTATGTGAAGAGTTAGTGTTTGTACCTGTATAGCTGCTCGTAATTTGAAGGTTGAAAGAAGAATATCATTCACCTCTATCATTGTTGTTTCCTAAGGGTCTAAGTCCAAACCTAACACATGATGTGACCTGTGATCCCTCCAGCCAAGTGAAAGAAGTGTTTCGGGTAGGATGCTGAATACTTTTGGTCTGAAAGCAAATAACTTTTCCTCTGGCTCACTCAGCACAACTTCATTAGTGACAAGAACTGAGAGTGAAAGTGGCATCCTCATAATTTAAATTGATTGCTTATTGTGTTCATTTGGTTTGGAAGCACTTTGAATCTATTAATCTATTGATTCATTCTTACTTGAGAACATAATTTGATTACTGCGTTTTTTGCATTTTTATTAGTTTTGTAAATAAACTAAATAGCATGCTCACTTCAGTTTATGTTTATTATTTATTTTGATAGGCTCTATAAAAAAAAGTCACTGGTTTACTCTTTCAGACCACACCAAGGGCCATCTGCCTAATACGGCAAATGGAAGCTTTGCCACGTGGGTCTTCTTTTACACCCTCCATATACAGCGCATACAGCTGTACTCTGTGTCTGGGGTACTCTATCCATACAGCACAACTGACTACTCCAGATGCATCATAGACCACTTTGCTGATTTATGAGCCACATTTTTTGCAGTTGCATTAACAAGCCTTTGCTTGTGTCACTCAAAATCTGTAATAGCCCCAAAATACATGACAGTTTTTCTAGGTGGAGGTCCTCTTTCTGTTCACCCAGAGTAACTGTGCATACATATACACATGCGCGTACATCCACATAAACTAGGGCAACCTGAATTCATAAAAGCAGGCAAGCCATTGGTTATTCTGTCTTTTTTTAGAACTGCTGCACAACTGAAGCATGAAAAAATGATGCAGGCTAGCCATTTAATTTCCCTCTCTCTGGATACAAAGCGGTTTTCACCATTGCCGAGGTGTACAATCCTGATCTCTGATTCTACAAGAACCTGGCACCAGTTGTAAGGCAACACCTCTTGGTATAAATTTTCTTTTTATAACTCTCAAAAGAGAAGATGCCATGTAAGCTATAGTGTTGAATGCTGCTTCATAAACTGGCCTGAAATTAAGTTTCTTTATTTGCAGCAAGAGCAGTAATGCGCTTCAAAGCACTGGTTGGACTGTACCTAGGAAATCAAAGATAAAAGACCTGACCTTTAAAAACGTGACCTCTTTGTCTAATGAAAGCATAGCCATCTCTTCCTCCCTTCTATGAAGGCCCATCTTCATCCTTCAGGCTTTGCCGCACTGTCACCTTCAGTTTCACCCAGGAGAATGAAACATACTTCTCTGTGGAGACTACCAGTATTTTTTGATCATAAACACTGACAGTGAGGGATGAAATAGAATCATAGAATCATAGAACCTTCCTGTTGGAAAAGACCTCTCAGATCATCGAGTCCAACCATACCTGTCCCTTAACTAAACCATGTCCCTAAGAAATTCATCTATTGTCTTTTAAACACCTCCAGGGATGGCAACTCAACCACCTCCCTGGGCAGCAGTTCCAGTGCCTGACCACCCTCTCAGTGAAGAAATTTTTCCTGTGGTTTGGGTAGGAAGGGACCTTAAAGCCCATCCAGTTCCAACCCCTATGCCATGGGCAGGGACACCTCCCACCAGACCAGGCTGCTCAAGGCCCCATCCAACCTGACCTTGAACACCTCCAGAGAGGGCGCATCCACAGCTTCCCTGGGCAACCCGTGCCAGTGCCTCACCACCCTCAGCGTGAAGACTTTCTTCCTAATGTCTGATCTAAATCTTCCCATCTTCCAATGTAAAGCCATTCCCCCTCATCCTATCACTACTTGCCCTTGTACGAAGTCCCTCCCCAGCTTTCTTGTAGGTTCCCTTCAGGTACTGGAAGGCCGCTATGTGGTACCCTCGAAGACTTCTCCACGCTGAACAACTCCAACTCTCTCAGCCTGTCCTCATAGCAGAGGTGCCCCAGATCTTTGATCACCTTTGTAGCTCTCCTCTAGACCTGCTCCAACAGTTCCATATCCTTCTTAAGTTGGGGATTCCAGAACTGAACAGAATACTCCAGATGGGGTCTCACAGGAGAGGAATAGAGAGAAAGACTCACCTCCCTTGACCAGCTGCTGGCAACGCCTCTTTTGATGCAGACCAGGACACAGTTGGCCCTCTGGGCCACACTTAGGTAAGCAACTAAGTATTTTGCTGGAAATTAGCTGAGAAAATAATAGAGAAAGGTCCCCTCAAGCATTCCTGCCTAAGCAGACAGATGATCCTGCTCAGCCAGGCTTGCATCCCTTTCCTTTGTTTTTCAGCAAACATTTGAATTGTCACTGTTTGTTTGCAAGCAATATTTGGAGCGGGACCATAGATCATCAGTGTCTGTACACAGAGAAACACATGCTGCAGGAACTGGTACCAGACAGATTTAACCCTCACTGTGCCATCAGAGAGTGTTTGGAGAATGTGAGGAAGCATGAGGAGACCAGAGAACAAAACAGTCAACACTTTTAGTCCAAACCTACATGACCTATGGCTGGTGGCAGTGAAGAAAAGGAGGAATCTTTGAGATCTGATCAAATCCTTGATCCAGATATGAGGTGGTTTTGGTTCAGCTCTGGAGCACAGAATGAGGTGTCTGAGCAGGAGATAAACTCCTTATGTGCGCAGCCCTGCTCTAGCCCTGCCCTTAAAAATAATTGAAATGGGTTTGTTTGGGTGGAAGGCGGAGAAATTGATAACTATTTAGTACATGGTTCACAATATGAACAGTCGTTCACTGAATGAAACAGACAGGTACCAGATCTGCTGGCCAGAGGTAAGTGTGGAAAGGTAACATCTTGGCAAGATTTCTACTGGAGCTGAATTCAAACTGCAAACTAATACAACATTTACAAATTCTTCTATCCTTATTACCTTATTTACTATGTTGAACCAAGGTCCTCTGTCTTCCTGGAGTTCAGTTCTTCTTTTAAATGAGACATTTTATCTGAAAAGCAACTCTCCAAATTAGAGGCAGATGATAAATTAATAAAAAGATTGGTATAAATCATCACTTGTGATTTAGAATAGTTCTGCAATCATTTGAGTCTGTAAAGCTTAGCTAATGTTTCTAATGTAATGTTCTGGTCACGAGATTTAATTTAACTTGTACATGCCATTTTGTAATCTAAGCACAGATGTAAAATCAACTAAAGTCTATTAAACCAGTATGTCCAGATCCAAGGGGGTGAATTTTTCCATCGCTAGATATTATGGCAACACTATTCAGATGATTTTGGATAGATAGCCTCAGCTGTAAACACCATTTAATTTCCATTGTGCCATGTGCATAATGAGCTCTCACGTGAGTTTTTTGTTTACAAACAACTAATTTGCATTAGGTGGTTTTCTTACTTCTCTCTCTGTTATGTCATTACCTGGACACTGTGCCACACCAAGGACTGGCCCATTTTGCATGGATTTGCACTGGCTTATCATCACTCTGAGAGCTTATGACTGATGTATAAGAAAGGATACCACTGAGGTCACAAATAGAATAGTAGGATGTAGTCACAATCACTGTATATTCAATTATTTTAATTAAATTGTCTGTGACATTCCAAATACACCTCCATGCACTGTCCTTTGTGAGTGTTAGAAATTATATTGCATTTCTCATAAGTTAATAGCAATTAGCAGTATTATGGTTGGCAGTTACTTAAGGCAGTATTACCTCTTAGGGAACTTCTTCATTTTCTCCTCAGCGGTCATCATGATGGACTTGAATTACTGTGATATCTCTTCCAGTCACATGGATCTTTGACTAAAAAAATGGTTAAAACTGACTTGAGCCTAAAAGTAACTTGCCATAACAAAGTTCTTCTAGTCAAAAGCATTGGAAAAACATCCACTGATTAAAGAGAAGAATGTAAACGGAATTGAAAAGCAAAATCTAAGAGGGGAGTCAAGACCTGACACTTCTGTACATGATCTGTGTTTTTCTTCACCATCTTTCTTCAGACAGGGGAAAGTGATACTTGCTGTATCACCTGCCTGTTACCCAGGGAGACAAAATGCTTAAAAAAAAAAAACCAACCGAAATGCAAGGCTATACGCTTTCAGAACTAAGCCTCATTAGTTAAATTCAAACTCCTCTCATCTTCAGGAAAAATAGCATGAAATATTTCATCTACAGACATCTTATTTCCATGTTTTGAATTAATATTAAAAATGAACAGCTCTATTCCTGGGAGAAGAAAGTGAGTGTTACAGAACCACCTCCTAAATGCGTACAGATTCCAGAAGAGACCATCAGTATTTCTCTTCCTTGTTCTACTGTGCCTAACTAGAGGAAACTCCCAAATGCTCAGATAAGCCTGGCACTGCATGACCTGAAGCTTGCCTTGCCACCTGCCTTCTCTCTGCCCTCCCTTTACTGCACTTTAGAATAAAACAGAGCTAAACAACCTCTTCTTAATAAGCGTTGATTACAAAATGCCCTGCTCTCATCCTGCTTAGATTGTGGGAACAGCCTCCTGCTTGGCTATTCTTTCTGAACTTGACCCTCATTCTGCATCCAAACTCAATGATACAGCCATTCATCAGCTTGATTTTGGCAGTTATACATGCCCTCTGAAACATTATTTTTGGCAAGCTCTCAAAGCACCAGTGACTTTCAGCATACAAATCTCACTGACTCACTGCACAGTCTCCTTCATGATCCTTGATCAGCATGAGCTCAAGACCTCGGCTGAGTAGCACAAAACCAAAAATAGTGCATTTCACAATGCAAGTCTGTCTGAATAACAATTGATATACAACTTCAGTGATAAGAGTTGGTATGTGCATCTGCTGCTCTATGACTGCTTTCTCAGCCTCTGTTCAGTTGAGCTGGTCGGCAGGAAGAAGGTGCCTGAGAAGCACCTGCAGCTGATCCCTAAATGAAGCAAATGTTGCTGCTGTAAGTTGACTTGTGCCAAGAAGAACTGCCTAGAGATGGCAACTGCAAAGTACAGGCCCCTGAATCAGCACCTTTTCCATTAAAGAAGAAGTAGTAAGGATTCTGAATATTTTTGTAAGCTTTGGAAAATTTTAGAAGTATTTCTATTCTTTTTGACTGCCTATAGTTGAATGTCAGTTAGCCCTGGGCTACCAACAGGGAAATGGCAGCACAGAACAGGCCAGGAGCAGAATGTGCAACTCAATACTTTTTTAGGCTTTTTTTAAGATCACTGGATCTCACCTCTTTAAGTTCTCAAAGCCTCTAGAGAAAAGTACAAGCTGCCCTGGGATCCTTGTATGCAATATGTGAATGTCCTTGCAGCAGTTCTTTGGAAAAGCAGCAGGAAGTATCTGATTGCTGCAGTACTTTATATAATCCAGCAGCTAAATATCCATACACAAAGGCATCGAGCTCATCCACAACTGAAGAAGTGTTGTGAGGACCTGCTCAAGCCCACTGAGGCATGATTGACACCACTGCACCCAAACCACCCTTTTTCAGAAACCCCTGCAGGAAAAAACCTGGAGAAGCTACCTTGACCCCGACACCATCCTCCACCCCCCCAGAGGGATACTCTGGGACTAGAAGTGATTCAGCAGAAGACGATGCAGCACAGAACTGATTTGTTTGGCAGCCACGCCACTGCAGGTGTGCTAACGCTCTTTCTTTGATAATGTGTAAAGCCAAACCCCTTGCCTTCTATGGAAGAGAGATACTAAATATGATGCAGCTTAGCATCTTTTTATGAAGAGAACACCCTAATCTAGCAAGTAGGAGTCCCACACATCCATTCTTTCAGCCACGTTGCACCAGTCTTTGTACTTCTCATGGATCCAGAACACAACCCTTGCCAGAGCACGTCTTCAGGTGCCTTTAATGAAAGAAGAGATGAGCACTCAGACTATCAGCCCGATTTTTCAGCCAGTTGCGCGTATTTCATGCCACTAAATAACTGTAGTGAAATCTGTCTTGCAAGGCAGTTAAAGATACTTTATGATGATGAAGGATCAGGCTCTAGTAAATGTGTTCAGAAATTAAACAAGTGAAATCGAGAAAACAGCGCTGGCCTATCAAGGTGATTTATATCCCGTTAACCAGCAAAAACCCACAAACCAGACACAAGAGACATCTGGAAGTGAAAATTAACTAAAACCAGACTAATGACATAAACAAGAGAGAAATTCAGCCTCCAGATCTGTGTAGCTGAGCCTCATGGATATCACAAGCCAGGTTGCTAGGTATTTTTATTTTTAAAAGAACATAAGAAATCAGGGAGGAAATTTCCCATTTAAAGCCAAAACTACTGATTCAGAGACTTGTGGGGTCATAAAAGGCACAAGCATAGAGAAAAAAATCAGGTGCCAGCAGCTCTAGATGCATGCTAGACCTAGATCTAATCGAATAACAATAACCATTAATTGAGAATCATTTCTGTTGCCAAAATTCACCACTAGTACTATTTACAAACTGCTGTATGACCACCTGTAAATCTGACTGACTTAAAAAAATGCACACACACATAGTCATGAACAATTTGAACTGTCCTACTGAAGCGGTGGATAGGGGCGGGGTGCAATACAGCCCCCCTGTCATGCAGGAGGAAGAAGTTAGAGACCTGCTGAGCCACTTGGATCCTCATAAGGCTATGGGGCCTGATGGGATCCATCCTAGGGTGATGAGAGAGCTGGCGGACGAGCTTGCTAAGCCGCTTTCCATCATTTGTCAGCAGTCCTGGCTCACTGGAAAGGTCCCGGATGACTGGAAGTTGGCCAACGTGACGCCCATCCACAAGAAGGGCCATAGGGATGATCCAGGTAACTACAGACCTGTGAGCCTGACTTCGGTTCCAGGCAAAATTATGGACCGGATAATCCTCGGTGTGATCATGCGGCACCTGCAGAATGAGGGAGAGATCAGGCCCAGCCAGCATGGTTTTAGGAGAGGCAGGTCCTGCCTGACCAACCTGATTTCTTTTTACGACCGTGTGACTCGCCTGGTGGATGAGAGGAAGGCTGTGGATGTGGTGTACCTGGACTTCAGCAAGGCCTTTGACACTGTCTCCCATAGTAGACTACTGGACAAGCTGGCAGCCCGTGGCATGGACGGGAATGTTCTGTGCTGGGTTAGGAATTGGTTGGATGGCCGAGCCCAAAGGGTGGTAGTGAATGGTGTCCCATCCAGCTGGCGGCCGGTCACTAGTGGCGTCCCCCAGGGTTCAGTGCTGGGCCCGGTCCTGTTTAATATCTTTATTGATGATCTGGATGAGGGGATCGAGTCCTTCCTCAGCAAGTTCGCAGATGACACCAAGCTGGGAGGAAGTGTCGATCTGCTAGAAGGTAGGAAGGCCCTACAGAGGGACCCTGAAAGGCTGGAGAGATGGGCTGACTCCAATAGCATGAGGTTTAACAAGTCCAAATGCCAGGTCCTACACTTTGAACACAACAACCCCATGCAGAGCTATAGACTGGGTGCAGAGTGGCTGGAGAGCAGTCAGGCGAAAAGGGACCTGGGAGTGCTGGTGGACAGGAAACTCAACATGAGTCAGCAGTGCGCTCAAGTGGCAAAGAAGGCCAATGGTATCTTGGTCTGCATCAGGAACAGTGTGGCCAGCAGGACTAGAGAGGCCATCATCCCTTTATACTCAGCACTGGTCAGGCCGCACCTTGAGTACTGTGTCCAGTTCTGGGCCCCTCAGTTTAAGAAGCATGTTGAGATGCTGGAGTGTGTCCAGAGGAGAGCAACGAGGATGGTGAAGGGGCTGGAGCACAAGCCCTGTGAGGAGCGACTGAGGGAGCTGGGGTTGTTTAGCCTGGAGAAGAGGAGGCTCAGTGGAGACCTTATTGCTCTCTACAACTACCTAAAGGGAGGTTGTAGTGAGGCAGGAGTTGGACTCTTCTCTCAGGCGACCAGTGACAGAACGAGAGGACACGGTCTCAAGCTTCGCCAGGGGAGGTTTAGGATTGAAATTAGGAAGAAATTCTTCACTGAGAGCGTAATTGTTCATTGGAATGCGCTGCCTAGGGAGGTGGTCGAGTCACCATCTCTGGAGGTGTTCAAAGAGAATTTGGATGAGGCACTTAGTGCCATGGTGTAGTTGACAAGTAGGAATAGGTGTAGGTGTTGGGTCATAGGTTGGACTTGATGATCTCAAAGGTCTTTTCCAACCTTACGATACTGTGATACTGTGAAAAAACTTAGTGTAGAATATGCATTTTAAAAATGCAAGTTAAGTAAATGAATTATCCGACTGTTGCAATATCATTTTGCACTGAGGGCATTTGCTCCTGGTAGTGAAGGAATTTCAGGGTTTGGTGAATTTCCTATAAATGTGTGAGAAAGGCTACACATGCTCCTAACAGAAGAAATCTGGCCACTATTTTCACCTCATTGCTGATCTTGAAAAGATTTTAGATTCTCTTGCATATCTAGCTATGAAATCTTCATCCAAACTTCAGTGGGCTCTGCCATCTGTTTGATTCTTCTGCAGATCTGGTCAGAGCAGTTTTATGATCTGCTTTCATGTCTATAATATAGAGTATTTTTATAAAGGTGACAAATGTTACTGTTTAAAAGCTTGGGGTGTTGGTTTATTTTTTATTTTCAATGTTGGTAAAAGTATCTTCATGGAGCTTCTATTTGTTTGTATTACCCCAACAACACACCAAAGCAAATATTTGCTAAAATAATGGTAAGCTAAGCAAAGCAGAAATGAGTTGATATTAGATTATATACCGTTATACCTTATTCACCAACAATTCAGAGTCCACCACATTTTTAAGCACAAATTCCCAGACTAGGTTTGCAGCGCTGACAGATTAAAACGCTCTCTTTACTTAGAAGCTGACCCAATTTGACAGAAAAATCTTCAGGAGAAAGCAAATGTAGAACACCGTATTTTATTTGATAGCACTTTACCAACTACAGCAGTGCTCTGAATGTCAGTGGTGTTATCCAGGCGCTAAAAAATGAAATCTGAAAGGTACACCTGGTTCTCTCATTCCTGCACGAAAACGATGACATCCTTTCCCTTATGTTACCACCTCTGTGGTGCACCCACTGTGTCTTTTTTGTCCTGTTCCTACATGGCAATAATATCCTGTCATTAATTTATAAATATTATAGAGGCCTTTGCTGTGCTTCTAGAATCACCAGAACCTGGTGAAAAAAACAGTATATAATCTAGTTTGGCTTCATGTGACTTGTGCAATCCATGTGACTTCTTCACTTACATACATTATGCAGCTGCCATGTGATGACCTTCCAGAGGTGGCCTGTGGGATAAAAGACCCTGCACATGTCTGCAGGCTGGGCTGGGCCTCAAACAAGGCTGTAAAATGCAAGCTGGGAGGAAAACAAGCAAATTGTTTCCCTAAAATGGGAAAAAAAAAGAAGAGACAGAGAAACTTAATACATTTTCTAAAGCCTGCAGGTTCTCAGACACCAAAGTGATGAATAAGTGACTGGCTGAGCTCTTCTTTCCCATGGGGGCATTTACATGTCACTGAGATGCCTGCAGTGACTCCCAGGGAATAATGGTGCACTTCGCTTCCCTTGTCCACGAAGTCAGTATGATGGCAGAAAGACGTGACTTGTTCTGTTGCTGCTCCGCAACTCTTGAGCTCTTGAGGTCAGAAGCCTCAGGAGAAGCTTGAAAGTGTAGGGAGGTCTTCAGGGTTCATTTCCACAGTGTGTTGTAGTGCTGATATTTATGCAGCCCCCTTTTTTATGTTTCCTTTTGTCACGTAAGATTGAGTATTGAATATAAACGACTTTTACATCAATAAAGCTCTTTCAAATGAGTCAATAAACCTTTTATCTCAGTTCCAAACACATGTATATTTCTGTTGGTTGCCAGTAAAAAAAAAAAAAGAAGCGATAACACACATATACAATTCAGGACAAACATGCAAAAGAATCACACTTTTCAAAGGCAATCATCTGTTACAAAAGATTGTCAGTCTTGACTACACATGTCAAAAAAAGAAAGCCCTAGATGATCCAGCATTAATTAAAAATCTCAAGCATGTACAGTTTAAGTCTGGTTCCAGCAGACCCAGTGTGAAGAGACAGCAATGCAAGCAACCTTTGTGGCTTATATGTCAGTGACAGTGGCACCGCAGCTCGCCTGCCATGCTCTTTGCTGAGTACAATGGCACATGAGCAGGACTTGATCTCCTTACCACGACACTGTTGCTGATACTGCCATTAGTTTCACCTGCACAGTAGGCTGAGCAGACAACTAAAACACAGCAAGGGCCTAGGACAGACTGTAAGGCAAAGACAGGTCAGAGTGATGATTCCCAAAAACGGTAAGAGAGATGGGAAGATGCCCATACACAGTAGCTACCTTGGGGGAACAATATCAGAAAGGGAAGTGGAAGAGGCACCCACTCCAAGCTGCAGGGGGAGGAGGTAGCTGTGCGTTATCCACCAGTGCTCCATAAGGAGTAATGAGGGAGCATGAAGCATGATGTCCTGGCGCCTTTCCTGTGTGCCTGCTTGCCCTTCTGCTCTCAGCTCCCTTCGCCTTGAGCTTGTCCTTTTGCTCCTGCTGCTCAACCATATGGTGCTTTCTTTCCAGTGCCAGGGAGACTTTGCAAACAAGTTGTGTATGCTTCTTGCATTCCTTGACCTAAGCCCATCTACCGTGGGTGGTCAGCTTGCAGCACAGGCATGGGCATGGCTGCCATGTAGCCGCAGCGTAGCTCAGGCAGAAAGCACAAATAAAGTGCCCGGTTCAGAAGCACCTCCTGAGATAAGGGTACCATTTCTCACCAAGGCTTTGCACAGCTTTTTCTCAAACACTTCTTTGATCCAAGACATGATGCCTACACCCACTACCTAAGTTGGCCCTGAGCCCAAGCATTCAAGACTCTAGGAAGGGTAGGAGAGTGTGCTAGGGGCCTGACAGGCTTTGCTTGTTATGGCTGGTAAGACTGACACGGATTGAGTCCCTCGTTGTTTGCTGCTCCTCTGTTCAGAGGAGCAGAGCTCCCCATACAATGGCTTAGGAAATTGTCATATGGTTGTGGAGGAAACTAGGCTGTTCACTGAAAGAACCTGAGAAGGATAAGCAAAGGGTGTCTTCAGGAACCAGTGCTGAGATTGGTTTTCTAAAAGGCTTGTAGGTGCAAAGCAAAAAAAATCCTCTGCAAGGGAAGAAGAGCTGCTTTTGTCCACCTCTTTCAGCCAGCTCATCCAAGAAACAAGCAGTCTCTGACTGAGCAGTTCACATCTGTTCCATTCTGCAGCATGACAGGGAAGGAGCCTGCTCCGGAAACAACAGCTGACCCTCTAAGATAGAGCTAGATCTTTTGCATGCTCATGTAACACAGACCTGTATGTGATATGCAACAGACTGTTCTTAAAATCCAAGATCTCTGCCTAGACTGGCACGAGATATGGTCTAAGTGTCTGTCTTTTTTCTTTGGTTGTTTTAAGATTTATTGTCATTACAGTTTATCTGTAACGATTTTTTTTTAAATGTTATTGCTTCATACATCTTAATTCTATTCATCAAAATATGTTGACTATTATATTGTATTTTTTCTCTTTTTATCACTAGTATACTGTTGTAAAATAAATGCCTACTTTAAAAATCAGTCCTCTTGTTTTCAGAAGGCATGAAGAGGACTCATTGTTTAGAGAAGGAGAAGGAAACCTAAGCACCACATCAAAAGAAAATTCATGCAGTGTAGCTCAAAGTTCCTTTCCTGCGTGCATGGTCTTATTTTGCGACCTTGAGTACAGCTGTTTAGCGAACTCTTGGGCTGACCATGGCTTCTGTGACTCTCCCCACACTGTTCCTTGTCCTCCTCTGTACTGAATAAAGTAGGGATTCCTCCCGACTTCCAGGGAGTCCTCTTTAGCCATCCCACTAGAAAGCAGGTCCTGTCAGTCATACTCTGAATTTAACAACAGAATTAGGAGGTCCCTGATGTGACCCTCTCCCTGTGCCTCATCCTACACAGTTGTGTCACACTAACAGAATAACACTTTACACTGCCGTGGAAGTTCCATAGTCTGACCTACCTCAGCAGCATCCATGTTAACCACAGTCTACCAGCTGTCTCACACCTGATATTTCCCAGTCCTTCGATCCACACTATGAGGACATTCAGGAGTTCCTGAAAACACCGCACAATAAGTAGACAGTTACACGTCAGTCAGGAGTCTTTATCAGTTATGTAAGCAGACAGCTGCACCTGCATAGCAGAAAAGCTGGAATTTACTTGCTTGCTCCTGCTTCTTGCGTGAACACTTCTAAACCTGTGACGACAAAATGTAACTTCTGTCAGTTCTGGAGAATAGGCCAGGATCCCCAGTTCTATGTGCACTTGCTTCAGGGCAGACAGAGAAGAAATCTAGAAGAAAACAAATCACAGCATAGTCAAGAAAGGAAAAGAAGGAAATGGGAAGAATATAAAATGCTGTGGTGTTCACATTTTAAGGTGCAGCTCCACCACCCTTCTTGACAGAAGCTAAAAAAAGAAAATCATGGGCAGAGGAGGCCTCATAGATGCTTCTTAAGACCTCACATTGATCTTTCCAGACAAAGAAATGAACTAATTCCTCCCAAGGTAATTGTAAATTACCTAGTGACCTTAAGAAAACGTCCAGGTATTCCACGGACTCCAGGAAAGAAATTGGTGCCAGTACTCAGAACTACAAAAAAGAAAACCATTAAGAAAGAGAAACACAGAGCATGACAAACCAATTTGAGTGACTTGGCAAACATGCAGGGTTAATTGTCACTTTATTGCTAAAGATGAAGATTATAAAATTGTATGTCTTCATTTTTCTTGCTGTGTGTCAAAACTCATATCATCTGTAGATGTAATAATGTTTCTCCTGAAATAATACAGAAATGCTCTTTGTGCATTTTTCTGCTTTCTGACCTCTTATGTTTTTCAGGTCCTCCACTTTTTCTCTGTAAATGCTGCCAATCTTAATTTATCCTGTTATGGTAGTTATGCTTAGTCACACATGCATTTCTTTTCCTCTCCCTTCAGAGAGAACACTTTGCATAACTTCAGAGTAATCAGGAAAGTCATCACCAGCCATCAGAAATGCCTCCATAGAAAACACACAGAAATTTCCATTTTAAATCAGGGTATTTACTAAGAAATCAGAAAAGTTATGAAAAGAACATTTGTATCAACATTACTGATAAAAGCTAGATATGACATGCCTGCTCTGAAGGGAAATGAGATAAAAGACACCTCTCCACCACACACTTCCTCCTGCCTCCAGGCAATTGGTTGGATTTAGGGACAAAGCTGAAAAAAACAAGAATTTCATTGTCCTCATAGCAAGGAACAATCCAGAGCCAAAGGAAGATGGACATCACAGCAGAGCCCTCACTTTATCATCTAATAATCATTATAAAACAGCACTAAAAATCAAACATGGCAAGTGGATATACCTAGTGGCCATCTGGCTTCCAGGAGGATAAGAGTGTAAACTTTATCTCAGTTGTGTTAATCCCTGTACAATTTTTGGTCTTGTAACTGGTTAATTTGTGTTAGAGATGTAAGTTTAACTGCTTTTACCACTTTTCTCTCCTAAAACAACTCATTTTGATTCTTACTCCCTTGTCATCTCTTCTTGGCCTAAGATAAGCCAAAAGCCTTCATTTACTGTGCATAATTCATAAAGTGCGATGTGCATTTCTATAAAGCAACCTAAAACTTTCTTAAAAGGTCTAAGAAAGCTTCTTAGTATTACTACTACTTCCTCTGTAAATATGCTTCTCTTTAAGTATCAAATAACCAATATAAGCTTCAGGTAAGGACTGAAGTCCTCGTTTTCACCTCCTGTTGAGGTATGAAGGAGCTCCTTCTAGACCTATGCAATGCAGACAGACTTATTAAGAAAGAGGATATTCCCTGTGCATTTTGAAGAAAAAGGACTTCATGGACACCAACTGTCAGAAGAATCCCTGCAAAGAGCTAGTGTTTTTGTTTTAAATAAATATTTTTTCAAATGACACAGCTAGGCAAAAATGTCCTGTCTGGAATAATTACAAGAATGTTCTCTCTGCGGGTAGATGTGAAGAGCAATTATGTTCCCAACTTTGCACACATAGATTACAGAACTGAAAATGTACTTTGCTTTAGAAAGACTTGCTCTGATTTTGTTCAAGAAACACACTTGAAAATCTGCACTCCCAAATCTGCAAAAGTATGATAAAATGATTTTAAAAGGTAAATGTATTTCCACTGCACACGTGAAGGGTAGCAATTGTTCAGTAATTCCATTTAAGCCTAAAATGTTTGATGGCTTGGTGCTCTTGTCATATTTTAATAGCATTTGCTGTAACCAGGCAGATTTATGTCCAGCTCTGTTCAGGCATTTTCATTTTTAATCCAAAATTTGCATCTACATCCAATGACGTATATGCTGTTTGACTGTATGTCAAAAAGCAACTCAGCATTCCTCATGCAGTCTCCACTGAAGACTCTAGGTGTGGGTGGAGATGACATGGAGTATACGGTTCTCAGGACGTCATCCTTGTGAGAAACCTCAGGGGCTGATATCTCTTGCAAAAGCAGCTTGACCTTCTTCTAAGCCCTGCTTATGTAACTTTGCCCCTGGAAGCGTGAAACAGAAGACATAACTCCAGGAAGCTGGAGACAACGGCATCCTCTTTAGAAAACTAGTCATTTAGTCTGCACTATTCCCTGCCAAGCAATGCAAGCCAATATTTTAGAGGTGAACATTTCCCTGGGTGCCTAAGGTTAAGCTGAGACTCCTAAACTATCTCAAGTTAGACACTACAAAATGGACCAAACTAAAATCATGTTATTGGCAAAAAAACCTGAGTCACCCCCTTTGTCAAATTCAGCATTTACCAAGATAGCCATACGTGCTTTCCATTGGTTGGCTATTACAATTCTGGTGGATGTTGTATTTCGTTTCACACTTTCTTAAAAACCCCTAAAGTGGAGGGGAGGTACAACCATAGCTACTGAAATAAATGGTTACTTCCCTTGGCCTGTGACAGTAGTATTTATCTTTTCTAGAGCCCATGTGTGAGGGGCAGGAAAATAAGTCTCTCCCGCTCTTGCTTAGCTATTTTCTGTCAAAAACCTTACTGTAATATTTGTATAGTGAATATTTATAACTGCTGTTAGTATCAATATAATTTTTTGCCATTACTGCACTTATTTACATTTTAATGGCCAAGTCAATAAAGATTTATGCACCCGTCATCTGAATTTTCCACAGAAGTGGTGAATACTTCAAAAAAACAGTATCTCCTGCAGAATACTCCCCCTGAAGCATCCTTTAAATGCCTTTATTTTTTGGGGGAAATAGTAGGCTATACATTAAAACAACTCACTCTTAAAGTCATGTCAAAACCAACAAAATCTTGTGGCAGTCTTCATGGCAAAACTTCTGCATATTACAAAAGCATTTGCTTGGGGGCAATTTGTTCTCTCTCTCTTTAAACACGGTCCCTTGAATGGCAAAGTCTGGTTTATCACTTTGATATGTTTCAGCTACACAAACTACATTGGTTTTGTATCTTGAGGACATAATGCTGCTTAGGACTGATCTTGTTTTGAGTTTAATGCAGCAAAAGTTATAGTTTGGCGTACTGCTTTGGACACTGTGCAGGTGCACTATTTAGGAGGGACATGCTGTGCTCCATCATTCACTCCTATGCACACAACCTCCTCCAGAACGCGTACTACAGAAAGGAAAACCTGAAAGCTTTTCCCACACCCCTGCCTGTGGTCTTGGTGTAGCAGTTCAGGCTACCGAGGTACCTGTGCACACTCATTTTGGTGATGCTTTTCTTGACGGCAGCCACACCACAGGCCTCTTTTATCTTCACCCAGGGGAGACTGGCAAGACCCACGCCGCTGCTCTGCAACCAGGGTTCTGTAGGATCAGCCTCTTTTCCATCCCTAGACTAATATGGTTATTGTTTTGATGTCCACCCCTTGATGGATTTTGCAGTGGGCTGGTAGCTGCAGTGCAAATAACGAGAAGCAGGCTCTCTCCGGAGCTTTTTTCTCTCTCTAGGGTGTGTTGCCACTTGAGGCCCATCCTGTCTCACCAGAGATGAGCCAAGTCTGTTCCAGCTGAAGCTAAGGGTCTCAAAGATGTACAGTAGCACCAAGATTTCTGATCAGTTTAGGCTGATCAGATTAGTTTTAGCATAGAGTTCGGATTTGAAGCTGAGGTGAAGCCAAGGTTAGGGACCAGGTTCCAGCAGCATCCCAGCTTTATGACCCACTCTTGTAAGGTAACATTCATAAATCCTACTGTCTCAATGTAATCACTTGCACTAGAGTTGCCAAAGAGAGGTTATGTCAGAGATGCAGGGTTGGAAGAGCCCTGGCCCCTCAAATGGATTCGGTGCAGAGCTCTTGCTCTTAAGATACAATCTGGCTCACCTATATTATATAGCTGTAAGCAGAGCACTGTTAAACCTGTGGTACTTGCACTTGCTATGCTCTCCAGATCCCTGCAGCTTGAATACGAACACAAATTTTTATCATGATGCTGAAAGACATTTTCTCCCATACGGGCAATTCCCCATCCAGCTCTGACTGACCAGCCCCATCTCCTCAAATCCCTGAGCAGGCCAGGGATTATATGCCTGTGAGCATCTTCATAAGAAAAGGGGGTGGGAGGAAGTCAGTCTTTCCCTTTGTCTCTCAAGCCTCCAGCTTCTCCCTTCCTGATACATTCCAGCCATTTCCCCCCTGGGGGCAGAGCCCGGTGCCCTGTGGTCACACCCACCCCTGCAGATGAATCAAAGAATCATAAAAGTGCTTCATTGGAAAAGACCTTTGAGATTACTGAGACCAACCGTACCTGTCCACTGCTAAGCCATTTCCCTGAACACTTCATCTACCTGTTTTTTTAATACCTCCAAGGATGGTGACCCAACCACCTCCCTGGGCATCTGTGCCAATGCCTGACAACCCTTTCAGTGAAGAAATTATTCCTGATGTCTCATCCCCCCTGGGGCAACTTGCGGCCATTTCCTCTCATCCCATCACCTGTCACTTGTGAGAAGAGCCCAGCACCCACCCCGTCACAACCTCCTTTCAGGCAGTTGTAGACAGTGATGAGGTCTCCCCTCAGCCTCCTTTTCTCCAAGCTAAACAACCCCAGCTCCCTCAGTCTCTCCTTGAAGGGCTTGTTCTCCAGCCCTTCTCTGGACGCGCTCCAGCCCCTCAATGCCCTTCTTGGAGTGAGGGGCCCAAAACTGAACCCAGCACTCGAGGTGCGGCCTCACCAGTGCTGAGCACAGGGGCACAATCCCCTCCCTGCTCCTGCTGGCCACGCTGTGTCTGACACAGGCCAAGGCGCCACTGAAGTTTCGGGGAGCTGTGTGGCGCTGAGCAGAGCCCGCAGCGCCGGTGCCAGCGGCGGGTCCCCCCGCGTCCCGCGGAGCCCCCGGTGCCGCTCGGCCCCCTCGGGCGGCAGGCGGCGCGCTGAGCCGGGCGAGCCCAGCGCTGAGCTCACCACCCTCCCTGCGCCCGCCCCCCAGCCCTCCCTCCTCCTCCTCCTCCTCCGCCCTCCCGCGCCCAGCCTGCAGCCGGGATCTCAGTATTATGGCATCGAGGAGAATGGAGACCAAACCCGTGATAACGTGTCTGAAAACCCTCCTCATCATCTACTCTTTCGTCTTCTGGGTGAGTGCGGCGCGGCGCGGCGCGGGCGCCGAGCGACCGGCGGGCAGGGACCGGTACCCCCGGCAGCCCCCACCTGCCCGGGGAGAGCGGCGGGCGGCGGGGCCGGTGCCTGCGGGCTGCGGGGGCTCCGCCGGGATGGCACCCGTGTGCCGTGCAGGGATGCAGCTCTGCTGATGCCGGGATATAGATGTGCATGCACACATATATGTATGCATGCACACATATCTACGCACACATATGCCTATGCACATGCATATATAGGCACACATATATATAGGGATATATATCTATGCACATACATATATAGGCACACGTATCTATGCACACGTATATCTGTGCACGCAGATATAGGCACACACATATACAGGCACACACACACATAGGCTCACACATATAGCCATACATATATCCATGCACATATTTGGCTATGCACACATGTATATGCACACATGTATCTATGCACAAATATCTCTCTGCACACATACCTTATATGCACATGTATCTATGCACACATATATATTCACACATGTATATGCACACATATTTCTATTCACACATGCCTATATGCACACATATGTATGCACACACATATGTATGCATGCATATCTATGCACACACACAAATATATATATGTTATACATTTTTTTGCTTCTTGTTGGGGCGAGCAAATACCCCCGAGCTCCAACGAGGCAAAGTTGCAGGGGTCTCCCCGGCTGCCGCCCCCCTCCTCGCCACCTTTTTATAAGCGGCTGGACCGAGGTGGGGAGTGTGTGTGCTGCGAGGCATCCCTGCTGCTCCATGCCTGCCGCATCCCCATCCCGCCCGTGCAGCCCCGCGGGGAGCCGCCTCCGTGCCCCCGTCCCCGAGCCCGCCCCCGAGCCCCCTTCCCAGCCCGGTGCTCATCCCCGGCTCTCACCTGGGTTCACCGGGTGCGGAGCTCCGTCGCCGCCCCGGTAGATCCGCTGCGCTGCGTTTCGTAACCCGTAAACCATTTTTCTGACCCAGATACATTAATTGAGTTGCAGTGATTCAGTGACCGGGAGCCGGGCTTTGCAGGCGACCCCGGAGGCTGGAGGTTTTCTCATCGTCCTGGTCTGTTACTCAGCAGATCCCTGGTGTGGGCAGCGCGGTGGCAACCTGCAGATTAAAGACCTTCTAATGGTACACGGTGACAACACATGATAATGGCCCCACTGTGTCCTGTTAGAGTCTGTAATCTGCGGTGATACAATACGCTGAAGTGAATTTGTCACTTCCTTGCAAGGGAAGCTGATTGTGTATTATCGTTTTAATAGCTTTGTGCTGTGAAAAGTGTCTGTGAAACAGAGTAGCTCAATTTTTCATCATTCTGCTTAAAAATGCATTGTGAACAAAGAATTGCTTATTCATGGCAATAACATTTTACATCTTTATAGTCAACATATGACTTCAACTGTTTCAACTTCAACTTTACAGGCTTTTTTTTTAAAAAAAGAAGCATAACCAGTTTTTGCTAATCTATACTTACTTTTGCTAATCTATACTTACTTTTGCTAATCTAAATTATTTTGCTAATCTATACTTATGGCAGGACTTATGCATTATGGAATCCTCCCCCCCCCCTTGCATTTAACATACCCCCCTTCTTTTTCAACAATTGTGGTGGTAACTGCAGCAGATATGTATGATGACTGAAATGGATAGGAAACTGGAATATTCTGTTGGGTTTTTTGTTGGCAAGAGATCCTTCACACAGGTCTCAAGGAGGTAGACTGCTAAGTTTATACACCTACCACAATTTCAAGATTCATCCTTTCCAGTCCTCTGTTCCTAATGGATCGATAAGAAACTCCTCTTCTTCTTGTGATTAATGAGCAACTGCAGGAATCATGGTGAATTCATGGTATCTTTTCAAATTGCGTCTTTTTTAAAAGTGACCGCTGTATCTGCTGTATCCTGAATAAACAGAGGACTTAAATTGTCATGCCTGTCGAGCTAGCACATTTTGTGAACGCTAATCTCATTAAAAAAGAGAGAATTGTACATCAAGCCGAGCAGCTGGCTAAGGGCATTTGTACTGTAGGCTGTAGTGATGCCAGGCCAGGTTGACAGTTGGGAGCTCATAGGGTGAATAACACAGCTGAGCTCTGGTTTAGGCTACAGCAATGCGTCTGTGCTGGTGGGATGCTCTAATGCAAATTCTTCTCCTCTGATCTGTCTGTCAGGCTCCCATGAGTTCCAGTCTTATTCAAAGGCACAGCCCTCTAATGTGGTTCTTCCCGTTAATTAACACCTGACAGCTATTGGATGTTTGTCTGTTTGTCCTCTTCCTTGAGCCTGGAAAAGGGGGAAGAAAATAAACATTTGGAGAAAGAATCCTGCAACCATGAGCAAAAGAGAGCAAATTTATTTTTCCATCGTGCTTACTGTTGCAACTGGTTTCCCAAGGCACCAACCTCAGGAAACTTATATTTCAATGAAGAAGACAACAAAAGGCTTGGTAAAGGTCCAGAGTAGTTGACAGCAGACCCTAAGTCTCCATCAGTTGTTCTTCCTTTTAGCACAGAAGAACAAAAAATTTTTTGGCCCCTTTTTGGGCTTTGAATCAACCTATTTAGTATAGATTGGAGGAGGCTGCACCTATTGCATTGAGTAGAGCAAAAACGTGCTGTGTTTTGGCCATATCCTCGTTTTCTTATTACAGACAGACAAGTTTGAGAACTGAGGGATGCATGGAGTTGTCTCACCCTCCCTCCATTATTTTCTCGGGTGCTCTTTGTACTCTTACAGGCTGCTGGCTCTAGAGTCAGTGTAACTCAAATTTGGTCCCTGTGAATTGTCAGAGCTGAAAATGCGGGAAGGATTCAGTAGGAGTAAGTACTTTAAAAAAATATTTGGACTTGCACTTACCTAAATACCAGAAGGAAACCACGCCACTGCCACAAATGGCTGGTTGGTAGAATTTTATTCTGACAGCTTCCCCACAATTTTTTTGAGAGGTTGTAAGCTGCTTTCAGAAGGAGAAAGCTCTGTGTTGCTTAGCTGCAGTTTGTACGGGATTTTTCTTTCTGTGGGGATGGAGTTGCAGTATAACATAGGGAGTAAAGTGGTCCTGTGACAGGGAGGCATGTGGTGGAAACCTTACGAATACCTGCCAGGTGGTTATGGATGGTGATGTGAAGGCACGGAGGGGAGAAGATGCTTCTTTTAATTCAGTGAGCTGTTTTTGAAACATCCCGAAGGACTTATCTGTGTTTATATTGTTTATAAAAGAAGAAAATCTATCTACACAGCACGATGCTATCATTCATGGTTATTTGTTAGGGTTAAATATGGATTGCATTTGTTTCAATGGATGAGATGTATGTAGATGAAGGCTTTTAGTATAAGCTTAAATGAGGCTACACTGACTACATGAGAGCTGCAGGGCGGTAATGAAGAGACATGGTTCATTCAAATTTCTTACTGCGTAGCTTGTTCCTTTCAAAATAGGTTTTATTTGATGGTATTTGTTATTTTGATAGCTTCCTCTCCTCCCCCTCACCATACTTCCCAACTTCTTTATGTTAATGTATCAACATGGTAAAAAAAATCCATAAACAGAGATAACAAGCTTTTTATGTGCTCGTATGTATTGTTATTCATAGTACACTTTAAATGCCTAGGGTTACCGCTTTTGGTCCTTAAAGGACATAAAAATTCAACAGCCATTTTTTTTCCTAATCAGAATTCTGTACTGAATGCATCTGGTTTGGAACTAGTAGATTAAAAAAAAAGACAAGAAAAGCACTGCTTGATTGTTTATTTTTTTTTTTCGTAAATTGCTTGCATAGAAAGCTTGTTTTCAAGGGAAGATGAATTTTGGGCTAGGATTCAAAGTGAATTTTTTAAAGGAGAGTGAAATCTTTAAGCACCCCTTGGTACCTTATATTTATCCTTCTTAAGTGATCTTATATCTTAAAATGTATGTATGCTTAATATTTCATTGTATGCTTTGAAATATATTGTATTATCAAATTTACAGCCTGCCTCAACATGTTTTGGGAGGGAGCTTTAAGGGTGCATGCACTGGTCCTTAAAGTCATAGGGCTGCAGAAAATAGGTTTCATCTTCCATGCAAAGCTTGTTGTTTCTCCAAACAGGCACCGTAGCAAAGTGATTAGCTTCCAATTTTAGACCCTGTGAGACGCTCGGCACTCAGATGAGTTCTTTGTGTGTACTGTCCTCCTGGTATGGTTGTTTCTTGCAGAAAAAGAGTGTAAGTAGAGTTTCCATTCAGATATTTTTCCAAGGTGGGTCACTGAGCTGAAGAGCACCTTCTGACGAAGATCAGTGTTTTGGGTACTAAATTAGATTCTTGGCTTGCCTTTTGCTATGTGATAAAATCAAAACTGAGATACATATTTGCAATAGTAGAAGTTTAATTTTCCAAGTTTTTGTCACTTGGAAAATGGACCTGTGCATCCTGGTACCATCCCTTAGAAGCTAGCAGGTGCGGGATTGCTGTGGACTGGAGTGTGGGGAGACAGGTAAGTGTCACTTGGCTGCAAGGCCACAACCACTGCTGTGATTTTAAAACAGCTTGAAATTGTATGTTCCCATCTTCTTTTAGCTTGTTCCTCTGGCGGCCACAGGAATGTGATGCCACTGGTGTGGAGCGGTCAGGTGGTCAGAAGATGGACTCCTTTGGCACAGGGAGTTGTGGTGAGAGTTGGTGTCTGCTTCAGAGAAGTGGACCCTCCATCTCTCTCTTCTCTGAGACGTCTCTGGAAAGGAGACCGGTGGCAGGGTTGTGAGAATGGCTCCAGCACTGGGACAGGCAGCTCCTGGTCCTCACACTGCAGCAATACAGCAGAATTGGCATTTGCCTACCATTTCAGGACCTCAGAAAGCCATTTTCTGGGAAATACTTGAGATAAAGAGCAAGTGTGATGGCCTGCTCTGTAACTCACATTTATGGCTGAAACGCTGACCCATCTTCAAATGCAGCCATTGGAGCCCTGCATTATACTATGGGATTAAATTTGCATGTCCCTTTGAGTTACTGTTGGCATTTGTCATCTTCACTATCAATGTCCAGATGGGTTACTGAAATTGCTGTTTTTCACCCAAGAACTTTTTCCAGTGCTTCTGCATTGGTTTCTGCATGTGTCTGATCTTCTTAATATCTTTTACTTTCCATGTTTATATTTTTTCTTTTAAATTTTGTTAATATCTGTTAGAAGACAGTTTTAAAGGAAATATTTTGAGAAATTGTTTAGCTTTCCAACATGGTTTAGATTGGTCTCTCTTTTGGTGATTCCATTAACTGCAAGTCATCATTGCTGTATTTTTACAAAGGAATGTTGTTGTTTGTACTTAAATTTCCTGAAATCCCGAAAAATGTACAATATCCCTGTCATGATGGATTTGAAGTGCTTCATTGCTTAGGCATAAACCTCATGCAATCACATCCTTAAGTCAGTTGTTTACTATTCTGTTCTCATAATGACATACATGAAAGATTAAAGATAATGGTGTTTTCTTGTGAGTGTAGCCCAAGGTGAATTCTGTTGGCTAAATAAATAACTGGATTTAGAAAGAGAAAAAAAAAAAAAAAGGCTAGATGGTGTTTAAAAACGTAGCTCCAGAGTCAGTTTTCTAAGTTCCCTGCTGGGGTGCTTACCCAACTTGTCTTAGTTTTGCCATTTATTTGGTGGGATTTTTTGTTTTTATCACAGCTGCAGTATAAAACCCGCTTAATGGTAGTTCTAACAGAGGAAAGCTGTGCCAGCATGACAGTTCTGGTAACTGCAAGGTGACAGAGAAGATGAAGCCATGACTTCCACTTGCGCTCTGTAGGAAGTGATGGGGCTTTTCTTGCAGATGTGCTGGGAGGAGGTGTAGGAACAGTTCCTCGACTGTCCCTGGGGTCATCCCTGGGTGGGATGGCATGGGAGCAAAGCTGCCATGTGGCGTAGGTTGTGCCTTCAAATATCATGAAGATGTCATGCTGTTCTCCTTCTTGGCAGGGAATTGATTTTACGAGTGTAGTTGGCTTGTGCATTTTGAAGCTGAGGAGTTGGCAAGCCAGTGCCATTTTTGCATTGCTGATGCCCATTCATATTATGAAAATTATGTGTGTGTGGTACAAATTAGCATTGTACACCTCATTTAAGGGAGTAATTCACTTTGCTGTTGGTAAAATGCTCTTTCTTTTCTTGCTGTTTTTGTAATGATGCTTACATCTTGGTGAGGTACCTGCTACACCTTAGTGTTTGCATCTGGACAGTTCTCTAGTTTGGGAATGGTAACTTTTTCAAATGAACCAGTTTGGACTGGTGAAGAGAGACAGTGGGTCACTTGAACTGTTTTAGTTGTATTTGGGAAGATATAGGATGCATTCATAAACAAGCAGTGGCAGAAGTCCTTGCTGATTCACAGGTGGTGAGAGAGGGCTATGGTGGAGTCCTGCTGTATGTGTAGTAAACATTTTGGCTGTTTAGTGTTCACTCCTGTTCTAAGCAATCTATTGTGTGGCATAAACAGTGTAAATACAAATTCTAGAGAAGGGTGCTGGGGAGGCCTTGTCAGCACTTTCCCATCAAAAAGACAATGGAGTCCTTTTTCCTGTATGCTGGTTCATACCAGCCTTGCTTGTCAAGGAAATGAAGGCAATTATTGTAGGTGAACCAATGGAATTTAAAACGGGTCCAAGAATCTGTCTGATTATATGAGTATTAATCAGTTCGCTGTGCTTTCAGGGAGGTAAATTAGGTTACCTGGTACTGTTAATTGTCTCCATCTCTGGACTTTTATCATCATTTCTTTGATGGTTGCAATTGTCCTACAAATTTGTGTGAGATAATAGATGAATATCTAGAAAGACTCAGTACATGTGAGCTTGCAGAAACATCTCCTTCAATCTTTCCCATGCTTTTTAAGTTCATTAATATTTGTTACAGAGGTGCTAGTTTTACTGTAGTAGATTTTGTTCTGCCTCCACCAATCTGTGACTGAAAATCCTGTTGACCTCAATGTCTGGCAGTCCTGGGTGGTTGAATCTTTAGAAGAAAATACAAGACTCTAGAGGTGATTACAAGGGGCAGATGACAGTTACTATAAGGCCTTTTTTATTTGCATGATGCTATTTCTTTAGGCTCATCACTATTACTTAGCATTTAATCATCTCTCAGAGAATAGATCCTTCACATCTATCGAGCAGACCTCTTTCCATCTTAGCTTTCTTTCACTGTGGTAGGCAGATGGCTTATGTGTACTGCAGAGAGTGCCTTTATAGTAGTTCTGGGTTATGAGAGGTAGGCATTTACATTTCTCTTGTACTAAAGGGACTGTGAAGCATGGCATGGTTGTGTCTTACTGGATTATTGTTATTGCATAGCTGAGCTGGTTCTCAGAGCTCTGGGAGTAGGCCACAGGATTTTTAGGAGCTGTAATAAAAGAGTGAAAGCAATGCTGTTAATATTAATTTTGCTGTAATTTCCATGTAGTATTTTGCAAGATGTTTTCCAGACCTTCTTTTTTCATCTGTATACTTCTTAGGACAGTGCTAAAATCCTCAAAAGAAGCAAGCAATCCTTCTTCCCTCTCTGTTTTTTGCTTTTCCTATCTCGCTGAATTGCCGTGCAAGGACCTAAGTACATTCCCTCCAACTGCACTTTCAGGTAGACTGTGATGATTTAGTCCTTTAGTAAATTTTAAAAATATTCATAATAATAATTGAATGGAATTTCTGATGGGTTGGCCTCCTTCTGACAACAACATTGAAGTGTTTAGAAAATTCCTTTTATCATTTTTGGTAACAGAATATGAAAAAGTACTCATTTTGTATGTTTGTAAAAATAAATGGGAACTATATCAAAACATGGATTTTTTTAATAGTTTGTCCTCTCAGGGATGGACTCTGTTGGTGATTTGAGAAATCCTAAAAACTCGCATGTTTTCAGAGAAACGAGAATGTCCTAGATATGCCAAGTAACGTCAATGTTCTTTTTTCTTGATAACCTTGAAACTCAGGCCATTTGTGGCATCATGTGTTGTGTCATCGCGTGTTGAATCAGTCCAGTTAGGCAGAACCAAGGCTTGCCCTTTTGAAGATCTGTAAAGTGTGTTGGCTTCAAAGTTGTATCTGGGGCTTGGGGCCCAACCGGAGTTGGAAGTCTGTAGCAGAGATGGGGAACCTGGGGTTGCGGGCCCATGCATTCTGCAAGGATGTGCACCTGGATTGGGATTTTTGTCTGTGTTAGAAGATAACGAAAAGGCTCATGACAGTGTGCAGCTTGCCTGGGGCTGCCCAAATGCCCTACTCTGACCTCACCAAAGAAAATATGAAGGATGTTGTATATAGTTTATGGAAACACGTGCAGATCAATTGCAAAAGCTATTAGAGATGGAGGATTGCTGCAAATAGCCTATGGTGAAGGAAAGAGGGGAAGATCCCATTATTTCTATTGTGTTCCCTAATAGTCTCCTGGCCAAAGCATTTCTGTTACAACTTGCTGTTGCTACCACTGCATCAAAAGACAATCAAACCACTAGAAATCTGTCAGGAAAGTTGTGGCTTTTAGTCTTGCAGTAATAGGTTAAGATAAAACAGAGGACACTTTCCAAGTATGTATTAACAGAAGAAAAGATAGAAGCTCAGTCCTCCTGTATGCAGTTTGTTTCAATAGTACTTAACATCTAACTGGCTCTAATTAGGCTTGGAATGATAACATAATTAAGCACATGTCACTTCAGTTTCCCTTTGAAAATGAAGAGGAAACAGAAATACAGATAGGTTACTTCCAGTACCTTGACGCTCTCCCTGATGGCTGCATCTTATTGCTAGGATCATTTTTATTGGTGCAGCTGCTCTGTGCTGGATGTAGGACTTAATGCTCTGTGGCGTGTGCTGATTGCAGACAGAGCATAATTCAATTTACCTGTAAAATAATGTCTTATAGGAAACCGGCAGCTGATATTATTACATGCTTAGAGATTTGTTTTAATTTCCTCTTGGTTTTCAGGTCATTGATACTACGGTAGAGCTGCCTTTTTTTAGAGATGCATCTTTCATAGAATCATAGAATCATAACGTTGGAAGAGACCTCTGAGATCAACCGTGCCTGTCTCCCTACTAAACGAAGTTGCTAAGATCTTTGAGGTGGTTGAAGCAGACCCAGTCTGCAGTTGCTAGCGAGTGTTGAGATCAGCTTGCGCATTATCTGAGACCGAGTTTCTCTTTCCAGTATACTTCAGGAAAAAAACGCAGAAGTTAGTTAAGCAGGTCAAATGACCTAGAGGCTTAAATTGATCTCTCCTGTCCCAGAGCAACTTACAGACCCTCTACACATCAGCTGCAGACTTAGGAGGTTTTTTCATATGCAAGTCCAGTTTAAAAACTCCTAACGCAAGAACCAGGACCTCAAGACTTTGCGGAGCTGGCTGTCAGGAGTATTTCAGTATTATTTCCTCTTCTCATAAAACAGGGGATGCTGCAAAGGGATTGGATCAGGAATTACTAACGGAAGGTCACACCCTTCTAAAAGAAAAACAAATGTAGTTTGTGGGGATGGCATTAGGGATTTGTTTGTGTCATGGCGGGTAAGACCGGGGCCACGTAGAGCCTTTGTAGGAGGTGGCAAGGCCTTATTGTATTAACTGAGTATGTGCAGGTTTTTTGTGCAGCTTTCAAGGTGTTTGCCGAACTCTTGCTGGCAGGATGGTGCAACTGTTACCTTGCCCATGGCCTCACAGGCAAATACTTTCTTACAGAAAAATACTACATTTTAAATCTTCTGCTTTGCTCTCCCTACTTCAAAGTGATGCTTTTGCTGAGTATCCTCCTAGCATGGAAAGGGCAGTTCAGTGCCCCATGTCCCTGGATTCATGACACTGCCCTCAGTCATGTTTACCAACCTGCTCACTAGAGAGGCATGCAAGACAGGACCATCCTTGCCCCGTCTGAAATAGTCCCCACCACAGCCCCTCGTCAGCCCCTGGCCAACCAGCAGCTGCCCAGCTGGGGCGAGAGCACTGCTAGGGTCTGTGCTGGAGCAGGCAGGCGTGGGGTGGGCTACCCTGCTGTGCTCATCAGCCTGTGAAATTACAAGCTGCAGTAGATGAGCTGGACCAACCAGTGTGGCAGTAAACCAAGTATTTCATCCAGCAGTGGTGTTATTTTCAACTGAAACCAGCAGCAAAAATAAAACCTCCCACTTTCAGGAGTTTTGTGTTTTGTAAGCAACGGCTAGCTGCCTTCTGACGTGAAAGATGGTTGTACTTAAAATAGATACATCTGTGGGGGAGAGAATTGTTCAAAATTATGTGGAAAAGTGGCCTCAGTTTCTGTGATCTAGCATGATATGCTTGTTCAGACAAACGGGTTCAGTTAAACACAAAACAAACGCAGACCCTGTCGCGGGGAAACCTGAGCATGCTGCAGCATAGCTATTTTTTAACAGAAGTATCAGATTTAAAGTCTTGCCTCCCCCCTTCCTTGCTGACCTCAGATTACCAGGGGACCAGACAGGATTAATCCCTGTACCCTGAAGAATATCCAGTATTAAAGCAAGGAGCTGGGCTGTTTCCTAGAGCAGTGCAATCCCCAAATAATCGAGAATGCAACCAAGCCACAACCTCTTAGGTGATTTATTCTTTTAATTTCATGAAGTGCTTGGTTTTGCAGTTTCATGCCAGGTGTTAGACCAAAGTAACTTCCTATTTTTCCCAGCGCCATGAAATATGTAAAATACAAAAGATGGTAGACCTCTAAATCTGAAAGGAATCACGAAGAATTTCATGCTATTGATTACTCTTAGGCAATCAATAAAGCTATTAATGATATAAAAATAAGAACTACTTCAGCAGTGAGAAACAGTTAACTAGTTTTTCTTCAAGTACTATTCACCAGCTGATGAGCTATCCACTCAAGTGAGAGTCACATTTACCTTCTCAAAGTGTATTTGCTGTATATCATAGGTTAGTGCAATACTGGTAAGCAAAAGGATATGATATAAAAGGACATTTTAATAAGAATGCAAATCAGCTGAGGTTGATGAACACAGGTGGGTGGACAACTTTGTCCATATGAAACATATAAAATATCTTGTGAAGTCATCTTCCTTTACTTAGAACCAGTGGGAACCATAAATAACCAGACTGTGTTATGTGGTGAGCTAATTGTTTCTGAGGCTCTCCCATGCTTAATACTCAGGTTTGGTGAAACAGAAGGTTCATTTCAGTTGGATCTCACAGAATTCTCAAAGAATCAAGATTCAGATGGGTTTATCACTCATTCTTGTGCTGGATATCTGAGCAGGATAAACCGTTTTTCCCTTCCTCTGTCAAGACAGACTTGTTAAATTCTGCCTGCTGTCTCTAGACTTGCTTTGCTTGCCCTTTGATCTTACAGCACAACGCCATTTCACAAGAAGATATGCACTCTTCCAGCATGATGATTCTACTGAAGAATGGATCCTGTTTAATGTTTCGCAATTTCTGTAAAAACAAAGCCTAAGCTAAAGAATGTGAGAGTAAAAGACCCAATCTGTAGATGTGTTGATGAGGTAGAGTATTGGGAGATGACACATGAGTCAGCTGGTGGATGAATAAATGCTGAGTATTATGGCCAGCATCAGAGGGTATGGCAGAGTGCGTGTTGTTTGGATTAAAATCAGAAAAAAATGGAGCCTGGCTGCTCCCTGTATTGTATGTTGGTTTTTAGCACACTGAGAGTTGTGTACTAGGTTTACTCTGTTCTTCAAATACTGTTGTTCTTAAGAAACATGTAATTACTTGTGGTAAAACTAAATCTTCAGATTTATTTACCAGTGGTAGTCCTTAAAACATAATAGTTGGCACATCTTTTATAGATGGACACACTGATTCAAGTTGAGCAGTATGTGTAAGGAACAGTTTGGTCAAATTTGGCACAGCTGTGAATCTGTTATTTCAAGTCTCTGACTGTAATAATTATTACATTGTAGCACTCACTTTGACATCTCATTTCAATTGCAGGAATAGCAAGCTGAAATAAAAATTTTACCTGCTGTTAAGGTATCTTGTAGAGTATGAGAATATTTCCAAGAAGTTTAATGAATACTGCTTGTGGAAGAAGATAATTGGATGGAGCAGCTGGCTCTATCTGAACTATGAAACTGGTAGACCATGATGCTTCTATATTCTGAAGATGCATACACAGCGCCCTGGAAAAAACATTTCACGTTGCCCAGTGTCTTGGGAGAGGGAACAGGGCTGCTAGTGCATGACAGCAGGCCCCCAGGTGAGTGAGCTTCCACAGCTGCGAATGATCCAGGCAACTTTCCTGTCTTCATTGATCAGGAAAGCCCTTTTTGGTAGTTTTCTTTCAAGAAAATAAGTGTACATTTCTGTAGGTGGGTATCCACCTCTATTTTGAGAGATCATTTGACTGTGGAGTAAACGTGTTGACACTCTTACCCCAAAGGAAGGAAACTCTATGTGCCTGCATAAGAAAGGCTTCATCCTCTTCATGCTAAGTGTCAGTAACCTGTTACCTCCGTGGTATGTACCAAGTGTGGCAAGCAGGATCAGGTTTAAATGTTGACCTCCAGAACAAGTCTGTTTGTTTACCTTTATCCTGCTGTGGACATGAAGATACAGAGAAAGATTTTGTGAACATAGAACTGATTAAAGACTAGTATGCAGAGTTTTGTGATTTTTGATTCTGCCATATTTTCTGAGTGAGGTTGTCAAGTGCTTCTAGCAATTGGACTGACTTCTTAGCTAAAGAAGGATTTCTCTATAATTTACTCATGCAGTGGATGCTATGACAGCTATGAAGACTTACTAGCAGTTTTCTTAGCTAAATTTTAGTCAGACAGCTACAAAGTACAGTCCATGTGGGGATGGCAGCTCTCGGGACTTTGCTTTAGTGCAAGAAAAGTGCACTAGCCACTACCAGGGACACAGCTGAGTTGTGCCAGGAAGGACAGTGGGCTTCCCAAGCTGCCATTTAAGGCTAAAACAGGTTGTGAGGATAGGACTTTCAGGTAACTTATTGCTCAGTGGAAGCATTTAATTTGGGGGTTTCTTTGAGAACAGAGCTTGTTCATGCTGAGATCCAATTCCTAGCCCATAGTGTAGGTCTTTGTGTTCTCCCACACCCCAGTGAGGCCCTTCTGGAAGAAGCTAATGCTGTCTGTCCTTGATTTTGTGTCAGAGTTAAATTAAGGTTTTTTACTACCCGTAGAATAAGGTGTATTTATTGTTTGGTGGTTGTAGACAGAGACAGCTCATGGAAAAAAAGTGACCAAAAGCTGAGTGCTTTTGCGTGAATTGCAGACTGGTTTTCTTCTGATGGTCCCTATGCAGTTTTATTCTAATGTCTCTTGTAGTGGCTATTGCTCAGCTGATCAAGCTAAGAGCAGAGCAAAATAGTTTAGAGCAGGCACTATTGTGTTCTTATCCTCTTGTATGGTCTGGTGGACAAGATGGAAAAGGATTCAGCAGGGACTCAGCAAAAGGTCATTAATTTCTCTGGCATTCCTGGACCTTACTACCTAAAAAAGAGTTTTCAGGTAAGCTATAATATGGCTTCTGTTTCTCACATCTCTTTCTCCATACATAGTACCATGTAGAGACAGACTGGCCTGTGACTTAGTTCATGCTTTGGTGACTTTTATCACCTTATTTGGTGCAGTTTAAATTACACTTTTCCAATGTTAAATTAGGAGTTGTTTAGGAAAGACTTTTTAATGCTATTTTTGCTGGCAGCTTATTTCATCCTTTTCATGTAAGTAGTACCAATCTAGTATCTAGTGGGGCTGCCTGCTAAGCAGTAACAGATGGCCCATGCTAGCTAGCTAGGACAGGGAGAATCATAGGGGTAGGAGCCAGTGTTATCTTCGTATGTGTTTTGGATTACATCATGAATGTTTCCCAGGAGGGAGGACAGCTGGCACCGGAACTGTGGAAATCCGATTTTTGGTATTCTTTATTCCAAGTCTTGGCATACTTGAAAATTAACATATGTGGTTCATTTTGGACTATGTCAGTAATATTGAAATTATACCCCTTCTTGGATAAAATTGCTGTGCTTGCTGGTTTCCTGTCTTTTTTTTTCTTATCGTATAATTAAAAGTAGTGTCTGAGAAAGTATACAGAAGAGAGCAGCCAGATCCATTATGTAATCTTGGTTCCATGTACGCTGCGCCACAGGATGGCCTTAAAATATAGTAACTAATGCAAAACTGAAGGAGAGAAAACAGAATTAGTTGCAGACATTTGGACCAGTTTGTCCCATGACAGCTTTGCTCTTGCACTGAAATGCTTAGGTATCATGATGGGCAAAATGCCAAAGAGAAGAGCTGACGTGTCAGAAAGTGGCTGCCTTGCAGAGCTTTTGTGCTGGGGCCATCTCTTCTTAACACTGGGCTGGCAGCACCCTCCACGCTCTGGTTTGGTTTGAATCTGTAGCAGTAGGCATATGTCTAAGGGGGCAGAGGAAAAAGCACTGATGGATGAAGAAAACTGTGATCATAAGGATGGTCTGTTGAGGAAGCTCTTTTGTTCTGCTAAGGTGGCTAAGGCTTAGCCATAACCACTGAAATTACAGCTTGCTTTGTGTAATGTATTACGTTGGGTGCTTGTCAAGGTGCCAGCAGGGTAAGGCCAAGAGATCCTGAAAGAGACCGTGTGATCGTGATTTGGTAGATCAGGCCTCTGAGAGGGCTCTTACTGTATATATTGGTATCTGCCTTCTCTTGACATTAAGAAACCACATATCGGGAAGCAGGAAACTCTTTTTTCATGTGAATAAAAATGAAAGACATTTTTTACTGAAAAATTCCCTGTTAGACATGAGAAAATTTCCGCTTTGTGGATTTTTTCTTTATTTTTTTTTTTTCCTGTTGTTGGCCTAAGAGCTTCCCATGCTAATCCAGTTTAGAAGATAGCATTTCATTCAATTCTCTCTCTGCCACAGTTCTGAATTTAAATTTTTTTCCTTCCCCCTGGATAGACAGAACCTAAGCAGTCTTTCCTTCATGTAAAGTAACGAGAGCTTGTGTCAGCCATGGGATGATGTAAAGTTCTGACTTCTTTTTTCTACAGTAGGATGATAACCCTTACTAGATAAAACACATTAGAAGTGCCCAGGGAATGATGCTGAAGATGACCTAAGGTGATCCTGTCAGGCTGAGGCGTTATCTCCAGGCAGCTGAGCAAGGGGAAGACACTGCCTCAGCCTGGCCTGGAAGCATTTCTGTCTCATAACTTGATTTATCAAAGTTGTGCCGTCATAGTGCTGCATCACTGGGATGGCAACAGTTTTTGTTCTCGTGATCTCTGCCTTTTGAGCATAAGCACAAAAGTTTGACAACTTGTTACAAAAAGACCCATGAGGACCGTCTCCAAATTGTCCTGAGAGAGGAGACCCAGTATAAGGCAGTGAAACTTCCTCCTGGACCCCTGTCCCATGTACACACACTAGCTTGAGTTTGGGGTGAGCCCACATTCTTGTGTGGGCTCTCTTAGAAGCTTTTCTGGTCATTCAAGAAATAGAGAGATGCAAGCGGTACATCTGGAGCCTCTTCCCAAATAAACGAGACTTCTTATTTTTAGAAGCAGCCTTCCCTCCATTTAAAGCATCTTTTGCCTAATTTGTTATTAAGTAATCTCAAAGACAATTAAAGCTGCCTTTGTGATGTTCTATGTTTGTGAACTTGTTTTCCTTGTCAGGTCATTTTCCCTGAGGCAGTTGCTTCAGCTTATAGAAGTGAATAGCTTTCAGGACTCAACTGACCATATTCTTTCTGCTGAGCTTTCAAGGAAGGGTTGAGACATTTCAGAAATTTCTCTTCCAGGTGGTTACAGGATTCTGCCACAAAGATCTTTTGTTGTGTCAACTTTCTTCTCAAATGTGCCTGCTTGAAGTAAAAAGACTCTTCTCCACGTTTGGCATGAGAAAGTCAGAGGTGGCTCTGTTCCTGGTGCACCAAAAAAACTCCGATGAGTTTGCCTCTCCCGTGAGAGCTAGGAATGCTGCAGGATATTTCAGAGCAGTGGACGTAAATAGCTGCCCCAGTCCTGTGCCCTCCTTTTTCACCAGCAGACTCATTTGTGGAGACAGGACTAGAATTATGTTGTTGGTCTTCCAGGGTAAGAAAAGATGAGTTTATCACAGGAGCCACAGAATATGTGGCTCTGCAAAATGGTGAAATGCACTTACCCTTGGTGGAGGTGACAGCTGAGTCTCTTCTGGCTCTCATTCTCTCTTTGCTCTGTGACTGAGTGTTGTGGCATACCTTCTGGAGAACAGCAAAGGAGAGTGCACCTGATTTTGTACTTAAGCTGCTGAAGGGATCAAGGTATTTAATGCTTTGTGCTTCCCTCCTTAAGCTCTGCTTTTGAGAATTAGCTCATTAATTTGTTAGCGGCCTTGTAAGGAAGGAGGTGGCAGAAGGCCACTAACAAATTGATATGGTCCAGGTCTAGTCTCCTCATAGCAGTCAGGAGTCTGGCCTTTCTCTTCTTGTTCCAGCAGGAAGACCAGGAGCTGGATGGTGAGAAAGGTGCCTCCCTGTTGTGCCATATATTACTCTGGTTGCAGCTCATACGCTGGCTGCTATTTAGATCATATATTCTTGATGGACACAAGAATTTACATGAAAATTCTGGTAAAGGCTGCATAGATTACACAGATTCCACATTTAACTGCTACCTTCCTCCCAAAATTTCACACCAGAGTTTAAATGTAGTACCTTTCTTTCCTTTTCAAAGATGTCTGTATATCACAAGCTGACCGGCAAAAAAAGATCTTTATAATAATACTTTGACCTTATAAGCCAGCCTTCTAGGTAGATAGAAATTGGCAGGTTCCCTTTGTGTGGTTTTGGCAAGCGTTGCTAGAGGAAAAGACTGTTCATTACCTGCTTAGGAAGGAGAATATTGGTGTCATAACACTATCCATTGCTATCCTTTCTCTAGCTCACTGGTGAGGTCTGTTAAAATGAACCATGAACTTTTTACCTGACTGTGAAACCGGCAGGAAAACCATAGATAAATGTAAAGTGTAAAGATTGGTATTGGGTTCCTGTTGTAGGAAGACATTGTGGATTTTCACATTACTAATGTATATTTCAAATTAGGCCTGAGCTGGACAGAGGAAGTGAAGATGCCTGTAGAGACAGAAAATTTTACTATACTTTATATTCCAGCAAACTCTATGTGAAAGATCTAGAAAAATAGGAAGGATTTAGGTAACTTGATCTCTGATGACATAGAAAGATGAAGGAAAAACTCTAGCATTGCTTGTTTTGAAGCTTTCTCCATAGTGCTATAGTTACAGACAAATGCCTTACTACTGAAGTTTTAGGTGTCTTTGTTCCTAACATACCTGCCAGTATTTCTGTAGCACACCTGGGTTGCACCTTCAAGGCTGCCAGTGTAAGGAATGAAAAGGCAAACAGTGAACAGTTTGTCCTGAAACACCTAGTGACAAAATGGTATTCTTTTGTATATCTAACATAAGTAATAGTAGTCACAACAACAACAATAACATTGAATATCCTGGAAGACATCTTGAAGTTCAAAGTTCATTCTGCATCTAGTTTCTCTAGATTATGCTCTGGTAGAAAAAAGCAGCAAAACATTTATTCTGTTCTTAATATTATACTTCTCTTTGGCTAACCAACCTCTGTCCCATTGGTGGTCCCTTCTCAGACAGCTGCTGTGAAACATGCCCTGGTGCCAGTGGGGTGTAGGAGTTGGACCTGCAGCATTTGTCTTTTGATATAAGGGTAGTTACAAATGCTCCTCAGTGGTCATGATACCACTCTTTTGTGGCAGCTTGCTTTGGGTCTTTCTGATGCCTCCTCTAATAGGTACTATTTGCCCTATTATGTCTAAGCAATCTTCCCACATCCCTCAAATATATCAGCTTTAGGGACGCTTGTTCTCTTTAATTTCCTTTCAGACAGGCTCCCATGCTTTGGGATCATTCTTCTGGAGAAAGGCAGTGGATTTCTTCGGCTTTTGTGATGGCCACCTTTGGTCATCACATCGCTAAGGCAGTGCAGTTTCCCTGCCAATATGATCCAGTCTCTCTTTCCTAGGTAATAAGTAGTTTGTTTTTAAAGAATCCCCATTACTACGTCCCTTTCACAAGGTTCCTGATGTGTGGTGGCATTCTTATTTGAAGCCCACCCTACCATAGTCTGAATCATGTGTTTTAGACTTCAACCATATTATGTACAAGTCTGTTCTTTTGTTCTGTTTCCTTATTTTCCCATGTCCTATTTAAATCGAACAATTTATTCAGACTTCTCTTTGATTTTTCCCCTCCACATTTTACCAGCTCTTGTTATGTCCCCAGCTTGAGGCTGCAGAGATTTTATGGCCAGATCTGCAGGGAATGCATCATCCTAAATACTGTGTACTTTTGCACTTTCCTGTTGCCTTTGATTTAAAAACTCCTGGTGAAATAATATCTCTCTCTCTTTTTATTTTTATTTTTTCCTCACTCAGTTTAAAGGTTTAATATCTGGTTTTGGTTTGATTTAGATGAACCTCCATTTCCCTCTGCGGGCTCCCTCTGTCTGAAATTTGACCCAGCTTGTCAAGAGGCCAAATGCTGCTGGGGCTTTTAGGCTGTGGTACTATCTGGGGGTTCAAGTGCTCACTGGAAGCTGTTTTCCCTATGATTTTATCCTTGTTCAGCATTTTTGGAGAGTTACGTCTTGCAAGGGATCTGCCTCTTGGGTGCTGCTAACGCAGAGAGGGTACAACTGCCCTGTGGTGGCAGAAGGTCCAGCCGTGGGGCAAGGGTGGTTTATGCCAATGCTGAATAGCATAACCACGCTAAATCCGTCCTGTGCCAGCTGAATCATGGATTTGTCATGCTTTCCTAATGGGGCCACGGTTATTTACTGTGCACACTCAGTACAGCTGCCTCCTCGGCACCTGCGGCCGAGGGGCAGCTGACACCCCTGCTGGGTGCCCAGGCTGAACCGCTCTGCCATCACTTTCTGGTGCCCTGGGCAACATTGCTCATCCTCTTGCTCAATTCCCTGCCCTGCCCTTGAGATGCATTAGTCTTTTTTTTTCTTTTTGCCTATGTTCAGCAGCAAGCAGGAAAAAAAACCCCAAACCCTACACTGCATTAAAAAAGGGAGGGCAAAGAGTGAGAAGAGGTGAAAAAAATGGCAAATAAAGTGCAAAGGAGAGTGCGAAAGCAAAAACTTCGGTGCAGTGCATGCTGACGCAGAAGGGATGTCATCAGACAAGGCACCAGCACGCACAGAGATGTCAGGAGTGCAGACTGTGCTGCAAGCCCTAAAAGGCCTTCTTGTCATCTCATCCACAGTTAACCCCACTGTGGACAGCGTGCTCTCTCTGTGAATAGCTGAACAATCATTTTCTGTATGAATATCGGCAAGTATTCCCCAGAGGCAGAATACTGTTGTGGGCAGGCTGGCTGCAGCACAAGTGGTGACCAAATGTCTCCTCACGTGCCCAGGCAAGGCAAAACTCGGTTTTGAAAACAAACAAGTGAAGTGTCACGTTGTGCTCAGGCGTTATCCTCCAGTGGTAGGAAGTGATGCTATGGGTCTGAGTCTAGGATAACTCTCTGTGGCCAACTGTCCACAGCCAACACTTCACAGCCGACTCTCCACAGCCTGCTCTCCATGGGACACTTCTACATGGTTGACTCTCTTCAGGCACAACTACGTGGGGAGCCCTGAGCACTCAGGGCACCCTGTGGTGGTGCACGGAGCCCCTGCCAGTGTTCAAGAGCTTTTCAGAGCTTGACGTGCACTGGAGGGAAGGACCAGTGGCATCTTCTGGACTGTTTGCTGCCAGGCACTCAGGGCTACCTACATGGAGTTGTCTGAGTGGAGAGCTGGCTGTGTAGAGGTGTCTCATGGAGAGCTGTCCTGAGGAGAGTTGGATGCCACAGAGAGCTGGCTGCAGAGAGTTGGCTGTGGAGATTTGGCTGCCACAGAAAGTTGGTTCTGGAGTTTTGGATGTAGAGAGTTGACCCTTTCCCACTGATCTAGGCCTGCCAGGTGGCTGCAGTGGAGCCCTTTGCTTACCTCTCTCCACTGGGGGATGGGAGCAAAGAAACTGGCTGCACTGAAGGTCCCTGCCTCTTACCACCTAATGCCATTTGGGAGTTTCTCTAAGGCCATATATCATGTAATGCCTTTGGGCTGAAAGTTAGTCCTTTCTTTCCTTTGGGCTTTTCTTCCTTCAGATGGGTTCACCCATCAGGAGGGTGTGTGGATGTTAGTGCTGTCAGGTGCTTGTTTCTAGCCATGTGAAATGGGGACGATAAAAAATGACGGAATTTGGTTGTCCAGGCTAAGATGAAAGAACAAAAAGAGCGGGTTAATGAAAAGAGAGGAGGGGAATGTATAGAGGAGGAAGGTAAAAGTCAATGGAGAAGAGAAGGGCAAAAGGGAACTGATACTTGAGATGACCAACCAGCCATTTGGTGTCCAGTAAAATAAAAAAATAGCTATATAGAAAAGAGCAGGTAGGCGGGAAGAGAAATGGAGTTGGCAAGGCATGCTGTTTTGTTGTGCTGTGCACTTACTTTCTGGGACCTTTCACTTTTCATAAGGTTTCTTGGCTCAGTAGAGTCATGCCTTTGTGCATGCAATGATGGCCAGTATATTGGTACTATGGGAATACTGCATGATACCAGGTAACTCTAAAACGCTGTAGTACTTGGTATGTAGCCTTCTCTGTGTGGTTGATTCATGCCCCTCTGTACTCCCTCTTCAGTTTCCCATCCTTCAGAATGGGTAGCAGCTGTCCCACTTGATCCTGCTCTTTGGGGATGTGCAAAGAGGGAAAGCAGGCTGATCCGTGGGTTCAGCAGGTCTCAAAGGGCATTGTGTTGGGATAGAAGAGGGAAAACTCTGGTTGAGTGGCTGTAAAACTCTCACGAGCTCCTTTCTCAGTTTTGTAATGGCATAGCTCTTTGTGTCATCGAGATTCACAGTACTTTCACTGGAACAGAAAGGTGCCAAGGGCATTGGCCATTAGCAGTGCGAATGTGCAGGCAGAGCCAGATAGGAAAGCACCTGTGCCTTGTGTCGAGCCCAGTGCCTTTGGATATGCCTGTGCAACTGTATTTTAAAGCTGCATTTTATATCCTGGCTGCATACAAAAAGGGAGTGCATATCAAGGATACTCAAAAACATCTCTGGCTGCTAAGACTTCCATCACCTTCTGGGGGACTTGTCACAAAGCCAGCTACAGCGACATCTTTGTCCATTAGTCATGTTGCCGTTATTAAGTGTAAGCACGGAAACCCCAAACATGCCAAGGAGTTCACTAGCTGCATTGCATGTGGCTGTTCAATGTGCTGCTGCGAAAGGTGTTTATGCTGTGGGAGCGGAGCCTTTAGTGCAGTCCTAAAGCTAAAGGACCCCACAGGTCCAGTTGGCTGTAGAGCTGAGCAGGCTCTGAGGGTCTTACTTTCCACTGCATTCCTTTTACAATGCCATTTTCTCCCACTTCTTTTTCTTCTGTTGCGTTGAAAAGCCAGTATCACCAAGAATCCTACTTAAAAAAATAAGTTTCAGAAATTCATGAGCTGCCGCGGGAGGACAGAACATCTCCTTTGTTTACAGAAGTAAATCATTAGATCTTTGCCAGACCGTAGCTTAAAGAGCCTTTTCTGGTGACAGTAAGGGATACAATATGTTCAGGCTCCCAATAATAGCGAAGCTGCGCTTATGATGGGCAAGCCTGTGCTGACAGCAGAAGGCTGTTTCAGAACATTTGTACTAATAAACTTTCTTTGTACTCTGCTTGTTTATCTGCTTTGTTCCCTTAAATGATGGTACATTTGTGGATAATTTCCTCCACTGGTAAGCTACCCCCATCAAGTTGAAAGTTGTCTATTTTTAAAATGCCAGCTGCCTCTCGCATAAAAAAGCCACTGCTGATGTACTGTTGCTTGCAATGCATTATTCAAAGTCCTTTTTAGATTCTTTCAAATAAAGAGCTTCATTAATATTTCAGCAATCGCTGTGATTCTCTCCAAGGGGGCTCTGTTCCTTTTCTCACTTGACACCCCTATATTTTTGTGTGTAGTGAAGATGCTTGGATGTTGAGTTAGTTTTGGTAAAGAGAACGCCTCTTTCTGGAAGAAGTGGATCATAAAAGAAAATTTGACCTTGAGCTTGGTGCTAAGCAGATACCTGGTATACCCAGCATCTTAGCACAGCCCTCGGAGTGCAGGAGTGGTTTGGGGGTGGAGGGGCTACTTTTATACACTGAACGCCAACTGTTGTGCTCCATCGCAAGGACTGATCTTTCTAGCTGACTTTGCTAGGTTAAAGGGGACACAGGAAAGGGGTTGGAAAAGGACAAGCAGAAGAGGTTGGCTTTCTTTACTACTTACTACTACTTAAGAATTTTTTCTTATTTAAATATTAACTGCATTTGCAGTGATTTCAAAACCACATGTGGGCTGTTTTCTTCCTTTTCTATATTGGGTACAAAATGTGTGGTAAGGCTAGGCTTTTGAAAATGAACATAGTGATTACCTCGCCTGAGGTGTTGGTGGAAAATCGGTACCAGGCAGGTCTGGAAAAAATGCTTTTGGGTCTAAAGAGAAAAGGCTGACACAAAAAGTACCAACTATTCTGAACTCACCGCACGGAACAGTTTTCTTAATCCACGGGGATCTTACTCCTTTTCTTGTGATGCCACGATAAAAGATTCCTTTGGCTTGATTGTGCGTGACGGGTGTTGATGCTGGGAGATGGAGGTCTAGTGATACAGAGCTGCGTAATAATTTTAAAAGGTAGTTTCTCAATACATCAAGCAATTAAGTGTTTGAAGGGAAGACAACCGTTCAAAGCTGTTGCTCACCCATGAAACGAGAGCGAGAGTGATAATGCTTGCTAAAATCAGTGCTGCAGTCCCCTGGGTGCGTGAGAGCTACGGGCTGGAGTCTCCCCTGCAAATGGAGGCAGCAGGGGAAGGGATGATGAAAAGGTTGATCTAAGTAGGGCGGGGAGCGTCGGTTAATAAAGAAATAAAGCAACCACAAGCATCGAGGGGATTCAGACAGTGGGTAACTGGACACTGTTGCCTGCCTACGGTGTGCTTGGTTTACACATCAGGCAGTTTTTGCACTGTAAGGCCTCCCGCTGGGACAGCGCGCAAGTGGCAGTCTGTGGCTCTGCTTGCGAAATACTAGAAATGCTGTGCTCTGTGGTGGTTGAGCATCCAGAAACCTGAATTCTGGTTTGCTGTTAAAGAAAATGATTCTGACCAGACTTGTTCAGAATAGCTTAATATGCCTCTCCTAAGTCAGCAGTAAAGTGATATTCTGGGCAAGAAATAAATTTGGGGTTTCAGGGCAGTTGGGGGTTGGTGGATTTTTTTCTGTTGATGCTGCTGAGCTTTAAACTATGGTTCTGGATCTGTTATTGTATTCAGGGTGAAATTAAATTGCACCTTTAGTTTTTTTAGATAAATAACAGTTTTAAAAAGTCCCAATCTTGTTCTCCCACAATGTACAGAGGGGTTGTTTATTCCCTCAGGATGGAAATAACAGCTGCTGTTCTCAGAAAATAAAGATATCCCCCCCCCCCCCGCTTCACTAGAACCATTCATGACTTTCCCAGTGTAATTTGTTTAACATTTAAAAAAGAAGCTTGGCTTAGAAGCTGTTCAGAAGGTACAGGAGAGCATACTGCATGCTGCAGGGAAGATGGAGGTAATGCCAAAGCAACGCTGGTGTATTTTCACCAAAATATTGTGTCTTGGTGGGGAAGGTGAGGGAGTTAGGCAGCAGACAAGTCCAGCAGCCCGTGGAGGTCCTGTAGGCCCCATGGGCTTGTGCTGTGTGGTGGAGCAGCTGAGCTGCAGCACTCTGGGCAGGAATTGCAAGCTCTGGCATTGCCATGTTGATAATGGCAGGTGACCAGTGGGGCGAGCCCTGGCCACCAGCACCCAAGGAGCAACCAGAGCATGCGGGAGCTGTGTGGATGCTGGCTGGCACAGTGGCTGTCTGTGGGTGTGGAGCTGGAGCTGAGGAAGGATGTGTGCCACCTCTGCCACAGCCCCTTTGGTGCCTGCAGGAGATTATCGTGTCACGCGCTTACAGGCTGACCTTAATCTTCCTAATACAGGATCGCCCTCCCTGAGAGGGACAACAAACAACCTAGATTTTCCTGCTGATGGTAATGCAGTAAGCAAATCCATTGCTCCAGGGAGGGTTCACTGAGATGGAAAGAATGCCCTGGGGAAAACAGAGGAGAGACAGGATTTCTTCCTACTTTCCCTACTGTGTGTCCATCAGGGCTTTTGAGATTAGTGTTGTTCGATGGGAGGTTCCTCTTTGTCAGGTTTAGTGGCTAAGAAACTTTTTCCCCACAACACTAGGACTCCCCAAGGTGCTTCAGCTGGCCACCACCTGCTCTTTCAAATCACTGGAGATCTTTCCTTCTTGTTCCCTGTCCCCATAGAGAGGGAAAGCATCTCTTCCCTTTGTGTTCTGGCCCTGCTACCGCTGCCTTTCCTTCAGCAAACCATTAATTACAATTAAATGTCTGTTACTGGTTCCTACTAGAAGCGTGTAATAGGTGTCTTGCTTTTGCAAGGGTTACAGAAGGGTCCCAGCCCAAGGGACCTGCCTGAACCGTGCTTGGAGCTGTTGCTCCCATCTGCTTGTTAAGTGGTTGACATTTATTATTTTACTTGAATGGTGGCTGCTGGAGTGATCAGAGCCATTGTGTCTGGGGACTGGCCAGTGTAAGAGCAGATGCTCAGAGAGATGGGTACTCTGGTCTTGCTTGAACTTAGTTTGGGAAAGAGCCAAATTTGTTTTAAAAGCTCTTAAAATTTGCTAATGGTAAATCTGTTTTCCAATGTAGGAAGCAAAGGCTGTGTGCAAATCGGGGAAAAGACAGTGACTAAAAAGCAGAACAGGCATTCAGATCTTCAGGGCAGATGTTTGATCCAGTGTCTTAATGGATTGGGCTAGCACATGAAGATGCCTTTTTGTGGCTTTAGACACTTCTTTTCAAAGTTATCTGTTTTCTGGAAGTGGCCTTCAGCAGTTGACATTGGCATTGGTTAAGTTTTCCCTCCCAAATTTGGAAGGTTAAGATTTTTGTAAAGGGACAAAAGTGAGATAAGCGGATCTCTTATTCTTGTCCATTTTCCTTTCCTTCTTCCAAGTCAGTTCTGAAAAAGATCTCCAAGATTTTATTGCTGAGTTCCTCTCCCAGTGGGAAGAAGACTTTCTGCAAGCCTCCTGACTCTTATTTGCTCGGAAAGGGACCAGGAGATTCAGTCAGAAAAGCTGATTTGCTTGGAGGACAGCCAAGAAAACAGGCACTTGCACAAATCAGTGCTACTGATAGAGTGAGACTCTGCTAGAAGTGACTCAGAGGAGTTGTCCTGCAGCTACAAAGAAGTGTACAGAGTAAAATGTTATTGTCAGCATAACATCTGATGATGCAGTAGGTAAACTTGTTCTTAATGGAAATTGGGAAGTGAGGCTGGGAAAAATGTCAGACGTAGCCTTCTAGGTAAAAATCAAATGCTATATTCTTGAGTGTTTGCAAGACTGTAATGCTTATTTAGGAGAGTAGAAAGTTAATTTGTTAATTAAATGTTCGGTTAGCTTTCTTCTCAGTGCCAGCTTGTCTGAGTCACCACTTATCAGCCCATCTTGCCTTCCTACAAGTGTCACGAGCTTAAATTTTTACTGCAGCTTGATCTACATAGAATGGAAACTGAACTTTGCTCATTTAAACCTTTTCAGATATAAATGTTGCCTGTAGCATACCCTACGTGGTTAAAATTACCTCTATTGTGGGAATCGTCAGAATAGTTGAGCTGGCTCAGGTTTTCTTCTGGGAACAACTATTGTACTGCTGATGATACTGCAGAAATGCTCTTGGGTTATACCAATGGATGGGCAGAAGAGGAGAGCATCAGCATGGTTTGGTGTGGCTCTAAGAGTGCTGGAGAACTGAACTGCTGTGTGAAGCAGGGAGATGGCATATTTCGAGTGTCTATAGTGTAGTGTCTACATATCCTTCTGTTTTTTGCATCCTTGCCCTGGAGTTGGGGGTTTTGCCAGACATTGGTTCAGTTCTGCGCAGCTGCAGGCTCTTCACATCCAAGTTTTTGGTGGGAGTCCCAGCAGGGGAGGCTTTTGAGAGACTCAAAAATGTGACTCAGAACAATGAGAAAATCCATGAAGCACCTGTCACGGCACCTCTTGCCTGGAAAAATGTCTGTTTCCAAACCTCTTTGGGAAGGTGCCACTTTACAGCTGAGCTCTCCCATCTCTGGGGTACTTTGAAGAGGGAGCTCTGACTCAAAGTGCTGCTATTGCACCTTGCTTGTGCAGGAGACAAGAAAGGAGACCCATGCTTCTGAAGCCAGAAGGCTTTTGCAGAAGGATGCTGAGGAGAGCCTCCCCTTCCCATCCTGGTGGGAGCTGGGGGGCTTTGTGTCATCCAGAGGTGTCAGTGCTTCTCTAGGCCAGACCTTGCTCGGCTGCTCTTGCTGGCTAGTGGCTTCTTGTGGAAGCAAAGCTCTGCTCATTTAACTTTTTAGTGGTAGGTGAGGTGTTAGGCAAATACGTGCACTTCTCATTTATAGCGCTTACAAGAGCATCAGCAAAAGAATACACAAAATTTTGCTAAGCTTGTGCGTAGCTGCCTCACTAAAAAGGTCAACTGCTGAAAGTTTCTTCAAAGAAAGAAAGTGAGGCTTTCCTGCAGGCTTTTAAGTAGCACCTTGAAGGATACATTTCACCGATACAATACAAAATGACTCTTTCTGCCAAGTACAGTGACAGGGAGTGCTATTACAATATAGTAAATTAGGCCTTGGGCCTGAAATTAAGCTATCGGGTCTCTTTAACACTATTAATAGGAGTGATTCAAAGGCTCCCCTCACTTTCCCCTTCTTGCGTTTGTATCTGAAATTATTTAAAATTGCCCCAGATACACCTTCTTGGCAGAATTATCCTAAACTGCCTAAACCTGGGCAGCATAAAGATTGTCTCCTTGCATTTGTGCCCATTAGTCTCATGGGAGTGAGTAACGAAACTCTTAGTCAGACTTTGCAAACGTACCTCTATGCCTGTTTATTTTGTGTCCTGTAGAGCCTGCGATTTCCATGCATGCCTTCTGCTCATGAAGGGTCAGCTCACAGACTTGGCCAAGCTGATATCTCATGTGGTTAGACTCGGGCTGGGAAACTCATTTCACCTTGCAAAGTTACTACCAAACCAAGTACTCTGCAATTCGGTTGTCTGTGCAAAGTGCTCCTGAATGAGCTGCCTTGCACCTCCTCTTGGCAGCACCTCTAAGCCCACAACGGCCAGCTCCAATACTGTGCAGGGGAAAGCTGATTTTCTGTGACTGAATCAGAGGTTGGGTTTTATAGCGTTTTTTCCTCTCGTGTCCTACCTGAACGTGCTGCTGCTGCTGATTCCGAATGTGTGCAGCTCCTTTCTTCTTTCTGTGCACAGAAAGCAATATAGCTTTATTACCCTCAGTTTATGGAGACACTCGTTGAAATATAGCTCCTGATGAGCTTTGCTTGAATACTAATACCTGAAGCACTAAAATACTGAATTATTTTTAAAATACTTTTTGAATCATTAAAGAAAAACGGAGAAAATAACTTTTCTAGAAGACCTATTGGTTAAACAGGTGGGAAACCCAATAGTATAGCTAACAGTTTTCTTCTGTTGTGTTTTATTTTTAATTCTATATGTCCTCTGTGTAGTTCTTGTGTGTTCAGATACAGAAGAGGCTTGTTTAGGAATGCAAGGTCGTTTACCTCTTTTGTAGTCTGTTTGGCTATCCAGCATCCTTCCTGTACCTCTGCTTTCTCCTCTGGATGTGGGAGAAGAGGCTGCAGCATGTAACTTCTGGCTGTGCTGCTTGAGGAGGCTCTGTGGCAGGATCCCATGCTGGCTGCTGTACCAGGAGCCAGAGAGCTGCAGCGCTGCTGCCCAGGGATGGAGTGGTTATCACAGTCATGGTAACAAACAGGGCTTTGCAAAAGGGACTCCAAAAGCTGGATATCCCTTTGTCATTGCCTCCAGCTCCCTCTCTGTTTCTCTCTCCTTCATGTCCCTGCTTTCTATTTTTTTTTTATTTCTTTCCTTTTTTTTTTAAGAGGGGAAGGAGAGCAGTGTTTGCTCCAGGAGAATTTCTATTCTGTCACCTTCTTTTGTAAGAAATTGCTTCATTTTGCAAAAGTTGTATTGCTTCCTAGCAATTCCTTTGACCCAGAGAGCATTGGACCCTGATTGTGCAACTGCTGATGTCTTCATGCTTTGCTGGTTCTTGGGAGAACCCCTAAATGCAGGAGATGATTGTCTCAAAGCATTGAACTGATTTGCAGTGCTGCTGCACAGGCCCTTGCCTATAGCATCTTGCATCACATGCTTTTTGGAAAATATGGTTCCTTGATTGTGAAGGGGAGAGGACTGACTGCCTTAGAAAGCTGCATAAATGTCTAGCTGGAAAGTACAATTTATCCTCAGTGCACTTTCCTACAAAACCATACTCACTAGCATAATTTGTCCTCATATGACTAGTGCCATTAACTTTAATGGCTTCCATAATCAAGTTCTCACATTATCCTACCCTTCACTGTGTTTTACTCTGCTTCTCATTCTGATCCAAGCCTCTGAGGAACAGTGTGTGCTGTTTTGACTGGGAACAAACCCATGCTGGTTGATGCTGAAGTGCACAGGCTCCACTTCTTGTGGCCATTCAACCACCCAAGAAGCAAGGATATCAGGTTTATTAATTTATTCTAAATAACCTTTAGAAGTATGCACTGCATACTTTAATTTCGGGGTTCATATTTCTGTTTTCAGGCACTGTCAGCATCAGTAAGAAATAAGTATTGAGACCAGTAAAGGATTTGTGCACCCAGCACTGGGGAATAGTGGGAACACTGGCCTTAGTCCAGGAGAAATGTGACCCAGTAAACTTAAAAGACTATTCAATCGCTCTCTTTATTATGCAGACTGTATACAGGATGAAGAGCATTTTTTTAACTGCTGCCAAGGGAAACATTTTCTACATTGCTTATAATAATTTTCTCCAGTTTGGTGTCTCAGCTGGCAGCAGAAGAGAGCTGCTTCTCACCTTGTCACAGGGGTGATTCATAAAGGTGCACCCTGAACTGAAGTGAGACATAGGGGTCTCTTCACAAGTGGTTTGCTTCCTTCAACCCTAAGCACAACTCGGTCAGTGCCTTTGCAGAGAAATCCACTGGTTTCTATAGTCTTACTGATCAGGAGAGAAATAATATAGGAAACAGTTCTTGTTGAATTAAAAATGCTGTAGGTGATGGGTAGCTAGATGGGAACAAAGCAGAAGAGACTTCTCTGCCTGTCTGTGCCACAGGCAGCTCTGCTGGTGGCTGGGATGGGGTCTATCCCCTGACCTGGTCCTGCTGTACACCTCTGCAGGAGACTGTGCCCACATCCCCTGCATCTCAGGTCTTAAGGGACAGGCTGCTGTGAAGTGCTGCAGGGCCGTGTTTTTCTATTTCAGCCAGTCCTGGAAACTTTGATCTCTGCTGTGCTGGGTGGTTGCTCTGCTGGAGGTAGGGTGAGATGCCCTGGCACCGTGGGCTCCCCTTGTAGCTGGCGGCTGTGGAGTACAGCTGCTTCTGCAGGCTCCTTCCCCAGGGCTTCTCGGCTCCCCCACCACTTTTGAACGATGATGGGGACAGCACTCAGACACCTGTGAGGTATGTTTTACTCCTGCTTACCACTTCCTCACCTTTGCCATCCCTCTTTCAGTGCACAATAGAAGGAGGGGGAGACCTTCCTCTGTCTCCCTAGGCACCCAGGCTGCTTAAAGTAGGACTGTGAGGCTCCTTTATCCCCTTCTAGTAGTGCTGCTAGTGAGGAAGCCCTGACTACGAGACGCTTGGCGTGAGCAGCCTCCAACTGGGCCAAGTCTTTGCACTGGTCTTTAGGAGGTGTGCGTGATGCTCCCCACTCTGCCACTGACATGTGGCTGCTTAGGGCAGTTCCTTTCACCCCCATTGCAGTTTCTCTGCAACAGATGATCCAGCTTTGGCTTCTCTGTGTGAAAAGCATTATCTCTGAGAATCAACGTTACCATTTGACACTCCCATGATGAAGCAACCAAGCAAAAATCCTCAATAACGTCAGAAATAGTACAGAATCTCCAGGTGGGTTTTTTTAATGCCTCTAGGCTTTTCTCTAGCCTTTGTCCTTCCCAGTGGTTTATTACTTTCCCAAAACAGGTTTCCTAGGAAAAAAATTTCCACTAGATTCATTCTGAATCCAGAGTGACAAGCTGTTTATTTATTTAATTGGTTTTATGTTCGAGCCAATACATTAATCTTCTCTGCGTTTAATTTTTGAACAAGCAAAGCTAAAGAAAAAGGGAATGCATACCAGAGATGTGGGGGTTTCTTTTTCATGTTTTATCAGTGCTTTCTTTACATAAAAGGCTTAATTAAGCATACCTTTCTCATTACAGCCTGTATAAATGTGGCACGTAATGAACATGAACTGGGCTTGAGAGAAGTTTACTGTTGCTGGGCAGCCCATTATTTTCTTTACCAAAAAATTCCTGTGTATAATTATTTGGTTATCCCAATATATTTATCTTTTGCAACTTCATATGTGACTCAGAGATTTTCCTGGTATTCTGACAGCCTTAGCTTCCCTAGCACTCATACTATGGTTTTCTCCCAAGCTTCTAAAATTGCGTTAGAGTGGAGGGGTTTTTCTTATATTAAATCTACATTTGTTTTTCATGCTTCATAGGCCACAATGCTCACATTTGTGTGTACAACCCATCTGCACACAAAACAAGAATAAAATATGCAGGGTTCATTAGTCAGATGTAGTGAATGGTTTGAAATGTTTAATTAAGGAAAAAACACAAAAGGCCCAGTGAATCAGATGTTCATAGAGTAATAGAGGTGGGCAAAATAAAATTGTGAATAATATGCTATTTAAAATGTAAGGCTCCCTTATTTGCCCACAGTTTGTTCCCACTTATGCCTTTCTGCAAGGATGATCAGCCAATAAAATATTTGGCGTCCTCAACTTTATATTTCTTATGCAAATTTTGCTATGTTAATTCTAGTGTTTTGTATTTCCATCTTTGATCTGTTTTAGATCTACACATTTCTTGAGTTGACAATGTACCTTTGTTTAAGAATGAAATGCCCAAATCTTTCCCAGCAATGAAATGGCCCTGTTGTCTTAGAACTGAACCTTTGGAAAAGAGTATTCCCACTTAGGAAAAGTCTACTCCTACATAATTTTTACATAGTAGCTTGCGTAACCAAACATACGACATCCTTGCTAATCAGCACTCAAAGGTTAAGAAAAAGACACACAGAACAGTAAGTGCTTTATTTCTCTTGCAGTTGCTGTAAAAATTTTGGTGTATTTTTAAACCTTTCCTGACAATGCACGCTTCTTGTGGACTTCTCATCAGTAGAGCAGTTGAACAGGATAGAGATTATTTCAGTTAATTGTAGGATGACGTTATAGCTTGAAATGGAGGATAATGAATGAACAAGCATTCTTGAGCGTTCTGCCTGTATTCCATTTTGTGCATGCACGTTAATAGCTGTATCTGTTGGTATATTTTTAAGGCTGTGTTCAGTCTCAATAGGGTGATGTTTGTCTGTGGGCCTTCCTCTTATTCTATTTGCGACCAGTGTATTTCTGACAATGCCTGCACTGTCTCTGTGCTGTGAGCCGAATGGATGTCTTGTAAAGGAGACTGAGATGTTATACTGGCTTGTCAGTGGTGCTCTTCATTTGTATTCTGCTCAGGGGGCCAAGCCACTGAGGAAGAGACGTGCCAGAATGCTTTCCTTATGAGAGCCTCTGCCCTCTTTAATTTTCCCTTGCACTACTTTACGTTGGTGAACGTTTCTTTTTCAAGGTGTAGCTGTTTCTGCAGCACTGAGCTTGGCTTTAGACAAGAAACAGCTAGGATGTGCAGTACCTATAAACGCTTGGGTTGTTTTGGGCTGTTTGATTTTTGGCTGTGAAATGCAACACTAAGAAACAGAAAACTGCATTGAGAGCATCTGGTGCCTGCCCTCTACCTGGCTGTGCAGAAGGGATTTGTGTGGGCAGAGAAATGCAAAGTATATTGTGGGACTGTGGCTTGCGCAGAGCTGCTTCTAAAGCAATAGCTAGTTCAGCTTTTTGGGGAAGGGCACATGCCTTTGGAAACTCATGAATGGGAAGCTCTTGTTTTTAATTAAAAGAGCTGATTTTGCTCTTAATCTAAAAAGATGCATATTTGAGATGGCTTGCTATTTCAGTGTGTTTTTCCTAAAATGACGCGATGATGCATCCTCGGTGATGAGGTAATGTGTAGACAAAGTGTTCTCACTTGCTCTGCTGCTGGAGATAGTGGTAGGCTTCAGGGTGAAGGAAAGTAATTTAAAAGTATGAGGTAATTTTTCTCCTGAATTCTTGAGTACTTTTTTGTTAAAAATCTTCTGGTTTTGTTCTGTAGTCTTCTGGAAAGTAAAGGGTGCTGGTTTACATGCTGTCATCTTTTCTTGCTTTAACGGCAGCAGTTTCCAAGTCTGTTACGTGTTGGTCCCATTTTCAGGACTGCTGATGCAGCTTTCTGCTATTGCAGGAGAGACCAGCTGCCCTTGAGTGATATCCTTGTGCACCACACTGACAGGGGCCAGGGAACTGCTGCTTGTCTCCCAGCAGCCAGTGATTAATGGCACCAACCAATGATCAACCGCACCAACTTTCAACTTCTGCCATGCAAGTCATCCCCACCAACAAGAGAAAGGTCTGACTGTTTTGGTGTTTGCTCCAGACTGTGCTGGTGTTCACATTCTGGTGTGATTTTTCTCCCCTTCATCCTTTCTGCAGCTCCTTTTGCCCTCTGCCCTTGAAAACTCCTGTGTAAAGGCCAGATCAGAGAGTCACCCTGGAAGGAAAATTCAGAACAGAGAAAAGGCAGTTCTGGTAATGATTGCAGGTCATATGTCAGGTCAAATCAGTCCCTGATGCTGACAGCAAAAAAAAATGTGGCGTTGCAAGAGCAAATGCAGTTTGCGGAGGCAAGGACCATGGCTGGTTTTGATTGCTTCAGAATCATCTGCATGGATACCTACAAACCCTCTCTGCACTTAAGCTCATATTGCGCTATACTCTTTCAAGTGAGGAAAATGAAAATCAAGAGGAGGTGGCTGGACACTGGCCAGAGCAAGTGCCTGGCCATTTCCTTGAGCCATGTTAGAAAAAAGACAAAGCTGTTCCTACCTTGGCATATGAGGGAGTGCCATGGCATGAACAAAGATTCCAATTTCTTGTACTGTACTATTAATTTCCTCTGAGGCTTTCATTGTCTGTCTGCCTGTCTTGGAAGACAAGGATCTAATTCTAGATTTAGACAATCACAGGTCGAGTCAAGGTCAGTAAAAATGCCTGAATTATATATATTCCTGAAGGAAACTGTTTTCTCAGTCACACTTCCCCAGTTCTTTTGCTATGTATTGTAAGCAAAGCTTGTTTGTTTTTTCCTGAGTTTCATCAGCTTTGGATATGGTGGGTGCTTCAGGATTCTGGTTATGTTGCTGCTGCTATTAGGAAGTGAGAAGTTTCTTCTTCTTGAAGCACATTTTAGTTGAAGGCCTGGTAACCAAAAGAAAGTTCAAACAAATTCAAGGAATAATGTATCCTGGATCTATGCTGAACAGACACATGGGATGACAGAGAAAGCGCTTATCTTCCTGAGCTATAAATGAGTGAAAGTGGCTACTAATTTCAAAGAAAGGTGGCTGGAAAGAGAAAAATAAGTGCTACTACAGTCAAAAACCTACAGTTTTATTATATCCTAGCAGGTGTATAGATCCTACATATGGAACTAGAACAATGATGCAGTATTCTCACCAACCCCTACCTAATAACTTTCATTATTCCTTTTCATCATCATAGATTGATGGAGAGTGAAGTCCCATTACCTCTTTTCCTTCATCAGTGATGTGTGCAGGGAAACGGACTTAAAGGAAGCCACATCACAGCAAGTAAGACAGGGTAGAAATGGACCTGGTTGGTCCCTGATTCACTTGGAACAGAAAGAAAGGTCACAGCATCCTCTAAACAGAGTACGGTGATCTGTTGAGGTCCAAAACACTGCTGTTTCCAGCCATTATGGATTTGTTCTTGTTGTCAAAATCACTGCGTCCAAGGAGCTTTCTTATGTCATTAGGAGGAACATGATCACCTTCAACCCTCAGAGCAAATGACCTTTTTCATCAGCAATTCACATTTATGTGTGCACTGCATACCAAGGGGAAGAGGAATACCATGGATTTTATGGATCTAAGCAAAACACAGTCTGCAATTGGAAATGTCACTTCTTGAAAAGTAATTTTATGTACTGGTGACTGGACATTTTTCATTTGAAATTTTAATTTTTAAATTAAAGTCCTCTTGGCCCCTCTGCATATCAGGGCTGGTTTGATGAGCAATTTCTTGCAAATCTGTGCATCATGTCTGTTATGCATCTTCCTCTTCTGCTTCTCCCAGCACTATGCAAATTGATGGCAAGAGAAGAGCGTGACTCAAATTCTTATTTGTTGGGCCTTCTGGTATTCTCTCATATGAGTTTTGTTGTTTCAAAGCTAATGTTTCAGCCATAACTAGGCATGTGCAAAATTGATGAACAGATAAAGCAATCACTCTGCTTATGAGTCCCAGCCATAGGTCAATGGATGTAGTCTGTAGAACTGTCTAAGCAAAGTCTGTGAATTAATTACAATTTAATCAAATGAGGTGTTGGTTGTGGTGCCTCTGAAAAAAGTGTTAAAGGATCCACTCTCTGTTCTCCAACATTTTCAGCAAGCTTAGGAAGACATCTTGGAATTCAATAGGCAACTTTCCCTAAAATACTCTTCTGACTGAAAGTTTTCAAGTCAATTAAGGGTGATTTCACTGCCTCTTTTCTAATACTTTGACTCCTGACTAGACCAAGCCTCTGATGCAGATGTCAGCATGTTCCCAATTATCATGGCAATGTCCTTGAGCACAGCCATCTCCAGTCAGACAAATCTGTACAGTTGAATATAGCAAAGTGCTGTTTCAACCCCACTATGGGTTTCTTTCAGCTGACGTTGCATTTGTTCCCAAAGTCAATTCTAGTACATTTTTTTTCTGGTTTTTTTTTCTCATTTCTCTGTTCCTTTCTCCCAAAGCCATTTCAGGGAAGAGAAGTCACATATCTTCTATTGGCATCTGAAAGACACAGCTAAATATAAATTTGCGGTTATTTTTCAGTCAATGTTCTGTGCCATTTTTGGCAGAAATCTTTTCCGAAGGCTCATCTATGGGACGAGAGGGGATCTCTGAATGCACTTTATTTGGGATGTTCACGTTTAAAAGTTTGCCTTTCTTCTCCTTTAGAGCTAGCTAAGGTGTTTGCCTAGCTGTAGAAATCCTGCTGTAATATATCTGTTGATGTTATTACATTGAAAAACTTTGTGCTTTCCTGATAACGTTCTTTTGTTATGAATAATATTTGCCAGAATTAGCCCATCTTCTTTTGCCGTATGAAGTTTCCAGAATAATAATAGATGCTGACTTCCAAATATTTATAGATATCTATTTAGAAGAAATTATCTGTGTGCTCCACAGTAGGGGAATTGTGTTCGCCTTCCTTGCCCTCTCAGCCCCAGAGGGGCTGGAATGAACGCTGTGGTGTAAGAAAGCAACTGCTGAGCTCCTGTACCGTGCAAAAGGCCCCTGAGCTGTGGAACAGCACTTCCCCAGTTTGTAATGTTTTCTGGAAAGGCTGTGCGCCAGCAAGAGAAAATCCCATGAAAATTTGCAAAATTTACACCTGAAACATAATCTGAAGGATTACGCTTTTCTTACTTGCAGGAAGTTAGGCCCAGTGTTTCAATGAGGGTATAACGTCCTGAGTTGTTTTTTGGAAATGAAAGGGCTAATGACACAGTTTTCGAAGAAGTGTTACTCAAAATATGCTGATGTCCCATATAGACTAATATCAATGACAACCCTGAAGCACACTGGGAAGCTATACTCCCTTATGTAATAAAGGATGTAGCCAAAATCCTTTAAGAAGAGAAACCTAAAATCCTTCTGAGACCTCACGTGCCAGTGCTGTAGAGCAGCTCCTTTTTGTGGCTGTCTTCATTGATCAGGAAACGGCTGGAGCTGTAAGCATGGGTTTCTGCGTGAGAAGCAGGGCACCCAGGTGAATGTTACGGTGCACATGTACAAATCTTACTGTCATGTCTGTAAATAATAAATCTCACGATTCCAGCCAAGCCCTGAGCTAGCCTTGAGACTGCCTGCCCAGCCAGCACAGTGTGCACCCCTGACAGAGCCTGCTTTGTCCCAAAGGAGGCACCAACCATGGGTGTTTTTCTGCCTTGACTCTGCTGGGAGAAAAGAGTCATATGTGGCTGAAATTTCTCTTGTTCTGCTAAACTTATGTTCGTTAAATCCTGTTGTTAGTAAAAGGCACTCCCCTGCAATTATATTGACCCAGATAGTACAAATCATTTGTGGCTCGATTTTCGGTATTAATTAGGTATTTATTGCATGTACACTTCTCTGTGTCTCCGTTTATAATACTGTTGTAGCTCTTAGTGCTTACAGTTGTAAAGCTGAGATTCCTTGAAAATTAGGAAAAATGAGTTGGAGGGGGAATGTCAGGAGGTTATCAAGTCCTTCTTCCTGCTTCTGGGTATGATCAGCAATACTTCAGTCATTCATCACTGGTATTAATCTGTACTGTGTTTAAAGAATTCTGCATAAAATCTATTCTTTTGCTTCGTTATCATTATATGCAGTTTTTACAATGTTTGATCTGAGTCGTTCTTGTTCCAGTTTCAGCACATTATTCCTTATCTGCTGTAGTTATGGAGAACAGATTGTTCTGTTGACTTTTGTAGTGTGTTTCTATGCATGCAGAAGTCCATTATCACCCTGCCTGTAGCATTGTCATCTCTAGATGAAAACAACAAGATTTTATTTAACCTTTCCTCATAACTCATATTTTCTAGATATCTTTCTTGTTCTTTGACCTCTCTTCCTTTGGTCCTAATATTATTTTTTTTAAGCTCTGAGAGCAGGAGATCTGGGGTCCCTATAAAGCTGAGCAGAACGCAAGGATGACCTATATTGTAGGTGTTGTGTGCACCTGTTTATACTCCCCAGTGTGTTCAGTTTTCGTATCAGTATGATTTCATGGAGTCACATTCACCTTATGGTCTGCTCCTCCCCCAGTGTTTCTCTGAAGAGCTGTTGTCTGAACAGTTTTCCCCAGTATTTATTTGTTGGTTGTTTCTGAGTATGTGTAATATTGTACTCCTAGCCACGGTGAATTTCAAAGCATGTCTTCAAACGATGAAATAATCTCGTATAATCTTACCCTCCAGTATAATTGCGTTCCCTCCAGACTTGTGCACTGCAAATTTTAATAAGCCTGTCCTCTAGTTCTTCCTCCGTTCACTAATGTCGGTGTGGAATGTAACTAAGCACAAGAAAGAAATAAGGTAAACTTACCTGACATCCCTTTTTGCTTTTACAGTGACCCATTAATGACAGCTGTACAGGTCCCCCATTCATTGGTGCTTTTATCAAGACTGTGCTTCCTTGATTGCTTACAGGAGCATCTGTGGATGCAGCATCCAAAGAGGTGTGATTATGTGAGTAGGAAGAAACTATAAAAATATTTTTATACACAGGGATCTGGAGCTTTCTTGCAGAAGTGAAAACTCATAGGATGCTAATATATTAGCTTTCTCTTCAGTTTGACTGTAGTCAAGTTGCAGCAGTGAATGATTGTCCAGAACGATAGTGGCATAAGTGCAGGCTCCTCACTTGCAAATCTTAATTTCAGGTAGAAAAATCACAGGGAAATGTGAATCAGTCATAAACAGAGGGATTTTGGAAGCTGGTAAATAGCAAATATTAGTATGGCCATATTCCTGACTTAAAATGAATGTTCAACAACATGCACCTAAATGCTGGCATTCAGGAACATTGGCACTAAAAGTCTGCATGTTAAATGCCCCCCTAGACTTGAAAGCTAGTGTAGTTCATAGACAGAAGGCAAATGTAGGTTCAAGTACTATATATATCCTCAAATCTCTGGCCAATGTGTGGGGTTTACAGTAGGTACTTTTCATAAGACTTCTTCATGTGCGTCTTAGATGTGACAGCTGGGGAAAATGGAGATAGCGTGCATGGCGCTGACAAATGCTCAAACTGCAATAATCCTGAAAAAAGTCTTCGTTCCACTTTGTCTTCAAGTTTCTGATTATAATAGCAGATGTCTGTAGTGATGGAAGATGCAGGCTCCTGCTGTGAAAGACTGTAATAATGAGAAGCATTTGATGAGCTGAATCTGTTTCATTCTTACTGATGAGTTGATACTTTAAAGACACAAGTAATCACAGCAACTTTAATCAGATTTAGTTTAGGTGCAACTGGAATTGCTTCCAAGAGCTTCTGTGGACTGAAAAGTAACTAAGATGTGATATGACTGGGTACGCTATCGTGCTGGTTTTATTTTTCATTCCTTCTCCATCTCTGTTCCCTGTCTACTTAGCACTGATTTTATGTTAAGTATCTCCTTAGACTTGTTATGCAGTCTTTAATGTTGTGTGGCATCATTTTGCTTGCATTAGCAGAAGTACAGCGAAGACAGTTGTCTTGTTATATATGAGTCTTACAGTGATGCACCGGCAAGAATCAAACTGAAAACCTACCCGCCTATTGCTGCAGACTGTGTGTGCCTCATCAGCTGCTTCTGACTGTGTTGGAAGAAACCTGTGGGACTTGTACAAGCTGAGAAATGCAGTGGTTGGGGCTAATGCTGCACTTCACAACAGTCATTAAGGGGCTGGTGGACTGGAACACTTCCAGGAAAAAGGTACTGATACCAAAGTATCTTCACACTTCGCTGCTAATCATGGGAAGGAAAGTGCCTGAGGGAAGGACAAAATACTGTAAACAACTCTGAGATGGAAATACATGCAGCAGTCCTCTTGGTTGGTTTGACCGAGGGTAGGCCAGCAGGAGGTCTATAGCAAGCTGTTGCTGATCCAGGTCAAGGAAAACATTTTAGGATTAGTCTCCTTCTGCTTTATTTTACTTTTCATTCCTGTGAAACATTAGGAGTGGAAGAATAAATGGGCAGCAGTTATTGTTTCATGGCCATCGCTCCAGGGAAGTGGGTATGAACCTGGTAGCTGTGCTGCTTGCTGGTCATCTGCCTTCCTATGGAAACTGCAGGCAGGGACCACTGCAGGCAACAAGTCCCGTGCAGGCTCCAGTTTCTCTGAAAGATCCCCCAGATCTGTAAGGAGCTGAAATAAATATCCCTTTCTCTCACCATAAGGTTTTGTCTTGAGTTTTCTTGCATGGAGAAGGACCAGGTATCACCTGTTCTACCTGCTGTCAGCCAAGGGCAATTACTGGGACATGAGGCTGGAGAAGCAGAAATGGGCCACCACTTCTGGGAGGTTAGAGCGCTTCTCCTGTGTCTCTCCATGTGTGGTAGCTGGCAATTAAATGGTGGCTGTGAAATGGAGGTGGATGGGAGAGGGTCATTTTTGGAGTGCAGCTGGTGAATGTGTCGAGGAGCTGTCTGCCTTCACACCGCCCTGGCAGCAGCGGCCCCTTTGCGAGATTGGTGCTATAAATAGCTGGTGGCAATCGGCAGCCGCTTGCTTCTGTCACAGGGATCCAGACTGTCTGAAATAGTAAATACACAGAGGTTTGGGGTTTTTTTGCTTTAATGACTGCAAGTGTCTTCCCGGTGACAAAACCAACTGGCTTCCTTTATGTGAATTTCAGGCTGATTTGTGGTTTAGTAATTGTGATTCTGCAGTAGGTTGGTCTTTGCTTCCCTTACAATTTTGGAAGCTCCCTTTTCAGTCAAGGCATTTTCTTTGCTTAATGTGGCAAGATCCTACATCGTTTTAGGCAAAAATTGGTTTCACCACTGTTGAATAGGAAAAATTAAGTACTCCCAACTCTGACTTGCACCATATACTTCCGCCTGTCTCATAGAAAAGGGATTGTAACAGTGTACGCTGCCAAATATTGCTTTTGCGGGAGCAGAAGCTAGGGGAGGAGGATATTGCATCCTGTCCACTCTGTGTTACTTTTTATTAACAGCATGATAGGCCAGTATATCAGAATTTACTCTGCCTTTTTAATAGGTCAGTTAACTTAAATGGCTTGGTACCTGCCTCACCTGGCAAGCTGTCCATTTCCATTATGTTTTTTTCTGTGGTGGTAGCAAATAGGCTTCGGGGTAGAATGCAATGGGGTGCAAGTTGGTGGCTTCACGGAAAGTTCTAAGTGTGAAATTTCATCCACTTTGTTCTTGCATCAAAAGCTTTGTCTTTAAAAGCAAAAGAAAGCCATGGAAAACTCCATCAAGTGGGAAAGGGTAGGTTTAATTTCAAAACTACATTATGGTCATGAAATTTCTTTACCTAAATGAATGACTTTATCCTCTGTGAGATTCCTTGTAGTGTTTCTGCATTTTTTCAAGGATTTCTTTAATTTACAGTACACCTCCCGATAATATTTTCATCTATATGTCAAAGATGTGAATACTGATTTCTATACATATTCACTCATGTATTGCTTGTTTAGAAGAACGGCTCTTCTTCGAAACTGGAAGGCAAAAGTTTGGATACAGTGTTGAACAAGATGGCTTAAATCATCCCCTCTCAGTCTTACCAACTTATTTCATATCCCCAGCTGTTGTGTTTATCTTCTTGGTGAAAGCTGGGAGGTGGTGTTTCGGGTTTTTTTTTATTTGCAATGAACAGGCCAAAACCTGGCCTAACCTCTCCTCTCTGAAAATGCTCACCATACTTTAAAGGTATTTTCTGTTGTTGTTGCTGGCATGTCATCCCACAGCACTAGCACTTCTGACAGTTTTTAACAACATGACTCTGGGAAAGGAGAATGAGGTCTCACATCTTCTTGTTGAGCAGGGTAGGATCCAGAAGTCTGCATCATATCAGAGTAAGCAAGACTGATTTTGACCTGATTCTATCAAATGCAAGTGCCGACAGTACGAGCTCGAAACATGAACTCCTTTTGGTGTCTGCAGTTCCAGGGCATGATCAACCTGCCCTGCGTTTGGTTACAGCAGGACAAATAGCATCTAGAAGTATGCTGGGTACTGACCACCTTTGAAGGTTTTCTTTCAGGTTGTTATTTTTCAATCTATCATATAAAGTGTTCAGGTTTCCTTACCATGGAATTTAGATTGTGCCCTGACATCCCTTTTCTGGCAGCTATGATCAGCCGTTTCAGCACAACTCTCCAGACTTTGCCTTTACTTCAAGTTACCGGTCTGCGTTCAGTCTCATGTAATGCCTGTGCATTTCGTACAGCCTATGGCTCTCTTACACAAGAGTAAGGACATGTCTGTGAAAAAGCACACCGTTCAGCAGGTCTGCGCCTGGATCTTTGTGGTGCAGCTCTGAACCCTTAATCTCTCCTGTGGTTGCCGATGCACATTTGAAAGCATGAAATGACATCACAAGGCTTTAAAGCCGACACTGTTAGATAACTTCACAGGCTTATCTTTCAAAGTCAAATGTTTTTTCTTCAAATCCGTACATATGTTTTAGTCCTGAGCACCTTGTTTGTGCCCATCTCTTCCCTTTGTCGGCCCTCCTTCATGAATTATTCACTGTTTCATAAATAAATAACATGCAAGTATATTTTTGGAGATTTTGCAAATGCTGTTTATAGAATAAATTTGTTCAGTACAAAAGATAGCCCTAAAAAGCATTTGGCTTTTTAGGTAACAGCGCTGTAATCCTAGCACCTGCTTTACCCCTAGGTTGCTGTAACCCTAAGGACCAGATCAGGCATTTTTATGAGGAAGTACTGCTTGCAATGTATGATACTAGAAGTGTCTGCTGCCTGACATACGGTGGAACTAATGTACACCCTTAACGGCTGTATTTATAGCATGCAACAGACAGATGCACCGCAACAAGCAGAACTGCTCTTTGGTGTCATGGGAATTCCCTAGTGTTATGGCTTAACAGAAGGATGGGGCCATCTCCTCACTGATACATTTGGTACACAAACCCTCCAAAGCAATTTTCATTAGACTGCACCATGTGCCTCACGTACTGAATGTTTCATGCCAAGGCCGACACAAACCAATTTGTTGACGCTCTGTTTACCTTGTACTCCATACCATGCTGTGTTCCAGATAGCAAAGGAAAGCATTACTTCTGCTGCCCTCATGGCCTGGGAGAAGGATTAGGACAGGAGGGAGAGCATCCACTGTAGCTGGAGCTGTTGCCTATATATCTGCTGCTCACATAACCGATAATCTCCTACATTCAGCAAGAAGCATCTGGAACAAAGTGCTACCCGCGTCGTTCCCCTGCTGACATCCATCGTTCCAGTTTCCATCTGCTTGCAGGTTTCCAGGGTATCAGCTGTGTTCCCTGCTGCTGGTCCTCTCATGTATCACTCAGGTCCTGGGATGAGCTTCTTGAGAAGCTGTGCAGTATCTCCATCCTAAGGGCTGGGAAATTACCCTTGCAAAGTGTGGTGCCTTAGAGTTTTCATATTTGGGTGTAGAAGTTTATGTATATTCATCTAATGCAACTTATAAAATCATACATGGGGAATTTTTAGAAAAATAATTAATTTGTCATATGCTATTGTGTGCTTTGCAAGGCTTCTCTCTCCTCACCTAATATGCACTCTCAGCCTTGTTTCAGTCCTTGAATGTTAGACCTGTTTTTCAGTTACTTATAGAAATATTTTTCTCCTCTGGACATTCTTTGCTTGAAGCCAGTCTAAGGTGCAATTTAAACATCCATAGCTTTAAGTACATTCTTGGACTGCTCCTGAAAAATATTTGCACTGCAAGAGAAGTGGGAATATTTCCTTTCCCTTGGGACTTGTAGCACTTCCATCTTACCTTGGAAAAGACCCAAGATACCCATTTTTAACATTCTTACTCTCTTTACAATAACGTGTAAAGAGAGTTTAACGTGTAAGTATTTTACATCATGTAAGACGCTTCAGCATCCTCCAAACCTTCTATCTATCGTACTGAAAGAATACAAGAAATCGTTGTAGTAGGATTTGAAAAGCTGTCTGATGTATTTCTAGAAGGGTGACATACGGAGGATGCAGGGCAGTTGATTGTGTAAGGGTAGCTTTTTTTTTAACATTTCTATCGTGCCGTCCAAACTCAGCTGTGGTTTTACCACTTGTGTACAATCTATGATTTCAAACTCATGATGCAATCACCTTGTATGCCTTCCTTGCCCATCACATATTTCAATTCATTCTCTCAGGCTCTGTAACAGAGTGATTTAAAGGGACTCTTCAAATTTGGCAGGAAGAATGTGGCTGCTATGGAGTCTGTATTTTATTCATAACTGATGGGGGATTTGGAGAGGGTGGGGATCTGTTTAAAATGTGTAAAATTTTCTGCCATCAGCATGATAATTAAAAGAGAAACGACAACAGTATATATAATAATATTGTTACATATGCACAAAGGAGAGCTGATCTTAATGCTAGAAGTTGGGTATTTCTGAGCTATGTGCCTTTAAGACCTACATAATGCTGCTGCATTACCTTAGGGTTTTTCTTTTGAATTTCCAGCTTCAGAAAACCAAGCTTTCTTTTTTTTTCTTTCCTTCCTTTGACGGCACTCTCAAAACCTAGGGGTGTTTATTTGAAAGAAACTCACTGCATAGAAGATATTATGGTGAGATAAGACATGTTGCAGTGAATAGGGATAGAATTATGTGGACATCACTGTCATAGAGATGGCATGGTTGATCTGACTTTGTTATCTCCCCTTTAGAATACCAGCTTTTTGACTTAGGACATCTATTTTTTCTCTATTGTTCTCTGACATCTGGTGGCAGGACCAGGTAATGCAGTTAATTTACTTAGAATCTTGCCAAAAGAATCCCTCAGACGTTTGATTTTGAAGCTTCAGTAGCTTTGCTGGATAAGAAACTAACTTGGCTCTTGGTATTGTGTTTTGGAATGATTTCCCCTGCTGGGTAGGATGAGATTTGATCAGCCAGACCCTTCAATAAATTGTTTTTATATATATACTTACCCATATATATACTTACCCATATATATACTTACCCATTTATATATCACATTAGAAATTAAATGGTAGACTTGCATTAGCATGGCGCATCTTGATTTAAAATGTTGTCAGTGAAATTTCTTGAAGAACTGCTTTGATGCTTAGAGAGCATAAGGCTGATGGTAGTGGTGCTATAGAAGAGGTGAAGACCACTGGCTGGCTCTTGCTGGTTAGCTCTCAGAAAATGGCCAAGTCTGGGAACAAAATTATGCTGTCATTCTCAGCTAGAGACTTATTTTGCTTTTTCTAGAAATGACCGAGTCCTTTCTGCTTCTTTCCTTTCCTCCCCTTCCTAAGTGCTGAGTAGAGACAGAAATGAAGATAGAACAAGCAAAATGGGCGGTAGATGCACATATGTGTGTGGCAGATGCAGCAGGCTATGAGCTCACTGCAGTTCCAGCACAGAGGCTTGGGGTTTGTGCGTGGGTGCCGGGAAGGTGTCAGTGAACCTTCCCCTGATACTAGGGTGCTGTGTCACTAACAAGTAACATGGTTTCTTTGGGAAGACCGGTAGCAGGAATAGATGGATAAAGTGTTGTTAAAAGGAAGGGCAGCTCATGTTGCAATGGCTTGTTTTGTATTCGCAGGTTCCCCTTGTAGTATCTGTTTCTGCCTTCTCACTGGGTAACAGTAGTGAGATCTCAGTGGAGATGTAAAGTGATAGTGATTAATTTTGTGCGGCATACTGCAGATTGCACTCCTGTTCCAATTTTAGACAGAGTGCTTGAAAATCCAATTTTCTTTTTTTTTCTTTTTTCTCCCCATCTCCAGTGCCAAGATAAGAAACCAGCCAGCTAATACTGGGAAACGTAATCTCCACAGCTTCTTAGCTGTGCAGCAGGAAGCGCTGCATTCAAGAAGGGGCTTTTCTGCCATGTCTCCTGGTTTTTTACTCAGTGCCATCTTGCCAGTTCTCATACGTCAAGGACATGGCATTATCAGCAACTTGTCCCATGTTTCCGTGGCAGTCAAATGAACCAATGGCTATGAGTATCTTCTTTTTAGTCTCTTCCTTGGGTTTTTTTTGTCTGTTTGTTTGTTTGTTCCAAAGCCCCCTCCATACTGGATTTTGTCTAAGAGATTGCTCAGCTTTACTTGTCAGGCACAGTTGCCATTTATTCATCACCATGACTTTGCAGGCAAAGTAGATGGCTGCATATCCCAGTTCTCGGTGTTTGGTGCAGGGCAGAGCAGGAACAGCTTTTCAAACAGCCCTGCTGGCTGCCCCTCAGAAGAACCTAAGGCAAACATCAAGGTTTATGTCCATCAGCATGGCAGGGCTGAACTCTGCATAGAAGAGGCTTCAGGAAAGACTGTCCGTGTTCAGCAGATGGGACAGTTTTGTGAAAGCCTAAATTCTGCTGGAGCCTCAATGCTGATACATATCCTACTGAAATACTGTGGAGCCTTGGTCCAGCTTGTAGGAAACACAAAGTAGAGGGGCTGCGGTGGACTTCAGGCTCCCCTAAACGTGCTCCTTGATAACTGACGATGCTAAATCATCACAGCACAGCACACGTCACTTCACAGCACAGGAGATGTCTCATGACAGAAGAAATCCATTGGGAAGTGGGACGGAAGTGGGTTTCACCAATGTACTTTGGAAAACAAGTGTAGTTACAGGCAGTTGTTCCTAGCTGAGCTGGTTACAAGGATTCAGATAGCAATCAGGCACAGGGCTCAAGCAACGTGCTGCCACTGCAATAGCCACAGGGTTGGTCACTACTGAAATAAAAGTTTGAGCTGTATGTGAACTGACACTGATGAACTCTTGCCACAGCCTTCTGTCTTCTCCTAAACAGGCAAAGTCCCAGCTCTGTGAGCCATAAGATACTCCAGCCATGCAGGACAGATGGAATCACATAGGGTGTTTTGGGGAGAACAAAAATGCTCCAACACAGTAGGAGATATGGTGCCTCTAAAACAAGCATCTTATCTTGGACAGCAGCTGCCATGTTGCCTCTCTTTCTCTGGCTGATAGAGCCAGGCTGTGACCAAAAGGACTGCGGGCTCCAGAGCAAGGTATCAGCAGAAAAAGAAAGTAACTTCAGGCTATCTTGAGCTTATCATCCCCATCCTTTGTGGTTTGCTTTGGAAAGTTTTAACAGAAATCATGCCATATAAAGGTACCCGTGTTAATACTTCCCTTCCCACTTTGTCCTGTCATTGGAAAGTTTAGTCCATTATTTTAGTCCATGAGTTTAGTCCATTATTTTGGAAGTACTTTGCAGAGGGACTTTGATAATAATAATAAACGCAGAGCCTTTTCTAGCTAGACTGTTACAGAGATAGTTCATCTTTGTTCATACTGTCAGCGTGCCATCCCATGTTGTAGGAAAAAAGCCCCTAAAAATGAAAACCTGCATTTTGCAAGGACATTTAGTAGTCTGAATTATACCCAAGTCCATTATAGCTCATGGAATAAAATATTTACTGTATGTGTTTTCCCACTGTGAAAGACAGCTGAACTTTATCATGCTCAGGTGTTTTGAATGAGGAGTCAAGAGGAAGCTCTTGGTTGATTGCAGAGTCATCAGAAAGGACAATATGAGCCTGAGAACTGCACTCTGCAATTTTTTGTTTTCAGGATAACTTAACCTACATAGCAATAATTTCCTGCCCACTAGTGAATAAGTGATCATCATATGAAAGTTTGCTCAATCATTTTGTGGGGAAAGAGCAAGTGAATAAATCTTGGGTTTTCAGTGAACCTAAGGAAGTCTTGGTCTACCTCCGGCTTTGGAGGATGATGTCCCTTTCATATCAACTAGCATCTCCTCCATGTGGCAAAGAGTAGTTTCTGCTCTCTTTCCTGACAGCTGGCTTTTGTGTGGATGGGAAATAAACTTGATGTGCTGAAATGTTGGGTTTCATGTAATGCAATGACTCCAGGTTGTTTCCTGGGACTTCAATATCATGTAGCACCCCTGGAGTAGTTACACCACTGACTTTTTTGTGCAAGTACTGATTTCTTGTATTTTAGTTACGTTAACTGCAATTTAGCAGTTGGGTCTAAGTAGTGACAGAAGAGCCCTCTGCTTGCTATTGTAAATGGCATGTGACTTCAGAGGCAGTAGGACAGCCTGTTTGTGAGAACATCCCAGCACTGCTTGCTTTTAGCATCCCTCTGGAGAAAATAAGCTCGGGAATGTGCCACCACAGAGCCAGAAAACGCCTCTGCATTGGAATAGAAGATTTTTATTTAAAAGCTTCCTTTAACATTTGAGAGATTTTTTTTTTCTGTCCGGTTATAATTGTTAAAATAGGTCAAGGTTGAGATGCAGATCATCACTAAATCACTCTCCTTAAAGACAAGTGTTTTCCTATCTGTCCTGAAGGACTGAAATCAAGTCTGACAAGGCGCACAGATCTGCATTTTATTCTTGGCTTTTCTGCACTGTCTCTGTCACATTTTCCTCCATCTGGAGAGCAGTTCTTACCTTGCCCTGCTGTTGTGGGGATTAATTAATCCTTCTATTTGCACAGCGCTTTGAACATGCCCAAACGAAATGCTGTTACTTTAATTGCCTCGTGGCTCTGAGCAGCCTCCTGTCACAGCAGGCTCTGAGAGCCAAATGATGGGCAGAGTGAGGCCCTTCTACCTAGCAAGCAGCCAGGGCCACCCAGTGTGCTGTCTTCTGAGGTCTGCCTGCCCCACATCCCAGCCAGGCCAAATGGAGGAGGATACCATCCCTGTATCCAGTCTGTAGCAGGAGGAGCTGCCTGTGCTGGGAAGGAAGATGCCCTGGAAAAGTCGTCTTCAGCAAGACTGCCTTGCAGGTAGCAAGTTGCTGTGCATCTAGCACTATGTGCTAGAAATTTTGACCTAAGTTTAACAGCCAGATGGTTGTATTAAGGTATCTGTTGGTGGTGTTTGGAACTCAAGAGGGGATTTGACCTTTCCTTAGAAAATATTAAACCACCACAGGATGATGTCCTACAACATATGCAAATGTCTGAGGACAAAATGGTCACTTAGCCATCTTAAAGGTGGATTATCAACTTTATCTGTAATCTCCTAGGCGTTTAAGGCCATAAACCAGATTGCTGGTTCTGTCTTTAGAGGGCAATGAAGTTTGTGTATTTTTCTGGCAGAGGGCTGTCTTACGTGTGTTACTTGTGGTCTCACCTGCTTGAATTTTCTTTGTTAAATAGATGATCGTATTATTTTGGAGCAGAGGATTGGTTCACAGTACAACAGGGGCAGGTTAAAGGCATAACAAGGATGTTAATTGGATGTAGTTATAGCAATAAGCATTTGCATACCAGTGATGATTTTCATTACATCTCTTCTTACAAAAGAAATGCGCTAGTAAAGCATATAGGGCTTCACAGATGGGCTGTAAAATGTCAACAGAAACATTGTGGTGGTGTTTGCTGTTTTGTTTCCTTCTGTCTCTTCTTTTGCTGTTTTACTTTATCACTCTTCATTTTTTGTCTTATCAGTCTTTCTTCTGTTTCTCGTTGACAAAGTTATTTCCAATTGAATCTGGCTGCCAGCATTGTAATGCTCATGCAGTAGTGCCCCACCTGCCAGTGACCCATAGTCTTGGTGAGGTTGGCTATATGGGAGCTGCAGAAAATGCGGTCCACAAATGGACAAGGGATGGTAAGCCAGAAAACAGAATTTACTTTGCTGTCATCATCATTCATCAGGGGAGGTTTAGGCTTGATATTAGGAAAAAATTCTTCACTGAAAGGATGATTGGTCATTGGAATCTGCTTCCTGGGGAGGTGGTGGAGTCACCGTCCCTGGAGATGTTTAAAGGGAGATTGGGTGAGGCACTTAGTGCCATCGTTTAGATGACGAGTAGGTGTTGGTGTTGGGTCATAGGTTGGTCTCGATGATCTCAAAGGTCTTTTCCAGCCTTGTAATACTGTGATACTCTGATACTATAATGGTGGATCTTTTTCCAATGATATATTAAGGACACTTGTGTGCCAGTGGGAGGAAGCAGAGTATAAGAGAATACAGAGAGGGAAATGCCTCCAGAAAAACGTTTGAGTTTCTAATCATGTGTCAGGAAACAAATTAAGTATGTTTGTGCTGCATGGACAGTGGTGGCTGTGGTCATCCTGTGTTGACCTGCTGGAGCAGTGGTGTGGGCTTTCCCAAGGAGGACGAGAAGTATGAAAAGGACATCTTAAGTTACCTAAGCTGAGGAACTGCTGCATAGGTGTAGCCTTCAGAGATTTCAGCCAGACATGAAAGAACAGCTGTTGGTAAGGCTTGAATTACTCCATTTCTCTGAAGAAGAAAAACCCCAATATAGTTGTAGCTACAAAAATCCATCCAGGAACACCACAGTGCGTTGGCCTGTTTCTGGTGTGAATGACAGAACATGCTTAATATACGTTGTCTGAAAAGATGTGTTTTGATCCCGTAAGGACCCATCTTTATTTTGTTAAGTCTATGTTGCATTAAGCATTCCTGCTAAATGGAAGATTCGTTGGTGACTCACAGCCATGGGAACTGTGGTGTGAGACCTGTATGTTGACTGGAAAATCAGAGCTTGGAGCTCACAGACTTAGCCCAAATCTCATGTTGGAGTGATACCAATGTGTGGTGAGATACAGATTACTGTCATTTCCATCTTGATCCATGTGCTTTGCCACAATGTAAAGGGCTTATAGATAGCATTTGATATAAAGCAGCATCTGTAAGACAGTGATGGTTAATAACTGATTAGCAGCAGCACATTGGACTGCCTATGTATGTGTTACTTCAAGGTATGTTGACTTGCCTTTTTTATTTAAAGCTGTATGCCCTTTGCTTTCCTCCTGCCATTGGCTACGTTTCCAAAGCCTTCTCGAGGGTGCTCCCATACTCATCAGATTCTTCTTGGCCATCCTTGGAGCTGTTTTATGCTTTCTTGGTAGTGTCCCTCATGCTAGCTACTCTTATGCGACCTCCTCCTCCAAAAAAAATTCAAAACAGTTGCCTTGGGTGATATTCATTCTGCTAATGTGCTTTGCTGCGATAAAAGGAATGACTGTCACTTGAGATAGCTGGAAAAGGAAATGAGGAATTTATTCAGCAGAGTATGATTCATATTGCTTTCTGTTCCAGGCACCCAGCAGGTACCAGTGGTTGGTGTGAGGTGGAGGATTGCATGGTATCAGAGACATGACTGTGATCCACACTACACACATGCTGTGCCTTCATCATTCATTGCTTACTCACATCTCACTGTTTCCCCCACAAGTGAGAGGATAGAGGCTGTTTTCTCTTGTTCCCTGGCTGATGGAAGAATAGCCTTAACACTTCTCTTTCTATGCATTGTGTCCATGCCGTAGGGACCTTTTCTTCTGCCCTTCCTGCTCAGCCCAACTGGAGACCAAGGCTCCTTTATATCATCTCTGTCCAGGCTGTGTGCCACATCCGTACCACGCTGGGGCCTTGTGCTGTGGGTGGTGGGAGGCTGAGCTCCACATTCAGGTTCTGCCACCTCTGCCTGAGGGAATCCACTATGCGTGGGTTGCTGGGGCCTCTGGGGTAGGGAGGCAGAGTTTACATGCTTGCTTTCAGCAGAGGGGCCCAGGAACTCCAATCCAGCTTTGGCTGTTGGCTCAGCTCTTGCTGCACTGATTTTGGTTTGGTTTGGTTTGGTTTGGTTTGGTTTGGTTTGATTGCTGAGGAGGACAGTGGAGGATGGGAGGAGTAGTCCCGCTTTTCCTTGGCTTCTCAGCCTCTTCTGCCCACACAGGTGGTGATGTGTGAGCTCTGTGGGCAATGTTTGGCTGAGAGATGGTGGTACTGAAGCCTCACCATGTCACACAGTGCACTCTGGGACCCAAGCAAGGATGTAACCTCAGTTTCTTACCTCAGTACCTGCGGAGTCCATCATGCGCTTGCTCAATGGTTTTGATTCTCACCTAGGTCTCATCTCTCTGCTGCCCTGGGCAGTGCTGCTCTTTGTTTTGCTGTCCTCCTAGTGGCTGTTGGTGTTGCCTGGTACAGTTGCAACCTTTCTCCTGCTGCCCCATTTCTGCCTGCCTCCGTAGTATCAAAGGAGATGCAGACTGTCAAGAAACAAGGCTTGTGCATTAGCAAATGTGCTGGGTTTGTCTTGGTTTCTCCTTTCCAGGAGGCAGGATGGAGAGGGGATGGAAGAGCAGAGAGTGGAAAAAGCAGACTGAGGAGCTACCCTTGGTGTTGCCAAAAGGATGGGCGATTTTTGCTGTGGAACATTTTTTTCAGCTTCCTTCATGCCAACCCAGAGGTGCTTGTGGGACAAATGCAGACCCCTTTTGAGCTGGCCTGGGAAGAGGGGATGGGAAACACTCTCCTGTTTATCAGAGCATTGTCCAGAATTGAGGCAGGAGCTGAAGCTCTGAAGCATCTGGGGTTTCGTAGAGGAAAACCATTTGAGCAAAACTTACAAGGTTTAGTTGTGAGTTTGTACGGGGTGAAGGGAGTGGCTTCATGTTTAATTTTGATCAAAGTATTTTTAGAAGCAGGTGAATGGATGTAGTGTATTCCTGGGTTTACATTGCCCTGCTATGTGACACCACTCATTCATTAGAAATCTTGCATTTTTGTGGGTTTTCACCTTTAAATTGAAATAAAACAAATAAATTTCATTGGAACTTCTGCTCAAACGTTTACTGTGCTTTCTCACTATTTCTTACGCACTTAAAATTGGTTCAGAACTGAGTATAAATAATGGCATTGTATTCATTTATTTTTAACTTGACTCTAAGCCTGAAAGCAACCAAGCAGAAAAAAATATTTAATAACCAAGAAACTTAGAGGAACAGTACAGCCTGGTGCTGTTAACATCCTTTAGCAAAAAAGATTAAGTGCTGCTGTCGTCATTTAAGCTTCGGGGGTGGGAGGGAACGGGAATGGAGAGGGGAGATGTCTGATCCACTTAATGTAAAGTATAAATTGATGTAGTTTTAATTTTCTTCTTATAAGATTTACCACTTTACATGTAAATACCAGGCAGTGATGTGGCTATGTTGGATTTCCTATTCATATGGAGAATGTGTTCATCTGCTGGAACTTAACTGATCACACTGAGTTAAGAGGAGGATAATAAAAAGCTATGGAGTGAATAATGGAAGGATTTAAAAATGAGGCATGAGGGGCAGAAGATAGAATACAGTGTAATTTTGGAGGTAAAACTACAGTTGAGATTAACTGTATATTTCTGGACATCTGGCTGATCTAAAGCCTGCCTGATGATTATCTTGTAATTGTTAAACCTGCCGCCTTTATATATCGGATTAGGTTTGTTTAAATATGTATGCAAAAAGCAGAACAATTATTGATTCTGTGCAGCATAATTTAAGTGCCTCTTAGGTTTATTTCTACTTTAATACAAGTTATTTGGTTCCTGTTTTACTCATTCTCAAAAGTAGTGTCAAAACAATAGCATTTGTGAGAAGCTAAGCGATAAGAAAGAGTTTAAGATAAAAACAGTTAAAATTTTTAGAGGAACTGATGTAGAAAGGGAAAATGGGGATCCTTCTAGTTACTAAAAATGCATCATCTGAGCAGTTGTATGAAAATTAGCATCTAGTAATGCTGCATCTGTATTTAATCCCTTTTACTGTTACAAATTTTTAATTAAAGACTCTTTTGTCTTTACTCCAATTAGTTTGAGATCTTAACCTTTGTGCTTAATAACAGTGGTTGCGGGAGCTCTGCTGGCATCCTCAACACTATTTGTAAAGAAGGAAAACTACCAGGAAAAACCCATTAATATCAGCTTCCATACAAACACTCAAGTATTTCATTAGCAGTTGTAAGCTGGAGAGACAATAGGGAAGGCCTTATTAGGCAAGAGGTGATAAATTGAAAATTGGCAGCAGAAAATCAAAGTTTGATCATGAATAGCCAGTCACAACTGCATCCTCATCTAATTGTTCCTCCGTTTGCATTTCCATCATGCCCCAAACACCAGTGTCTAAGGCCATGTAATAAATAAATAAATAACCCAACCTTCACGAGCAAGAAAAAACAATATGGTGGCTCAGCGCCAGCAAAAAACACTCTGCAACCATCTGCTCAGCGTCAGTCCAGCACCAGTTAGTGCGCTGTGAGCAGGGAGTACAGATCATTCCTCAAGGCCTGATGGTCAAAATGTCACTGATTTCATGTTCTTTGCAGAGTACATTTAATGTGACCTTTTCCTTACAAGAACCATCTCCACTAGTGTTTCTACTAACGTATCTGTTTTAAAAATCCACTGTAACTGTGTTGTGTCTGCATTAGAAAGCTAAGGATAGGGAACTAAAGTATTAAGGGTACATTGGTACATTACTCTAAGATGGATTAAATGAAGAAAATTAACACGCCAAAGATTGCTGGAGAAGGGACGAATTAATGCAGGCACAGGAGTGGTCAGAATAGACGATATTTATGTAGAGACAGGCTTCAAAAGATGTTTAGATACCTGAAAGTGCAGATAGGCCCTGGGGTCTTCAGGTGGTCTGGTTTCTGGTCCTCTATGCAGTGAAAGCCAGCCTTTGGAAATGAAGTGCCTATTTTCTAATGCACTATCCCTTCTGAATATCTCAGTACTTTTGAAAATTTCTCTATTTACATTCTGGGCTTCTTACAACTTCTGATAATCTGGTTTGTGGTAGTTACGAAAGCTGTTACCTCTATATTTTATCCTCTGCCCTGTGATGGCCATCCTTGAGTGCAGTCTTCATGGTTTAGTCGTGTCAACAGTCAACTGACAATGCCGGGTTTTTGGACTGAGCAATCAACAAATGAAACAGAAGGCACAGGAGCTCACAGCTCTGGCTTACCATTTAGATACTAAAATCTGTTAAAATAAGCGACTTGTAGTCTACCAAGTGCCTCTGTGGATGGAGGCTTCTGAGTCTTTATTTCAGTATTTCTACAGAGTTACGCAGGCATTATTATGTGTCCGTGGGTGCTTTTGGTACTTGGGGAAGCTTTCACTCACTTGCCTTTTAAAATGGAAAAGTAAGATCTGAAAACTCTGAACAAGTAACACTGGATGGATTTACTTAGCAAGCCATATGCTTGATGCTTCAGAGCAGGGGGTTGAAAGTTAAGCAAGCATTGCCAAGTTGGAATATGAAGCCTGTAAAACAGATTGAGATCTTCCCCACAAAAATACCTATGCTCTTTTTTTTTTTCCAGCCAGGTCCACATAGTCACAGGGGTCATGCAGGCTTCTGAAAAAGGGTTAAGAGTATGACTGGGAACTGCCCTTAGACCTTGCACTTGTGCGGTCCTGAGTGTGCCTCACGCCGCTGCTGGAGGAACTCACTAGGCAGCTTGGGAAACTGTGGTTTCTGCAGCAGTCATGGTGCTGGTTGAGGTTTCTTGCAGGCACTGGTGTCCCTGATGTGGAGTAACACACTGTAGCTTGAGAATCTTCAGTCTTCCAATGAAGGTTTTAAGAAGAAAGATAAGAGCTTGCTTTCTCATGCCACCTTTGTTTTCTTTGTAGGTTTTACTGCCAGGAAATGCATGTGTTTGTTAGACTTGGCATGCAAATGCCATTGTGGTCATTCACTGCTGTGTGTCTTGATTGCAGGATTACCAGGACTTCTAGGCAGTATGGACCACTTCAAGCTTTAGTCTGCTTCAAGGCTCAGGTTCTTCTCTTTGCTGTCTACAGGTCAGAGAGAGCAGAAGTCTCTTGTAGGAAGAAGGGATTTGGGGCAGCCAGCCAGGTTAAAAGACTGATTATTGGTACATTTTAACACTGGAAAAGACCTAACGTGAATATGGATTTTGAGGTATGTAGATATTTCCAGACCTGTAGAAATGCAGGATGGAAAGCACTTCCTGGAGGGAAGAACCTGACTCCTTACTACCACTGGTAGCTACATTGTCTGATGCCTTCCTGTATTGACCAGACTCTGTCACAGAGCTAACTGGCTGGTACCTCAAAAATCCTGTTGAAAGGATGTTCAGAAATTCATTTGTATGAGTGGTTAAACACCTTATTTTATCCCTAAACAACACGGTTGTGTTATTGTACCCTAGGAGTAAACAGGGGAAGCCAGCTGAGCTCAAAGACAGCTGGACTTATTGTCAAGTATCGGTGCATTCAGCAGAGCAAGCCATATTCTTCAGTCGTTCCCTCATACAGTAGGCTGATCAGAGGTGGAAGGGTTGACCATTTCTTCTCTAGATCTTACACACTCTCATTACGTCACATTTGAACGTGGTCAGTCAGAATCATACTCGGCTCCGGAGGAGATGTCATTGGTGCTTTGTTCTGTAGCACCCATATTTCCATGTGCCTACTGGAAATACATCATTTGCACACATTTTTCACACCTGCATCGAATTGGTAGCTAATACTTATCCTCTGAGGAGCTGGTGCAGGTCATCCATCTGCAATTTCTGATGACTCAGACCAGCATATGACAGAGATCTGTGTTCATATGCTGAGGACGTTACACAGTTAATAGTGTTCCTTTGCTTTTGATATGAAATGCCTCCATTTCCTCCAGTGTCCTCTGTGTGACAGTGTTGGGTAGTTTCATCACCAATAAACTTTCCTTAAATAATTCCTAATTTTTTCTAACACTTATCAAAATAAGTCAGTTCCAATGCTTGCAGAATTTCTCCAATAACTCTTGCAACCCCCCAATTTTGCCAGCTCCTTTATCATCAGACTGTTTCCGTACAGGGTAGTTTTGTGTTTTCCATGCGGTGCTCTGTCAGCAGGTTTACTGAAGGGATGGTTCTAGTGGTATTTCTGTTGTATAAAAAGTGAGTCAGCTTTTCAGAAAGAGTTATTTGGGTTAATTTGAAATAACTAAGCTTCAGTAAGCCATGTTGCATGGCTTTTTCCCACTTCCTACTTACCTCTGTGCCTTCATTTGATAAAGCAAGTGAGGCAAGCTAGAAAAAACTATTTTTATGTTAAAAAAGGATATCTATTTAAATTAATACAACAATTTTTTTGCTTCATTTAGCAGCAGTAATGCAGACAATGCTGCTACAGATGTACATTGGTGATCTTGATTTGAAATCTGTCCTGGTTTAAAGTTTTGAAAGAAACATTTTCATAATATTGTTGCATTTTAATGGGACATTAGGAGTGAAGATAATACCTTGCTGATGGCTTGCTGCCAGGTGCCAGCCATTCCAAAAGGAGGAGGCAATAGCTCATACCCAGTGGTATGCCTGATTGTAGATGCTGCAAGACTTTTTTTTTTAATAGATGGGGCTTGATTTTCCGTTTCTTTTAGCACTTTCTCAGCTTTGAAAATGAAAAGAATATCAACATTTTCTAATATGTTTTACTTTCTTCTTATATTTGCTTTCTTAAACAGTGAATTCCTATAATGATGCAGCAGGAATGCATTTACTTGTGCTGACATTAAAATATCCATTTGAATGAGAAAATGTTTCCTTCAGCACATCTTCAACCTGTGTAAATGTGTTTCAGAAGCCCTTACAGATCTGAATTTATCATCAAATTCGATCAAAGTAAGTTCAGCTTACTTTGTCAGGTTAGCACACATGGGAATTCAGCTGTGTTTGATCAGTCCTGTTGGGGGAGCGGGCAAAGCATGCAGAAAGGAATTTTTTGAATTTTTTTCATTACAGCTTAAGCATTACTTTGCTTTGAATGATATTCTTAAGCATTCTTTGTATGATGTAAGAAAGTAAGTGATACAGTGTAGTGGAAAATTGCTATTCTGTTCTGCCTTTCTGTACCCAGCAGATCACGAGTGGCTTTTGAATGCCCCTCCATGAAGGAGATCTAGAGCCACTGAAATGTTTGGCAGCTTCCCCATGGTTTTTATTGGCTTCCCTTTATGTTGTGCTGGGATTTAAAAGAGAGCAATCCTACCTATGGGCTGTAGAGCCCAAGTACCTGTGAGGTAGAAGGGGATGCCCAGGTACCAGGGAGGAATATAAAATATGGAGATGGAGCAAAACAGCAGTAAAAGATGAAAGCGGTTGAGAGAAAAATGACAGAGCCTCCTTTAGGGTTTTTTTTTATTCACTGGTGGGTGATGTTATATACCAGAACTGTTCTTGCCAGATAACAAACTTCAGCGAATTTTCTTCAAGAAAACACATTTACTTTTGAAGATTTGCTTTGTTTGCACTTATTTATGCTTTTTTAATATATTTGTTTTCCTGTATTCCTCCTTTGATTATCTTCTTTCCATTCTTGCTCTCTCAGTAACAGGGTGTTCTGCTGTGCTGTCAACTGTAGCACCAAATAGCTAAGGTGAAACTTCTCCCTAGCATTAAATACTTTAGAGCCAGGCCTTGAATGGTGCTGGCAATAATATTTATGTATAATGGGAGCATCATACTTGTATTGTGGAATATTCTCACCTTCTGACTTTCCTAGCTACATGGGCTATTTTGGGGAAAGGAGAAATAACTTTTGAGAACTTAGCATCCTTTTATTGTGTGTGTGGTGTACCCAGTGAGCAGGTAACAAGAGCAGACCACCAAATATGTCATAACTATTCCAAAGTTACCAGGCTTCCTTCGTGTTTGTTTTCAGCCTTGTCTAGGATGTGCAGATGAGTTTCTGCATTTTTCCCAGTGAAGGCCAAGGGGACACCCATGCTAGCCACATCAGACTCTTCTGTACTGCCATGTGGGCAGTGATGAGTATTGTGTGGTGCCCGCTTGTTATGGCTTCTGTGAGTCAGTTTTCTCTGGTTTTGCAGAGCTGTGACCCTTGCACTTAGTCAGAAAAATTAATTCTCTCCCTGAAGAGGAGCTGTCTTTTGGGGCACAAACTTACCTAAGCTTTGTTTTGTCAACAGCTTCATCTCTCAGTGACATCATTTATCCAATGTGAAGTATTCTTTTGTTATCTTCTTGCCTGGAAACCCATTTATCCTTTTGTGCCTTAGCATCCAGCCATAGATTTTTGCCTTTATGAATCACACAGAACGTAATGTCTAAAGAAGTCCAAGTTGGTTTACTTCTAACCAAAGTGGGCTCCTCTCCCCAAGCCAATCAGCGCATCCAGAGCTTCTGATCATCTGTTTTCTATTGCCAACTATTAAACAATGCTACACTGCTCTGGAAAGAGCTCCATCAAGTCCTTTTCCAGTGTCTAGGGCATGGAAATCATTGGTTGGTTGTTCCTCCAGGAATTTCTCTAATAAGATCTAAACTGGGCACCTGGATTCTGAAGTCTAGCATCTGTTAGTTGCTGTGGTGCACCCGTTGTACGAGTTCACTCAGGGAACCAAAGGGCAAGAGGAAGAAAAACCTGATCTAAAGACAGGATAAGACTGAAGAACATAACTGGAGCCATAAGATCCCCAAATAAAGAAAAGAACTGTGAAACTCAGGAATTTTTGCCTAAGACTGGTTGGTGAAAGGAGTAAAACAAAACAATAAGGCAGAACTTCCTGAACAATATTCATTCCTAAATGGTATGGAAGATAAGCCCCAAATCTCTTTTTTTAATGTCCCATGGGAAGAACCCAGGAGATGTTGTGAGGACTAGGTAGACACCATATCCTGACCTTTGTGGTGTGTGTACACAGGTGATCTGGCCAAACTAGTTGGTTGGACACAATGCATCTTGGTCTTTATGAATTTTTGAATGTAAGAGTGTCAGTAAAATCAACTTTGGAGTTTTATAAGATAAAATCACCTTTTTTTCCCATGAAGTCTTACCCTGGGTTCTGTTACACTAATCTCCTACCCTTGTAAGCAGAGTCTTGAAGTCCAAGACAGACTTACAGACTGAAGAAGCCCATGATTTAGAGTCTCTCAGAGAAGTCCCTGTTACTTGTTAGGCTGTGTCTTCTTCTCCAGAGGTTGATTTTGGAACACTGACTGTTGCTAACACTTAGATGGAAATAACATTTTTTTAAAGAATCGGAATATACTCAGGCTGTTTGTCGGGGCTGTCACAGCTGCAGGGAGCCTTTGTTGTGCCTTTTATCCCTTTGAATACCAGGAAAATACACGATTCCCTGCCCTCAGCAGTGTTCAGGCAGCCTGAAATGCTTGGAAGCCACAAGGTCTATATGTTAATATAACACATATTAAAATGCAGCTTTTTATATTTTTATATGTTAAATAGGTAGGACCATGTTCTGGTTTTGTATATACCTGGAGTTTGGAAGTGAAAGCACTGTGTGTTAACCATGTGCTTAATGACACAAAATGGAAATGGGATGTCTGATCTTTTCCCATTGAGTTTTGTGTCAAGTTTGGGGTTTTTTTTTCGTTATCTGTAGGTGAGTGTAACAACTTTATTTGCTGTTGCCTTCCTTGCTGATACTGCTGCTATTTTGTTCCTGGGCTGCCAAGCTCCGATACCTTAAGCTTTACATAGCCCATTTGGTAAGCCACCACGTCACCATTGTGTTGTCCTGGATTAACAGTAAGCATCAGCTACAGCCAGACAGGATGGCAAATTTGGAGCTACATCTCTGCCTGGAGCCAGTCACAGCATGGTCTTAGTGACAGCTGCTGCCAGTTTGTAGTAAGAGCTGGTGAAGCAAAATAGGAAAGCTTGGTAAATGCACGTAAGAGAGTCAATTAGGAATTTGTATGGCTCATAGTCAGCCTTTTAATACCTTTTGTTTTCTCTTGTTAGTAGGTGACTCCCTGAGTTGGAGACTTTAAAGATACAGATGAGGCTTGAACAAGACTGACTGGCAACAAGTGCAAACATGAATTTTACAACAACCAGTCAAATGAAATAAATCAGAATGATGTCTATAATGATGGCAACATTAGCTTGCCTTACTGCTAATATGAATGCTAGTAAGATAAATATTGGATATCTGTAAATAAACTATCATTGTACTAGCATGAAACTTCCGTTAAAACTGTAATTCTTCCTGAGAAAGAGGCAATGGTTTTCTTTAATCTTTTCAACAGGCACTCTACACTGAATCATTTCCTTTAATTGCTGTTCTAAAATATATAACAGTTTTTTTAATGCCTGCTTTTTATATTTATCTTTTTACTTTCCATTAATTGCAGTACTTCCATTCAAGCTTGAAAATGAAATTGCTTCCTCAACGTATTTCTTCTCTGCTGTATGTAAACATGGGCTTCTTTTATTAGCCCTATTTCCAGTGAAGCTGAAAATGCATGGAAAGGCTTTCGCCAGTTGTCTTAGTTACAGGCGCTTTAACAGGAACTCAGAAAAGCTGCCATGCAGAACAGACCTTATCTCTTTTGCTTACTGTGGGGAATTTATCTTGTGTTTGGGTAACTGAAGAGCAGCACCAAGAGCCAGCGAGATGGCTGCTCACCTCCACCCTCCCAGTGGCTGTTCTGGGCAGCTCAGCAAGGTTTTGCAAGGTAGTCTAAAACTGTGTGTGCTAGAGCTAGGGATCTGATAAAGTCCACGTCTCTCTTTTTGTTTAAACAGTCCACCTGCTTCATTTATTTGCTTTGACTGTAGATTTAGTTAGTCCATACGTTAATAGTATATCTAAACCTGATTAGAGATGATGAGATGAATGGGAATAAAGGAGTCAGTATTTAACAATAAATCATCTTTCATAGGAACAAGATATGCAAAGCCCGGTACAATTTGGTCCAGCTGTCATTTAGGATGTCACTGTAGTTGTTTCAAGTAAAGAAAACTTGAAGGAGAGAGGAGTGAGACACCTATAAATCTTTTACTGCATCTCAAACAGCAGGAGCATTCCTGCTCAGAAGTTCTGAAGTATTTCACTGCTTTTGACAGAGGACGTTTATAGTCCAGATGAGGTACCTCCGTGAGGACGAGTGGCCTGCAGATGAAAGTGGCAGCCGTTGTCTCATCAGGCTCTTCGGAAGGGACTTCCAGCAGCTCAGCCGCAAAAATGAGAGTGTTAGTCCCTGTGCTCCCAAAGGAGCTGTGGCAGAGCTTCATGGTGGGATGGGGAATCCCGCATGTGTCCCACACAGTGTCCACACTGGAACCTAAGCTGGGTTTGAGTGATGCGAAACTTAAAGTTAAAAAGCTCTTCTGGTGGCCTGACCATCCTAATGGAGAACAGAATTGCAGGTTAGTTTGTGTCTCAAAAGAGAACTAGAGTAGAAACAGTACAGTTGCATGTGTGTTGTTGGCTATCTGGTAGTGTCAGTTGGTGTCATGATTATCTGATATTATCTACTTTTTTGGGTTTTTTTAACACCACCACACAATTTCACCACCTCAAACCTCTGCGTTGAAATTTGCAAAGTTTTTGTGCTGCTCTGTCTGACTTCTTTTGGGTTTGTTTCAGCCGGAATTTAGCAGTTTGAGTGCAAAGCTAGATAAAAAACCACAGGGTTGACATGAGAACACAGAGTTGTACACACTCATTCAGAAGTGTCAGTTTTTTTCATTAAGCAACATATCAAAAAACAACTTATGTGTGAGGGATATGCCTTTATTTTCAGATCCATACTTCTGTGCAATAGCCACAAACACAGACACTCTGATATCTCAAGTATTTAAGAAAGAGTATGTGTATAGGTATAGAAATATAAAACATGTTTCAGTTGTTTCTTTTAATGTAATTCAGGAGATTTGGGTGAATGATTACAGTTCGTAAACTATTTTGAAATAATATTTATAAACTATGATGTATCAGCTGGGGGGGGTGATCGTTTTGGATTTTGATTCTTGGAAATACTTTTCTGTTAATAAGATGGTGTACTGTAGTAGGCCACTTCACTGCAGTCTTGTGCTAAATGCTGGGAGCATGCTATGGAATTGTAGCTTCTTCTCTGCAGTCCTTCCACTCGTCTCTCTCTACCAGTCTGGCTTATGGGCCAGTTATCTTTTTTCCGCTGAGGATAAGGATATTCTGATCCTATAACTTCACATGCACAGCTGAGCATCATCTCCTTGAATAACCGACTTGCTTGCAGATAAAGAAATTATATCCCTGATAAACCTGCAAGGAAGGGAGTTAATGGTCACTGTAGCTGGCAGCTGGTCTCATTTAGAAGGTCCTTGGCATGCACATAATTGTTTCAGGGATGTGCATGTTGGATTTATCTGTAGGCAGATGCTGATTTTAAGGAATGTGGATTCTAAAAAAGGACATGTAGATGTTTCACAAAAGTTTTAGAAGTTAGGAATAGGCTGCTCATGGTGTCTGTTTATTGCATGGGTTCTGGAGGAACTGACAAATTTAAATTTCATCAGCCTTCTTCCTCCTTCTTTTAACCGTTATGAGGACAGGAGTTGAGAGAACAACCGTGGTTATTAAATCCATCTCCCAGCAGTGCAGCAGAGTGCACAGAGCATCTGTACACCACAGTCCATGGGAATGCCTTCCTGTTGGGATTAGGGGCAGGTATTTCCTTCCTCTCTCTGAAAAAGCATTTAAGTATTAAAAGTGAATTCTGGCTTTGACTTTGGCTTCTTTAGTAGGAGCAGCACATAAAAAACAGAGCTGCACACAAATGAAAAACAAATCAGTATGAAAAAATTGTGTAGATGCAGAGCCAGAGTGCTGGACCTTGACTGGGACAAAACTGGGATATTTTAGAGTGGAAGAAACCATGTTTTTGCCTTCTTTATCCTTCTTTTGTTACCTTTTTTGCTTCCTTCACTGCAATTTTACCTGTGTTTGGGAGGAGGAGCAGTAGCCAACATGTGGGTGAGTGCAAATATAGATGGTTTTGAAGAACTGACGTGAGCATTCAGAAATGAGAACGCTCATGATGGCCCATGTGCGCTGTACAGCAACATATTGGGAATCCGCCACATGTACATTGCCTGCCAAAAGCAGATTCGTATCCACCAGAGAAATCCACTACAGCATGGTGCCTAAAAGAGCTGGAGAGATAAAAATGGCTTATTTGAAAGGAGAAAAGGAAAGCACCAGAAGTTTCAATTATGAAAGAAATGTGTTCTATTGAGAAAAAAAAGGCAATCAGAATGGCAGTTCTCAGCTCATCCTGAGTATGATTAGGAGAATGTAAATAACCAGTCATTTTCCACAAAATAGGATCAGTGCATTAGGGCTTTAGCTGCAATAATAAATTCCTTTTAAAACTTTAAACAAAGCTGTTATCAGATCATTACACGTGCTCCAAAGCTGATTTTTGCATGGATTGAACTGAAATGAACACTGCAGCTGGTGACTTTCTTGGCAGAAGTGACCTGGCACTGCACATGAAGAGGCTACCAACCCCTGCCTCCCCTGCTTCCTTTTCACAGGCTCCAGCAAAGCCCTCTTGCTCTGCACTTGCGCTGCTGCCCAGTAGCCTCTCTCCTGCGAGTGAAGGGATGAAAGCTGCCTAGCTGTCATCTTTCGCAGGCAGTGATCATATTGCCATCTTCACCTTCCTTCCCACCTCACTTTGCCAAAAGGAGGAGGCTGCTCACAACGTCATTGATCTCATTTTCACCCTAAATACATTTGTGGCCAGTGTGTGCTCACTTTGTTCCCAGCATAGTTGTCCTTGCTTAAATAGCTCTCTCTTGTCCTTGGTGTGTAATCCCCTTAGCAGGCAGGTTCATATCCCCTTAGTCCTCTTTAGCAGGAGGCTTTGAAAGTCACGCATCTTGCCTCCTGCTAAAGACCCGCCGTTGCCTCCTCGTCCTGGGAGTCTTTCTTTGCACCTGTTGCAGTATCACCTCGCCTTTCTTGGATGAGGATAACCAGACTTAATACCCCTTGTGGATTTCATTCAGCAATGTGGATGGGGCTTACCAGTGCCTTGTGCAGTTGCAGCCTGTGCACAGCCTCTTCTGGAAATCCACCCTTGTGTTGCATGTGCCTTTTTCTCTATGTGTCTAGTGCGAGTGGTTCCCCATAAACCTGTGGTCAGCTGGCCTTTTTCTCCACTACTATCTGCAAATTTAGGAGCTTGAAACTTGTGGCATTGGTCTCAGCAGCATGACCTTGAATTTGGTACTACTGAGTTTTATCACAGATCTATTATTGCACATTTCAATACCGTATTCTGCTACTTCTGGAGGTTATTAGGAGCATAGACAATTGAATACAAAGTGATTCCTAGAGAGTTTCACACTATTGCTGTTGTGTGCAGTGACTAATGAGCTTGTAAATCACTTTTTAATTCTTTTCAAGTTTTCTTGCTGCTAAATCTTACCTTTCTAAGACCCACAGATAAACAAACTGATAGCTTGGCTTTTCCTCCAGTTCCCACAACCAGTGAAGTGAGAAATCGTTCTGGGTCTCATGCTGCTGTGAATGTCATTACTGCCTCTCATTATATTAAGAAGGAAACTGTGTAAGATCAGTGAAGTCATCGTTACAGAAATATAACAGTCATATGGACAGTGGCAGACTAGTTAAGGATGGAATTGGACTGATACTGCTCTGTACCCGCTCAAGAATTTTTGTGCACCCAGCAGGCCTGGTTGCTCCCTTTGCCTCATGGGCACATCGCTGGTGATGGTGCAATGGAGAATCCTTTTTTCATGTGCCGGCTAGATGTGTGTGTGTGTTAAGTGGGTGCAATTATTTCTTCCAGAAGCTTCCTCTCCTGAACTGCAATGCAGTAACTCCCCCTCAGAGTTGTTTTGCAGAGTCTTTGCTGACTGTATTGATTCTGACAACTTTTATAGTGTCTACAGTCATCGAATGCGAGTGCTAGTGTGAAACAGTATGTTTTTTTCTAGACATTTGATTCAGGACGCATACATTATATTTTCTTCCTCTTTTGAGCTGGTTGAACTGTGCCAGGCAGTTAATGGCTCACTGCATGTTCTGGTTTTTTGTATTATTCTTCGTGAGAGATTAAGAAGTTTTGATGATTCACTTGTGTTTAGGGTTGTGTAGTATTATGCTGTAGGTTGTTGCTACATGTCTACTGTTAGGCATGCACAGTGGAATTCCTGTGCTGACTGATCCACAGAAACTAACAAAACTCCTTCATCAGAGACTCTTTCAGAGTCTTCCCTGCCCTGGTCCGTCCTGAGGTACAAGAGTGTCTAGCCCTAGAGGCTGTTTTTCAGGGTGTTTCATTTACTTCCTTTACTTTCTTCACATGAGGATTATAGAAGTTTAGATTTTGCATGGTTATATGAGGAGGCAAGCAATCAACAAGAGCACTGAAGAAACAATAAGGGATTTAAAGATGGAATATTCCCGTTTCAAAACATTTAATCATGACGATCTTGTATTTTTTATCTTTTAAATCCCAGTAAAATTGGAGAAATGTTTTAAAGATTGATGTCAAACTATATTATTCTGTGTAAGACACATTTCTGTCATCTTTGTATATTGCTAATGCAAGGCTTTGAAAGTGTGAATATGAGACACAACTGCTGTGTTTAAGTTTCAAAAGACTTTCTAGTCCCCCATGTAGATATTCTCTGGCTGTATCAGTTTGCTGATGATCAATTAGTTCCTTCTAATGTGCTGTATACAGTACTAGACCTTCAAAACAACCACTGTTTGTTTGGTTTGGAGTGTACTTTCTCATTAATATTAAACTGCATATACACATGTTTACAGTTATCCTTGTTGAAGATTTGGCAATTTTCAATACCATGTTAATCACTCAGAAGTAGGTTTTGACATTTTTCAAAGCACGGAAGTTCGGCAAGGAGGGAAGGACATCTCTAAAAGAGATGGACAGCTGGAAGAAAGTAAACCTAGTCTGCCCTAAGTATTTGCTAAACTTGCAAGTAAACAGAAAAAAAAGCTCCACACCATGGCTACAAATTCCAGATGTGAAAGGAGACTCGTAACTTTGAGGAGAACCTGCTGATTTGTTTAGCTAAACCAAAGTGGAAGAGTAAATCATCTGGAATGGCATGGTTTGGTCTATAACCACCTTGACCAGCTGTTGACTTGCAGTGCTGTACCATCAGTGCTGTCCCACGTGCTCACAGGCAGGGCAGGGCAGCGCTGGCTGTGCAGCCCCATGAGCTCCTATACAGAGTGTGGTCCTGGTGTCGAGAGCAGTGGTGCAGCAGGGCAGTGTCAGGCTGCAGGCGGTGCTGCGCTCTGCTCTCCAAGCTGGTGTCAGAGGCCATTGGTGGACAAAGTAATTGATTCATTTAAAGGACAGGTTGTTACAGGGCTGCTTTGTCTGGTGGGCAAAATCTTCAAAGGAGCGGGTTTCCTATTCTTCACTTGGAACCAGAATAGAGAAAATCCAGTGCTAAGGCTGAGACCACCATAGGAAATGTTCCATCTCTTGAAGCCCATCAATGAATGGCAAAAAGGCAGAGCTTGAAGAGACCCACGATTCTCCTGTGATGTGGCTCCTGTGGAAGAGTCCTGCTGTAGTTCACAGTGGTAGTTTGCTGGACATCAGCAATGTGCTTATCCACCAGTCACAGCATTGCTGAAGAGGAGTATAAAGAGAGGTGGGCATTGTCGTCTTTGAGAGCAGCGGGTGTAAACAGAAGTCTTCTTTGATGAAACAGACACTAACTGGGAGTGGCTGTTGAGGTGAGGTGCTCTCCTTTCAGTGTTCATCCGTACCTAGGATGCCAGGGCTGGATTCCTCTGTGCATGCTCTACCCACTGTCAAATCTAGATGGTGACTTCATTGCCTCTCATCAGCTCCTCCCATCCCAAAGGCTGCCTGAACCATTGAGACTGTTTGTAACTAGGTTTAATCCGAGTTCCAGAAGGTTTGCTTTTCCGTTGTTGAGTACTGGAACACCGTCTCTCGTCTCTGCCTTCCCATCTGTTAGCCTTTTGATGTGCTGAAATGCAGTTTGGTGAACACTCCTTAAATGCTGTGAGTTTTGATGACATTCATGGATAAACCACATCCAGACTTTGGTAGCAAAAGCAGATCTCTGACCAAATACCAAAGAGACTAGACCCTCTTCACCGCAAATACACAATAGAGGAAGAAGGATATTCAGGAAAAAAAAGTGAGGAAAGAGCAGCTTAGCTGCAGATGAGTTTTTCAGCAGTGCAGATGCAGCATTTGGAGAGCACCCTGGACATGTGTTGACCAGATGCATGCTGCAAAGGTGCTGCCTCACTGCTGCGTCACATCTGTGTGGTTGGACTCTGCTGTCATCATGTACGTTGGAAGGGGATGGAGGCAGGGAATGTGAAACACCCATCAGCGTAATGTCAAGCTCAAGCAGCCTTCTTGGTCCTGGCTTTGTGCCTTAGCCTTTGCCCAGCTGCAGGCCCTTGAAAACTGAACTTTGTGAGTCTGATTAGTGTCAAGGCAGGATATGGCTTCCTGTTGTCTCTAGGCACAGCTCAACAGAGGAGGTACAGGCGAGGGGAGGTGAGGACCAGTCCTGCTCCCATCATGGCTCGGATGAACAGGTGACTTGTGTCTAGCCACCTGCCTGAGGCACGTGGTCCTGCCTGAGGCAGCTTAAAGCTGAAGCCATCCAGCCATTCTTTGCCTCTGTCCAAAGCAAACTTGCCCCCACCAGCCTGTTTTTTGTTCTGGTGGCCACGGACCACCACGCAGCTTCTTCACAAGTGACTTCAAATGACACGTGTAGGAGCTGTGACATGCCTGATACATCAGTGTCCAGGAAGTGTGAATGGCCATGGGGCTCTAAGCCCTGCTCCACACGTTGTTGATGCATGCTGAAGGCACTTCCTTTCTCTAATTACTTGCTTTAGCTTGAAGAGTGGGATGCTGCTTTTGATGTCTCCCAACTGTAAGTTTTTTTTCCTTAGACATTCAGCCATGCATATTTAAAGCTGTATTTCAAGAAATTAGGTCTGAAAATTCCCAGCAGAAATGTACTTTTGAAATTTATTTTTATTCAGAGATGACCACATTTTTGTCTCCAGCCAACTTAAAAGACACATCAATTAATAGAGCCACGGGTGACTAAACTGTAAATCAGAATATTTTCTCTCATTTAGTGAAGTGCCTTACATAAAAATAAGCATAAGCTTCATGATAAAGAACTTGATTTTATTAGGATTTCCAAGTACCTTTCTGTAAGTGCAAGGTGTCGTACAGTTGAGATTTCACCACAAAAATATGACTGTTTATTATAACCATTCATTACATGCATGGTCTTAGTATGGAGATCAGGTCCCCAGTCTCATTATTCTTCCTGAAGCTTCCTAGAAGTGGCATGTAATTAGTTATTTTCATATAGGAAAATTCTATAAGAATAGATATTTGCTACTGTATTAGCAAGAAATGATTAGTTTTGAGCCATGCTGCAAGGGTGATTCTCAAACTCTTGTGTTACGTGTATCTGTGTGTCTCACCCCTGCACTCCGTTAGTGCTTTTAGGACTTTTTGGGCCATATCCTGTTCTTCATCCCGCAGCAAACAAAATTACTCTGATATTTTCTTCCCTGCTGTTCATTGATTGATCATCGGCCTCTTCTCCTGGCTGCAAGGAGAAGGTTGCAATCACCAGTCTGTGATTTTTAACCTGTTTTCCCTACAGAATAAGTGACACAGCCCTTGTCGTATGGTGACCTTGGTATGTGGTAGAATATGGATGGGTGGAGGTGCTGGGAAACAGCTGGGTCTTCTATACAGATTGCATTTCCTATCAGACATCAGTTAACTCTGCTTCTTTTTAGTTGATAGGGGCACTGTTAAAGTTAGAGATAAATACACATTCTATTGCCTGAGAAGTGAGTAGCCAGGTCAGCTCCACGATAACTTAGTATTCACTTCAGCATCTATCTGAGAGTCAGGATTTTACTTTCTTTTCATAATTTTTTTTATCAGCACTACAGTTTGACCTCTGAGGACTTAAATCTGGTGGCAGCTTACTCAGTGCAACTCTTCATGTATTTGTAATAGTGTCCCTGCAAGGAAAACCACTGAACCTTAAAAATATTTTTGAAAAGGAATTGAGATAGTAGTCCACTTACAGAAAGTAGCTGTGCAAGAACAGATCGTTAGGCTTGACACCAGTGTGTCTAATTAAAATCTCTTCCACTATATTTCAGGCCCAGTCTGGTGGCTGTTCCCTGACCTGGGTGCACTGAGGCGGTGGTGACATGAGAGCACAGGCAGCATCCCTGTTGCCGTAGTTTGCACTTGTTGGTCTCCCTGATGATGATTTCTGCAGGGAGGGCATGGGCCAGTAGTTTTAATACGTAAGAATTGCAGCTTTGGATGGAAACAGGAAGAGCTGTGGCAGATAATGGGTTTTGTGATAGCAGCTAGTACTAGATTGATGCTGAGCAGCAGGGATCATAACTCAAATAGATTGCTGGGGCAAAGGGACAAAGCAAGACCCGTTGTGCTGGACATCATACATGTGCAAAGGGAAGGCACAACCCTGAGCCCAGATTGTTGCAGCCTGTCGAGGTGAGACAGGCGATGGATCACAGAAAGAAATGTAATCTAACAAATTAATCTTATGGCATTTTTTCTTTAAATGTTTTTGGCTGGTGTTTCTTGAGAAAGCATTTTTTAGATGAGAAACTCTGGCAGGAAAGGAGAGGAAGAGGAGGGACAGGCCTGAATTAGAAGAGCAGGGGGACAAAAAATTGCTATTTCAGATACTGGGGGAAGTATTAAGAGAGTGATTAAGTCAGGGACTGGAGGATGTTAGAGCAGTTAGGTACCAGAATGGTCACTGTTTTCTCCTAACACAGTGACCTCTACAGATTGTCTCTCAGTTTGCAGGTGGTTCACAAATGGTTGTTAATTGGCTTTTAACATTTTCTTGAGTAGAGTCTTCACTGAGTGTAATTATAGTTGATGTAAAAAAAAAAAAAAAAAAGACAAGGAAGTTTTATCCCTAACTATCATCAGAATTTCTTTTTTTTCAAGCATCTTCATTTTTAGTGAAAATAATGGGCAGTACCATTGGTGACTACACTATTGGTGGTGATTTTGTGTTTGACTGTTTTTCTATCAATGTGCAACCTTTTTTTTTTTGGTCCAAAGAGCAGAGAAGGGCATGAAAGAGTTGCCTTCTTCCAAAGATACAGCTCATGACATCTTAATTTCTTATTAGCTCCAGCAGAAGTTGAGTCTGTTCTAAAGGTAACCCAGGTTGGCTTTGTAGGTGTAGTCATGATCATCAGATGTAAGAACAGAGGATTCAGCTGTATTGCATCTCCACGTTGTATCATATCTTTTCTTATTGGTCAAAGATTTATGTTTGGTTTGGTTTCCTGCTTGCCTGATGAAAGCCCAGAGGCTGAGGCAGGAGAAGAGTCAAAGCCAGTCACTCCTATTGCTTGGCAGACTGTAAAGCAAGAACATTTTGAATGTGATCCCCTGCCTATTTTGGGAGACTCATAAAATTTTCAGAGATAGGCCAGTTATTTTTAAGCCTGTCTTGGACATGCTTTTAATGCACGATTTGTTCTGGATGCTGTCAAGGTCGACCATTTGCTTCATAAAAAGGTTTCCCTCCTTTGGGGAAATGTCTGGTAGATCTAATTAGTTGCATGCCTTGGTCCTCTCTCATTTCCTCAGAGCCTGCTAAACCTATTGCTAGACCTTTCAGTTCCAGCCAAGATGGATTGCATTGGTTCTTCCAATTGCATCTGCCTTCCCCTGGCTTCATCCATTTTATGTACAGACTTTCTCTAGCCTGTTTGAGGAGAACATTGCAGTAGAGCTGTGCAGAGACAGCGTACCTCTACCAAGACAGAGGGAAGATGCTGTTTGGAAAAGGAAGTATTGAAATGGAGGAGCTGAAAATATCAGCAACATGGCTGTTTTCCTTGGATCTGACTCTTTGCTGTTATCTTGGATCTCTTTTAAGTTGCACATTTTACATTAACTTAAGCAGGGTTGTGATTATGAAATTAAATAGAAAAATACCTACAATGAGACCCTGATTAATGAAGCTGCCCTCCTGCATCTCAGTTCTGTGTATAAAGAACCTGCCCAGGGAAATGCTGAACTTTTCTCACTGCTTTTGGAAGCAGTAGGGATTGCTGCATGCTCTGTGTCAATCAGGACGGGGTTCCAAATTTTATTTTACCAGAGCTTAGGAACTGATATGGCTGACATCGGTAATGAACAGGAGAACGTAAATTATGTAGACAAATAAACTAGCAATTGCTGTTGCACTTTTATCTTCACCTCTGCAAATTATATGCTTTAAATTTTCTATATGGAAGCCCTGCATATAAATTAGTTTTCTCTGCATCTGAGCTTCTTGAATCTCTGTGGATGTGAGACGTAGTAGCTTTCATATCTCCCATCTCAGTTTTAAGGCAGCAGCTGCCTTTATACCATGCTACCAATGCTCTGTGAGATTTGGGATATGAAGACAATGGACTCAATTAGGATGTAGTGTGCATTCACTTTAAGGGAGTGCGTGGTGTTTTCCTGCCCGATTCTGACAGCATTAAAGATAGTGCACTTTGAAAAGTTATTCTCTGAATTGTCTTCTCTTATTTAGATATTTTATCACTGTTACCCATGAAGGAGAGGGCTGGTAAGTTTAGTCTTTGTTCTGGCTCTATTAAAAGAAGTAATTCTTGGACATTTTTCTGTTGCCCTCTATTGGGAAACTGCATGTGATTAGCATTACTCCTGATTTCAGCAATGCCCAGACTATCAAAATATCACTCTCCCCGCTTTCTATAAAGCTGTAGCTTTCTACCCTTGTCTTAATGCTGTTGGCCATGTCTTTGTCTGTGTGTTTCTTAGAAGCAGGTGGTTTATTGGACAAGTGAAATTAGACCTAACGTTCAGTTCAGTTGTATTTCTGCCTGTCTGTAGCATGTTAACATTTTCACCACATCTAATGAGATCCAGAACTGGGGCAGTACTTCAGATAACATTGGAAACATCTGGATTAGTGCTGAAGGAAGGCAAAAGAGCTAGAAAGCCTGCCTTGGACTGGAATAGTGACTGGTGGCTGTCTGTGATACCTCAATTGTGGAGAGGCAGGACAAGGCAAGGAGAGATGCTTTGGTGGTCCATCCGCAATCTTGCTGTCATACTGACAATCCCCAGTTCATTCGGATGCCAGAGTAAACGTATGATGTACAGCATAAATATGAGATGCACAGAGATGTTTGATGGCAAGGAGCAAGGGAGCATAACTGTGCTTGGGAAGGCAGTGGGATTTGGACATGATGCACATGGCCAAAACGAGGGCTCAAGCTGGTTGGATTTTTTTTATTATCTTTTTATAAGCCAGAGCATGCCAATTCATCTATATTAAAACAATCCATGCAGATGTCTTGATTTCAGCGGAGTTTTTCTTATAAAATGACCAGGTGGCCTGCTTCCTTCATTTCCTGCCATCTTGTCAGCAAGGGGTCTCTGGGCTGTGTTTGCGGAGCCTAAGTTGAGACACAATGAAATGTGATACCTGCTAGCACTAAACAGAGCAATTTCTAGTTGCATGTAGTCTTTACAACCCTTGCCCAACTCAGGTATCTCCTGTGCTGGGTTTCTTTTAACCTTTAAAACGTTTGACCTAAATGAAGGGCAGGCCTAATAGAGTTTTATTGAATGCTACATCTCAGGTTTCCAGGCTGAGGAAATGTGAGTCCAGGGGCTTTCACCGCAGTGAATTTTTGTAAGGAAGACATAATCTACTTTTGATGGAATCCAGGATGAAGTAGCTTTCTACTAACATTGGAGGCTGGAGAAAAAGCACAGAAAAGAACCAGAAGTTGCAGGGTGGGAGTTTCTTCACCTGGTCCCAAAAAAGTGACAGTGATTTGCCGTTGCTGGTCTTTTAAGGTGGGTACGGTAACGGTGTGTCAAAGGATGTCTTAATTTTCTCAGCTTCCCTCTTTGACTCCCCATGGCCTGGAGCAGGTATCAGGAACTGGCAAACCTGTGCTCTGCTGCCACTGGTGGTGACTCCTTCTACCTAGGGGCAAGCAGAAGAAAAGAGCTTAATCTGGTGGGGCTGCTTTGGTGGCAACTGCTAGCAGGAGTGCTTCAGGCAGGGCACCAGACTTTCAGGGCTGGGATACCTCCTCACTAGGTGGACTCCGGAAGCCTGGGGCTTTCCTGACAGCAGCTGTGCACAAGGTTGGAAGGAGAGCACCATATGTTAGGAGGTGAAATGAAGTGCTTTAGCCTGGAAACACATGCAGAAAGGGAGCATCCATCAAAATAGTGTGAGAGGTGGGATGGTTTGCAAGCATGAAAAAACGCTGACAAAACCCAGCACAAATTGTTTGCAATTCATGGACACAAAGCCTTTCTGAATTTGTAGGGCTTGTTGTGGCAGCAGGACTGGCCCTCACCATGGATAAACCAGGCCTGCCCTGGTGTCTGGCACAGACTTCTCTCATGATGCTTAGACATGGATGCATGCCTTGACTGTTTTATCCAGGTATGGGCTATTACTGTTTAAGCCAGGGTTTGTATCAAGTCCAAGGAAAACTTCAGAGCTCTTTTCTAAATCAAAGCATGCAGTTATGTTTGTGACAGGCCTTGAAATCTGAAAATTTGTGGGTTTTTTCTCTTTCACTTTCCCGTAACTACACCAGAGGACAGGACAGCACAAAAAGCTGGATAACCTAATCATAAAATAATCTTTTTTTCCATCCAGGCTGTGAGTTTTACATCTGTAAGCACTAAGGGTTTCACCTGCCTGCCTCTGGTGTTGTGTGCAGTGTAAGTGGCTCTGCCTCAGCCCCCCTTGCCCTCTGTGAGACCCAGCGCTGTGACAAAGGGGGTGGTCAGAAATCTGCTTTAGGAGGGCAAGGTCTATACGTTAGGGGCCTCAGCAATGAAGGCAAATGAGCAAAGCTCCCAGACGCAGCTGTAAGCCCAGGCGCCGCCAGCCCAGCCAAGAAGTTGCTTGGAGAGATTCATAATCCTGCTTTGAGGGCAGCAGCATGCCCACAGGATGCTCTTCAGCCCCCTGTCCACACCTGGGCTCCTGCCTTGCACTGCACCATAGAGGCAGACCCAACATTAGCTGCTGAGCAAGGGGATGGTGGTGATTACTGAAAATGCCTGAGCTATCTAGGCAGCTTTTCCCTGTGCATCCTTCCTCTGATTGGCTGCCTAGGTGTATATTCAGACTCTGAGCTTGAAAACATGGAAAAAATTCTAAACACAATCCATGACATCAGAGGTGCTTGAGGGAGGTAGCGAAAATCAGGGTTGCCTTCATCACATCATGCTTGTTACAGCTGGTGTTGCATAAAATGGAGCCGAGGCTCAGTGAGGCTGTTCTGACTCTTCTGCCCCTCAGGGACTATGGGGGGAGAGGGGTCCCAGGCTTCCAAAGAGCAGCCACTGATGATTCTTCAACAGCTCCTTACATTTGGGCAGGATCTCTCTTGTAGTCACTTTTTACATGCAGTCTTCACTCTTTTTTTGCCTTGCTAATGCTTGTTTTTCTGTACCATTACAGATGTCTTATTTGGGGCATCATAGGCTCTGCAGCAGCCAGTTTGCTTTGTCTGCTGAGGAGCTGGGGTGGGGTTGTGCACCTCTTTTAGCACAAACTATAGTTGTCATACCATTGTCAGGACAAATCTTAATTCTTGGAGGGGCCATGCAAAGTCCAAATTTTGCTGTAGAAGTCCACTGGTTGAGCAGGACTTCTGCTCTGCTTCTCCGTGTGTGCCAGCTCTTGAAAGTGTTTATTAAGTAAAGCTGCTCTGGATGGTAAATCTTGGTTAAGGGGAGCTTCAAAAGTTAAAAGGCTTATGGTCACTGTCCTCTACCTTGCCAAGATACCTGAAATATTTTCTAAGTCTCCATGAAAAGATGCATCAATCGTATCTATGTATCTACATGCCACTGTTTACCTTAATGATTTCCTAATCATTTTCCATTCTGCCACATGTGATCATGGTCTGAAGGGAAACGTTACAGAGGGAAAGGAGTGGGGAACACTGGGGAGGGAGACTCTGTATTGCAGGAGGTGCTTAGAGTTCCTTTTAGACGTTTCAGATGTGAAGGGACCCACATCATCTATTGGGCCTGATCCACAGGTCACAGCGGACATAGAATTGGGCTGGTGTGGAGGTTTCTAGTCAAAGGAAGGAATTTCTTCATTAATCAGGTACAACCATACAGCTCAGTTCCACAGCCTTTTGACGTGAGTGGTAGAGTAGGAGAAGATGTGTGCAGTGATGGTGAATGGAAGGAGCTGTGTGTATTCCTGCTGTTTTCAGGCCAGCGCTATCCTGGTCTTTTATCTGTCCTTGTCCCTCTTACTTTTAAAGAAAACAAACCTAAAACCAAACCAAACAAGGAGCCAGTGCATTCATTGTTCCCTTGTCCGCATGATAGAGCAGAGAGAGGGATAAAAAAATATATCTTGAAAATAAGGAAACAAGGTTTGCCTTTGGGTAGAAGTAGGCTTTAGTCATGCTGCTTGTGTTCTGTTAAATAAAGGTCATGAAAAGGTTTGCAGGGAAGTCTTCTGTTTTTTTCTCTTCACAAGCAAAATTCCAGCTGGCAGTGCTGCAATCCAAGGCACGACTGCAACCTGTCTTTGTGGAAACATCCCATCCCTTATGCACAGTGCCAGGCTTGCTGGGGTTTCAGACCTCACCATGAACAGCAGGTTTTCCTGAAACCCATGTAGATCAGAGCTCTATTAATACACAGAAGAGGAATGAGCCACCAAGGAGCTTTGCTCCTTTTCCCCAGAGTCTGTGTGTACCATAAATGGGATGGGCCTCCCTGAGGCTCGGGGAAACCACACTCTTGAAACACGTAGTAAAGGGTTAGTAATTGTTTCAAACAGCCGACTAAAAATGCTTTTTATTACAAGGCTTGAGTTCTCTTTCAAATGTGAAGCTGTTTGTTCATCTTGGCAGTGAAGGCTGCTTTTACATCTCCCTGGGGACAGTGGTAAAACTTTCAGCAGCCCAGGCACAGAAACGAGCTTTTTACGGAACTGGAAGTGAGAAACCAAAAGTTGTTCTGCAGATTTCCGAGTCCCCCACAGATCACTTTCAGGCTTTGCTGGTTAAACCCTCTGAAAAACTTTTTTTAAGAAAGAAGAGGGAGAGAGGTGAAGATAATGTTGGGTGTGGGTGGGACCAAACTGGGTGGATGCCTACGTGCAGGTGACCTGCACTCAGCTGTTAGGTGGTGGGATACAAGAGCAAGACGACAGCACCTTTCACACAGTTGCACTGAAAGATGGACAGGAGCTGGGTTTATTCATATTTCCACTATGGGCAGGAGAGCAGAAATCCCTGCTAATCCTGTCTCGAAGGTGACAGAAATGCCAGTGCCTGCTGCAGCTGCTGAGGAGGAGCAGGGAGGGCTTAGGGAGACAGGGATGTGATGGGTTTCCCTGGCAGGGCTGCACTCTGGTGTGCCCTGCGTGGGAGCCAGGTCTGGGCATGTATTCCCTGCAGCTCTGGGAGGTGTGTGGGAAGGAAGGGGATGAGGTAGGAAGTGTCAAAATTGCCAGGTGAAATTATTTTCTCTCTGGTATAGAAAGGACCTCCTGCCTCTAGGACACATCAATTTGCTTTTGTCTGTCTGGCCTCCTCTCTTAATTCTCTTTTTGTGGTTTCTTTTCTTTCCCTGCATTTTTCCACCTGTGTGTTTCTCCAGTGCATCTATTTTGTATCCTCCCTCCTCCTGGTATTTTCCTTAGGCGGCTCTGATTATTCAGCAGTTTAGCTGAATGCAGTTCCCTCTCCAGAGAGGAAGAAATACTGCGCCAGAGCAGCGCTTGCTGCCACTGCCACGGACACAGGTCAAGCAGAGGACGGGCTCCTTTGCCTGCTAATGCTGAGCAGCAGGATAGTGGAAAGGGCACAGTGGGAAGGCAGTGATAGGAGTGGACCCTGCATAGGGAACAGGGATCCCCTCCACAAAAAACACCAGGGTGGGCCTCGTGCAAGTGTTGAATTTCACAGCAATGTAACAATAGTCACAAGAGAAAACTTGGTTACCAAACAAAAGAATCCTGTCAGGACATTTCTTCTGCTCCTACCCCTCGACTGTGGCCTGGAGGAGGCAGTAGGAAGTTTTGGGGGAATTCAGGAAGCGTTTGCAGAGCTGGTACTCATGACTGGCCCTTCATGTCCCACCTTTGGCTGTGCCATGGGAATGAGTTATGTTTGTACAGCCCTCAGGCAGGCATGTCAGCATCAGGTGTTGATCAGCAGACAGTGCAGGCATCATCCCTGTTGTGGCCATTGCTTGATTTCAGTGTATGGCACACCATGGGCTTCTCCTACATGCATGCTGGTGCTAGAAGCCTGTATACCCTGGCTGCCCTGCCGCATGATGGCCTCTGCTTGAGCATCTCAGGCAAGAGGCTGGGGGCTCCCAGGTCCCGTTGATGTCCTCTGGCTGTGTGTCAGGGGAGAAAAGCTTCGGCGTAGCCAGGCACTCACCTACTCTATAGTCTATGGAGTGGGGAAGGCAAACTTGACAGAGTAATGCACTTGCAAGAGATGCTTGTGCTCCTGAAACTGACATTAAGAAGGATGGGACATCAAGCAGCAGGCTTTTGTAGTTCAGGCAGTTTCTGTGGCAAAACTCAGGAGGTTGCTGTGGTTGTTGTTGGCTTTTGATAAGAGTGTTGGAGTTGGCCACCTCTCAGTGTGAAGCAGGAGCAGAAAGATGGTTCCTGCAGGCATTACACTGCATTGTGTCTTGGCAATCATCAGCTTTGTGGTGATAAGTCCAAGATGTTTGTCCTCGAGTGGCAGTCTTAACATAACACCTCCAGGTGCTGGAAATTAATTTTCTCTGTCCATCCCCCTGGAGTTAATAAAAGTCTTGAGGTTTCCATATGCCAACACAACAGCAGCAATGAATCCCTTCAGGATCACTGTGCATTAAAGTTGGATGCCTTCCCTGACAGATCCTGATGGCTTTCTCCTCTTGCTTTGCAGATCACAGGCGTTATCCTTCTTGCAGTCGGCGTCTGGGGCAAGCTCACCCTTGGCACATACATCTCTCTCATTGCTGAGAACTCCACCAATGCCCCCTACGTGCTCATCGGAACGGGTACCACAATCATTGTCTTTGGGCTTTTTGGCTGCTTTGCTACTTGTCGTGGCAGCCCATGGATGCTGAAACTGGTAAGCCTGCCAAAGTGCCTTAAGCGAGAGGGGAAGAGTGTTTGTTGATGTACTGGGATTCCCCTAACCCCCCCTGCCAAGTTTTGCCAGATGTTAACGTGGCTTTTTAGGCACATAAACTAGATATTATCAAGCTTAATGTTCAACACGTGTGTCTTTTGGACAAAAAAGGGGAAAAAAATCTTTGCCAAAACCAGTTGTTGATTGAGTATGAATGAATTTTGCTACCACACAGTGTACAGGTCCATGTGTGGCTGGGAGCTGTGTGAAATGCTGCTGCTGAATTACTCTGTGAGTAATTCTGCAATTGTTCTGTTTTCATGTGAGCCAGATATGTAAGTATATTTGCAATCTTAAAAATGTCCAAGTATCATAAATGTGAAATTCAATTCAAGTATATTTTAAAGGAGTAATTTTAATACTTTGTTGTGAAATATATGGAAAAAATAGTCAGTACCTTCTAAATGCACATCACCCTTTCTTTTTCTCCTGACATTCACTAGAACAAAACAAATCAACCCCAGAAAACAAAGCTCTGAATGGTATGTTTGTCCTCATCTCAAAAGCAGCATGAGCTCGAGATATACTAAGCAGCTGTCTCTCAGCCCAGTTTAACTTCTTTTCCTGTATCTTTCTCTGTTCTGAGTTTTTCAGGCTACCTTAAAATGCAATGTAACGGTAGCTTAAGCAAACCTATGTCATAAAGTGTTTTTCTAGGAATATTCAGGAGAAAAATCCTACATGTGTGAAGATTTGAAGGGTGGAAATAGTACTTGTGGTGCCCTGAGATAGTGGAAAGGGGCTTGACAATACAATGCATCTCCTGCTCCAATAAGCCGGGGCTGATTTTCTAAGGAGATGGGATGATTCGCCTCCAGTTTGAACTGGATTTTTTAAAAAGGACGTCTTAAAGACAGTTAATTTCCTCAGTTGATGACACAGTAGGGGAGAGGTAGTAGGTGCAGATTGGTCAGCAGGTATGTGCTGGTGGCCAGTTGGCATGCACCTCATGCTGTCATAGGTGCACCACTGCTGTCTCTTGCTGGTCACGTAGAGCCTTGTCGGAGTTACTGCAGTCCAGATGGGAGAGGGATAAAGGGGAAAGAAGATCTAAATCCATAGGAATACAGGCTCTGCTAGTTGTTCCGTAAGCCAGGTAACTTTCTTAAAGGTATGCCACTTACAGTGGCATGTGCTGTTCCAAGCACATGGTTTTATTTTCATTTTTCATGTAAGAAATATTAGAAATTTTCTTTCTCTCCTGAACAGAATAGAGGCAGTGATTTGACAGCTGCATTAAGTGTAGGCAATGATTTTTCTACTTCTGCCTTTACTCTGTCCATTAAAAATAAATTTCCCTCTTTCCACTAAATCCTGTTAGGACTTAATTTAATTTAAAATATTTCCTTTTTTAATTAACTTTTATTTAGCACATGGAGGAAAAAGGTAATTTTCCCTTGAGAAGATTAAGCCTCAACTTCAAATTTTACCATCCCACTTCACTTTGTGTTTTTTCTTTATCTTCTTTGTTTATGCTTTAAAGTATGCCTAGAGCAAAAAATTAAATTTTATGTGATAACTAAGCAGTACCTCAGACAAAAGCCTGTCACGTTCTAACTTCTCTTGCCTCCTTCCTTTTCAGTATGCCATGTTCTTGTCCCTGGTGTTCCTGGCTGAGCTAGTGGCTGGCATTTCAGGGTTTGTGTTTCGCCATGAGGTAGGTGGGAATGTGCCGAGTTTGCATATGACAGTGCCTCCCTGGACAAGGGCTGCTGAGAAGTTCTCTGGAGCATGGAGAATGTGTGGGTCGCTGAGCTCGGCAGCTCCACGTGCATCTCCAGGGATGTGACTGATGTGCCACAATACCATGTGCAGCTCTTAAAAACCGATGTGATTTCCAATGAAGGGATTTAGTCAAAGCTCTTGGCCTCAGCTGCTTGATAATTTACTCTGGAGCTCTCGAGTTTTGTGTGTCCATCGTGTAAGATCTTTACTCTTTTACATATGCTGTGGGCTGCAAAATAGATTAAATATTTAAACACAGTTTTTTCAGCGGGGCAAGTACTTGTTTATATAAGGCAGAGAGCACTTCTGCACCAGACCAGACTTGATGTTTTGTAAATCTTTTTCATTTTTTTGCGGGGGAGGGAGTGGGATGGGATTTTGTTTCTATCCTGAGAATAAGGAGAGATTAGAAATGAAGTGAGGTAGGAAACTGGGACAGTTTATAAAAGCATGATGGTCCAGATATGTAGTAGCACTTCTGCTTTATCTACTGTTATCAGGTCTATCTCTGGCTGTAAGCCCATGGTCATACATGCCATTAGTGCTGAACCAGGACAACCTTAGAAGCCCTCCTTGTCTCTTCTTTTTCCATGAACTGATTTTCTAGTCTCCACTACTGACATGAGATTTTCTTTGCTGTAGGATTTTTTGGTATCTACCCTTGCAAGTGCTGCATAGTTTTTAATTTGATCCTGAAATACCTGTCTGTCTGCTGAGGATGGCCATTTCATCTGACCTAACCTGCAGCAGCCTTGTTGTCAGGTTGCTGCTCCCTTTTGGGAGGCGTAGTCTCTTGTGAAGGTCACAGCCATGTGGGTTGCCTAAATCATCTGCTATCCAGTCCCTTTACCACCAATTCAAAGTGGGGCTTTTGTAGTGATGTGCCTGACGCTTCTCCAGCTGAGAGACCTCTGGTTCTTTACCCGAACACCTTTGGTGCTGGGGGTGAGGGCTGCCACCTGGTCAAGGGATTCACCTTTTCTTTTAAAGTCACTGGCTTCTGTCACAAAGGAGTCTACACAGGTTTTGGCTCCCAGCAGGCACCCATGAGCACACAGCCTCCTTCAGACTTAGTGCTGGAACAAAGTGTTTGGGGGAAAAGCATCGAAGGGTATCTTTCTTATAGCTTAAGTAACTTTTTGGTTTTTAAAATGAAGCAGTTTGCTGGGGTAGTTTTCTTTCCATGTCCAATAGACTCCACTTGAAAAGTGGCATGAGTGACTTCAACAATGAAGAGAGAACTCTGCCAGCTCTGAAAACCCATTTAAAAATGAGTGGTAAGGGCTAGCTTGGGCGCCTTCTTAGGTTTGGAAATGCATTTGTTGCTTGTAGAAACTGCTTCAGTTGTTACACTTTTTGTTGCTCACACAGGCTGTTTATTTCCTCGCCCCCACAGATCAAGGATACTTTCCTTAGGACATATACTGAAGCAATCCAGAATTACAACAAGAATGATGAGCGGAGCCATGCAGTGGATAACGTACAGGAAAGTGTAAGTCTGAAATTGGATGTTAAAAATTAATAAATAAAGAGATACAAAGCGTATGTTCAGATTTGATCACATAACATGAAATGTGGATAGCTCAATCTACAAGCTGTATATTGCAAGCAAAATTAGAGGCTGGCTAAGCTGATCTAAAGAAAAAGTATTTCAACTGATGTCCTTGTCCAAGTTGCCTAAGTTTTAATGAATAAACTGCCTGATAAAGACAGGGTGTGTCCCACTTCCTTGTTGTTGGTACCAGATCTTGAATAGGGTTTAGGAGCCAGTTTTATCCCTTAAGAACAAGGGATTATGAAATGTTGTAAAATTGAGCTGGATGAGACAGGATTTTATAATATAGCATCCTGTATCACTGATGAACTTGCAGCCATTCTCTCACAAGGACAATGAGAGGCTGGCAAAGGAGACCTAGTCAGTTAAGGGAAGAAATGGAGTGTATTTTCTCCAGAGGAAAAAGGGGTGGACAAATGTGCTGCTGAGGTCAGCTGTTATCTGGCTGGAGGGATGGATTAGGTGCTCGGTAGAAGAGCCTCCCTGACACACAGATGCAATTACAGGGCAATGGAAGGTTGCCTTGCCTTCCACCAAGGCACAGGGCATGAGCAAATGCCACAGCAAAACCAAACTAGTAGGAGATGCTAACCACAAGGGACCAGGTCCACCAACTGCAACAGAGTGACAGAATTCACATTTAAATTCCTACTATGCAAGAACATATCCCTTGAGCTCACAGTACATTTTATGAGCCAATTTGCTTTTCCTGTGATTGTAGCTTGCTGGATGGCTGAAATTTAAATGTAATTATATTCATGACTACTAGGTCTTCTTTAGAAATTACACTATTATATTGGTGACCCTTCAATGTGTTTGAAACTGTGCCTCTAAGCTGGCTTCTCCAGGTTAGCAGATGACTGCACTGCTCTAAACTGAGTATATTCTGCCATAAGATTGTCTGTTTGCCTAACGTTAACCTGTATTTGGAACTTCTGATTCCTTGGAGTTGGCAAAGCTAAATAGTTTTGAGTAACTGTTCCATATTTCTTTGGTAGTAAAACGTTCATTTCATTTGTAGCTCTGTTTTTACAGGAACTCTATTTATAAGCCCTTTTCATGCAGAATATTCAACACATACTCCATATCTTAGAGTGCCTGTCTTCTAGTTTAGCATCTAGAGCAGAAGATCCTTCCCAACTTATGTTTTTTCAGCTGATTTCATAGACACACTCTATGAACATATGGTGTCCTTCTATTCATGGCTTAGTGAACTTTCCTAGAAATTATTTTGGTGAGTTAGAGAGCCTTGCTTCACCTTAGCAATTTGTACTCGTTTGACCTTCTATGTGCTACATGTAATTCTATGGGTGTTTTAAGGCCATTTTTTTGACTGCATTGTGAGGCTTTGTCTGGAATTTCTATAATCATCTTTACTCGAATAAATAAATAAGCAAAGGAAACCAACAAATGAAAAAATACCTTCAAAAAAAGCACCAAACCAGACCTTCAACTAAAAAAAAGATTACTTTATGGCTGGGCCTTTGTCAAATGGCACAAATAGTAGCTCTGCTCATAAAATACTTTTTTTTGTAGTCCCTCTGCTCCCATCTTCTGTAAGTGACATTCTTGATATTTTTTTGATAAATGGGTTGGAGGGTGGTATCTGCTTTTCAAAACTGGAGGTAACCTGTCTCCATTTTTATTACGAGCTTAAGTGGGCATTGATGATTCTGTACTAATTTTAATTCTAGTTTGTTTGTTGTAAATCTCTTATTCCTCATAGCTGAGCTGCTGCGGCATTCAGAGCTACACCAACTGGAGCACCAGCCCTTACTTCTTCAAACACGGCATCCCTACAAGCTGTTGCATGAACTCCAGTGACTGTAATACTCAGGATCTGCGCAACATGACTGTGGCTGCCACTAAAGTAAACCAGAAGGTACCAGTAATGTTGTGTCAGAGACAGTTGTTACGAAAACATCCAGTACACTGGTGGAGCATATGGCTGCTTACGATTTTGTTTTATTTGAAATGGTTGGTTGTTAACCATTGGGCTGGAGTGATGGTAAGGATGGGCTTTGCCCCACACTTGCTTTCAAATTCTTTAATCTAGCCTTTCTCAAATGACCAGATGCAGTGATGTTTTGGATGAGAAGAGGATTTCTTTTACTTCCTCACAGCAGAGGCTGAGGTACAGCACTATACACAGAGGCAGTGTTTGCCAGCTACAGGATGGTGGGCGGCACATGTGCTTGATGCCCTTGAGGGTTAGGTCAGTCGGCGCTTCCCTGTTTTTCTGCTTAATTCTGTTGAAAGCAATGGGTTTTTGTTGAGGACGAAGGTGCAGGGAAGGACAGGTTTTACTCTTGCTTATGTTCAAACAGTGATTTCAGTGATGGAGCCTAACTGTCATCTGCCAAACAAAGAAAACATGGGTGATGGACAATAAGCATTGTGTTTGGCTGGTACATTTACAGTGACTCTTAAGAAGATCTATATGTGCTGCTGCAAGCGTAGTGCAGCCAAAGTGACCCCTCCCTGGGGCCACCTGAAGAAACAGGTTTGGAAAACAGAATAGGGTTGGAAAACCAGGTTGGAAAAAAAGGAAGAAAATGAATAATTGAAGAATAAAACAACAGAAAACTATGAAGAAAGAGAGGAATAAAGAGAAAATAATGCAGTGTATGTAACACTTTCTGCACTGCAGAAATATAACTTGAGTTACTGCTTTAAATGCCAGAGCATCATCAGTTCTTTCTCACATGAGATTTGCAAGTGAGGCAATAGACAGTTTGTTATTAAAAGGAATATTGTGGCCCAATCATAAGTTGCAGAACAGCTTAGTCAGACTTAAGGATTATTCTCTTCTCTGGTTTTGTTTTCAGAGTTGAATTTAAAAAATATATATAAAAGTCCTGAGTAGATAACGGGAAATATAGAAATGCCTTTCTGTCTTCTGTTTCTGTCTTTTTCACCTCAGTCACTTGTGAATCAGGAGGTTGGAGTGGTGGCTGAGCACAGCCTGAAACATTTTTCTTTGAAAACTGGTCAAGTGGACATTTTCTAGCATGTATTTAAAAAAAGATACTAGAGGATTATTTTCCACTAAGCCTTTCTTTTCTGTAGCAGTTTAGTGAGAGCCACTTGTTGCAGACATATGTGGAACATTAGTGACATCCATCTGTTACGAAACTCACAGTCGCCATCAGCAAAGTAAATCTTCCTGGGTTGCATGAGTGTGAAGGATGAGCCATTCTGTTCAGTTGCACTTTGTGAACTTGTACAAAATCTTTCTGTTTTTATAGAAGTGGAAAGAAAGTGAGAGGCAGGACGGGGTGGATCTAGAGCAAGGGTGTCAAACTCACAGCTTCCGCTATTCTCCTGCTCCTGCAGCGTAACGCACGTCACACGCTGCACACGTGACCAGCACTGGCAGGAGCGTAGGGGCAAGGAGCTCGGTGCTGCTGCTGTGTAGAAACAAGATGCCAGGCCAGAAAAAACAAGGTGGAGGACTGGATTCAGCCTGCAGGCTGTCAGTTTGATGCCCTGGATCTAGAGTATGTATAGTGCAGCCAGCGTGCCTCCTGGGCAGTCCATCCGGAGCCTCTGTTTCTACTCATCTTCCTAGCAGGAAGGTTTCTAGTGTGACTGGTACTCTGTCAGCAGGTCTCACCTTTTCAGTTCAGAATGGTTATGCACTCTCAACCTTTCCTGGCTGCATGGCTGAGGAGGTGCCATTTGCATTCCCAGCTGTGATCTGGTGTTTCCCGAAAGTGCAAGACTTGCTCTGCATGCACGCAGAAATCACTGTCCACTTGTGAGATCCTTGGCAAAAGATGCTTGCAAAATTGTGGGAAGCAGCTGAGGGATGAATGGGCTTATGCTAGTGATAGAATCGTGGAATCATAGAATGGTTTGGGTTGGAACGGACCTTAAAGATCATCCAGTTCCAACCCCCCTGCCATGGGCAGGGACACCTCCCACTGGATCAGGTTACTCAAAGCCTCATCCAACCTGGCCTTGAACATCTCCAGGGAGGGGATATCCATGACTTCTCTGGGCAATCTGCCAGTGCCTCATCACCCTCACAGTACAAAATTTCTTCCTAATATGTCATCTGAATTTCCCTCGTTCAGCTTAAACCCATTACCCCTTGTCCTATCAGTGCACTCCCTGAAGAAGAGTTCCTCCTTGTCTTTCCTGTAGACCGTTTTTATGTACTGAAAGGTTGCTATAAGGTCTCCTTGTGCTTGCTTCTAAGCATTTCTGCTGCAATTGTACAGCTTGCCTGACAGAAGAGGGATGTTAATTCCTTAGAAGGTGGTTGACTTAATTACTTGATTTAATTATCTAGGGGAAGTTTGAATGTCCTGCAACACGTGAAAAATTGTGCCCCATTTTCTCAGCCATTTGTAATCAAAGGTTGTAAAGATTTTTGTTTAGCAGTTTATGAGATCTCAGAGTTGTTCCAAAGGTTTGATCAAGATAGGAAGTTTCTGAAAAGGGCATGAGAATAAAAAGCAAACAGGAGGAAATATCGTGTAGCCCTATGCTTTCACTTCAGACAGGAGGCAAATATCATTGCCCCTCGCCCAAGCCTCTTGCTCATCTTGGAAGTAGGCACTTGGCTCTGCGTGTGTGTGTTGGAGAAAAAAGAAAATATACATTGTCTGTGTTGTGGAAAAGCCTTGTTACCGTTTCTCTGGATAGTATATTTGGAACACCTCTTTTCAATGGATCTTGCAAAACTATCAGTAAGAAAAGTTCTAGATGAGCTAATTGAATTGCTAGCAGTTTATGAGGACTAATGATGAATTATCTGAAGAAGATTAATCTAATGCTGTAATTGCAGGACTGAAAGACAACATTCCTGGATTTTCTTTGTCAACTCTGCCACTGACTTGCTTAGTGACCTTGGGTAAATTATTTAGCCTCTCTGTCTGTTTCTTCATCTCAGATGGGGCTAATACCTACCTTGAAGAGCTGTCATTAGGATGAGCTAATTAATGTTCATATAGTGCTTTTAACCTTCAGAGCTCGTTAGCAACAACCTCAAGAACTACTTCTCTCTACAGTCTTAATAAAGGAACATATGCGTGGAGCCAAGAATGAGCGAATGCTTGCTAAATTGTCGCTTCTGTCCTCCGAGTCAGCCCCTAGAAGTGCACACGTGGTGCTTCACTTACTTCTGTACTATATATGCAAGTCTTTAGTGCTTCTTGCACTCCCACTCCGTGGACAGCGACGACTGAGCAGTTAGGCTGTATTTATGCAGTATACTTGAGGGAACAGATTATTGTGATTTGGGAAAACAATCTTCAGTTGAGACCAATCAAAACTCTCGCACTTGCACGTTTTTTAACGAGATCTTCTGTTTCCCTTAAATTACCATTGCTGTCAGATGTTGCATCTCTCGAATGCTGTTGAACAGAACAGATTTCAGAAGAACTGGGAGCCATGTCAGACAGAATGAACGCACTGCTTAGAGACATCTAATCTCGTTTCATAACATGTAATACACACACAACTATGGCTGCTTGACGTGTTAAATTAACAAGATTGAAGTGTACATACTGTACACTGTTATAAGATGTAATTAAGAGCAAATATGTATAAACATTTCAGAAATTAACTACAGCTATGTTGGTCCGCAGCTACTAATAGGTTTACTGCATCATTTGTCTCAGGATTAAATAAAATGTCTTCTGATATTATAAAAGAAAGAGGTTAAAGAAATGTTACAATTTAGTTCATGAAGTGATGGAGCTGTGGATGGAAGTGAAATGTGGAGACACTTCTCTTTTACGGAATGGGAGTCCAAACTGGGAAGGGAACTCACTGATATTTCCGTGTTTTCCAACTTCTGATAAAATAGATAAAGTTGTAACATTAAATAAAATGCCTTGGGACTGGTCTTAAGCTGAGAGTGGTGTTGGTCATTTGAGGAAGTGGGGCAGAAGGGGCTGAGAGGTGGCTTTGGTCTGTGTGGGCAAATGGGATAGTGATGAAAGAAAAAACAGATGTCATCTTTCTTTTCTTCAAATTTTGCATTACTTGTTTAGATTTATTTAAACACCACAAATTAGGAAAGGTAATTTCAAAGGCTTTTTTGAGGGGCAGAGCAATTTAGGGGAGAAACTTGGTGAAAATTATCATACTGAGGGGGCATCTCATAAAGGCGTATCCAAAAGAAGGGCAGAAATGTCTATGAATCTTCTGTCCCCAGTGTCAACTGTGAACTGGGGCACGAGGAACCAAGTCAACTGAAGGAGTCGAAGTCTGAGCTAGAGACGGAAATTGGGTTTGGGGAACAGGAGAATGAATTCTACATCCAAAAGAAAATGAACCAAGAAACTTTATACAAAACCCTTGATAACTTTGTTATTATGGTTTTAATATCGTTTATACTATTCAGTACCTTGCCTGGTGTCCTTTGACAGGCAGGGGCAAACAGAGTGCCTTACTGGACACCTGCAGCATGTTTGCATTAAATATCTGAAGTATTAGAAGATCAGCATAATATTCCTTTACGACACCTATATTGTATTATAACATTACCTTATATTTTTACTGGTTTGGTTTCAGGTCAAAACTATATTACTGTTTTTTAAAACAATGCAAACTGGCTTTCTTTAAAGTCAATTTGAATGAAAATGAGTGCAACATCACATTTGGGTTTTAGAAGTACTGAAGTACATTTGTTTCTGAAAAATTTGTTTTGCCACCACTTTCCATCATTCACTCAGAATTTCTATTAAATTGAAAGAAAACATTGTTGGAAATGACAGCAAAAATTTTATCTAGCCCAAGTCCATTTTAAAAAAGACATTTGAATATAAGCATTCATGGCAGGGAAGGCCAATACAATGAATGATTATATTTGTTTTCCAGGGCTGTTATGACTTGGTGACCAGTTTTATGGAGACAAATATGGGAATCATAGCTGGAGTGGCTTTTGGGATTGCATTCTCACAGGTAAGTGCGAAAACGCATCCATTGCTCCCCCCTTTTCCCCCTCTCTCTTTTTCTTTACCTAGACTTCAAGGAAGGAAGGATTATGGAAAGGGACTGAACTCAGCATGCTCATTAGTCCTGAGGTCATCTGTTCATTGATTTTCTTTTTTTTTAACTTAAATGAAGTTTCTCCTTGGGAATATCAGTTACGGTTGAGCTAATGACTAGCTCAAGGAAAACAACTTGCCCCTCCACTGGGTCAAATAGAGGTTAACCCAATAAAACATTGGCTTAAATGGAGCATAAACAGCTAAGAAGACAAATAGCTTATCTGTTGTTTGGATAGGCTTCTATCTTCTAAGCATTCTTATTTTTTTTTAAGGGGTCTAGAATTCAAATAAGAGTATGTCTGCAGGCCTCTCTTTCCTGGTGCTGGAGCCTGGAAGGGTCACCTAGTTTTGGTGACCCATTTTATTTATTTATTTTTCCTTTCAACACCGAATACTGAGCAGAGATCTGCCCAAATCAGATTATTAAACCAGCTCCTTGCCTGCACCAAAAGGAGTTTCGTATGGGAGGGACAAGAAGAGAGCTAAGAAGGTGTTTGCTTCTCCCTGATATTCAAACTGCCTTTCCATAGACAGGCACTGGGAAAATTAAAGGTCTGGTCAGAATCTTCTGAACAAGAAAGGGCAGGAAAACACCTGCATCTTTCAACAAGATGCTCCTTTATACTAGTCACTTAATGTATGATGGCAAGTAGTTTCCCAGGAAGATGCAAAAACGAGAGAAAGGGCAGGCAATGCAACAGCGCTTGCAGAATGGCTCAGCAAAATGCACAGGAATGTGTGTGATGCCCGAACCACCTCTACCCAAGAGCCAATCTGCCTTCTCTCTGCAGAGAGTATATAGAACAACTGCAAATGTTGTATTCAAAAACTAAGTAAATTTAATTTGCTTCATTCACACAATATTAAAACTCTGGTCCTGAGGCAACACTGAAAATATTAATATATCTGTTGGATGACCTTATTTATCCAGTGGCTGGAAAAAATGAGGTCCTCAAAAAAATTATTTAACTTCTTAAAACTCATTAATTCAGTTAGCAGGCTGTGCATTTATACTGCGCCTCACTGGAAACCAATGCTGTTGCCAGTGATGGACAAGTGAATAAAGGGGAGGGCTGTGGTTGCCCTCTTGCCCCTGCTGCCCCATGTGGTCAGCTCATGTTTGACTGCACAATGTTTTAGTTACATCTTTCTGAGGTTTAATTTGCTTAGCAGTTACAATGACCTCCAGGTTCTTCAGAGTAACTGTCTCCAAGCTGTGTGGAAAACAGCCACCACATCCTCTTGATTAACGTACACACAACCCAAGGGAGCCCTGAAACTGTATGGGCTCAGACCAGCTGACTGCCTTGACTTGGGCATATCTGGAAACCTGGTGCCTTCTAGAGAGGGTGTTAGATGCGAGAAGCCCATAATCTGTCCTGTCAGTCTGTTTCAAGGGGGACATAAATGTTGGTTCATCATACTACCAGCCACCCAAAGCATGTGTGTGGGTGTCAGGTCTTCAGGATCCAGAAGTGATGAAACCACTGGTCTGGAGCTGTTGGTGCATGGAGAAAGGGAGAGTTCTGTTTTGTTGGTTTGTTGGGTTTTTTTAATAGGCTATTCTTGTTCTTGTTGAATGGTCACAGTTGTCTTGATATTCTTCTCCAACCTTGATTGTGACTTGATTACTGCTATAGGACTCTGAGGTCTTATTTGAATTTGTTTTCTAGACAGCCAGAAGGCAATAAAGCATCTTTTAAAATGCTTCATGTAAAACTATCCCAAAGGAAAATGGGAATTTTACAATTCATATCGTGCTGGGGCAAATGCCTCATTCAGGACCGATGCTACCGGAAAGCCTTTAATCGGTGTATTGGATATGTGATAGGCAAAGCATTATCTTTTCTTGCCTGCAAGTTGCTTGCAGCTGGGAGGGAGACTGTAGGAAGAGTGCAGCTGGAATTGTGAGTATTCTGGCACATGCCTGGATGTTTACTCTAGGTCATCAGTTGTTTGTGAGCTCAACACAGGAAGGCGAGCGGGCAGTGCGTGCATGGTGTGGTCCCTGCAACTGGAGCCTCATTGGCACAAGGCAAGATTAGCATGACAGGCTGCGGGCAGCACGGGTGGGAAGGCACTTTGCCGCTGCAGCTCTGAGTGAGAACCAAAGTATGTTTTGATGTGGCATTGGCAGTTCGCGCTGCTTGATGGCAGTGTGCGCCCTGCTGCCAGCTGGGGATGTCGCTTCCCTGCATAAGGACAAAGCTCTGGCACTCCAAGCACATATCCAGCTGCTTGGGGTGTTTGCGAATACGTAAAAAGGAGAAGAGAGGGGAGGCAGGGGAGAAAAATGCAGCTCTCCCGGGGTGTGAGGAATACGAAGGCAGCCAGTAATCATTTACTGCCTAATCTGTTTTGCTGGACCCAATTATGAAGACGGTGTTTACAAATTGATTTCAGGTTAACCATAGCTGGCAGTAATGCCAGGCACTGCTCCAGCTGGAGGCGAGGTTTTGCTGTTCCTACTGAGAATAGTTTTAATCTAAATAAAAGACAAATTAGATCATGTTGCTCTTCTACAGTAAAGCATGCTCCAGGGCCTTTCCTTCATATGATTTGTTAGGTGTTTACTAGCATGGGGAATGTGCTGAGTCCCAGAAATAGGGAAGGTTGATGTGATGGCATTGCATATCTTACAGGCCTGGCACAGACCTCCCAATCAGAGGCAGAGATTTAAAAAAACCTGCTGTGTTGCTGACATTGTCTGCACTTTGAGAAGCAGGCACTGCTCCTCAAGTTTGAAAAACAGAATTTGATTGGTTTTGGAATCAGATGCCAATGCTGACTTCCAGCTGGAATAATTGCAGTTTAGCAGGTGCTCTTCAGAGCAGCAAAATGATCGCTGTGTTGTGCCCACCAGAGAATAAAATTATGCAAGGAGTGCAGATGATGAAGAGTTTTGCTTAGATAAAACTACACTGCAGGCATTGGCTTAAGGGGTGCAAGAGGCAGGATTTGGAGGAGTTTATAGGCTGTGGTTGCAGTAGAGTCCCTGAAGAGGGAAGTCTCAGTGCAGTGTTAAGGCCAGATTATTCCCTGTGTACTGAAGGACTGGAAGTCAGGTGCTCTCTGTGTGCTCAAAACCAGTTGTTGAACATGCACCGTTTCTGTCATTTGAAAATTTCCCATGCTGCTGTAGTCCCTTTCTACAGTGCAACATCGATCTGCCCTCTTTGCTGTTAATGTGAGTAGCTCTGCCTGACTGTGAAAGCAGTTCTGGTGCAGATGTGATCTACCTGACCCACTGCAACTCCTGTCTGAATTATAGTGAGGCTGAGTCCATATTGGGATCTATACTGGGATCCAATATTTGTTTTGAAATCTAATGAAAGATTGGGTTGCTTCTAAAGACCAGTCACTGTGGACTCAGCGTGGAGATAGGACCTGTGCCAGAGGCATACCACGGCACGGGAGGCTGGCTTAGGTAAGTGACATGTGACATAGAATATGTGCTGTCTTCTAAAACAGAGCCAGGAGACCTGAATTCTTGAAGCTCTACATATTGAGAATATGGCAGTGTAAATCATTAAACAGTTATATAAAAAAACAGTTGTAGCTTACTTGGTCCACTGATGAATTCTAAGTTAGTTCAACACATTTCTATAAATTTGTATAAATTCTCTTAAAGAATGAGAAGCAGTGAAGAACCAAGACCCAAAACAAAATGGAAATTCAAACTGCACTTCAGTTTCTCTTCAGTATAATAAGATGTAATAACAATGTCAAGCAGGACAGCTTCCAGTGTTAACTCGAGCAAAAGAGTCATAATAAAAAGCCTGATAGTGATAGGAGATAACATTGGTAGGAACTGCTGTGGATGGATTTTAATGGTCAGATCTGAGGCATGCCCGAGATGACTGCTAGAAACCATGGAGAGATGAAGGCAGACACTGCACTGTGCTCTCTGAAATGAGCTTAGGCCAACGGGATGGCAGGGAAGGAGATGCACCTGAGGGATGTGGGTTTCCCAGGGCTCTAAATCAAAAAATTTGTCAGCATTTTCCAATTTCCGGTGCCAAGGCCAGCAATTCCAAGACAAAGTTTCAGTTTTCTATATAAAAATTTAGAAGACCAAGATGATCTTAGAAAAATGGGAAGAAGGGAGAAAAGTGAGAGAGAATACAAATGCAGAAGCAAGTTTGGCGTCTTAGTACGCTAAAAAACTGGGACTGTAAAATAAAATTTAGAATATTAAAAAGTGGATAAAAGTTGAGATTGGGCATTTGAGAGACAATGGGACCAAAGGGAAATGAATGCAGTTCCTAGCAGCTAGTTTCTTTGCAGGAATCCTTTTATGCTGATTCCTCTGGTTTTTCAAAGGAGCGGTGGGGACCCGCTGCGCAGTAGGATAAGGGGCTTCCTCCTGTCTGAAGAGCAGAGGTTGCAAGTGATCAAGCGAATACAGAAAGCAAGGCAGGGTGGAGAATGCTCATTTGTGGTTTGCAGACTGGGAGCCTCTGGCCTGATTTAAATACAGAGGGCTGCAGTTACGACTATAATGAAAGAGCACTGTGAGGAAAATTCAGCAATTTAATACAGTACCACCTCTTGGCTACAGGAGAGACGCTACTCTTGTGGTTAAATGTGGAAATCTACACATCTTGGAAAATACATGGGTTTATATGTGTTCAGAGTACTTCTGAGATACGTATTCAAGTTCTGCTATGTCCCGGTATGTCCTGTACAGCTAGAAATGTTGTATAAAATGCATATGCAATGGCTCAATATGCATGCCATTATTTCTAAAATGTAGAAGGTTCATGCTATGGTACTTCAACCACTTAAATGCATAAAGTAGCATATGGTCAGAGCCAAGAAATAATAAATGGGCCAAAGATCAGAAAGATACATTCACGTGTAATCTGACATTCGTCTTAAGAGTGGCTTGAGCAAATCGAAACATTGTCACATGCCTGCAAATGCTACAAAGCTTAGACACACTGATTATTAGACACACTGATTATTAGAGTTACAGGCTGTGTAAAACGAAAATCCCTATTTAAAGGTCTCTGAGGAGGTGAGCTATAGCTGAAAGGGGAAAGAAATGCCCATGGCTTCCTATTTGTATGGGCTGCAGCATCTTTCACCTGATACAAGCAGCAGATTGTGGCCAGGAACAGTGATGACCATAATCTGCGTGCTGTTGATGGAACATAATAGGCACAGGCATTTGGAAAATAAAAGGAAAACTTGAATGTACGTATGCTGTTGGCCATTGTAGGATGGGGGAGAAACTGACTTAGGTCTGGGATGGAATTTGCTTGATGACAATAAATAGGATGAAATACACTGTGAAGTTCCTCTTAATGAAAAATGCACTAAGGCAGAGAAGTAACCTCTGAGACCAGCTGAGGAAACTGAGAGAAGGCTGAAAGGTACCATAAACACAGTAAGGGATAGCAAAGTGTGTGGGACAGGGCCACCCAGAGGCACCTACTCTGTTCTAAAGCACAGATAAATACATACTAGGGATGTGCTGTGGGAAATCTCATTCTCCAAAACTGAACTGAGCTAAAGAACCATCACATGAATAAGCAGAGGGACTGTCAAAGCCTCTTTAGTAAACTTGTAGAATGTGGTGGGTTTTCAGCAACACTTCCTAAATGGCCGAATTTGTAAAATCATCCTCCCAGTGACCAGAATATTTAAGCGTTGCAATCCAAAACCCAGCCAGTATATGCTGGCATCCTCTGTGTTGCCAGTCTACAGACTCCTGGGTGAGTGCATGAGCACTTCAGCTACCAAATAAGTTTCCTGCCAGAACATCCATGTAGAAAATTTTAGTAGAAAAGGCAGTCAGGTGGCTAAAATGTCTTCCTGGTATCAAGTGAGATTTTTCAAAAGCTAAGGAAGGTTTTCTGCACCCATATTTCTTTTGGCAACTGTGAAAATACAGCTCCCAGATCTTAGAGCTTAGATTTTTATTGGCGTTGGTCAAGAGGTATTATCTGTGTCCCACGTCCAGTTATAACCAAGGCAATGTGATCCTTGATCTTTGGTACCAAAAGTGCATGTAGGAGTGCATGTAGGGGACAGTGGGGGCTCAGCCTGCTTTTATGGGTGACTGTGTGCTGTTTTGAGATGCCCAGAACAGTTCTGGTGGACATTAAAACAGGAGAGGGAGAAAATTTCTGGTGAACGAAGCATGACCTGACCGAAAATGTGACATCTTAGAGGCAGAAAACAGTTTATCCGGTTCTGAGGTGCCCTGGCTTGGTCTTGCTCTGGGCTGATGTCAGCCCAAATCAAGCAATTGGCTGGTAGAGAAGATGTATATTTTGATGATGATCGTGTTAACAGGGAGCACTGACGATCTAAGGGAAAGGATATGCAGTCCCAAGCATGAAATGGAAAGAGCCAGTTTGGACGAGCAGTCAGCCAGGCATTATCTATGCATGCTCTGCGCGGTCTTGAGAGAGCTCCGCTGCTGCTGAAAGGTTATGATCCCTCTTCTTAAGCACTGCTCCTTTGAAATGCTCTCTGCCCACAGCAGAGGGAGGTGGGCAGAAGTGGTGCCCCACAGGCACGGGCGAGACGGCTGGAGCAGCTGTGACAGCCCTTGCTTGGAGCCAGGTCCAGGGAAGGCTGGTCCAGCTGCAGAGACAGCTCTCTCACCTCATTCCCATAGCCAGGGATAAGCTGTAACAATCTGGATATGCTCACGAGTTAATTAATTGACCAGTCCAAATGAGAAAAGCGAGGTTGAATTATTTATAGTATATTAACACTCTTGGCATATGCAGGAAATGCTAACAAACTGCAATAGGCAAAACCTTGAAATGACTGAGTGCTTATTGACGAGTGGAAGCCAGGGATCTGTTTTCAATAATCTGAGTGACAGCCAAGGGAATAGTGAAAGGCTCTTTTTAAAATTTATTTCCAGATTTATAACGCTCATTTTTCCACTGCTGCATCATTTGTAAAGAAAGCATAACCGCTCTGGGGCATTAGGATGCTTTTCCCTAGCACACTATTAACAAAATTAAGGGGGCTGTCATTTTCTCAGTGGCGGTGGGTGGTGGCGAGGGACCCAGGTGGAGTTTGTGAGTAAAACGCAGCCAGTAGTGTGGTGATATCCCTGCCAGCTTACCCATCCATGTCTGATTTGGCCAGGCAGTGCCAACAGGATTGAAAAGTAGTAAAGAAGTGTGCTGTCGGTCAAAAAATGCTCTGATAACAATCAAGAGGAAGATCTGACAAAGAAAGATAGAAGATTTTAATGCTGGTTTTTTCATTGGGTTAGTCCTTAAAAGAGGGTATAAATACGTTGTGCATAATAACTCCAAAACCTGAAATCTTTGCTCATTATGGCCTCTCTTTCGCTCTGTGTTCTTTTAATTGAACTTTTATTTTACTTCTATTCTTGTCCAAACAGTTGATTGGGATGCTGCTGGCATGTTGTCTGTCCCGGTTTATTACTGCTAACCAGTACGAGATGGTGTAACAAGGTGAGCTTTCCCTGCTTCCCACGTGGTGTGCTATATGCGCCCCAGTATATTGTCATGGCTGTGCTGCTTCTGCTGAAGCCAGCCAGCACGTCTTAGATGCTCGACATATTCATTGAGAATTAAGTCTTCCCAAGTGATTCTTTGCTTTGGGATTTTCATCACAGTTTTCTCTCTGGTGGCAAAAAAGGAGGGAAATGTAATGTTGAATGTTTTGCCGTTTCAGTTTTCTTCTTGAAAAGAGAGGGTAAAATACCTGCCATGAATGCTGTTAGCAACCAAAGCAACCCACTTATGTTTTTTTTTATCCCCCCTTGCTCTCTAGTCTTTCAGAAATGTGAAGTCCAGAGCCTGTCTGAAGATCAGGAGCTGCAGAATTGGAGAAAGACTGAAATGAATGTTATAGCACACACTGTCTCTCGCACGCACGCACACCCGCACCCCAACAAGCAAGCACGTGCGCGTGCACACTCGCACCCCACCTCCCGAACTCTGTCCCATGCGTAGTGTACCATTCTGTGAAGTACCGCGGTGCCACCGAGAGCAGCCAAGTCCCCTCAGCCTCCGGACCCAGACCCCATCGCTGCGGCTGGGCACAGGACGGCACTGTATGTATGTTCTTGGTCACACAGTAGTTGCATCGTAAGTTAACAAAGGTAATTCATTAACAGCATTGATTGGGCTGTGCATGTAGTGACTGGAGGGCATAATTAGCCTTTCACCATGGTTAATAAGTGTTGCACACGTTCATATAAACTGGTATATGAAATATATATTCTTTTGGTTTTATCTTAATTTCCTGTTTTGTTTATTGCTTTACTAAGGTTTTCATCCTTTCCCCCTTCCCTGCGCCTGCCCCCAATTCCCTAAAAACAAAGGAATCAGTAACATAACATAAAGATACTTGAAAATGATGTTAAAATGTTGTGCTTGAAGGGAACCGTTATTCCTGATGTTCTTCTACATCTTTGATTCTTACTCAGTGTTGTATGCCTAGTGCGTATCCCGGTAGGCTTTGTCTAGTGCATTTTGCCTCTCTACCTGATCCTGTGTAATACTGTTATAAAGCTGTGTTGTTGCTTACTGTGAAGGCAGGAATTTTGCTTCCTTTATTTTTATTAGGTAGTTATGAACTAATTGAACTGTGCTGTACTGCGGCCTTCATACTTTTTTCCTGTTCTTTCTTTTTCTTTCTTTTTGAATTGAGGTTGCAACCACCAAATACATTATTGAATCAAATCGAAATAAAACACACACACACACACGCAAAAAAAAAAAAAAATCACAAAAAACAGGCATATGAAATATTTTTGGGGGAAAGCAAAAGTTTAAAACCTTTTTAAAAAAATAGGACTTTTTTAATAATGCCTCTGTCTAGCATGCCAACAAGAATGCATTGATATTGTGAGTATTTGTGATATACGTATTAATAAATGGAACCATTACAGATTTCTAGCTGCTTCCTTTTCATTCTTTAGTCATAACAAAAGTCTTTCAAGGAGGGAAGTGAACGTGAAACACAAGTGCACAGCTTGGAGTGACATGTCTTTTATGCATATTTTAACAACAAACTTGCTCATGACAGAAAAATGGGACTACCGCAGGAAAAAAAGAGAAAGAGCTGGAATTGTGTCAAATATCCTAGAAAAACCTTCCACAGCTGGTTTCACCATGTGACAAATAGATACCCTCTACTTTGCAGGTTTTCTTCTTGTGACTGATACGGAGCTGCAGTGTTTAATTATCCCATCCTTAGTGACGCACATGATTTTGGCTTTAAGCATTTTTGTCTGATTTTGGTGGGGAGCAGAGGAATTTGAGGTCGAGAGGGGTGGGTAATAGCCATCTTTGCTATGTTCATGGCGAGACAGGCACTTACCTCTTTCTCATTTGAGTATATGAAGTGTTGAAGATCTGATGGAAAGCCCATGAAAGGTTCAAGCTGAAAGTTTTAGACCAAGCCATTCCATTGGCAACGTGGACAGAGAGAAGACTTGAGGAGGGAAGCCCTGTAGCCTTCCAGCTCTGGCGGAGCTGTGTAGCACCTGTGTCCGTGAACCCAGTACAGCTGCCGGAGTCCTAGCCCATCCTCCATCCCTCTGTCCATCTGTCAGTGCCACCTACCCGGTTATGGCAACCCTCCACCTGGGGTGGGGCTGCCCTGCACGGTGCCTCCCGTATCAGCTCCCGATGAACCTTTGGGCATTGCTGGCATGGTTGGTCTGCTCTCACCCACAACTGAAAGGGTTTGCAGCCGCACAGGCAAAAACAGTCAGCACATGCCGAGGTAGTATGTCTTAAAAACTCCAGTGGCATCCTTCGCTTTATTCAGAGAGCACTTCCAGAGCAGGGAAGGGTGGGACCCTGGTTGCTTTGCCAGGGGGATGGAAAATCCATACTGTGTGTTGCTCTTCAAACACAGGTAATGTTTTTTATAGATTTGATCCACTGCCAAAACAAAAAGCTGCGATTTGCTGCTCAGTCTCTGCTTCTGTATTTGATTGCAGCTTAGGGCCTCATTTGGCTTCTATCACAGTTCGCATTTTTCAGCCTAGCTTTGAAATGCTCAACCCCACCATATGGGTTTTCGGCTGGTTGTGTTCCTTTGGTGCACAGGAGCCGAAGCTCTGGCTGTGCTGATAGCCAGGTATGCTGTAATGCCATTCCACGGGCCTGCTTTGTTCATGAAAAACACGAGCAACATATTTTCTTCAACACTTATGTTTTCTCTATTATAAGTTGTTAGCAATGGGGACAAAAAGCCTTAGTCTGTTTGTGCCAGAGGGATGTTAAGGTGTTGGGGAGTCTGAAGCCTATTTTGTGGCAGGGCGCTGTTATGGCTGGGGGTGCACTGACTTCTAGTTGAAGACCTGTTTTCACAAGGTCTTCTGTATCTGAGATGTTTTTCTACCACTGTAAATGAACAGGACATAATGAAGTTCATAGCATTCATCCTATAGAAGTGTGGAAGTAATTTAATTCATTTTTTTCCCTACCAAGCAAATGACTTTACCTCAGAGCAAATAAAGCACTCACAAAGGCAAGTTGTCTGTGTCCCTCCTCTTCCCTTTTTCCCCACCATAGTCTTGCCCTTGGGGTTCAAAACTAATTTGAAATAGAAGTTTGTAAATGAGGGAAGAGGACACTGGTCCACAAATTTAAATCTGCCCTTAATTAAACATCTGACATGAAGGAGTGGGACGTCTTTAAATGTGGAGAATGCTGACTTAAGTTCTGCATAAATGCTGGGCAGTGTGCGTGTACTTTCCTGGGGACAAAGCTGAGGGTCACAGCACTCACATGTGCAGTCTCTTCTGAGGGCTTAAAAACAGTCGCAGCCACTCGCTTGGTTGCTGGGGCTACACGATGCTGGAGCAATGCCCTTCTCCTACAGGCGCAGGAAGTTTATGAGGAAATACTTTTTCCACATCAGAAAGAACTGGTCCATGAGCTGCCCCAGTTTCCCTCCCCTATTCATCACCAGGCAAGTATCCCCTGCCCCATGGGGGGGACGGAAGGGGGCGAGACTGCTGCCCCCTCCCTCAGAAGCCACCAGCAGCCTTCCGGAGTGGAAAAGCACCAGCTTCTCCTCAGTCTTCTGGTTTTTTTTACATTTTCCTGAAAGGAAGAGTTGTTTGTGCCAAGAGCTGTTTCTTTTGAAGATGCTGATGTTGGCTGACAGGTCAGCAGGCCCCCGCACTGCTCCAGCTTGCCTGGCCCCATTCAGTAAAGCATGTGTTCAGCTTTAAGCCATAAGCGACGAATTAAATCTATTCAGCAAAGCCCTTCAGTGCGTGCTCAATTGTTTCCCTCAGCCCAGCAGCACTCCTGCTCGTATGGGGTAGGTGTGTTAATCGGGCTCTCAACAGCTTCTGTGAAGAGGATCAGGCTGCTGAAGGACCCGTCAAGGGCTTCTCCAGAGAAATCCCCCCTGGCTCAGGCTGGGGCCACACAGCAGCTCCAGCAGGGAGGGTTGCGCTAGCTGGCACGGTGGCACCCTGCACACATCCCTGGGCTGCCGTGTCTCCCTCCTGGAGGGAGAAGCGAGGCAGTGGAAAGGAAACAAAGCCAGAGCTCCCAACCATGGGCTAATGTCAGCTGGGTGCAAGTGCAAGGGGTTTTCCCTCCTGAGGTGAACCTGCCACAGGATGCCAGGGGTGCTTTGCCTCAGGGGCTGAGATCCACCCTCTGGCATGAACTGAATTAGTGGTGGAAGGGGCTGGCTCTGGCTGCCTGGCCTCGAGCAAATTGCATTCACTGCCATCACCAGACCCAAGTTGGTGAAAAGAAAGGTGGGCAAGTCTGAGAGTTGAAACGGGTGATGGGGCAACTGGAAGAGTGCCAGGAAGGGCAAGAGGAATGGGGTAGGACTGGGGGAGTAGAAGTTGGAGTGGGATTGTGGAAGGAGGAAGAAGGCGCATTGAGGCCATCTCATTTTTGCCCCAGTGAGCTGCTAGCTTGGTTTGGCTGCAAGGTGGACCAGCAGCCTTAGCTGGCACGTGCGTTCCGTCCTGAGCTGCCTCTCAGGGCTTACTTCTCCTGAGAAGGACATCCCAGAGCACTGCCGAGAGGGTAACATACTGCCATGAAAATGATTTTTCACACTAGCATCAAACTGTACCTCTGGGAGCAAGTGGCCGTGCTGGAGGGCCTTACTGGCTGCTGCCACCCTTGGATGAGCTTTGCTGGGAAGGAGACTGACTTTGCAGGACTGCTTATGGGATTCAGCCCGTTACACCTTGGAGGACCCAATGCAGGGGCTAAAGTAATTTTATCTTCCGTGATTCTTCCCTTTGACTTTAATAGCTCATTACCATTTAAGATAATTTTAAGATTAGCAAATTAACTTGGTGTCACCTAAGCCCCACGCTATTTAGTCAATGCTGCATAAAAGAACTGGCATCCCACTGGAGGGGCAGGATTATTGGGATGTCAGACTTCTACCAGGGCTGATTCAGGGCTGCTCTAGTATGAACCTGTATAATAAAAATAGAAATCTTCATGATTCGACGTACAAATGGTACTCCTACTTTTTTTGTAAGTAAAAGTGTTTTGCCCCCCAAATGTGTGAAAGTCTGGTCAACCTTCTGCAAGCTTCTTTTACCAGCTTGGCCTAATTTTGAAGAAAAAGCTGTTGCTTTTGCCTTTTGCTTGTCATTGCACCTGTTCCTGTTGCAATCAGAACACATTTTATTCAAAGGGGGGGGGGGGTCATTTTTGCCTGATGTGACCGGAGATATCTGGTAGGCGTGAGCTCATTAAAAGCAAGCCATGCCGAGGCAGCAACTCTGCAAGTTCTGGAGTCTTGTTCTGCTCTGCAGTAACTGCAGTGTGGCTATTTTTGGTATCTGCTGAAGCTATCTACAGGAGACACGGAGTACTTATTTTAGATTGCAGACCTTCCTTGTAATCAATAACTGAGGTGTATATATACCACTACATGTATATATATACAGACATACATATTTGACATCCCTGGAGCGCTATACAAGTGTAACTCGTAATGTGACGTACATTCCCAATGCAACTACTGAATCACCAGAATGCTATTTTTTTATTCACCGTACTCATATAACACAGTATCTTCCCGACACTTTCAGAAGCACTAGATTCTGGGCAACCCACTAGAGGTATTTTTAAAACGCTTTAGCTTTCAGAAAGTGCTGAGTGACCTACCTTTAAGGAATCCAGTCCTTGCAAAACCTCTTAGGGCACTCAGAAGTGAAAAGTCATTTTTGAAATCCCTCTCTGTTCTTAAAATTGAGACTATTCATCTAAGTAAAAAACATTAATTTTTTTTTAAATCGCAATTATTTCCAGAGGGGAAGCAAGGAGAGCTTTCTGTCTTGCAGAAACTTGGAAGCTGTAGTTTGTGTGCTTTATCTTCTTGAGTAGAGAATCAGAAAACATGATGTGAGAAAAGAAGAACTGGATAGGTGGAGAGAAAAGAGCGAAAAATAAATAACTGTCTTTTTTTTCAGTCAAAAGGCTTTGAAACAGAAAATATTTCAATCTGATTGTGTGTCCAACACGATGGTGCAGCAATCTCCAGCTCTGAGCTGGGCAGACTCAGCAGTTCAGGCTGGCAGCAGAGCAGTCTGCGATATGGTCTGGATGGGATTGTTGCCTGTCAGGACAACCTTTATGTCCTCCTATTGATGAGAGCAGCCTTTTGTGGGAGCCTGCAGGCACCAGACTGCTAGAAACTATCACGATGCGCATGCAATGAAAGTCATGGCCAGTATCAATCTGTGGCACTACCTGAGCTTTGCAGGAGCAGTTTGATGCTGGTAGTTTCCTACTCTGGCTCCCACAGGCTTACTGTGCTTCTGTGGGATTTATCTTTAATGTTGTGTTTGCTAAGTTATTGCTTGCTCAAAAGAACTTATTGCTTATGTTGATTATTTGGTATCATCAGCCCTGTAGTTATTTGTAATCAAAAGCAAACAAAAAATTGCCCAGAATTTTCTTCACCCTGTGACCCAAACGTCATATGAGTAAGTCCTCCCGGGTACGAAAGCCGGTGCATTGTGTGCGTGGGTTATTGCTGTGTGCTACTTCGTTTACCTTTATGCAATCCCAGTACTTGCAGGGCTGGGGATGCTTCCTCCCTGCAAGCCAGGGAGAGCTCAGCCCTGTGGGGAGCCAGCCTGAGCCACGTGCACTCACCCCCTCTGCCACGCTGGCACTGAAAGCCTGCCAAAATCCATACCGTGCCTTGGGGAGGATTTGGGAAACAAACCTCTGCCTGCTGTGTGGAAGCATGAGGCAGCGTCAAGGTAGGAGTCCTGGAAACCTCCAACTGGCACCACAGTGAGCCGGAGCACTGGCATAGTCCGCTGGTCTTTGTAAGGTGAGGTTTCTTTCCAACACTTATCCAGGTAACCCAGGTGCTACCTATTTGTTTAGAATACCTATTTTAACTGCCACGGTGAGAAAGGGAAATCAAAAAGCCAATCAAAATCATCTCTATGAGACCTATTCAAATAAAAAGTTATTGGCAATTAGCACAGTTTTTTATAAAAAAGTAATTAGCCCTCCTGCCCTGGGAATTAATGAAGGCTTTTAATTAGACCCCAGGGGGTAGTCAACCCAATAATAATCCACTTCAGATGAATGTTGTTCTAAAACAACACTTTGACAGTGCAGGCAGAAGGACCGTCACAAACAGGAGGCGATCCTGCTCTGGTGAACACTGGAACGAGTTGCTTTGGAGTGGGAAGCCATTAATAACTTCTTACCCATCAAGGAGGTGAAGCAAAGCATAGAAAAAGACTAGGGCCTCATTTGTCCCTGGATGCAAAGCTTAGGAAGCCGGTGGAGGCGCACTGGTGCTGGCTACTACCTTTGGCTGAACATGTCTGCAGAGCCTGACAGGGTGGAATAAGACGTGGCTGCATGGTTGTCCGGACATGGTGATTTCACTGCATAGGAGGTGTTGGGCAGGCAAGTGGCAGAGGGTTGTGCATCCCTGCTGTCTTTCCTTCGCTATTCCCTGTTGCTGCTATTTGATTGGTGGCCTTTTCAGTGACATTTGTATTGGTATGGATGCAAAAACCGCATAGACCACCCTGCTCTGACAGCCCATCCGCAGCCATCACAGTTGCCCTGTTCTCAGGGTGGGAAGGCACGGTGCAGGCAGGTGCACCCTCAAAACCTGAACAGATGAATGACAATCCTGCCCTGGGAGCATCCTTGCCACTACCTGAGGCAGCACTCCTCTCTGACCCATGCGTCCCACATGGCTCTTGCTCAGCCTACGTCCAGTGGGGACCCAGGCTGCTGCTGCATACTAGGGAGGGGGCTGCCAACGTAGCTTCCTGCTGCCAAGCTTTAAAAGCTTCCCCATTACATTTGCAAACCTGAGGACTGAAGTGAAGAGCTGGATTCTCACCTCCAAGCTGGGCTGCCAAATTAGGAAGAAGTGGTGGTATGAGTCTGTGGAGCTTGACTCACAGGGCTTTCCCCTTGGAGAAACAATGGGCAATGGGAAATCTAAAGCCAGGGGTGGTTTAGACTGGACATTAGGAAGAATTTCTTCACTGAAAGGGTGGTCAGGGATTGGAACAGTTGCCCAGGGAGGTTGCTGAGTCGCCATCCCTGGATGTGTTTAAAAGACGGGTGGATGAGTTCCTTAGGGACATGGTTTAGTGGGGAGACAGGTATGGTTGGACTCAGTGATCTCGGAGGTCTCTTCCAACCTTGGGATTCTATGATTCTATGATTCTATAATTAAGGAGGGCAGCAGCAAATTTACAGATAAGCTCTTCCTTGCCCACTTATCCACCTGCCATCTCATACTTACTTGCTAGCAACCCAAGTTCCCACCTCAAGTCCACCAGCCTCTCTTCCTTTCCAGTCCTCCCTGTGCTCTTCTGGGGAGCAGGGACCTTCCACTTCATTGTAGGGACGAGGATTGCCAGGACATGGTGCTGCAAGCTCCATGGGCAACATGTGAGCACTGGAGGCACAGAGGAGTTACAGGGTGAGTATGTTTTGGCTCATTAGAAGCTGCGACCCTTTTCACAAGCGCACTTACTGAAGTGGGAGATGCTCATAAACTCTCCCTACAAATTACCTGCCTTGCAAAACTCCCATTAATATAGCACTTCCAGAACCTGTCCCAGGCACACACAGCAGATGTAAAGTCTAGATGGCTATTACATAAGAGCTGCTCATCTCCAGCCCCTGGCAGCCTACAGGGTAGTCATGGTCCTTCCCAGGATGCTGCCACCACTGTGGAACAGCCTGCCCAGCACCTCGTCTTCCCCCTGGCTCCACATCTGGAGAGCTTTGCTGGGCTTCCTAAGGACACCCATGTACAGCGGCAGTTCTAGAGCACAGAAAAATAAGGTGGACAGCTTTGCTCTTTTTTGCATTCTGTCCTGAGTCTTTCAATAGCTCCCTTCAAGTGAATGCAATGCACCAAAGTTTTCCTATTAGAAAGTTATGTAGTGAAGGTAGTGTGAGAGATGCTCAGAAATGCAGGCTGCCTTTGGGCCACTGAAACTAGGAGCTCAGCTCCTTTCAGCTACACAATTGCAATCTCCCTCAAAAAAGGAAAAAAAACAACAAAAACCCCCCAAATTATAGTAACTTTTGAACCTGAACTGTTCTGCTGCTGGTTTTATTTTCATTTTATTTCCCAGTAGATCAACTGATGCTTCTTCAAATAATGGCAAATGTGGCTCTCTTTAGATGACTGATATTAATAATACCTCATTTCTAGAATCAGACTGTGTTTCTGCAAAGGCACTGAAATTCCCATCCAAACAAGCACCAAGCGACTGGTTCAGATTAAGGCAGTGGTTGCAGCAGCAGTGCTGCTGGCTGAGTTGTGGACTTCAGTCCCTGGTCCCTGATGGCCAGACTCTTGCTTCCCCCTAAGCAGCCTATGGCTGGACACTCAAAGAATGGTTATGTTAAAAATGAATGCTGGAAATGGCATGAACTATGTCTCTTGGCTTGAAGTGACAGCAATGTGACAGTCCATCAGGAGGCTGAAGCTCTACCTGTCCAACCAGATCACCGCCAATGTTCTTGCCTGCATTGCTGCCTGAACAAGCTACAGCTTTTAACGGTTCCTTAGCCTCCCTAATTCTCTCTTGCAAACCAGTGTCTTATATTTAGGAATAATTAGAGCCCCTCTTCTTTATAAGATGTTTTCCGAGGCCATTCTAGTGCTCTGCTTATGGTCAAGGAAGGCATACTGTGTGCACAGGTGTCCAAAAACCCCGAGCAAACTCTGCCATCTCTCTGGGGGAAAAATAAGTCGCTTTTAATACACAGACTGTAACAAGGCACTATATGTAGTACTTTGTTGCTGCCCAAAGAAGGGAACGATATATTTAACAGGTGAATAAGGAGGACCTTTCATCTATAGGGTCACCTTTATCTCTGTCAAGGCCACTTCGCCTGGCTGTGCCAAATGGTCATTATGCCTGGCGCAGGGTGCAATACCCCCACCTCACCCCCAAGCTGTGCTGCTCACTCTGGTACTGGCAGGCCAGGGAGCTGCTGATAAATGGCCAAGGAGGGTTCACGTTCCCCCCCCCACACACATCTTGCAGGAGTCTCCAGCCCTTCTCTGGCAAACACACAGGCTGCTGGAGAGCAGCGCTTCACCTGGTGGTGTTATGGGGTCCCAGTATCCCAAAACATCTGGAAATCTAGCCCTTCTGCAGCAAGTCTGCCAAAATAGCATAGGAGTAAACAGCAAAGGGACTGGCTTTTCTGCCATGATGGAGTTAGTCTGGTCTAGCTAACTAATACTGAGTCATGCTGTGGAGGCTATGACCCACAGGACCATCTGCAGGGGTCTAAAATAGCTGCATTTCTGAGTCCTAGCAGTCCCTTTCAGCCCCGATGATGCAATTTTCAACACCACATTCAAAGACCAAGCTGTTTGATTTTTCTCCCTCAATTAACATTCTGCATGTTTTGATTCCTTGAACAAAATGCATGTCTGTGCCACCTGGTGACAGTACTAGTGAGGGTGCACAATGATGCATCTAAGGGATGGTCCCAAGACAACAATTAAGAGGCTCTTTGACTAAACTGAGTACATTAGTGGTAGCCTAATGAACTGTCCTGTCAAATCTTCAAAGTGGAAGGTGGGCATGGTACACTTGCCTTTCATGTGAACCATACCATCTTTGTTTTGTGCAGGTTTATGAGCAGAAGAATCCCTAGCCATGAAAAATCCTATATGGGCTTTCTGATTTATCAGTGTTCTTTATTTTTACTGCTTATCCTTAAGGGAAGAAATATGACCAGATAAACCATACTTAGGTGACATTTCATGTACTGAGTATTTTCTGTAAAGTAAGAGTGCGGTGGTACTCACTTAGGTGTATGTGTGTAAAAGACACTATAGTGCCATGTATGGTGATGATCATCATCATTATCATCATCATCATCATCGTTGTTGTATAATGTACCTGTTTACCTTATATTCTGACTGAAATTGAATACATCTTTTGCCTTATGGGAAGGGAGAGTATGTGGCAAGGGAAACACAAGTTACAAGTCACTGAGTGCTTTTAAAGCTCATACATGTTTCTGAGAGGTAGCTTTCCAGGGCAGCAGTAGGGATATTCGGTAGGTCACCAGGGCAGTCGCAAGCATGGGGATACCAGGCACTTTCTTTGCGGTAGTCCCAGTCACAGCACTCCTCTGCTTGATCTGGACTGCAAGCAAAGAAGATGCTGAGTTTCACAGGCTCTGTGGCTGAGTGCAGGATGGTTGCATCCTTGGATGCCACAATGAAGCCATCAGACAGAGCCTCAGTGCAATATAACATTGCACCTCCTCCACACCCACACAGGAGATCCTGAGATCTAATTGCAGGTCTGCAAGATCTGACAGTGTCCCTTTCAGCACTATTTAATGACACCTGTTACACCACCCCTCTTTATTCCCACTTAATGTATTGTGGCACTCGTGGTGGTGTTGCAACGACAGCTGACAGATCCCCTGCCTTTGCAGATCTGCTCCTGTCGAGTTGCAGGTTCTTTCTAATCGGATAATGCCATTGTTTTGGTTGCACTCACGTTTTTCTGAGCTGAATGACAAACAGTAGCTTGTACTCTGCTTTCTGGTGCGTCCCTTTCAAGCTTCACAGTTGTACTTGCCATTTCACCTCCTGAGTGTATCAAAGTTGTTCTCGCTGCTTTGAGATACGATGGCAGTTCAATCACGGGGAAGGATGCACGGTGGCACTCCCCGGCAGCACCTGGCACCTGGCAGCCCTCATTAGCCTGTCACAGAGGCAGCTCTGAAATCAATGGGAAACAAAGGGCAGCCACCTGAAACTGGTCTCAATTTGGTTTCTGCGGATTGATCTGCCAGCTCCACTGGAGGGAAAAAGTTATGCTGGATGACAAATATTTCTGGGTCCACTCTCATCATCCCATTTTAAGTTAAGAGCCAGGAAGGTGAATGCAGGAAGAGAGGAGCCCCCCCCTCTCTGGCAGTGGTTATTTCTTTAAATCTCACTCTTACTAATGAGGTGTAAATGAGGTACAGCTGAAACACACAGTTAGACACCCTGATCATCCTGGGGGACTATATATAGTGATGACTATGACAACCATAAGCACAAGACTGGGGTTTTAGATAGTCCTCCTGTTTAACAAGCTTGCCTGCCAGCATCTGAAGCACAGAGCAGCTCCAGTCTTTCCCAGGAAGAGCTCTGCAGGTCACACTGCACAGTCAGAGCTCCTTAAGGGCTCTCTCTGCGGGACCTACACTTTCATGCAGCTCAGGTGCTTGGGAGAAGACTGCTTAATCAAGGAAGGGTACAATTAATAGATTGCCCTCCTGCTTGAGATCAGAGCAACTAATCTTGCTAATAACACAATTTCCCACTTTGTCACAGATAAAGGACATCTCATTTAGTGCAAGTTGGAAGAGCCTGCCTAATGCAAGGCTCAGTCTCTGCACACAGAGGTAATCTCCAGGGAAGTCCACCAGCAAAACTGAAGTGACTGCATTTCCTAGTGGGTTGCTGTGTGGCACCAAGTTTCCAACTGAAGCTCACAGCGCCTTGAACAGGGAGCTGGGGAGCGGCGTGAGAATAAAGTCAGACTAGAAAATGGTAGAGTTGGAGGGTTGCTTGCTGTATGAGTTTGCTTTGCTTACTTTAGAAATCTTACTTACTATAGATCAGACGCCAGGCTTAAAAGATTGAATATAAGGAACATGGAAGGGTACTGCCAAAAAAATTCAAAGGCCTGCCTCTTGGTAGGAAAATGGGAAACAGCACAGTCAGTGGAACTTTTTGTTGGTTTTAGACCATTTCGAGCTGAGAGTGAGGGTAAGAAAGGAAGAACATGAGTTCAGATATAGCACACTTACGTAAATGATCTACCAAAGATCGACATTCTCCACAAGAACTCGGAAAGAAAAAAAATCCTACATATTTAAAACAGACTTAAAAGAAATGATCAGCCTTGTTAATCTAACATATTAAAGGAACTCCACAAATCTAATTGATCAGTGCTTGACACATCTTCATTAAGCACTATATAAGCATGCAGAATGTCTCCTTATTTGGCTTATAAAAAATAAAGATACTCATAGGTGCAAAGATCACACTGGGCAAAGCAACGTGCCTGCAACAGAAATTAATAAGCGAAACTGTACCATGATGTCTAGAAAGCGTCGAAAAGCAGGTGGCTAGAAATGCCTGAGTAATGCAGATAAAGTGCACACAAAATCCAAGAGAAAAGGGGAAACCTTTTCTACAAGGAGTGATAATAAGACAGATTGGATGACTATTTTAAAGTTTTCAGCTGGAACGGCTGGAGTGGACTTTAAAGATCATCCAGTTTCAACTCCCCTGCCATGGGTAGGGACACTTTCCACTAGATTAGATTGCTCAAAGCCTCATCCAGCCTGGCCTTGAACACCTCCAGGGATGGGGCACCCTTGACTTCTCTGGGCAACCCGTGCCAGTATCTCATCACACTCACAGTCAAAAACCCTTCTTCCTAATATCTAAGCTAAATCTCCCCTTTTTAAGCTTAAAATCATTACACTTTGTCCTATCACTGCACTCCCTGATAAAAAGCCCCTCCTCAGCTTTCCTGAAGGCCTCCTTTAAGTACTGGAAGGCCACTATAAGGTCTCCCCAGTGTCTTCTCTTCTCTAGGCTAAACAAGCCCAACTCTCTCAGTCTGTCCTCATGCAGGAGGTGCTCCAGCCCTCGGAGCGTCTTGGTGTCCCTGCTCTGGACTCACTAACAGATCCATGCCCTTCCTGTGCAGAAGAGATCCATGCTGTTTTCCAGAACTAGGTAACTCCAGGTGAGATCTCATGAGAGCAGAGGGGGAGAATCACCTCCCTTGATCTGGTGCTCACACTTCATTTGACACAGCCCAGAATATGGTTGGCTTTCTGGGCTGCAAGTACACATTGCCAGCTCATGTTGAGCTTCTCACCACCAATGTGGAGGGTCTTTACAGAATGTGAAGGGTCTTTACTGGAAAGATAGGAGCAAGCTCAAATGTAGCGAGAAGACTATCTGCCAACTTCTTAACGTTCTCACTAGTGAAAATGTATAGCAATGATCATAGCTAATCATGATCACACAAGCAAGAATGGGACCGAAAACTCAGAAAATTTAATATGAAGATTAAAACTTGTAATGTTAAACTTCCAAATGAGGGACATTTCTAGACTGGCTATTTTTCACTAAATCCACTAATGTCAATGAACTTGACAAGGAAAAACAGTAGGTCATGAGAGTGCACTTACCTGAGCTGCTAGGCCTGAGACCAAGAGCGTGCACACCACCAAAAGATACAACAACCAGCAAAAAGCCTTCCCAGGAGCAAGGGGCACCAAGTGTAGACTTATGAAAGGCCCAGGGCTGTCACCTAGAGTCATAAGGGTATGTAATGGAAAAGACAAGCCCTGTTCTTGTTACCATTTGCAATGATTCACAAACCTGAAATTAAGGGACTAAAACAAATATTGCAGAAGAGAACAGATAGCATAGGTTGTAGCATACAAAACAAGAGAAGGCTTCATAACAGTGGAGGAGAGGACGAGGGACAGAAGAGGTACCAGGTCTTATTTTATATGCGATCTTAGGCAAGATCACATACAGCAGGAAGAGGCCAAATTCTTCCAAAAATCAACTATTTTGGTAGGATTTTATGAGCTGCTGAAGGATCAAGAGACACTTCAAACCAGAGCTCTGGCTGGATGTTAAGGTGAAGACATCAGCCCTGGAGACCTCACAGCCCTTCTGCAAGGGGATGAGGACTCCTATAAAGTGTTGTAGCTTGATGCAGTCCTGCTGAAGGCTCCAGTATGCACAACAGGCATCTCAGCTGAGACTATGTCTTGAAATAACCTTCCGGAGTGCTTTGAGAGCCAGAAACACTTGACAGCATTATTATAGGCACAAGAAAGTCTTGCAGGAATGAAAGCACTCATTGATGATGTGCCACACGGGGGCAGGGAGTGATCAGAATCCGAAATCAAGGAGGACATTGAGGCAGCCAAGAAGATACAACCCAAACCTCAGCAGAGCCAGATGTCAATCCCAGACAATTTAATTACTATTGGAGAAACCAACCACAAAGGCAATAAAGCCTGCTGATTATAAGCAACAGTGAACAAGCTGAGAACGAAAGAGGTAAACAAAGAAATTTAGAAATTGCAAAGGAGGTTGAATTAGGTCAGTGTGTTCACACCCAGCGATGCAACTCAAACCACTAAAGAAACTGCATTGCTCAGATACAGAAGAAGTATGACAGCTAGTATGACATAGAAAAGGGGCAGAGCCAGGGTCTGATCATTTACCAGTTTCGCTCTTCACTATTTCCTACCCCTTCCTCTTCAACCACTACGATCAAGATCATGCTACAAGCCAAAATGCAGCTGTAAATAGATAATAGGACTTTGCTAAGCTATGGCAATGACTGTAAAATGTTCCATGGTCTCTGATTCACACCTTCACAAGTGTCTATTTCATTAGGATGGCCTTGTTTTTACTGTTAAGCTGTAATCCTTCAAAAAGTGTGACTTTTGTTGATGTGCAGCATGGACTTAACATGCTTCATGAAGCTTTTGGAATGCTGCTAAACTGAAAAAAAAAAGGTAATTGAAAGAAAGTAAGATGTCTGCAAGGAGAGCTAAAGAAAGGAGAGGTGGTGTGTCACCCCAGAAACACAAACTTGAAAAGCTGTATCCTGTAGTGAGCTTTGCAGAAGGCATAAGGACAAGGAACCAGTTTGGAAAGACATGCCAGGCCATGTAGGTCACTGTGCAGTTTTTTTATGATCATCCCCGTGCGCTGGAGCATGTTCCTAAACTACCATATTGCCATAGAAAAGGAAACAGCAGGGAGCAGCACCCTGTCAGGCAACCATGAGTACCTTTGGAAGTAGGTTGAGAGTTTGGAAAAAGAAAAATGTTAATTCAAAGTAGCAGCGAGTGTGCCACCTGATAATTGTGAGTGTGTTTATCTTGAGAAGACATAGTCAAATGATTTGCACAAAGCCAAAGCCTGCCATGTGAATACAAGACTAATGTGCTGTATCTTCTGCAAAAAAGGAAACACAGCCAAAGAGGAAATACTGTAACTAGCAACAAATATTTAAGGTAAAGCATAGTGAATCAATCCCTTTACATATTCCCAACATGAACATCCAGTCATTTAGGGAATATTCATTAAAAGTATGGACATGGTATTTCTCACAATGCTGAAAAGGAAAGAGTGGAAGGGAGATTGTGGGAAAATGTTTTGCAATGATTCCACTAACTGACGTCGAAATGGAGAGAAAACAGCTGAAAGTCCTGGATGGACAGTGAGAAGAACCTCTTTGTCTACCCTGAAAGACAGTCAGGTCTGGGCTCTTCACCCTGCAGCAGCTGACTGAGGGGGTCAGATCAGCAGTGTTAAATTCCTGCTTCTCCTCATGGCACCTCAACTACTCCTGCAATGTTCGTGCACAAGTGCCATAGTAATGCTCCCAGGTAAATAACTCATATCTCAAGCACAGGAGAGCTGTGGAGTTAACTAAACTATTTACATACTTTTAATGTAAGGCTGTGACTCCTGGATACCCATGGCTTTTTTAGGTCCAGTCTGCTCTGGGTGATTGGTAGCTGGGATTTTATCACACACTGACTATCACTGTCCTTTCTAAGTACCAAAATCTGACTTCTGAAAGGGCCTCCACTGTGTCCCATCTTAATTTAATTTACTAAGTTGTGCTGTATCATCATGTGACAACTGGCTGGAGTTTTGTTTCGTTTTATTTTGGTTTCTCCCCTTGAGTTACTTAAGCAGACACAGAGCTGGCTGAGTACATTGGATCATTATATGTCTCTTAATGTCATTGCTGGGTTTGTTTGAATAGGGATTAGCAAGACTGTTATCTTTAAATGAATATAGTAGTCTACAATTTTCAAATGGTAATTTTTTTTCCATTGTATTGATTTGTAGTTAAGGGACTTTGATGGGTTTTACTACAGTATTAAGAAAGCAGTTAAATATTGCTGCTGTGAAAACCAACAGTTTTAGAATTTTGTTCAAGATTGAAAAAAACAGATGCACAAATCCCATTGAAATTCAATGAAAATTGAACTCTTACCACTGTAAGATTCTTGAAAAGCTCATTTACAGAACTTCCAGAAGTAGACCTAGATACAATTAGTATTTCCTATCAAACATTCTTCACACAACTTCACATATTTTTATTTTGGGGAAAAAAAAAATGGGAATGTATTCCTGCCACAGCATTACTAACATGGAAAAGTGTTTCAGCCTTTTCCTTGTCTGTTTTTATCTCTCTGAAGTCCTGCACCTCCGTTCAGCTATCTGTGGTGCTTGCATCAACAAAGTACAGAAGGAAGCCTCAGTCTAATTTATCCTTCTATCATCTCAATTCCACTTTCAGCTACATCCATTATTTTATCCTATGCCCTTTCAAAAGAATAACTGAGCTTCTGCAGCATTAAGGAGCTTTAAAAAAAGCCATCCAAGTTTCTTTTATCAGAGGGGAATATTTGGAGGGAGAGCTGGCTAGGTGGCACGGTGCTCCATCACATTCATGCTCAGGCATTAACAGCCGCAGGTACTGTAGGCTTCCTGTATCTGAAGCTGCTGCAGCATCTCCTGGCTGTCCTTGTGTCTAACTCGGGGGTTATGTTATTAACTTACCTTCATACAAACTCAAAGAAAGCTGAAGAAGCACCACTCGTTTCTCCCTCTGATCCTTGTAGAGTTCACCCACGTACTGACACGTATACAAACCCGCTACACGTTGCCATGTATGCCCATCCGTCAGGCTTCGGGTGTGCTGGGCATTGCCCCTCTGACACAGATGAGGTCAGTGAGCAAGCGCTGACTGCGTGCACCGCCTTCGACACTCGCAGGCATACTGGTAAGCTAACACAGCCATCAACGCCTTGTTTCTGCAGTGGCATTATCTACGTGTTTGCAGACAAGACCTAGGCTGGGCTGCCAGAAACGAATGCTTAATTATTTGCTGCCTGTCTCCTGCACAACGTTCTGCATGAGAACCACAGGATTTTATTCTTCTTGCTGGAGGGAACGGGATGGGGGAAAATGAAGTGCTTAGAAACCCTTTTCTTTCCCAATCATGCTCTGTCTCTCCAAATTATTTAGTCATTCTCTGTGCACACTCACTGGGAGAAAAATAGTAACAATAACAACAACAGCAATAATAATAATACTTTAATGAAATACTGTAAAGGCAAACTAATTAGTATGTGTTACAGTACCCTTTCTATGTGTTTGTTAAACTGCAGAGGAAGCACTCATGTCTATGTGCTGATGGCAGGTGTGTAACGAGGGCTCAGCCTCCTCTCAACTTTAGAAACTGTATGTGGTAATATATAAAGCATTCGGTAATTTTTTCTATCTCTTTGCATATGTATCCTCATACATGCACAGACTTCATAGATAATATTTCCATAAGAATACAAACCAGTATTACGCACCCTGCCCCAAAAGTTAAACTGAATTGCAGGTCAGTAGCAATATTCTCAAAGGTTTTTTCACGGTCACTTCTCTGCCTTTGATCACTTCTTTGGCACTCAAGTCCTTGGAAGAGGGGCATTTACAACTACATTTGGGTCTGAGGCATTATCTGGTGCATGCTCTGTATCTTTTAGGATCTATGCAATTGCACATCACCACACATCTCATAAAATCATCTCAGCTGTGCTTATGCATTCACAGCACCACTTCAACCCACACTTAGCTCCTTGTATTGATAGGAGATTGGCTTTGGGGTGTCTCAACTACAATAGTGCTCACAGTTTGCCTAGTCTAGCCAAGAAAACACCAAATTAGACGTCTGCTCTTCAAGTTGCAGTTTCCTTGCTTCAATATGAGAGAAACCTTGATAATTTGTGTTGGAGCAGTCATCTATCTGAATGTCTAAAATTTCCTCTTCCTCCAGTGAGGCACAGAGTGTTGCAACCCATGTGATTGACTTTGTCCTATCCAAGGAGGGACTGGACTTCAGAAACACTGCAAAAACGTAGCACATCTTGAGAAAATTACTCTAAAAGCAGAAAAAGAAGCTTGAAAAGCACTTTCAGATGTCAGCTATTACATAAAAGGTTGACTTATCATTATTACTTTATTAGTCATTATTGTTGATAACGATGAAAATGCTTCAAAAAGGTCATCCTTTCTCCTGTGATTCAATCCTATTTTGAAGGCTGAAGTCTTTATCCCTCCAACTCTGTGTTGATTAACTTTGAGTTTGCGAAGAAAGCAAGACTAACTCAGTCCATTGGTTGATTTTTAGCCCAGGTAACCGCAACGGTTTTTAAACTCGCCAGCCAATTTAACCAAATGTGACATAGGGCCAAAGATGTCCAAAGACAGAAATTTCCTGTGAGTTGTGTGAAAGCACAAAGGTGGACAGAAAAGACCCTATTAACCTTCCCAGCTGAGGCAAAGTGTGCAGTGTGAGCATAACTGCTATTATGCCGTACAAAGTCCTCTTAGGTGCTCAGCATTAAGCTATGAATCTGTAGAAAAGCAGTTCTCACTAGATCTTGTCTTCAAACACTTCTTTGTTATTCTCTCTTGATAGTAAACCCAATAACCTCCTAAGTAAAGATTTGAATTGTAGATGACAATGTAGCCTGTGCTAGCATATAAAATTAAATTTTGGTATTATTCATATCTCACCTCATAGGGTATGGTTTGGCTTTACTTGAAAGTTGTCAAGTTTTCCTTGTGGTGGCACGGTTGTTGCCCTGTTTCCCTGTGCAGTGGTTGAGTGTTCTGAACAGATCTCATTGTTCATTATTGTCACTTTCACTCTTTCTAGCTACCTCTCCGCACCCACCTCAAGTCTGTTTCTTTTTTGTTTTGCCCCATTATCATCTGCTTTTTAAAGTGTTTGGCATGTGGTTTATGTTCTTCTTTTCCCAAGCAGAGCTGACTCCCCCCCCCCCGATGAGTTCTTGTGCCTGTGAAGACAGGTGTATGAATCCTAATGCAGAAGGATTTTTTTTACATAACAAAACTAGAAATTATTTCTAAAGCTCCTCTGGAAATTTGTTACCAACAAAGAGATTTTTCCCTAAGGAAATGGTAGTCAAAGCTGAAATCTGCCCCTCATCATCCCCTCCCCCTCCCACCCCCTCATCTAACACCAGTTCATGAAGAATGAGACTTTTTAGTTCTATGTGCTTGGAACTGATCACAGGGCAGCAAAACTAAATTATCTCTGCCCTCTCCGTTTTGGAGGTGACTAGAATTTGATTAAATTAAAACTAAAAAAGAAACTTAAGCAAATATTAATTTGTATTCTATAGGAAAAGAGATTGGACTTGATTGTAGGTATTTATTTATATCTAGTTATAGTCTTAAAAATGTCACAGCCTCAAAGTTTGTAGATACAGCACACTCTAAATGAACAGCGAGAATGATTTCAGAAAGTAAATCAGAAATTTACACATGTGAGAAACCTCTGTGTGTCTTGACCAAAAGGTTTAGTACAATGTTTCCGTGTTTCCAACCAACCAGCTAAAATCCCTTTGACTCCATGGCTCCCCCAATAAAGTGCCTGCATATCCTTTAAGGATGCCCTACGTTTGCTGAAATTATTCACCAAATAATTTAGAGGAATGAATAAACGTGAGAAAATCATGACCTACTCATGGACAATTACCAGAGGAGGGGGAGGGCTTGCAAAATTGATCGGATTCATTACTCACTGTCAGTGAAAGCAATTCACCTGGCTCAGCTCCCAAGTCTCCCGGTGTAAATCACATCCCTCGCAACGCAAAGGAGCCTCATTTGCCAAACAAGTTGAGCGGTGGCAGCAGCGCTCAGCTAATGGCTTCGGCTCCGTCACAGTTTCAGCCCTAAATCAGGAGATCCAACTGACACCAAATATCTACTTTTAGGCAATAGCTAATCGGCAAGGGAGAAGTTTCCCAGTGAGCCACTGATAGCTCCTGCGGCCACCAGCCATTTATCCCCTTCCCATTGCTATCGACAAACACAAAATACCACCCACCTCTTTGAATCAGGGTTATGCAGCCATTATGGCACATAAAATATTGATGCAAATTAATTTTTTTTTAAAAAAAAAAAAAGAGAGAGAGAAAAAGCTGACGTTCTTCTAATTCTAGCTGGACTGTAAAACTGGGTTTCTTTGAAAGCCTGGCATGCCGAGTGAGGCGATGGTCTCTTGCAATCTGGTTCCGCGGCACTAGATGGCAAAACAGCGTCAGTTTTGGCAGCGCATCCCGAGCTGAGGCTCCTGGATCCCCAAAGCGGGTCTCTGCGGGCACAGCCTGCTCCTGGGCATCCCCAGAGGGGATGCTGCGCACTGCCTGCCCTGCCGCCTACCTCTCTCATCCTTCAGAGCACACGGGTCATCTGCAAGAGCAGAGATTGTGTCTTAAAGATTGGATACGGCTCTTCAATACCATAGGCGAGGAGAACATAAAGGCTGGTATGGATGTATAGGTGGCTATTTTTTTCTTATTACTGTTGCAGGCATTAGATGTTTGCTCTGCAATTGCCCTCAGGAGCTCTAGATCCCATACAAGACAAACAGTTCTCACTCCAGAAGAGATTACACAGCAAATGGGTGGAAAAACTTGTCTCATCTCCTTATTGAACAAAAAGAGATTTACATCTAATAGTCTCACAGGGAAACACTTCTCCTTTCAATTTTATGTCAGTCTACGCATTGGCTGTTTTAGTATGTGAGGGAAGCAACCACCTATGCAGTTAAGTTGTAAGGCATTTTTATTAGGAGTCTGTTCTCCTTTTCCTCAGGTGCAGATAATACCTGTTTATGTTAAAAGGAGTTACAGAGGAAAAGCTGGGATGCCTAGGACCAAGTTTTATATCAAGTAACCAGAATCTTCTAGGCTTAAGTCAAAGAAAACACTGACCACTGGGCAGGCAAATAAGTTACTTTTCTAATTTTTTTTTTTTGTAAGAGTCTTAAGGTTGTGGTCATATCAATAAACTCCTCACAACTGCAATACTGTTGTTTATCCCCCATTTTAGGGGTAACTTCTCCTACACCATATCTAAGTGCTGCAGTCAAAGAACCAATTTAATTTGGAGACTGCGACTTTTGCGCTTTCTTTTGAAGGCAATATCCAAACTGCACTGTTCTTTCAATAACTGGGAACTCAAGAGAGCTGATGGCACGAACACTATTACTCCCCTCTACAGCTGCAAGACAGTGTGTGTATAAGGCTCTGGATGCTAACGGTCATGATGTGACCCCCTTGGAGATGTCTTATGTGTGATGCCTTTCCTTGGGAGCAGGTGAGCCCACGTTGCTGAAACATGACTTCCAAAACAGAGCTTTCACTGAGAAAGTTTTGCAGAAGCTTTCAGCTGTGTCCCTCTCTTTAATTTTTCTCTCTGTTCTCACAATATTCACTCCTTCCCTCCCTCCCCTGCCTTCTGTGAGGTGCTGGTCAGACAGTCCCAAAATGACTTTCCCCTAAGAAGCTCAGCATAACTGTTTGTCAAACAATGGGGCCACATAGATTCCCATAAAACTTTTCACTCGGGGATAAAAAGGCAGCAGTAAGCCTGAGTGGGCAGTGCACACATGGTAACCAAAGGCTGTTTTCAGAGTTGAAAGCAGTCATAACAGTTGCCAAGTGTAGATAATTTCTACCTTTAGGATAGGACAGGGCTAAAATGAAAAAATCCCGCTTTCTGCTGGTGTGGGCTTGCGGCAAATAAGATGTACTATGTTCATCCTTGGCTATTTAAATAACACTCTCTCACTCTGTATAAAACAACTTGTGATATGAATGAAAAAAACAGCTATGGATCGTGAAGCAAGAGGGAATGGATAATCAATTTTTATCACTAATATTGTATGTAAGACCAATAACTCTGAATGAGTTATAGAACTCCTTACTCTGAGCAGATGCGTCTCCTTTCCAAGCAGTCTCATTCTAGCCCAGCCTTAATAACAGAAGAAGTGTTGAGTCAAACACATTAAAGCAAAACAAACATTTATTTTCATTGTCCATCATATTTCTTTTCAAAATGTAGGAATGTGAAATTCTCACAGGTGGGCTGGCCATGGGAGGCACAATAACGATGGATCAGAAAAGCCTTTCAGACTTACAAACATGGGTTCCAATCAAGCTTAAGTAAGTGACAAGTGAAATGGGGCTATTGATTTCAATCTAGTCCCGTTTGGCTACAGCAAAAAACTCAGCACAACAGTGTCTTAGCACTTAAAGGGATGCCATCAGCTAACAGATAATGCTTCTGCTGGAGTACATTTGCAGCGTTATTTATACCAATTGAAATTACTGGAATGGTTGAGGTTACTACGGCTGAAAGACATCAGAGAGTAAATTTACTTTCCCCTATTTGGGGAGGTGTGCTTACTTTGGACTTTGTACATGTCTGCTTTCTGCCAGACACGTGCCCCAAATCTCCTTTCCAGTTACATGGTGGAACAGACATGATGTATGCATGCAGGCCAGGGTAGGAGATAAATTTTCCTTGAAACTGGCCTGTCAAAGAAAAAGATTCACTTGGAGATAAAAATCCTCTGATGACCAGGTAAGATTGTCATCACCAACCTCTTTACCAGGCAAGCAGTAAACTACCTGATTTTCCTTTCTGCCCATGTACCCAACTGGCCAGCAGCCCACCTGGAAATCCATTGAGGAGCTTTGGCTACCAGGCCTGCAGCAACTGGCAGCGAGTAGTGATGGTGGAGGAGGACAGTATTGCCCTCCAGCTATGTTACATTGGGCAGGTTTGTCTCTGGGGGATTTACAATGCAAGCACCGATGAATTGGGACCCAGGTCAGGAAGCCTGTGTGGGACAAGATGATCTTTTTCTGCCTTACTGTTCCTGTGCGTAATTTTGTGTTGTTCAGACTAGACCTTTGGTTAAGGTCTGGTACACACACGATGGTCAAGGACACATTTCACGAGACACTGAGAAAGAGAGAAGTCAGAGCTTTACGTGAAACAAAATACAACTGTTGGGCTGTAAAACCTACTGGGAGGTAGCGCTGTCAGGTGTACTGCCTGAAACTCTTCGTAACTTCATTTTGAAAAAAAACCAGATAGCAAACAGAGAGAGGGCACCTCGACAGCATGGGATGGAGAGTGTGGTGCAGAGGTCCCTGAGCTGGTCCCAAGCAAGTTGGCATCCGTGTGCAGTGTCATGCAGCACCACACAGAGACATGAGTTCACACCTTGAATGCAGTCAAGCCCTCCTAGCACAGCGACTTGTACCATCCTTACGCCAAGGGCAAACTCCCTACCAGTGCAGCTGGGCTGCTCTCCATGTCAGTGACATGCCCAGTCCAACCAAGGAGGCATGTCCCATGGGCCCTGCTCCTGCAAGAAGGCCCCTACAGGTCCATGAAGCAAATACAGTGCTCAGGGTTGCTTTCCCTTGCAGTTGAGAATAAATGAGGAGTCAGTCCTTGCCTGAGAAGTAGCAAGGGTAGAGCTGTGAGGTGTGCTCACAACTCCGTTGTAAACTTGTAAGATCTCAAGGATCCTGTTTCAAAAGACTCCAGCGTGCAACATCAGGACTCGATTTTTAAACACCTTGGTGCTCTTTGGGGTGCATAAGTAAGGTCCACAGGGCTCAGGAATAAGCACAGGGAGCTCTGTTTAAAGCCTGGCCTTCACTGTGACTGCTTAACACCCAAGGTCACTGAGGACTCAGGACCATAGCAGGGCTCAGAGACAGCGTTAAGATGCAAGAGTTTGTTGCTTCCACACTGCTCCTTTATCTTTCTGAACTGGCTCCTGGTGCACCTGTTCTGCTGCTGTTTAAAGACACAGTAGGACTCAGTGAAAAGCTGTGTGGCTGCCTTCTCAGTTCCCTTACATTGGGGGATTTTGTGTCAGATGTTGGGCATCACCAAAAGTAATTTTTTAATGATTTTGTAGTTCTAGGTTAATAAACTGATTATAATCGTAAAGGAACCGAACTGTGCTCTGCTCCAGTTGCCACAGCAGACCCTTTTCTTAGCTATGTATGAGAAATGTGCAGTTCAGAATGATTCTCAATAGCCCTACATTTCCAGATTCACTTTTTTAATTAAACAGCATTTTGTTTCTTTTGTTTCTAAATGGGCTCACAGACCTCCACAACTGGAACATCTCAAGACCCTGTAGCAGCAAAGCTCCACTTTTGCTGCAGAGAAGAAAATACCAGAGAATAGTGAAAGAGCATAACTTACAGCAAGCAAGCTTTCTGTGCAATTATGCTTTTTAATAAATTACATGGAAAAACATCAATTCAAAGTCTCTTTGTAGGACCCAGCTTCAACATTATCTGAAGATTATGTTCATCTCTTATTTAGTGATGCTGTTTGTCAGTTTAGGGAAGGAAGAGAGTGAAACTTACCCTGAGCCTGGGAGAACTAGAATGAGTATAAAAAATTTGCTGGTAGTACTGTCTGTGATGTAGTACAGAGTAGTAGTATGTGGTATGAACTTTCTTACACAAATAAGAAGGTTGGGTTCTTAATGCTGTTCTCAAAAATGACCATAAAATACATGCAATAATATGCCAATATATCAATATGTATATCCCTGTATTTTCCTTGATGTTGTGGAAAGTCAAATACTCATTGATGGAAGAGATCCCTTTTTTGTGCCTTAGACTGCCAAACACTGTCTGTCTCTCAAAACCAGTTATTTTTTTACTAACTTTCCTTAGGCGTGACCCAGGCACGATGAGTACAAGGAGAATGCTGATTTACCTTTCACTTGGAAGCTAAAGAGAGGCCAGCTTTTGTTCTGAACTATGTTCAGCCCTTCACCCCGTGGTAGTGACGGCGAGTCTGGCAGCTCATCTGCCCGCTCCCATTTCTTCCTGCAGGAACCACGTTATATATCCCTCACAAGCCTGACCACAGCTTTCAGAAACATCCAATAAATCAACAGTTAAAAGGGAAGGGTAGACATGGGGAGCAGGTGCTTATTATCTGTGCATCTCTGGAGAAGAATAACCCACAGTGTATTTCCATGCCCATTTGAAATGGAATATGACCATGACCCTGCAAGTGGCTCTGCTTGAATTGTTCCTGGCATCATGTTTTACTCCTAATATTTTCATTGTCTGCCTCCATCAGTTTTACCTCCCACTGTAGCATTAATTTTGTACGTGAATATGAAGGCTGTGCTTTAAATAATACAGCATATGCTTTTTATTTGCCATGTATAATAATATTTTTTTGGCTGATTTATGTTCCACCTGGACAAAATTATTTTTTATGATGGGTTTATTTCATTTGCTCCCACATCCCCATGCCTGGGGGAGGGGAGGAAGAAATCTTGTAAACCACTAATAATGACGGACATAGAATGCTTTGAAACACAAATTTACTGAGATTCTCTCCAACCATGCAAATGAAAAAAAATGTTGTTGTAATAACTTTAAGCTCGCGAACGCATGGTACTACAGGGGAGAGTAATCTTCGGGCTTTTGTATCATCCCTTGCACAATGCTGGGAGCATGAAGAAATTCACTGACAGCTATAAGCTATTCCAATAGAACAAAATTACACATATGGCTAGAGCACGGATTTAATTTAGCTCTTTTCAGAACTTCATCAAGAAACAAAGCCAGGACAAAACCCTGTGGTCTTTTGGTCTGCAGATTTGCCATGGAACTTCATAGGCTAAGCTGCCAAATCTGCCTCATTCCCAGTTTCCACAAGGACTGTGGAAAAAGATATTACTTGCTATTAAAACAAGTTGGTTTCAAATAGATAATATGGGTATCAGTAATAATAAAAAAAAAAATGTATGATGTACCTTATTTTGTGTTTTACAACCCTAGAACAGACGGGCACTATTTTTATGTTAATCTATCACCTACAGAAATACTCATTATGAACAGATTTATCAAAGAAAACCCAAAACCCCATATGTAATCCTTAGCACAACTTAGTTCTGATTTTGACTCCCAGCTTTCAGTGCTTTTTGTACAGCAACTAAATATTAATCATAGAAATCCACAATAGTCATAGCAGCCAGAAAGCTCTGGTTCTATTTTTGGTTGTAATAGTTGTCTTTAAGCATACATCCTCCAGTCAAAACCACATTGTAATAGGAGTGCATATAATAAGGACACATAACGCCTCCATGTCAGCTCTGAACTGAGCTTGGAAAAGTAGGATATTCTTTCAGAGCAGCTTTGCTTTTAATACTGAATGTAAGAAGAGGAGATAGGACATTCACAGGAAAATCCTGCTGCTTCTAGACCCACTCTGTGACTCCCCATCAGATGGTAGAAATCCAAGCTGACGTCTCCCCGTCGGCATATTCGGGCAGCAACTGGAACATCTGCTGCCATGCAGGCCCCCTTCTACTCACACAAAGCTCTGTTCCAGCCCCTCATCTTGCCACATCCCTAACACTTTCTCCACCAGCTAGCCCAGAAAGATACAGTGAAGGTGTGCCACCTTTGCTCTGCTCCATCTTCTTCTCTTTCTGAGCACTAAGAAGATTGCAAAATTTACCAAGAGCAAGCTATGCACTGAAAATCAGGTCACTGGTTTAAAATGAGGAAATACAAGCTACAGGATTGACGCGTATTGTATTTGTTTCACCCTTGTCCCAGCTTCAGGCTTTTGAAACGAAACCAGAGCTTCTGTTCTTCCACGAACTCCTCGGGTTGAAGGCAGATCCTGCAGGAATCACAAGCCTGCAGATGTAAAGGGAAAGGAGAACAGTATAAAAAAGCTACAGTAGATGGTGCTAGTCAGGTGCAGAAGGCACCAGCTAGTCATTTGAGGATACCTGCAAGATTTACCCCTAAGCTAAGCGGTTTAGAAAATGTGCAATTTAGATTTATCAGTTCAGAAGGGAGATTCAGATAAAAACAGTTGAGCTGGTGAGATTATTAAATGCAGAACCCCATGCTGAGACAATGCTCACCTTACTATACGTGCTGACAAAGTAGAAATAGGGCGCCAGCACCTTCCTAGCTGCACCCGAGTTAACAAGGAAGGCAAGCTGCTGCAGGGTGAGGGGAGGTAAGGGGACAAGCTGCAGGCAGAGACCTTCCTTCACCATGGAAGTTCTCCTGGGAGCTTAAGGTGGCACCCTTCCTGCTTGTTGGGATGGGAACAGCAGAAGCAGCAGGAACGCTGCAGGTTATGGTCTGAGGGGGAAGCGCAGATCAGTATTTCCCGATGTCAGCCCCTGTGTATCAAACCGTTAATGTCACAGAAAGGTGGTCTTGTGTATTTAATTTTATCAGGCGGAAGAACTCTGATATATGCTGCACTCGGTTCACCGCTCCCGTGCAGATTTACTCGGCGTTTTAGCATGCGTGCTGCCTCGCTGACAGAGATTAAAAGCTCTCCTTAGAGCCCCAGGTATTATGCTCAAATGTATAAATCAGGGCTTAATATATAATATTTGTCCATAAAAATCTATCATAGTGGCATTCGTTTGGCTATCTGCATATTAAATACCGTTACAGAAAGGCACAAGTTTATTGAGGATTATTTTGCTACGCCAATAAAGTCTCCTGCCATCCTAAACAGGTATCTTTTCTCTGAGACCATGGGCAGGGTTGCAGAGAGGAAGGGGCAGATTTTGCTAATGCTGTTTATGACCAAACACATGCCCTAGCGATGTGGTGCTGGAGTGGGAACCTGCTCCCAGGCCAGCCCCAGGCTCTAGCTTACCAGCACTGGCCAGGCAGGGCAGGGATCATGGTGGAGATGACACTGCGAGCCTCTAAAGAAGAAAATTGCATGATATATCGCCACTCACGAGCACCCGCCAGAGAGCTGTTTAGAGTGAGATTACAGTCTCAGAGGAGACTCTCATGCCTCTCGGTCACAGGGTTACTACGATGATGATGCAGTTGCAGCTTGCATGCAGGAGGTACGAGGGATTTAAATGATGGTTGGAAAGAAAAGCTGGCTCAAACCTCCACAAACCCTGTTCAGATTAACCCAGATTCCCAAGTCCCCAGCTTTGAGGGACTTGAAATCAGCCAAATTGATTCTTTTCCCTTGAACAGCAGAAGAAAAATGAGAGGGAGAGGATAAAATTTACACTTCAGCCAAGAGTTCTCACACAGCATTTTAGACTGAAGGGAAACGAAGCTTCCCAAAATAGGAGTTTGTGCAGTTCAGAGGTCTTGATCCTACTCACACCGATGCCATATTAGCACATCTGTATGGATTTATCTTCATTTACTGCTGATTTACAGAGACGCAAGGGAGAAAAAATCAAACTCAGCTGCAGTCTTTCCCCCTTCATTGTTTTCATTACAAAGTATTATTTTTTTTCTTGTAAATTCTTATTATTAACACAGGAGAAAGAAAATATTCCTGGAATCCCTGGCGTGGAGTGGCTGCAGCCTCATCATGGATGACTAGACAGCCGCCACTGTGCCACATAATGAGAAGCACACACGTTGCACTGGGAGATACTAATGAGGGAGCTACAGCCCCCTTAGCCCTCTCCACTAAATCCATGTCTGCAAGCCATGTTTTATTTATCAGGCCTATTATGGAAGCGCTAAGGAGCCATTTGAAAAGGGTCGCTGTTGTCCTGGGCACTGCACACCACGGTGCCTGCTCCAACCATATTCCAGGCTGCCAAAAGGTAGGGGATGCTAGGCAAATGCCATGCAAACAATGGTGTGGCAGCTCTTACACCATCAGTTCCTTCAGGGGAGGTTTCCAGCCTGTTTCGACCCCCTGGTGCTAGCCAAGCACTGCTTAGGGGGGCCCCAGATCCTGAAAATGCATAGTGACTTGTGAACAGATTGAAGCTGAACTTGCGATGATTTCCAGGAAAGATTCTGGGGGAGCAAGGACTTGGCAGGCCCGGAGAGACCCAGGTGCAACATACAGGGTGAGGTGGCTCAGAGGGGCTTCACAGAAGCCGCCTGAGATGGCAGCTGCCCCAGCCAGCACTGCTCCCTGCTCCTGCTCCCAGCAGAGCTCTTGGCTTTCCCATGCTTTTCACCATGCACAAAAACCACCGCTCCTCTGCGCTGAGACGTGATGCCGCGGAGCCCTTGTTGTGCTCCTTCTGGAAGCAGGCAGTTTCGTTCAGATTTGCATGTGTGCCAGAGGGAAAGGGGATTTACGATTGCTGCTTCCTTCTCCAAATATTCTCTTCCTGACCTCTCTGTATGCCTTCCCAGAGGTTTCTGTCCGCTTTGGAGAATCACTCCGCTTGCAGCAGACCAACAGAAACAGGAATAAAAGGCAGCTAAGTGAAAGACAGAAGAGAGATGAGTAAATCTTTGCAAAAGTTATAACGCAGATCTCAGCAGGACTCAGACAAATTGGTCTACATTCCTTTAACGTATTAGATTTCTACTTACCCTGATCATTAGCACATTAAGCTACAAGGGCTCATTATATGAAACTCATGGAGAGGCATCAATTAGGACAATAAATTTACATACATTCCTTCTGGATGAGAAACGATGGGTTTCCTTGGTTCAGGGCTTGGTAGAACTGGACTTGGTTTCAGAAAGAGAAAAGAGGAGAGAGAGAAGTGTTAAATGCGTGCATCTGTACTGCCACCCAAAATGGTGGAAACAGTTCACAAGTTTGAGGAAAAATGTATGTCAAACAGGAACAGAAAAAACCAAATCGCAGTTTCTGAGGTTGAACTATAATCTGCCATGTCACATCAACAACAAATTATGAGAGGAAGTGAAATTCCCAGGAGATGTTGCTCTTACAAGGCTGGCCCAAATGGTGTTCCTAGGTTTCAGAATGCAACACTAAACATTTGCACATGCTTATCACTTTTCGCCCACGCAAGATCTCATCTTATTTTGCAAACACTGTGCAGCAGAACAACTTCCTATCTGGCAAAGTGTAGACATAACTGGTCTGTAATGTGCCAGTGGCACCTATTCCATGCCAGCATGCGCCCTGAGAAAACTGTTAACAAAGACGGTTTGTTATCCTATTGCCACTGAAGAAAAAATTTAGATAGGCCGTGCAAATGTTATGAAAACCCATACAAGCTGACAGAATCACCTGTCTTTTTTGAAAAATATTGCACAGCTGCTAATGCTGCCAGAGGAGACAGGCCACTAGCAGCATTGTTCCTACAGCTAGTCTTTGTAGCACTAACCCTAGTGCTGCCGTGGCAAAGTACTGATGTACAGCTAACTAGTCAATACTAGTAATGGCTTAGTAACAGTACTAGCTAAATAGTAACGGTGGTAGTTCATCCCCATTCTCCTTTAGGAGTCAGCCACAGAAAGAAGACTTTCATCCACAAAGTGCTGAACACCACCAGCTCCCGTTCACTTTACGGAAAATTAAAGGGGTTTAGCTAATATAGTAATTATATGCAACTCCTCCCTTCCTGAATAACGGTACCAAAACTATTCTAGCAGAAAGGTGTTTTCACCCCCACACTGCTGGGATTGTACATCAGGAGCGCTCCACCCAGTTGAGTTGCTTGATAAAGACTACATTTGCGTGTCATCATTTTGGGTTCCTTATCCAGGACCCTGTGCGAGGTGAAGGTAAGCATTTAACACCTTCTTGGACTGCCAGTTAGTGGATGTGAAAGCTTCCTCATCACTCAGGACATGAGATAAGGGGTTCCCAGCTGGTTCCCCTTCCAGGCAGTCCATGGTCACGATGATGTGATCATTCTGAAAAGGAAATACTTTAAATAAATGTCCCTTGCATATAAAAGTTTGTGCCACAAATGGGATCATCTTTTCTTTACAGGAGGGGAAAAAGAAAAGTGCCATTTCTTTTTCTCTTGTGCACATAGCCATCGCAATTACATACCACCAGAGTTAGAAATACATGCTCCTTTATTTCGTTCTAACCACAGAGCAATCAAACCCACTCAGGCTTGTGTTAATGATATACATTATACGTACCAGAGACATTTACACTGCATATCAAAATCGATCAGAACATAAGGAAGTTAAAAAAAAAAAGAGCCGATTGCCTTATGCTGTGAAGTTTGACTTGGGTATGACCTATCGCAGCCGAATGCGTTCGACACACGCTCGTGCGGGCTACAGCACTGTATTTAGCACTACACTAAAATGAGGTGACACTTACAGTCAAAAGGTAGAGGTTCAATTTACAGTGGAAGCAGGCCATGTGGCTTTACATTTTGGGAAACAAAAAAGGCAAGTGTGGGTGAAAACGATGTAGTGCACATGTCATAATCTGTATGGTATCATCACCCTGAAGACACAACGTTCCTTGTCTGCTGGTTTGGTGATGACCACATACTTCCCCTGCTTGCAGCGTGAAGTTGGGTTATTTCTGCCAACCTTTTCTCTTCCCCAGCCACTATGTTCTAACCACAGCTGAAGTCTTCAGTTTTAATTGGTTCAGATGCTTAATTGTTTTAACCTGGACAGAAAAGTTGGACAATAAAGCAATTCCTCTAAAGATTTATCTCTTTTTTTTTTTTTTTGCAATTTATTGAATGTTTCGAAAGCACCACATTTCAATTAAGACAGCAAAATTGTTAATGGTGTAATAATGACACACCGCATCTATATAAAGATGCAAATACATGTAGCTAATTTTCTGGCCTGGCGAGATTGTTTTTTTCTTTCCGTAGTGAATTATTTGAGAGCAGATCACCACTTTATACCAGCTCAGAGCAGATCACCGCTTTATCCCAGCCCCGGTTTCTCGCTACTGTTTAACCGTACGCATCCGCAGCTCAGGAAGGGTCCCCTGCTGTCACCTCATCTTGCTCACAGCCTGTTCCCCAAACCTAAAGCGGCCGCGACGAGGCCGGAGATGCCGCGCGGAGCCAGGTCAACCCCACTTCGCCCGCAGCCGCCCTCTCCCGCCGCGGGCTTCCCCTCGGTGCCTCTTGCTATTGGTTGATCCGTTGCCACGGCAACGCGCTCGCCACACCACTCCCGCCCCGCGAGCCGTGCTGCCCCACGTGATCCACGGCGGCTGTTGCAACCCGCTCGCCTGTTACCGGGGCCGCGCGAGCCAGCGGACGCGGGAGGGGGGGTGGTGTTGTTTCCCATTGGCTGCTGCCCGGGGCTCGCTGATTGGCAGGGGGCGGCAGGGCTTGCCCGCTGATTGGCCAGGCCCGGAGGTGAGGCCGTGGGGTGATGGCCGCTGCCCGGCGGCTCCGCGCAGCCCTGGCTGGTAGACAAAGGCCGCCCGACAAGGGGCGCGCCTGCTCCCCCTTCTCCCGCGCCCTCGGGCTTTCAGCGGGGAGCCGTGGCTCCTCGGTGACGAGAGCCTGACCAGTTGCCGGCGGGCTGCGCGGCCCGGCCCCCGCCCTCCCTGCCCCCCCCGCCCGCTCTAATCGCCGCTGGGGCACGCGGAGCGCGCGGCGAGGCTCCACGCTTGCCGCGCGCCCGGCAGCCAATGAGCGGCCTGGGCGAACGTGCGCAGCACGCGCGGCCCGCGTGTCCCTGCCGCCTGTCCTGCCAATCACGCCGCCCGGACCCCGCCCGGCGGCAGCGGCTCCACGGTGGGGGAGGGGGTGCGCAGGGGGGCGGCAACACAGGGCGTCCCGCGGCCGCTTGCGCTGGCGTTAAAGGGGCGCTGTGGAAAGACTTAGTCGTCGTGTCGCCGCGCCCCTTCACTGCCGTCCCCGCTAGGACGTTACCGGCGCTCGGGAGGGCGGGGGAGGGGGTCTGCAGTCGCCGGTGCCTTTTCCCAGGGTGGGAGCGCGGGGCTGCCGCGGGAGTGACCGGAGGAGATTCCGGGTCCCCAGCGCCGCAGTTTGCACCGAGAATGCCAAACTCACGCCGCCCGGGAGCGGGGGTGGTGCCCGGGGAAGGAGGATGGTGTCCGGGGAGGGGGGGTAGGCTGGGGAAGCGGGATGCTCAGGGAGGGGGAATGTCCAGGCAGAGGAGATGCTTGGAGAGAGGAGGTTGTTCGGGGCGATGCTTGGGGAGAGGGGTGCTTGAGGAGGGGGGGGATGCTCGAGGGGAGAGTAATGTTTGGGGTGAGGGTGATGCCCGGGGAAGAGGATGTCCCGGGAAGGGGGGGGATGCCCAGGGAGAGTGATGGCCGGGTAGGAGGTTGCTCAGGGAGGGTGATGCCTGTGGAAGGGGGGATGTTTGGGGAGAGGGGATGCCCGGAGGCGGAGAAGGGATGCTCGGGGAGAGGGGATGCCCGGGGAAGGAGGGATGCTCGAGAACGATGGATGCCCGCGGAGCGGGCTGTACCCCGGCGCCCTCCCTGCCCGCAGCGGTACCCTCCCCCGGCGCGGGGCGAGAGGCGGAGCTGGTGTGGCCGCCGCCTTTATCCGAGGCGCCGGCGCGGGGGGTGGCACTGGGGAACTCCTTGCCGGGAGACACGCGCTATAAATACAGCGCCGGGGATGGGAGCGCGGGCACGGGTGGCGGCGGGCTGAGAGCGCGGCGGGACAGCGGAGCCGAAGCACGGTGGGTGCTTTTTACCGGGGCAGGTGCCGCCGGGTCATCCTGGCTGGGAGCCGTTTGGATTTTCATTTTTTTATTGGTTGCGGAGATGCCTTCCCCTCGGCTGCTCCCCACGCGTGGCTCCCGGGAGGAGATGCTGGGAAGGGAGGGAACACGCACGCGTTTTGCTTCTTTTTTTATACTGAGGGGAGCAGCATAGGAAGCCCCGGCGACTGCACCGGGCACCGGCAGAAGGTAGGGTGGAGTGAAAGGATGAAGAGAAGGAGGGGAAGCCGCAAAAAAGGAGATGGGGCGCGGGAAAAGGCGGTGGTGACGGAGGGGGAGGGGATGGCGCCGGCGGAAGGTGGGATGGAGTGGAAAGGCGAAGAGAAGAGGGGGAAGCCTGTAAAAAAGGCTCCCTGGAGGTGTTCAAGGCCAGGTTGGATGAGGCTTTGAGCAGCACGGTCTGGTGAGAGGTGTCCCTGGCCACGGCAGAGAGGCTGGAGCTGGATGGGCTTTAAGGTCCCTTCCAACCCAAACCAGTCTGTGAGAAGGAGATGGGGCCGCGGGGAAGGCGGCTGCAGTGGGGGAGGAGGGGACGGGCCGGGAGGGCGGGCCGGCAGCCCCTAACCCCGGCTCGCCACCCCCGCTCCCAGCAGGACTCTGCTCGCCAGCAGCCGCCAAGCCCATCCCAGGGCGGAGGAGGAGGTCGGCCCCCGGAGGAGCTCCGGCGAGCTCACCCCGCCGGCATGATGCAGATCTGCGACTCGTACTGCCACAAGTACTCCCTCTTCAACGCCATGAACCGCTTCATCGGCGCCGTGAACAACATGGATCAGACGGTGATGGTGCCCAGCCTGCTGCGGGACGTGCCGCTGCTGCTGGAGGAGCTGGACGCGGCGGGGGCCGTGTGCCCGCAGCGGGAGCCGGCCCTGCCACCCGCCGATCCCGGCGCCTACTTCTCCCGCAGGGACATGTACAGCCACTACATGCTGCTCAAGTCCATCCGCAACGACATCGAGTGGGGCGTCGTGCAGCCCGCGGCGGGCGACGAGGCGGCCCGCAAGAAGGACAAGCTGGGCGGCGGCACCGCTGCCGAGGAGGGCGAGGGCGAGGAGGACCTGGAGAAGCAGTTCCACTACCACCTCAGCGGACTCCACTCGGTGCTCTCCAAGCTCACCCGCAAGGCCAACGTCCTCACCAACAGATACAAGCAGGAGATCGGCTTCAGCAGCTGGGGGCAGTGAGCGCCGGGGGGGGCGGGAGAAGGGGAAGGGGTGCCCGCTGTCCCTGCCGGGCGCTGAGGTTCCCTGCACCCTCCGGGACTGCAGCCAGTTTTCTACCAACGCACAAGCGAGAGAGAGGTGTAAATTAATCAATACTAGTTTATTAATTCTTTTCTTCTTTTTGTCCCCCGCTCCTGTGTTTTTTTTTTTTATTGTACGGTCTGGGCGAGCGGCTGCCACCATTCCTCCCCAGGAACCCGTACTGTGCGAAGAGGAGGTGGTGGAGCTGGCAGATAAGGAGGCTCAGCGCAAGCCAATGAACTTAACAAAACTGGCATAAAATTGCTTCTCTTACCTGGGAGGGGACCCAAGTGGGCAAGGAGCGTGCCTCTTGTCGCGGGACGGATGACAGGTCCCACGGTTGTACATGTACCGGAGTTTATTTAAAACTTTTTTTATTCAGATGTAGAGTATATTCTAAAATAAATGCAAATGTATTAACTAAAAGTGACTTAAAACTTTTCAGTATGATATACATTTCTTTTAATTAAATGATACTTTTAACATCTGGAATTCTTCTGTTGTTCTAAGTTATTTCCAGAGCTGCCTTACAAGACACAGAAATCTCTGCATGTCCAAGAGAGGGGGTTTTGTGGCATTTTTTTTTCCCCAAAGGGAGCAATTAGTGATGATACTCAGCATGTCTAAAACGGATGAATGGCCGTATTAACTGCACCATACATGGCCTGAGTTTTGGTAAGCTGTTCCCACCCAGACAGTCCAGTTGCTCTGCATGAATGCTGGCATGAAGGTCAGTGCCTCTTTAACAAAAGCCAAGAAGATCCAGTCATGGAGCTTGGAGCAAAGCCTAGGAATGACTTGCTTTTTTCGGGAAGTATCTTAATGTACTGTAGGGAGATCTTTTTTCTCCCTCCAAATAGCCTGGGATACTTGCCTCCCCAGTCTCTTGCGTTAGTTTCTTTCCTCTGTAACCCTTCTTGGATACTAGGAATTAATTGATTTTATATTATCCAAATTGTAGTGATTTCTTTCTCTCTGCATTGTTTTGTTTTTTTCCATTTGCTGAAGTAATGTGCCTTGGAATTGGGTGTCTATATCATGTTCTAATACTAAAAGTGTACTTACTGATTATAATAAGACATGCGTATATCACACAGGATAACCATTTAATAAATATGTGTGTCCTTCCATAATGTATGAAGTTTTCTTGTCGGGCACTAAAAGGCTAAGTTTGTAGACATCTCCTTATGCTGATATTTCACATTTTTAGTGCCATGAAATTTTAAGCTGGTTTGATATTAGGGGTTTTTTTGTTTAAAAAATAGGAGAATTTTTCTCTCAGCTTTGCTGTTAGCCATTTGTGTTTCAGCCCAACTGTTAGAACACCGTAGTAAAGCATGATCACTGTAGACGTACTAATTGGCAGATGTTTGTGTAGTTAAAACAATCAGCCTACATGTATGTTTTAAAACACATATTTTAGGAGATTTTTCCCTTCTAGGGTAAAGAAGAACTTTGTTAGGCTGCATGATTTTTCACTTGGCAATGCTTGTTCTTTCTGTAATGTTTTTAACTCCTCTTCCCCTCCCCCCTTGGGAAGATGCCAGGAAAAAAGTCAGAAACGAGGAGAGGGATTACCCTGGTTTCCTAACATGTCAGCTCACCAACAATCTTGCTGCAGTCTTAACTGATGTTATGAAAAAGTTGTGATGCCTTATGCTGGATAGTAAAGTTTTGTTCTTCTGAAGGTGAGAGTGAAAACCTGTTTTGCTGTGTGGCTCCCTTCTGCCTTGTGCTCAGTCGGCTGAAAACCACATTACAATCTCTGCTTGCAAGTCCTGGTAAAACCTCAGACAAAAGCAGCTAATGCAGTTTCAACAGTGCTCCTTTTGAAGTCCTGGTAAGTTCTCCTGGTCTGGATTTAGGCAATACTTATAAAGTGTTGCATGAGAAACAATGTAGTGCTGATTTAGACTACAAGTAACATTAGAAAAATAGTATTACATTAGTGCAGTATCTCCCACAATACTAAATCCATTCCATTTGCATCTAAAAAAAAGGACAAGAAAAGTTTTGTTGAAAAGGCAGCAAAGGTGGCATTTCCTTACAAGTAAAGCCTTGGGTAAAGAGGAGGGAGGCTGGTGCTGTGAGTCAGTGCTTTGCCTTGCCTCAGTGACTAACCCGCAGTCGCTGAGCTGCACATGGCTCCCATGTGGGGGCCTGGCCGCATGGCTGGCAGCAGCCCCGGGTAATCCCAGTTCAGCAGCAGCAAAACCGGCTGAGACTCACACCAGCGGAAGAGACACTGCCACCTCCATCCTGGGAGCTGCTTTAGAATTCCCTGGTTTCAAGGTTATGGGAGAGATTGAAGGCTCTGGGATCAAGAAAGTGATCTCATGGTGCAGGGAGGGAAAACCCAGCAGATACTACCAGGGATGTACTCGTTGTGCAAAGGAAAAGGGGTGGGACTTTGTTGTTAGCTGCTGTGGAAAGCGACTTAAAGGTAAGATGGTCAGGAATTATGTAAATGCTGCCTCCTGACATTGCAGCAAGCAAAGATGAGATTGCAGAGTCTTAACTCACAGACTTTGCGTGTTAGATGCTGAATTGGGAAAAATCTCCATGAGCGGCGCTATATAATGCAATTAGGTTTATTACTGAGAATTAGGTTTTCTTCTGAAGGATCATTAAGTGCCCCTGATTGGATATGAAGTTCAGCAAACCTTTAGTCTGCTCTGGTAAAGGGATTCTGATACTTTAAAGTGATAATGACAAATTACATCAGTCTAATGCAAAAGTGTATTTATGATGTCAAATACTTTGTGTCTTTATCTCCAAGCCACACATGAATAAAAATACAACTTGCCAAACTACCATAACCAAGCACAACCAGGGGGATTTACCCATGCACTGTGGGAAGCAGTTGTCATTTTTAGCTTGCTTAAGTGAAATAGACTCAATATACAGTAAGGCAGGCACTAGAAGAGTAATAAATAGTAAGTTTCAGAGCAGTTTGTGCTTATAAATGGATTGCAGCTGAAGGTATGTTACAGCCAAGGAGCCTCAAGGATACTGCTGATGGGGTGTATCAGTTAATGTATAAGTGCCCAGTGCATGTCATTATAGTTTATGAGTTAACTCTTGGTTTTGTGTACACAAAAGAACGGGAGGGGAAGTGGAGGTGGGGAGCCAAGCTTTTGTCATAAGACTTGTATATATGTGTGTGTAAAAATAATGGCATTTGGGATGAGTGTGATTTCCAAGGGAAGAACATCCGTTCAAAGGATGCTAATGGCTGTCCTGAATGAATGGCAGGTCTGTGCTGGATTATGCGTGCGTTTCAGGGGTCATATCTGCCTCTGACACCATAACATTTTTTCCATTCCCCTCCAGAAGTGGGCCACCATAACTTTTTCTGTCCAGGAGCAGATTAAAAGTCTGAGATCACTATCTTGACACCGAGTCGGACTAGACCCATCTGCTGCAGTCCCTTGTGCTGGATGGGTCGCCTTCTTCCTTGACCTCCTCCTTGGTGCACAAGCCCCTTCTGCTGCTGCAAAGCGCATGCCCTGGTCAGCGTTTGGTTGTAGGAAGCTGATGAAGCTGAGGCAGGTTAGGCTTTCTCTCTGAACGCTTTTTCTTGCAGAAGGTTTTAAATAGATGAAGATATCTGCATTTTGTGGTTTTCCTGCCCTCCCCCAGCTTTTGCACCAAGACAAGAGTCATCAGTGGATTGGCTTCTCTAAAAGATGCACTACTGTTGGTGGCCACATGGAAGGCTATAGTAGGTTCTTATTATTATGGAGTTAAGCTCTGCACCCTGTTCTACCAGGAAAAAAAAAAAAAAGAGAAAGAAAAAGTGAAAAGGAAAGGATAGAAAGCTTCTCTTTGTGCCTATGGGTTTCATACACGTTTTATCTCTTTGTGGTAGTCTGCGGTGATTTTCTCCCACAGACTTACTTCCCTGAAGCACTGAGTATGGAAGGGGATTGTCTGGAACTACTGCTTTTATTATTTATATATTTAAATTTTATGTATTTTTATTATTTATATACTGATAACAGTGTGCTAGGTACTATATTCCAAAGCGCTCAAAGATCTTAGGTGATAATTTACACAGGGGAAAAAAGAAGACCGTGATGAGTTATAACTTGCCATAAAAATCTAAGGGGAGTGCAAGCAAGGTGAGCATTGCAAAAGCAGTTCCAGCTTTGCATGCATTTTTCTATTATTTGTTATTGTCACCTCTGAACAATCAGAAATGTGCAATAGCTTTAGTTCTAATGTGCAAAATCATTTGCCTTCCAGACCACAGACTTGCATGACAAGTTTCGGTCCTCAGTTTTAAGGAATGAAGTTATAAACGCCTAATTGTGTATCTTTTTGTCGATAACCAGCTGTCAGAATTGGCACTTTATAAAAAGTAATATGCCTTCCCCATTCAAGAATATTTATTTGACCTGGAGTGATGGAGTGAGGAAAACACCTTCTAGTTTTTGTGCTTTCGAATTTTGTTCTGGAAGAGATGGCACAGAAAAAGCTTGGAATGCTTAGAGAGTAAACAGGTGCCTCTGTATTAAATTACACAGCAGTAAATGAGCTTGCCTGGTGACGGTTGTAAGATTTGTCACAGTACAAATTAAAGTGTTGTATCTCTTTATCACATATATCTGCATATACCTGCTTCTAGTATCATTCTTTCTTTTTGTTCTGGCCTGTTTTGCTTCGTCAACTTTGGGTTACAGACAAGAGTCTTGATGTCCCACAGGCACAGACAAGCTACTTAAGATTAGTTTAGCCCTTTGAAGTGGATCTCCCTTTTCATCTGTATTTGAACTGGGAAGGTGGGTAGAGCACCTAAAGCCATAATTCAAAGTGTAGCTCAGCAGGACAGCAACCCCCTTGCTGTGGAATTGCTGTTTGGTCATTGTCATACGTGCTGTAGAGAGGAGAGGGGTGCAAGGCGAAGCTTTCCTTCACGGATTTTCTCCAGATCCTACTGTAATGGGGAGAGAGAAAGGCGATGGGAAAGTTTATCACTCCATAACCAACGTGTTTTTTTCCTGGCAGCAAAGAAAAGGAAATTCTGGAGGATCCTTTCAACCCTCCTGAGCTGGAGGGCTGGTGCCTGTAGACAGAAGCTTTCCAGCACACTGGGAGCAAAAAAATATTTATTTGGGATACAAGTTGACAGCTTTCATGGTTTATCAAAACACCTGGGAGTTGACAAATTAAAGACTTGTTGAGTCAGTACTTGTCTGCCAACAAGCAGATGTTGCATGGATGGAGGCTGTTTCAGTGCAGAGATTGGGTATGATAGATACATCATGCTCTTCCCACTTTTTTATGGGTCTGTAGGAGCTTGACTAGTCAGCTGGTCTCATACCACACTCAAAGGAGATTTTACTGGAATCTGAGAGTGATTTTTTTTTTTTTGTATGAAAAGAAATAGTTTTACTTCTCAAATATTTCAGTGTAACATTCTGCTTCCCTTGTCTCTTTTGCAGGTAGATGGTCTAAATACAGATCCAAGGAGACACAAGGTCTCAATTAGACGTACCTAAATAAAAACACTTTTATCAAGTTTTAATATCTGTGCTTCTGAGATATTGTATTTCATCTTACTGACATTTGAAATGGCTTCCCCAGAGTTGTCATCATTACAAAGAGGGGAATGAGCATCGTCCCCTGGAAGTCTGGAACAGAAATCTGATTTTCTTGAGTTTTCATCTGAGGTAAACAACCTACAGGACTTCCTGTGCTCTGCACCAATTTAGTTCACATTTCATCCTTATTATCAGACTGTTTGGAAATAGGAATGCATATGTTTCACAGGGAAAGTGCCACAGCCTTTCTTTGAGCCAAACATCTATCGAGTTCACACAACTTTTTTTATCTAAGTACACACCAGTGAGTAATACTCAAGACATCTCAAGCCACCTGCTTGCTTCTGGCTTTCCCATCTGTGCTGTCCATCCCCTTCTCCTCACATGCTCTTTCTTTATTCCCTGAAGGCTGTTTTTCCTATAAACCTGCCTCTGCATCCTTCCCAATTTCCTTTCCCATCTCTCTGAGACTTTTCCTCCTGAAATTTCTAGTAAACCAAGCTCATTTCATCACCCAGACATATCTCAGTTTTTAACTGAACTGTAATTGGTGGTAACAGCTTATTACATGATTTCATGGTATTTCCTTATTTGAATCATGTAATTAAAACCGGCTTCTTTTATTAACCTGTTATTTTTCATGTGGAGGCACTGCCTTTTTTAAAAATCTTTTAATAGTGATGGCTGATCACTAATGCATACTTTGAGAAATATCAAAGTGCCTGAATAGCTGTTCTAAAGGCAGAGCCAACAATGCAGAAAGCTCATTTCTGTTGCTAATGTGTGCTGTGCTCATCTTTTGATGTGCCCTAATAATTGCCATTAGTATTAATTGTAGCGTCACACTCACACTGAGAGGAAAATAGACCCTGTGGTGAGCCTGTGCAGTGACAAGGAAGAACAAGGGAGCTGGTAGATCGTGGCCTTTGCATTTATGTTGCTGGCTTTTGCATTCAAATTCAGTGTAATGCAAAAAATGCCTCATTTAAAGAAGTTGAGAAGTCTGGTTTCAATGAAACAGACAGTGGTTTTCTTTCAGCTTTCACTGATGCTGTCAGTACAATATTTAGCAAAGAGTAAAATAATTCCTCACCTAGGTGAATGAAGGCATATAAGTCTTATTTTTAAAACCAAACTAAGAACATGTGCAGTGTTTTTGAAGGGCTGTGTATTTTAAGGCTGTTTCTTGACTGGCTTAAGCCTATGTGATGCCAAGAGGGCTGGTCCCAGCACTACTGTAGCAGTGGACTTACCAGAGCAGGGAGCTGACCCAGCTGAAAATGAGGGGAGGAAAAAAAAGTCTTTCAGCTGTACTAATTCTCTCACTCAGCAGAAGGTGTAGCTGCATTAGCTGCAGGACCAGTGTGGAGGAAGCGTTGGGAACCAGACTTGCCACCAGAGTGGGACCTCCCTTCTTGGCAACCACTTTCACGTAGATCAGATTAAACAGATTGTGAAATTGTCATCTGAGTCTCATCTTCAAAAGAGATGTGTATGCTCATGAGCTTGAGTATCACTGAAACCGGTAGCTGCTCAGGCTGAGATCCCGAGCAGGACTTGTCACAACAGCACGCACTAATGTTCCACCTTGCTCCCAGGTGCTGGCTCCTTGTGCCAGAGCCTGTAGTCCCTAAGGAGCAACACAGGCTCCCTGTGCCATCCTCCCGTGCAACTAGGAGTGGGACTTGGCAAGGCAGCACAAACCACTTTGTGCAAGCACTGAGGAGACAGGGCTGGTTACACCTCAGCCCTCTGGCACTCAGATGACTCCATCTCCTTGTGGTGGTTGTCACCAAGAGAAGGCACTTCCATGTTGTCTTTAAGAGAGAGTTACTCGGCTCCTTCAAAGCACAGCCAATAGCGATGCTGCTGCCTTGCTGCAACTGCTGGATGGCGTTCCAGCAAGGGGAGGCCACTGTGAAGTGCTGTGTCCCAGCTTCTTGGAGAGCACCTAGAGGATGTTATGGGACAGTGATGCTGAGTACATCATGGTAGCAATTTTGCTTGATCGGGAAGGCTTTAGTATATATGGAGTGCATGGGAGGGAAAGAGGAAAGAGCGACAGCAACAGTGGGTTCATCTTGTGTGCAGGCAATGACATACACCAAGTCCCAGGCCTTGATGTAGAGATGGGAGCCCAGGAGCTGCCCTCCATGAGAGCGCCCCGAGCACAAAGTCTCTCCTGTGCGCTAATTAAAGGATGCCATGCAAAATAAGGCTGCGACCGGAGGGCTATGAGCCAGGAGAGCAGGTTGCTCCTGAAAGGACTGGAACAACTCTTCAAGGAACTTTGAGAGGTGAACCTGAAGCGACTCGGAGAATTGAAAATTAGGTCGCTGCTAGCCCTCAAAGCTGGTGGGTAAAAAGGCAAAGTATTTTGTGGGGAGCCCTTCTCAGCAGACATGCTCCAAGACTACTGACAAGGTTGAAACCATTTCTCTTGGGGGCTGTGATTTAGAAGAGCACAGACTTATGCATGATTCTCTCCTGTGGCTCATCAGCTCACATTCTGCAGGAGGTAGGATCCAGCTATGCTAGAGGAACAATGAGAGTTCTTCTCTTGCTTTCACATCGCTGTGTAAGGTAAAGTTTTCTGTTGCTGCTGCGGCACCCAGCAACAGGTGGAGAGCTGAGGGAGGCAGCCTCTCCCAGCAAATTTTGAATGCTGGGTGGGCAGCACTGTGTGGTGATGGCTTTCCCAGACAGGCTCCCTCTTGTTCCCTCCCTGTGGCACTGAAGTCTTGCCATGCCCCACTCCACTTCTCCTCTTTTCCCTCCCTACTCTTAGAGCAGCCACCTGGAAAGCATAGGAGAGTGCAGGCAGGAGCCTGTACCAAACCAGGAGGGTTTGCCAAGAAATGCTGCCTTTGTGGGAAGGGGGAGCAGAATGGAAGGTGGCGTAGTGGGAAAACAAGGATTCTAATCCACAGTGCTCTTCCAACCTGGTTTATATCTTCCAGGCCCCAAAGTCAGCCTTGCCTGGTATGTGAACTCTTTCTGAAAGAGATGCTGAACAGTTCAGTGCTTGCAAGAATAATGTGCTTCTGTCAGGCTCTAAACATTTCAGAATGCTGAGAGCTTTCACATGAAAGCACAGATAACTATGTTCCTGTGCACTGTCATGGCTTGGTGGATTAAGAGAATGGCACAAAAGTCTTTGTATTTTGAAATTAAATGTTTTTATTCCGTCTTTGCATCCTTTAACAGATACCTCTGACCTGGAGCAGTGCCTAAATGGGTGTTGTGAAGCCTGCTGTGCCTGCAAGTCCTCACGACCTGTTGTACAGACCAGGGAGATGCTATGGAGGGCTACGTGACCCTGGCCAGCCTTCCTGCCCAGATTTTCTTCATACGAAAAATGGGAGACAAGGGAGGATGTTGTTCACCAGGGCCTTATCTGAGCCAGCACATAGGCCAAGGAAGACACCTTGACGATAACAGTACCCTTTTGCTCTGCCTATACTTAATGACTTATCCAGAAAATTCTGGAGAAGGGTTCCCACCAGAAGTGTGACCAAGTCGCCTGACCTGTGGGCTGAACCAAGCAGTCATGCAGGGTGAGAGTACTGATGATGTTGATGGTGGTGGGAGCCTGCCCTCTGCAGCAAGGTCTGGGCTTCAGGGGCTACCACACTAGCTCCTTTCTCCTCCCCTGACTTGGTGGCCAGGGGACGTCTCTGGATGCAATGAATTTCTCCACAAAATATAGGCTCAGTAGAGACTGGCTCAGTAGAGACTCTGAAGCTCTTGCTGCTTTTGACTGTGCGTTTTGGACAGGATCCCTTTCCATCTGCATTGACGCAACTATTGTTTGTATACACAATTTTAAGAAGGGATTTCCCTTCCTTCTTGCTCCTTTTAATATCATGTAGCAGCTAGAAGCAAGGAAGAGAGACTGGCACCATATGACCAACCAGCTGTCTGTGGACTATCAGAGCATATTGTGGGGAACACAATGTGACTACCTTTGATGCTTGATTTTTCAGTCTTTGTTGGCTAAGCTATATGCTGTCTTTTCTCCGTTCAGTTACCCTGAATGTCATGTGCTGGGTCAGTGTGTGGTTTACGTGGCAGTATTTTGAGTAAAAAAAAAAAAGTAATATGGTCTTTCTCCAGTGAGAAGAAGCCCCTTCATAGAAAAGCAGCGTTACTTATGCTGTCTGAGCATCTGATCCAAAGTCATCCTTTCTGCTGTAGAGTGATGTCATCACTTTTCTTTATTTCCCTTTTCTAAATTGTTTTTTAAAAAATCAGAGTGGGCCACCTATGATCCAGCTTCAAGGTAGCAAGTTAGGAGTGAGACTACAAAAGGATGTGGAGCAAAGTTAAGTATAGATGCCACGTGTTGACTAATGCTGAAGAGGTGGTGAGTTTTCTTTGACCTCAGACCTCTCAGTTCACTCTGCAGAAATACAAATGCATTTTTAAAGTCTTTTCCATTACTTGTGGATGGCAAGGATATGTAAAGATGCATAAGTATCCTTCAGTTTCCACTAGGAAATCAAGATGCTCTTAAGGAGGAAAATAAAAGCACCCTAAGGTGCACCAAGAACATGATGTGCAGCTCTGTCACATCTCCTGGAGTCTCCTCAGCACACTGCAGCAGGGAAAGGCAGTTTGTGGGTACTGGGGAAAAAGTTATTCCCTGTGCCACTCGAAGCATTTATCAGATAAGGGCTTTTCTAAGGATGTCCTCTAAACTGTGGTCTCTGATGCAGTCAGTCTCCAGAACTGTGTTAGGCACAAGATCTCCAGGTTGAAGTTTGATATGTGGAGATCCCCAAGAAATTGACCCAAAAAAGGGGAGATGCTCTTTCAGGAAAGAGAAAAAAGTCCTTTCTTTACTAATCAGATGAAATTACTAATTTCTAGGAAGCCACACATTCTCTGAATTGGCAGATCTGAGTTCCCCCAATATGCAGATGACAGTATGATACACTGCTACTTTGCCAGCAGACATACTGCCTTAGTTACTCAGAAATATGTTGCATTTTATTTGACAAGTGGTAAAAACATGGTCTGTTTTACTTCTCTTTAACATTCTGATTTTTAGGCTACTGAGGTACACTCCTATGCGTTCACCTAATCAAGGAGGATAGGTTCACATAAAAACTGTATGATGATTGTTATTGATTTTTACCAATAATATGTTCTTTTTATCTCTCCCTTCTTCCTTCCCTCTTGTATTATTTATACTGCAATCCTTTTCCTTTTTGCACACATCAACATGATTTTCTTTCTTCCCAAACTACACATTGCTGTTTTTCAAGTCAACTGATTTCTGCAAACAAGTTTCCAGCTATTATTTTGGGGTTGTAATTCATCTTAATGAACATAGAATTATTGTATTTTCCTTCCTGCAGATATTTCTCTGCATTTATGGAAGTCTGCGGAAAACCATACTATATTAATTCAGCATTATGAACTGAGATTAGGACATGCAGCTGGTGTCATGTACCTGCTGCAAAGCCTCCACACAGCAGAAAGAGTTGCTAACTACACCTCCTGAAGTAGATAGCTTGAGTAATCGAGAGAGAGGAAACGATGAGTAGCATGTGAGTAGAGTTATTCATTATTTCCATCTCAACTCCTGCTATAGGAAAGGAAGAGAACTGAAACCTGCAGAATCCTAAAAGAACATCATAGCAAATACACATAATTTACTGCTGATGCACTTAAAGAGCTGTGGTAGCTAGATAAGACAAGTCAAGGCAGTTCTGTCTTACTAGCACAATTTATTATGCTCTGTGGCATACCTGATTTGAATTTTGGTGAATTAAGAGATTTCAAATTAAATTTTCCTTGACCCTATTTTTCTTTCCTTCTTTCTACTTCTACATATTCTCTTTCTTCCGCTCTCTTTCCTTTTCCTTCTTAAAGAAGCTGATTGGCAACTTGGGGTGATTTTCCTGTCTGCATTTTTTGCATTTAGCCACTATGTTTTGGAGAAGTCCTTGCCCACAGCATCTTAGCCAGTCTTCCAGGGCTGGAATCATGCTTTCTAAAACAGCATGTATGTAGATTTCCTCCACCTTTATCCCTCTTCGGTGGTGGAACTGAATAAATCTCTAGGCTGCAGGGCTATATTCAGTTCTCTGCTTCCCGCGTTGCCTCCAGCATCCTGCCCTAAATGTTACTGTCTTTCTGAGACAGATGCCTCACAGCCCATGAAGTGACCTAGAAGAGGCTTTCATTCTCACTTCCCTTCTCTTCTTCTCTCTGTCATCTAGGAAAAGGATAGGAGATGTTCATATCTCTCCATTCTCCTTGCTGATTTCTGTTGTTTCCACTGTCTCCTGGCCCCATGGAAAGACTACGGACTCTCTCGAGGGTCTCTCTTTCTCTTCTCCTGGTTTTGGAGACAGAGAAGAGCAGGATCTACTCCTCTTTTTTATTGTCAGGGCTACTGAATCCCTTCCAGACCCACTTGTACCTCTCCTGTCATCAAGTTTGAGTGAAGCACCAAGTTACTCATTTCTGCTTTATTTCCCAGAATAGCACAGATGTTTGGGAGAAGCACTGGCTGTGGGAAAATTACTTTCTTATGAACTATGAGAAAGAAATAGCTGAGATCAAGATGGGTGGATCCTCCTTTGTCTAGGTCAGCTTCCTAGAATAAGCCCCCGGAGAGTGCCAATTTGTTTTAGTGAAATACACGTTTCAAGGTAGATCCCACTTACAAGGGAGAAGAACATGTTTCAGGTAACATGAACTTCTGATGTCCCCTTTTATTCCTCTATCTTCTAGAGTCCTCTCCCATGCCCATTTCTTTCTTTCATGCATTCCTTGTCAAACTCTCATCTCCCAGGGGTTTGTTCCATCTCCTGGAGAGTTCAGTCTTTTTCCAATGATTTGGATGGCATTATATCAGGCTTCATGTCCTCTTTTAGGGGAGAGAGACACACAGTAAAACTCTATTGTATTTAACAGGAAAAAATGGTAACTACAGTTTTCTGTAATCTACATGACTGTCTGTTTCTCCAGGAGAGATAGGGAGGGTCATGGAGGGAAGAGACGGAACTACTGAAAAAAACAACACACCAGCCTTTTCAACATAGTTTGGAAAGGAAGGGGGAAGGAACAAGAGAGATCCTAATCTTAATATATGTTAGGTACTCACATACAACAGTAGTGGGTGTGGACCGGAAAGCTCAGTATCTGTCTAGATGGTAGATTAGGAGGATTGTTTGCCTTGAGATGGATAGAAGGATAGATTGAAAAGAGCAAGAGAGACCTGAGGAGGGGCTAGAGGAGAAGGGTGTGAGGTAAGCAATGGAAAGAAAAGTTCAAGCAAGCAGAGAAGATGGAGATGGAGACAGGAACTGGGATAGGGAGGGCAGACAGAGGATGCAAGAAAAAAAATGATGGGAAGATAAAAGCTGTGGGAGTTAATTCAGCTCTTATTAAATTTGACAGCGCTACTCTTCAGAGATAGTAGGCTTAGCTCATAGAGAGATTTTGAAATAAGACAAGGAGGAAAGGAGGACTGGTAGACAAAAGGCAGGCAAAAAGAAAAAGCAAGAAGGAATATGTTAAAATGGAAATAGAGAAGAAAGAGTGTTGAAAATGAACGCTGGGAAGCATGCTTCATATATTGGCAATATGCTTGAAAAGGGAAGGGAGATTGAAACCAGAGCAAAGAAAAATGCATGAGATCATTTTGTGATTTCAGATTTCCATCCTAGGGAATATGAGAGTCCTGGCTGTGGAGCTGAGGTCTTGAGAAAAGCCTATGGCACATGTGAAGGGGATAAAAAAATTACAAACTATAAGATATATTATTTTATGCAAATTAGATGTGACTTCACTTTCCTCTTGAGCATTATACCCCTGAAGTGGAGTGGACTGGTAGAACACGTCAGAGGACTGGATAGGGAAGATGAGGAGTAGCGAGTAAAAGGACTAATGACCAGATGGTTTGCTACAGGTCTGTATCTCGGTGTTTATTAGCTCTGACATCTAAGGTTATGAAAGCTTCAACTGAAGCTCTTCTTGAATCTGGGGCACTATGAGGTCTGTTTCCATTGTGCTTTCTCTGGCATGTGGGCTCCCTGCTGACAAAGCATGACCTTGTGTTTCAGTCTTTGCACGGGGGAGAGTGCAAATAGTCAGCTGCCTATTCCCACAAAACTTGGAGAAGCTGGATATCTCTGGCTGTACCTGCACTGCAAAACTTCACCAGCCTCTGCATTCCTGAGCCCCAAGGCCTTACTCTGTGTAGGGATGAAACACAAGCAAATGTCAGTGTCCCTGTCCCTTCCAGCCCCAGACTCTGGTTCCTGGGGGAGGGAAACATGCATATGAGGCATACACCATCCTCCACCTGGTACTCCAGTGTGTGCCATCTCCTAGGTCACTTAGCCCAGCAGGCACGTGAAGCTGGAAATACCAGCTCCGTTGTCAGACCTGGGTGAAGTAGGCTGACGGAGTTAAAACTTGGTAAAGGGAGATCCAGGCATTCGTGCCTGCACAGAACAAAATCATGTGGACCTTTTTCCTGGAAACTAGGATTAAAGCAAGGTTCTTGACCAGGCATCCTTTCCAGAGAGAGAAGACAGCAATGGGCTGCCTGTCAAGGAAGGTTGATCTGCATGGACCATATGGGGTTCTAGTCCCATGCTTACAACTCAGAGAAAGTAGCTTCCAAACATTGGAGGACTTCCTGTTACACAAGGGTTGATTACCTGATTGCCTCCAGGATTGGCACCGAGACCTGCCTGCTGTGAGCTGGGTGAGGTCCAGGTGGTGAGTTAGGATGAGGGAAAATTCACTCTGAAGTGTAAGCATGACCTTTGCCCTGGGGCAGTCTGTTGGTTTTGTTCCAGTTCTCCACTCCTCCAGGACTAGATCAATACACTCGAGTGTGAAGGCACTGGCTCCCACACACTGCAGGCATACCTGGAGTCCCATGGGGGAAACTGCCCCCGGAATGGGCCAGACCTGCTCAAACAGCCATAGTTGAGCGTGTGTGTTAATGGGAGAAATATCACCCCATCCCATGGACTGAAAACCTGCCATAACAAAGGAGATGTTTGTGCTGAGATATGGTGTTTTTCCATGTGCTCTGGCTTCTTGCCTACGCATTTTTGTGACAAGAGCAGGATCTGGTGAGATTATCTTATTTTTCTCCTCGGCATCATAGCAGGCATCGATTGGAGAGGCAGCTTCACTGCCTGAGCTCCCTGTGCTCAGCCTGGATCTTAAAGCACATCCTCAACAGGAAAAGAGAGTCTTACAAAAACAGAATTCCAAGCTTTAAGAAACTTAGTAGGTTTATGGCAACACACTTTGAAGACAGGAATACAAGTAGATAAATGTATTCTATTACATATGCTTCTTGAAAACTTGATGTGGTGCTGAGAGCATTCTGTGTGTGCAAATTGTGGTTACAAACTTCCCAAAGCAAATTCCTAAACCTCTTTTTCTTCTAGTGTCCCTTCCCCCCTCCCCCCCCAACATCAGACAGGTATAACCCCTGGGAGTGGCAGAAAACAACTACCCTGACTCTTCAAGGTTCGATCCCTGTCCTAGAGAGCTTGCCATGAGGTAGGATGTGGGAAATAAACTCTCAGGTCTTTTTTACAGTTGGGAAATAAAGATGTGTGGTGTTTTGGCCACAACCATCTGCAGTTTTAGATGCCTCGATTTTTCTTTTCCTGGGCCATTGCAGCTTTATATGCAGCACAAATTCCTCAAGGCTGGAGGGGGGTTTGTTTCATTTTCAATCCTGACGCAATTTGTTCACTGTTCTTCAGTCTATTTATTGATTCTTAGTGTTTTTCATGACTTTAAGTGCCTCTTAGTTTGTGCTCCTCCCTTTCCTCCCTCCCCCTCCCACCAAAACACAGCAGCCTGCATTCTTTTAGACTGAATCTCAATTTATTTACTGCCTTTTTAGGAGCATGATTTTTTCCCTGAGGCTTGCTGAAAGAGAGCTGTCCATTAAGGTTTTCTTTCCCACTGCAGAGAAGGCTTTGCCCTGTTTTCTCATGGTGTTTGTGGCAGATGTGAAGCTGTTAAAGACAAAATGTGCTTTTTTCATCAGTATAGTTTTGAATCGTTCAGGCTGAAGCAAATGAGAGCCATGTGCAGGCGGATGGAGGAAGGGCCTCTGTGTCTGGGTACTTTTCAACTCTGGGACACGGCATATTGGTTTAGCAGATTGTTGTTAGTGCCTGTTTCTGCATGGGGCATTTCTCTAGCCCCAAATAATCCCTTCTGAGTGCCAGTGTCGTTTGGCTGCTGATCTGCCACTTCCCAGAACTTGAATAATTGCTACAAAGCAGCTATTCTAGAAACGACATTGATGTGAGCTGAATGAATTTATTTAAGCTTTCTACCTTTTTGTTGAAAAAATACGGGACTAATACATGAAATTTGCTCTGTGTTGATGTTCGTGATAAGGGCGTAAGATAAACCTTTGCCAATATTTTAGTCTCTTATCCAAAAAAAAAAAATCAATAAAAGTGCTTCCTGGTAAATAGCGCGTTGGACACGTGGCTTGTCTGTCGGGATATTCAGAAGGCTAACAAATACTCAGTATCCAGAATGCCGTGCCTCCCTGGAAGATGAACAACAGCTTGGAGGACAGAAGGGGTTGTGCAGCTCTTCAACGTGTTGTGCCTTTGTCCTCAGCATCTGCTGAAACACTGCAAAAGTCTTAACACACCGATCCTGCTCCTCCCCCTGTACCCTTTTCTTTCTACTGTTTAGATCAGCAAAGGAAACCCTGCACAGTCCCAGCCATAATCAATGTGATACTGATTCATCAAGGAGTTTTCTGGAGTCTAGTGCAGACTATTAGTGCCGGACTAATAAATGATGATTTATTCATGATCCTAAGTGTGCTTTTAAGTCCAGGTAACACTTTTCAGCCAGCCTCCTTCAGTCCTCTCCTCATCCCTCCTTTCCATTTCCTCCGAACAAGCCATGTACGTGTTACTTGCCCCGAAGTCAGTGCAAACCTGAAGGCACAGCGTTGATGGGAGGGACTTACACTGTCTTCACATTTGCTGGTGCGGGTTCAGGTATGTTCAGCGATAATTTGCTCCTCTTATATAGTCCTCTGCAACGTGTCTTCTTCATTGCTGTTTTTGATTAAGGTATGCTGAATAAAGTAGAAATTATTGGATTGCTCTCCCCACCTAAACTCCTGCTAAGGTAATTCATTGTCATTTAGAATATAACTCACTGCTTGGGATGTGGTTAGCTTGGATTAAGATACCATTAATTAAACAAGGCTAGATAAGAGTAAGATGGCTGCAAAAAAAAGGTCTTTGTACATCAGCTCACATCTTGTGATTAGCTGTAATGGAAAAAGAAATACCTAAGCATTTTTTAAGGGCTACGGGAAGACCTGAAGCAATTTATCCACTATTTTAGAGTTAGTTTCAGTGTGTTTAGTGATCTTAAAAACAATAAGTGCATAATGATTGACTGGGGAGTGTGTGTACACCTCCCACACTTCTTAATGGTTTCCTCATCCTCCTAACCTAGTGAGTGTTCATGTAGTGCTCTCAAGCTCTGTATTCCACGTCCCATAAAATAGGAAAGTTTAGGGAAATTAAAATCTCATCCTTTTTGGCATCTGTCTCTAGAAAATGTGGAGGTTGAGGCTGTAGTTTACTGACTTTTTAACGATGCTATGAAGTCAAGGAAGGTATTGGTTCCACCCATGAGTTGAAGGATGAGTTCTACTTGAAGAGCTTCTGGTATTCACGTTTCTATTATACCCAAGTGGAATATTAAAATTTCCATTTTTCCAGCGGCTGCAGAAATATCTTAAAACTGCTACACAAAGTTACCATGGCCATGAGCAGCAATAGAATACTAACTAAACGTAGCACCAAACCTTTATGTTACACATCAAATGAGAGCTTATAACACTTTCTATGTGTCTTTAGTGAGACCTAAGAACAGATTTAGCCAGGAAGCACAATGCATCACTGTAAAAACTAGTCTTTTAATTCTCCTCAGTCTGAATCTTTTTGAGACCAACTCTGCCTCCCTTACAATAAGAAAAAGTAATGTGGTTTTGAATTGTTCAGAGGGGGTACTTCCAAGAAAAGTTGTCTGAGTAAAGAGGAATTGAAGAGTGCTCCCAAGCATTTGTTTTGAAAGTTTCCTGACCTTCTGCTTTTTGTTTGCTGTTCAAATGGATAAACAACTTCACCGAGAATAGATCTCTTGAAATTGCAACTCTGCCAAAAACTAAGGAGCTGCATAAGAAAGTGTTTAAAAGCTGCAGGTTTTGACAGTGGTCCACAAATTGTGACAGCTAAGCTTTCTTCGGCGTGTGTAGAAACTTAAACATAGGATTGGCCGATGTATTTCCTTATGAACTTGGTAGAGTTAACTATGTGGATTAGTCTTTTTTGCAATGCTTTTAGAGAGAAACATCACAAACAGAAACTTTTGTGCTGTAATTTGGCTAAGTTTGTCTGAGCAAGAATGAAATTTGCTCAGTATATATTTTCCCAGTTTGAAAAAATATGCTTTTAGAAACTCTGAATGAATTCAGCAGTATCATTTGTTGACCCACCTGGAAGAGGTGACCTGTTGGGTTTGTTGACTTTCCAGGAATAGCTGGAGGAGGCTGGCAGGGCGACGGTGACCTGCAGACCAAGGCTTTTGTTGAAATATAATCTTTCTGTGTTGACTTTTGTGTGACATTAGAGGTGGTCGTGCCATTCATTTATATGCTTCTGTAAGCAAGCAGATGATTCTTGTGTTGCCTGAGCCCTGTGCAGCACAGCCATGAGTACTTTGGGTATGTGCAAGGATATGGGGAGCATGACTACCATACTTTGGACATACAAGGGGTGGAATGCTTATTAGGAAATACAGAAAACCGAGCTTTGTCTGGAACCCTCAAAACTTAATTTGAACAGGTGACATTCCTTCCATTGATACAATTGCAGCTACTTACAACAACAGCCTAGAATTAAATCTTCAAGGAAAAGCTCAAAATGTAATATAGCAAAAACTCTGAGAGGAAACTGTGCCTGTGCAGCATATGGTAGACATTTGATGTGGTCCTTCACTTGTTAGCATTGCCCAGGAGCCTTGTGAAGGAAGCCAGAATTGTAGCATTTTACAGTACAAATATAACCTGAAAAGGGTCTGTTTAACTTCGGCCTCATTTGTTTGCTTCCTGAGTGTGCCCAAACTGGGCCAGCTGAATTTAATGATAGAATAAGTTGTTATGACTTTGTTGCTCTTTCTCTAAGCCAGATCCAACTATGCTTTGGAAATGTGAGCTATGCTGGCCTTTGCTTTATAAACAAGAGCATTCAGTGGATCCTAGCTGTAGCAACTCGAATTTTGAGGTAGGTGAGCCAGAAATCATCCTGAAAGGATGAAAGGGTCAGTTCACTGGTAGGATTTGCGGTACCTGAGCAGTGAGAACTGAGCACACTCTGGAAGCTGTGAGAAGATGATGGTCCACAGCAGTCCCCTCAGTGGCCTCCATCACTTTACAAGGAAACCTCTGTACGCACGCAAGCAGGCAGCTGCAGAATGTGTCAGTCCACTCCGCGGACCAAGACTATGGTAAATGGAGAGCACACTTGCCCCATGTTTTAGGTGGAGCCACAGGGAAGCAGGGTGTAGCTCTGTCTGCACAAGCACTTCAGCCAGCTCAAGTTCTCTGTTGGCTAGGTTTAACATGTGTTAGAGAGATGCACCAAAGCTGGTCTTTTCTGTGCTTTCTGTGCTGGGGCCAGCTTGGCTGGATCCAGGTGGTGCTGCTCTCTGCAGCACAAACAGATGCTCTGAGCCCTGCACTGACCTTTTCAGAGCATCGTATCTCCCAGAACAAAGTTTTACCCTAGCACTTGCCGGTGTTTTGGTCAGAGCTGTCTTCCTTTCTTTGGGATCTAGGGATCTCTCTGGCAGCAAGCAATTGTGGTGCTGCTTGACTTGTTTCATACCCACTGGTGCCATTTGTCAATGGCAACAACATAATCATGTGTTTGCATCAAAGTCCACATATTTCTATATATCCCAGCACAGATTGCCAGGAGCCTGTACTTTCTTATTATAAAGTTTGCTGTAACATGGTAAATTGCTCTAATTTTCCTCCAGACTTATTCTTTTGAAAAGCAGGAAATGGTACCTCTAGAGAGAAAAAAACAGAAGGCTTGGCAGGACTTTGCTGTCTGGGAGTTTGCTTTTTCACCCTTGTCCCCAGGTGGGGAAGTCTCAGGTTTTTAGTGGGCCAAAGATGTAGTAAATTGTTTTACAGCAGCTTTTATGCAGCCCAGAACCAAAGCCTGCACCTTGCCTCTGGACCTCTGTAGCTTCTGAAACCAGAATTCAGATCCTACAGGCCCAGGAATTTTGGGAGTGTGATGGCTGGATCCGAAATTTACCATTACAGTGTTGGCCCTTCTCAAATTATTATTTTCTTTTTATCTGCTCTTAATTCATTATTCCTCTTACAACATAAAGCCACCAGCCAGAAAGCTGTTATGCTGTTAATGCACTTAAAATAGCTGAGAAACTAAAGAGTGGGAACTGGGAGGTGATGAGAGGCAGCTTTCTGAACCACCACCCAGCTATAAGGGACCAGGCTGCTCTTTCCAGTCGACTTCAGAACAAAGTTAACCTGGGAAATTAACATCTCAGTCACTGGAAGAGTAGACTCGACACTACTAACATGCCCTTGAAACCAACTAAGTCCATCAGGCAGCCAATTGTTTGGTCCCGGATCAGAGGGAGCAAACTTCTCTGATTACTCATTATCGGGTTCGATGAAAAGTCATACAGTTAAACTCAGCAACCCAGCAAAGGGCTCAGCTGCAGAGCTATGTACTCCATGCTTGGCCTCAGCATTTCACATATAACTTGCTGGGTAGATTGCTTTCATTTCTTAATGTATGGAGAATGCTATCCTCAGTGTCTTTGCTTACAGAATTAAGTCCCACGTGCATTGATGCTGTATGTCCCTATGGTAAGTAAGTGCAAAATACTTCTGTAACTTCTGAAATAAATAGGTTTTCTGGTCTGTGCTGTGTTGCAGCTCAGTGCTTTCCTGTGTGACTAGGTGGCACAGCACATATTTTGGGATCTTAAAGGCAGATCCCTTTTCTCAATGGAAAATTTTAAGCTATTCCCACCAGTGACATCAGGCCTTCTCCACTCCCATGGCCACAAAGGCGTATATTGATAGGCATGACATTTTCCTTTAATGCTTTCATTGTTTCCAGCATTTCATTTGGATTGTTGTTGGAAGCCAGAAAAACAAGACAAAAGGCAAAGTATGCTAAGAAGGAGACTCGGCCTGTGTGCAAATATCTTGTGAGAGAGAATCTTTAGCTCCAGGCTATTTTGGGGGAATTAGCTTTCCACAGGGCTTCTCCCAAGTGACTTAGGATGACACAGTCATCCAAGCCCCCTGAGGCTGCCGTTTCCTTACTGCAACTCACTGCAGTCTGATGCTTGGGGTTGGGTGCACTGTGAAGGATCTGGCATGGGGCATTCAGAGCCTTTTCGAAATTATTTGAGTCAATTTCATAGAGATGCAGTTATGCTTATGGCAGTTCCTGAAACTGTACTATGTTTGACTTGTGAGCTTCTCAGGACTGGGACATGACATCCTCAGAAGATATTTATGCATGCGGTACAAGGCACAGCATAGAATGCGAACGCTGCCCTTTGCACCATGTACCTTTCTAAAGCGATAGCAAAGGTCAGAGTGGACTTTGATTTTGTTTCTTACAATATTGATCCAAGTACCATATTGCTGTCTTTTCAGAGAAGTTTGGCAGGGGCTGGGTGGGGGTGCTGAGTCTCCTAAACTTGTTAATAATCAGGAAGGAGAGGGCTGATGGTAAGTGCAGATGATGGAGATGAGATCAGGCTATGTGTGAAGATCCTCGTAAGCTGCAGCGAGGTGGGTCTTTTCCACCCAGTAATAAGTACTTCTGTAGATGAATCTTCTGGAGTTTTCTGACTATCCTACTCTCCTCCCTACTTGCCTCTATAGATGATTCATTTTTTTCCTGAGAATTACCGACAGCACTTCCAATGAACTGTTGTCCAGAACATGGATGTGTTAGTTTATAGATCTATAAACTGACTGTTACATATTTCATTAAATATTCCTCAAGAGTTGCTTTGTGTCTAAGAGAGTTTGCAGACGTCCATATAGATCCCTCTTAAAAGTTAATTTGTCTGGAAGTCTGAACAAAACAATACTCCAAAGGTTAATAAGCATGAAATGAATGGCTTGGTAAACCCAAGCTAAATGATCATTTGGAAAAGAGAGCAGGTACCACTCTGTTAGTTGCTGTTGTTAAATCAGAACAAACCTGCCTCTTAAGTGAAGAAGAACCCAGAAGAGAAGAGGCCCTAGGTCTTGTCTCTCAACAACCTTTGACTTTGGTCTTACATCATGCTTGAAATGCTTGACATGAGCTCTGCTGGCCTTGTGGGGTTTTTGTTGTTAGTTTTTTTTTTTCACAAATTTAGACCCAGTTAATCAAGATGTGGTGCGCAAAGCACCATTAGTGTTCACCAGTGCAACCTCTGGCAAGTAGGGGAGGCTACAGAATGTGGCTCTGCTAGCCCAGGATTCCCAGGAACTGCTAGAGGTGCTAGGAAGACCACCAAAAGTCTTCTGGGGCTTTGCTTTGCTGTTTTTTTTAAATGAGTGTGGGGGTTTCCTTTTTTCATTTTATTGTTTTATTTGTTTATTTCCCTTTTATGCAAAATACATCTGAGCCTCCCAAACTGTTGTTTTTTCCCAGCTGAGATGGAAATAAATTAGTTCCTCTGAGTGTGATCGCTGCAGTGAAATCGCCTGTTGCTGCTGAGAACTGGGACCAGGGGGACACCTCTGTGGGCAGCAGTCAAAATTTCCCTTTCAGGCAGTGGCAGCAAGATTGGCACCCACAGGCAGAGGCTCTGTGCTGCTCCCACTCATCCCCAGTGCCTCTCTGTGCTAGGTACAGATGGGCAAACTGGGCAATGGAGAGTACCGGAGGGTACCAGGGTCAGGGAGAGAATGTGTGCAGGCTGGGCTATGCATCCCTTATTGCCAGTGGTGGTTAAGGTCTGTAAGGGTCCCTCAAGCCTCCTCAGCTCCTGACGCTGAGAAAATTGCTCGGCCTTTTCTGACTTGCAGTGGTCATATGTGGCTGACAGATTTTCAAGTACCAAACATCCGAGTTCTGCCCACACTTCTACAGAGACCAAGGTGGCAACAGCTGTGCTGTGTCCTGGTGATATAATAACATATTTCTACGGAAATTGTATTTATAGTTCTGATGGCTTTTCCCTCCCCCGCAAGGCTGACTCAGAAGTTAAATCAAACTTGTGGTCGCATTAGAGTCCCCCGTGCTTTACACGGACCATTTACTCTGCCTAAGATACTGCTGCAGAGGAAAGACTCGTTCCATTTTGCCTCCTATCAACACCAAAGAGGACCAATTACCTGATCGTGGGGCATCACTCTGGGCACGGCGTGTATCAACATGGGGCAGAGGACAGGGCAAAGTGCCATGCCAGAAAACGAGAGAGAAGTCCGGGGGCATGGGTGGTGTGGGAGGGTAAGATGTAAGGAGAGACCTTGCATGAAGGCAAGGTGAGGCCAGGCCAACTCAGGGCCTTACTTAGAACGGTCTGTCACCTGGCTGCAACAATTCTGCTGTATTATTTTATTTCTTCCGTTGAATTACTTTGAGCAAACAGGAGTGAACCAAAATGACCTTGTCTTCTGTACTGACTTTGGCTCGGGGTACTGGCCTCTCTCCAGTGAGTCTTCATGAAGATGGCTTGTGTCTGTGCCTGCACGTGTACTCCAGTGTATCCTACTCCTTTACTAAGCCCTGGAAAAGTCTGTGGATGTTTTAGTCTTAAATCTTGGCCACAGACAAGTCAGTTGTTCATGTGCATTGTCAGCTGCATGGTGTCCCCATGAATAGCTGCTTGTCTGGAGAGAGACTGCACAGGCAAGGGCTAGAATAATGGCCAAGGAAGGTGGGTGGGGCTCTCATCCTGCCCCGATGCTGTGTAACAGGTTAGAGGAGCCCCCAAAATGGTCTTCAGCATTAAAAAAGCAGGCTCTTGGGGAGGAGCTGCATGGTTGCACAGGTTACCTGTCTCACCTCTTGTCCTGGAGTGTCCAGCCCCAGGAAGGAGGCTTCAGGGCTTGCCAATCCCAAATCACAGGTCAGGTCTGCATCTCTAGGACCTGAGAGATGCACCTTCACTGACATCAGAGGTTTCAAGATCTTGGCCAAGAGAAACCAGATAATAACTCTAGAAAAGCTGGCACAGCAATTTCTGCTAAAATTGCAGGTCCCATGTGGAAGGCTACTTGACAGCTCAGGAACTTGCTGGTTGATGAGGCTGCTGCTGGGCAGACCCAGGTGACACCAGGCGGGCCCTAGAGCATCTGCCCTGTGTCCACCATGTTTCAGCTATAAGCACTGGGAGAGACCCTCCTCGTTTTCCTGGTGCCTGCCAGCAGACGGAGGTACTGGCCAGGGGACCTGACAAGCCTCAGGGGTTTAAATGAAACACATCTAGTCCTCTGAATTGACAGCTCGTCTCCTCCTGGCTACTTTCATCTCCAGGAAAGGAAACCAATTTCCTTTGCAAAGTAATATGAGCTCCAGCAGTTAAAAGTGCTATTTAAAGAGTTAGGCAATGTTGTTGCACAAGGAGCTTACAGGAAGGAGAAAGCTCTCTGCCTCAGTGTGTAAAAACTAGGCTAATAATGTTTTTCTGCCTCACACAAGCTGGTGAGAATTAATTAATTTTAAAAACATTTTGAAACACAGCCACAACATAGGTGCTAAGTTTTATTTATTAATATTCCATATTCAAAATACGAGACTAATTACTTATGTGCATGGCAAAGAGTGCATTTACTATGCTATTAATTCAATCGTAATGATTTAGGTAGTACTTACGCTAATCTGTAACTCAAAAAAGAAGTGTTGCACAAGATAAAAATTTCTTGCAGTGCTCTCTTAAGTGTGATTTTTTATTATGCTGTTTCAAACTCATTTCATGCTGAGCTTGACAAGACCAAACATCTGGCTTTTGCTGTAGCACGCGATGCCTCCTGAATTGCCAACTCCCTGCCAGGAGGAAGAGGCTCAGGAGAAGTGTGTGGAGGTGGAGGGGTGGGAAGGAACCAGATTTGTTCCATTTAGTTTTGCTGGCAGTGACAAGAAGGCAGAAGGGGTTTGTGATTGCTGTGGAGGGGTTTGTGGAGCCCATGTAGGTCTGTAAGTGTGGGGTGTAGAGGTCTTCCATATGATCGGGATTGATTGGGATGCTGGGACACATCCTAATCAGAGAGCTTCAGGCAAGTCTCTGGGTATCACATGGTCTTTGCTTATGCTTTATCTTCCCTGCAGCTAGACCCTATTTCCAGAGTTCTAACGAGTGATTGGTTTACAAATGAGATAGTGAGATCTGGCAGACGTCTTTGGCCATTTTCCAATTGACCCAGAACAGAGGTCTGAGTTTAGATCGGCTTAATTATTTCTCTGTGTGTCAATTGTTTAGGGAAGACGTCCCGGTTGTACTTGCTCTAAGGTAGCAATTGCCTCTTCCTACATGCTTGTAATTAATTTAGAGGGCCCTAGCTCTGAGTGGAGCCCCTTGTAGTGAACGTATTCAACGTTCCACTCAAAAGGAAGTAAAACCAAACCAAACTTTAAGAAGCTCAGAAACTAAATTGAAAAATAAAAATAGTCTTTGGAGCATTTTCTCCCTGCCAAGTCTGGTGAAACTGGAGAGAGACCAGGAAAGTCCTGGAAAGTCTAGCTATGGACAAATTGTATCTATAAGGAGATATAGATATATCCTTTAATAGATGTAGGACATGTGAAAGAAGTTCTCTGCTCCAAGTTATCTAGGAGTTGCAGTAAACTCTGATGCTTCCTAGAGCTTCAATCACACACACAACAAAGACTTCAACCAAAGATGATAGATATGGACAGAAAGAATCCCATTCACTCCCCTCGGCTTCGAAGGGCCCCAAACTGGAGTTCAGGGAAGCAGTCACCAGGCTTAAGGGGACTAAAATTTAAATTTATTGAAAGTAAAATATCCTCAGTTTGGGTGATTTTTTTTTTAAAAGAAACAGATCCTGTTAACGCACAAAGTTCAAATTGGGTCTTTGCTTTGAGAGCAAAAGAGACGTCTGAAGGGTGGTTCAAAATTGTAAACAGAAATTGGAGAGGTGCCCATTGTGATAATCTGAGCTCAGCTTAGATGTTAAAGAAGGAAAGTTAATTTTTAACTTTAACTAAGGTTTTTGCACGTTAAAAGACATGTTATAATTCCTTGTGATGCAGCATAATGAGGACCAGAAATATATTTAATGATTTCACGTTTGTCTCAAAATATGTGACTCCGAGACTTCTGTGTTGACTGTCACTGGATTTATATGTCTCATCCATGCTTTTCTAAGAATTGCTATTTTTCTCCAGATAAATTCATATTCATACTGACTCTCTTTTAGCTAAGTGGGGGCAAAAACCGGACAGATTCTCTCTATCCTGGTTGAAAGTGCCCATATGCTGATGGTATCCATTTCACCTGTTCCCCTGTAGCTGACTCTGCACATGGGCTCCAGGGGACTGTTACTGCCAGTGCAGCTGTGAGCTCCTCTCTCAGTTCCTCTGCACCTGGGTCATGGTTGGGGAATTTCCTTCCAAGGAACATATTAGACTCTTCTTAGGCTCTTCTGTCTTATGGGGTGATGTGCATTTTCTTCTGTGATTATGTTTTCCTTTTAACCTTGACTCATTATTTTTGTAGACTTCATTTCCACCTTGTATGCATGGAAATATGAGCTAGAAAAGAAATTTTTAAATGGTTTGTATCTGCTGCTGACTGTAAGCTGACTAAAGCTGACAACGGGCTTGTGCACACACAGAGCTGTAAGTCACTTAAATGTATTGTATATGATTTTCTAGTGCCTGCTATCCTTGAATGTCATCACCACATGTGAGCTCCTGGGTTTGACACTCCTTGTCTTTACAGGGGAAATGGGGCTCACTTCTCCTGAGATGAGAGGAACAGTAACGGCTTCCCCAGGGACACCAGCTGCCTGACTTCATTACAGCCTTTCCCTCTTACAGCCTCTGAGATCTTGGACTTTCTCCATTCCACAAAACCCCCAGTGCTGTATTTCAGCTGTGCAGGGCATGTAGAAGCTCCCTCCTCAAGTGCTGCTTCTTATATGGGCAAAAGTGCAGGAAAGAGTCTTTGGGTAATTAAGGGCACTGTGTTTCCACGTGTCCCCCAGTAACAAAGCCTCCCAAGTGGGAGTGAAAAGCTCTTCATATCACCCTGGAACTGCTGGAAGAGATTTTTATTGTGTTAGTTATGACAGTTATTACGTAAAATTTCCACGCCCTTGCTAATTCGTGCAGATCAGCATTTAATAGTTTAAAACAGAATGCAAGCAGACTGTGCAAGGTAAGAACACAAAATAATCTCAGAGCAGTCATTTTTGAGGTTACCTCTCCATGCAATCATTGTAACTTCTGCTAAACCACTGAAGTGCCAGCAGCCACCTAGAGCAATGGGTAGCAATGGTGGCCGTTACCGGAGAAGCAGTCATTACGTCTCCTGGTACTGCTGGGCGCAGAGCAGCATAGTGGTACCACTCCCTTCACATTGCAGGCACTTACCCTGCCATGCTTTTCTGTAGATCCAGTCCTACCTGACTCCGAGAGCTGCCAGCAGATCTTGATAAATTTGTGAACATAGATATTTTGGGTTTTGGTTTTTGTTGTTTTTCAGCCCGGGCATGTTATACAATTACAATGTGTATTTATTTCTGCCCTTGCTACTTCCTCTTGAAATTATGCAAGCTGTTTAAATCTTTCTGGCATTTTCATGGAAGGGTGGATTCTGGGAGCGGGGTGTATGCGTGTAGCAGCTATATAATTTCCTACCACTGATTTCCCCTGGGGAGGGGGGACCAAGCACCAGCATCATCTGCACATCTTGGGAGGCTTAAGAACCGAGCACCCTGAAAGTCGGCTGAGTGGGATCCAGTACCCTAAAGACTGGTCAGTCTCAAAAGGCAGCTAATTAGTCTCTGTCCTTTTGAACTAAAGAACCGGGACAGCTTGACAGTGATTGCGACAGATTTCTGTCCTTCTCTTCATGAGCTGGGCATGAGAACAAATGGGGCACACAAGCCAGTGGATAAAAGAAACACCTATCCCGGGTCAGTGGTTGCTCTTTGTATCTGTACTGAAAAGCCTGATTCTTCCGTAAACACTCATTTCACAAAACATTGCAAACATTGCGTTAGGAAACTATGAAAAAAAAACCACCAAACAAACTAAACCAAAAATAATCTGGATATAGATCTTGCTTCTGCTGTGAAATGACCCTGCCTGGTGGGCACTGGGTGAGCCAGGGAGGTAAAGTGCTGCTCATGGGCAAGCGAGAGGGCAGGAAGGCAGGTGTCTCTCAAACCTTGCCTCCTCGGTGGTAAAGTTGCATCAGCCTCTGAACTGACTGCCTTCAGCCTGCCTCCACATGGTTCATGGGAGAAAATGGTCCATTCCTGCTTGCTAGCCAGTCTCTCCCTTCCAGATCTAAAAAATATGTTAATAAAGGAAAAAATATAATGAAAAATAAATTGTTCAGACTTGTATTGTATCCCAGCTCTTCTAGCACTGATACTGCTGATGAAACTGAAGTGCAACTTGCTTACTCTAATTTTCTGCCAAAAAATTACCTCTGTGAACAAAAGATTCCAAATCTGGCTTCTTAAAGGTAGGTTCCAAATTTCCTTCCCAGCCAGCTAAGCACCCGCATCCCAGGGCAGCTGGACCCGATGCACCTCCAGCATGGCTGGATGAGCAGAGAAGCCACAGCTGCCCAGAACACGCTCTGTGTGGGAAGCAGAGCACGATTTGGGGAGCTCCCTCAGTAGAGAGCCCAGCCCCACTGAGCCCTTGATGTTTCCATCGGATTTGGCCAGGCTGGTTGGAGCTCTGCCCTGCTGGAAACAAAAGGTTTTGGCATGTAGCAAGCAGAGAAGGAGTGAATCCAGGAACTTCCTTCTGAGCCTTGGGTGCTCTGGACCTAAAATTAGCAGTCTATGATCCCCTGCATCCACCCCACTTCTCTCTCCTCTCATGGTTGGGTAGATGAAAATAAAATAACTTCTGGTGTTGGATCAACCACCCCCCAAAGTGCCTGTGCTGATAAGCCTATACATATTTTTATCTTTGGGGCATGCCAGTGTATTTGCAGCACAAGCCATATGGAAAGACAGTTAGCACTGAGGTCCATTCATATCCATGACGTGTTTCAGCCTCTTCCTTGTTCTATTCTTTTTTTCTTCTTCCCCTGCCTTCAAATGTTGTAATAACACAGTGCAGTACAAGCAAATATCACCAAATTATACTTTGGGGGCAAAAAAGAAAATAAAATCCTATTTTTGAGAACCATCCTGGCAAAATTTTGACGGACTTACAGCTTTCCTTGACAATGTGTGACTGGCCTGGACAACCAGAGAGATCCCTTTGGTCCCAGTGTTTCCAATGTCAAATATAACATCGCTGCCAGTCCCAGGACACAGTGAGGGGGGGTGCTGGAAAGCCACCTGATGTCTGGGGAGTGTCGTGTTGATTCAGTTCTTTTTTCTCTCTCAGACCTTTTACATAAATAAAGCAAGTCAGCATCCTCACAGATGAAAGGGATGGGGAGGGAAGGGGGACAGGACAAGGAGAAGGGAACAGAAAAGTCAGATGTGGGACAGGGCTGAGGAGAAAAGGTCAATCTTCCTCCCTGCCTAAGTCCTCTCCAGAAAGTTCTCCAGGATGTCCAAAGGTCCCTGCCATGATTGCTGCCATACCTCCTTTTGCTGACTGCAAACTCTCTTCTGTGTTTTTGCCAGGCCACCTTTAGAGAGCAGGGGTGGGGCAGTGTGTCTCTCCCATTATCCTGATCTGGCAGGGAAAATGGAACCGGCCTCTGCTCAGTCCCTGTTAACACTTCCCCCCAGTGAGCCTTTGGCTGCCTTTTTGTCTTATCTGGCACCTCCAGCTTTCAGTTACATATCATGGTTATCCATAAAATATTTTACTATTCTAGGCTGGGCTGCATTTGTACAGTAAGTACCATTCACCCTACAACACACAATGCTTGCAGATGCATTGCACAAGTTTTGGTACAAGCTGTTTCAATTTGGTCTTCCCTCACACTACGTAGTTTTAAAACACTTAGGTAAAATGGGAGAGGGAGCACTTCAGGCTATGTGTGTGTGCATTTTCAATCACACTGTGAAATAAAGGATGCTCCTAATAACACAGGGCCACGAGGACCAGACTTCCAGCACTCTGTAGGGGGCTGCAAGCCTAGTGAGCTCCAAGAACATTAATGCCCTGGTGCAGAAGTGGTGGGGTGCATGGGGGCTGCCAGCGTGCTGTGGGGCGGCACGGTCACGGTTGTTTGGGTGTAGGCAAGAGTGCTGCCAACTGCTGGGCACAGGCTGGCATGATCATTCTTCTCCAGCTGCCTAGGGCAGAAGAACAGGCATGATGTGCTGGGACCAAAGGTACATGAGGAAATAAGCCATGCCCTGCAAGCACCCATTTGTCTATAAAAGGTCAATGAAGACAACAGCAGTCCTGGTCTGATTCACTTGATTACATCATGCACTGTAGACATATAAAGCTCCTGTACCTGAGTGCAGATGTCCCTAATTCCTGCTGTCCCTTGCATGGCTGTGAGGAGTTTCCCCAAAGCTGGAGAGGCAGGCTACTCGGCTGCAGTAGGCTCAGCATCTAGAAATCCTCCTCTCTGCCTCTACAGAATGTATAATTTTTCTTATTTAAACCAGGCTGGCTTCAGATGGGTCAGGCTGATCTCTTGCACTTGGCCCCCAAGATTCCTATTGTGGGGAAGGGTCCACACCTGCCTGGCATCCAGCGTGGCCCCCTGGCTGATTGGTGTCAGGAGGTAATAGGGATGGATACTAATGCTGCTGGTTCCCAGCCCACCTGGAGACAGCTGTATTTGTGTCTCGATCTTTAATGATCAATTATTACACTCTAGATGCATCCTCCTGGCATGTTCAATGATCCTATGATTCTGTGAATCTGTGACTCTATGATTCTATGACAGGGCTGCTGCTTGGCATTCCCAGCTTCATCCTTCAAGGCAGAGGTTCCTCCCCTGAGGAGAGAGCAAATTTAAGTTCTGTGTGGCCTGTCCTCAGCTCCACAGGGTAACAGCTGCTCCAGGCAAAGTGAGAAGCTCCCAAAAATATGCAAATGCTCATTTCTGTGCAAGGATACAGAGGCTGCTGATTCTGTATATGAAAAGTCTTGCAAAACAGAGAGGAGGATGAAGCTGGACCATCACCTGGCAGCACTGCTGCTGGAGAGTCTTGAAGGAGATGTGTTCAGCTCTAGGACACATTTGAGTTAACAATAAAGGGGAAAAAACATTGCTTGAGCAAAAATGAGCACCCTTAAAATATACAAAACAACTATGGGTTTGATCACAGGACCATAAAAGAGAAAAGATGGATGTGGAGATCACAGGAAAACTCATTATCTCGAAATTGATATTATGGAATGAAATAGTCCCATGGATTCCAGGTCCCAGGTTCCACGAGTCTTAAGCTTGGTTTAATAATCACAGCTTAGCTGTAAACTGGAAGGAGGGCTTTTCTTTGCACTGTGTTGTTCCAAAGGACTTTGAAAATCAGTTATGTTATATTTTCAAGTTTATCTGGTCTGTGAAGAGTTTCAAAATATTTGAAGATGATCACATAGGAAGGATTTGAGAAGAACGCTTGTCTTGTTTTAAAGAAAATGTTTAGTATAAGTAAAAACTTGGAGTCCAAGAAGTTTGGCCACTTTCAAACTTTTCTCTTTGCTAAAAATAGTGTCCTTGGTGTGCAAGGTTGGGCCACAGCTTGAAAACTGGATCCAGCCACTGCAAGTGGTCTTATTTTTTCTTTTATCAGCTCTTTTTAGTGTTTTTTGATGTACTTGTGAATTCTGACATATAGGCAGAAATTTACTAAGACGGGCCAAATACATTCAATGTGTAATAAAATAATAAATCAGTATATAAAAATTATTGTCTTGATATTCTCTTCTTTTATTTGGGTGTTATTTGTCATTATGGTGGATTTGGTATATACCTGTACCTCCTTTCAGCCACTTTTTTTTTTACACTTTATTAATACGTAGACAGGAGATTTTCTCTTTCAGTTAGAAACAAAGATCATTTTATAGCAACAAAATGGAGTTGTTCTGCTATTTGTGAGAATGCCAGTCAGAAAACTCTTACAATGTTTTTTATGAAAATCTGTATTTTCTGTACAAAAAATGTTGGAATGTTTTACAGTTCTGTACAATCTCTAAGGTAAGAGTTAAAGTAAACCTATTTAAAGGCAAAGAGGGGAAAAGAAGTGATCAAAAGAAGGCTGAAATGTTCATAAACTCACGTATCTCCAGGAGCAAGTGCTTTAGCTGACATACCAAGTGCCACTGAGCTTTTGATGAAAGCCTGAGATCTCCCTTCCCAGGTGCACCTGGGAAAGACAGGTGGGCTCAGGTGGGGCAGACACATTTCACAGAGGCTCGGCTGTGCCCTGCTCAGGCATCCCGAGCCCTCTGCATGTGGCAGTACAATCGCAGGGCATTGTCACCTCCTCACTGGAATTACATGTGGTGGCAAGGAAGCATTTAAACTGTTGCCCTGTTGCCGGCTGTAGGGGCAGGTTTTTGGATGAATAACAATATAAATGGTGCTTTGCCAGTAATGCATGAGGGCAGGCCGGAACTTAATGAGAACACAGGAGATTTCCTGAAAGGCTGGCAGCTTCCTGAGATTTGTTCATTGGCTGCATTTTTTAATCAACTGGGATTTAACCAGATTAATAGTGACTTCAAATCCAGTGAACAAGGAGTGGGTAAAAAACAACAAGCAAAGGAAACTACAGCCTTTATTATGCATTGATAAAAGACAAAATATTGTTGCTCACCTAAAATTAAGTGAAGCCTGTGGGTTGGTAATAGTGGTGTTCATGGTGAAATTCAAACATGAAATGCTTCAGGTTTTGGACAAAGCCTAATGCTGAAGTCAGCAATGTAGTGAAGTGCAGGAGTGTGACACTTGTTACATGCCCTGGTTGAGAAGGTTGGGACTTGGAACAAGTGGCTTTTATTCCCGCTTCTCTGTTTGACGTGCTCCTTACTCCTGGACTACGTAAACAAACTTCTTCTTTCACTTTTCAATTAATGGGCTTGACTCCGTGGAGTTCTGTGATAAGTAAAGGAGCTGGACAAAGTGGCTGAAATATGTAATCTGTGTGTAACGTGCCTCTTTTTTTTTCTAAGGCAATAGAAGTGTCTGAGGAAACTGGATGCCTGGAGCCCTGAGAAATGATTACAAGACTAATGATGACCATATGGAGAGCTAAATAGGAGCAAACCCCGCTTTGTCTTCAGCCATTGGGAGCACAGGTATAATGTTTCTGGGAGGAGAGCTATGGGTGTTTCCAGAGAGTCTCACTAGAAGTAAAAGCTTTTATGGTGAAACATTTCTGTAAGAAAACAAAAGAGCAAAAAGAAATTTCCATACCTCTGTTTAATATGAAGAAAGCTGAAGTGTGCTCCTATGCAGAGGGTGAGCAGAAACCCAACTACTATTTATGTCAGGCTGTAAATCCACTGAAGCCAGAGGTTATTCATGGGAATTACAGGGCTAACAGCACGGATCCTTCTGTAAAATTGAACTTTAGCTTTTATTCATTTCTCGACAACTGTTCCGGGTGCTGGCCATTTCTCAATATCCACTTAAGTATTTTTCCTTGGAATAGAAATCTGGAGATCATTTTCATGTAACTAAATATTTACTGTGAGACTTTTCAATAATTAATGTGCTTTTAATCCCTTATCTATGTGATTGAACATGAAAATACAACTGCCTAAATAACTAATTATATCCCTGAAATCTAGTTCTCTTTTTCCCCACTATTTTAGCAACATTTTCCCCCAAATAAAGCATTTCCTGCCAGCCCTATCAATCTTACAGTTTTCCCTGCAAACAAAGGAGTGCTCTGTGCCTTGGGTGTGCACTGACCAAGAGCCTATCCCCCAACATAAAATTTCTCCTTCGAATGAGTCACTGGGTAGCGAGCTCAGTGGTGTTTATTTTCCCTGCCCTGCCTGATAAGGGATGACGTGTACTGCAGATCTTGAAGCCTTTAATGTAATTTAAACCTGCTTGCAAGAAAGACCAGAGACTAATATCAAACTTCATTCTAGTTCACTAAAGAGAGAAGGTGCCATCTGTTCTTTATATTGCCGCTAATGAATATGCAGAAGGGACGGACCCATTCGCCACTGGAGCGGTGGGGCAGCCAATGCACTGCACTGTGTTAGGAGCAGCAGTCAGAGCAATCCCTAAAGGGACATCCTTGCAGTGCGCCAGCCACCAGTGACTTCCCCCAGAAAGCGGATTCACTGGCAGCCAGACCCTGAATTAGGACCTGTATTCGCTCTGACATCAAAAGACAGCTTTAAACTGGGAAGGGATCGGGGGGTCCCATTAATGCAGCCAGAACCTCTCTGCAGGAACCAAAATGCTGCAAAGATGGAGAGCAGCTGGAGGCAGCTCAGCTACAGCCAAGCACTACACACAAGTAATTGGTGCCACAAAAAGAGTTCTTCCGCTCCTTGCAGCAAGTGCTGTGTTCCTAATCATTTGCAGTTTACTCAGATTAGCTGTGGAAATGCATGGCAGAAACTTCAGTATAGTGCATGTTATGTCAACAGGAAACAAAGAAGATGTACACATATCTTTTTGCATGTGTAGGCAAGGCAGGAATGGTTGATAAGTGATCTCGAGCTGCAAAAATACCTTTATGATTTTAGGAGTGAAGTCTGTGATAAGATCATGTTATAATGAGGGTTTGGACAGACCTTCTGGGAGAGATTAGAGGAAGATGCATGACAAAGAATGAAATCTTGTCAAGAAAGAGAGGTAAATCATGGGAGGAGGAGGACAGTGTCTTGACAGAAGGGACAAAGTAAAAAACCAAGATCCTGCAAGTAAAGGCTCGTCACAAGGGGTTATGTGAAGTTCAAAGTCAGACTGTAGCAAAAATGGCATGTGAAAAGTCACAGCCTGTTGACAACCAGCATAAACTAACCCCCCAGTACGTAATGGTTGTGCAAAAATATAATGCATTACCTTGCTGTGCAGAATAATTTGCAAGAATCAGTGAACCATGCATAGCCTGGACAGAGAGAAAGAGGAAGATATTCCTAGGTCAAGCAAATCCTGCAGAGAAACCAAACAAGTTTGGGCTGACAGGACTGAACCAGCCATCTGAAGGAAGAGGAGTATCTGTGGATCCCAAGCTGGACGCATACAAGAATGGTGCAGATGAACTGTGGTGGATGAAAAGGTCCGATTTCCAGCAAGTGCAGACAGAAATGTTATTTGAGTTACAGTGGTCCCATCAAAAGTATGCATTCATACTGGGCCAAAGCAATGAAGGAGGCATTAGAGGGATGTCTCCAGGGGGCACGGATGCTCTGAATCCAAGAAAGAGGTGGGAAAACTCATGCAGTGGGCTTTGCAGGAACTCCTGGTACATGGTACTGACCAGCAGTTCAGAAAATGAAGCACAGTCCTTGGTTCTGCGTATTTTCTGAAGCACAGGCTATGACTCTTTTCTCTCTGCATATCAAACCTTGAGCTCCAGCTTCAGGAAGAAGATCATCCCTCAGTGTGAACGGGCAGTGTCTTTGTGCTGTCGTTATGCCTTTAAATAAAATAGAAAAGGGTGGCCTCTGAGTAGCCCACTGTCCTCCCACACAGGAGCAAGCTTGTCCTTTCCCTCCCAGCAATTGTGGGGTGCCTTCGTGGCAGCACCCTCTGCCCCCCGCCCCTCCCTTTCCATCCCTGTCTTCCAGGCAGCTGCATTGTTCTCACAGGTCTCATACAAGCAGTTTCCAATGATCAGAACATAAAGACTGTTTTCTCCCCAGCTTCCCTAATGCCAGATCCCAAGGCATTTTCTTTTTTTTTCCCCCTAGACTGTTTGTTTAGTAAAGTACTTGCTCTGAAAATATATGGCTCTCTAATTTATTGGTCCACTAGAGAAAACTGCATCATGCCTGAAATGCTTTAATAAGGATCTAAGGTGAGGGATGATCAAATAAATGATAATTTGAGCATTAGTGAGGCAGTCCCAGATCCCCCACCCACTTCAGATGTCAGTACACCACAATAACCAAGCAGAAGCAGGAAGCAGGTGTTGAAACCTCATGTAATGGTCTTGACAGCCAGACACCTGCGGTGGCTGTTCCCTATCCTGCTGGACACAAGTAGAACTCTTTATCACAACAGCGCTCCCGAGCTCTTTGGTTACTAACACCTAATGAGTTAGAGCCCCAGTGGACTCAATGGCACATGTTGCTTCTTTAACAGGCTTTTCGCAGCCACCCTTTGGTCATCACTGTTCGTCACAGTGAGGGTGGTGACACTGGCACAAGTTGCTCAGGGAAGCTGTGGGCACCCCCTCCCAGGAAGCGTTCAAGGCCAGGTTGGATGGGGCTTTGAGCAGCCCAGTCTGGTGGGAGGTGTCCCTGCCCATGGCAGGGGGGTTGGAACTGGGTGGGCTTTAAGGTCCCTTCCAACCCAAACCATTCTGTGATTCTATGATCACTGCACATTGGTTAAAGATGAAAATTCGTAGTCTCTGGAGAGTGGAGGCCCAGTTATGCCATTAGCCAGCACAGCAAGGAACGAGGTCATTGTTGGTAAGATAGGCCTGAGTCTGAATATGTAGAGTTGGAGAGCACAGGTGAATTTTCAGGCAAGGGTCTCATGCCTCTGCGCAGCGTGTGCTCCACCCTGGGGCATGTGTGCATCCAAAGGGGAAGGGATTTCCACTGGTGCTCCAGTACACATGGAAGCCCCCCACTTTGCTCCCAGTTCCTCTATGCCAAGGCCACAGTCTTCCTAGGAATCACATTTGCCGTCAGGGCTTTGTTGTTTCCTTTTACACAAGGCTTCACCCATAGATTTCTCTGTAGCACATTACATACCTCCAAGGGGCAATATTTGATGTTCACCACTACAAACACCCAAAAGTAACTCCAGAAATGACAGATACATCCATACATCCACACAAGTCTGTGTGTTCTCATGTTCTGAGAGGAGAAGCACCCTGCTCTGAGCTCTGCCATTGGGCATGGCGGGGCACAGGAGTGGCTCCTGGTGGGGAACAAAGGGGAAGACCTTCTGGCTGGGGTGCAGTAGAGGCTTCTCACAAAGACCCTCAAGCTCTTCTCAGGGGGAAGAAAAGCACTAAAGGTGGGCTGGAAAGCTGGGGAAATCAGGATTTCCAGTGGAGCTCTTCCCAGAGGCTGAGATGGGACCCTGCGGGTCTATGTGCATTGCAAGTAGAGAAGAGTATCTTTCAAGCATGGCTCACCCTGGTAGCACAACCTCATACAGCCCAGCTCTACATTTGCCCATGCAGGACCAAGGAGCTCCCAGACCCAGTTTTCTCAGACTCCACTGGAGACTGGGACACCTTTCCCAAACTCAGCCCTTTTGAGCACTTTCTGCGGTAAGATCTCCAGTGAAGTCCCTCCATAAATCTTCATCTCTCTGCCTTTGCCTTGCACTAAAAATCCTGCAGTTACTTAATATTTGTAATCCACTGCGGCCTAGATGGTATTACACAGTGTGTCAAAATATGCACATTATTTTATATAAAATCTAATGCTGAGTCCTCTCTAATTCTGCAAGTAATGTCAGCTCTTTCACTTTCATCCTCCTGACATTGCATGCTGCTGCTGAGGAAAAATACTGGGTTCCAGTTCACGCAGTTAAAACCTTTGTGGCATAGGGCTGATCTACTGGGTGCTTCATGGGATGCTTTTTAAAAAGAATAATTAGTCCTTCTCAAGTGTTTCTGTTGTTGACCAGGATCAAAAACATATGTGGCAACAGCACTGACAGTCACCAGATTCCATCTCAGTCACTCACTTCTGACAACCCGTACCTGAGGTACCACATTTTTCCAAACACAGAGGAAGACATGATCACTAGTCTCTGCTTCTCAGACACCCTGGACCATCATGCTGTGATTAGGACACTCAGAATCACAGGATAGGGGCTAAATGCTAAGATTGTCGATGGAATTGCTAATGAGGACCTAAAGATGACATGGTGAATGATAGCAGATCAGTAATTGCTTTCTCCCTGTAGTGACTTAGCAATTAGAAATGGAGGAAGAAAATCAGGATGAAATTTGAGAGCTATGCTGCCTAGAGTACCAGCTTCTGTTTATTTTTAACCCTCTCTTTGATCCTACCAGTCCCTTCTGCAATGTTTTAGCTCTGTGCAGTGCTGCATTATATTTGCTATGCCCTGTCATTCGCATCATGTCTGCAAGCTGTCTTCTTCAGACATGAGCCTATTTAGACAAGTTGTCAGGCTGAAGGGGAAAAATCTTAAATCAATGTATTTCAGCATGCAATCATATATAGGCTAATTTATCTGCTGCCCTGTTCAGCCTGCCAGTTTAAAATGAGGTCTTTGAGGCATGGTGCCTCTGAAAGTCTCCTGATTAACAGAGCAATTTTTATTGGTAGGGAGACAATGTGATTGTTTTATGGTAATTGTTATCATTCTGACCTATGTATTTGCAAATGGGGGAGATCAAAGTAAAGAAAATATAAAGATGATGAATATACAGCCCATAGCCAAGATGGTAAAGGGATAGAAATGTTTGCTATATTGATGTTCTCTGCCATGGCCAGGGCAGAGAGGAGCTGGCTGCCTCTCCAGGAGCAAGGAGGTCCCCATCCCACAGCAGCAGCCAGTGGGGCATCTGCCTGTGTGTGACAAAATCACATCCATTCTCAGTCTCATGCTTCCCTTGCCCCAGCCCTCTGGCCCACGACTGATCAAGGTGTTTGCTTCTCCTCCCCTCTCTAGCAAAGGGCAGATAAAGATAAATAGACAAAGAAAGTTTACTGCTGATACAGAACTGAGAGGAGGCTGCGCTGTCATTTAGCAAGACCTGGACAGGCTGTAAAGTTGGACAGAGAGGAACCTTCAACAAAGGTTCAACAAAGGTGGTGCAAAATAACCCCCTGCACCAACACAGTTTAGGAGTTGACAGGCTGAAAAGCAGCTCTGCAGAGAAGGACCTGGGAGTACCGGTAGACAACAAGTTGACAGTGAGCCAGCAACGTGCCCTCATGGTCAAGAAGGCCAGTGGTATCCTGGAGTGCATCAAGAAGTATGTAGCAAGCAAGTCAAGGGAGGTTATCCTTCCCCTCTCTGCCCCAGTAAGTCCCCATCTAGAGTATTGTGTCCAGTTCTGGGCTCTGACAAGAAAGACAAGGAACTACTGGAGAAAGTCCAGTGGAGGGCTACAAAGATGATCAGGACCATCTCTCTTATGAGAAGAGGCTGAGTAAGCTTGGTCTGTTTAGCCTGGAAAAGAGAAGACTAAATGGGGGCCTTATCAGTGCTTGTAAGTATATAAAGGACAGGTGTTAAGAGGATAGGGCCACACTCTTCTCAGTGTTGGCCAGTTAGCAGGACAAGAGACAACGGGTACAATCTAGAACACAGGAAGTTCCACCTGAACATGAGGAAAAACTTCTTTACTGTGAGGGTGACAGAGCACTGGAACAGGCTACCCGGGAAGGTTGTGGAGTCTCCTTCTCCGGAGATATTCAAAACCAGCTTGGATGTGTTCCTCTGCAACTCACTCTAGGCTGGACTAGAAGAACTCCAGAGGTCTCTTCCAACCCCTACCATTATGCAATTCTGTGAAAGACAAGAAGGATGAAACAGCAGCACAGCCATCTCAGTGCAAGCAAGACTTGAGATAGCCCCACTACTCCTAAGGGTACAGCCCCTTTCAGGGCGAGTTTAAATGTATTTTCAACTGTTATTTTGTTGGCTTTCCTGTTAATTACTGCGTATCACTTTTGCTTATCTCACTTTTAAGTGAAGTTTGGATTTGTGGAATACACTGCCTCTACAGGCGTGGAGATTTCTAGCTCATTGGCACAAAACCATGCAGCAAGACTGCCCCACTGGTAAATCTAATTCCTTATCTCTATAAATAAAAAGTACTCCAGTTTCTGTCCTTTCAGCTCTACTGCCCCCAAATCAAAAGCAAAACCCCAGTGACTTCCCCAAGGAAGACCTGGTCCCTCAATGCCATGGCATTCTCACTGAAACCACCAGCAGGTTGGGAGGATGCAGATGCTCACCAAGCCTAGGTCTACCCACTAAGAGCTGGACTGAGATCAACAACTCATTTTAGATAAAGCACTGAGCATGTGATCATAGTCTTTTTTTTCCTTTTTTATATTACATTATTGAGGCTTACAGGAAGGGGAGCAGGACAGCAAATTTTTGTCTCTATTAAAACTGTGTCAAGCTTTTTCTGCTTTGCAATGTATTTTGGTACCCATCTGGGAGAGCCTGCGTGGCTGGTCCCTGCAGTTGCTGCTGTGCAGCCCAAACCACTGCAGCCTCCCTTTTGAACCATCTGCTGTAAATGAGGAGACCAGTATAGCCTCTCCATTCTTCTTAATGTGTCACAACCCTCAGCTATTTATTCTGGCCTGGCCAGCCTTAGCTCCTAGTTCTTACGGCATCTCTGAGCCGCCAGTACCTGCTGTTTGCCTGCTCCATCTCTTTCAGGAGAACTGCTAGAGAATAGACTGACTCTGCCTTGCCCAAAGCCCTCAAAGATGGCTGGCAAGAAGGTAGGCACAAGGGTCATGCCCAGGCTCATAATGCATCCGCAGAGGGGCTTACTCATCACTTTTGCAAAGGATTGCAAGTAATTTTGCAAGTTTACTGACATTTGCGCCTGAGCAGATTAGTCATGCAATGCTCCAGTGTCAAAGGTGCTCTATCTTCCACCAAGTATTGACTGACAGCTTGGGAGTCTGATCTTGTCCTTATGGTCAGGAAGGGACATGGTGAGACTGCACATAATCTTTAGAAGTTTAAATACTTCAGCTGCCCACCTGCAAACCAGTGCTTACAGAGCAGGGTTTGTCATGGGTGGGAAAGACTGAACAAATTGAAGACACATTTCTGTCTGCCTTTATGTCCTGTTTCGTTCCTCTTTTCCTTTGTTTCCAAAGTTTATTTACAGTTATTTTCTTATGAGTCTCTGTTGTTCTACACTATTGCCATTTCAGTCACCATAACAGAGCACTTCTTTGGTTTGGCATTTTGTTCAGTTACTGTGTGGGTTGTGCACCCAACCATGCACCCAGTCAAGGATATTCTCTTACTACTCCCCTGCCTTATGCTCAGCTAGCAACACAGAGAGAGGAAATCTCAAAGCATCTTCACCAAGTGGATAGGATGATAAAAGTGCTTTGTCATAAGGGGTTACCTCCGATTCTCTTGCATTAGCCGTGACACAGGATTTTCCTTGCAGGCTCTTACCCCAAATTAGCTGAAATGTGGTAACTTACTGAAGTCCTCGTGAAACAGTGACTCCCACGCTTGCTGTGCTGTGTGCTGATGAATTGCTTCACTGCCTTCTACCACCTAATGCAAGCTGCTCCTCTGTGCTAGGCAGTACCATCTGCAGGAAAAACATATCTCAAACCTCTCACTGCTCACGCAGTTGATCCATTTGAGGTCTCTCCTCTAGATTAATATGTCAAAGCACATCTTTGTTCTACAGTTTCACCACTTCTGCTGCTTTCCGTAGTGTTTTCCTTGAGAAGTTGTCATGATAAAGCTACACACCCGTTCTGACACACTTTTCTCTTTGAGGAGCATTGGCCAAGCGTTTTTCATAAAGTACATTCATTCATGAAATATATACAGCTGAATGTTTCCTGGTTGTCCTTTCCCTGTGTCACCGGCAGACATCAGCATTAAGGATGAGGCGGCAGTCCTGTTCAGCTCTGTCCCAGCAAGGAGTTTACTGCAGTTCACAGTCTAGAAGGGCTGATTTTTTAAAAGATGAAAGCCAAAAGCCAAATTGCTGGAACAAAATCCTACCGTTTCAACTGGAAAATCTGTTCAGCTGGAGCTGGGCTGTAGAAGAGGATGACTATCTCATTTTGCATAAGACATCAGCAAGTAATCTGATGATTTTCTGTGACTAATACAATAGGTCATATTTGAATGATCAATGGAGAGATGAGAGGTTTCATATTCTATTACAAAATCCCTGAGCCATCTGGTTCCTAATCACTTCTTTCAAAACAAAGGGAATAAAACTTCTGAACTGTGCAATGCATTCTGACATCCTCTCTCAGACAGAAGATTTCCATTACTTCACATCAGCAAATGAGATCAATGCCTCCATCAATTACAGCTTTGATGCACCCCTTTCATGTATTTCTGACCATGCACTTGTTGGCAAATATATCTTTCTTCTTGCTCAAGCTGGTATCGTCCATCACCAGGATCCAGAGAGTGGAAAGTAGAATACAGTGTCTATGGCCACTGTGAGTGTTTGTTTCCAGTGGGTCAGCAGGAGCATGAAGACATGAAGGAGGAAAAAGCTGCCAGGAACTTGGGGCTTGTCAGGGTGCTGCAGGCTGCGCCTGTGGTGAGCAATGCAGTGGGGGTCACATTCAGTCCTCATTTCTATCCCCTGGGGTGTCAGCTGCTGGATGGGCCCTGCCACCAGAGCCAGGCACTTCTGGGTGCCCAGTGTAAGCTGGAGCTGTAGGTGTGGAATGAGTCTTTCCTATATCATATCATATCATATCATATCATATCATATCAATCATATAATTTTTTCTGTTTATGCTTTAACACCAGAGGTGTGTGCGGTGTGTCCTTTGCTCACTGGTTGACTCCTGCCACAGCTTGGCATGTTGTGGGGACCATCCCTCAAAAATGCTCAAATGCTCAGAGATGCTCACCTGCTTAAGGAGGAGTGCCCCATGCCAGCCCAAATCCTAGTCTGGGTGAAATGAAAAGTGCAGAGAGAAAACCCTAAAGAAACAAAGTGTTTTAAAGGGGAAACTGCTGTCTTTGCTTCTCAAGGCCAAGCCCCTGGCACAGCCCTGAAATGCCAGCACAGACGGAGTAGGTCAGCTGCGCTACTGCCTCTTCAATTACTGATCCCGAGCACAGTATCTACAGCAGTGACAGCTGCAGGGGCTCTCAGCAGCCTAAGCAAAAGGCTGTGGTCACTGAAGCCCATGCCACACTCACTGAACTGGTAAAATTACCCAAGCTGGTTTGCTTAAGTGATAGCTGAATACTGTTTATTAGTTGCAGTTGCAGTGCAAACTTGCCCCAGGGAAACCCAGGCCATAAGTTTACCCATCACCACTTTCACTGCTGTGAACCTTTCAATAACATGGAGTTTGCATGTTGTCTAGCAAAAGCCCCGAGCCCCCTCCACGTGCAGCAGCCTCTGCTCCAGATGGTGCTGGGCCACAGGAAGATGCCTGCCAGAGGTAGTGACATGTTCTGCCTTTGGTCTTGTGTGTCTTTATAATTTTAGTTAAAACCATGCACAAATGAAAGGACATAAATTGGATATGTTTATTATTCCTTGTTTATTGCTTATGTAGTTTGGACTAGCATATAGTAACATTGCTTGTGCGATGCTCTCTGGGATTGCATATTATCAGCATCCTATAGCACTATTATGTATAATTATATATGTTTATAGACACACCATCACAGACCAGCATGGTTCTTGGTTACATTTGTGATATGCTACTTGTTTTGTCACATTCACAAATGATACGCTACGCCTAATGAGGTACATTTAAAGATACGTATTTGCATCATCAGTCAGAGTCATCCTGTTGATAGGCCAGCTGATGTCTATTTGCCAAGTGTCTTTTGATTCTTTAAACATCTGTCTTTTAAGTGTGGGGTGCCTTACAATGGATTCATCCAGTACTTAGACCTGACAACTGATTAACCCAGTAGGTGAAACCCGAGGTTACCTGTGAGCCCTGGCAGACACTGTCTGTTTCCCAAGGGCCAAGGTTTCACCACCTAGAGCTGATCTTACGCATCTACTGGATTCAGCTTATTTAGGAAGAGCTCTGTTCTTTGATGGGTTTGAGGTCACTGTAGATAGGAACTCAGACTTCAGTTGAAGATGAGGGGCTGTAACATCACCTAAAATCTGGGCTGCCAGCTGTAGCTTCTCTGCATTGCTTGCTCAAGGGTAAGGATTCTTGGGTCTTCAGATAACATTGGTCTGCTGTGCTCCTTCAGTCCTTTTCCTAATGTCTATCGAATCGCTTGTCTCTCTGTGCTACATAATTTAGATCTGGTTGAGTACAGAGTATTTTATTTATTTATGTATTCAAATTTTTAAAATGCATCTCTAGGCATCTTAGCAGTACACTGGGCGCCTACCACATAAATTAAAAATAACAGCATAAACTTAGACAAAGGACTATCCATAAATAACTCCTCCTCAATTCACATCCTCAGCAATAGCCTTAGCTTGGATCGCGGAAATAGATGGGCTTTACAGCCTGTTGGGAAGGTTAATAAATCTGGGAGCCGATGGACCAAAGGGGAAAATGAGTTTCAAAATTGAGGTGCCCCCCTCCATCCCCTTTGTGGAGACACCTTGCCTTGAACTCTTCACCTATCCTGGTCCAGAGTGGGAGATCAGATCCTGCTGGCCAACTTAGAGCTAGAAACACGAACTGTCTGGGACATCTCACACTGCTACCATGCTGCAAACTAGCTGAACACATTCTGATTGTGTGAATATCTTATTTTTAAATAACTTTTGTCCACAGCTTAAAAAGCGATTTAATCCATCACTGTATTTAGGTATCCGGCCTAAGATACATTAGAGATAGGTGGACAGTCAGAAGATGGCTATTTACCCTTTTCTAAATATGAGGTAATTTTTATAGATGTCAGATTGAGCACCAAAATCACTAGTTGGTTTTGAAAAGGTAAGTCTGCGTGTGCGAGTGTACAGGGGAAAACATCCTCTTTAGAAGTAATTTGCGGAAAACAGTTTTAGTATTTTTTTTTCCTGCCTATGGCAATTTATGAAACACAAATGAGATATTGTACCAGTAGCAGTGCTGAAATAAATCACCCTAAAAACAGAACCGAAATTTTATTTCATTACTAAAGTAAATATAAAAGTACTTTAGCACAGTTTCAAATTAGATTGGGGTTTGGTCAAGCTTGTTATAAATCCAATGATTGTAAAGCAAATGGCTCGAGATGAACTCTCAGTAGAGCGCTGCTGTGAACACAGCTAATGTGATGCTGTGCGGTGCAGAGCAATAAACAGAGAGAAGCAAATGGATGGCTTTTGTGCCTGCAGTGGAGGAATCAAAGGCGGTGATACAGCATGCTGTGCGTAAGTCTGCTGTCCAGTTCTTAAAAGGATGCTCAGAAAATAGAGACGGGGCCAGAACATACCTCCAAAACTGACTCACGGCCTGGAGAAAATGCTTTCCTCTAAATAAGCCGGGGAGCGGAGACTGAGCTCAAACCGAGGTCCTACAGCCTGCCTGTAAATGATGCTGGAAGACCACTGAGGAGGGCACACCACAGGAGGGAAATGCCTGCAGAAGGTGGAGTCCTCTGTGTCTGCAAAGACCAAGTGGCGACACATACGATGGTGGCTCTGCCTCCTCCAGAGTAGGTCTGACGGCTGGTTTGGGGTATCCTCACTGGTAGTCCCACACCAGCATTCACCCAGGGATCACTGGGAGCCAATTACACTGATGCGCACCTGTGCAGAGAGATGTTCTGGTACCACAGACTCTTTCTCAGAGGTGAAGGTGTATAACAACCAGCTGCTGGGAGTAGATGTTCATGCAAGAATTGTGGTGCAACCCAAAGCAAGAATGTTGATGTGAGAAACACAGTGCAAGCCACAGCAAGAAAGTAGCGATTGGTTGTGAGTGGAAGCTGGGTAAGATTCATCTGAGGGACTTGGGAAGAGGCTTGACAAACCGCTGTTGCCTGCAACATTCGGACTGTGTGCTCCTGCTCTACTGCAGAGCGATGGGCACGGGGAGCCGGGGTGCTGCTTCTAGCCTACATGCCCATCACCGTCTTGTGCTGAGCTTGTAAAATAGCTGGGGAGCTACTTCAGTAGCATGAGGAGTAACCATCTCACTGCTGAAGCCAGTGGATTTGGATGACTGGGTGTCCTGCAGTGTTTCTCTCACAGGACAAAGCCCCACAGTCCCCAGTAGTGATCTGCTTCAGCTCGCTTCTGACTTCCCACAGAGCCTGGTTGCCGCACACTACCTGGCAAGCTGGCAGCACCGATGCCCACAGCAGCTGTCCTTGAAGGTATGGCCCCTCCTTCACCTCCACGGCGCTTCAATGGGACTCCTGTGAGAAAAGCCAGTAGGATAGTGTTTTTATTCCTGAAGTTTTACAGCCAATACGCCAAACACTCACTTGATTTCCAAGAAGGGAGGACTTGATCTCTTCAGAGACTTGCAAACCTCTGTTAAGTAACATGCTTTCCCTCCTCAACAGGAATATTTTCAAGCTGATAGAGAGGGAGCTCTCTTATTGTTATTAGCCCACGCTCGGCACACTCAATTTTTTATTCAGAGCTATGAAAGTTATTGGAAAGATATTTGTTGATATGTAAAACCCTGCATTATAATGATCAATAATAAGATCTGCTGCTGAAGTGGGAAGATTGAAACTACAATTGCAAGTAATGTCAAAGCAGGGTAGATGCCACAATCTGTGAGACATTCTGGAACTGACGTTTTCTATATGCAGTGCTACACCCTCCTATTGCAGCACCTGCACTGATGTAAATGAGCATTACACATGTTCATCAGTTGAACAATTAGCTCTGTAGAATGACTGATTCAGTATGAAATGGTTTCTTTTGGAAGAGAAAGAAGGTTTTGTCTAGTTTTTAGAAGTACCACAGGAAAACTCCATTTATTTATGCCTGCCTTTGTTTGACAGTAGTTTCTTTGTTCCTCTCTGCTCTTGCTCTTCTAGTGCCAGTTAGAAACAACATTTGGCAATGGCACCCAAATGACAAGGAAAGAAAGGAGAGGCAAAATCATTGTCAAGAAAGAAAAAGAAATGTGTGCCGAACAAAAATTCAAGCTTTGTGTTTAAGCAAGCAAACTAAAGGCATAAACATCTGAGCTTTTTCTTCAAGCACATTTACATTTCCTAGTCATCTGAGCCTGTCATTTTTCACTGCAGGTATGATTTCTCCCTTCAGGCTGTCCCTAACTCATCGTCTTAACTCTGGTCAGAAGTCCATCCTGAAGACTAGGTTGGTGTTTTGCTTTATAGCTGTGGTCTAGAAGGAGATGCTCATTAATAGCCACAAGCAGATCTGTATCTGTTAAGGCATTACTGAATGCATTGAGCAATTAGCAATACCATTTATTGACTGATACCAGTCTAGAGGCTGCTTTCAGCCCATCACCTGCTCTTAAACTAATGAGATATCCCAGAAGACCACCCCATGGAAGCTGACACAAGGACCTGATACCCTAGTGCCTTCTGTGACTGTAGAGCCCCAGCACCGGGAGCTCACGCTTACCGCCACCCACCACCTCCCTGCCCCAGTCACCAGCAGCTCACTGCAGCCAGAATGAGCATTTACCTGGGCAATGCAAACCTGCCTAGCTCCTGAAGAAGGCAGTTCCCTTTTGTACTGCATACAAGAGTTCAATGTGACTGCTTTTGCTGAGATTTGGGATGAAGCTTCTCAGATCTAACATAGTTTAGGGCTTCCCTGAAGCTACAAACAAGTGGGTGCTTCTTAAGCTTCTTACTGATTTCCAACGTACACCGAATGCTCTGGATGTGGTCTCTGAGAAGAAGTCTAATAACATTGGAACTTCTTGTGTTAAATATTATCTGCCCACCTTTGTAAGCTAGTTGACCCATGAGCCTTTCTAAGCATTCAAACAGAGAAGTTGTCTCTTCCATGGGATTAATTCAGTATTTAAATGCACCATCCAAGAAAGATACAACCAGGCCTGAAGATTTTTAAATAGAGGATAACGAGCATGTTTTGATGTTCTGAGGTATCTTTTTATTTAACAAGAAACCTATGCAAGGAGGGGAGAAGTATCCCAAGTGAGTACAAGAGGACACATCTACCTGCTGATAATATAAAAGGAAGGTGCCAGGCATAAAAAAAAATAAGATGGGTGCTTCCTCTTCAGGGTTTCCCTCCAAAAGTTCAAAAACTATCTTCACTGAAAAATGAGCAGTTTGCAGTGTATGCAAGAGGTGGAAATGAGAACAGCACACAGGGGGGAATCAGAAGCAGGCTAGAGTCAGAAAATTTGCTGTTCACTTTATAATTCAAGGCACAATAGGCATAAATAAAATGGGATGCAAAAAATCGATGTGGGTAAATAGTGAAGGGTACTTTGGGGGAGATTGGAGAGGAAAGGTGTAATTGCTGCTGAGGAATGTTTAGAAATAACTGAGATAAGAAGCATTAGGACAATGGTATATGGGGACTGGCTCACAGTGATTCAAATCAGAGGCTGACCCTAGCTCTTGCGATAGATTAAAGGATGGCTTAAACAAGCTTCTGGCTGGGATGGCTGAGATAAACCTCTTCAGAGGACAGAGCAGAGTCTCCACTTTGCTCTTCCCTGGATTTCTCTGCTTTTAAAGCCCTTCCAGCACCCCTTCCAAATTAATTTTAACCTTTCCTGCAGCTTCGAGCAGAGCTCTGCAGAGGGTCTGGTCCACCACACTCATTTTTACACCTGCCCAATCCCATCAGCTTCAGCGCGGCATTGAGCCAGCCCTCAGCCAGACACCTACAGTGCAGGCTGTTGGGTGCTGCTCTTACCCTGCACCAAAAAGGCATTTGAATAATATACAAAATTATGGTCTGACCTCTCCTCACTGTTTGACACAAAGATCAGCTTAGGGATGAAGGCTCATCTGAGAGCCTGTGTTTGCCAACCCCAGTGGCAGCTTTGGGCCAGGTACTGCAGCGTCCGCGAAGGCTGGCATGGTTCTTGGCCCAAGTGGCTGATAAGGAAGAGCTACGTTGTGCCTCTTGCCACTGAGCAGGGCTGAAGTAGCCTACAGTGGTCTACAAGGAGGAATGGCAAGGGCCATCAGACAGCACGGCCTCACAGAGCTGTGAGATCAGTTTGAGCTCAGCCTGTGCTTACGGTGCTTGTTGGGAGTGTTTGGAGTTCTCACCTGGAGAAAGGCAGAGCTTGTGGTTTCACTAAATCTTAAAGTAAGGTGAAAGCAGTTCCCAAACAGAAAGAAACACAGATGTCTGTTCCTAGTGCAACTGATTCGGAAAAAAATCAAGAAGTATTGGTGAGCCTAAATGATGCAAGGTAAAGAAAAGACATGAGGTGGGCTGGTAGGAAATGAAAAGCAGTGACACAGTCCATTCATCGATTTTATATGCCAAGCAGTAATAAATAGCACAAGGGTTAAAACAGGGCACTGTTTAATAATCAAGCACAGAAAATAATCAAGGATTAGAGACAGACATATGTGAAGTGTAAAATGTCACCGCAGATAAGGGGAGAAGGTGTTAGAGCATAGAAGGGAGCGAGTGCAAGATGTAGCACACACACGTGGGCACACAGAGACAAGCACACAAAAGCGAAAATAAAGAATGAAAGAAATATTATGCAAGAGGTTAAGGTAAATAAGAAACTCTTCAGATATGCAAGGGAAAATCTCTCGGGAGGAGACAGAAAATTTACTTGCAAGATACGGTAAGGATAATTTATTGATGTGAGTTGGCCACTGGTAAATGAAAAAAAAAAAAAAAAAATTAACTATTTACCTTCCCCAAAGGAAAGTAAGATGAGAGAGGGCAGGGCCTATCCCACAATAAATTACATTGTAGGAGGATAAAAAGCACTGGGAGAAAACAAAGGGAGCACGGTCTGACTATCAGACCACTGAAGAAGTGCTGAATCTCTGGGAGGAGGTCAGTGAAGTGCAGGAGATCAGAGCTGCCTCGAGTGCAGGCTGACAGAAAGCAGGCATGGAGGAGTGGGAGGGTGGGGGATCCTTTTCAGCAGGACTCAGGCATTGCCAGACTTAATGAAACTAGACATTAAATGACTCTGATTTGATACTGTAGTACCAAACTTTAGTGGCATCTACAGCATTCCCAGGACTGGGTCTTATCTTAAGCACCATCTTCCTCTGCAGTGCTCCCCCGAGCTGGATGTCAAGGGCTGGAGGACTGAGAAAACGCATGCCTGTGCCAGCAGGGAAAGCAGCTGTGGTGAGACCTGCCAGCTCTGCCAACCAGTGGAAAACTTGGTGTCATCCACCAAGACAAGGGGCAGGCCTAGACAGGAACAGCAAGGGTGCTCCATCAAAAGGGGCTGGGCAGCCGCTGGAAGGATGCTTGGAACAAGGGGAGACGGATGAAAGTGCAATGTGGCTGAGTGGCTCGATCAGGAATGGCAATAACCCTGTTACACACAAGTTAGAGAATTAATGGGATCCAATATTACTTAGCTTTTGCGACCAATTTGATGAGCTGGTTTATCAGGCTCACTTAACCTTCCCCTCAAGTCTGCGCTATCAGACTGTCAGTATCAGGGTGGGTTTTTTCAGCCTACCTTTTATGTCTGTGTAAGCTCCAAGGGCAGATACTCTATCCTGTAAAAAGGATTGTCTTCGGGAAATTGATAAATAATCAGTGCCAAATGGAGGCAACATCATCCCTCATTTGGTTTTGGAGGACAACTCCCAACTGCATCTCTGTTTGTCCCTGGAGTGCTAAAAGAAAAGTGTTCCTCATCTGCTCTGAATTTGGACTCTGCCTCTTGCCTCCTCTAGGGAGCCCTGGGAACTGGATGAAGATCGTGTCCCAGTGGCTTTCCTTTCCCTACGTATTCCTGTCAATGGTGGCAGCATCAGCTGCATGCGGCTCTGATGAGTACTGGCAGCAGCACTTTTATTACAAAAATAGTATACTAAGTTGCTGGGGTAGAAAACAGTTGTACTGAAATAAAAGGCTGCAGCAACTCTTGATACTTATTCTCTAGGTCAGCTCCTAAGGTTTCCCTCTTGTTTCATACAGCTAAATATATGTGTCCAGCTGCTTTGTGTAGTCTTTGGTGGTAGGAGGCAATCTGCAGAAAAAGCCCTGCTCCGGTGTGCTGCTTCCACCTGCCAGGACGCCTGCTTCTGAACAAGCCCTGCTCTTAAATGTGTGTTTTCTCCCTGGAGGCCTATTTCCCCAGCAGTCTCCAGTGATTCATAAACTTTATCCAGACACCAGTTTTCACCACATGCCCTAAAGATTAATGATGTCACAGTTCTGCTTTAGAAATGCTGGGGAAAGCCCTCTCCTTTGCAGACAGGAAACTTTCTACGTGTGGAGCTCTGGACCTAAGACCAGCCTTGCCTAAGAACAACTCACATCCTCCCCACAGAGAGACAGCTCCCTCTAGATCGGCAAAGCAGCTTTCGAGCTGTGGCTCATAACCCTTTGTGCCCTGATGTGTTTCACAGAAACGTCTGAAGTGGTGGTCTTGCCTCCTGGGGATATAGGAGGGAGGGAAACGTAAGAAATACAGCCACTACTCTGGGGACCGGAGCCACAGGAGGGATACGGAGGGAAGGCTTTAAAACTCCCAGATGTCCTAGAGACTGTGAGAAGCCTTGAAAACTTTCCTTTTTATTCCTTGCTTTGCTATTTCTCATCTGACGTTCGTCACTCAAGTCACTCTTCTTCCTCTGCCCTTCCCAGGGGAGCCCATGTATCTGCTAACATCCACGAAGCTCTGACCAGGATGAATGATTGCACGCATTTGACCTTCACCCTTGTGTTTGTGGGAAATCTTTTTGAGTGCAGTCTGAGGTGTGACTACAGTGCTATACTAACATAAGCCACCTGGTAAATGCTCCTGTTTTGAAAAAAAAAATGCTTTTTTGTGTGTGCGTTTGAACTTGGGAAACAGATCAACAGCATATGAAGAAGGCAGTTATATCATAATAAGTAGTGTCCACATGAAAGCAATTTCTGTTCATGTGCTAGAGGATCTGGCAAAAGCAGTTACCTGTATGGGTGATGTGTAAGTACTTGGTTATCCGGGACAGGACCTGAGCCCATCTGAGATATTCAGACAGTTCTTATCAGACTCTCAGGTCTTAGGAGAAGAAAAATAAACCATAAGTAAAGAGATCCCAAATTTGAATAAGCTGGACCTGCCGGAAATCCCCGCCCAGCTGGAGCATTAGCTGAGAGTCAAGTGGGATACCCCAGGGCTTCCTGAGTGTCACTAGACACCTATATTTAGACACCAGAATCCCACCTGGTGAGTCAGCAAAGCCCTTTCCCAGCAGATCCACTCCCTGGTGACAGGGTGGGGCAAAAGGGATGAAGCATGTCAACATGTCCCTGCATGTCACTGCTAAGCATACCCTGAAGGTAGCCATCACCGGAAATTCCCGCAGTCTATAAGGGAGCCTTTCAACAAGTTTATTTTTAACCATTCTGCAGAGCTGTATCATTACCTGGGAATACTACAGGGTTGTTTGGGGATGTTGCTATTCTCAATAGGTTCTTCAAAAGAAAAAAAAAAAAAACAACAAATAACAGGCCCCTTCTGATCTTTGTTTGCTCCTTGTTAGACTATGTGGGCTATCATTTGTAAGTATAGTTCACTTTTAGTACTGCGTGGAGTTATGAAGACTGCCTGGGGTTTTGTGCGGCAGGTATGGTAAAGGAAGGGCATGTCATCTCTAATAACGTGGCACGCGGGCTGTGTGAGTGAGGAATGCATACATTCAGAACGAAAGCTGCCTTTCTGTAGCGTAGGTTGTCTTCTAGCCTTTGGACACTTTAAGCATATTGGGGGGGGGGGGGGGGAGTTGCCTTGTTTTCTTGCTTTGTGAAGCAAAAGTGAAGTGATGGAGGACCTCAACCCCAGGGAAGCGGTGGGCTGCATAAACCACTATTACCCAGAAAAGTGGGGGCTGCTGCAGCTCTCCACGCTGCTGGTCTCTGATGTCTGATCAGCTCTTTAAGCTGTGCCGGATCTTAGTCCTGCAGGATGGGAAAAATCCCTCGTGGGGCTGGCCTGATATTGAGTGTTTGGGGTTTGCGCCTGAAGTGCTCTGGTGCATGTCCTCTCCTGGCTCCGCGAAGGATAAGTACAACTTTTATTTCACCCATGAGCAAAAGAGAGAAGGCACCAGTGACTTGTGTTTTATTAAAGCCAGGCCAACTGCTTGGGGCCTTCTTGTGACATGAATTATCAGTCTTAAATATATATAGTGGAACAGGCTGGGTTTGCCTAGTGCCTGAAGGATGAGCAAGGCATTGCACTGCTATGTGCCTTGTATAAACACCCGTTCTTTGGTGCCTGCGTGTCTGAGGCAGGGGAAAGCTTTCTGGCCTAAATGCTGCCCCTTCACCATGGTCACTTCTCCCAGCGATGCTGAGGTGCATTGCACACACAAACAAAAAGCAGCACACAACCCTAAATACATCATTAAGATGGGAAAGGGGTGCTCAGGAGTTGTCACAGTTTGTTTTATCACTTCCCAGGGTATTTCTGCATTCCCCTCACTCAGGCCAGCAGCCCTCACAAGCTTGCATCTACCATGCAGCGAGCTCCCCGAGTATCCCCAGGTTTTCAGCAGGGACGGGCCTTTGTCACATGGCACCCCCTGGTACCCAGCACAGGTTTCCTTATTTCCCTCCAGTGACCGGGTGCCCAGGAGATGGGCTGAGGTTCAGTGATGCTCTTTTGGCTCTGAGCCTCGGATCAGAGGGCTGCAATGTTGCATGATACTAGAGCCCAGAGGTTCTGTGTCCTGCAAAGCCCTGCTTCACTGGGAACTCACTGTGCCAGGTCAGAGTTGCTGGGAGCTGTTTGAAGGCTGTGGGCTGCCAGGCATTCAGTCAGCTGAGGTGTCGTCTGTCTTCCCATAGCCCTCACAAAGACAGCATAAAAGCAGGTAGGCATACTTTGCTCTTTGGCTACTTCATCACAAATACCCATATCTGCTGCCAGGCAGTTCGCTCGTGGAGGGAGGCACTGCAGTCACAGACAGGAGGCACCTCACTTTTCAGGGAACGCATCCTCAGTCAGACAGAGATCTACGGTCTTTTGTTCACAATGCTCTATAGGCTCAGAAGAAAAAACGGGTTTTAATGTTTACCCCATGCAAACGTAGGATCTAATTCCTCCCTCCCGAAATCAAAAGCAGGATGAGAAGGCAAGAATCCAGTGTTGCCTCATCTCAGACCTCTGTCTCAGGAGGATATAAGACTTTAAGACCATTGCATTTCTGTAGCTTCCAGCTAAGAAAATGATATCCAGAACAAACACCAAAATTGGTTAAAAAGGATCACTTAGAGAATAAAAGCAGGTTGGGGACAACTTTCCATCCCTGATCAAATTAGTGTAAAATTGCATCAGCCCTTTCCTCTTAGGACGAAGTTGCCAAGGGGCAGATTGTTTTGCTCTTCCTTATATACATGATGTGGGTTTTGGTCTCATTCTCCAGCCACCACGTGACCTGACGGCTGCCTTCCCTTCTGATGCACGGACAGCTATGAACAGCTGCTTCCTCTGCGCCGAGTGCCTCCACAAACAAGAGAGCCAAAAGGGGCCTTGGGTCTTCTTCTGTCATGCTCCTTTTGATGGCTGCACAACTCTTTTCATGAATTAAAAGACAAGGGCAGGATGCCCTGGCCACCCCTCTCTTTGCCAGGGCATTACCTTTTTCCACAGGACAGACATCAGCATCACACACCCAATTTCAGATGGTATTTTGCAGCAATGCTTGCTTTCTGGTGGTTAGGCTTTGTGTCCCAGCCGTCTGTTAGCACAACTGCTAATTGTCCAGACAGCCTCAACAGAAATGGCTGATAATAGTCCCAGAATTTCACAACTGCTAAACAAGTACAGACTGTATATAAACACGGGTTCTGGGCTGCCCAGCCATTAGCTTTTGTTCATTTGCTGTTTAGGAGGCACCTTTAATTTTTATATTTTTTTCTGCATTACAAAGCAAGAAATACTTAGCATTTATTTAATTAGCTTGGCTACAATACAAACACTCCATGATTACAAACCAAAGTCAGTAAAAGTCTAATATGAATAGTACTTTTTTGTACCATTGGAAATTAAAAATCACTTGCACTAGGATTAAATTGATTCTGGGTGGTTTCTTTTGAGTAATTATGTTCAGAAACTGTCTGCCAGTCCAATTTGCTATCAAATCTCACTTTATCACTAACATTCCACCTGCAGGTGCATAGACAATATAAACCCAACGTCCTACAAAATTATCATCCTTTTGTCGGAATGTAATGCTGATTGTTTATTATCTGATTTAATTTCTGGTGGTTAAATCTGAGCAGTCTGATTTAGCAACAGTTTAAATCAACCTTACAAATATTGGAATGCATTTATGTAACAATTAATAAGGAAAATAGCATGGAGCAAAATTAGCTCTTCCACTGCTTAAACCAGGGGGCCTGATTCCTGTTCCCTAGTGACTGAGACATCATGGTAGCCTGGTTCTGAACCTCACCTGGAAGGATCTGTGGTTCACGTGATGTCTGGGTGAAGCCAGGCAGCCTGGTCTGCTGGGCCATCACTCTGAGCAGTGCTGTCCTACTTCAGAGAAGGACACCATCAACACATGACAGCTTCTTGCAGCCTCTCGTCTCTGTGGGACCACCAGCAGGAGGGATGGGAATCAGGATAGCCCTGGGATGAATGTGGGCCCATGCCCCAGTTCCAGATTTGTGCTGATGCACCTTAAAGCAGGATTACAACCCTCAGACTACGCTGACAGCTGAGGGGCAAGGCTGAGTCTGGCTGCAGGGCAGGAGGTTGGCTGAACTGGCAGTATTTCAGGGTACCTACCCCTTCTCAGGCACGCTGAACCAAGGTTGTCAAAGAAAGTTCATTTATTCACTGTGGGGATGAGTTCAGCCAGGCACTAGAACAGCTCTAACTTAGCACTGCCTACCTTTATTTATCAGAGACTTTGGGTGGAGCCAATATTGCCCCTAAGCTTTCAATCCTTCGTTTTCCAAGTCGTGAGGTGCCATCCCTGTTTGCAGACAGGTGGAGGCAGCTCCTGTGGTGGTGGATGGGAGCTGTGCCAGCTGATGGAGCTGGGATGGGGACCCCTACCCTGTGCAGGTCTCTAGCCTGGACATTTCTGAGCATCGCTTGTTGCACTTCTAGCTGTCAAAGAGGACTGAGCGCAGACTGTGACAGCTCTGGTGGCATTATTGTCCTAGTTGTCTTGCTTTCCCTCTACGCAGCACACTGTAGCTGGTAGCAATGCTGTTGACAAAGAGGTGACTCATTTCCACCACCAAATCTCTCTCACACAATGCATCTATATCCTGTTTAATTTCACACCTATCCTGTTTGCTTAGTTACATAGCATTACTGTTCTAGTTGGTGCATTTTAGATCACATTGTAAAAGGGGTGACTTTTACATTATATTACATTGTACTATATGCTAATTATTCATTTAATTTTAACTTGGTAATATGTTTATATTGTGAACAGTTAGGAAAATGACTTATAAGAGTGTTCTAACTAAATGTGTAGTTTGAGGATACAAATTCAATATGCTATACAAATTCTTCTGGGGCAAAATTGCTGTGCCCTTAGTTAGGTAAATGGGAATTTACTTCAGCAAAGAAGCATTTGTAACCCAGGGAGTATTTTGGGACCACTGTTTAATTACAATAATTACTATTCATGTCACAAACTCGGATGTTGTGCATCACCAGATCTGTTCCTGGCTTTGCTCTGGATGGGCACTGCAATATTTAGCAAGGAGCACACAACCTGAGCTGCAAACCTTTTAGTCACACCTGCAAGGAGTTACTCATGCTACTGAGTTTTCAACAGGGGTAATGAGAAGATAAACATCCCCATTCTCACTCAGGACTTCCTCAGATGGAAGGATGCTATCAGAGTAAAAACCACATTGCTTTATTACGTTGGCTATTTTTTGGGCCTGAGCAAATGTGTTGCATCCAGCAGATGCTCAATCCCGAAGCGTTGGGAGCTTTGTGCATCTCACTGTCAGGACCTGACTCAAGCTACCTACTGGACATCCTTCTATGAGCCAGAATCCTCCTAGGTTCATTTTCTTTATCTTCCCAACCATCTGCTGCTCTGGAACCCACTGAACCTTTAGAACCTTTACATTGCTCCCATACTTAGCATAATTTAATGGAGGAGCTGAAGGAATGGACAGCAATGGGAGAAAGATCAGAGGGCGCCGCTTAGGCAGTACTGCAGAGCTTGTAAGTCTGTGAGAGTCCCCAAAGCAGGTTGGGTGGACAGTTTCCAGGCTTCCCTACTGTGCCTGTCCTATATAGACTATAAGGTTGTTCTCCTGTCTCCGTTTCTGCAGTGAATTTTAGTACTGCAAATACTGATTAGATGAATGACAATGAAAGACACTGTTCAGAACACCTGGAGGTTTGGTAGGTAATATAATTTGGCTTACTGTGAACACTTGTACTTGGAATTTCCAATTTTGGTGTGGAATTAAGTTTTGACCTCATCAGCATATCTGCCTTAGCACTACTGGCAGGTTCACTAACCCTTTATTTAATGTTCTGATATACTGTTTGTTTCAACTTTAGCAAAACCCTTCCTTTTCTTCAGTAAAGTGTAGCAGCCAAGCTAAACAAATACAAGAAAATCCTTTTAACTGTGTCCACTTCTTTTGTTTGAATGCCCAGATCTTCCCACCCTATCATGGCACCACTCCTATACTGCAGCCTTTCAGCAAAGGGATCTCATTTCTCCTGATCCTGGCTTTTATGACCACCAAGAGCCCCCCTGTGCCAGAGAAATTTGACTTTCTCATTCCTATTTACTCCCATGTAAGCAGAAGAGGAGCATTTTAGCAGCTTAAAACCACATTTGGCTCTGGACTGACAGTAGTGTCCCTGCTTTCCCAATGGGAGCTGCGCTGCACAGCAGAGGGTCCTACCTTTCAAGGTGCAGGACTGGTTGGAGAACCAAGCCTCGAGATGCAACAACACTTTGTCCACATCTCAGGGTGCAGAGCCTGGCTCAGCTACTCCTACGCTGGGCAGCCTGCTGATGGGCAGGCAGCTGACCACGAAGAACCAGGCAGGGAGCTGCCCTCTGAGTGAGACCATGAAGCAGCAGAAGCAAGTTTTTAGGGTAGTGCCAGCTCGACTCCCCTTTTCATACCTCAGCGGGAAGGGCTTCGGGATGGCCTGTGGGGCAGAAGGGGAATCCCAACTGGATGGCCCTTTTCCTTCACCCAAGGCACCTACTGGATCTCACTCCCCCTGTGCAGACCAGAAAGCACAATTCCTACCCATCGGGGTGCACCACTGTGCACATGGCTTGAGTATGAACAGAAGGCAGGTGTCCGGGAAGTGAGCCCTTTGAGGATGGCCAAAGTCTGCCCAAAGACCTGCGCTGAAATATCCATTTCTCTACTCATAAACTGCAGGAGGGCCTGGAAATGGCAATGTAACCCCAGGCAGAGCTGGCTGTGTTTGCCACGGGGCAGCTCCCAGCAGCGTCCCCATGCAGGAGGCCCACATGCTGCCTGGCAGGCAAAGCCAATATCCGCTGCGCCCGCAGAGCCATCTTGCTGTCAGTGACCGGTTCCTGCCTGCAAACAGACACCATACCTTGCCCCCATGGGTTTCAGGCAGCTGCTCATTTCCTTCTTTGTTCCCACTCTGCTGACCTTCTGGTTCATGGCCTTGTTACCCGGGGCTGCATCGGCAGTCATCCCCACAGCACAGGATCAAACCCTCCTAAGTTAAGTGCAAAGTCAGAGGCTAAGCAGAGATTAGGGATCAAGTATTTTAGTCAGTGGACATCCTAAGAACTTGATCCGAATGGCTTGGCTTAAAATAAATAACCCATTTTGAATCAGGTTTTGCTTGTGACAGACAGACCTCCACAAACATAGGAGAGAAGTAGGAGAGGGATGAGGCAAGGCTTCAGAGCAAATCTTCCAGTCATGCATGGCAGTATTACCATATCGAGCAACACAGACTCACTAATACTCATGTTTCTCAGTTTAAGCAATGTGTCCTGTTTTTTCATCTATATAGGGTGCAAGTAGCTATGTTCCACTGACAGGTTGGGTTCCTGTGGGACTGTTCCCATAAGGCCAGTCTGAGAGAACTCAAGGGAGTAAATGGGTTTTTCCCCAGTGGTTTCATTGGCTTTCAAATCAGGCCTAAAAAGTTGCTGATGATAAAAGTATACATGCTTTTGCCTGTACACAAATTAGCCGTGCCCCTTAATAATTTGATCTGATCCTTTTGCAGAACAAACAGTAACACTAGCACTGGGGTGATGCCCGGTGATGACAAGCCATCCTAGTTACACTTTAATAGTTCAAGAAGACAAACCTTTACTGCTCCTGTGTAAGAAAAGTTGATCCCTTTTAACTCCAGCAAACAAACCCTGCTCCCCCTTTAACCTGGCAGGTGCTTTCACCCACAGGATCCTACCTTCCATGCTATGTGTCCTATGGGGTACTGGGCATGCCTGCATCATCTACACTTGCAGCCTAGCTATTAATTTGGGGAGTTTTCCCCTATCATCATGCTTTCTCATGAGCTGCAGGGATCTGAAAGTGTCTGGCAAACATGCTGGCACTTCAGTTGCCAATGGCAGGCCATTGCAGTGGACTGAAACCTCTGGTTTTGCCAGTCCTCATCATGACACACAGCAAAGTTGGTTGTTGTGTGTCATTGTGGCGAAGAGGATCCAACGAAAAGCCTCTCCCATGGGCAGCCTGTGGTGCCTGTGCGCAGGGCCAATGCTGCTGGGGCCCCACTGCTGTGACTGCATTGCAGATATCTGTTGTAATCCTGTGAAAGCAAAGCCTCCTCACACATGCAGTTTCTGCGCCTTTGCCTCGGCCATATCATCCTCTGCTCTCCTGGTGCCAACATTCATTCCCTCCCTGTGCACTGTCACTGGTAGGTTTAGCCTCAATACGCTCACATTTGGCTAGGATTTTTTTAAGTCAATGACCAAAACCCCTCTTATTCAACCAGGTAACTCCTGAGGCAGATACTTTTACCAGGTAACACCCTGGTTTCCATCCCCCAAACTCCACAATGTGTCTTTCACAGCAAGCCTCTTGTTCCCTCTTCATGCAGCAAGCCAGTGCTGCCAGGCAGATCCGAGCTCTCGACCAGCCTGGACCACAGGAAACCTGTCTGACCCTCGCTGGAGCCAACTGTCCGTAGGCAGGTAGTTTGTGATGTGACATCATCACCGCCGTGAGCATCTGGCATGAGCGATGACACAGCGGAAGAGTGGGTTGCTTGGATGCCAGAGGAGGAGGCAGAAAGAGAAGAGAAGGAAAGAAACAAGGAGATTTGTTTTCTCTTTAGTTTGCCATGGTTCCCGGCAGCGTACCCTTGCCGGGTTAGAGTGGGGTCTCTCTTTTTGGGACATGAAAAACATGCAGTTTTAAAAGTAAACCATCACACTGTCTTGCTTCCAAACAAATCCTGCTCTCTTACAGCATCTTCATTGCCTCCAGGTAGCAGGAGGCTTGCACTCATTTCTCATCTCAGTTTGCTGCCCTGGCATGTCACCGGCTCCCCTCCTCGCTGGCACCAGGAGAGGGTGTCCCCAGGTGCTCCCTGCCTAAACGCACCCCATCTAGGCTGTTGTGCCATGATACGTTAGAGCAGCTCTAGCCCTGTTAGCCCTACTAAACTCTCTGAGGAGGGATGCAGTGGTGCACAGAGACCACAGTGGCAGGAGTGACAGTGGGGTCAGCGGGGACATGGTAGGGTTTATAAGAAGCACGGGGGCAGGCAGCCCCAGATCTCTAGTCCCTAGATGCTACCACTGGCAATTGGTTTCTGAGGCTCCTGAGGACACTCTGGGCCCAGCTGAAGTTCACGTATTTGAACCCAAGCTCTCCAGAGCTGCAGCCACATCTTGGCCCCTCCATGGTGTCCACACCTAGCCACAACCGCCATATACTAAGAGGCTGGATTTGCTGTTTCCGCTTGGAAAGTTTCCTTCTTCTTCACTGATTTATTGAAGAGTAGGGTCTCCTGGCATCCCTCAGGATTTCTAGGAAAGATATTTAAAAGAAAAACACTCGGATCTATAGGTTTTCATCAAAATAATGGCATCTATGATGACAGGAAAATCATAAACACTTAGGCAGACAAAGATAAGCATTGGTGCTGTGACTGCCTATTTAAATCAGATCCCCACAAATGCTGGTCTGGACAAGAGGGACCTAAAGCCTTTCTTGCTTGTTATGTGAGCCTAAGCAGAAGACCTTTATTTGAAGCTTTTTTCTGCTTTCGTATGTCACAGCAGCAGTATTCTCCAGCAGTGGAGGGCAGCTTTTCTCTAATTTTAGATCTTTCTCTCGGAAGATGGCAGCTGACAACGGAGACAGACCTCTGAAAAGGACGGATTTGAAGTCATGGCTTTTTACTAAAGACATACAAGCTGTGCAGCATGGTGGTTCTTGAAAGATCAAACTGAGTGGATTTCAGATTCAAATCCCACCCTACTTTGAGGTCAGACTCCAGGCAATGCGTCCCAAGCTGCTCGCCAACGGAAAGGCAGGTGACTTCTTTTTCAGCAAAAATATACAAATAGTGAGAGCAGAGGACAGGGAGCAAGAGCAGAATCAGAAATAAAGCATTTACACACAGCCAACACGCTGAGAAAGTCAAACAGACACTATTGTCTCCAAGGTCTCCTGGCTGGAGGTGTCTGTTTCTAAAGGAAGCTTGTCCTATCTCAGTGAATCGTTTCAGGCAATGAATTGTCCTGCAAGGTTCAAGGCAAAGCTTCTCTGTTTCCCTCCTGAACAGCTCATTGCACCTGAGAAAAGGCTGAGGCAACCTACCACACAGACAGAGGTAGGAAAAAGCCCCAACAGGTCATTTGCAATCACCTCATTTTTCCGTCCACAATGTGCCTGATGGGCTTTCAATAGCAAGCTTAGGAGATACCTCAACAAGCTGCTTTACAGCATCTCTTTGAGTTATTAAGACAGTTCAGTGAAGACCTTGGTGTATATACAGAGCACCTTGAGTTGGTAGCCTCATGTTTTGTAATATTTTGCTATTTAAAGCAAAGTTTCTGCAAGAACAGAGTTAAAGTGGGCAAGCAGAAGCTACCAGCTGAGTTACCTATGGGAGATGAGTTCATCTTTTTTCCCATGGAGCTACTCCCTTATCACAGATGTGTCATCCTTTGTGTCCTCCTTTGGGGCAAGTGACACCTCTCCAGCACATTTGGTCATTAGAAGGCAATGTAAAGTATGAGTCTATGTATCAGCCTAATCTTACTCTGGCTGTTTCTGTGATGCTCAGATAACTGATATGAAAATTAGAGATTGTCTAGCAAGACACAGCTTTCATTATGAATGACATCTGATAGGGAATGATCAAGCTGTACAGCACAGCAGTCTGGAGGCCGAGCTTCCAACTCCCATATATGTTTGCATTCACTTCTATGCAGTTTTTAAAAGGAATTTTCTATCAGATTTTGATCAGGTGTGTGTTCATCCTAAGTCAATGTGTTGGGAAGTTGCGAACTTCAAAGGAATGTTTTTAGGCTAAAAAAAAGAATCTTGGTCAGTTTCCCTTTTGCTAAACAGTTACTGATGTCTGCACAAGCTGCGTGGGAAATGCCTGTCTCTGATTCACACTCCTTTTGCACTGGAGGTGGAGACAGAGCAGAACCCAACACAGGGCTTCCTCGGGGGAAGGTTGATGCAGGGGAATATCCTGCTGTGTGGTTCAGAATTGGGGACCTTAAGTATATTCTTTCTGAAATGTTTAGCAATTCCTTCCCTAACTTAACAGAGTGAATTTTAAATATCTAATTTAGCTTTCAGCCGCATCTTATCAGCCCTTTCTTCTCCCTTCCAGTTAAAAAAAAAAAAAAAAAAAAAAAAAAGAGTGAAACCCCTAGGTTTCTCTCTGTATCCAGGCCCCCAGTTAGTTTTTCTTTGTGGTCTGACGTGCGAGGCTTTACTGCAGATTTGCAAACGCTGCTGGAGAGTTCATTTACATCAGAACATGCTGTTTACCACTGAATTTTTAAGATCCCTCTCCTCTATTAATTTTATGTTGTGAAATAAAATTGTGCAAAAAATTATACTTACAATGATTTTGACAGCAAACTAAATAAAGGGTCCTGTAGGATCTCATGTCCTACTGATGCAGCCCGTTTTATTTAGCCGAGAAGGCGAGAGAGAACACTCACTTTAAGACAATTCATTCCTCAAAGGACAGCGGATGGGGAGGTGGAGGCTGATAGTTGCTATCTGCAGAATACTTACATTTGGGGGCACATACCTACAGACAGCTGCTTCCTTTTTGCAGGGTAGGGAGCTACATGTGCTGTTCTGCCACCCAAAGAGGAACAATCTTCCTTATCCTATGAAAGGGAATTTTTCCAGTAGCTCACTCTCCCCTGCCGGAAAAATCAAGTATCTGTCTTCACAATCATCCTCTACTTAGACCCTCTCCTTAGTGCCCTGCAGTGCCAGCTCATCTTTAAAATAGCTTCAGGAGAGTGCCTGCAAGTACTTCTTGGAGGAAAAGGGAAGAATGCAGTGCAACAAGTCATGAGAAAGACTATTGCTTCCTACTGGTTGGAAAAAGAAGCAAAATCTTCAGGTGGAAAAATGAGGGAAATCATCCAAATCTTAGATTTGTGTCCTTGGGTCTCCTGTGATGAGGCCGTACAGGGAGGGGACGCTGCTAATATTGTCCGAATAATCATGTCATCCCCCTCCTCTACTTCTGCTGAGAAAAACACCCAAGATTGTGGAGAAGACAGCTTTTCCAAGAGCTGAAACACAACCCTATGTGGCTCCTGCGAGCGCATGCCTGGGTGACCCCTCTCTCTGATCTTATTTCACCGACCATGATGTACTCTCAGTGGTGCCATGTCAATCCCCACCCCGTGGTCTCCAGGGAGGCCATATTCTGGTCAGTACCCCTTGGATGGGTCTGGAGCATGGACCTGCTGCTGGAGCCGTGTGTTGTGATGTTTGCATCTCCACCAGTCACCACTGCCACTGGCTAGGGACTGTCACTGTTCTGCAGACTCCTTAGCACCAAGCACGTTACTGGCACTCACAAATCATCCTCACAACAATTAGCAGCAATTAGTGACTTAATGGAGACTCTCTGGGGATTCCTAAATGTGCCTTGTGAGCACGGTTGGTGATGGTGGAAGTTGAGAAAGCCCTCAGGAATGCTGGTGGCATCTGCCACAGCAGTCATCTCTTATCTCTGTGCCTGCCTGGATGGGTTTGTTTGTGCACACCCTTCCCAACCACCACCCCATCGCCCAGCCAGGGGAATGTCACCTGGCTGCATGGGGTGGCATTCCTGGCCAACCACGGAGCTGCCATGGTGGACCTCTTGCCGTAACCTCCACCTCACCCCCAGCCCTCTTCCTAGCCATGAAACACATCCACAAGCCCATGCATCGGCACAGGGGTAAACGCCAAAAAGTGGGGGGCGAGCTCAGCTCCTTAGCTTGCACAAGAAGGGGAAAAACACAGAGGGAACCAGTTTAAAATTGGATTAATTTCCTTTGCCCCAGTTGCTCCTCAGCTCTGCCAAGGCTTAGGCTCCTGGGTGGCATTGGGCAGGCACATAGGGCTTGCTTGTCAGGGGTGCAAGGCAGGAAGTCCTCCGCCAAAAAAATCCTTGCCTAATTAAATTTCTCATTCTGAAAACAAATAAGGTTTCTCAGAGGAGACATCAGAATCTCCCTGAGGTTGTTACTGTTGGGCAGATTTTTGCAAGTCATTAGCAACCTCGGGAAATTGTTGATCAAACGGCTGAAAATGCAGCTTTCCAGTTTTCCAGTAAACTGAGCGTAGTAAGCTGCTGTGGCATAAGCATCCTCATAATGATGTTTCTGAGTTAACAGGAGGGGCCTGGGGTGTTTTAATTGCCTTAGTTTCTAAATAAAGGTAAGGAGATTTGTACACGTCTTGGATGCAAATGACCCCTTCCAGAAAGGCTGTCTGGCTTTTCTTGTGGCTTTTTACCTCCAAAAGAAGGAAAAATATCCCATTGACAGTGGGCTGTGAGCGTGGTACTAGCATGCGTCCTGGACTATAATTAATGTGGACACTTACTGCTTCTCATTTTTAGCAGTCCCTTTATATCTGTGAACCTCTCTCAGCTGTTCGGTTACGCACTCTCTAACGCGGGCTGTCAAGCACACTTTGGACTAGCTGAATTTTTTCAAGATTATTGTGTTGTTTGACTGGCAAATGATAAGTGACACAAAGACGCGTCAATAGAAATAGCAAACTGCACAATCACAACAGCTCGATAGATAGATGGCTCTTAGGTCAGTATGTAAATTGCTTTTTTTTTCAGAAATAACATATTTTCCCCTTTCATGTAAGATCTCATCTTTTCTTTCTGTAACTACAGGGATTCTGCTATATAATAGCATCTAAGACTGTACGAAAAGTTATTTCATAACATGTTGGCAGCAGTTTCAATTGCACAAATCGATCCAGGCATTGGAAATTTAAAATAGAATTTTTACCTCTATTGCCAAGTGTAGTTTCCACCTGTTCTTTGTTGGTACACAGGGAACATTAGTCTCAACTATGTCATTCAAGTCCAAATTCCAGATCCCTATTTGCTTGGGGTAATTTTAATTGATCTGGCTGAAGGTGAAACACACTCTAATGAATAATAATACCTATTCTTTTAGAAGAATGGTGGAGACAAAAACAGAATTAATTCAGAGATCCAGTCCTGTGGTGTAGCCACTGAGCACACATCCTCCAAATTAGACAGGACAGAACGGGAACTCCTTTGAAATCACCAGGCAGCCAATTCAAAACAAATGCAAAGGAATGCTTTCCATACCATACGTAGTATAACTGGGGAGCTCACTGCCACCAGATAGTGTGGAGCTCCTCCCCCCCAAAGTATAAACAGGTTTTGACAGGACGACACCAGATTTGGGACTAAACTAACTGGTTCGGCAAGGCACAAAGGTTCAGCTGCAAGTTCCAGCTCAGACAGCCCTTTAAGTTTCACGGCTGCCAGAAGCTGATAATGTGGCAGTGGCATGGAGAGAGTTCTGCTCACCATGTTTCTCTTACTCCTTCCCCCTTCTTCCACTACCAGGCTGATCCAAATACTGTGGTCTGTCTGACTCTGTACACCACTCCCAATTTCTGTGTTGCAGCACGGTGCAGGTCAAAGTGTGTGGTCCCCGGACACAGCGGATCACATGCACAAATATGTCAATCCACAGATGCTGTTTTGACTGCTGCTCCAGAGACAAGACTGTTCCACACATCCTTCCTTTCTAAGTGCCGAAGTTTGCAGGGAGAAAACCATATTTTACTGGAAGGGCTATAGCCAAGCCAGCACATTCAACCTAGAGCTGGTTTTGCAGTGCTTTAGTGACCCTCCAGAGGAATTCGAGGCAGATGCGTTTTTTTGCGCGTGTGCTTGTTATCTTATCTTTGAAGTCCTTAGGGAGGCCATGACCTGCCTTCAACTGACATGAAAGCAGTTTGACTGCAAATCTTTGTTTGAGGAAGTGATTGTGTGATTTTTTGGCTCACATGGAACAGGTAAACGTAAAGAGCCTTCCCAGTTCTGCCTCACATTCAACACATGGCTCCTCAACGCATAATGATTTCATTAGTGTCACTACCAAAAATGCCAGGCCAGAGCTCAGCCCTCTGTCTTTGATGAGCCCAGCACAGTCGGTGTTCTCAGGCCTCTCCTCCTTTCCCTGATCCACCTACCCCACACTCAGGAAACAGCTATTTTCCAGCCTGTCCAGACAAAGCTAGGGGATGTGGGTTCCCTGAGTTCCTTCTTTTAGAACACTATTTTCCCACATGCAATCACTCTTCCTGTCCATTTTAAGGCAGTGAGCATGCTGCCAGTGCCTGGAAACGACCCTGTGGTTCACCAAGGGGCAAACTGTAGACGAACACTTGTAGCAGTGGAGATGATAAGACTACTAACAACATACGATTATCATGATACAAGAGGCCGACTGTCTGGGTCCCACATGGTGGCTGCCTGCACAGCAATACCCCATTCAAATGTTTTCCCCCATTCATTTAGTTCCACAAATGCTCACAATTATCAGTTTTCCATAAATGCTGTGGACAGGCTCAGAAAGTGATCAAGGCATTTCTTTTCTGTATAGGTACCTTTATCCTGAGGGGGTGAGTGGGAGCGTGGTAGCATTGCCTGTTTGCAGTGGCACCCAGAAGGCTGATTTTAATTTCTGTTTAGACTCCTTCCCGCACTCTGGCTGTGTGAAGGAGGCATGAATTGCAGACTACATGTAGTGGTTTTCCACAAACTACCAGCAGTGGGTTAGGTTCACAACCTTTCTCCGGAAGTTATGGCCAAGTTTAGACAGGAGGATGGTGGGAGCAGCAAATCTATAGACTGCTGTCACGCCGCTCTGCCATGAGAAGTTTTTCAATGCTAGCCTAAGAGTCAAAATGGAAAATGGTCCAGGAGACAGAGCAAAAGTGCACACAGAACAGAAGTGGGTAAAGAGAGAGATCCCAGAGGAATTTAAATCATGGGCTTTCATCGTCTTCTGTCTTGGTAGCAGAGTTTTTGGATGAGAATTTTTGAGATTTCCATGAGAGATCTTGGCGCTGACTGACCCAAAGTTAATTTCTGTCCTCTCAGTTCCTTCTGTGCCTGTTGAAGGTGAGGAAAAATTTCCTAATGTAGGAATGGGGTCTGGATTAGACAGCGCCAGCTGATCAACTTCCCCACCGTTCAGCCCTGCTGTTTGCCTGATCTGGTGCAAATTCTTACCTCACAAATGGGAAGCACTTTGAACTTACTACAAGGTGATCTTGTTTAACTGAGTTTTTCTAGTATTACAGTGTCCCTGTGACATAACTATGCCCATTCACCCGGCTTCAGGCTTGTTAATAATTGAGAAATATTTAGAAGCACCTGTTGTGGAAATACCAATGACTGATGTCAGCAGAACCATGTCCTAAAATGGGTTGGAGTTTATCTACAAATTCTTTTCTTACAAAGGAATATTTATCTGATTAGCATTCATCTAAGTATATGTTGCAAGTATGATGGAGTTCGCTCTCCCCTTCTCTTGTAGGAACTGTAATATTTGGAGAAATCACAAAACAGGAGGTGAGGCTGTAAATGAGCCTGTTAAATAGCAGCCTGGTGGATGTATTCATAGGCTCTTTTTTTCTAGCAAGGACTTCTTTCAAAGCTGAGCTTTATTTGTCCTAGTTTACAGATGCTTTAAGGTTCAGCTGTAAATGTAAAACATAAGCATGGTTCTCTGAAGGCAAAATTCAGGAAGGGTCTGGTTCAAAAGCCACTGAAATGCAATGGAGAAACTCACTAAGCCAGCCATCCGGAAAGGCACTGCAACGCAATTTGTTAAAGACCGCTGCCTGTAAGGAAGTTGAATCCCAATGGCAGAGGCTCACATCAGACTCCAATGCTAGCAGCGTACCTATAAACAGTGTCTACCCTCAGCATCATAGAAGAGGACCCTGAAGTTCAGAGAGGCATGTCCTGTACGCTTCTATCTTTCTCAACCAACAGCTATATCCCCCTGACCAGTGGTCATAGCTGTCATTGGAGATGAAGCATTGAAAAAGAGACCTTGGAGGGGCTGTGGGATTTTTTGTGGTTGGAGAGAAAATCCTTCTCCATAGCCCTGCTCCTTCAGCTACATCATGATTAATCCAGCAGTTGGAGTGTGGTTGGAGGGACATACAGCTGAATGCTGAATTAGTTTATTTCTCCAGTTGACTATGCCTGTGTATTTACTGAGTGTAACTGTGTGTCCCTCTAGACTTATGTGGGCACTCAGTTGTTTTCCTTTCCTATTGCCAACAAATAGTTGAGTGTTTTGCAACAGCTGGCTGGGAGCAACCACAGCCCAGGGTAGCTGGAAGGCAGAGGATAAAGAGACCATCCTAGTAAAAAGTGTAAGCAGTGGATCACATTCCCCTGGGCAGACAAGCTGCAATATCCCCCATCCTGCAAGGATGTCCAAGCCACCCCCTACTCTGCCCATTCGCATGTAGAAAAAACAAAAGTTTATAAAAATGCAAACCATATTTTCATACGGTGTCATATAAATTGTTGCACAAAATATGGATTCGTGACTTGAGTAGGAGGGACATAGGTTAATAATTTTTACAGTACTAGCACCTTTCATTCCAAAATGCTTCACTCTTTAAAAGAGTGGAGAGTGTTCTACTCCATAAATTGTACTCAATGAAACAGGCAGTTTTAAAAGCAAAGGTAATGCCATTGACTTAGGAGAAGGAGTAGAGAAATAGTATGTGTCTCATTGGAACTGCAAAGGGAATTCAAGTAAATAAAATGGATAACTTGTACTGGGGCTCAGATATGGCAAAGGCCTGAAGTCACTCTAGTACCTGGAAGCGACTTGCTGGACTGATGTTGGGACAATTTACAGCACAATTTGTTTTACTAGTGTCATAAAGTGCCCTACCTGAACTAGTGGTCAGGATTTAGGAGTGGGTCCATATTGGAAAAAAATCTATTAATTGATTATGGTGTTTTTCAGACTTTCTGAACTGCCAGCGCTGTTTTGTATGGTCAGCGTATCTACAGAAGGAGTCTATTTGCAGAATGGGTGGCTGGTTTAAACCTTCTTCTCATTAACACATTTTTCACTCAGCAAAGGCTGTAAAAATGCCATGTCAATTCAGTCATCAACCGCACCCCGCAAGTGGCAAATTAGACACAACTGCTCCAAAGATGAGTCTTAGTAAACAGTTTGCAGAGCCTGCCTACGCTAAACTGTATTGAAAGGAAGCAATACCAAAACATGAAAAAAAGCCTCCCAACCTTGTGGTCCAAGAAAGAGATTGAATCAGGGTAATGATTTGACTGTCCTTTTTGTGCCTGGGGACTTGCCTATCTAGGACGTTGAACGATGTCTTCCAGGGACATGGTGCTTTAACTCCAGCGCAGGGCTCTACTGGTGCAGAGTTACCCTGACTCAGGGCCACCCCGCAGGAGACACATCCCCCAAGTCACCAGCACCAACCACTTCCCCTTCAGCCAGCTCCTTTGTAAAACACCCTCTGTAACATCGATTTGGCTCCGTTCTTCATCCGAACTTCATACAAGAACAGCATGAGGTGGTGCAACTGAAGGTGCTGTTTGGAAAATGTTGTTCATGAAACGTAAGTACTTGTAGGTGATTGCATAGATAATGTGGTCTCATGAAGCCACCGCTTGATATGTCAGTGTTAATACCTGCACCCCTTCATTCCCCCAGTGTTGGTATGCACAGTACATATTTTGCTTATAGAATACGGAGCAGGGTTGTAATAGAGGTGTCTTCAAGCTACATTTATTTGATGTATTTGTTTTTACATTATTTTTATGCTACTAGTGAATGGGCTGTTTGGGAATCAAAATGCCAAAGCTGAGGTATGAACAGGATCGCTCATCTCCGTTCCCCTGCCATCCATAATAAAGAAATCGGAGTGGTATTGACTGTGGCAGAGAGGGGAACAGAGCACACTATACTAAGTATGCAAGTCCATGCTAGTCATTTAACACCTTGCAAAAGATGGTGTTTTCACTCTAACATTCTGTGCAGTTTAGAGCTGCGTATGTATTGTGGGACAGCAGCATGTCTTTTGGGAAGACACGGGGGAAATACCTTTCAGTAAGCATAATTAACAAGCAGCTTCATCAAATAGTGGTGATTACGTGTTCTGCAAGGGTGAAAAACGGCAGGGAAAAGACATATTTCTTTAACCAGCACACTGCAGGCATTCAGACTTCCACAAAGTGGGATCCCTGCAGGGCTAGTCCCAGGGCTGTCAGTTCCTGAGCTGTCAGCACCTCATTCTGTCCCAAGGGCACTTCTCCCTGGTCTCGGTGACTTCGGTGACTCCGTCACATTTGCTGGCTGTGGCTTTAGCAATCGCAGCTCCTCCTCTCTGCTGCTGGGTGAGGGGCTGCTGCTACAGCTGGCGTTGCCTGCACACAGTTCAACACACCAGGGCCACCACAAGGCGTGCTCCAGCGTTTACGTCCAATTTGGAGATGCCCACACCAGGCGGAGTGTTGACGGTCCATTAACTTCAACTGAACTCCCCCAAAAAGCTTAATTTCCACCAAGATAGATATACACTCTGTCACTTTTGGCTGAATTGCTGCCAGGCAGTGGCCTGTACCCCATTCCCAGAGACTATAGCCAGGGCAGTCAAGCACCTCTGAGATCTCAGACCCCGAAATGCCTCTCCCCTCTCTGTCACAGCTGCTGCTTCCTGTAGGTTCTTGTCTTTTTGTCTTCTGTCCTCCTGGGCAGGTCAACCAGACTGTGCCTCCCTCCTGCTGCCGGGAAGAGGCTGCTGAAGACCCACTACCCACACTGTGCAGAGTGTGGGGGATTTGTGTTTATCACTTCCCAATGTATTTAGACCCTGCTGAAAGGGCTCCTTATCTCTCCCACCCACTGAGCAAGGGATGTAATAATTTGCAAGCCCTTACCGATACCGAGGATATGAAGGCTGTTGCTGTCTCCAAACAGCCTGTGACACTGCGTCCATCACTCTGGCCTCAGCCCTGCAGGAGCTTTCCCTAGACCGGCTCCAGGCAGGTACACGTGGATTATGTATCTCTGCTTTGAAGCAGAAGATTTTATTCAATGGTTATAAAATACACTCTCGGGTCTTTGTATGCTTTATCCTTCTCTCTTCCTGGGAAGTGTGAAAAACAAGGCCTGAGAGTTTAAGAGCAAGGATATTTGTGTGTGTGTGTAGGCTTGAGGTCAACGTGTGACGAACTACATCCAGCTCCTAAAATAAGCTGTGGAGGTGTCACAATCTGGGATACACAACTGCCTGAGGAACAAGCGTATTTGCACATGAAAGGATGTGTGCTGATTGATTTGTGCATGTACAAATGAGCATGTCCAAGTGTGGACAGACCAGTAGATACCAAACAGATAAGAAATGGAAAGCTGCAGTATAAATTGACAACAGCATTTAAAAAATGCAAGCGTTTGTTTTTATAGTGCATTTACAACAGGCTATTCATAAGCCTGCACAAATCATGGGCTAGTGTAAAAGCAAAGTGAGATCTGCAGGGAGAAGTAACACCTTTTGTCAGAGCAGCTGATAACAGCCTGAAAACACAGATATATTGGGACACGCAAGCCCTTCCTTGGGCCAGAGAAGAGGGTTTTGTTCAGATCTGACAGAAAGACCATGTACCAATTAAAGTTGCCTTTTTGCAGTCCAGAAGGGCTGGGAGCTTTGAGGGTCTCACAAAGCTGGTAGCATTTCCCTTTCTTGGACCTTGGCCAATCTGGTAATGAGGATGCATCTGAGGGGTCCTGAATTGGAGGATGCTTATATTGGAGTGGGTGTTTAACTCAGAGGTGTCCAGCCTTTTGAGGCTTGACACTTACCAAGCGGTGCACCCCCAGTGACCTCCACAGTCTCAAAATAGCTTTGCAAAGGTCAAAATAAATTGTTTGGACTTCTGAGGGAAAGAACAACTGTAACTTCTGAGTTGTATCGCAGTTTTGTTGCACACTAGAAAGGGATTTTTTGGAGTTGTTGCTGAAATTTGGGAATGTCCTGTAAACTCACCATTCCTCAACCCATTTCTCCAAAAGCCCTCCCTCAGCAGCAGTTCTGCAGACTCCTCTGGGCATGCTGCCAAACGGAATAGATGTTTTCACAGAAGCACAGAAGAGAGGTGCAGAGGGATCTTTCGATTCTCTCCTATCTCTATATTTGTAGCAAGAGAAGCTAAAAAAAGAAATGCTTCCATACCTACGGTTGCACTAAATATAGCCATCTAGCTGGTCCTATGTATACATTTTTAGAAGCATGACATGTGATACTCACAAAGAGATGAGACCAGTGAATAAATTACAATGCCAGAGGGCCAGAGCTGTCAGTCATTCCATGCATGGTAAACCGCTGATTGATTTGGTCCTAGAGAATGGCTGACTTTTCTCTTTGTCTTCCTCTGACATAACAAACTTACCATATTTTCTGTTCCAAAAAAAATGCTCTAAAATTAAGAATAATTGATATAATATGAAATCTCAGGGCATACTAAGAATGTGCTATAGAGGAGATTTTGGTTCATGTAGGGTTAAACCCCCTAGCCAGCGGTGCCTGTGATATCAGTCACTAATAGTAACCTCATGTAGCTGCATGAATTAAGGTGGTATTGGATGATAAGGCTGAAGAGTGAAGCAATCCGTTGGGCTACAGCTGAAAATAGAGTCATTGCTGCAGAGCGAAAAACTTCATTCCATCCCTGGCTCTTTCTTCAGAAATGAAAATGCAGGGAGTCACGCTGAGGGAAGGAAAATCTGATTTCCCACTGCTAAGAGAGGGGGTGGCACTTGTGAGAAGGATTTCAAGGTCATGCTGGCGATGCTATCAGTGGTGATGGGGGAGCCAAGCAGACAACAGGTGAAGGCGTAACGGAGGCAGTAGTGTGCTGCTGAGAGAGATCATCCGATAGCTGTGGCAAGCTGCCTGCTGTGAGGCACCTTCAGCCCTTGCTTCCCATGTGGGTGCATGGGAACCTGGCTGTCAAGGTGATAGCTGGGAGGAGTGAGAGGTAAAGGAGCCTTGGGTAATGTGCTCGTAGGTGACTGGGGTGTTTGTGCTCATGCTGGGCAAAAGGCTTTCTCTGCTCACTTCTTTAGCTCCTTCTCCTTTGTCCATGGATGCCTCCCCGACTGTATTTGCAGGCTGGCACGTAGGAATGACACAAGCTAGTGTCATCCAGATAGTGTGCAAGAGTCACAGCAGCAAGGACTCAGCAGCAGCGCCAGTGGCGTGTGACAGCATCCAGCCTTTGAAGAGCTCTGAAGTTGTCACACTGAGATGGTCGCACCCAAGGATGGGCACAGACCCCACCTGTGTGGCACAGGAACTGAACATTGGCGACTGCAGCCATCCACCATTACACACACCAGGCGATCCTTGTGCATCTTCTCCCAATGCTACACTCTGGTCAGTAAACCTCCTCCTGCTGCAGGCAGGTCCTGAGATGTCAGCAGTGCAGTGTCAGTCTGGGAACAACTACACGCTTGTTTTAATCACATGGATTCAAAAGTAAATAAAAGAAATGGCAGGGAATTGGGAGGCTCGATAAGGGCCAAACGAATTCCAGTGGTGTCTTAAAGACAGTGCCGTGTAAAATCTGCAGCTCTGCCAGCAAAAAGCAGGGATTTGAAGGCAGGACCTTGTATTTCCATTGACACCTTATTCCTTCAATTGTGTTCCAACCAGAAGTCTAGTCTTTGGCAAAGCACTTACCAGCTTGGCACCTCTGTTTACTCTTCTTCATGTGACAAAGAGAAATCCTAAACCACTTCACAGGCTTGCATTAGAGTTTCATAATTAATATTTACATGGATCTTAGAGATCCTTGGCTGGGAGGTACCACAAAAGGGACATCTACATCAAAGTTACAAATATACACAGAGCTGGTTCAGGGAGCACAATAAATGGTTTTTGCAAAGAGACTACTTGAACTGAGGGCTGAAGCGTGAGCAAAGGTTACACAACTCACTTGGGATACGTTCCAAGGTGATACTCAGACCTTACTTAACAAAGACCTTTACAGAGAGCAAAGGAAATTTTACCCTGTTAAGAATGGTACAAAGCATTCAGGAACTCATGAGTTTAATCTAGACTACCTTCCTTAAATGATCTGATGGTGGGCAAATCTTAGCATAGTAACAGGCACTCTAACATACCTCTTGCTTTTTTCATCAGTCTTTTTTATCCTCGTATGCTTTCGCTCTCCAAACTCCAGAGTTAATCTGGACACCTAAAAGCCTCAAGTCAACAGTTTCTCTGATTAATCGACATTCACAGTCCTACTGGCAGAAGTACAGATCCTTGGTGTTCTTTTACTATAAGGGAACAAGCATGTTCTTGCAATTTAAGCACTGAGGAGGTACATGGGAGATCTGACTTAAACAGTAGCTTAAACAAAACCTTCTAGCAGAAACTTCCACAATGTTGGTTTCTGTAGGTACTTGTACTCCTGAATATCACAAGGCTTCTATTCTCTACTCTGTGTGAATTTGCCACATGATACCTATATAATTTTTTTTGCTTGTACTGGCTACCTGACTTGCTCTGTGCCCTGAAATCTTAGCTATGTCTCTTACAGCTATCATTCCCTATCTCTTAAATGAGTATTGTCCTTCCTTTCTCATACTGCATGAACTGCAGTCCTGAATATCACTCGGAAATTCTATGCACAATGTTTAGATAGGTACTGACATACCTCTCGCCACACCCATAGGACTAAGAAGCTATGGGGACCTAAGAAATCTTACAGTGTCAGTGGGAAGGGAACTAGGACCCATCTTATATGATATTTTGGTTTGTCGGATTTTTTTCCTAGTGTTTTTCTCTGTTTCTCTCCTTTCTATTTCCCCTTGCTGTGCAACCGAGGACTGCCAGGGGCTGGCACCAAGGTGTTTTCCTGACTGCTAATCTGTAGCTTTAAATAAAAAGGAAAGTGTAGGCAACTTGTAAGGCCACATAGGGCTGGGTGCTGTTCCAACAGCGATCAGCGGGAACGTGAAGGCGCTGCTACCACGTGCTGTCCGCAAGCACTGGGGAGCCAAGTAAATAGCTGCCGTCACTGTGTGCCATAGCTGCACCTACGGACCTTGAATCACTCTGTCTAGTGAGGTGGGTAACAAACCCTCTGAGACTGAGAAAAAAATGCAACAAAGCTGAAGATGGCCGCAAAAATCTGCTGTTCTACCTTCTTTTGCCCATTGTCTGGGGTAAGATCCTGAAGGCCATACCCTGTGCACTGGGAGCGCAGCAACTTTAGTGGGACCATAGCAGTGCACTGGCTGCTGCCACTGCTTTTGTGTATGAGGATCCTGGGGGAAGAAAAAGTTGTCGGTCATGTAAGGACACGGAGGATCAGAGAAATCGTTTAAGAATCAGCACAGGTGCAGCTGCCTGTAATTAATTTTGACCAAGAGTGTAGTGGGCAGGTCTTTGTAAATGTAAATACAGTAAAATAGTCTCCTGATGGGCACTGAAATAAATGCATGCCTGCTGAAACAGTGTGATTATGACTGTACTACTTTCGCTGTTGCCTTCTTCAACCAAAACTTTCCTTGCAGCATGAGCCGAAGTCTTTTACCTTGTAGGGACTTTCAGGCAACATTGTTATAGCATTAAAGAGACAGCGTCACATTTAAACATTGAGATTAGGTTTTGCTAGCTTCCAAGGTTAGCCAGAGAAAAACAGACGACAGCATTACTTTGAAACAACAAAATGTTTCAAACAGAACTTTAAAAGCTTTTCTGAAGTCCTTGTTTTAAGAGATATCACATCATGACTTTCCATGACGGCAAAGCACGCTAGCTATTTTTTGTGCAAGTAAACTAGGAGTGGATAATTTCCCAAGCAGATTCACTGCTCAGAGTCTAGTGATCTGCTGCTGTTGACCATTCCAAGCTGTGTCTTGCAGATCATTAGTGACTTGTGGGGCCAGAAGACGTGATCTCTAGCTAGGCTGCACACTATGTCAGCACACTTATCCAAAGCAGCCCTTGTAGGTGGCATGTGTGGTAGCCCCAGGGCAGAGACTTGGCTTCTCCCTGCCTGCAGTGACCTGACGTGACAGGTATGCCCCAGCACGTGGTAGTGGCCCACATGTCATGGTCTGTTTGGCATGGTGAGCAGTAATGAAAAGGCTTTGGACATGACTGGCCCAGCTTATTACAGTCTCAAATTGGACTGTATTGCCATCCCTGCTCACATCATGCCTACAGGAACTGTGCGGGTGGGAGAGTCCTCGGCTCAGAGCATAAGATTCGAAATCAGGGGCAATGGTTCACTTGGGGATCAGCCATACATTCCCTGTGTGGTAGGGAAACCAGACATCTCTCTGCTTCACAGTCACGCAGAAGGAAAACTTTCCCCTAACATAGACTGGGGCTGAAAAAAGTACTCAAGCAAAACCAGATCCTTCCCAGACACCTTGCCATTTCTCTTTGCTGTGCTGCCTCTTTCTGCTGTCCGGAAGGGATGTAGTGCTGCAGTATAAAAGCTGGTCCAGCATTTAATCCAGCTGCACACACAGAGGCAGCAAGAAGGTTTGTGGCACTCAGTGTTCCCTGTACACCAGCATTTCCACTTCTAAGGGTACCCAGATTTTGTGTTTATCTTTCTTGGAGCCTCTCTGTGCATGCTGGGATTTTAATGCCCAGAAGATACATTGAGGAATGAGTCTCTTCAGTACAGCCACATCCCCTCAGGTATCTCCTAGATCTCCTGTGGGATCAAGCTTTTTCCTTCTTTTGCTGCAGGCATAAGGCTGGGCCAGTGGGACAACGGCTGCAAGTATTAAACTAGGGCTAGGATTAGCTCAAGATTTTGATTACTGAGGCCAGGCCTTAAGGAAAGTAGCAGAAATCTAGAAAGGAGGCTGTACCCAAGCAGCACAGTGGGTACCCTGGGCTAGTGTGGCCTCTGAAGGCATGCTGCACACCACCTCCTAGCACTGCCCTGAGCAGCACACGTGCAGTCAAAGCTGAAACTCCAGGAGAGCTGTTCTATTTCTGGTTTAACTCTGATCTTTCTCAGAACAAACAAACAACAATTTAACTTTTCAATTCTTTTACAAGGTTTGGAAGGAAGAGGGGAGAAGAGATGTTAAGGGCAACCCAGAGCCTCAGGCTGGTGGTGTCAAATCCCAGAGGAAAGGAGCCAGGAAAGGTAAAAGGGAAGTGGGAGGAGAACTGGGGTTCCTGGAATTGTTAGCATGAAAAATACAATTGCCCTCCCTTCTCAGTAGCAGAACAACCAGCAATGGAAATGCTTTGCTGTAAACACTGAAAACATTTACATCTTCAGTTGTATGCCTGTAAGTATCCGTGATTGCAATTGTGGCCAAGGAAAACACTGAATTCTCTTAACTTTGGTTTACTTGCCAAGATTAGATAGAGAGCAAACTGTTAATAACCACTTCCCTCCCTCATCCTCTTTTCTGCACCCAAATTATTAACTGCTGTGAAGCCACATGGTCTCAGCTGTTTTCAGACAGTTCCACTGCCTTTGTGTCTCACAGAGAGCCTGAAGCTCCCAGGGCACCATACAGTGAGCAGCCAGCAGTGCCTCACCTACGTTGCTGCCTGCTGCCTAAAGATGGAGATCCTTAGGAGACACAGGAGTGATTCTGGATGATTTACTAATAAACAGAGGTATAATAGGAATGTTCTCTACCTTTTATTAAAAATAAATTCTAGTGAGAAATTTGGGTTCCTTCTTCCCAAATTACATTTTGCAGGACAGAAAATGCAAATGAGCAAAATAGTTCTTTTGATTAAGGAACTTATTTAAAAATTTCTCATTCCTTATTTGTTTGCAGTGTCCTTTTCAGTGCAAATCATGTTACTGCATCTTGAGGTTCAATTTTGCTCAGTTCCAAAGAGAAAATGTATTTCTGTCTTGCAACACTTTATGAGGATGCCAAAGACAATACTTGTATGTATTTCATCAGTCGTAATCTTATCTTCCTCAGAATTTCCAGTAATTTCTGTGAAAATTCTATAGAATTGCCCTCTTCATCTGCAGAAGAAACACAAGGCCAAGAGCAAAAGCAATCATTCCAGATCCCTTAAAAACATTCTGATTATCAAACATCCTGTTAGATATGCTAGGTCAAATCTAGTCCTGCTGTAAATTAATGCACCAGTGTTTAGAGGAGTCTGGCTTAACATCTATTGAGTAGTTATTTGGCTCTGTTTGCTTCGATAAATGATCTCAGGCAAAATAGTATTCATTTGGGGGATTTCTTTATAAAATCAGCCAATCATCTTTGATACAGGGTTCATAGGTTTAACTCCACTTCTATTGACCTTTACACAGGTTCTCTTGTTTCCACGGGCAATACAATAGAATCATAGAATCACAGAATCATCAAGTTGGAAGAGATCTCTGAGAGCATTGAGTCCAACTGTATCTGTCCCCTTACTAAACCATGTCCTTAAGAAACTCATTTATTCATCTTTTAAACACCTCCAGGGATGGCAACTCGACTACCTCCCCGGGCAGCCTGTTCCAGGGCCTGACCACTCTTTCAGTAAAGAGATAGGGATACTGTCACTCATCACAGTTTTCATCTGTTTCTTTCTTGCAGATTTTTAACTTACACAAACCTAAATTTCCAAGAGGAACTCATCTACCACCTTTCTGAGGCAAGAATCAAAACAACAAAAAAATTTGATTACAATACTATAGTTTAGGACCCAGGGAAACATGGGCTTAAATATTGATCCGCCACAGACTTCCAGTATGACACCGGATAAGTCACTTTAAGTCTAGGTTTATTGCAACTAATTCTTGCTATATCACTGGAAGTCCCTATGATAGAAGCATGGTCTAAATTGGGAAGCCTCGTTGCCTTGAGGGCCAGTGAAGGGAGCCGGGAGTCTGAATAAATTACCCTCCTCTGTTGCCCTTATCTTTCCATGGACTACACAGAAAATCTGGCCTGCTGGCTTAGGCAGCTCTGCTACGTGCCTGAAGGTACATATGGAAAGTCAAGGCTTTGATCTTTACATGCACTTGCTCCACATGTGTAAAGAGATACTTAGCACTCAGTCCACACAGTAGCCTTGTAAAGACAAATATTAAGTATAATAAAGTAATGAGATCCATCCTTCTGTTCCAGATAGAGAGGTGCATGGCTACGTAGACTTCAGAAGAAAATCTGAAGGTTGGTTTGAACGCTGACACAGTGTTGGCCTGAGTCTTTTAAAACTGCACAGGATCTCCTCATGTTTCAGAATATGGAAAAGGCTGGAGAATACTGGCATATCTGTGGATAGTAGCCAAGATGATTGAAGGTCAGAAGGCAGAATATTACTTCTTCCTACAAGACTTGCCTTACTTTGGGAAGATACAGGTTGAGGCTGAAGCCTGGTATTAAATCCAAAAGTCCACTTTTGGGGTGATTTGTGGAATTCATTGTAAGCAGTTGAAAAATGCTCATGTTTACATATCTCCTTGTCTCTTGTTGTTATCTTCCATCATGAAATGCAGGTTTTCACGCACAACTACAACCTTGCTGCACTCTCTGTGCTCTTATGAGCTTTTGATCACTTTAATCACTGCACTTAAGAGTAGTTTAATCTATTTTTTTTCCAACTAATTTGACATTCTACAAGGTAACAAGGTAATTAGTGACGTCTGCTCTACCGAAATAATATGATATTTCATTTGTTTCCCCTTGAGATTTACACTTCGGCTGTAGCCATTGTTAGGTAGAAAACAATGCTTCTTTCTCAAAGAATGAGAAGTGAAAGACAACTTTGACAACCTAATCGCACAGCTTGCTCATGTTTTGGCTTACCTCTGTCTTTGATGCAACGCAGAAGAATTTTAGCTTTCCTTTACCCTGGTAGGTCCAGCTGTTGGAGTAGCCAGTGCTAGTTACCTACTTAGCGCTCTTTTGTGTATATCTGCTGACTCTGTACTCTACATTTGGCGATAGACGCAGGTACAGGGCTAAAACCTAGTTTTTCTTGTTTGAGGCATGGGTTTGCGCCCGTAGGATGTTTAAGCAGGAGGTTCTGCTGCCTGATCTTATCTGAGTCGCTTAGAAAATTCCAGCTATCTGAGAATTATCTAATTGCTCAATCTGTGTGTGTTTGTGTGTGCTTTCATGAAAGACAGGAATTGCATTGGAAAGGTAATGCTTCCGCCTTCCCAAGGTCACTCTTGAGCTGTGTGACCCAAAAGTGTTAACACTGCTTGATGCAGAATGACACTGGTCTGCTGCCTCTTGAGCAGCAAAGTCTGACCACTGCTTTCTCTGCTCTCTCTCTGATCGACAACCACAAAGGAAAGGGAGTGGCCAGCAAAACCTCGAGAATACAGAAACATTTAAGCCTGTATTTGTTGAGGTGCCTGGGATCCCAGCCTCCCCTGGAAGGTGGTGGTTCAGTCAGAGGTATTCAATGCATTCCCCAGGAGGAGATGCTTTTGCAGGTAGCCAGGCAGTTTATTTCCTCTGCAGCCCAGGCAGGACGCACTGCTGGGGGAGGGCTGGGTATCCTGCCCTCTGTTAGAGATGGAGGCTGCTTCAGAAGCTGCTCTCTAGGTTTTGATGACCAGTGTACTTTCCAGCATCAGCAGCACTCTAGAGCCCAGTGCAGGACCTGGTGTTGGCAAAGCACTTGTGATCTCTCCTGCAAGTGCCCTCTCACCCTTGCCTTTTGCAAAGCTCCATTTAGTCCATCCCTCCCCACCAGCCCGCGGCTGCACTGCTGTGAAATGAGTTGTTACTAAGGTCAGTGCCGTACCATAGAGCAGTCCGCTGCATTGATTCACTTTTCTAAGTGTGACGGTGAGAAGGATTTGAATGTACTGGGATTTCCCTTTCTCTGGGTTGCTCAGCAGGGCCTGAGCTGCTGTGTGTCACTGCCCATCAGAAGCTGGCAGGCAGCCAGGTTTCACCCTGTAGATTGAGCTGCGCTCAGAGCAGCAGAAGAGTGGGAGGCCACAGATTCTTAGCTTATCAGAATAGACCAGCCACTGTTCCCCTGCTTTCTCCAGTTTCCTTCCCTCCAAGAACGTGAACTGCTGCAGCTTGGAAAGCAAAGAAGTGAGAGGATTCAGATCCCTCTCAAGACACTGCGGGTGAGTCTGAAGGTAGGGCAAATGTATGCCACTTTTCAGAAGTGGAATAGCTGCTACTGCTCGTTTAAACCCTGTATCTTACCTAGCAGGCAAAAAGGGTCTCATGTGTAGCACACAGAGCTCTTCGGAGCATCAGAGGACTTTATTGAAGTGTTGCATCTAAATTAGAGTAGTATTCAGATTAGTCTCCCAGGTCTCACTGTGCAGATGCCAGACTGCAGCCAAACCCAGACCCAGAGGCATCCGTGAAGGCGCCAAATCTTCCATCTGCTCTCACCAGCCAGGGAGCAATACCTTTGATGCTTCTGCAGTCAGCGGATGCCGGTAGGGATTGAGTGTGTGCTCAGAGCTGCTCACAGCACTATGCCCTGCACTCCTCGACTGTTAAGCTTCTATAGTAAGGAACAAAATTAGGGTTACCTGTTTTTACTGCACAGGGTCTATCAAGTTCTTTGTCTCTAGCAGTCATGGGATGAACCACTAATTATACCACAAATTTTGTTGTAAATGAATGGCTCAGCCCCTCCTTGTTCCCCAAGTTATAGGATTTCTCCCACTAGCATGTCTTGAGCAAAACAATTAGCCTGATCATTAGAAGGACAGGAGAAAAATGGCTGCATGTAGATGGACAGTTGTTAGAAGAACAGTGTAGGATTCTCATAATTCAAGAGCTGCTGAGATGTTTGATCCTGAACTACAGGAACCATGTATTTCAAAGGCAACAGGATCTACACCGAAAGTAAGAGAAGATAGGGAAAAAAATCAAACCACTTTATCAAATAAATGTGTGGCTGAAAGCACATGTCTGAGACTCTGATGTATTGTTATAATACATAAAAATTAACAATCTGGCAAGAATCTGCCATTCTTTGCTAGAATTAAATCCTGGGAGCTCATGTGCTTTATATTATCAGAAAGTCCAGGCCCTGAGCTGGTGCCTGTGGTCCCATCATGAGCGCTTGCTGCAGCCATGTGCTGGGATCTTTGCTACGGCTGCCTTACAGCCCTCTCTTCTGCCTCCCTTTGCTCCTACAGAGAGCCAGACTTCAGCAAGAGGCACATCCACAACACCCCCATGCCCAACCCTTGAATATCTTCAATGTTATGTAAAGAGCATGGTGTTTTTTTCACAGAAAGAAGGCTTCGCATTTGCTGGCTTCTTCCTGCAATAAATTGGCAGATGATGCTCTAATGAGAACAATAATGCACCCACCCTACCGCCTTCGATCACTTATGTGCTGTTTTGCAGCTTGTGAAAGGCTCTAAAAGCTTTCACCAGACAGGTTGTCTGATTTTTAAGGAGCATCACTAGTGCTGTTTACCCCAGGAAGGTAGAAGCCTGTTTTTATAGTGTATGGTTGCTGGGACAATTAATGTCAGGCTAAGTGACCAATACCTAGTTTGACCCAGGAATTGCCTGATTCCAGCCATTTGGCAGCAATTTCAGGAGTGGAAGCTGCCTCAAACCAGTGTATCCAAACTGAGTGCTTCAAAAAACCACTTAATGGGTGGCATGCTGGGGCGCAATCAAATGGCATCAAATGTGCTGTGCCATCTCGCACCAGCTGACAGTCAGCAATAGTAACTGTGCGTATACTGGTACTAGCTGTATTCTCAAGACAAAGTGATCTGTGTTCACAAGCCCTTTCCTCTACTCAGAGATACTCATGTGAGGGACACTGTTGCACTTCAATTTGCACAATTGTTTCCAGTTGTTCCATTCTCTAACTCCAGTCCCCTGAACATCCCGTCCCTTTGTTAAAACGTTATTTGGCAACTCAGACGAATTCCCGTCGGAGGTTATCACCAGGTTGTGGTTAAGTTTACCTGACGAACACCTGTTTCTTTGGAAGAAATGTATTGTTTCATTGATCTGTAAACTCACAGCAATTAAATTGTGGTTTTGAAACAACAGCAGGAAAAAAAAAAAGCTGTATGCATCCTATCGCACCATTAGGTTGCCATTTCCCATGCATTCTGTTTGTCTCAGGCACCTCTGCCTGCAGCGTCTCAGCCTGAGTGACTAAATTGACGGGTGATCTTCTATGACTTTCAACATACCTTTGTCTACTTTAGGACCCAAATCATGGTCTCAACTTATTTATGCATCTTTATCTGAATGGGAATCGACTCTATTTTAATTGCATATGAACAGGATGATAATAAAATGTTAATTGCTTTTTCTGCCCATGACCTGATCTATATCTAGCAGAATTTGCCCTTGATGATCCCATAACATTGACACAACTGCAAACAAATAAACACAGACATATCGCTCGCATTAGGAGAATCCAGATATCTCTCTTATTGTTCCCAGGCTTCTTGATGCTTTTTTATTTCAGCAGTTGCAAGCAGCATCACTGATGTGGAACTGCTCAGCACATATGCTAATATCACGTATCTGCTACACCGGCCATCCATACATGGGAGGTTATGTGGAATTTCTTTTGGAAGAAGGTGATATGGGGGTTTTTTTTCAGGGCTGAAATCTTCATTCTCATTGATTAAGCCACCTACAAGTGGCTCACTCGTCTGCCTCAAGGAATCCTAGGTTCACAATACCCTGTTAAAATGTAGAGCTGCTGAAACATGTATCCGTCATCCATAGCTTTCTAAGTCCTGTAACATACCTACTGCTGTGATAACTGAGCACCTGCCAACATACTATATTGCTAGCCATGGAAATGGAAGTCCTCTTGAATTTATCAATAGAGACGCTTACATTGGTGCCTGGCAATTTTCTCAGCTTTTGTGAATCAACCTTGACCTCTAAGGATCTACTTCTCGGAGTGAGAAAGCAGCAAATTCTCCTCGCAGATTTAATCACTGTCTCCTCTGCTGAAGCCTCTGATTCATGAGATGGTAGAAATATCTTTAGCCCAGAAAAAATCATCTGAAAGCAGGCACTGCCACAAGACATGGACCACACACTTATGTTTTAAGTTGTCTTTGGTACCCCAGAGTCCCAAACAACACCCACAGTGAAGTAGAAAAATGCCCACCACCTCAGGCCAGTGGCTGATCATCAGTGCCATCAGGCCACCTTTCAGTCACTAAGAGTCCGGGCCATATTTAAACTACTGGCCTAAGTGCAAGACACTCTTCATACACTCACTGTCCTTTGAGCTTCGGAAGGATGCTTACAGCCTTGCAGAAAAAGCCATGCTACAGAGGCATCAAAGGATGCTACTCTGCAACTAGAAACCACCAGAGATGAACGCTGAAGGATTCACATCTTTTAACATTACATCACTCCACTATAACTTCCAGCAAAAGCGAATGTGATCTGTCCTGTGCATTGATGTCTTTCTCAAGCAATGCTTTTCACAGAAGTTCATGTTTAAGGCATCTCCCTTTCTTTTTTTTTCAGGCAGTCTCTGTTTCCCAGAACTTGTCCCAGAGCTGAAGTCAATTCTGTCACTGAGATGCTGCATTTCTCACCTGCTGATTGCAATTAGCCATTGCCTGCTGGGGCATGGTGAGCTGGTGAAGAGCTAACAAGAAGCAGGGAGCAGCATGAGCCTCAGCAGCGTACATGCTGTGAATAAACAAGACGTGGTGCTGTGTTCCTGAGGTGGCTCCACTGTAAAACAAGGTTCCTATGTCTCCACATGTGTCTCAAAATCTGCTTTCAGAGGCTCAGCTTGTTTCTCCTGCTCTTATGCATTACCATCACATGTCTGCCAGAAAGGAAACATGGGGAAGTAAAGGTAAAAACAAACTCAACCGTTATCTCATTAAGAAATCCTCCCAGTCACCCTGTCCTTGGGCAGCACTGATCATTATAATGGAGAAGATACCTCTGCTTATTGCGATTGCCATACTAGGGACACAGCAGGTGAGACATGGAGGTAAGCACAGCCAACGCCATTCCCTGTCAGCTGCTGGGTTCTTGCCAAGTTGCTGTATGCTCAGAGGCACCCACATGGGCTCTGAAGCACAGTTCGCAGTAGTCTTTACCTCGTCTTCTACTACTTGTAAAGGACCCTATAGCAATGCTGACTTATCTGCTGGGGTCAGGTAGGTTTTCACCTCAGATCTCCAAGGGAAACTTCACAAGAGTCTGTGAAGAGAAGTCATATTCCCTCCATGTGCCCCAGAAAACTATCTCAACATTCTTTCAGATGTTCGTTAACTGCCCAGTGTAGATGATGCAAGACAGGCATGCACCATGCCATTCCTGAAAACATCAGTACAGGCCTATTTCAGAGGAAATTTTGTCAACAGCAGTTATGACCCATGTTCTGTACTCTCATAGCAATGAGTGGCAGTAGTTGCATCTACTTAGAAATTCATAACAACTCCCAAGCCAGGGTGTCATATGTGCACACACTATTGAGGTCTTTCTCAGGACATATCTCCCCCTCCTTATGAAATAATAAACAAACAAACAAACAAACAAACAAACAAGCAAACAAAGCAGTGAGAAGATTTGTCCTTAATACTAGAGAATAGAGCAAGGGTGAACCTCAGACTGAAAAGAAAACGCACCACCTCCACACCCCTTGGACTTCGTGGCCTGCCAGTAGACTCCTTAGGTCGTACCAGCACAGCAGCCCAAAGGATGCCCTGCCTCCTCCTCCCCTCTTCCGTGGGGTTCCAGGCAGAGAAGATGGAACCTCTCCAAGCTCTGGAGGCAGGGAAGAGGGGCACATGCAACATCTGGCAATCAGCAGTTCTTGCGTTGTGTAGGCCGGCTGTTACTCTCTTTCCCACTGGTGGGATGTCTGGTTGCTTCACCCCTTGCAGCGGCTGTCAAGTGCAGGAAGCTGAAGGCCCCCAGCCTCCCCACTGTTGCCTCGAGGAGGAGGATTCCCTTCTCATCTGTTGCCTGTCTTGTGGGGCCCAGCAACGACTCGTGACTTTCTCCAGCTTGGTGCCATGCTCTGCTGTACTGAACGCTGTATATGCCATACGCAGAGTTGCTAAACTGAAAGTCCTTCATTAACCAGAATTAGCTCACCATTATTTTAATAACTAGAGACACCACTATCACAGGGAGCATCCAGCCAGAACCACGGACTTATTTTACACTGAAGGAAGGTCCTTGTTGATGCTTCTTTTTTGCTTGTTTTTTTCAGTGAGGGATTCGAGCAAAAGGCTAATTCCATTCAGAATGGTTTTAGCCTCTCTGGGATTATGTGCATATCCTGTTGGCATTCACATCTACTTGCACAAAGTGGTTGCATCCAGGCCTTTCAGAATGACGCAAAGACAACCTAAAACTACTTCATGGAAAAACTGGTTACAAATTAGACAGTTTGCAACCTTTATTATGATCTAAAAGACACAGCTGTGGAAAGAAATGATCACATAAAGGCTGACTGCCAAGCACATGCTATGTATGGAAAAAGTCATACTATACCTTTTTGTAGATCTGTAGAAGACTGTCCAAGCTCACTAGGCTAAAGGAATTCCTTGAAGGATTAAGGTATGGTACTGTTCAGCATTAGGTTTATAGATGGAGTCCAGAGGTTTTCACAATATAGCTTCTGCCTGCTGGTAAAAGCGTGAACTTGCATATTTATTAGTCCTTCAGTACAGCTCTTTTTGCCATTTGATTTAATCTGGGAAAGTTGAAGCAGCATCCTCATTTTGGTGGATATAGTGGATCCAACTGAGAAATAAGTAACAATTTATTCAGCAAGTCAATTTGTTCATTGGGGAGTTCCGCCTTTTCTTAGATTGGTTCCCAGGGGAATCACAAAGAGGTTTGGACCCACATTGATTTAAAACACAAAAGAAAGGTAAAAAAGCCCTCTCTCTAGGCCATTCAGCACTTCGGAACCTGCTGTAAAGTTATTTGCCTTGAACAGCATTATAGAAGAGACATCCATCAGTTAACTTCCTCGTCAGCCTTCTCTTCTGAGGGATGCATTGCTGATGATGAGTCATAAGGGCATTGATTTTAAAATTTGCTTTGAATCATTATAGCACTCATAAGATTACATAGCAGCTCCCAGGGATCTACTGAGTTTTTAAATCTATAGTTGATGCCTATTCTTCTCTGTAAAGTACCCTATAATGCATAAGATGTCCTGGCAATTTTTTATTCTTACACTCATCATTTTTGGAAAATGGTGTCTTATATCTGGAAAATCGAGTTAATATGAAAAAAAAATTTTATTTTCCAATGGTAGCCTTTGTTTTAAAAAATCCAGCATAATAGTTCAGTTAAGTGAAACAATGCATTATAACTGAAGGTTAACATCCATATTGAGTTAATATCTGAGGAGTTCGTATCGTGATTTGAGATGCCAGTATTTTAAGTTGCTGTAAATCTAAAACAATGATTAAAAATAGGCAATAAAAAGGGCATACCCAGAAGTGGAAATGAAGTGCAAGGTCTACTCACCAGGACTGTGGAATGATAGACATATCTTGCTGTCCATATTGCTATGGACTCATTTGTTTAGATAAATACTTCTTGGCTATGCTAGAAGGTTGCCACCATTATTGTTGTTGTTGTTATTATCATTATTGTTATTGTTGTTATTATTATTATCATCTCCCACTTTGTCTTCCCAGAGTGAACTCTCCTTAAAATACACTTTTCTTTTACTTCATTCTCCTTTGCTGGTCTTTACCTACAGAGTGCTTGGGCAGCAATCAGCACTTCAAGAAGCTTCCTGAAACCTTCTCAATAGACAGTGGGCTCTTTCAGTTTGGGGGCAGTGGTTTCTTCAAGCTCTAGGCAGCATAGTGCCACCACGCTCTGTCATTCAGTGAGAGAAGGTGAGCTGTTTCTTTAATATGGGTCTGAAGAAGAAGGAGATGAGAGCTTCAGCTACACACCAATGTCTACATTTTGCCCTGTTTGATGAGAACTTTATATTCCAGGTGAGTGTGAGAGTGCTGGATGGACATTGACTGACCCTCTCATAAAAAAAATGCAGTCTTCACTTGTATAGTTTGTCTTTTGTGATCATGAAACCAGTAAGGAACTTTCTGCCTTGATGCTGAGGTCAAGGAAATAAAGCGCTGTCCCTTTATAGAAATGACATTAAGAAATCTCTCTTGCTAACCTTATGTGCAGCCCCTTTCCCATTAATCCACTGAGTCAAAATAATCAAATAAAACCCTAAGGCATCAATGAGAGACCAGGGAGATGTTGACCCATGTTAGAACCTGACAGGATCTGATCTCTCAGACCTGTTCATTTACTGGTCCCTGCCTCTCCTTTCCATGGGCTTTTTCCGAGTACTTTGCATATTAAGCTGGTGAGAGGTAGGAACTAAGATCTTCTAAGCTTTAAAAATAGACAACAGGATTACAAAATATGATTGTTACATCTTAAAACCTCTAAACTAATGAAAATCCAGCTTCTCTGCCCAGCAGCCCCAAGCGGTACTTCAAATATGATCAAAACCAAAGTCAGTCATTGTGACCTACGTTAACCAGGCTGGTTATAGTTTGGCTGGCCTGTGTCTCACAGTAACCTGCTGGACTCTTGGTGACGATTTCAGACCCTGGTAGGCAAGAGCCCTGTGAGGAACTGAGTGTAAGACAGGGGATGGTAAATGTGTCTGAACCTGCTGCTCTGTTTCAGCTCTGAAGATTCTTGGTTTGTGGTTCTAGAGCTATTAAGATTTCAAGTGCTACTTAAATGCCAAGTATTGTATTCCTCAGGCTAAAAAGAAGGCAATTATTCCTTATCCTATAACTGTAAGGTCAAGGTAAATGTGACTGTTTAGAAATACTGCGGTCCTGAAGCCCCTGGGGAGTTTTAATGTGTTTTATAAACTTGTTTACAAACCAAGCTCTTAGGAAAACAAGATACTTCTCCATAAAGCCTTTCTTTTTCTCTCTTTAGGGACAGCGCTGCCTGCCTTACAGTGCTTTAACTCAATCAGAATCATCATTTTTATAAACAGACCATTTTTCATGACTTGCTTGATCAACTTGGGATGACAGCTTTTAAGAAGTTATAGTCATACACGGGAAAACCCCCCTGATCTTTCTCCATCTGTTGCAGCCATAGATGTAATAGAACCCACGTCCTTTCTCTAAAGGTAATGCATCAGGGAAAATACAGACATATGCACTTGTTTTCACTTCACACTTTGCTGCAGTTATGCAATTTTACAGTGGCTAAGGAACAAACTCTTTCACAATTAGATTGCAGAGCTAAAGCTTTTTTTTTCGTACAGAAGTTTGTGGTGGGAGATGCTAATATTTACCAAAGGCTTTACTTGTATCAGGAGGAGATTTCAAGTTGGTGGCTTTTGAATACTTAAGTTGGAACAAAGCAAGCCTCAAGGACACACCAGTTAAATAACCCCAGATAGCTATGGCAGTGCTGGAAGCCAATGAGGTCTTGCCATGAGATGAAGAGCAATGGATTGCTCAACAGCTCTGGGGAAGACAGTAAAAAAAAGTATTTACACTGGAGGTCTTGTCTGCCCACCTTTGTCTTTAGATCTAGGAGGGAGGCATCAAAGCTTTTGGGACAGGGCTTACTTTTTGTCTCAGTACAGCAGTGTCAAAAGGCTGATGCTTGGGTCGCACACATAAAGAACCTGTTCTAAATGAACAGAAGAGTAACCCCTGACTCTGTCGAGGGGCTGAGTGTCAGCCAGAAACCTCAACAAACTCCTGTAAGCTGTGGGACTGCAATGTGATTTCAAGCACTCTCACTGGCCTCAGCTAAGCCACATTTTTCACATCCACTCCTCAGCCAGAAGTGAGAGCTCTCCTTCCCCTCCCCTCCTCACATATGTACTTTAGGCACATAAAATATTCAGTCAAATAAAGATTTAGTGTGGAATCTGAAAAAAAACATCTTCAGAGTCAAAGTATTCTCTAGGCAGTGCTGTCAAGCTGGGAGTTCGGAGAGCAATCCAAAGAAGATGGAGTTTTGGGGCTGCTATTTTAGAGAAAATGTGGTGCCACGGGCCCCACAGAAAGCAAATAAGTATAAGAGGAAATATCAGCTTATCTGAGAGTTAGGACTACTCAAACATGGATTTTGTGGCAGGAAAGACAGGCAAGGTCTGCAAATTTAACTGTTAACACAATACCTCAGGCAGGTGTGTTACGCTCTGTAGGAAGGGACTTTGCCCCACAGCACAGACCTAATTCCACCCCAGCTCATGGGAAGAGAGGGTTTTGGTTCTGCCTGAAATGGAACTTATCAGCTCTTTACAGACTTCCCAGGTGGAAAACTCAGCTTCTTAACGACAGTTGAAACTTTTCCAACATTTGATTGAGAAAAAAGGCATGTGTAACTTCTTTTCCTTTTCTAGTGTCAGTTGTGGAGGTGGTTATGTTATTCTGAGTGTGAAAACTATCAATAAAACGCTAAAACACAAGAGTAGTTATAGAAAACTAATTATTTTTGCTAAACCCTCAGTGTGTGTCAGCAGTGGACTCTCCTTTGCAGGTGCTACTGTAGCTACAATTTTTTAATAAAGGAATCATTTTTTTCAGTGCACCGCTATCGTTGTTTAAGAAACAACTCTAACTAGTATTCTGCATCACTTTTTGAGGAAAAGCATTAACTAGAGGGGGATGCAGCAGAAAGGAGAAATAACAAGAAATTAACCCCTATTTCTGCACACTGTGAGACAAAACAAGTAAAAGGGGAACAGAAAAGAAAAAGAATTAAACCAGCTACATTGGTATGGTTATTGGAGGAGACTGTATGTTGTTCTTGAAGTATAAGACAGCTATCTCAGGAGCAGATCACATTATTCACATTCCACAGACATTACTGATGACTTCTCTGAGAAGTTACTGATGCCGCAGTGAACAAAGGGAAAATATTACTAGTCCCTTGTTACAGACTGCAGACAAGTAGTGTTTTGGTTAGTAGTGAACATTGCGTCAGAGGATGATCATGGGTTGTGGCTTTGGTGTAATAGGGATACAAATTAACAAGTCCATTAGGAAGAAATTTGTGAGGCAGAGAGGGGTCTGTGTTTCCCACTATTGCTCAGGGTGCAACAGTCACTCAACGTCAGTTTGCTCAGATTGGCATGTTTTACGCCTCTCCTAGGCTCAGTTTACCTCAGCAGAACTAAATGACCTGTTCAAGGTTGCTTAAGAAGCATATGAATCTCTAGTTCTGAACAACCAAAAGCCTGCTATCTCTTAGCCAATTTCCTTAACTACAAGACTGTCCTTCCTGTGCAATGCCTTGCTTTAAAGTGAATCCTTGACTGCAGTTGTACTCTCCTCTGCCATGTCATCAGCCAAGCCTACTGTTTCCCTGTTGCCAGTAAACACTTGATTGCATTTATCATGTTGCGATATTTTTGTCTCCTTGGCCAGACTCTTCAAACTGCTCAGCTTCCAGCAAAGCCAATCAGAACAATCGCTGCTGCCGTTGCTGGTCCTGTTTCTTGCTTTCTGAGGTGCAGATGGAAATCTGACCTTCACCTTGGAGTGATTTCCCATTCATCATCAAGATGAATAGCTGTCGATCCACCCAGCGCCGATTAAAGAGGTGCCTAGCAAGTGACTCGGTGCCTACTTCCCCAGCTGCCCCAGCAGGACTACATCTCTGAACTGTTTGCATTGGGTGAATAGTGCTCATAATCTGAGGCTTAACGTCAAATATTTTCTGCAAGAGGAATAAAAATGTCAACAGGAAGTGAAATGTGACCTGATTAACAGTTAGACCTCTGACTCTGCTTCCTTTTTGACTGATGCGGTGTTTTACAAGGATAATAACACCACCAGTTCCTCTTAATTGATGGACCCTGATGGAACTATAAATTAAGTAATTAATACAATTCTCTGGGACTCATAAAAATAAACTGTGCGGAGAGATAGTGATATTTATTTTTTGAATTACTTGAAAAACAAGCGTCATACAAAGCATTATAACATTTTTTCTAGGGAAAGCCAAGGCAAGTTTGACCTCCTTAAGAGCCAGAACGTGCCCGAGGAGGCAATGGAAATGAACTGCCATAGATCGGGGCAGTTTATGATAACCCAAGCTGGAGTTCTGCAAGACCTGACTTTTATGCATCTTGCTTAAAACATAACTAACCAAAAATAATTACTGTTTAACATTTAGAGTCGTGCCTGGAGGCCCCATTCAGCATCGGGAGCCCTTTGTGCTAGCTAAGAGCACGGGAAATGCAGTGGGAGAAACAGACTCTGTCGTAAATGGCTCGCAATCTGATTCCTGATGATTTTAATGGTTTCTTCTTTGGGAGGTGGATTTAATAGTGAACAGTAGACCAGTGTGATCTTGAGAGATGCCAGCTTGAAACCAATGGGAGTTTTCAGGAGAGAGTAGGAATTCTGGAAAAGCAAAATTTTAGAGGATTTGCAATACCCAAGTGATACAAAATAGTATTTACAAACATTTACAAACAGGCTGCTGCAGGATTCAATCATGTTTGCATCCCTCCATGCTTGCGCTAATGGGCTCCCTGTGACTGGTATGTTCTCCGTGTTTCTCATTTGACTTCTGCTTTCTGAGCAGTCAGAGTTCATACTCGAAAGCTTTCCTCTGCCACCATGAAAGCTCAGCAGTTGTGTTAATAGAGGCTGGGATTTTCTTGTAATGTCTTCAGGTGTAAAGAAAACAGCTTGTTCACCCAGAGGCGCTCAGTGCTTGCTGTTCTTTAATTCTCTTTGAAAAGTTACTCCCTGACACCAGGAGCAGAAGCCACACCACAAATTACAGGGAGTGAATAAAGCAGGATTGTTGCACATGTGGTCTCCTCTCTGCCTTTGAAATTTGAGAGCTGAATAATTCGGAAAAGGGACTTGACTGCTTTTAAAATCAAAGCGAAACACATGTCTGTTTTCTGACTGTGATTTGAAATGTCTGCAATAAAAGTTCCAGTGAGCCAGGCAAGTGGCTGCTGGTGCCAGAGGGATAGTTACCACAGGAGCAGCCCTGCCTCGCTATCCCACCCGTTCGAAGACACATGAAAGTGGGTGAAAATGGGTAAGGGTTGGGGGTACACGCATGCACATCCAGCCATGCTGTATTTGCATTTCTGGTTAAATGACAGGGTGCCGGGGAAGTCCTGTGACAGATACCTCTAGGTGTCAGCTGTGTGATGGGAACAAATCCTGTTCCGGGAGAAGGGAGGTCCCAAAGATGCATGGTTTTTTCTGCCTCCATGACCTGTGGCCTACCCTCATTGCCAAACAGGCCATGCCAGCAGAAACGTTCAATGGTATTGACTAATCAGACAGGTTGGAGGCCAGAGGAGCAGGTAGCACACCCAGTGTGACCCCTATGGTATTTGCAGAGGTACCCAGGTACCTGAGCGGGGGCCAGCTCTTGCTGTGGAAGCTGTTCTGTCATGAGGAGAGGAGATGCTTTAATGGCCTTGGTGATTTCTCTGTCTCTGGGGAGAAGACCAGGAGCAAGAATTGGGAACTACCTTGCTGGGCTGGGGCTTATGCATTGTGTGGCTACTTTGCAAAAGCCAAGTCAGGAAAACAGCTCTGAAGAAGTAGTGGCAGCAATTCTTTCCTTCTGCTTCCCTGCACTGGGGCTTGTGGGGATCCTGGACTGGCCCTAGCAGCAGCATTTGAATAGCTCTTGATTATTTGTCAAAGATAGTTAGTACAATATAAGTTGTTTTAATTGAAAAATGTAACCTGCAACTGCCATCATTTTGATATTCTACACTGACATTTCCCTTTATCTCTCTCTCCTCTATCTCCCTCCTTTTTATAAGGACAGAACGGAAAGCATTACATCATGTAAACTAAGCAGGAATACTACATCCCTCTCCTCACCATTATTCCTGCCTGGCTGCTGTAACTAGTCCGTCAGCCCTTGCAAACAGCCATTGGGGCAGAGGAGGAGTTCAATCAAATAGGTGTGTGAGGGTGCCACCACCAAGCTGCATCGCACTGCAGGAGCTGCGCATAAGCAATGTCTTCCATCTCTTTCCTGGGAATCGTCCTGGCTAGCTGAACAGGGCATTATTTCTGTGTTTCTGACACTTCAGAGGAAACAGAAAGCAACACAATTTATCAAAAGGGAACAACCAGGTATTAGGGCTGTTTGATGATCGTAGTTCATTTCCTTCAGCCACCTGGGACAGCCTGCAGGGCTCTGCATCATAGGTTAGCGATGGCTGAGAGCATGGCCTTGCCACTACCACTGTGCCTGCACCTTTGAGCACGTGCCCGGACAGCCAGCCCCAGAAGAATTAGGTCTGTGATTAGTTAGCAACCTGCAGGGCTTTTTATGGTGGGTACAGGATCACACCAGCAAGGCCGTACCGACCGCTTTCCGTTGCCAGCCCTAGCTTGGGGCCCCCGTGCCACTCCTACATTATGGTATAATCACACGACTCCAGCCCGTGTGTCTGCCTTTCTAACACACAAACAGCTCCTGACAGGGTTTGTTTAATTTCTACAGAAGTTAGTTCCATTACAAGGACATTCCTTTGTCATCTGTTCAGTTTCAACAATGTACTGCTAAGCATAAGTGTAAATATATCTACACTCTAATGGGGCTTTCACAAATCTTTTGTATCTTGACTATTACTTAGTCACATGCAAAGTTAACAGAGTGGTGAGAGATGGTGACATGCAGACTTTATGCTTGGAGATAGACAGCAAGCACTTTGAGAAGGCCAGAGAAACAAATTACATATAAAAGAAGTCCATTTTTCATTTTACAAAGGAAATAGAAATGAGGACTGAGAAGTCAAATACTTGCAAATTAAGCACATCAATTATCATTGCACATGCATCCTTAAATTGGTTCTTTTTTGCATGTAAGTTTCTTACATACGCACACCTTAATTATAACTCACAAGTTTACTAAAGCAAAACAAGACATCTTTCATGAGTCTTCACTCTGCCTCTGTAATTTTCCTATACAGCTGAAACCGAACCTACCCAAAAAGATGCGACCCAAACAGATCTCCACTGGCAAAGTTCCAGACAAACTAAAATGGGAGGTGCACAATCAGGCCACTCTAGTGTGAGTTCTGGCTTTGCCCACACACAGGCACTGCCAAGGAGGTGGCTAGGTCTACCTCATACACAAAAATAAAACACAGAAGAAAAAAATGTGTTTTTCAGGGGGGTGCGTGAATGATGTTACGGGAGTGACTGAATTCACATACATTCCTGCTCTGTGAAACTTTCCCTGCTCCATCTTGATGACAAATGACAATAATTCCAAAATCCTCAGATTAATTCCAGTTCCAAGCACGAAGATAAAAGATCTCAGAAAGAGCTCTGTTGCCAGACAGCCTGGGCATGGCAGAAACTACTTTCGCAGCTTTCTGAGCGATGTCTCCACCTTGCAGTGGAGACAGAGCTGGCGGTATCGCTACCTTGTTGTGTGCACAGAGGGCTGCAGCTGGCACATCTTTCATCCAAAAGGCAAGGAGACCATAGCTATCAGATTGTTACTGTGTGGGGGGCAGGGCAACTTTACTGGTCACTGTGACCTGTGTAGAGAGGAGATAGTGCGAGAGGCTGGTTTTGCTGTCTCCGTCCCCCTGCTCCCAGCTGGCTGTGGGGCAAAAGGGGTGTGAAATGGTTCTGCAGAGCACAGTCAGTCACTGTCCTTGGCATCCAACAGGAAATGCAGGTTTACGCTGCTGCTCCCTGAGGTGCTCTGAGCTCTCAAGGACACTGTGTGAACGTTGATTAGACAGAGTGGCATTGACCTGGGGATCATTAAGCATCACAGCTATTACTATGGGCATATTGGATTGCTACTACTCTCAGGCTGAGACTGCGTCTCCTACTAGGCTGTGCTCTGTGGCAGCATTTTTCAGAGCAAAGCTCTTCCACTCGCCGCTGCTGGTGCTGCGGTGTTAAAAATGTTCTTTATAAAGTAAAGCAGATGTCCTAGCTCTGAGCCCCCTAACCTCTGGGCTACAGCCTGCAGCAGGGGATTGCACACTCCCCCTCTGCCTCCTTGTTTTTTTCTGAGAGATATGGGAGGAGAGGTCAAAAAACTTCTTTTGTGTTCATACAAAGGGTCACAGCATGAAAAAGGCTGAGAAGCCCCGAGCTAGTCTTTTTGCAGTGCAATTAACAGCTAATGGAAGTTGGGCCAGGGTATGGATGGACTGTCCGACCTTCCTTTGCTGGTGGTGTGCTGCAAGGAAGCCCAGAGAGACATCCTTGCTCCTCGTAGACACTGTCCTCTCTCCGAATACTGCTAAATCAGCTTGTCTGCAGCGAGACCCCAGAGGATTATATATCCTTCCCAAAGTATGCCACATAAAGTGCCTGCAAGCTGAAACAAAGGAGCCCAAAACTTCAGAACGGGACATTCTTCTACTGCCCAGTGCAGGAAAGTGGCTGCATTCAGGCTGCAGTCTGCCAGTGCTTGGCTGTCATGCCTTGGCTCCCTGACAGGCAGCTCTGGAGACCAAGGGACTAACTCGCCCATCTCAAACTACAACTCAGCTACAATCACCTCCTCAAACTACAATCCCCAACTCAAACTACACATCAGAGTAGCTGTTGCAGTTGTGCAGGAAGTCTGAACAGAGTTTAGACATTCCTAGCTGTGTAAGTTTTGGCTGGGATAGAGCTAAATTTCTTCGCAATAGCTTGTATGGGTCTATGTTTTGGGTTTGTGATGAAAAGAGTGTTGGTAGCACTGGGGTGTCTCAGATACAGCTGAGCAGAGCTTGCACATCGTCAAGGCCTTTTTTCCTTCTCACGCTGCACTGTCTGCAGGCAGGCTAGGGGTGCACAAGGAGCTGGGAAAGGACACAGCCAGGACAGCTAACCCCAACTGACCAGAGGGATATTCCATGCCGTATGATGTTCAGCACAAAGCTGGGGGGGAGAAGAAGGAACCGGAGAGGGAGGGGCATATGGTGTTATGGCGTTTGTCTTCCCAAGTAACCATTATGTGTGATGGAGCCCTTTTTTCCTGGAGATGGTTGAACACCTGCATGCTGATGGGAAATAATGAATGAATTCCTCACTTTGTTTTGCTTGCGTGTGCAGCTTTTGCTTTATCTATTAAACTGTTTTTATCTCAACCCACAAATTCTCACTTTTGCTCTCTTAATTCTCTCGGCCATCCCATTGAGAGGGAATAAACAAATGACTCTGTGGGACTGGGCTGCCCACCAGGCTTAAACCACAACATCAGTGTTTTTATTTTAGGCTCCATCCAAGTTCACTTGAAGCCATCAGCCCGTTGTTTTCAGTAACCTCTGGTCAGGCTCTTTCATTCTCCTTAGTCATCTACAATTTCAGCATTGAGGACAGTCAGTGGTATGTGCCACCATCACCGATAGCCTCTGTCCTTAGCTATGGAGAAACCACAGAGACAAAGTGGCAGATTTCCCAGTTCCTGTGCCCTTCTGTCTTGGGGTTTATGGTGGATAATGCAGCTTGAAGGGAGAAATTTTGTGGAGACTCTTCTATTGAGACTATGGACTAGCCTTGTTGCCCTGAATTACAGATCCTTTGGAAAGCAGGACTGAATGATAGCTTTCCAGCACAAAAGGGGGGGGGGATTCTGTGGGATTAGTGTTCCCAATGATTCCAGCAGTGCCCAGAGGACAATCCTTTTTGCATAAATACGATTCAGTTTTCCTAGCCATGATAGGAAACATTCATTCAGAAAGTCTGCCTGCATTTGCTTGATCATGGTTTTGGGTTGGGTGGGGTTTTTGTTTGTTTGTTTGTTTTTTTCATTTGGCTAGAGCAAAAGCCAATGAGAAAAAGAACACCTCTGGAAAATTCATTGCGGTAGTTTTCTAATGAGGTATATGAGAAGTCTAATTATGACCCATTGGCAGTGGTGAGTATGTATGTAACAGTATTCTAGAGGGTTAATATAGACAGCATGTAGTGTATCTATCTGGAACAGAAAGTGGTTAATCCCAGTGGCCTTACTTGCCTTCCTAAATAATAAACCGTTTTTATAAATGATTTCAAGAGAAACTATCCTCCCTGCTGAAGTTATTCAGATGCTGTTGTCAAGAACATCTTTGGTGTAAGAGGCTGAGGATGTGATGGCTGGAACATCATCACTTGTGATATTTAGTGAGGCAGATCACAAGCAACTCAGGACTAATTCCTGTTTTTTTCCTTTATTGTGTTTTTTTTTCTTTATTAGGAGTGGGGGAACACAATAACAACTTTGGGGCATTTTTAAATTAAACAACAAGGATGAAAAAGAAAACCAAGCTGAATGCAAGTGATTGATGCTGCTTATTTGCTTGTATGTTGCCAGGGAGCTCCGAGGAGAGCAGGGAACAACTGATAGCAGGCAATGGGGGTGGAGGAAGTCTTTTTAATTATATCACATAATTTTTCAAAATAATATTATTTTATCTCTCATAGGATCTTAAATAAACATTTCAGAAACACATCACATTATATTCTTGCACATGAACTGCCTGCTCAGCTACAGTTAACCCCTGGCTTTATGTTTAGGTTCCTCTTTAGATCGGCTGAGTTGTCACCCTTACACTGTCAGAAAGATAATAGTCTAGAAGAGATAGGAAACTGTAGAAGATTTGCAAGAAAGAGTTCACCATCCAAAGGATTCCACAGTTAAATGTGTCAGAAAACCTCTTCATCTCAGCATCCATGCAGCAGGATGAGCAGAGCAGTGGCCAACACAAAGGGCTGCATCCACAGAAGGGACAAATCAGTTCCATCACTGCAGAGATGTCCTCTCCCTGTGGAACTGAAAGGCAGCATTGTATGGGGGCAGAACAGGTAGAGGTAGAGAATGACTAAGTGAAATCTGTGTGTGGTGCACTAAAGCTACATTGTTTGTGCTAGAAACCCTTTTTTACTATCTGTTTCTGAGAAGGTGTAACAGTTGTTAAACATAAAAAGCAGCGAGATCCTCTGTTTCATTAGTGAAGCAACAGACTGCCAAGTTAGCTTGGGTGTTTGGTGTTCCTCTTGGTGCTGCACTGCAGCTGCAGTGGTCTCAAGAAAGATGCAAGAAGGGAAATCCTTTGTCCTGGCCTTATCTGGGCTGGAACTTGCCTGCTATGTTACATGATGTATTCTTCACCGTGATACGACCCTCACTGTGACTGGCACTGTTCGGTTCCATATACACTAAGCCTTCCCTGCTGCTTAGGCACCTTCTCACATTAATACATGCACCTGGGCAAAATCTTCAGTACCTCCAGATCTTCTGTCTCAGGAGCAGGAGGAATATGTTTAGGTGACAGTTGCCTTGGCAGGATGAAGACCTAACAGGACATAGCCTTATCAAAGCAGGCTACGTGCAATGAAAGGCTGTGGTAAACAGATAAAGCAACGGTCTTAAGGATGATATTCAGAGCTGAATTACGCAATTAAGATTCAGTTGTAATATGAGTGATCCATGGAGACTGTATCCACATAAGCAAGCTAGGGTACGTCAGAGAACATCCCAAGTTCCCGCCTTTACAGTGGTCCCAGCTGGATACCTGCCCAGACCATGTCATTGCTCACTCTCAGCCAGCAAGCCCAGGTTTCATTTGTGTTCAGAAACTGGGACTTGGTGGAGGTGGTGGTGGGGAGGTGTGGGGTCAAAATGTGGTGGAGCATATCCGGAGCCATCAACTGGGAACTGCCGACCAATTTTATAGTACAGACATAGTTTAGGAACTGAGGCTTCCTGCAATTACATCAGTACCAGCTTGTACTGGACAGATCAAGGCAGTGCAGGTCCACATAAAACACTGAACACAAGTCATTCTGTGACAACTGTGTGTGCCTATAGAAGACCCCAACACATCTCAGAGAATTATTCAATACAAGATCTGTGGCTGCAGAGGAACTACAGTGAAACTAACTCACAAACGAACTTCAGTGGCTGGGTAGAAAGAAGGCAGTGGACACAGTTTTATTGCCCTCTCCTGTCCAACGAAATATCTGCTGAGGAAGTCTCTGTTGCTGCTACCTCCACCAAGTGACCTGCCAGGTCACTTACTACTCTGTGTGGCTTATGGGATAGCACCATGAGGTAAGCAGGAGGAAGGATAGCTCATGGATCTGCCTAAGAAACGCACTGTTCAGGGAGTCAAATTATTTTTACCTAGCCCTAGATCCAAAGCCTGAAGAAGATGTCTGTAACAAGAAGAGAGCAGTTGGGGTTCCAGTTCTTTTTCATTCCTTTTCTCTACTTGTTTGTGAAAGCGAAATGCACCTTTCTTCTCACAATAAAAGCCTGGTGGCTTCTTTACCCTCAGTTCTTGAGGATATGGCATTTTCCTTCTGCATATTCCCAAAATAATTAGAGTAGTGAAACCCATCTTCTTCTGCACAGAGTGTTGACACAATGCAAAGATACTGCTAGGGCCAGAAATAAGTGCAGAAATAAGCTTGATGTGTTAGACCTGAGACTTCAGATTTCTATGAGTGTCTCCAAGTCAGAAAGCTTAACATCTCATCAGACTCTACTAACAGATGATTTAAAAAGCCATACAGGTCCAATGAGGAAGACGTACTTTTCACCCTGGACCACTGGAGAAAAGGAAAATAAGAAGTGAACAAGATCAAAACGGCGACTGATGGGCAAAGCTGGGGAGAGGAGAAGTCCCCATATTTCCTGTGTGGTTTTATGTCTGTAAAGTCTGCTTTTGAAATGATTAATATAACAAAGAAGGGACTCACAAAAAGGCTCCTAATGCTCACTGATCAGGAGTATAATGACGTGTAAGCTGCAGCTGTTCCAGTGGATTTCTAAACAGCGGGCTCTTGTTGAATGAGCCCCATGATTATTTATCTCCATCACGGGCTCTTTATTCCAAGGTATTTGTTGTCTTCCCTGCATTTTGACCGGCTGTCCTTACACACAGAAAGCTCCCACAATAGATTTTTTTTTTTTATTAGCCTCCTCTTCCTCCTGCTTCTCCAAACACAATGCAATCCCCCAATCACTGCATTATGAAAGGAAAGGCGCTGCCAGTGTTTTAACAAGGGCCTCCCACAGCATTCTCCCCCATTAGCCTCATAAACACAGGGCAGTGCTGGAGCATTTGCTGCACAGAGAGAAGGGTCAGGAGACTATTTATTCTCCCCATTTAAACAAAAATGCTTTCTCGTGAGCAAGGAGAGAAGCAAACAAATAAATTAAGCTGTGCCTTGATGGAAGCATTTATACTGTGTCCTTGGGAAATCTACCAAGTGTGGGGATAGTGCAGGCCAGTGTTTAACTTGGCTGATTTGAAATTGTTTGTGTGTAAGGGGAGACCTTGCAGGGGCACTGAGTGCATTCTGCCGTTTGATTTTTGGTTTTTTTCTTTTTTAATATCTTGTGTCTGTTGCAATGTGCTCCGTTTCAAGGCAAAGCGCTCGTTCTTTTGAGTGACTTTGTGAGCTAGAGTCACAGGCCTGGGGCATGGAGAGAGAAGACCAGAGGTCTAACAGTGGTTGCTGCAGACCTCCTACCCAATGCCAAGGGAACGCAGTTTTCCCATTTGCCAGATAAGGATAATATCTGCGCACCCACCTCAAAGCTAATTCCCTGCTGCTTCAAATGGCAAATATTTTTACCATTTGCTTGAGACCTGTTGTAGGCAGGCATGGCTGATGACAGTCTTTTTAAACAGAATCACAGTTTCATAGAATCATCTGGTTGGAAAAGACCTCTGAGCTCAACAAGTCCAGCTGTACATATCCCTTTACTAAACCAAGTCCCTAAGAAACTCATCTACCTGTCTTTTAAACACCTCCAGGGATGGCGACTCAACCACCTCCCTGGGCAGCTGTTCCGATGCCTGACCACCCTTTCAGAAGGAATAACTACAAGCCGGTGGCTCCTGGCTGTGTCCCCAGCCCTTTAGTTTATTGCTGCTATGAACCTGCACACCTGATCCATTTAGAGGGTGGAAGTTACACTTAGAAATTCATCAGCTGAAAGCAGAATGTAGCTAAAGGAAAAGCTCGTTGGATAGTACAAATTAGCATAGCTCTCCTGACATCAGCAGAGCTATGCTGACATACATCCACCAGTGGTATGACCCTAAATGTTCATATGTATCAACATTTTAATACGAAAAGACATGCTTCTATTGCTGCACTTAATTTCCAGCCAATGCGTTTTCTGCCTTTCTTTCCCCTGGGATGATGTCATTGGAAGCCTGTTAGTAATGCTTCTTTCCCTGTCACTCACTGGACCAACACGTATTTTCTCTCCATGTGAATCTATTGGCACTGTAAACTAAAAAGGCTCTTTGATTATGATTTTTACGCAAGGTCAGCAGAAAGAGCACGCCTGCTATTTTGAAGAGTTTTAAACATTATTTGACTTTTTTTTCTGAATATGTAAACATAGAAATAAAAAGGCTGACACTGACACGTTCCTGCCTTCCTTCCCCACCGTACCTTCTTCCTGGAAACCAGCATTACAGCCTGTACAGAGGAGAGCACCAAGCCTGTGCATTCCTTGAATGGTTTTGCTCCATGTTAAAGTGGGTAATGAGTGGCATTGAATCAAAACTCAATGCACAAATGAAGTCTGCAGACTTCAGTGCGGGCATAGGCTCCTTCAGTCAAGCAACTCTGGATGAATGAAATGCACTATTAAGAAAGGAGGGCGGCCTGAAATCAAAGGCTTGCTGCAACTTGCTGTGACAGAAGTCATAGCAGCACGTCGTAACCCCTGCTCTCACAGTGCTGGAGGCATAGCCGTGAGGTCGTGTTCTTTCACAGGCAGGCTGGGATGTGATGCAGAGGCAAGAAGGCAGGCAGGTTTGGAATTTTTTGACATTTCCAGGCAACTGCTTACTCAGAGTGACTTGCGACTGTGACAAGATGCAACAGCTGAAGGGACCAGATGAACGAAGGAGGCAGAAGACTTAAAGGGCAGCAAACAAGCCCAAACTCGAAGAGTGGGTTGCAGCTTTGACTCATCAGCTGCCCCTGCCTGCATGGGGAAAGGTTATATCACATCCAAGGAAGAGTCAAAAGAGGTTGTGGCACAGTATAGGAACCTTGGAGAGGACAAATGTGGCTTGTGTGATGCAACAGGAGATCTCTGTATTTCATTCTTCACCTCAAGTACTTCAGTGGATTTATCAATGTCTGTGAAGCTCTTGCACTCTACAGACATTAAAGTTTCCTTTAGCCCTAAGTCTTGTTCTGGATCTCCTACAAGAACCTCTTCTAAAGAGACAAACACTTACTCACCCTCTACCGCTGCATTGGGCCTGAGGAGCTGGAGAGTTCTCCTCAGCTCCTGCATGGGGGTGCACACCCTGGCCGTGCTCTTCTGATGTACTGAGTTGAGCCTGAGAAAAAAAACAAGCTTGCAGGAAGTCAAGGATGAAGCATGTGCTGCAAGGGGTGCCTTAGTTCTTTATCAGAGGATGAGCCCTGGGGCTCCAGGGAGGTAGTTCAGGGCTGGCTGAGCTGCAGCCACTGAAACATAAGGACATGTAGGGACCTGCAGGATGGAGGCAGCAGGGAAGTCAGACTCTTGTGCAACTGTATTGATTGTATCAGGGCTAAATTTACTTCTTTAAGTGCTGAGAATGCATTGTGATTATTATTAGACACTGCTTCTTTTCCTGTTGTGAATAGTTGCAGATATTAATACTCACAGGAACTGGACAAAATTACTTGCCCACAGCTTTTTATGTTATCTAGATTTTAAAAGTAAGCATGGGGTGTTTTAAGCCAGATTGTAACACTTTTGTCTCACACAGCTGATGGGATGTTCTCTGCATCCATTTTCTGCTTAAAAGGTCATGTTTAATTTTCTAAACGAGCCCATCCCCTAGGCGCTCAGCTCTAGACAATATCTTTTCTCTCTCCATGGCAAGACATCACTGCATTTTTCCTCCGCTACTATGCTGAAAGGGTGCTCATGCTTACATGGCTTGTGTGCAGTGAGGAAGAAAAAACATCTGCCATCAGTGACTTTCTAAACATGGTATATTTACAAACCTTGTTAGTTGCCATGAATACGTCATGCCTGGTTGACGTCCTTATGGGCAAAGTAAAATTGTATTAAGGGTGTTCTCTTTTCTGCTCCCTTAAGAGAAAAGGGGAAGAACATCCTGTAATTCACTTAAAACCAAAAACAACTGGCCATCTTTAAAAGTTCTGTCACAGGTAAGTAACTGCAGTCTCTCTCCTGAATCCCATAGCAGCCCAGGACCTGAAACAGGCTAGTTTTGGTCTATGCTCCCACCTAACAAGAAATTATACCAGAGGAATGCTGTTAAATATTTTCTGTGGTAAAGCTGTGCACCAGTTAGTGTTCACCCACAGAAGTGACCACCTGACGTCACCACTGCTATTAGTGTCCCCTACCCAAGAGGAGGTGCCCTCCAGGGTTATCTTCCAAGGCTGTGTCACTGTGAAAGGCTCTGAGGGGTGCATCTGCAGTGTTTGAAAATGGCAAATACCAACCAATGATAGATATGGAAGGTGCATGTCTCTCCTAAGTATTCTTATAACTTCTGAAAAAGAACTTTCTCTTTCAAAAAGTCTTCCTTTCAATGGAATCCATTTTAAAGAGATCCTCTTCCCTACCTTTTCCAGGAACAACTTTCTTAATTTCTTTTAGCCTATTAGCCTTCTGACAACTTCTTTCTGTTATCATTTGTGTTATATACTGCAGTTCAAAACTCTGCTCCCCTTGTAGCTTGATTCTGAGGATATCACACAGAAGTAGCTGAGCCTCAGGGTTTCTGCAAGGGTGGTTATTTTGTAATGAGGCAGCAGATTACCATTACAAGTTCATGTAAGTGATAGTTATACCTTATGTAATAACTCTGACTCAGTCTAAGCGAAACAGACACTGTGAATATGATGAACATGCATATGTCAGTAGTCAGAGGGCTGGAATTCCTTTTCCATGCCAGCACCTATTTCTGTAACAAGACCTTTTATTAGTCCTGATTCAATTTTCTCGGCGTTTAACTGAAGAATTTGGAAATGCTCACAATTGCTTGCACTGGCCAAATAATCCTCCCAACAAGACTCAAATGGTGAAATACAAAGCTAATTAAAGAATCACTCCATTGTTTTTTGTTGGAGTGTCAAATTTTTTCAGATATATCTGACTGTTCCTCTAACATCTTTTCATAAACAATTGCCTCCGCCTTTAAAAAAAACCTTACTGTTCGGCCCTTGCTTTTGTAACACAACAGTAACAGAGAGCCATTTGTAGAGAACACTGTCATGATCCTAAAAAGGTTTCAAAATCTTCTGCATGGACCAGATAGGCAGAGGAGCTAGACCATTGCCTTCAGCTTTCCTACAGGAGCACATTACTGATACTGACTCATATTCTTTCCCCTCAAACTGTGGAGCCAATTTTGTGTGCCCTCCTGGATGTGCAAGTTGCTCTTTGTTTGGCACACCACCTGAATGTCAATGGGCACAATTACGGTGCTTTACAATTCATCGGTACTTTCCTGCGCATCTGCACGCAGATACGTGCATTATGCTTTCAGATATATTGCCATTTGTCTCTAAACTTGCAATCTTTTTCCCTCTCATGCTTGAACCCTCAGGTTGGCAAATACTGCCACTTACCAGCTAAAGAGTGCTCGGTCAGAGACTGCTGCGTGTGGGCTCTGACCCCACTTAGAGCATGCAGCACTGTGCAACAGACACAGAAAACTGAACAAATACTCTCTCCTATCCTTTTTGCCTTTTAAAGGCATGCTAGGGAGCTGGCAGCTACAGCTCGAAAAAAAACCCCAAATGTAGGAACACAGGAGTGTGTTATGGGCCCAGTTCCACAAAGTAACGATGACAGTCAGTAATTCCACGTTCCCAAGATCCAACTACCAAGTCTTTACACAATGTAACACTAGAGCAGAAATGTCCTGCTTAAATAAAATGCCCTTTTCAGGGTTTGCAAGCGAGAAAAGGACCAGGTTTGGGAAACACAGAAGTGCAAACTGGCAAAGGTCTATGGGACGGCAAACAAAAGGCACAGAGCCAGAACAGAGATAAAGGATGTGATTAAAGCAACACTACCAGCAGGTGAAAGGCCACGGTATAAGCAGGGACAGAGTGCACCTCAGTGCGGTTCAATAGGAAAGGACGCTACCAGACAGAGACTGAAAGACTGGAAAGAGGCTGTTGGTGGCCGGAAGAGAAGATAAATCTGGAAGCGGCATGAACCAGTCTGTTATCTGGCTGAAGCAGTCAGGCAGCACTCCCTGATAGACAAATTCAGGAAGCAATGACATTAAATAGATGTAAACAAGCTGTCTCAGCACTAAAATTTTGTTACTAACCAATTAAATTTCATCTTCAACTCTTAGCTGGCGGCCCTGGCTCACAGCCCCTTCGCTCTCACTGTTTCTCAAAGATAAAACATGTTGTATGCTATTTCCATCAAAATCGGGAGATGGATGGAAAGCCCTTCCCTTCTCTAATGAGGCTGAAAGACTCCTTACCCTACGTATCAGAGAAGCCTGTCACATTTACATTAATTGATGCTGAGAGTTATAGGGTTGCTCAGAAAGTGTTCAGGGCCAAAGAAGGAATGGGAAGCCCATGAAAACGTGTGATTAAAGTGGATCAGGCTGTGCATTAGTAAGGCCTGCAATTCCCAGATCCAGTGTTCCTTCTTAATGTTTAGCATTCACACCACACCGAACAGTGCTGTGTGGAGAGCCAGAGGCCCTTTGGCAAGTAGTTGCCTTATCCTCCAACTAGACTGTTTTTACTGGTGCTGGGAAAAAGACCACAGAGCAGAAACATGCTGCTGCTGCTACAGCCATCACTTGCCTCATTCTGCCAATGATTTTGTCCATGCAAGGGTTTTTCTAGCAGTAAATGACAATGCTGCTTATAATTCTTATGTTTCAGCTTATACTTCTTTCAATCCTTTCAGTGTTCTTGGAGCTAACAATTTCAGCACAACTTTCATTTCACATCACCCTCACCATTTACTGAAATGGATCTGTCCTGGGGACAGTTTCTTCTTTTTATAACAGCTTTTACATCTGGATGGAGCTCTTCATTTCCAGGCATGGTCTGTTGCCTAACGACCAACAGTAAAGCTGAGAGAGAAAAAAAATAAGTCACGATTTAGAGAAAGCAGAAACTTCTGAAAACAGTGGAAAGCTTAATCTGTTAGTCTTGGTGGGCCAATTGCTGATGGTCTTCATGAGCAACAAACATCTGTAAACATAAGGTGGTTCCCAGACAGGACTGAGCCCACTGTGACCTAGATCTCTCCAGCTAACTCCTGCATCCTGCAAAAGGTTGCCTTTGAAACAGCACTGTGAAATCCCAGTGAGCTTCTTGACAGCAAATGCATTTAAAGCCAGACCTCAAGAAAAGCATCCTCTGGTCACTAGGACACACAGAGCTCTTCTACTGCCCTGCTTCTGAAATGGCATTTATTGTGCAGCAGATGAAGATGGGGAGGGGGGGCATTCATCGTACCAGTATTAATCACGGTAATATAGCTGTCCAGAGATGCTCCAGGTTGGAGCTCATTGTGAAGGCAAAGCGTCTCTGGGCAGGTACAAGCCTCATGGCCCAGAATCATGCTCTGAGGCTCAGCTGGGCCTCAGTGCTGCCCAGGGGAATGATGGGCAAGGGAAGGGATGTGTGTCTGCAGCCAGAGACCCTGCGCCTCAGGTAGCTCTTCTCCTCATCCCCTGCTGTAGGGTTGATGCGAGGGAGGAGGAGAAGCAGGCAGCCATGGCTTTTCCACACTGGGGGCGGTCTCTGACTGCCCTGCACTCCCCTGAGCAAGGCAGCTGCCTTCCCTGCTGTGGTGGTGGGGTGTCTGGGGTGGCCGTGCCTTTCTGGCCATGGGTTGTTGCTGTGCGCTTCCCCAGAAATGAATTCACCTTGGCCATTCATCATCACCACAGGCAATCTAATTACAGCCCTGTCGGAAGCAGAGAGGCTCATTTATATTAGAGACTTTGTTATGAAAGTGTAATACCTCGAACTAGATTTTTTTAAAGGAAAATTAATTAATTGTCTGGTGCATTTTAAAATAAGCAGCCTCCTGAGGTTGGCGCAGCGGCACCTCTCAGCGTATTCCATCCCCACCCCAATCGCCTGCTGTGTGACAGGGAAATGCTAAAATTATTTTGGCAGAGAAACAGTCTCGGAGGCTGTTGTTTATTTTCTACAGCAGAGGAATATCTCAGAATGCAGCCTGCACCTCTGCCCTGTGGGACTGTCTCTAATTGCACGCGGTGCGCTGGCGAAGCATTCAAAATGCACAGTTCAGAAAGCAGAATTAAACATGGAGGGGGCGGGCACCCATATCCAGCGTGTGCCCAGCTTGCTCTTTAAAAGAGATGAATGTAAGAATACGCTTCCCTGAGAAGCACAAAAATAGATATTGGAATAAGGCAGCTAATCTCCTACTGACACGTGTGCACCACAATCACCAGGCAATCAGCAGAAGAGCTGAGAATCTGGGCCAGCACGCTTGGCTCTCGACAGCCTTTTTCACACTCATCATTTTTCCTTTGAGCAATCTCGGTGATGGGACAGTTCTGGTGGGTGCTACTCAGGAGTGGTTTCAGATGGAAGTGGGAACACCTGCAAAATGGCATGAGGCAGAGGAAAGTTATGTGTCACTGTCACGGCTGAGCATGCATTAGAGAATGCACTGTATGCATCTCACCAGTCAAAAAGCTACGAACAGTCTGCAGCACCTCAATGTGAGGCACGTTCTGTTCTTGCCTGGGAGAGACCATCTCAGGTCAGTCCCCAAAACATATGAAAGCTGTGGATGGATGGATGGATGGATGGCCAGCCTTAACCCACCTTGCTTTTAGTTAACTCCAGGGCTTGCTATGTAGTCGTCTCTTCCAAACACTCTTTTTCACGTGGAGAGGCCAAGCATCAGATGAGTCTTTAATGCAAAGGAGCAATCGCGAAAACGATGAGTCAGATCCCTAGGCAATATGAGAGAGAAAGAAACTCCAATGGCATCTGGGATGAGGGATACTTCAGAAGCTCAGGAAGGGATCAGCTGAATTTGGAAGTGAACAGTCGAAAGCAGAATGTGGAAGAAAGAGATGGCGTTTTCAAGAAAGAAGGGAACTATATTGTAAGAAGATACTTGGGGAATGGTTTCCCATTTTCCCTGTGCAGGAAAGGAGAAATGGACACCCAAGATGCTTAAAAACAGGGCAGGAAGAAGGGAAGAAGATTCTATGAGGAAAAGGCTAAGGACAGAACAGGGGTGATAGGACCACTTCTGAAATCTTGCTCACTACCACTCTGTTGGTGGAGTGCTAAAGAAGAGGTGGAGCCACAATAGGAACCATTAGGAACAGGATCTCCTAGAGACAGAGAAATGCTTTGTCAGCTGAAGGTCTCCAATAAGTAGGGTGCTGTATAAAGTATGTGCTGTATTAAGGTGATACACATCTCCTTACACAGTGGCACTCCACTACAGCATGAGTTCTCTGTTACCCTGCTGTTCTCTGAGGGAATACTTTAAGGCTGATTTGATGTTCAGAACTAGACAAGAGGCCCCTGTTCTCATTGCTTGGAAGATCAAATCACAAAACACATAAGATACTACTCCATGGTCAATGAGAACAACAGGTTTTGTTAGCATTATCCCACATGCTGTTCTAGATTCGCTCTGAAACCAAACGTAGACAGACCGTCTCCGTGCAAAGTAACTTGTCCTCCTAAGTACATGAGTGGGTGCTGGCAATCATGGGTTTGCTCTTCCCAAGCCTCATACTAACCAGCACAAGCCAGTCAGGGCTGGAAGCGGTGCAACCACATTCGTGTGATGCTGGGTCTGAGCTAACAAACCAGGTCAGCTTTTACCCCGAGAGATCTGCCTTGAGTATACCTTACGCCCACGTGGTCCGTTCAATTAAAAGACAGGCAGATGTCTTTTCAAGTTGGAGGCTTACATCCCTGTGAGGACAGGGAATAAATGCACGACTAGGAATGGGTGGAGAACAAGAAGGACTGCAATGAAGAGATTAGAGTCGCTGCCTAGCTAAGGCATGCCTTCATGTCTGCAGGATTTTTTTACTTGACTGCTTAATGGTTCTGACTTCACAGGGTTTTCATTACACATTCTTGCCTGCATCTTTGCAGTACTAACCATGGAATGTTGCATGCTTTAACCCATAGCTTTATTATTTTGATGTTGAGCTACTTGTCTGGTCTAATTGGGTATTCTTACAGTGATAAACATTTAATTCTTACACACATTATGCAGAACTTCCCATGTTTTCCTGTATTTTCTCTTATTTCTTTTGTAGTGTTTAAAGCAGGACATGATTTGTTTGGAAGAAGAAAAAGAAATATTTTTATAGCAGGGCCCTGCGCAAGGAGAAAAAAAGCAATAAAATTGGAGGCCAACTCAGGACCTCTAAACCTTTTGCTAAGGTCTGGTGAAAAATGTCATGGAGGTCCACTAGCTTTCGTCAGGCTTATTTTATGCAGGCCACTTCAGCAGGAATCTCTGCATTAGCTCCACTACCACTCCAGATCTGCTGAACCATCCAGGTGCTGTTTTATCATCTGTTTGTATGGCAATGGTGGCAGCTGCTTTCCAACAGCCCCAAAGAGATGCCGGATCTCCTTCAGCAATATGGGAACATCAAATGTTTGGGATCTTACCAAAATTTGGACAAAATTTGTTGACTCCATTCCTTCATCAGGAGTGCAGTCTGTTGTTTGTATATCCGTGGGTACATCTGAACAATTAAATAATGCCACTCATGATGTCCTCTTTCTGCTTGTCATTCCTTTCAGAGTTAACATTGCAAAAGTGTTAGCACCACCGGCAGTTGACTTCTCTTGTCTGATGGAAATCTAAAGGCTAGTTGGTATGACTTTACAAATGTCACTGCATATCTCCAATTTTGACCACTTTCATACGGGTGGAAGTATTTTAATGGCATGGCCTTTAGGCTTGACTTCAGTCTTGTGTTTTCAGGTATCCACTGACAGTGTTCTTTAGTGAAGTAATGAACCTACAATAATATAAACATGGTACGAGCAAGAGGAAAATCAGTCCTACAGTTTTTAGAGGAGAAAAAAGATGCCCGAACTTGACAAAAGCTTGAATATCAAGGTGGAAACTTACTGTTATCTTGCTTTATTTGATCAATTCGGTTCTTTTTGAGGGAAATTCACAGACACACACATGCACACACAAAACAGCTATGTTAACGGGTTTGGTAATAAAAAATGGATTCATTTGAAAATATGTAATGTTACTGACTGCTGCTATATAACATGTAATACAGCCTGAAGCTATATGCTATGCAAAACGAAAGAGCATACCAGAAATAGTTTGAGAAAGTATATTCTGTGCATTGCATTGTTTGGTGTTGAGTGGTTCGGAACGATACAAAGGACATAATGTCAAAATGCAATATTCTGTACAAAGGTAATTTTACGACCATTTACACATCTATCTGCTGGTCAGATACTGCACTTATTTACAGTGTATGTTCAAGTAAGGAATTTCACAAGATATACATTAATGCAAAATTTAGTACTATGTGTATTGTGTGCTAGGCAGGATGAGAGGAGGAACACTCATCCCTCTCAATTTAGATTTTTAGATTGTATGGTACATGCATTTCTTTCTAAAACTATCACGAGAAAGCAGGGAAACTACTATTAAACCAACCCTGATCTCCAGATGTGTGTCAGCTTGCAAACCCTTTCTGCCCAATAGGCCCCTCTTACCTCATATGCCAAGCAGCCCAAAGACTAACTAGCACCTGGGACGTTGTTGGGTTTGCAAAGATTTTTATTTCAGTCTTTGCAGTATGTGCTGTGCTTCTTAAAGCTCCAGCTTCTGGATTCATGCATTTCCTTCAGCTTTAATGTAAAAGGCTTTCAGGGTAAAGCATGAAAATATAGCTTCAGAGACCCTAATGAGCTCAAAAAGTCAAAGGACCTATTCCTCACCTCCTCATTGTGGGAAGTCTGGTGGTAGCTCCTTTCACATCACCAGGCAGAGCATCAGTGGGTTGCGTTCATCATTTAGATGCCATCATGACATGATGGGTGGGTGCTGTTGGGGTTGCTCTGCTTGATGTCCCTCCCATCCAGTTCTCTCTGAATGCATGTCTGATCTTGTGATCCTCACATCCCTTCTCCTCTTTTTACCGTTATCTCCTATAATTGGTTCCTTTTTCCTTTTCTTTCTTTTCCCTTTAGCCTTTCCCCATCTTGGGGATCTTTGAGGTTTTGCAAAGGCCAGCCTGATCGTAAAAGGAGAATTTGATAAAGGAGTGGCTAGCTTTCAAGGACAGCAGCCACCAGCAATCAGGGAAGCAGTACAGCACTACTGCCTGCTTAGTGCTCCTGCTGTCTTGTGCTTCATGCCACAGCCAGGCAGTTGGATGGAGAAGACAGGGAAACATTTCTTCCTCACAGATAGTTCTTATGGTGCTGAGCTACCCCTGAAGGCTTTCCCTCAGCTTCCTCCAACCACTGATTTGGGGTTCTATCTCTTGCCGTTGAAGCTGGAGTTTTCCTTCCAGACTATGTTAAACTTCCCCATGTCACCTTTTATTGCAGTCTGATAGGTGCCAGGGTAGTAAAACACCTCTGTAGGCCAGCAGAGCCTGAACATTCCAAAACAGAGGAACTTCATAATGTGCAGTAGAAGATGCAGAAATGTGGTTTGAGTCACCCAGAGAATTCATGAAGAGTCACCCAGAGAATTCATGAAATAACATGTTTCAGCCTCAGAATGCATTCAATTCTTCATGAATTTTCAGGAAATTAGACTGTGCTTTATAATTTCAGAGTTAGACAGCCTTTAGCTCTGGAGTCTCCAAGAGGCCACTAAATTTGTGTGAACCCTTTCATCTATCCGAGAGATGACGTGTCATGTGGTTGGAAGCATAGGATGGTGCTACAATAGCAGTTGGGGAGAGTCAGTGAAAAATGCCGTGTTCTGTGGAAGCTGTAAGAAGGAATTCGGTAGACTGAAAACATTTACTCAGTGGGAACTTGGCTGGGGCACATGCACCCTTGGCAAAAAATGCTGCAGTACCTTCCATCAGCCAAAGCAGTTACAGTCCTAGGAACCAGACAATAAGGAGAATAGCACTTGGAAGCTTCCAGGACTCTGAAGGGAGAGCACTGTCCTCAGAATACTTCTCACAATCTCTGACCATTTAGTATTGGTCTCCAATCTAGTCTTTAAGAAGCCTGAAACTTCTCAGGTAGTCCCTGGGGCAGTGGGGGCTTACATTGCTGTAGCAGGTTTGCTTGTGGTCTGACACATCGTGCATCACAGTATCACAGTATTATAAGGTTGGAAAAGACCTCTGAGATCATCGAGTCCAACCTATGACCCAACACCGACACCTACTCCTACTTGTCAATTACACCATGGCACTAAGAGCCTCATCCAATCTCTTCTTAAACACCTCCAGGGACGGTGACTCCACCACCTCCCCAGGCAGCACATTCCAATGGCCAATCACCCTCTCAGTAAAGAACTTCTTCCTAATGTCGAACCTAAACCTCCCCTGGTGAAGCTTGAGACCGTGTCCTCTTGTTCTGTCACCGGTCACTTGAGGGAAGAGATCAACCCCTGCCTCACTACAACCTCCCTTTAGGCAGTTGTAGAGAGCAATAAGGTCTCCTGTGAGCCTCCTCTTCTCCAGGTTAAACAACCCCAGGTCCTTCAGTCGCTCCTCATAGGGCTTGTGCTCCAACCCCTTCACCATCCTCGTTGCTCTCCTCTGGACGCACTCCAGCATCTCAACATCTTTCTTAAACTGAGGGGCCCAGAACTGGACACAGCACTCGAGGTGCGGCCTGACCAGTGCCGAGTATAAGGGATTGATAACCTCTCTCGTCCTGCTGGCCACACATCTGCTGTCATTTACTTCCAGATTATCTCTTTCTCTTTTTCTTTTTTATTTAGGTGGCGAGTCAAGTAGTGGAAATCATGTTGTAAGAGTCCTTACAGACACTCGCTGGAGGAAACAATTGCATCTCTCTTAACAGTGGAAGAGACAGAACATGGAGGCATTCACCGGAACTGAATGTGGAACCAGTGTTTGACTGAGAGACCTGACATGAATCCATGAATAAAAAGTAATAACCTGCTTTAATTTTAACTGTCATTGTTGAATTTTTAGATTATAAAATATGAGATCTATCATAATCCATGGGTAGGCTGATGACTTCAATTGTATGAGGTTCTTCTCTGACTTGAAACAGATGAGCAGGGAAGAACTGGTGCTACAGAAGCAGGCTAGAAATTCAACGGAAGGAGCAGTTCCTGGGGAAGTGCCCTGGTGTAGGAAAAGAAGGCAAGGATTTGCCTTATACCAAATTATTGTGGGAAGCTTTTTAGTAGAGCAGATTGAAAAAAAGAACCAGTGGAGTGGTCTTCTCTTGGTTCTTTTGTCAAAATGCAATTATTTTGTGGAAAATGTCAAAATTTAAAATGGGAAATGAGAAACAATTATCTTTTGACTTTCTTATTTCACTGTGATAATGTCAAATTGTTTCATTTGTTCAAGTGATAATGTTTCATTCTAATTTCCTCATTTAGATCTGGACTTTTCTATGGCAACATTTGCTATTGTATTTACATATTGCTATCTATAAATTCCATATATATATTGTCCCAGTGTTGCAGAAGTATGGGATCTCTTGTTCTGCAGAAACATTTCTGTTTATTCTTCTCTTCTGATTGGAGAAGTTAGTTTGTTTTTAAAATGATGGTCTTCCCCCTCAGAAGACACATGCAGATTTTTGTGGCACTTCTGCTTCTAAATGAGAAGAATTTATTTTGCTTTCAGTTTTGCATGCACAGCATTCTGAGGCCAAGGGGGTGGGTTGTATCTTTGATCAGTCTCTGTCCTGAGCTCAGGTGTTGATTCCGAGGACTTAGAGCAATTGCTTAGTAGTAACCAGTCCCTGAATAATATGTGTCTTCCTAGTGCTTTCTAGAGCAATTTGGATTACTTTCCGCTATTTCCCATACTCCCTTTAGGAGTCCCTCATCTCAAGCCCGGGTGTTGTCACTCCCACAATCCCTGTGGAAATGTACATCACAGAAATAGTAGCTGTCCAGAAGGACTCCAATCATAATACCTTTCTTACCATTCCAGCACAGGTTCCTTCTTCTGGGGTAGTTCAGCGTGCTGTGCAAGTGTACTTTCTAAGCTTGCTTTGGATTCTCTGTACCACGGACTTGTACTTTGGCTTGGCATTTAAAATGTAATTTTTAACAGCAAGATTGGGAGGAATTAAATACCTATCAGAAATCAATTTTTAGGAAATAACTGGTTGTGAATAGCAGTTCTTGTGCCTCGCTTCAAAATCCGTCAGCATCAGCCTGCAATTAGGGAAAGAACAAAACAGATCCAAGAGACAGAGATCTTTTTCCCAAGAGAGTACGTGTGTACAGAGGGAGTGGATTCTAATTGCCCCCTCTCTGCTTCTTGTGTCCAAGCCAGCCTGGCAAAGAAATCAAGTGGGATTTAGTGCAGATGTAAACCAGAAAGGCAAGAGCAGTGATTTTCCCAGCTACTGCCTTATGTTTTCCCTCCCCCACTGGGAGATTGGTGCTGCATTGGTGCAGGAAGACCGAAACGTGCATTCATAGCAGCGAAAATCAGTTTTAAAAAATGTCTCAGGTGAGTGTCAGTGTGCTGCTAATCAAATTGAAGGTTGATTGCAACACTAAAAATGAAGTAAACGCTTTGCATAATGTGGCAGACTGCTGCTGTGTATGTGCCTGTATGTGTTTATAGACTCTTCCTTAAGCATTGTGAATTGAATTAATCATGGAAAGAGAGGCCCTTCATGTTCATATTCTTGATGCTGTTTCAGAGCTGGTTTATATGTTCTGGACTGGATTAAGGGCTGAGATAGGACATATGGGAGAGACTAAGAGTTGTTCTCCAACTGCTGTATTAGTGGGCAAGATTTAAAGGTAGTTCAATGTATTTTGCCTTACTTGAGAAATTTTAGACTGCATTCCATATTTACTGTGTAGAAAGGGAAAGAGCTGGTTTATCTCAGCTTCTAGGAATACCTAAGTTTAGTGTCTGTGCCTACTTGGGTAACCACAGCTATTGAAATAAAGCACATGAAATCTCAGGCCCAGTTGCAACACCCCAACTGGCAGCCTTAATGCTTCTGAGAAGGCCCCACAAATTACCAGTTCTCACCAAGCATGAATCAGTGCCTCTGAAGCCAGTCTTATTTACATCAGCCTAGAGTCTAGTCCACGAAATAAATACCTGTTCTTTCTCTCACTAAGATCTCACACATTCCCCAGCCCTACCTAAGCCTACAGCAGCCTTCTGTCTCATTTACATCAGTTCGAGTTGGATGAGTTAGGATTAAGCAGAGGGACTGGCACAGTAAGAGAGCTGGACAGACCTCTGATGCCTTTCAGTTGGCTGCACGTAAACTCAACTAACTATCTTTCTTCCTATGAAGACTTTACAATACAAACAGCTTCCTGGCAGTGCAGATGGACTGTTCCATTCAAGCCATCCCAGTTTTGTTTTGTGAGATAAAGAAAAATTACCACATCTTATTTGACTACTTAGTAAAGCCAAACCCCATCTGTGCCAGTTACCTGGAGCATTGGACTGGACTCATCGCTTTTAATACTTTTCTTTCTTTGAGGAAGGAAGGAGCTTCTAAAAGGTTCCTTAAGGCTTTCTTATTTTCCCTCCTACACTAATCCTGTTCTTCAGGATCTCACTGTCAGTCCTTAGGTCCTGTCAGGCTGCTGCGCAGAGCTCATTGGCATGCCAGATGCTTATCCATATGTTCGTGTTGTCTCACAAAGCAGCATGTTAGGATGTTCTGGCCATACAAAAGGAAAGTTTTCCTAGCCATCCTGGTGAAATGAGTAGGCTCAGGAGAGCTAGTTTAAATCTCGATGCAGTGCTTCCCCAGTGACTGTTATTTTAACCTTCAAGTGTGATCTTTTTCCTGCAGGTAGGAAGGGGTAAATAGGGAAAAACTGAGAAAACCGAATGAAACTACTAATTAGTATCTCTAACCTCACTAAGCAATCAGTGCAGCTCCTCATGTGAGACAACCAAACAGTGTACTGAAAGGTCTGCTAATTTGTAATCCTTTGCAAGCACAGATACAGGGATAGCACTCTCTTCCTGCGGGATGGGCTGCCTGCAGTTGGTTGAGGTGCTGAGCAAGGCCAGGCAGAAGCAGCAAGATGCCTTGGGAAACAGCCAGGACTTGCAAGGGTCAGGGAGAGGTCTTAAAATCCCACCCAGCCTACAGGTTCCCTTCGGAGCTGGTACTGCAAGAGGAATTGAAACGTGGTATTGTCCATGAATGCTGTTGCCTCGCTTTCTGTGCCTGCCAGACGTGTCTGGAACAGCACAGCCAGAAAAGCAGAACAGGGTAGGGACTTCCCTCCCAGTGCCATCAGCCTCTGAGGAGACTCATACCGGCAAGGTCAGAGCCTCTAGTGGGTTCTGTGCATGGTCACCGTGAAGTGGGCTCAGGAGCAGCAAGAAGACAGAGACGATGCTGTCAGCAGGTGTTTTGGATGATGAGATGCATGTCTATCGAGGCTGTGAGACATACATTTGCAACATGCCCATGGGCTGGTGGTATCAAGCCGTGAAGGCAGAAGAGGCTGAGGAGAGCACTGGTGCCTTTCTACAGAGATGGTCTGTGGCAGGAACTCAGTGCTGTCGGAGGAGAGGGAAAGGGGAGGCCTCAGGGCTGCCTGATTATGTTGAAGAGGGCACGCTGAGCTGGTTCTTTCCATCTAGCTGTTATTCCCTCCTTGCTCAACCGCCTCTGCTGTTCCCTGACCCAGTCCTGCGCTCCGGGCAGTACTTTGTGTTGTTTCTTTTTTGCCCCTCTCAGCCTTTCATGCAGGTGTAAATAACCCTTCTCATTCCATATGGATCTGCAGGGCTCTGCTCTTCTCCTGCAGGGCTAAAAATTGTCTGCAGCAAGGCAGCTGCTCAGTAGAATTTATCTGACTGAAAGATTAGACTCCCTGAAATGCATAGAAGGGCTAGATCCTCACGGCTGGTATAAATCCTCATTTACAACATAGATCACAGCTATAACCAACATGTAAATCACAATGCTCCCTTCTGACTTGAAAATCTATGAATCCATGAAAATTGGCATAATTGCATTGATTTCAGAGGGCTGCTGTGATTTACACTGGCTGGGGACGCAGCCTGGTGTACGCCCATCCTGTTAAAACAAATTAGAATTCTCTCTGTGGTGCAGCAGTTCAGCATCCAGGCAGGCTGGGTCAGCAGCAGCGTGCTGCGCCTGCCATCAGCTCCTCTGGTTCTCCCAGGGCCCAGAGAGGAGCAGGGCTCTCGACTCTCCCTGAACACTAAGCCTGGGTTTTTGCCTTTGCCTCCCTGTTAGGCTCTGTTTGAAAAATATTGTAGCCCAGCAGGGTGGTACAGCGTAGAAATGTAGGAGTGGCAGTGCTTTGACCAAAAGAAGCCTGTGGGGGGTTGTCCTGTCAGATGTGATTCAGGAAAGGCTTCTGCAGAATGAATCCTGCACTTTTGCCCATAGACATCAATGCTGGTTCCTCGGTGCACTGGCAGTGCATGCACAGTAAGCGTCAAATCAGATTAACAGCTATTGAGTCTTCACTTGTGTGCAACGGCAGGATCTTGCTTTCTGGCTGCAGCATAAGTGGTGGATGCTGCAAAATTAGAAGTGTTTGAACAAATAGTAAAGGGCAAATATGGAGAAGAATCCCAAACAAGGCATTCTGCTCTGCACATAACATATAAGAAAGTTCAAGATTGTTTACTATTAATGGGGTTTACATAGGATAGTTTTCAGGTAGATAACAATTCACCTTAACATCTCTGGAACAAGAATCGAAGTTGTTAGTCTCACATAGCATTTATCAAAGCCTTTGTTGATGGTCAAAGCCCTAGTTAAGGCTACACTTGCATTTGTCTTGCTTGCTTTCTGGTGCTTACAACTTCCTGAAAGAATTATTCCTCTGGATTAAATTTTCAATGCCTGGCCTTTTCTCAGGAGCAAAATTTTGTCATTTTGGAAAGAAACATATTTATCAGGTTTTTGAGAAAAAGCAGAAAGCAAACTTCTATCAAATTAAATTTGGATTCTTTTAGATGCAACTTAATCCTGATGAAATCTGCAAGTTAGAAACACGTAGTTTGCCTAATTCTCAACCAGGACTGGAGTCAAGGTCAATTGATTTTGGACAAATTCAATGAACAATTTTCACTCTGCTTAGAGTCTTGAGAGTGCAAGTCACAACACGTAAATATTGACAGGACTGTGAAAACACAGACTGTGACCAAATTCTTCTTCCGACTACACAGTTGTATCTCTCTGGGGATACTGACGTTGGTTTTACCTATTTTCAAAATTCAGGCTTTGGATGACTGTCAGGTTTGGATTTTGTTTTAGATTGTCTGGTTATGATGTTAAGATGGGTGTTCAATCTCTATGAAGATCTATGTCAATAATAGATCTCAGTTTGCTGCCCAACTTAAAACTTGCATAATCTAGTGAATAAACATTAGAACCAGAGTGTTTCACCCAGCTCAGTTGCTAAAGCACAGTCCCAAGATTGTATCGGGGGTGTGAGTCTGCCACTAGTTTCTGTTATTAGCAAGTAAAAGAGATGAAGGCACTAAATGCAGGGCGTGCACCCTCTCCCTCCCCCCTACTTCCAAACTCTGCTCTTTGGCAGAGAGGCAATGCTTAGTCATCCAGCCTGCTTGGTCCTCTGGGCTGCACCATGTCCCTTATGGAGTTTCTTCCTGTGCTGGATTGCCTAGCCTTTCAGCCACTGCAACAAAGACAGACCTGTGCTCCAAAATGTCCTGTAAAAAATCAACTTGCTTACATACTTTGCAATCTCATCCTCTCTTATGTTGAAAGGAAAGTCAGCCTGGACACACTTACTATGAAAACTGCCACTGATTGCAGGTTTTATTGGCACTTACCACAGCTGGCTCCAACACAAGTTTCTGTGAGCTAGGTGTGGCCCCAAAAACCTCCATTCCACTCATGCCAGACCTGTCCTGGCCTGCTGCAGTGAGGAAAAGAACTCACACTTGGTGCACAAAAATCTTTCATGGGAAGAACCTCCTGACCTAACTACAAACAGAAAGAAGATGCCTTCTCAGGCAATGCACTCTTCTGTCCTTCATTTAATCTTGCACCGCTATGCTTCGTCCTCACCTCATTGCCAGGGAAATGATTTTCCTCTAGCAAATGCTGCTCTGATGATGTAAGTGTGTGGAACATGTCAGAAAACCTGGTTTTTGTGACATTTTCTGGCTGGCTTGCCTTGGAGGGTGGTAACTGAAAACATCTCCATGTGTGTGACTGGAAGGAGTGCCTGGCACCTGCAGCTGACTACTTGATGAGTGACTGTGCTGCTAGACTTAACTTTCTACTATCCCAGGGAGGCAAGGGCCTATCTAACATGCGAGCAGGCCATGTCCCTGGCTGCCTCATGAGTTTCCCTGCGGGCTGGCAGGAGGGTGAGCTGGTGCCTGCCACTGAAGCAGGTTGTTTCATTCCTGCTTAGTTGATGTTTTGATTACAGTGTGAAACGAAGCAAAATATCGAAGCTGGCTGAGACTATGATGTGAGGAAATCCTCTGATCTTGCCAGCTCTGCTCAGTGTTTAGCCTTTTATCAGGACATGAGCTCATTGCTGTTTCAGGCTAAAGACAGAGCTTTGTGTAGATGCTTTGCTTTCACTCTTGAAGTTCTCTATTTGACTTGCAGCTTGTGTCAGGAAGGACCTGATCACAAAAAAAAAATGTTAATGCTTTTACCAGGAAAGTTAGAAGGCACTTACACGTCACTCTTCCACTCTTCCAAGGGATACAGGTGTGTAAGTAGAGAAGAGTTACGCATCTCTCTTTGAATGAGGTTCTCAGAGCATCCATCTAGATACTAATTATCTTCTGCAGAATATCCCCAATTTCTTTTATGTCACCGAGAGCTCTAGTTGCCTGGCAATACTCAGTAACATCCAAGTGTCTCAGAGGACTGAGTGTAAACTGCAACATCGGTGCATTGTAAATGGAGGCCAGTGTATTTCAAGATTTTTACAAAGGAAAAGGTGTGCAGAAAAGTTTAAACAAGCAGCTGAAATGCGTTCTTTTTATTCACATGATATTTTATTCCTTGTGATAACCAACTTCTGCTTTTGTTGAATAAACTCCAACAAAACTTCCCCTAGCCTTTGGTGTTTTATTTTTTTGTTGCTGACCTGTGTGTCACACTCATGATTCTGTTCCTGCCAAAATTTAGACAAGGGGATATCCAGAGCCTTTTCAGAATATGCAGGGCAGGACTGAGGGACATGGCCTGAGGTATCAGACTGCCTTGGTGCTGGCTGAGTCATCTCAGTGGGTGTCACAAGGCTCTGGACACGTGAGCACGGGCTCACACACTCTGTGGCAGTGAGCATGGGTTGTGTGAGCTGATGGGCAGCTTACCAGCAGGGCCACATAGCCAGTTCTTCAAGTTGTGATCATCTCTCTTTCCCCAAGGCAAGCTTGTTAATAGCTCATTTCAAACAATTCAGAAGACTTAGTGACAGATTTTGCCTCAGCTTCCAGAACTGCCAAGCTTTGGTAACTCTGGCATAATGTCTGGTCTACTGCAAAAGAAGTGGTCGCCCTGCTCTCTGCCTTTTCCCTCAATATAGCCCCCACTTAAGCAGCACAATTGCTTTTACCTGGCTTCCGAGGTCCTGTTTCCAGGCTGTACTACACAGTAAAATCAAGTACTCAGAAGACCTCTGTTCCATTATGGAAAGGCTCAGACTCCACCAGTCACAGTACTACTCAGAGCATTTAAGATACAATTTATGGCTTAAATCCAGGCTCAGCAGCAGGCGGTCGCACGCATTAGTGCCTGTCTCAGTGTGGTAGCCCTCTATTGCAGAAGCAAGAGAATACTTCAGAAAAAGCTAGCAGAGTGTTGGCTTTGTTTGTTTTGTATTCTGTTGGGCATTTCAACTAGCTGTCAGGAGAGTATTTTCTTTAATAACTATCTTCATAATGCCTCTGAACACATGACAGCAGACAAATGCTGTGTTTGCCACATGGATGGGGAAACGTGTTTCAGTCAGGTCATTTTCCCTTCTTTAGCAAAGATAGAAATTACTTTTAATAGAGCACTACTGTGGAAGTTATTCCTACTTAAATCTAAGGTGCAGCCTGTTTGTTTGTATTGGGAACTCTAGTCCAGCAATAACTAGTTCAAATTGTGCTCTTAAATTTATATGTATGTAAAATGGTTGTGTCATGAACAGTTGACCCGTTATTTGGTTTTCTTGCTCAGATTGCAGTTCCTCACAGTAAGTAATAGCTTTCCAGAAGATGTCTGATAAAATGATCTCAAGCTGTTTCGTAGGGGAACTAAATTTTTCCTTTTTCTCTTAACATTCTTGAAGTAATGCTAGAAGTAGGAAGAGGAGCTGCCATATCTTAGTCCATTCCAAGCGGAAAAAGGAGCCTGATGCTCCACCAAAAGGTTCACCATCACATGCATATTCCATGACTGAGTGAAGAACTCTATGACACCTGCTCACACTTCCCATCATCACAAAGGTGATGCTGGGGAAGGACAAACTATTGTATTCTGAATCAAGAAAAGTGTAACATAAAGAAGGATGTGCTCTCTCTCTGTCATCTCTTTAAACACCACAGTCAGTGCTAGTTTCCCCGCATTTCCTTTCTTTTCCGTAATATCAGAAAGAGGCCCTCAAGAAGATATTGTGCTCCATGCCTCTGGGTGGTGCTTGGTACCAGTCAAAGAAAATTGAACTTTCATGGCAGTATAACTCAACACCCTCTCATTGCACAGCTGTGTGGATACCAGGCTTCAATCATTCCCTTGAGTGTGGGCACTGTGCCATTCTTGCCGTTTCTTCTTACAGTAACCTAAAGTAACCTGAATGCTGTCAGCCAACAGGTAGGTAATTTAAATGTTAAGAGAAGTGTAGGAGAGGCATGCCAGGGTGTGGGGGCTTCATAAAGAAGTACCTGACATAGATTAAAAGATCTTAAGATTGTTGTACTTTCCTAGTTTTAATTAATTACTTTCCTTGTTTATTTTCTACCTTTCAATTGAGATCCTTTTTTTGTTGTTGTTCTGGATATATGTGATACAAGTGTCTAATGCAATTTACCACAAGATATTTGTCACATTATGGAAATGATATCTTCATTGATTACAAGCAAAAAACTTCCGGGAAGTAATAAGGAAAAAAAGCTAAATATGTATTTCAGTGGAGTCTAGAAGGCTTATCTCCATGGGAATGCTATACATAAATCTGCAGTGTTTCATGTAGATAGTTCTTAGTCCTACATTTGGACTTCAACTCTATGATAAGTGCAAAGTATTTCTTCATAATAAAAGTGGAGGAAGCTGCCTTGGAGTTAGTGAAGGTGTGCAAGATCAGCCACAAACTAGCTAATGTCCCCTATGTCCTCTTCCATCTTGTCTTGAAGCAGTTCATGCATAACTTCAGTTAATATTTTTGCTTGAAATCAGACTGATGGATAAATTAGGATAGTTGTAGTGTTTAAAAAATGTGGTGTAGTGGAGAAAACAGCACTGTGCTGCTTTACATGAAGCGTACCTGCTGCCTGTTGCAAACTTTCCCAGTGCTTATCCTTTCCCCTTCCTAACAAGTTAGCTGTCCTGTCTAATCAGAGTAAACAAATTCTCTAGTACGTAGGCCTACTGAAGTCTCCCTGCCAGATGTACACCTGGCTATGCTTTCTGAGCCAGCTTCTTGATCCTTCATGTTTTTAAGCACCACTTGGTCTGAAGTGGCCTATGCACTCCACTTCCTTTGCTTATCCTGGCACACTTTCTAGAAAGCAGAATACAGGGGTCCGTTGATCCCAGGAATCATGCTCACCTCCTTTTCCTGTGCTAGAGGTTTGCAGTGGCATAAGCTCATGCTTTCTCAGAATCTCTCTTCAAGGTTCTTATAAAATTTAGAAGCCAAATTATTCCTTATTTTAGTAACATAAAGAATATGCTAAGGTAGACAAAGCAGTGTTATCAGTCCTGTTTAATGCTGCACTTTCTTTAGCGTTCTCAAGTGCTCTTTGGGTTAAGGTCAGTTTACAGATGCTGAAGATACAGCCTTATACCCAAAAGTTGTGATAAAATTATTTGCCAAAATACTCCTTTTTAACAGCTCTCCATTTTTCCAGAATAAGAGCTTTCGGTTTTAGACATTATCACAATTGTAACATAAGAACTTCCTTGGATGTAAATTTTCACAAAGAAGCATGCAACATAATTTTACTGAAACTGGTTCTATACTACCCCATACATTGTACAATCATTTCTACTTTTACCATGTTGGGCAGAGGACACCTTTGTCTTAGAACAACAGAGAGTTAAAGTCACTCAGTGTTGGTCTGAATGACTATGCAAATTGCAAGAGGCAGAGAATCTGATTCTGTGCCTATAAATTTTATCAAACCAGCTGCTTGTCAAATTTCATTTCTGCTTTATTTAATCATTAGATATTACTGGAAGAATATTGTACATTCTGCTGTTAGTTCTTCTGGTGTGAATCTGGAATAAAAGCCTAATTCTTATCTCCTTCAGTGAAGTATCAGTGGAAACCAATTCCAGTGAAATTTGCTTTAGATTTAAGCTACCATATTTATGGTATAACGGGGTCTTTGTGGTTCTTAAAACAGATGCATGGAAATGTCTGCAGTTGTAAAAAACGATCCAAGCCAGCTGTTTTCATATTATAACATTTACTTCTGTGTGCCGTGCTGTATTCTACTGCACACTTTTGAGCATCAAATATTCGATTGACTGGCCATTGAGCTAGCTACAGTTAAACAAAGTTACTCACATACTGAGTCAGTCATCAGGTTTACAGGGAGCGACAAAACTGCTAATTGTTGCAATAGTACCTGAAGCAAACGTGTGGCTAAGTTAGCACGTATCTACCATTCGAATTATCTGCTTCCTTCTTAATGTCTTGGAAAAGCTCTTCATGTGTTACATAATCCACTCTGCACACTTCTCCTGCAAACTTTTCCTGGGAACACAGAGAGTAGATGGGCCATGTGCCCTGGTCAATTTCTCTTGCATGTGTATGATACCATTGCAAAACAGTAAAAGAGGTTCTTGAGGTCAAACTCAAGAGCCTAAGTCAGCAGTTGCAAGCACCGGGGACAGGAGCAGCTGTGGGAAACGCAGGAACCAGGCTGGTGGTGTATAAATTGAACTGAAGCTCTGGTTCTTCACAAGAAAGTACTTTTTGTAACAGGGGAGAGGCGTAAGTTATTGTCAGTCTGGCAATGCCAGCACCTTTTACCTCAAAAGATGTAATGCTACTGTGGGTGAGGAGCAGAGGATCTGCCCAGCAGGAAATTTATCCAGATTCCTGCCATTTGGCTTCTTCTTGGCAGTTCCCATGTACAAAGTGTTCAGAGAAGGACATCTAGCCAAAGGGTGTTAGCTCTCCAATTACCCTTGCCTAGTATGATGTCTCCCAGAGGCCCATTCTTTGCTGCTATAAATTAGAATAACCCTTAAGGTTGACTAATTTGTCCATGCCCTTTACTAGGGACAAGGGTGATAGGCAGGAGATGTAGAGCTGCCTTCTCCCTTCGTAGCCTCGGGGCTCTCTTATCCACTTCAGCCCAGCCAGCAGTAGGGACCAGCTATAATCCCACTAATGGCAGGAAAAACCTGCCTAGGCAGGATGTTGCACAGGCCAAACTAAAGCCCTGCAGAAATGCACTGCATTTTCTGCGGGAAGCGTGTGCGATAAGGTACCGCTCTCAGCCTGCTGCTGCCACCACACACCCCACCCCCTTGTCATTTTCACACGCTCTCCCTTAGGGTTGTGCTCACTCAGGGTGGAGGCTGGAGGGTTGTCTTGAATGGGGCAGTGAAGCATCCTTGGCCTGCTGACAGGTATTGCTCACTGGGCCCACGCGAGCACGCAGCACAGATAATGCCAGTGTTTGTTTGTGTAAGGTCTCGGTCCTGATGGCTTGTGCAGATGCACGGAGACGCCACTGATCACATTGCGTTCACAACCAACACGTGCCGGGCAGTCCTGAGAAGGCAAAGCAAGCATTTCCAGTCCTCTGGCTACAGCAGTGCCAGGGTTGCTTAGCCCAATGGACTCTTGCACAAGCAGCAAGCATGGGTTGTCCCTTGTCTGTGGCTCAGGAAAAAAAAGATTTTTTTCCTATTTGGCTACCTATGGGCTTTCTTCAGCTTCCCAAAAGTTGTATTTTCAGCATGGATAGAGATTTTCAGCATGGATGGCTGAGGAGTCAAGGATGTACTGATCTGCATACATAATTTAAAAGAAACAGAAAAAACCTTTTATGGAGAAACCTTACCTGAAAGCAACTGTTTTCTTCTGCCTTTATCTCTGTTGTTTGACTTACACTTTCTGGTGACAAACCTAGTGCACTGCTGCTGTACCTTTGAGACTAGGCAAAAGAAGTCATTTCCATCCTGGAAATGGTAATTTGATAAAGAACTAGAGGTGAATGTGAAGGTCAGTGACATTACCCCAGCCTAAAACTTCCCTTAGAGTGGCAGATTGGATTTAAAAGAGGTTCCAGAGGAGCATCTGCATCCCCCCCAGTGGCTGGTGGAAGTTGTTACGTCTATTTTGACAGTGCAGAGCTGGGGATGGGGGTCTCTACATCAGGTTTCACGTAGGCACCTCATTCCCCAACCTTTGTTAAGCTATGTTTAGGTACACCTGAAGACCTATGAGGTTCCCTGTCCCAGGCTTTGCACCCTCCCAGCAGCCTGGACAATGGATCCCCCTGAAGAATAACCTTGGAAGCACAAAGCTAGGCAACATTATTTTTCAGCTATGTCAGTTCACTGATCCATTTCTCATACAGCAAACCAAACACTTGTCCCAGCACAGCAGATGAGTGGAGTGAGGAGGGAGCCACTGATGAGGAGAGAAGACTAAGTCTACTAAGCGAGCACTGCTGCCAAATAAATGTGCCTTGAATTGCAGCTGCTGGAAGCTCACGTCAGTTGTGCCTTTTCATAGGGTGCCAGGGAACAGGACCTGAGCTTAGGAGCTAAGCTATGAGAAACAATTATTTCAGTTAAATCTCATAGAAGCCAGATATTCTTTCGTTTAAATTTATCCAGTCAAACCACTTTTCAGTTTCCCCGCTTCCCTTTGAATTATCTCTGTTCGCTGCAGTGCCTTGAGATTACTCTGGAAAGGATGGGAGCAGAACTGGGCTATGGCAGCTCATTTCCCTGTGATTTTCTGAGGAAAACCAATCTGTGACATGGGGAGCCCTGTGTGTTGCCTGTTGGCTTAGCAAGAAGGTAAGTGAAGGCATCTAACTGCACCCAGGTGCTCGTAGAGTGGATGTCAGTCACAGACTGAAAGGGCTGGTGTGATCACGGACAGGAAGAGGGCATGAAGGATGAGGAGACTGACTCCCTTTGTACTGATGCAAGCGTTTATCAAGAGGCTTCCTTAGCATTATTGTTATTACCCCAGTGTAAACCAAGCAAACAGTGAGAAGCATCAGGTCAAAGTTCTAATGAGCCTGGTTTCTCGTGCACTCACCTTATACGACTGCTCTCACCGCTCGTGCAGCATGTAATAAACATTGCTAGGGTATTTGTAACAGTCACCGCTGCAGAATACCAATTCTAGAAGTACTGAACCCTGGTCAGACCCCAGCTTCTTCCTCTCCCCTCCCACTCCTCACAGATACTTTTTTTAGGGCCTGCAGGTGCTGCAGATGCTGCAGACAGTCAACTATCAGGGGGAACTGACTGACCAACATGAAGCTAAATTTTTTGCTCCGAGCTGTACCCCTGAGAACAAATCTTTCTTCTTCTTTTCTCTCAGCCTATTTCCTTCTGTTTCAACAGCAAAGCAATAAGGAAGCCCTAGCCCTCACACTGATTTCACCAGAACTGGGGAGTATTCAGTTGCAGACTTTGTCCACAACCTCGATAAGGTTTCTCAACAAGGTTTGATCAGGTTTCACAGTGGGAAAAGAGTCTGCTCCCATCTCTGAATGTGTGGAATTACAAAAGGGAATGTGATGAATGAGAATGTTTTTTCTTTTTCAGCATATCTTCTGAAGTCCCACTGGACAATCCATGTGACCGGCAAAGCTCTCCCATAATTATGAGTGTTGTGGCCCACCCCAAAACTTATCCCACATTAAAGGATTAAACAGCATGCCAATATTTCTCTGCCAAAGGTTTCTAAAAATCCTATGAAGAGAGATTCTGCTTTTCTCACTCTCACTGGCTGGGAAGCAGTGGTAAAGCTGGAATTCCTAATTCCAAGCAAGTTGGGCCAGTTCTCATCACTGACCTTCCCTGGCTTGGGGCTGCTGTCACTTTCCCCAGGCATGGCTGACTCCATCCAGCCCCACCTTGAGCATCTCTGACCTGGATTCACTGATGTTCCTGATTCCTGGAGAGTGCTGCAGGCACCAGGGCTGATTTGCTGAAGGAGCCAGCAAAGCTGGGATAGATCTCGTGTACCTGGACCATATGCAGTGCAGGGTATCACTCTTGGAGATTCTTCTTTATTTTCTTTCTTGAAATTTAAAGGGAAGAGAAAGACTAATGATCCCCCAGTCCCTATCAGCTGACAGATTCTCAGCTGGTGCTAACCACCAGGATACTATTGGACTGCATTCCAGACAAGATCCTGACCCCGTGTTCTTTAAATGGAGGCAATATTGAAAAGCAGCATAGAAAAATATCCTCTTTTCAAATGTAACAAATGAACATCCCTTTGGAGCTGATAATGTTGTTTAATTCTTTTGATGAGTGTCCTGCCAAGGAGTTCAGTGCTGGATAATACAAATAAAAACCATCCCCACCCTGAAGGGCTGACAACTCAAGAGACAGAGATACTGCATATGGGTTTTGCCAAAGAATAAATAGGTGAGCATGGTTTCCTGTTTAGCACTTTTACCAGTGATGAAAAGTAGGACAGATTCAGAAATGAGTACGCCTAAGACAGGGTTTTTTCCCAGTTGATCTTGGGAAAAAAGAATGCCATCCAGTGAATTTAAGAGAGTTCAAATGGGCAAGCAGCTAGCGAGCAGTGCTTGGCAAGGGAGAGGAAGACAAACTGTTTAGGGCAGAATCTCCCCACAGGAGAAAATTACCTTAGAAATTCCTCTTAAATAAATCAGCAATTCTTTTCCAAATAATCCCATTTAATGCACATGTACTGCAAACTGACTGTTTAATTCATTACCTGTATAACAGAACTCACATCGTTAAACCACATTTTCTAATTTAACCGGAGTATCTGACAGCAAAGGGCCACTGAACAACTTAAGTACACTTCTTCAAAGGTCAGAGACAATTGACCAAACCTTACCTTGCTTTTCTGACTACATGAAGCCTATATTTCTAGCCATGCCTTAACTATAAAGAAAATCTCGGCTGGAAGAATAATGAAAGTAGCAGCACCCTTATTTTGGCTGCATAGCTATACAGGCAAAGAAGATACCAATACCATAGCAGAATTCACACACACTCATGTAATTCTAGGTTGTGATTCACTTAGTTACTGATTATTGGTCAGTAAAGTTTTCAAGCTTATGTCCAGATTTATAAATGCTTATATAAACCTTGCCTACTTCCTGCACAGAAGTCATACAGTAGGGATTTATACCTACCCTTCACACATGCCTGGAGGTGTTATACATCTTTATCTTCATGCTTTTGCCAACTTGTCTGCATGGCTATTTGCACAATATTTACCACATGCCTTTTCTCAAAAAAAATTAATTACATTTGGTCATCTATTCAGAGGTTTCATGTGCCACAAACACAGAAGAGAGTAAAAAATACACAGAAAGCTCTGTGTCAAGAGGTTAAATATATCCACAGATACAATCAATTAACAGTGTGATGAACGTGGGGTTGAAGAGTGAGTGTTTTGGTCTTTCTAAAAGTCTTCAAAACCATCTGCACTCATAACACACTAATACTTTAATGCACCTTTTAATTTTAGAACTCAAAGTGTAAAATCCTCACATACCTGTTTCCCAGGCTTATATCCTTTCTATGCCTTCATACCACACTGGCATTCATAGGAATTTACTGTTTCTGTTTTCTGTGTCTGTTAGAGAAACATAAGAAGCAGCAGATATTACATGTGCAAATTTTTACTTTCATCTCTAGGTGGGTATGTGTAGTTGGTCATTAGTTAATGATGACTTAAGAGCTGGCATTTCTGATAAGCCCTAAATTCCTTCAGGCTTGCTGGAAGGCTGCAATCCTATTAGTCAGATACTGTAAAAGCTGGGTTTTTTAATTACCTTGGAGTCAAGATAACTCTTCTCTTTCTGAGCTACTAGGAATTACTCACAGATACATGTCCAAGGGACAGATCTGGCATCCGTGTTTTAATTAAGATCTCATTTAAATACATTGTAAAATACAAACTTTTTCTATGGTACCCAACAAATATCTTTCCTACTTGACTTGTCTCCTACCTCTTTGCCATCATTCTTCATGAGTCAGAGTTCACATGATGTCCTTCACATCCCATCCTCAGCCTCACACTTGCCACCACGGACAGTCTGATTACCTGGATCAGAGGAGTTGAGGACAGTCAGGGGACAGGTCTGTACTGCAGCTTGATTGTGTCAAAGTCAAAGAAGACTGTGAGAGGGGATCTCAGGACAGCATGCTGGCAGACAACCAAGAGGAGCGTGTCAGCTGCTGTGTTTTGTAAACTAGCAGCAATCCTTTTGCCGCTGTGGATTGCAAAAGCGGCAGTGCTGCCAATGTTTTTATGCCTCTGGCATCCTGCAAAAGAACCTTTTAGTTACATCATAGGTATGTGCAATAGGGCTTGGGGTTTTTGCTGTCTAGCAGGGACAATTTTGGCTAGATGAAAGACACGTGATCGAGTGTGTACTTGTGCATCAGAACTGTAGCTGGGACAGTCTTATTTTTTAGCAGTGATTGGGGTAGTAAATGAGGTCAGTGCTCCTCCTAGGTCAGAAGCCTAATCATTAGTACTGCATTGTTTTGTACCAGAGGTTTCTTTGCTATGTGTAATTTCACTTTCGCTGCATCGTACTCTGTAACAGAATTTTGCATAGCAACCCTCTTTTGCTGTACTGGAATGGATGACATTGTAAGGGGCATGAGACTGTAGGCCACATGTTTGGTTTGGGTATTCCTCTGTGGTTCCTGTCTGGAACTGTGAGATTAAATGTGCACTAGGTCTTTTTTTACTGGAGTTTGTCTTTCTTGGGTAAGGCCTAGTCGTCAATAGGAACTTGATCTGAATTGAATAAGGTCTTAGTCTATTCTCTTACTGAAATCCAGCTAACTTTCATGAAAGGAACACGAAACTCAAAACCAGAAAGGCCACTATTTTCACATCTGAAGCATACGTACAGAGATAATAGTTGAATTCTTCTACTGTTTGTCAGTTTCTTGGTTTCAGCAGCAATATAAGCATTTTTGCACTGTCCTTCTTTAAAGAGGTAAGTACTATATTCTAAGATGATCAAGACTCCAACTGAACCTGTTGCTATGAAGGATGCTGGTACAGGTGGAAAAGAGGAACACTATTCAATGAAAATAGAAATGTCATCTTGAGAGAGACAGGGTGGCATGGCAGTGAGGAAAGTAAAATCCAGACGCAGTTTCCTTCCCTGCTCTGGCTTCTTCATGACCTGCAGTGAGTCACTAAGAGCATCCATAGCCATTCTTCCCCACCTGGTTGGTTTTACTTCCCTCTGAACAGGAGGTCAGAGAAAACTCAACCGTTTGTATAGCAGCTGCTGAGCTACACGGCCTGTGTTGTCTGTGATAGTGAGCAGCAGAGATTTGGTGGTTGCTACATGAACAAATCTTTCCTACACTGGAGAAGCTGCAACTCTGAGTTCAGCTGTAACAAGTACTACTGTGCCACTGCTACCCCATGTAGACCCATGTCGCTGCTAAGCCAGACCCTTGCACTAGCTCTCAATTCTTTCATCTGTAAAAGGGTGTAAGAGGATTGCTGTGCCTCACAGGCATGAAGATTGGATAATTATGAGTATGAGATACTGAAATATTATACTAGTAGAAGTACTTCAGGTGATGAATCATTGCTCTGTCAAGGCTAATGTGATTTCCTCCAGGTTGTTCTGTTCAGTTGGATTCTAAAGGGCAAGATTTTCCTAAACTCCGCGAATGGTGCTAGGATTCTGTTTGTTGGCTTTTGTTTTCTGTGATAGTCGGTAAGGCTTTCCCATAAGGGATCAAAGCCTCTCTATAGACCTTACCCACCACATTCTCCTTCTCCTTCCTTTTCTTTCTCCTTTGAACTTGAATATATGCTCCACTGGAATGTTCTGATGAGTAGCAGAAAAATCCATCTGAGCTGCTACCAGTTTTATATAATTCAGATTGCAGAGTTGCATTGAACCACTTTCTGTAGGGGGAAACAGGGGTGAATCATCCTGCGGTGGGCACAATACCCTCATGAGTGAGATTTTGGGTCCTAAAATGGCAAGTTACCTCAGGCAAACTGAACCACTTAGCTTTCAAATTGGTCCCAATCATAATTTATAATAAAAGAATGATCTTTTCTCAGGTTAATGTTTGAGCTTCTTCTCATCTTCTGTGCCACTTGTCAGAAACGGCTGCAATACAAAATTAACCTTTTTGGCCATGAGCTGATACTGCACATCAAATTTCTCTTCCATTCGGTGAGGGCCCAGTGGTTCTAGCAAACTTCAAAAGGGATTTCATATTCTGTAAAATAATTCACAGTTCTCTGTATCAAAGTCTGATATTTTTTTCCAGGGCTGTACAAGCCCCCACTACCTACCTAGTCTGTCTGTATGCATCACTTTCATGTGTTTCTGAATTGCTAATGAGGGCTACATGGGCCTCAAAGCTTGCAAAGGATTCCCTTCGACTGGGTTTGCACAACTTGAATTAATTCTCCTCTACAAATCCCAAATGCCTTGTCCCTTTTTCCTGTCGCTTACAAAGAGAATTTCCCTTGGTAGTGAGGGTGGGGTCTTGGATGCCCAACAACATCAGTGACCAAAGGTTATCACTTTCGCTTTGCAAATTATTTATAGGGAAACAGAGAGGAATCAGAATCTGGGGAGATGTTTGCAGCTGAAATTCTTACTTTTACTCTGCTGTAGCAAAGTTTAAAGTCTTCTTGTAAAATACCGAGTGCTTACTTATGAAGCCTTGAGCACTGCTTTTTATAATGTAACATCCCAGAACTTCAATAGCTGACTGGATAACTGCTGAAATCTCCAGATGTGCAACTTCACTTACAAACCACTGCTGTTGTGACAGTGGTGTGGCCATGCTTTTTCTTACCTTTCCTTTCTACTTACTCCAGCTTACCTATAGATCTAGTAAACACATATTCCTACAAAGGAGTGACAAGAGTTGTCTTCCCTTCAAAAGCTGTCTCTGCTCCTGTGATGGGACAGAGGTGCTTTCTGTGTTGTACCTCCCTGCTCCACCAGGGCACTTTGAGGCCTTGCTGTTGACGTGATACATACAGCAGTCTGTTCGTAACAGCAATCTGGTGTGTGTAAACTCAGCCCTTCTGTTCAGGCTAAACTCTGTGTTCACCCCAGCAAAACGTTGTATCTGTTCCCGTGTCTGTCCCTGTCATTCGTGTGTCTCACTGTTCAGCATACATGACTATTACATTTTCTCTGCAGAACGAGACTTCCTTCCTGAAGTGCTGGTTACTGAAAGGACTGACAGAAGGATCAACTTGCAGTGGTTCTGAGTTGAGCAGAAATGGGTGTTTGACTCTCAGAAATTATTATTTTATGACCAGGAATCATATTCTAATAGATAACAGTGGATTTGTTCTTTGTTCTGCCTCTGCAAAAGTATTGCAGTACCTCGTACTCACCCAAAAATGAACAAATCCCATCAGTGATCTGTGTCCTCCTTTTCTAGGTAACATGTACGTCAGTGACCCGGAAAGGCACTACCAAGCAAAACAAAGGAAATTTTGTTGGTAGAAAATAAACTTCCTAGTAAAAGTTTCTTCCTGGTGACAAGCATTTAGTTGTTGCCATGTCCTAAATTAAAAGGTTTAAGAATATATTTTGTATCATACTAACAATTTTTTACTGAAAAGTGCAAGGTTTGGGATTTTTTTTCATTCCTGGAATTTCTTTAACCCCAAGAATAGGCTGTGACTATGAATTCCCCGTGTTGATAACATGTCGATGGGGAAAAGAGAGATTTGCCTTTATGACTTAAAATTCTTTAATGAAGACAGAAGGAAAGAATGAAAGTATTCTCAAAAGGCAACGAATTCTTTATGCCAGTTGTAGCAGAAATGTTCTTTAAACCCTTTGTCCTCCATGAAAACAGAATGTGAAAGAAAACAAGAAGGCGTGGCAGGCTAATCCCAAAAAGGACTTATGCACATAATGTGGCATATAACTCAAATATAGGTGCCAAAGTGCCAAGTTGCATACCTGAAGGTGTCCACCTCACCTTGTATGTCATGAACTCTTTACTTTAACATTCGTCAAATGGCTGAAGCTGTGCATCTGCTATTCCCAGAAACACCTCAGTCCTGAGAAAGCTGAGCAGATTGAAACCTATGTCGTCTTTAACCCAGGAACTATGCGGTCAGTGCTTATTTCCTCAGAGAGATCTATGATGCTAAGTACTGTAATGGCACATCTGGCGTGTAGGATCCGAACTGAATGGAGTGGAAGCCTTACTTTTCTTTTATGACTTGTCAGGGGAAGGTGCCTTCTATGGAATACCCTACTGGTTCAGTAGCCTACCCTTCTCTCAAAAGACTCTGACAAAGTGGCTCATAGAATCATAGAACTGTTTAGATTGGAAAAGATCATTGACTCCAACTGTAATCCTAGCACTGCTAAGTCCACCACTACACTGCATCCCTAAGTACCACATCTACCCTTCTTTTAAATGCCTCCAAGGGTGGTGACTCAACCACTTCCCTGGGTGGCTGTTCCAATGCTTGACAACCCTTTTGGTGAAGAAATTTTTCCTAATAGCTGGTCTAAACTGCCCCGGCAGAACTTGAGGCCACTTCCTCTCAATCTGTCACTTGTTACTTTGGAGAAGAGACTGACACCCACCTTGCTACAACCTCCTCAGGTAGCTGTAGAGAGCAATAAGGTATCCCCTCAACCTCCTTTCCTCCAGACTAAATAGCCCCAGTTTCCTCAGCTGTTCTTCATAAGGCTTGTTCTTCAGACCCTTCACCAGCTTTGTTGTCCTTCTCTGTTCATGCTCCAGCACCTCAACATCTTTTTTGTAGTGAGGGGTCCAAAACTGGATGCAGTATTCGAGGTGTGGCCTCACCAGTGCAGAGTACAGGGGGACAATCACTTCCCTAGTCCTGCTGGCCACGCTGTTTCTGATAGACAGGATGCTACCGGCTTTCTTGGCCATCTAGGCCACACCTTCCCCACCAGTACTCAAACCACAGTCTGGGCAGAAATGAACACCTTAGCGTAGCTGTCACCTTCTGAGGGCAAGCTTATTTTTACAATGTCTTTAATTATAGTAGTTGGCACAGGGAGTGCCAGGATCCAAAACCAAATGGGATTCCCCTTATGGCAGTTTCTGTGACAATTTGTGCTGTCGTTGTCCTTGGTCACCCACTACGTCCTTGGTCTATGACAAGTCATACATCAGTCCAAGGTGGCATGGAGCACTTTGATGATGTGCTTTCAACAGCCGGGTATCGCTGACCTAGAGCTTGATTCTTTCTTCATACCGGCATTGGTTCAGGGTAATGTAGTCAAAACAATACAAACGTCTTGAGGATGCTCCAGCTACCAACCAAACAAGAAAGGAATGTGCCATCAGAACTAAAATAATAAATATATATTTTTTCTTTCTTTCTGTGGCCCTTTTCTTATGTTTACCTGAAAGCAGGGTAGTTAATAGCATGGGGGGCATGTGTTTGTTGGTATGTGGTTATAGAAAAGGTGCCAGAGCTCCATAATAAATTATTTCTCTGAAACATTAAACATCCGGACAAGTAACTGTCAAGGATTTTCCATGCACAGATGGGAGCTGCAGAAGATCAGATCTGTGGGGTCTGAATCTCATGCAACACAAAAGAAGCCCTTTCATGTTACATGAAAACACCCTGCAGTGTTTGAAATTAATTCCTTTGGATCAGGGGGAATCAATTTTGGTCAAATTGCCTTCAATCAAATGACTAATGGTTTTGTTAAAAATCTCATTGTCAGTCCTGAAGAGAGATGTTGATCTGGATAAGCTGCGCAGAGCTTCCCTTCACTCCCCCACCACTCATGGCTTGAGAAAACTCTTCAGAAAAATATCCCATGCAGCATATTATGTTATCATGCGTTAGCACATCTCATTCACAGAGCTATCCAATCTGATTTTAAATTGCATGTAAACCTTCAATTAAATATAATCCAGATTTCATATTGGTTTATTATTTTCTTCCTCCATACCCGTTCCCAGAGTGTGTTCAATAAGACCTTATTATTCCTTCCTCTATCATGAATATGTATTATGTTCAAGGTTTTGTTTTGGGATCTGGAGTGGAAAAGACTGCTGGGGTTTCTTCCTTGTGAAATCTGGTTGATCAGGAGAGCTGTGGTTTCTTAATTCTCCAAAATTCAATATCAAGCCAATTCCACTTCTCTTTATCTGATCAGATTTTTGTGTGGCATTAGATTAAAAAAACGCCATTGTGGAGCATAGCATCTGAGATTTAAAGAAAGAATTACTTTTGTTCAATTGTGATGAACATTATTTGCCCTTTGTATGCAGGTCTTCTATTAGATCCAGTGGGTTTTGCCTTGGATAATAAGGAAGGGATTATGTGAGAGATAAGTTGATTATTCAATAAATCCCCGGGAAAAAATTCGGAAGCAAATTCAAGTGATAAACACCATCTGTGTAGGGAAGGAGAGTCTGTGAATGGGTATGGTAAATCTCTTAAATGTGTGTGTGCAATATGTTCTCCATATCCCAAGTTGAGGTAGTCAGGTCCACTCTCTAGGTCAGAAGTCTTCTGTCCCCATTCCACCCACAGGCATCAGTGCACTTGACCACTAGACCACATGGACATCTGGTGCTTTATTTCCAGATCTTCCTTTGGTTAAGCAGAGAAAAAGTTTTGAGTTTTTCCGAATACTGTTCTCACTGCTGGTGATCTCCATTTTTTTCTTGTTTACTAGCGCAGCTCAAGAGCATTTCTTCTCCAGGTTTGCTTTGACTCATTCTAGTCATTTGCTTGTTTCTCTACATAGCTTCTCACATATCTATATCGATATCACCATGGGTAAGGTTCTTTTGAAGGACTTCTTATGGTTTTTTCGCTTTGTCACTTCTTTCTGAATACAATTAATTTCTAAATGTATCCAATCGGAAGCTGCTGCAAGTCTTTGGCGACACATAATTTCTTCGTATGAACTGTGCAACAGCCAGAAAATGCTCCAGACTGTGTTTTCTAATATGTCTTGATATCCACTGGTGACTTCACTGTTTCATTGCTGGGCTGTCATGTGGAAAATCTTCACTGCTTTGTTGCTTGGGAAATTTGGTTATAGACGGCCTCCAGATTCTGCCAGTGATGGTTAGAGAAGCCAAACTATGTGACCTGGAAATTGCACTAGGCCTTGTGCTTTGAAGAGTTGCATGAAGTGGTAACTGACCTGTTTGCAGTGTAGCACAGCAGTCTTTTAGCCCACCAACCTGCTACATCAGCCTTCACAGGATACGACAGGCTCTGCAGCTGCACAATGCACAACATATACAACACACACAGAAATTTAAGAAAGACTGATTTATTCTTGCAGAGTAGCTCTAAAGAATGCAGAGAATGATGTAGTGAGACTTTGAGCATTGTAACTGACTGTACAAGAAGAAAACAATGAAGAATCGGGTCCTTGATATTTCATGTAATGCTCTGTTGAGTCCAGACTTAGTACCAATATCCATTTTATGCTATGCATGCGGCTGGAGTGTATGAAACTCTTTACTGCTGTTTTAAACCTGCTTTCTCCAAGGTGCCATTACAGTAGGAACCATAGGATGTTTGGAGGCGTACCTTTGGGTGGCTTTTCCAAAAGTAAGGGAAGTTGACACAAATTTTCTTTAAATTTGACAGTCTCCCTTCCTGTGATTGAAGTTAATAATTGTAGATAATGTTTCCAAAGGGCTATGAAACCAATCCAAACTCTCTATCAACACAGAGAATGCAAAAGATTTGGAAACTGAAATGTCATGAGATTTTTTTTATCAGTGTCGCAAACTGTTTTTGAACTGATATGTTTTGATTTACTTTATCAAACGTTTAAAAAGACAGTGATAACAAGCTAATCGCATAGACAGTTTCAAGATTAATAAGTTATCTTAAAACTTTCTGCATTATCTCCACACTTCAGTTCACTAAGCTTTCTGCATTTGGACATTTTAGAGAGCCTTCAAATAATTTTCAGGGGCATTACTTAAAATTCAGCGCATGTCAAGATGAAGGCTACCTTTTCTACAATGGTTTTGAAGTGCCCAAGTAACCTACTGACTTGCATTATAGTACACAGTTCATGACATACTGTCCTCATGAATGTCTGAAAGTGCTCTTTCCAGTCATGCCCAAGGCTCTACTGCCTGATCTCACACCCCTTTCTATACCTCCCACCAAGAGCTGCTTTTATCAACCTATTTGACACAAAACACTATCTAAGGAATGCTTTTCCAGAACTTGAGGAGTGGTGGTTTCTCTTGTCTAAGCTTACACACATGGTTTGAGACAACCGAAACCTTAAGAACCTTTTGACAGTGGGATGAGAGTAGAGTATACTGGGCTCATCACTTACTATGCCAGCACCTCTTTCCCTCTTTTCCTGTCATCGATCATTACTGTTTTGTGTACTTCTCTTTGAACTGTAAGATTTAGGGGGCAGAAGACAGGCTCTATGTGCTTTTCTGGAGTCTACCAGGGCGAGTCTGTGGTCTTAATGTTATTTGTGATAGTGAGCATGCTAGGGGGGGATTTTAAGAGATGTAACTCGGTGGTTGAGGGTGTCTTAGGGGATGTAGTAGACACAGGTGCTGTACTAAAACCTAACATAACAGAGAACTGGAGAAGCAGAGGCCACTGCAGTGCTTTCTGCTTCTCAACAGCAGTTTTAGTTGTTATTAATAAATGAACTAGCTTGAGGGTAAGTATCTACAGTCCCTATTTGGAGTGCTCTTGAAAGGGAGTAGCTTTTTTTTTTTACCTTGATGAATATCCAAGCCAAATAAACATGCCAAATATTTTCTTTGGGATGGTCCAATTTCTCCTAGGTCAAACTGGGCCATGTGGTCACCCAGTCTAAAGCAAATACCGATCCTCCTGAACAGATTATGTTTAATTATGTTCACTAAATATAGTAGATTGTGCTTGATATAAATGTCTGGCACATGGAAGAACTAATAATGTCTTTTCTTTCCTCTGTCTTCGTTTCAGGCAGATATGAAATAATGATCTGCATTGCACTCAAATGCTCATTGTTTGTTGGGTTTTTTCCTGAAAATGGTTGTGTCTGTAATGGTGAGAGCAAGGAGAACAGTTAGCTCAGAGAAAGGTGTATTCCCTTCAGCATTTCTCTTGCTTGGTCTGTAGTCATTCAATTGGGTCCACTGTCTGTGCTTATCTGCTGACCCAGCATGCTGCTCATGACGCGCACTGCATCCCATTCTCAATTACAATGTTTTAATGCAGTTAGTAGCACTGATATAGTTGCACAATGAAGTACTATTCAAAAGTGAAGCCTCTGAGCCCTTTCAGAACAACAGAAAGGGGAAAATGGCAGGTTTGGGTCTAACTACAGAAAAAGTTGGCTAGAGGACTACAAGATGATGCTCTGTGCAAGCACGAAGAAAAAGGCATGTGAAATTTTCTGGGGATATGTATGGGGAAGGGTGTCTGGACAGAGACTACAAAAGCTGAGAACATTCCTAGCTGTTGACCATAAGATGCTTCAAGGAATGGCGGGAGCAGGTTTTGTTGGCCTCAGGAGGCTCTGAATCTTTGCAATAATGGTCACTTAGGGTCTGATCTCAAACAGTTACCACCTCTCTCTGGCTGGAGAAGGAGGAGGAGGAGGACTGTAGCTCTAGATAAGAGGAGATTTAAAAGGCAATGGATGAGAGATGAGACTTTTCACTGGTGTCTGAAGGCAAAGTCTTATGGAAAAACCTAGAACTACTGCCAAACTAATGCTCAGAAAGCCTGTGAGACATCTCTTGACCCTATCAAGAGACTTCCATCTCCTGTATTTGCTCTGGCTACCTGGTATGTTGTAAGCATTCAACTTCCACTCACATCTGTCATATAGAATTCAGGTTGTGTTTATGTGGGGGACTGTGTCTGTTACATAGCAAAACATTCAGCCCAGTCCTAGAAATTGTATGAGGACTTTCCATCTTGACTTTGCACTTCACAAGAATAGGCTGGTAATGCTAACTCCGTTTTATAGAAGAGAAGCCAAACGGGAGCACAGCAGTACAACTTGCTAAGAGTTAGCAGCACGGCACAAGTGGAGACCTGATCTCCTCCCTCTCACATCCCACTCTCTGCAGATGCTGTCTTCTCCAATGTAACATAGAAGCAAATGAGAGAGAAACTGGTGGAGGCAGAATGGCTGAAGAAGCAATGTTGGAGCTGCAAAGAAGATTTTGGGTTTGTCTATACTATCCGCTGTGTGGCGAGTGGAGAGCCCAGTCGTGCTCTGTGCTGTAGTTCAGGACCTGACACCGCATCTGGATGGGCTGGGAGCAAACTGAGGTCAGCGTGGTGGCATCATTTCCCAGGAGAAACCCTGAACTCGGCTCCCACTGAGCACAGTAGAGATGCTTTGAGCACACCAGCCAGGTGTAAAGAGGAGAGGTCAGGGGGCTCATGACACTTAACCCAGGGCTTAAAACTGTGCTTCAATGAAAACTGCAGAGAAGTGATTCCAAAGAGCTGAAGGAAGGATGAGAACTTGAATGCACAGAATCACTACTCCACCGTCTTCCCTTTCCCCCATTCATCAGCCCTGCACACTTTCTTAAAGGGAGCGAGCTTGTGGATGCTTTGGAGGACATTTACAGACAACATGCCATGTCACATTTCTTTTTATTGCCTCACTTCTACCTGTGATGAAAAAAGGTCCCTTCTGTGGTCAGACTTTGTGTTGTTTGATTTAAACACAGATCACAGTGATGGGGGCTTACCAAAGGCCTTTTGTGTGTTTAACACTCCAACTGCCAGGGTGAAGAGAGAACTCAACAGACTAAGCAAGCTGGTCTAAATATTAATAAAGTCTAAGAGTGATTGGAAGGAGTGGAAATGGGAAAGCCTACAATCCAGGTAATTAAGCTGTAAAGCCCACAGGGGAAGGGCTGTCACTGAGTCATCTAATATGGGATGAAGACCAAAGCATGGTGTGATTCTTTGTCTCTAAATCCCCTCCTCCCCTCCCCACCATGTTCTTATTTCCCTATAAAGTCTTCATACAAAAGGTGAAAAAAAAATGATTAAAAAAAATCCTGAAGGATAAATCTTGTAATTCAGAGAACTGAACAGCTGGTAGTTGAAAGCACAGAACAGCAGTTTAGTGATTAATTTACCTCTTTAAAATGCTGAACAATACAATGCAATAAAATATAAAATTTTATTTTGTGTGGCCTCCTTCAAACCGACCGCATTCTGGAGCTCTTTTTAAAGTTAAAGTGCAGTTACAGAGTTAAATAATCGGTAATAGCAGAAAGGAGAAGTATAAAGACAGATGTGCAAGCAATAAAAAGATCAGCTCTTCAGGCCCCCCTCCCCCCCAAGTCCATTTAATTTTACTGAAAGAAAGTAGCCTTTGCAATAATTTTTACATATTGATGGATTTTCACCTCGCATGACCTTTCCCTCTCCTTCCATTTTATACAAGCATCTCTGTGCTGCTTCTGCTGCCGCTGTTGACACTCCCCCGTGGCATCAGCGTGCAGCTGATACCGCTACAGGCTATCTTACACTGGATAGCTGCCAGTTCTCCGCTCTGCGTGTCCCCCTCACCTTGTGATTAAATGTTACCTTGGGCGGATGGTTGCCCGGGTACCCACCAAAGGGGATGCTGCCCTTTTGTCCTATTGCCCCAGAGAGAGAATTCCAGCAACCTGCTGTATATTTGCATCTGCAGTTTGTGACCTCTCTGGAGACACAGAGGAATGAAGTTCTGTCCTCTTGCGTAGAGAGCTGTGACTGACGTGCCGGTGAAAAAAGAGTGAGCCTGTGAGTGTGTGAGCGTGCATGTGTGTGTGTACAGAGGGGAGAGATAAGAGGTGGAGGGGAAATCAGGCGGATAATGATTTTGGTTATGGGGAGAATTGCTTTACTGTGAGACATACGTGGGCAAATTCATCCCTGGCGTAGCATCGCTGAGCTCCTGGAGACAACATCGGGGATTCATTTTTACCCACGAAAATAAGGAGCCAGTCTACCCTCATTTGTCAAGCGCAGCACAAGGCAAAGACATGAAGAGCCCCGTCTGGGGTGGGGGCGGAGGGTTCTTCGTGTTTTGGGAGCCCTTCACATCTGCAGCTTTCGGGTTTCCTGAAGTAATGCTCTGCCTGTCTCTGTTCTTCTTCCACTGGGTAAGAGTAAGGGAGTTAGTTAGCAGACAGATGCTAAACCCGCTCTTACTGCATTTAGCATTTCAGAATAATGAATAGATTTGCAAATGATGTTTCAAGGCTGCTTCTTTTTCAAACAATGGCATCGCTAATGTTTCCAGCTCCTTTGCCTTCACAATTGTATTTTCTAACAGTAAAATGTTACAATTAGCTTTCCGAGGAGGGCAGAGGGGAAATGTCATTTCCAAGCAATTTCAAGAAATGTCTTTTATAGAAATATGTTTGTGCTGATATACTATTCCCCTAAACTCCCTGTTCAGTTGCACCATGCTGGTCACACTGCTCTGAATTTACACCCAGGTGATTTGGGAACAGCTCTCCTAGCTTCCATGGAGTGATTTTTTCCCCTGGTGAGCTTTTACCCCTGGACCTGAGACCATGAAGCAGGGCTGCCAGCTTAATGCAGAGCATAGAATTTGCCTGAACTCTTATGTATTCAGCCTCAGAATCTTGACAAATCTCGTCCTGGGGATTTGAAGGTCACCCTCCCTTAGAGCAAAGCGTACAATACTGCAGCCAGCAGCTGAAAAGGCACCTTGTGCTTTTCAAAACTGAGCGGTTCTTGTGTCTTCGGCTTTTGTGCTCTCTCTACCCTCTAACCGATCTTTAATATGGATCTAATTCCGACTACATTGCAGTGCCGCGAAATCGCATTAGGCAGCGCAAGGAGACTCACCACCCCTTCAAGCATGATAAACTCTTGATTGCTTCTCCGAAGCCCTAATGAGCCCGCGTGGGCTGGGCATGATGGAGAGATGTAGCCCATGTGGTGTGGGGAAGAGGGGGCTGCTCCTCCTCCTCCTTCCTTCTCCTTCTCCGAGGGAGGAGAGGCAAAAGAATTTCGCAGGATTTAAATCCACCACCAGCCCTGGCTTGCTCGTTTTCCCGCTTGCATACCAAGAGCGTTGTAAATGCCCCAGCACTGAACCAAAAGGCAGCAAGGGCAGGAGAACACTGTGTTTACCCCCACAGCTGGCAGAGCATCGGGTACTCAGGATGCCTGGGACCTCATAACCGTTTACTGCTTCTCACAAGGGAAGAGCAGGCACTGATCTCTTCTCTCTGGTGACCAATAATAGGACCCGAGGGAATGGCAGGAAGATGTGCCAGGGGAGGGTTAGTCTGGCTATTAGAAAGAGGTTCTTCACACGGTGAGTGGTGGAGCACTGAAACAGCTCCCCAGGGAAGCAGTCACGGCACCAAGCCTCAAAGTATTCAAGAGGCATTTGGACAACTCAGACACACGGTGTGAACGTTGAGACTGTCCTGTGCAGGGACAGGAGTTGGACTCAATGATCTTTGTGGTTCCCTTCCAACTCAGGTCATTCTGTGATTCTGTAATTCTGCTCGCCCACCGAGCTCCCGTGTTGCCAGGGACAACAGTGAATCCCTACCCTCCTCCTTCTCAGGGACATCATCCCCCCCTTCTTAGGGACACCCTATCCTCTTCTAAGGAAGACCTTACCCTCTCCTTTTCAGGGACACACACACCCCCATCCCCCACCCCAACACTCCAGGGCTGCGCAGAGTGGGAAGTAATGCTTTATCGCATCTCTGCATGAGCCAGACTGAAAGGTTGTGGCAAAGGTGGGACGTTTTTGATGATTGGTTGGCACAAGGCAGTGCTTATCTCTTTAAGAAATGGAAATGAGGTCTAATTAGCATATACTGGTTGCAATTAGCATATAAGTCCCGTTTGGGGACTCGGAGGAAGGGAAAGGACCAGGCAGCAACTTAATGGGATTTTATTAGACGAAATTAGCCACCACTGAACAGTCATAAAAATATCTAAAGTATTAGCAGCTCTGCAATTTATTGTGAGTGCTTCCCGGACATGCTAATATCTATTGGGCCTGCATCATGCCTGCTAATCACAAAAACAAACTGTGGGACAAGTATAATCTATCTGCTGTGCATTGTTATGCTATTGTAGGCACAATATGACAGCTTTATATGGATATATATGTGTCTGTGTGGCTTGGTTTGAGGGGTGCGTTTTTGCTAATGCCTTATGAGTTATGTAAATGGCATACATTCGAGCAAAAATGACAAACCGGTCTCTAGAGAAACAATCTCACCTATAATATGGGGACAGGGAGGGGGAGAAGAGGATGCTGAAGCATACGGCTTTTGTTGAGTCAGAATGAAATGCAAACCCCCTATAGTCATGGCAATCACATACATTCAGAGGCCACAAGAAAAGCCCTTCTTTATGAGACAGTGATCTCTAGAGACAAAAAGGATATAAAAAAGCGACTCAAATATGTGTATTTTTAACAGATTCATGCTTTCCTTCATCCTCACACAGGTTATATGATCTTTAATGAGCACAAACTACAATATCCACTTTAGATGGGGCCCAATTATTGTTTCTTTCTCCAGATGCGATCGGCTGGAGGTGGATGCTATGAAAGTGAGGTGGTGAAGAATCAGCATTTTCATTTATAGTGACAGGTCAGGCAGGCTGACCCAAGATAGGGTCTGATAGTAAGCTTGCTATGAAGATAGGGGAAAAAATCCTAACACTAAGAATAATTATATGGCTCTAGCCAAGCTTCTTGCTCAGTGTTTGTAGAAAGAAGTGGTTCCTGTAAGCCCTTTCTATTGAACATGCAGAAATTTAGTTAACTGGTAGGTGGAGATGTTGTGGCATTGGGTATGGGTTGACACCAAGGGTTATCCTCCTTGTTTTTTTATGAGACCAAGCAGAATTAACCCATTTCCAGGAGCAGCATGAGATCTTGACACCTGGTCATGGCTGTTTGCATTGCAAAAAAGACCAAAGGACAACCCAGGGGAATACTGCAACGCACTCTTTAGGGGTCTGGTTTCTTGCATTCATTTATGAGTGATACATTTTGCCATATTATATATGCAAGTAATTCCATAAAAAAGGTCGTGTTTGTCTCAGGTTACCAAAAGAATTGTAGAGGCTAATTTAACACAAGCCAATAACGTTACAAAAACCCCAACAGATAAAAGTAATGTTAAATGGTTGGCATAGCCCACCCGGCCTCCCATTTTGGAGTGGGATTTGGAACAACTTCTGCTTTTCATCCGTTTGGTATGTTCAGAGCATGGTGAGTGTCTCTGAAATGTTGACTGTGGTGCCTGATGAGGAGCCCAATTTACATATTCTCAATTTAATCTAAAGTAGGTGCTAATTGATTACTGCTGAATGTCAGCACGCTCTGATTATCTGTTCAAGATGTTCTGGAAAGGAAAAAGAAACTACAACCCTGAGCTGCAAGTGGGAAGGGGGGCTTGAATTCAGTATGCCACAAGAAGAATGTTTATTCTTTTACCTGATGTTATATAAAGGTTTTAATTATCCAGGCCTGAGGCTGTTGATTGACTGCTGCTTTGTCGTGTCCTCCCAAGGCAAATGAGACAGATACAGGGTTGTCCTTGCTTTCTGTCCTGGATGATTTTTCTCAAACTAGACATTCATTCTATAGGTTTTTTTCTCATCTCCTCCCAACTCTGTCCTTAACAGCTTCAGACTTCAACCCTGAATTTCCCTTTCTTGACTTTGAGGGCACAGTATGAGGTCAGAGAAGGAAAGTCAGGTTTACATTCAACATACCATGCTGAATTTGCAGACATGAGCCATGAACCTCAACAGCGATGTGATCTCTGAATTTGGGACAGGGAGGAAAGCAGTCTGTAGCTGATCTTAGCTCTGCATGCAACTTGGGCCAAATCCTGCATTTTCTTCAAATCTCAGTTTCCTTTCTCATGACCTGACTGCCGCTTCTTCATAGGCAGCAAGGACCACACCTCGCTCTAGGTCTTATCAGAAGGAAGCCTCGAGGCATAGGATGATGTTAGTAACACTAATCAGACATTTCCAGTCAGGTGCATTACAGCTTCTTACTCTTGTACTTCATACATTGTTTGGGGATTTTTTCTTTTGTTGAGACCTGAGCTTTTGGGGTTGGCTTGTTTAATTTTGGTGAGCTTTCTTACCTGGGCGCTGAGCCCAGCTCTAATTTGTTTACATACTTTGTAGCATGCCAGATTCTGTACCTGGAGGTAGTTACCTATCTATTATATAAATAAATACCTACAATTTGCAAGAGGAATAAGTCACCACAAACAAAAATTTTAAAAAGTAGTGAGGAAATGCTCTTTTACTGGGTTTTGGGTTTTGGAGGTTTTTTTCTTCCTGTTTTTGTGGCTGACTACAATTAAGTAGCAAATTGCTGTTTCTTTGGATCACGGTAGGATTAATCAACACTCTAGTGAGGCCATTTTTTCCTGGCTTAGTCTTGATATGTGGGGCTATTTCACCAGCAGAAGTACCTTCCAGTTTAAATCCTGTCATGCAGAAAGCTTTTTCTTCATGTGTGCTCTCCCCCTGTGGTTTTTACAGGAGCTCTGCCCTCCAGCTTTTCAAATTCAGCATTCACGGTATGAACTTGTGTGTTTGGGAAGCTGCCAGGGGATAGGGAGCTGAGGCAGCAGCCAGTGCCGTGTGGAAGTGTTCTGTTCTTTATTTCTTTCGAACAGTTAATCTCCATTAGATTGCCCAGCTCCTGTTATGCATCTATGATATGGATAAAGGACTGTGTAGGAAATGTTGTCGTTAAGAAATGTTCCTTTGTGTTAGTGCTGTTGAGATCTGAATTCTTGAACAGTCTTTAGTTCTGTCAAGTAGTAGCTCTAAAACTATTACGATTTTTTTCCTGGCTTTTTTTTGGTTTGTTTGTTGGGGTTTTTTTAATCCTGCAGTACTTTAGCCTCCTCACACGGATGCATTTCCGATAAGCTTTGGTCTATCCCAAACACTTGCCTGCCTGCTTCCAGCTCCTTTCCAGCCTCCCCCAGATGGAACAATCAGTATTGTCTAGTGTCCAGCAGAAGTACTGCTGTGTCCCGAAACCTAGCACAGTCCATCCTGATCCTGTCCAGAGCTGTCCCACAAGCCTCCCCAGTGGCAGGTTTTCAGACCCTGTCTCTACTCCACTGCCTGCTCATCCCCTCCTGTTTTTCTCCCTAGCTCGCTGCTGCACTGACGTACTTCCATGGTTCCTGTACCCTAGGTGTGGGGTCCTGTTCCCTCTCACTCACATCCTAGCCAGCAGGGCTGGGCTTTTGCCAGGGGATGACAAAGGAAGACATCCTTGTGATAGCTTTGTTCCTGTCTCTGCTTAGCTCATTTCAGCAGATGAGGAGGATGAGCCAGCCCTCACAAGAAGGGTACACCTTCACTACAGTTGCAGCCTTTGGTCCTGCTCTCCTCTGTCTTCCAGTAACACAAAGCCAACAGCCACTGGAGAAAGGGAGAAGGGCAGACTTGGTAGTTTTTCCCCAGTGATTCTCCCCAGTGATTCTCCCCTCCTCTTCCCCATCCTCAGCTCTGTACCTGCTTACCTGGGTTACCTGCACTCAGTTTGAGACCCCCCCTCTTTAGGTTGGCCCCAGAGAGTGAAGCACTGACCTGGCAGCCCTGGGCACAAGGGCAGAATTCCTGGGTGGCCTGGAGAAACACTCACGCTTCCCCTGCCCTCCCAACCATGAGCAGAGTGCCGCGAGGGTTGGCGTCCCACCTAGATGAGCACTTTTCAAATGCAGCAGAAAGGTACCAGTTGTTTTCTTAAGTTATTTTCATACTTTCCTTCTGGATCTTATTCCCCTTTGGCAAGGACACCTAAGCAAGGCTGATCAAGGATCAAGAGCTGGAGGAGCTCTGCTTGGCCCGGCTGTTCCTTCATGCAGGTAGGGTGTCCTCCCTTTTTTGAGGCAAAGAGACACCCTGTGTCTCCACGCGCTGCCCCCACCTTTCCTCACTTTTCTTTTTCCCCTGTATTTCCGTCCTTCTTCTCTGCCTTTATCTCTCATTTGCTTATTGCCTGTGCACAGCACTGCCCTTCTCTCAGCCCCCTCAGCCCTGCTGTCTCCCCTGTGGAGTCCCAGCTGCCCCCTCTCCACCCCCATGCCCAGCACTTCCCCAAAGCCCCCTTCTCCTGTTTGGGCCCCTTTGTTCTTACAGTTGTCTGTCAGCTAGGGCTTCATTTTGAAAGCAAATCAAAGGCAGTCTGTTGTGAGAAAATGGAGAAGTGGCAAAATGACTGGGGATGGGAGGAAGCTGGGATTAGAAAAGCCCATTTTTGTTCTCTCTTTTTCTGGTTCTGGCATAAGTAGCACCAGAGTAGTAAGCTGTGCAAATTCTTCCTTTCTCATGCTAGGAAGCGCCAGTTCCTATTTTATTGCAGAGAAAAACATTCCAGCAAAAATGGGAGCATGCTATATATTTTGATTGTAAAATGCTGCATTAGAAGAATTAAAACAAATTCTAATGTCGAGCTGAAGATTTCAACAAAATACTAGGCAGGAATTGCTGGAAAGCGTAATTAATAATTAGTTGTTATCCTATAACTATCACAATAATTAATGTGCAGTGTTTCGCTTCACCAGGTTTTTTCAAAATATTTGATTATTTCTGCCTTCACGGTGCAAATTTCAGGTGGTGAAAATGAGTTGCTTTGCGCCGGTAGATCTCCTGAATATGCAATGAAGAAACCCGCAGCAGTCAGGAGCCCCAGCCAAGGCGGAAGATGAGACAGTGAGCTGGGAAACAAAGGTGAAGGAAAGAGGCAATGAAAGCGAAGCGTTTCGTACAATAGCTAAAATACAAATCTCTGGAGACTTAAAGATATTGCATGAACATCAATTTCGCATGCCTATTGTCTGAGTGGTATTAGCGTGCGTAGGACTCGCCGCCCCCCCTTCCTCTGAGAGAGGGGAGCATCATGGCAAATCAGGAAATAGCATAATTGAATCAGCTCCAGCACATGACAGGGCTTAAAACTCGCCTGGACAAGGCATTGAAATGACCACATATCACAAGCACCTTAGCATCCATCCTCCCCCCCACCTCAAATTGCTTCTGTGAGTAAAGCGAGTAAGATTTAAGCTGCAGCAGGAGATGGTCTAGTCATGGATTTCATTAGTGGTCTCTTTTGCCATCTTGGAGGCTATATGGATAAGAAGCTGGATGAAATGGCTTTCTAGAGATATCTTTAGAGAAAAGACAGCTAAAATAATGTGTCATGCTTATGCTGTTTACAGAGAGCTTGTTTTGTCCTTAGGAATAAACCAAAATGCCAGTAGGTTACTGCTATTTGCAGCGTAAGGTAACACATGAGAGTCAGAACATGCTGTTGCAGGTTGGAGAAGTACACTTCCCATCGCTCCCTCCTCTTTTGCCCCTACATAAAAGTTGACAATTAGTTTTTACTGCACATACATGAAGGGAGATACATGCTTTGGCCTCTACATGAGAGCAATAATTCTCTTAAATTGATGTGTCAGCGAACTAAAACTCAATATTTTTTTCGCGCAGTGTATTTTGCAGTCAGAGGACCTTCACTAATCGGAATAAAGCAATTTGGCTCCCTGTCATTGCTCACTGAAAACATATGAGTTGGTTGGCACGTATGGCCTCCTAGATTTATCAGTGTCTCCCATCTAGTGCATGGGAGGTTCAGGGCTGAAGCTCAGAGAGGAATGAATTTTTATGAATGCTTTTTTCCCCTCCCTGAGAATTCCCAGAGCTAGATTTATTCCTTACTTTCAGAAATATTTTATTTATTGCCCATATCCCATGTCCTCCTTAGGTCAAATCAAAGTCATATTTTACATTTTTTTATTTCTATTACTAGTCTTTATCACTTTTTTCATTGAAATAAAATGCACAACAACCCAAAATTTGGGAGAAGTACTGTTCCCATAGCTCTACTTTTCTCTCTTTGTGAGAGCGCTGCGATATGAACATACATAGCTGTCCTTTCAGTGGGATCCTGTATAAAATGGATTTACTGCATCTTGCATCAAATTTACCAAAGGCCAGCTTTGGTGTCATGTCTTTGTCATGGTGCCTCTAAGGAAGCCCTCACCTCCCTCCCAGCTGAACTGCTGCAGCCTACACTGGTGCTCTGCCAGGGTAGATGGGATAGGCATGTTTTAACAGTTAGCCTTTACAACTTGATTACACCAGAATAAGCACTTTTCCCTCACTGACTTTGTACCTTCTAGTTCCCCTCTCTCCTCCTGCAGCTCCAGGAATTGCTCTTTGCCAGTTCTTGAACTGCCCTATTGCCTGGTGGAATGTTTCTCAGCCTTTGGATAATGCGAACCACAAAAACGTGCTGGGATCCCACTGCCAGCACTGCATCGCACCTCTAGGTGCAAAAAAAGGGATGTTGTACATCAGGTGCCCCAGACACTGGTTTATACGCAAGGTACTTCAAAGTCACGCTAAGGAGAGTGCCTGTTTAGGGTAGGAAACCTGTTTGAATGCCCAGAGAACTCTTCTAGAGCTTGCTTGTGACAGAAGGGGCAGCACAGTCAGGGACAGCTTCACTGGGGAGTAGGAGTGTGGCTGGATTCCCATTCTGAGCTTGTGCACAGTCCGATACTGGGCTGGGACCAGTGCTGTTGATGCCACCACAGTGAAAGTCCTATGTTTATGATAATGGTATCCAAGGATATGTTCCTGTCCTCTGTAAATGACCTTAGTGTCAAACGGGACGTAAAACACAAGCAGTGCTCCACTGGGAGCCACGAGGAGATATTGTTGTCCTCTGGTTATGGACTTCAACTTGCCCATATGGCTGTGGGGACGTCAACTGACTCCTGACTCATAGATGAGGCTTAACCACCTGGGCTAAGTTTTCAGCTAGGACATGCCAGTCTGGGAAGTGGTATCTGTAATAGCTTGGTCTTTTTTTCCACAAAAGAGACACGACTTCTGTGCTCGAGCAGAAGGGGTCTGTTCTGTGTGTCTCTTTCAGCCTTTGCTAGGACCTCCTGTCTCAGCAGCTGGGGGAGAACATTTTTGGCTTCTTCTGCGTTTATTCCCATCTACGTTTGGCACATTGTGGAAGGAATGTTAAGAGAATTGGTTAACAACCAGATAAAAAATGTCCCAAGCCTTTAGAAGTCCATTTATCCTTTTAATCACACTCTCTCTAATGAGCTATATTTTTCTTACTTATCATTTCCTTTGTTCATGCCCATTACAGTGTTATTCACAATTTTAGCTCAAACAATACCTCTTAAATAAGGGCATAATATTAAGTGCATCAGCACAAGGAGGGGAAGCTACTTTCAAAAACTGAAAGTACTGCTTGATTTCCACTTTCAAAGCATTTAATTTCACCTGGTCCACACTTTTAATATTTTCCAATAAAATAACTAGATGGGGGCACATTAAAATGGTCTCAGTTGAGCTGTTTTAATAAAAGGAGAAAGTTTAAAGAGCTTGGCCATGGATGAAAGCTATTTAAAGTAGGCAGGTTGGATATTTCTGGCATGGATGCATGAGGTATCTGTCTTCACCTCTAATTAAAGGGTCTATATTTTTCAGCTCTACAACACTCCACATGATAGACATATTAAAGACCCAGGAGACTGCCATGTTGTCCTGTGTTGCATCTCGCTCTTGTAGTGGCCCAGTACATATAAATATAAGAGGTTATGCCCGTGTTCCTGTGCAATTTGGTAATTCAGTCTTTGTGACTCTGTCCCGGCAGGGCAGTTGCAGCCTTAGAAAGTGAATTCCCCTGGATAACACTGGGGAAAATGGCACTGTTTGCTGCTGCATACATGGAACTAAAGAATCAAGACATGGAAACGGCATCAGTGACATGAAGAAAACTTGCTTTGTTCTGCAGGTTTTTCCATGCAAATTTTCCCATTGACATTTCAGGCAGGGGATTACACCAAGGAAAAAGCAAATGGGTGCTTTTCCTGCAGTTGTCAGCTTACCAGAACCAGCAAGGGACTGAGTTTGCTTGAATAGAGAACAAGTATGACCCTTTACCTACCTCAGCAATTCCCAGTCTGTGGTACGCTACTAAAAATAAAGCCAAAAAGGCTATCCAGTGGGCTAATAGACAGAAAACCCACATAAAATACTCATGCATCAGCCTTGGTGCTACCTGTGACTTCCAACCCCACAATCCTTTGTAACGTGATACTGTTTGTAAGCTATGAAACAACTAGAATGGTCTCTGGCAATTTTCACCTTTAAAAAATGGAAATATGTCTTTTACTGAGAATTTCTTGGGGAGAGAGTTTGAGAATGTCCCCCAAAAGGATGCGTCTTCTCCTGTGTAAACATCCAACGCAAAGTGTAATGCTTTTTGTAGGTGATGAGACATCCATTGTGTAACTGCATAGAAACAGTATTGCTATTCTTGTAAAATGCAGGAATATTCTGATGGCAGTAGTAGCATTAGAATTATTCAAACACAATGAAACTAATTAATTCTGGCATCAAATAAGAAGTGTGGATAGTTAATTGTTTTAAACCCCATTTCAATGTTAGGTGTAGGAACAAGTGAGACTGTATGTGTAAGTGATACTATGGAAAGAAATGTCAAGCAACTTGCGTGAGGTTAGACAACCAAGGGAGTGGCAGAGGCAAGGATTTGGACACTCTTGGACTCTAAGTTGATCTTCTGTTTATTAGATCATATTAGAACTTGAAGTCTGTGTGAATATTAGTATGCTTTTGTTGGCTGTTTCAACTACAGGTTATTTCCCCATAGTTTTTAATCTTATCCTTTAAGGCCTTTGTTGTCAGGGATCACGACCGTGTACAGCAGATCTGATTTTAATAGAGGGTTTCAAAGTAATGAGGTGTATTTTCCTCTCCTGTCTCTAGTCTTATTGCCTCTGGTGCAATCCCATCCAGAGTAAGGACACTGGAAATGTTAGACAAAATTCTGTGAAACTGAGATTTTAACCATACCATCTAGCAGTAACGCCATACATATTTTTCTATGTTGGTATCTCTGAGAAGGGCTGTGCTGGTGTGGAAGACTGGGAGACAATGTCTTTGAAAGGGATGTAGGAGGGAAAGGAAATGCAGAATCACAGAACAGCTGAAGAAGAAAGGCACCTTTAGAGATTGTCTAGTCCCTTCCTCTTTGGTCAAAGCCGGGTCACCTAGACCAGGTTGCTCAGAGCATGTCCAGTCAGATTTGGAGTATCTCCAAGGATGGAGACTCCACAAACTCTCTGGAAAATCTGCCGCAGTGTTCAACAACCCTTACAGTAAAAATATTTTTTTCTTATGTTTAAATGGAACTTCCTGTATTTTGCTTTGTGCCTGTTGTCTCACCTTATCACTGGGTGCCACTGAGAACATCCTGGCTGCAACTTCTTTACACCTCTCAGCCAATACTTACACATATTGAATCACAGAATCATATCCCAGAATCATAGAATTGTTAAGGTTGGTAAAAACCTCTAAGATCAGTAAGTCCAACTGTCAGCCCAACACCAGCACCACGCCTACTGAACCATGTAACAAAGTGCCACGTCTACACATTTTTTGAACACCTCCAGAGATGGTGATTCCACCACTGCCCCGGGCAGTTTGTTGCAGTGCTTCACCACTCTTTCAGTAAAGAATTTTTTCCTAATATGCAATCTAAACCTCCCCTGGCACAACCTGAGGCCATTTATTCTCATGCTATCACTTGTTACTTGGGTGAAGAGACCAACACTCATCTCACTACAACCTCCTTTCAGGCAGTTGTACAGAGCAATAAGGTTGCCCCCCAGCCTCCTCTTCTCCAGGCTAAACAACCCCAGTTCCGTCCGCTGCTTCTCATAGGATTTGTGCTCCACACCCTTCATGAGCTTCGCTGCCCTTCTCTGGAGACAGTCCATCACCTCAATACCTATCTTATAGTGAGGGATCCAAAACTGAACACAGTATTCAAGGTGTAGCCTCACCGACACTGAATATAGGGGTATGATCACTTCCCTGCTCCTGCTAGCCACACTGTAACTAAGATTACCATTGGTGAGATTCCTCCTGAGTCTTCTCTTCTCCAAGATGAATGAACCTAGCCATCACAGCCTTTCCTAGTACAAGAGATGTTCCATTCCCTTAGTCATATCAATGGTCCTTTGCTGGATCTGCTCGAGTATGTCTGTGTCCCTCGTGTGCTGGGAGGCCCAGCACTAGACTCCAGCTGTATCTCACCAGTGCTGAGCAAAAGGGAAGGATCGCATTCCTCAGCCTACTGGAGGTACTCTGCCTAATGCAGCCCAGGAGGTTGTTAGGCCCCTTTGCTAGAAAATGAAGTGTTCAGCTTGTTCTCCAAGACCCCCAAGTCTTTTTTACACAAAGCTGCTTTCCGCTCACTGAGCCCTGGCCTCTGCTGGTTCAATGGGATTGTTTCTCTGTGTTCCCACTGCTCCACACTCCACACACTCACACTGTTCTCTTGCACAAAGGAAAATTACCCCTTCTTGCTCTCCTGCCCTGTTTCTCCTAAAAACCCTGTAACCATCCACTGCATCACCCCATCATGGACGTTATCCCACTGCGTATTTGTGAGCCCAGTGAGACTGTAACCTCGCAACTGCAAACAGAACTCCGACATCTCCTGTTTGTTTCCTATGCCATGTGCATTAGCGTGCAGGCACTTCGGAGACCTGAATACCCAGAAAAAGTTTAAGGGTTTCGCCCATTGTGTGGTCTTGTAGGTGCTTCTGTATTTGCATACATATACTTGAGGTAGACACCTTTCAGCCTTGTTTTCTGATTGCAGGGTCTATCTTATCCACATGACCCCGCAAAGATGCTTTTGTCTCACTTGATCAGGTGGACTCCATCTCTTCCTACCAGTACCTGTTCCTCAAAGAGGGTTCCCAGGATCATAAAATCTGAATCTCTGTTGTTAATGTTAGCTGCATAACCAGATGTCGGCATACAGAATCTTATCCGTTCCTCAAGCCCTTCCCCCTCACTGACAGGATTGAAAGGCAAACCAAGTTTAATCTGCTGGAGGTGCCCCCTGGCCATACACTGCTGCCCACTTCGAAGAGTAGCAAGCAGTAATAATTAGGGGATCTGAAAAGCCTTGACAGTGTGTCCACAACAGCCTGTATCCAAGGCTCTAGGAACAAGCAAATCTCCCTTAGTGATTGATCAGGTTGGCAGGTGGGGACCTCTGCTCTCTGCAGCAGGGAGTCACCAATGCTAGCGCACATCGCTTCTTCCTGGTGCTTCTGATTATTAGGCTCAGCCATCTCAAATGCTTCATTGGACACAAATTCCAGCCTTTCATCTGCTATCAATGCACACAACCCGTTCTGAAGATGCAGGTCTGTGCATGGAGCAGCAGTCTTCATCCTGGTGCTAGAATTCACCAGCTTCCAGCCTTCACCATCACCAGCCGCCTAGCAACAGACTCAGCCTGTGCTTCCGTTAGTATAATTGTGAGCTGGGGCAACTTCACCTGCAGGCTTTCAGAGAAGATCCAGTCACTCTCCCTTGTCATCTCCGTTGCTGAACAGGACATTCTCATGCAGCTTCTTTACTTGGCAACACAGATCTTCCAGTAGTACCTCAGCAGGAGGCCCCAGGTCCGTAGATCTGCATCTTCCTCAGGAACTCAGTCAGGGCCAGAGTCTGGGATGGGCCGAGAGCAGCTATTCCAGTGGGTGCTGGGGACCACGCCCTTTGTAGCGGAGCATGGGAACACTGTCCCCACCACAGTTTTTTACTCCCTTCTGCATGCCCTGCTGCAAAAAGTGCTGCACAGACTGCTGGGCCAACACCTTCTCTGCTGAAGTTTATCTGCTGGTGGGACACAGCACAGTTTAACTGAGCCTAGTTATGGGACCATGACAACATCCGGGAAGAAACAGCAACCACAATGGCAGAACGCTCCTCACATTTCTCCTTCGCTTGATATGAAATAAATAATCTCTCGAACTCCAGCAGACAGCCACTGAGTTTGGGAGTCTTTTTTCTTGTGTCCTCTAGCCTACCAAAGAGAAACTACTGCAAAACAACCAGTGTCACTTCCTATAGCCCCTGAATTTTCCGAGGCAGTCTCTCCTCCATCTGGCGCCTGCCTCATGCTGCTTAGTTTGAGATCTCATGAAATCACACTTGCAGACGGTACAATTGTTCCTTGAAATGCAACTCCAGCACTAGGGAGGGTACCATGCCCTCTTGTACTTGCTCCGTATTCCTGGCGTGTTAGTTCTTTGCACCCTTTAGCGATGTGAAAGGTAGGAATGGAAGTGCTTTGAACACGTCCCAGGGGCTTTGGAACAGAAAGAGGAATATATCTGAGAAACAGGAGAGTATCTAAGAAGAGAAGAGTTATCAGCATGAGAGACCTCAAGCTGAGTGACTGAGAGTTGACATTCCTTCTATTTATTTATAAAATTTGTAACTGTGGAAATTAGCCTTAGAAGCTGTAGACCCATTACTGTTAGTTTTATCGTCCTTCTAAGACATACCCTGAGGCATTCCTGGAGATTGAATCCTATTGTACTTTGCAATAAGCCCATAATTGATTATGCTATGGAGCTTTAATATGGGTTGAGAAATGGAATGCAGAGTAAATACATTCAGAATTTTGCTAGCAGGCCAAATTTAAAACTGATTTTCTGAACCTACCAGGATTATTCCTTCTCAGCTAATGATTTAATTTGAACTAGCCACCCTGAGAGGTGCAGTGTGTGAGTGAGTCCAGGCTATCTGCTTGCTGGGCTTCTTTAAAGAAGTTTATCCTCACTACTTCACCTATAAGTTTGTAAAAAATAAAATTAGATTCTAACACGATTCATTATAGGACATTTTAGATCCTGCCTGGTGCTTCTTCCCATAATACTTCAGATGCCTGTCAACAAAGCTGTCACACACAAATTTGATGATTTGTTTCATTTCTGAGAAAGAAGTACATTACACTATATTCTCAAAAATGAGGGAAAATGGAATTAAGTGGCGATCCTAGTTTGTCTTTGTATTTCTCTCCTTGAAATATAGCCCATGTAGCTTCCTAGACTTCCTTAGATGGGGTTTTTTTCAGTTCACTCATTTGATGAAAATCTCTCCTTTCTGAAAGAAGCTTGTTCATTTTGCTCATTAATGAGGGATGACAGGGATGTTGGTCTCTTCTCTCCCTTTCATTAGAAAGCTTCCTCTTTCTTTTTCTCAGTTGCTAAGGACCATATTATTTCTTTTGATATGCAGGTGGCTCCTGCTGACTGTAGCTAATTCCAGGGCTTGAAATAGGTTAACTTGTAGAACTGGTAGAAAATGAAGTTTCTTAAAGTACATAATTTGCAATCTAGGAAGCAGCCTAAACAAGCAAACCAAATAATACTGGTACAAGCAAAAAAAAATTTGTTCAGAAGTGACAGAATTAGCATTGTTTTGTGACCATTTAAAATCTTGGATTCGTTTCTGGACTTGAAATCTCTAAGGCTAAATCTGTTTGTGAGATTCAGTCTCCAGCATTGGTTTGAGGTGGAGTTTTTTTGATTCGCAGTGTATATTTATTTGAAAATACTCCTCATGAAACGTTGCTATTGTCTGTGCATGTTCTCAAGGGAAAAAACAATGTTTCATATTTCCCACTGGAAAAGAACTGTCTCTCTTTTCCTTACTTTCTCTCTTCCTCTCCCTTTCACATTAACAGCTAAGAAATGGGTTATTTCCACAGAACTACTATACCACTGTGTCTGCTCCATTAGAAGTGATACACGAGGATTGTCTGTTTCTATGGCCAATGTGCTAATTCTGATAAAGTCTCTTTTCACATGTTCTTACCAAATATGATGATACTTTATTTTTGTTTTCTATGACCATGTAAAAGGAACAAATACAAACTACAGAGACAACTTTTTTTTCGCATTGGAGAGAGCTCCAGTGAAAGAACAGCTTTATTTCATGGTTTGAGCTCTTCCTTACTCAGCTCCACTGTAAAAGGACACACAATATCTTTGGCACATAAAGTTTGCAGCTGTACATAGGTCAAGATTCAATGATAAATGTATGTGGGCAAGTCATAGGTCACGAGGACTACATAAACAAATAATCCTTAACATAAGCTTCTTTAGCTAGCATAGTAATACTGCATTTGAATTGAGCTTTAGATCAGCTGGCAAGTTAAACTGAAAGAAAAGTGAATGTTTGGTAAATTTTGTAAGAAAGACCAGTTCTTCCTAACACTGAAATCAGTCGAAATCTAGGAATGCGTACATAGTGTTATGCAATAAACTTCATCTTTAATGTTATCCTTTCTCACTTTTTATCTGCACTTTCATTTCTTCAGAGAGACCTTGCGTGTAAACTACCTGATTTTTGCTCTAGCACTGGGAGGTTCTTAACTCTGCATACGACAGCTCTCTACAAGGCTTTGGCATACAAAAATGTTTTCCCCTGTTTGAAAACAACACCTAGAGCTGTTTAAAACAGGAGTAGATGATGTGGATCATTAAAACCTGAGGATTTCATATCTGTTAAGGGAGTTTTTGTTTCTGCTGCAGCAGAGGGTTGACTGCAGACATTCTAGCAGAAAAGGCTTGGTGGTCTGAGCAAAGCCAGATCAAAATGTAAAATCATTGCCATCTGTTTTGTATGAAGGAAGAACCAGGATTTGGAGGGCAGAGCTTAGCAAAACTGTTCCTCGTAAACTATATGACTTTGCTGAATGGAGTGACAAAACGCTGTGTGGAGGTGAGGCACTGGTGATGTGCACCTGGGCTCAGCACCACTTGAGAAATGAAGCTGGCACTACCCAGGACAGCTCTCTCCTGGTTTATTTCATACAGACTCTTTTAACTTTCCAAAAAGTCTAGCTACACCCCCCTGCAGTGATTCTATTGCATGGTAGGGGTTATGCCTGTTACAAGAGTGGATGTTTTTCCCCTTCCCCCATTGTCCCCACAGTATGAGAGAAAAAAGAAATGGCTCCAGCAGTCAGTGTCTTGGCATCTTGCTTGTGTAGAGTAGTGTCTCCCTACCTTGCAACAACTCCTGTAGGGGCAAGAAACTAGGCTGATACATGGTATTGCTGTTCCCTGTGGGAAGTACTGACTTTCAGACCTCAGGAGTTGTATGCACACACGTACACATGCACATGTACACAGAGTTAATTTATGTGCAAATATGTATATCTGTATTTGAAATGCACAGGTTTGGAGGGACGGTAAGTAGCCTTTACTCCTTGATACATTTTTATATATAGCTTCAAGGATGCTTGCCAATGCTCCTTACATCAGAATCAAAGAGAATTTATTGATTTTGAAAGAGCAGACTTAGAGATAAGAACTTTGATTCTCATTCTCATTTGTGCCCTAGCATATTCCACCCCTTCCCCTTATTTGTATGAAGCAGGAAAACAGCAATGATGAAATAGTCTGTATTAGAATGATACCTTTGCCCCCGTCCATATATCTCATTGAAATTCATCAGTGCATTTATGAGGTCTTTATTAAGACAGGCCAGATTTATTTTTCATTTGTGCTAAATTGTTTATGCCCTTCTAAAAGTGCACTGTATCCTCAGCATTGGGCTTTCGGTTATCTGCCTGACAATGACAAATTGTTATGCTCTAACAAGTGTGTTAAGATCTTGTCCTGGTGCATATTCTGTGCTATGTGTGAAATGATAGTGATAAGGAGAAACAGACAGGCATGGAATGAATCAGGTGTACATATATCTTAATTTTTGCTAAATTAGTCAAACCAGTCCCACTTGGTGATGACCAGTGATTACTGGCTTCTTTGATAAACCAGGCTTCCCAAAGGAGTCTCCTCCTGTTGAGGTGATTAAATCAGAGTCATATTTGCAAAAGAACTCCTTGTCAATTTGCAAAGAGCACTTACAAAGACCTGCTTGCTTATTTTTGGTGCCTGGATGACAGCTGCTTGATCCAATGAAAGGGCTGCTACCAGCCCTATTTCTAGTAAAGTTCTTTATTAGTGAGTAGCTTCTAATTGGTATGCAGAGTCTGGAATGAATTTACTCATTTTAAACATGTTGGTCACGTTCCTGCGCTTGTGTGTTCTGGCTAGCCTCTGGCTAGCCTGGGAACCCAATGGTACCTGTCAGCATGCTGCAGCTTTTCCAAGGGAATAGGTAAGAGTAATTAACAATAGTCTCTGACTGCCCACACTAGCAAGATCTGTGTTGTTCCAAGCCTATCATGGCTGATGAAAAATCACTTACCACAGAAGCCGGCAGCCTCAGCAAAAAGGAGTGGTTAGGGCAGAGTCTGGCTAGGGCTGGGGGCTGGGATACGTCTTGCTGGGCAGGAGGGGACAACTGCAACCTAACTCTGCCCATACCTTAAAGTGCTACCCAGCCATGGCAGATGGGCTCCTTGGGAACAGATAGGGCCATATCTGAACTGCCAAATCATAAAAGGCATCATGCAACACAGGTGAGAAAAACAAAACTGCTATGTGTTAGTGTCATAGTATCAGCCCTGCAAATGCTGCTCATGAATATTTCCTCCTTAGGGAAGAAGAGGAAAACTTCTGTGCCTCCTAGGGGAACTTCCTCCATGCCTCCCTCAGGAAAATGAGTCCTTTAACTCAGCGAAAAGAGTCTACGGACTCTAGTCCTATGGCTACTTGAATTCTCTGCTTAGCTGGTCTCGATGGATGGGTCAGATCAGATTTAAAACAAGAGAATAAGCACTCTTGATGTTTTCACACTATATTTTTTTTTCTATCAAACCTTCCAAGAAAGAAGGCTATTCTGATTCTTTTCTTTATGTTAATGAAAACCGCCTCAGGATTTTTTCTCACCCAATTCCACACTTTGCGTTATTGTCATATTTGAGAGGAGCACAGCATGGAGAAGTAGAAAAAAATCTCACCATGTGAAGACCATGAAGGGAAAGTGACACAGGTTAGAAGATGTCTATCAAATCAGCTCATTGCCATGGAAGGAGAAGGGTGGCACATGGCCATTAATATGGGGAAAGAGTAGATGTGTTTTCCAACTCTTATAGGATGGGGGGGGGGGTGCAACATATACTCCATGGATTCAGGAAAGTTGGTTTTCATTTAAAGCAGAGGAAGGAAGAGAAGAGTGGAGGCCATTGCATTTAAACCTCAGCCATCGATCAGATCCTCATTTTGGTGCTAGATTTTGCCTTTTCCTTTTCTACATGTTATTTCCCCTGGAAATGAGCCAAAATAAACTGACTGTCCAGCTGAGAAGATAGTGTCATGCATACCCAGATGACTTTCCTTGGGCCCATGTTACAGAGACTGTGCTATTCGTGATGCTACAGGTGGAGAAAGTCAGGACTATCCTGCCTTCTCAGCTCTTGTGTCCAAACTATGGAGGGAAAACAGCAGCGAAAGAGCGGTCTTTTCCAAGACACAGTGCCAGAGCTCTAGCTTTTTACAGCTGTCAGCCTGGTGGGGAGTTAATGCCAGATTGTGATTACTTAGGGTGTTGTATTTATGGCAAAGTGACTATGAATCAATACTTGACACCTCTTAGTTTGTCAGTAAGACAACAGAGATCTTTAAGAACTCCATTAGCTAAGCTGCAGAGACATCATCCCCCTTCTGATTACCTATGGAGAGCCAGGGTGGGTAGCTGATGCACTAAAGAAGACACCTTGTGTCTTACCACGTTGGAGTTTGGAAATTTTGCACTTAAGCTGCCTTTGCAGAATCTCATGTGGGCAGAGCATAATTGAATAATTTCATTCCAGGGCAAATTTGAAAACTAAACAAGGGCTTGAGGGAGTGGCCCCTATGGAAACCATGTCAACGAACAAACAGCATCAGAGGATTTCAGTGATGTTTGTATAACAAGGATAATGTTTGCTTGATTCTTGTGGGCTTTAACTGGCTGTCATCCTGCTACAGCAAAGCAACAGAAACTAATTGAAAGAAAGCAAAATGAAACAGAGGTCTGATAAGTTATTTGGAAACTGAAATTCAAGTTGTATGGCACAGTTTTGATAGGATACATCATGTCACATGGCAGGTTCCTGTTTGTTGTTGGAGCAGTGTAATTTTTAGGTGATAACTTCCATTGCAGACACTTTTGTTTGCCTGTTGAGAACTCACTCTTGGAACTCAAGTGTGTTAAAAATGAGCAAAAGTTGTAGATTTCTAGTCTAAGGTTTGTAATTTCTTTTTATCTCAAGCCACTAGCAAAGCTTTGGGGTGATTCAGTCACAAGCATTAGCAACAGTTTCTTCCTGGATGCAGTTCTAATTTAGATGGAACGCCCAAAGACCTTGTTCTCAAGGGAGTCACACAACAATCAGTAGCCCTCTTTGCCAAACTTCCAAGCCCTTTTCAGCCTCTAAATATCTATTCTCTCAGATATTTCTCAGGGTCCTGCCATCAGCAATTCTGTATCCATCTCTGAGGTTTTCTTTCTGCTTCCTTCTTTTTTTTTTTCCCTCCATTTGCATTTTTTTCTTTCTCTTGTATATTTATGTACATACAGACACACAGCCCTCTCTTCAGATTATACCCAGCAAACCTCATCCTTCCCTGCAATTCAGATTCCTTAGAAACTTCACACATTTTCATCTAGGCCTTGACATGAGTGCATGTTTTGACTGGAGGGTGCTATTGCTTCAGCAAGCTAATTTAATAAAAGAGCTTATGGCTTCTCACACCTTAAATGAAGGGTAGATGTTTCACCCAAGTATGTTTAACCTGATCAGAATGTAAGTTCAAATATGTTTAAATGGTTCTGATGCTTAGGCTATAAGGTTAAAAATGGAGATTACCTTTTATTTCTTAGAAATCCAATGTCTGGGACAGAAGGGCCTTAGTCCCATTCAGGTACAGAGATTTTTTTTTACCACCGGACAATAACAAAGTATAAAACATTTTTCCAATTAAGACTGGAACTCACAGCCCTCGCAAACGAGAAAGCATTGGTGTCTCTACTTCATGCGTGTCGTCCATGAGCCTGAATTCAGAAAGCAAATGGAAAAATGTCAAAAATTCCCAACTGAGAAAATCTTATGTGTAGGGGAGAAAAATGTTAAAGATGCAGCACGACAAGCTTCATAGCAGCAACCTTCACTTGCATCCAGGCGGTTCTGGGGCCTGACCCCCACCCCAAAATGTAACTGCACCATCTCATAGTCCTTTTTGAGCAGATCACTAGTAACACTCTTCTGACTTTGCATGGTCATGTGTCACCGAGCTACTGTGAGCATTTTCTGGGATTAACTCTGCTCTGCTCCTCAATTGGTTTCAATGGGTTTAGCAAGCCTTTTTTTAGCCAGTGTAGAGAAGCTAATGCTCTTAGTTCTCAAGCTTTTTAAAAAGTGCACGAAGCCAGATCATCCCCTCCCAGTTTTGCCACAGAAGGGATATAGTTAGCAGAAAGCCCCCAAAGACAGTTTGAAATCTCTTGGAGGAGAGGGAATAGAGCTTAAGAGACCTCAGTCTTCAACCCTCATATCCTGTCAAGGCTGTACTGTGTTGCAAAGAGTGTGCAATGTTGGTGAAGGGCTCTGTCAAATCCCAGAGAGTCATACAGGAGAGACCCATTCCTGGGAAAACCAGTGGGGAAATAATTCAGAACAGAAAGCTCTTGATTCACAGTGAGACAAATTCCTGATGATGACTCTTTTAAATTCAAGGCTGACCAAGAGAATTAATCTTCCTGTTCCTAGAGGAAGAGTGTAAGAAATATCTCCCTCCTTCCCTTCCTCACAATCTCTCTGACCAGAAAATTATTCAGACATCACCAGGAATTCTATGCAATTTAGCAGGAGTCTCTTCAGCCTCAGCTCCCTGCCCGTGATACAGCCTAGGTGAGTAACCTCTGCAGACCTCCTGCACTGTATGTGAGGAATGGCACAGCAGACCGGGTACCCTTCTCTATGTCTTTTATTGTTAAGTTTTATTACTGACTACGTCAGAGCAGCAGTACTTTGGCTTTGAGCAGAGCCTTCCAATCACACTCAGGCTGAACAAGCTAAAATTAGAGTAACTTCAGTCTTCCAAATATCCGTATGTCGAGGTTCAGACTCACACAACAATCACTGGAATCCAAATCTTGCTATACTGAAACACCAAAGATCAAGGAAGAGGAGAGAGGTTTGAATTCCTTCTGAATTTCCATAAGGAAGACAAGGTAAAACACAACCAACTTGGGGATGGTTTTTTGTTGTTGTTTTTTTTCCAGATAGAGCCTGTACAGGCTTATCCTTGCTATTTCTACAAGACATTTAGATAGACCTTCCCAAGAGCAGAGTGTAAGTCAGTTCCAACATTCTCACAAAGATCTGAGCCTCCTGCTAGCTTGTGTAAATGGTAGGCATAGGTAGTGATTGACATAAGTCATTCATGCTAGAGTCTGTGCAAAAAGACAAGGCTGGGCAAAATGAAGGCTGGGCAAGAATATTTTACTGTAATAAGGTGATGGACAGCGTTCAACTTTTTTTCTCTTCTTGCCTCTCTCAGATGACCATTTGAAAATAGGGGTGAGAGAGGAAAAGCTCATTGGCTTTCAGAGGGTGTTCTGGTGGTGAATACCTGAGAGCCATGTTACTATTGTACTGTGATGGAGAAGTTATCCACTATGCTCACCTGTTGGGTTCCCACCAGTGGGGTTTTCCCTTCTGGTTCAGCAGCAGAGAGGGTCAGGGAGAAGGTCTTCTGGCTCCTGTTCTGGTGCTTTATTTGTGGGTAAGGTGGGTTTCTTCTTTGAATGGGTTCAGGGAGACTGTTACTAAACACATTTTATTTCCCAAAGTATTGAAAGAAGGCAGGCAGGATACATTTTGCTAGGTACAGTACAAGGATCCTCAAGTGTTGCCCTCAAAAGTTTACATGATAAATGAGTTTCATATAAGGCTAAGGGGTGTTTTTTTGGATTTGAGGTTTTTTTGAATGTGTTCCTAGGCTCTTGGAGAGTAACAAGTGAGGTGTGTCCTCTCACAGGAGACATAGTAAAAGCACATTCGGAGAGGGGAAAAAACAGTTTTGTTTCCAAAGCCATCTACCTCCTGCTCACCAGGAGCAATCCTGAACTGAGTGATTTGAAAACTTCTGCAAGGTGGGGAGGAAATCACAACTGGATGTGCCAAGTTAAAAGTAAAAATAATTTACTGATGGCAGATTGGCTTCTAAGTAATTTTGACTGGCACAAAGATTTGGAGGAAGACTGCTTGGCATACACGGATGATTCATCTCTCCCTCTCTCTACCTCTTTTTAGACAAGAATAATTAAGGGCTAGTTTAAGAGCAAATTAATTATTGTTATATAACCTCATTAAGTACACAACAGGCCTATGGAAAATGGCTTTTCCTTTCAGCTTTCCACTGACTCAGAGATTTTGTGTCTGTTAAATCAGACTATCACATAGCAGCAATGGAAGAAGTAATGCAAACTAACTGAGTTTGGACTTCTTGATCAGCCAACCTTCCTCTTTCTCCACTGCAGCCCAGCAAACCCAGTATACCATGCTGCCCCATTCTAGAGCTATTAGGATTCTGGTTCTGTGAGTGCTGGGCTAGGCTGATCTCAGATGGAAGACTGAAATCATGTGAAAAGTTCAAAATGTATACAGCATCTGATGGGTCTGCAAAATAAACAGGGCAGAACTCTCCAGATGTGAATTTGTTAGAAAGCATCTGCCGAAAGCATTTGCTGTTCATGATTTTTTTGGTATATGACCAAGAGATATGTTAAAAGTATTTTCTTACTTAAGCATTTCTGTTGTCTGTGGGATTGATTGGTCGTTGTGGTTTCTTGACATCCAAGTGTAAGTTTATCTTTTCCATCCTCCTAACAGGAGAAACAGTGAGTCACTTGAGCTGAATGAAACCTTGCCAAGAAACGCAGAGAGCTCAGAGAATTCAATTGGTCCCACTGAAGTCTGGATATTTGGCTTCGGACCACAGAAGGGTTTTCTGGAAGGTTTGTAAATTCAAGATGATTCCAGGTTGCAATTTGGCAGAAAGGACCGAATCTGACCGTGGAGCAACTTTGAATCTAGAAGTCCATTGGCAGAATTGTGGGTGTCTAAGTACAGGGGGTGCTGGAGAAAAGCTGATGTGATTTTCTGCATGTGAAAGTGCTTCAGGCCTTACTGCTCTAGGGCCGAGTCTCGTGAGTAACAGTGCCACTCATTTATCTTTTTATTGTGAACTTCTGAGTACTTTTTTGGTTTTAAACATATATGCACACACATAAACATATACATATATAATATTCTTTTCATGCATCCAAAAGAAGACATTCATATGTCTTGTTAACTGATATAAGACTAAATACCATCCTTGGAAAACTCACTGTCCTACAGTAAGTGATGGGTAGCAAGGGAAGTGACCCATAAGCGTCTGCTTGTGGGCCATGCATTCCCTACAGCCCAACCACTGCCTGCTCCATCCCAGCTGGGATGCCCTCCCTGCCCGGATTTGCTTCTTGAACACTGCATGGCAAGGCCAGCATTCAAATGAGCAAAGGAAAAGAGTCAGAAGCACAGGTTTTTTTCACCTCCCTGCACAATTACTGGCAAACCCATTGAACTTAGATTAGAGGGTGTCCGTGACATTTTTTATCCCCAGTACTGCCAGTAGCAGGAGAGGCAGTGTGGCTACTTCCACCAGTAGTGGCAGGTATTCAGTCTTTATAGGGCCATTTAGCACCTTGAAGTGGTTTTGCTATACATATTGGAAGTTGGAAGTCCCTCAGCTCCACTGCTGGTAAGTTTCTTCTGTGATTACTACCTTAGAAAATTTCCCAAGCTGTTTTCCCCTCAAAATGTGGACACCTTTCCTCGCCTGCATGGTCCATGAAAAATCCACAGCAGTCCCAGCAACCCTGGGGTATATAGGAGAGGGATGCCACGAGGTGAATTTTGAATGGGCTGTGGCCCTGTGTCCGCGGGAGGGGAGCAGGCAGGACACCAACCACTATGTCTGCTTTGAGACACTGCTGGTCACCGTGATGCACCACAGAGGTACGTGATGGCGAGGAAGGTGATAGCTGCAACACCAGCAGCCTGCAGGCTTGCTGGCAGTCAGCTAAGCGACACGGCTGGTGGTGCTTCGCACAGTATGGCAATGTGCCCAGCGTTTGCTTACGTAAGGACTAATGAGAATGTGTAGGTGGAGGAGGAATAGTCTCTCTTGACTTTCTCTGTGGGCTCCCATCCTCTTGATGGAAAACAAGCCTCTGACATAAAAATGGATGGCTCCTCAAGCTGTTTTATCCTATAGCACCATGCAGCTGGATGGCTGTCCTAAGGGAAATAGCTGTTTTTACACAAAGCAATCTACATCTGGATTTCCTCTCATTTTCGTTTTAATTTTGATATGGAAACTGAACCAATTGTATGAATGAAAAATAACGCGTTCATCATGATTATTTCAACATTTTTTTTTTTATTTATTATTAATTTTGGGACACTGTTCCATATTCCTATATGGTAAAAAGAAATCAGAGTTTAAATAAAATTGATTGTCAGGGTTTCAATTAAATTAATTGCCTGTTAGAAAGTGACAGAGGATGAGGAATTCTGTTCCTTATTCTTCCCCTTCCTCAGCTGTTTCAGCCTCAAATGGCATGATGCTTAAGTTTTTCCCTGGCAAAATACATCTGGGGAAGTTCTACTGGGAAAAGTCTTCCCTTCCCCAGTACACATTTTCACTATCTCCATGTAACTAGGACTAAAAAGGGTTCTGTAACTTTAATAAAACTCTTTTCCTTCAGTAAGATTCTTCATTTTGCATTGTCAGTGATTTCCGAGCTGGATTTCCCCTTTATCCCCCATAAATTTAAAAATTAATATGGCTTACACGGGAGTCATTTATCCATGCAATCCATAGAAAAGAATTATTTGGAAAAAGACTTTTGGCATAACTTTATCACAGAACTGACAAGGATGAAATTCAGTTCAGCTTTCAGTTCTTTCTAAGTCTCTCACATTTTTGAGAAGGAAGGGAAAGGTAACTTAGCAGTAAAAGATCTGTTTATTGTTTGCTCTCCTCCTGCCTTCTGCAATATCTGCATATATAGTAGCATGCTTGCCATATATCTCTAGCTAAAACATACTGTGAAATTTGTATGCAGGGTATTTTTCATCAATGTGCAGTGGCTCTGAGTCCAGGCAGATGCCTTTATTTTGCTTTCCCGCACCAAGGTAAATCTGCAGGTGTTCGTATCTCTGGAGCGCCTCTGGATTTAGATGAGCATAGCTGAATATTGAATCTGCCCCACTGTCTCCTCAGCACAAAGACTCTGAAGTGGAATTGTGAGTCTCAAATCAGTCCCTGGGGCATCCCAGTCCACACTGTAAAACGACCGTATGTAAATTGTCACTGTTAAATAAGTTGCTCAGGAGGGAGGGAGAGCAGGATGGGAATTGGAAGTGACTCAGTGCTCATGCTGGGTTCCAGACAGAGCTGCCCTTCCAGTCCAGAGGTCGTCAAAATGGAGGGGAGGAGACAGTATGGATGTCATACAGACTGCGTGTGGCAGATGGGGAAGTCATCTCTGTTTCTCCCACATTCCACAGAAAAACAGCAATAAAAAATGAAGCACAAAATCCAAGCCTTTTTCCATTCAGCTGTAGGAACAAGGCGGAAGAGGAGAACAGGCCCTCCTTTCAGAGCATTTCTGTGGTAATTCATTAGTTGATGTTCCCCGTTTTTCATCTCTTCAGTGAAGTCTGCTGAGAATTTATTACTGAGCCATTAATGAATTTTTAAACTGCCAGGGAGTAATGTAAATAAGTGGGATCCCAGATTGTTACATAGCCATTATCAGGTCAAAATGCGTGCACGGGAACCGTTGCTTCAGGCAGAGGGTAAATCACGTAGACCTACACAAGGGACAGAGTTCCTCACAGAAACGCCTGCACAGCCACCTTCAATGAGAGTCCAGCTGTTGCCCAGACAATTTCCCTGCTGAGGGGTGAAACAGTGTCCCCTGAAGAGTACATCTTTATTTTCCAGCTAGGCTCTGACAATAGTTTTTGTGGCCTTGTTGCAGCAGAAGGAGAAGCACAGCTTGATGCTTGCGGCCTTGGCTGTTCCTTCCACTGACCAAGAAAGCAAGATTTAATTGTATGGTGGTGAGTTTTGGCATAGAGACCTCTGGAGGATCAGTGTCCATGCTCAGTGCTGGCCACTGCCACTAGCTTATAGCATGGGACGGACTTTTGCAAATGGAAAGGGCGCTCGGTTCTTACCAGGAGGAAAAGGAGAAAGGGGAAACAGCATGCTAACAGGAGCAAAGACTCATGGGGAGGGAAAATGTTTTGACAGGCATTTCCAGACTCCTGCCCTTCCACCCACACATAAGATGAAGTTCACAGGTACCACAACACTTAAGCATAGCCACCTTGCTCCTACTGAGACAGTCAGGTACCTGAGCGATTGTCCCACTGTTGTACCCTTGAAACCTCTCCTCTTCTGCCTAAACATAGGGATAGGGGCTCGGTGTTCTCTGGCTGGTGGAATAGCTCGTCAGATGCATCTGCTAGACATATGGTTTAGGTTTGTCCCTGTGGATTAACCGTAGTGAATAGGAATATTATTTTTGACAGCCTCAATAGCCAAGTAAGAAGTTTTTTAGTGACTATTAATTTCTGACTTTTAATTTCATTAAAAACCTGAGCCCTTTGAATAGGACTGCTTACTGCCTTTATAAACATAGAAAAAAATGAAAACAGCAGATTTAGCAATGAGTCCAGTGCTAGGAAAACTTGTTTCCAGTGCTAGGGCTTGATTTGTTCCGCACAAGGGGTTTAGTTGCTTTCTTTATACTTCACAGAGGAGAAAAAACATTTCCCGTTCCAAAATAAATAATCATGCATGAAAACCAGACATGTTAAATATCACAAGCAAGGGCTTATGTGCCCAGGTGCTTGAAGTCCAAAGAAAAGAGTCACATTAATGTCAATGTGCTTTGGATCATTAGCTCTTAAGCTTCTAACGATGTTCCCTAATGACCCTACTGATCTTCCTCCTCCATCAGACTCTCTCTAACCTGCAGGAGTTGGGCTAACTTTTCAGGGGTTTGCTGTAAGCAAGTCTTTGAAAAAAGCATCTAAGTATCCCAGTAATATATGAGACATTACCAGTTGGGAGTCTGGAATGTAATTTATATAAGGTCGTATACACAATATTCGTTATGTGAAGGCTCAAGTTCTTATTCATTTTTATTTCATTCATTTATTCTGCTATGGGGATAAGAATAAAAAAGAACACCTGTCCCAAGATTAAGACAACTTATCATTAATTTAAAACTGCAATACAGGTGCTGATTATAAAATCAGTACCTCCCTCCCCTCCTCACACACACATGTCCATATACTAACCAGCAGTCAGCATTTTCTCCTGTCCAGGTCCAAGGCTGAGACAGACCAGCATCATGATATTGCCTTCAGCTTTTCCTGGGTGAGGTTTGGTGCCCACGCACTTTGCACTGCACTGATAGGAAGCTGTCTCCTCTGTGAAGCCAGAGTATACTCCGACTTCGTTTGATTGTCCTGTTCTACTCTGTACTTTTGAGGCTCCACCTCGAGTACTGAGTGCAGTTTTGGGCGTCACAATATAAAAAGGACATAAAACTACTGTTCAGAGGAAGCCACAAGGCGGGAGCAGGGTCTAGAGGGGATGTCATATCAGGAACAGCTGAAATCACTTGGTCTGTTCAGCCTGGAGAAGAGGAGACTGAGAGAGGATCTCACAGCTATTTACTGCCTTCTCACAAGGGAGGGAGGTGAAACAGGTGTTGATCTCTTCTCTCTTGCAGCCTATGATATAACTAGAGGTGATGGCAGGAAGATATGCCGGAGGAAGTTTAGCCTGGATACTAGGAAGAGATTCTTCACCCAGCAGGTGGTGGAGCACTGGAACAGCTTCCCAGGGAAGCAGTCACAGCATCAAGTCTGCCAGCATTCAAGAAGCATTTGGATAATGCCCTCAGTCACGTGGTCTGAATGTTGGGAGTGTCCTACGTAGGGATAGGAGTTGGACTCGATCTTTTTGGGGCCTTTCCAACTTGGGTAATTCTATGATTCAACGATTCTATGAACCCATCTCCCATTACCTTTATTGAGGTTCAGAGAAGAATGCTCTGGGTGATCCTAGTAGCTATTCTCCCTCCACAAGGGCTATAAAGACCTGTATTGTTAACACAAAGTAGGTTTAAAACTCTTGCTTTGTTCTTATGGGCTTTGTAAGCATCTTAGATGGGTGACAGGAAGATGTGCCAGCGGAGGATTATGTTGGATATTAGGAAGAGGTTCTTCACTCAGAGCATGATGGAGCACTGGAACGGCTCCCCAGGGAAGTGGTCACGGCACCAAGCCTGGCAATATTCCAGAAGCATTTGGACAATGCCCTCACACACACAGTATGAATGTTAGGATTGTCCTATGCAGGGACAGAAGTTGGACTCAATGGTCCTTGTGGGACCCTTCCAACTCAGGTCACTCTGTGATTCTGTGATTCTGTGACACGCATGTTTTTATTTCTCTCTGAAACTAAGGACGAGCAAGGCCCCACCTTGCAGCCCCAGAATGGCATTTAGAGTTAACCCTGTCCATGTCCTCCAGGCAGGAATACAGCCTGGGGGGTTCTTGGTCAGCCATTCTTTCCAGTGGCATCAGGGTGATGAACTACCTCTTGGAGAAATTGTTCTCAGTTTAAGAGGGAGCAGAAGTTAAACGTCCAGGCTGGCTGTTATTGCAAGAACGTGAGGAAAACTTGTAAGACACATGCAGGATGTAGGAAATAGTTACTTTCCATCAAAGTCATGTGCTAGGGAGTCCTCAAGCTAGTCAGAGGGCTCATAAGTTAGCTTACAGTTTTCTGATAGATCCTGGAATATGGTGCTACCCACAGTACAGAGGTAGCCAGATCTTTCACATTTGAGCATAATCTCTGGCCTCATCACTGCCCATCTGACCTCTTCATACATTTTTGTCACACAAAGAGCATTAGAAGCATCACAATTACTTTGGTAGGTAGGTCTAGCTGCCTTCTGACACTGCTACTGCTCAGTCTTAGATAGCCAGGGATCAAGAATTTCTCCTGTTCCTTACACTGACCAGAAAAGGCACAAGAAAAGTCTTCATAGCGAATAACCTGGAGGAAAACACTGGTAAGTGAGTCAGCAGAAACTATTTTGCTGACTGACTGGATTGCAATGCAGCATCCTCTGTGCTGTTTGAGCACTCGCAGGCAGGACAGTCACCTTGGGGAGGCTTGGCTCCAGCCTGCTCCACGCACAGGAGGCAGGTGCCCGACCTCCCTGTGCTGGAGGAAGCTTCAATATGTGGAAGGAATTGCCCTCTAGAGGCGCTTCTCTCTCTGTGTCTTCTGAACCTGGAAGCGTGGGCAACTAGCTTGGACTTGAGCCTTTAAAGAGCCATTAAACAACAACAAATCAGCGAGGTGACTCCTTCATAAATCTCTGGAAGCTCAGCCAGAAAAATGGATGGGAATTCACCCTCTTAGAATCGTATGTCCTCTCTCTCTGAGTTCTTGGTTGGGCGCTGCAGGAATCATTGTGCAATCAATATTATTAATACTGGCAAACTGACTCTGGCTCTAAATATGCACACACCAAGAAAACAAATCGAAACAGCAAAAGAGGTCTTTGTGGTAACTCAACTTCAAAGCTGAGGTTGTAATCACACAGAAGCTAAGGAATGCAAATGTGTGGTAATCAGGGTGTTGTAACTCATCCATCCAAATGTTAATAGTATTTTCTCACCCTATATTACATTAGCATTAATGGCTTAGGTTCAAATTCTTTACTGTTTTCTACAATTATGACTCATTTTTCAGCTAAGGGGACTATCCATGGTAATCAGCATAATAGGAGCAGGATTTTTAAAGGCTTATGTGAGTATGCTCTGTGTGTGTGTGTGTGTGATTATCCTTATAATAACTTTTTAAACCCACTGCCCAAAGCCAAAAAAATGCAAAAGCATGGTAGAGGTTGCTTAGGTAGTTCAGCTCCTATGAGATCTATGAAAATAAGCACTTGTGAAGCGAAGAGAGCTACCACTTGACAGGAGACCATGCTGCTGAATGATTTCAGCCTTTATTAGATGTTGAAGACCTCATACCACAAAAACATCTTTCTAAACCAAGGGAGTAATATCACTCATCTCCCAGAGTCCAAAGCCAGCTGTACTCGAAACACAAATCTATGCATTTTGCTCCTCGTAGTGCCAACATCCATAGAACTGCTTGTTAATTGCTTGTCTTAAAGCAAGTGATAGAACAAATCTCTGCATGTGATCGTTTTGAGTGCTATCATACAGCATGCACAGGACAATCGGGTGATCAGGCCCAGCCAATGTGTGTTTGTGACAGGCAGGTCCTGCCAGACCAACCCAATCTCCTTCTATGACAAGGTCACCCGTTTAATGGACGAGGGAAAGGCCATGGGTGTGGTGTACGTGGACTTCAGTAAAGCCTTTGTTCCTCACAGCATTCTGTTTGAGGAACTGGCTGCCATTGGCCTGGACAGGCACAGCCTCTGCTGGGTAAAGAACTGGCTGGATGGCCCGGCCCAAAGGGTGGTGGTAAATGGAGTTAAATCCAGTTGGAAACCAGTCACGAGTGGTGTTCCCCAGGGTTCAGTTCTGGGTCCAGTCCTGTTCAATGTCTTTATCAATGATCTCTATGAAGGCATTGAGTGCACCCTTAGCAAGTTTGTGGATGACACCAAGCTGGGTGAAAGTGTGGATCTGCTTGAAGGAAGGGAGGCTCTGCAGAGGGATCTGGACAGGCTGGATCAATGGGCTGAGACCAACAGGGTGAGGTTCAACAGGGCCAAATGCAGAGTCCTGCAGTTGAGACACAACAACCCCGTGCAGCATTGCAGACTCAGAGAAGAGTGGCTGGAGAGCTGCCTGGCAGAGAAGGACCTGGGGGTGTTGGTGACAGCCGGCTGAACATGAGCCAGCAGTGTGCCCAGGTGGCCAAGAGGGCCAGTGGCATCTTGGCCTGTATCAGACCCAGCGTGGCCAGCAGGAGCAGGGAGGTGATTGTGCCCCTGTGCTCAGCAGGTGAGGTGAGGCCACACCTCAAGTGCTGGGTTCAGTTTTGTTGAGGGGCTGGAGCACGTCCAGAGAAAGGCAACAAGGCTGGTGAGGCAGCTGGAGAACAAGTCCTGCAAAGAATGGCTAAGGCAATTAGGGTTGTTTAGCTTAGAGAAGAGGTGGCTGAGGGGAGACCTTATCACTGTCTACAACTGCCTGAAAGGAGCCTGTGATGGGGTGGGTGCTGGGCTCTTCTCACAAGTGACAAGTGATAGGGTGAGAGGAAATGACCGCAAGTTGCACCATGGGAGGTTTAGACTGGACATCAAGAGAAATTTCTTCACTGAAAGGGTGGTCAGGTACTGGCACAGCTGCCCAGGGAGGTGGTGGAGTCGCCATCCCTGGAGGTGTTTAGAAGACTGGTAGATGAGTTTCTTAGGGAGATGGTTTAGTAAGGGGACAGGTATGGTTGGACCCGGTGATCTGAGAGGTCTTTTCCAACCAGATGATTCTATGATTCTATGTATTTTAATGTGCCATATTCTGCAACTATCCTAAAATAAAGGTAAAATAAGCATGTAGATTGCTTTGGGTGTATAACCTGGCTGCTGCCCTTCCAAACAGAGACATCATCAGAGTGACACTGAGCTCTGGTGTACCTGTGTTCCCATACTCTTGCCTGCACAGAGGCTTATCTGAACAAGAATAATAATAATAATAATAATAATAATAATAATAAAAATAACAACAGCAGTGCCCAGATAAAATACACTCATATAGAAAGCAGTGGGCTAGACAGCCCCTCTATCTTACATCATGCTGGGAATCATTGCTTCATCACGCTTTCCCCATCTACTTTGGGTTTTGGTGTTCCTCAGGTACAAGTAATGTGCATGCAAAGAGTAAACTCTTAAGCCAATGTGATTTTAGATACCTGAAAACACAGCGACAAATATCACGGGTTTCCGTTCCGTCCATTCCGTTGCTTGAATGGACCTGCTTTTCCTATGTTAAAAAAGGAATACAGAATAAAACCATGAATTATTCTGTACCAAAACTACAGTAATTAATAAGGTGCTATAAGCCAGGGGGAATTGTCTTCCTCTTATTAAAAACAGTCCTAAAAATGAAGTTTATTCCTATCTGGATGAAACCATATCTGTCTATAATCCCTCTCCTTCTTTCTCTAAAACTCAGGAGTGGTTGTGCTGGAGAGTTTGGTTGATGCTTGTTCCTAAGTCACTTTGCAGCTCTGCTGCACCTTGCAAACACCCACAACACTGAGAAGATCCCATGAGGTGAGAATGTTTTCAGTATCTCCACTTCAAAAGTGACTGAAATGAAGTACGTCAAGAAGTAGTGGTGTGGCTTGTCCCTGAGCCAACTGGTGAATGAACCAAGAACAGCACACTAGAGTCCCCATGCTGGGAACCTTGGTCTAGGCTGGACGACTCCTTTATCGCTCTCATCTGAACGCACAGCAAAATGACCCAGCCCTTGAGTGCTTATGGTCAGAAAAAGACAGACCCACGCCAGGTTTGATAGTCATGGTTTTTTTCAGTGACATTGAACTTCGAGTTGAACTTCACCTGTTCTGCCCCCTAATCATCAGCTTCCCTTTGCTTATATTCTTAGGTATGGATGAGAGTGGATGGCAGGTCGCTGGGTTAATCTGCATCTAATCCATAGCACAGTCACGATGCTGAGCAGAAACCACATTTAGCTCCCTGCTGTGAAAAGCTATCCTGCCTGCTGGGGGTGGGAATTCCAGCCAGTTGCTGCACTTCCGCTGCTTTTCTACTACAGAGTACGTGACAACAAGGATTCAGGTCTGAATGGGACCATTTTTGTGCCCTAGGTAGAAGCAAGCCTACGTAATCTTTTGTGGGCAGATAAGAATGTTTTCTTCTTGAATTTTTAGTCAGCTGTACCCTGAGAAACACTTTATATCTTGCTGCTTTTACAGAGCTTTTCGAGAAGAGAACGAGGTAGGCAACCCTGCTCATAAGACTTAGTCTCGGCTTTCTGATCTCAGGCTTGTTATTCTTTCCACCATGAGTCACCCCTGTTAGAGTGGCCCAGTTTACCCTCCTTCTCCCCCTGCTTTATTAGTGACAATGAGAAAGACTGTGTGACAGCAATGCTCGTATGCTGCAGGATGTTCCCTTTCTGTAAGCCTTCTTTTGTACTTTGACATTTGTGAGCATTCTCACACTTTGACAAGCAGGCAGAGCCTAAATTTCAAAGGTACTCACTACTTGCAGTGACAACGTCAGGTGAATTATTGGTGTTGGGTTTTATGCAATCAGGCCTACAGGTAGGTAAATAACGTGGGGGTGACATGAGCCTTCCCTCAGCTGGACACAAAACCCAAGCTTCAACTTCGTTTATAGTCTTCTTTCCAAAGGAGAGGAGGTTTCTGCAATCATGTGTTTATTTGTTTGATATTCCCATAATTATGAGTCCAGTAGTAGATTTCCAGTGAATTTTTGAAAAAAAAGAGTGATGTCCCAAAAATAAGAAGACTCCCTAAGTCTTTTTAGACCAAGCAACTGAAGAGAATTTGCTAATTCCCCAGTGAGGAAGAAGCCACCATGTGACTCCAGCCATAACAGACACTAGTAAATCTATAGGGCTTGTCTCACTTCTGAGATTCAAACTGGTGGCAAACCAGACCTTGTCGGTTCACTCACTCGTAAAACAAACTTCTGCCCTAAGTTTGTGAGGACTCTCCCCTTTACACATGTTAGTGAATTTGTTCTCACAGGTAATCCTACCTCTGGGCAAGGAGAGAGGGGTGCCCAGACATCCTGATTATGCTTTGGAGGTGTTGGCTTGCTTTATTTGAGGAAACCCAGCCTGGAGAGTTGCAGCTGATTAAGTTCTCAAGCTCCCACGGAAAGGGAAAGATGATACACGTTTCTGCCAGCTCTTTGAGGGGGAGGGAGCAGAAACACCTCAGCATTGGATCAACATTAAAAAAAAAAATGGATTTGTTAATTCACTGAAGGTGGCCAGGGAAACGTAGAAATGATTAAAAAAAATCCCTTAGGTCAATAACCAGTCTGCCTGTGGAGAGGCACAAGGGTTCAGTGGGTGTAAGTTTAATTAAGCCAGCCAAAAACTGAAGGGAAAATTAGAAACCATTTCCAACAATGCTTTACAAAACCTTCCCATCGAAACAGACACATTAATTGAATAGGAGCCGAGCTGTATTTTGATACATGAGCCCCAGCCCAGGGTGCCTCTTGCTGCAGAAAGCAGTATTGTGAAGTTTCATTTAGAAGCAGCAATCTCTCACCGTTATCCTTTCCTCGTTGGCAAACACCAGCTACCTCCCTCTTTTTTTTCTTCTCCCTTCAATTAAATGTTTAATTAAAGTAGCATGACTTCCTTTCATTTGGAAAAGTAATTGAGGACACTAGCGTGTAAAAAATAGGCTGAAAAGCAAGCTGAAGTACACAACAGCACAGAGCATTGGTAAGGCCTACAAAAATGTAGCTCTTAATTTATTTTGGTGCCACATCAAGTTGCAGTGATGGTGAGGTGATACAGCTGCAGGAACATCTGGAAAGAGCTGATAAACATAGGTCTGGTTGGATCTGAAACATGTGTCTGGTGCAGATTTTTTTTTAATCCTGAATGGTCAGCTCAGCACAGCTGGGAGAGAAAAGTGATGTTCACAAAGACACATTTTTTGGTGAGTTTTCATATAGTGAATGAGGAGAACTTGTTGGGTTTCTTGATAAGCAGGCTGGTGCCTAGTAAGGATTTTCTGCTCTATCTTGTAGATCAGTCTTTGTCAGGTTACATGATGGCTCATCACCCTGACACGTTCCAGGACCAGCAAACGCCTATTCTCTGGCTGCACTGCTCTTTTTCCAGTCTCTTTATGAGACCTTAGCAGAAACTTACAGCTATGCAAGTCGGCTGTGCAGCCCATTCCCACCTATTGGCTCAAAGGTGTCTCAGTTAACTTCAACAGGCCTTTTCTTTTGCAAGCAGGCTTAAAAGCAGAGAACAAGAATTCCTGCTATTCTATAAATGGTTGGAATTTCCCAGAGCTTTTTATACCTTCTGAATTTTCTGTACCAATAGTATTATGTGCCTCTTCACACATTTTTAATAGGAAATACTTGAGTTTGGATCTTTGCCATCTTGAATTGTTGACCAGCATCTCTGACACACCTGTGCACACTGAAATATTTCTGCACTCTGAACAATTACTGCAATGAGGGGTGACTCTTCATAGGCTGTGTTTGGAGCTGGTTTTACCTGTTATTTCCAACCTAGATGAAAGTTTGTGTGGTACATGGCATGAGGATTGGATTGAGGCCAAGAGCAAGCCAGCTTGATTCATTAATGGAACATTGAGTGTATATCTGATTGACTGGGGAAGGTTTGGAATGAACCCAGGTCAACCATCAAGCCCAGAGCCTATCTAGAAGAGCAGGCATAATGTAAAGGTTGATGGGCCTCATCCTGCCTTTGCATCTTTGCCCTGGAGCCCAGCCTTCTGGCATGGTGACCGTCTTCCCATGTGCGCTGGCATTGTGCTGCCCATGTCTGAAGAAGTCACTGCTGAATGTGGTGGAAACGTTGCTATCCAGGTGTGTGAGTTTTCTTCACCCGTTTCTCTGGCTGCTCTTGGAAAGATGGACTGGGCTAAAGCTGATAGCTTCAGTGATAATGGTACATCTGGTCAGAAATTTTCTGGCGTGCTTGTTTGGCACAGCAAAATCTAATACGAGGGTACAGAAACATGTTGATTTTTATGTGATCATCCCAGATCTTCCAGGAAGATGCAGGATAGTATCCTCCCTGCCAAGCAAGTTGTGAAAGCTTCCCTAGCTCCCTCTCTGGAAGCCCACCTGGCAGGCTGGTGGGAAGATGGCAGGCAGCGGATGGAGACTGCCAAACCCTACCTCCTGGCAGAAGGACTTGCCAGGACTTCCCAGCTGCTGGGCTTCCTGGCCAGCCATTGCGCCCCAGGAGTGCGCTCGAGAGAGCAAGTGGATGGCCAACCTACTCTGTGAAGTCTTGAGGTCTGCAGGAGAGACACAGATTCCTATCTTTATACACTTTCCTTCTCTTTTGGAATGAAATTTGTTTGAGGCTTGTTTCCTTGGCTGGGTTTTTGCTTCCTTGTCTCCTTGGTTGTTTAGTTCAGAACTTCCCAGGGCGCAGGAAGAGCAGGTCTCATCATCCCATAAGCAATAACTTTTTGTAGGAGGAGACTGGACATCTTACAGGTTTTTTGGCCTCCTGTGATGCTTCTCCTCCTCAGGTCAAGCAGAAGAAAGGACTGGATCAAAGATATAAGGTGGCAGTGGGTAGAATGGTTATTTTGCTGTGTCTTTCCTGTAGCCTTCAACTTTTTTTATTATTATTATTTTTGCAGCTATCACTAAAATGGCCTTCCCTCAAAAAGCCACTCACTTGACAGCAGGTGGAAATCAAACAGTTGGTGGGACAATAACATCCCAGTGCCACAGAGCCCTGCCCTGCCTCTGCCAGCTGCCTCCAGGGCACAGGTGGCCACAACCATGCAGTTCTGCGCAGGTAGAGAAGAGGCACAAGTACTCCTGAGGTGAGATGCGTGCTTTCCCGGCTAAGCCATTCCAAAGACCTGAAGTGATGCGGCTGTCCTTGCGCTGCCCTGCTCAGCATGGCAGACCCACCCCCAGCCTGCCGTTGCCAGAACAAGGAGCTTCTCACAGGCAGTGCTCCAAAATGCTGCTTGTGGGTACTTTCCAGGCTATTTGTTACAGATCAGTCAGTGGATTTTGAGGATTATAGATCAGGGGAAATATTTGAAGGCAGCTCTGAGGCATTCCCCTGTCAGATGCAGGCATGGTTCAAGGGTCTGAAGTATGTGTCAAGTATCTCCTGGCTGCTTTGCCCTGAGGGATGGAAAGGAAGGCCATAGAGCGGAATGAAAGGCCAGCTTTCTGAAGCAAAGCTGGGAGATGGAACATCCTGGAATAGTGTCAAGAACCACTGAAGATGTCAGCGGGATCTGCCCTTTAGTAAATCCTTAGGAGTCATGAGGTGATGTTTCTTTCTTGGCACAGCTGCCTCTGTTTTGGTCTGTTAGTGTTGCTTTCACACTGACTTCAGTGTTGATCTAACATGATGATCGCATCTCATTCCCCTCCTACCATGACGTATCACCTAAGGGAGGCCTGTTTTTCATTAACATTGAAATTGCAGCGCAGGAACTTTCTCTGACGCAGTTCACAAGTGGGTAAGGAGGTGGGAGGGAGGGTTGGTTATTACCTCTGTTCCCTCTGCTGGAGTGTGGGCTTCTCTACTGAGCTCTGCCGTCTCTCCCTGGGGCCAGCAACTAATTCCTCCATACCCCCGCACGCCAGAGCCTCTCTTTAGAAGAGACTTACAATCATGACAAATTATCTGTGCTGATTTTGTGACATGAACTGTTACCCATTAGGGAATGAACTGACACCAATAAATTCATTTCACTTACAACCTCACACTGTGCATGAATTGAAGTTCTAGAGGTGAAAGACATAAATTTACCAGGTGGGCAGACACGCAGCTTCCCACTAAGACTGTGCACTTCACCTTTGCTATGTGTGCTGCTTCTGCTGGGCCAGCCCAACATTAATTTTGCATAGAGTAGATTTCTCCTGTACAGCACACAGTCCACATGATTTATTCTTGCCTCGAGCTGCTGTGTGAATAGCCTCACCGCAGAACAAACTACTGGTTGTGCCTTCACCAAAATAAAAACTTCAAACCCAAATACAGCCTTTTGCATTAAAAGGTAAGAACAGTTAATATTTGCATAGTGTCTTCTGACTTCCAGGCTATGCGGAGCTGGTAATTAATGAGACTTCCCTATGCCCTGGTGGGGCAAGTGAGCGAGCATTATTTATTAGGCAGAAAGGAGTTCCCATATGTGCAGATCTACGTCTTAGGCATTCTGATGGTAAATTCATCAAATCATTCCAGCAGATGAGGCTCTCCTTCTCCCTAAACACTCAGTCAGGTGTCTGAAAGTTTAGTTCATTTACCCAAATGACAATCTTACAGTCCCCTGGCCAAATAGAAACTTCCAAGCACGTAGTTAAAAGCCACTTGCCACACTCTGCCGAGGAAGGATTGGAAAAAAGAAATAGAAAAGACTTTCCCAAAGTGGGCAGACACAAGCACATGCAGAGGCAGAGAGGAATATAGCTATCTTTGTGTCTCCACATTCCTGAGAGCTCCTCATCGAGATGGGGATCCTGTTAGGTTTTGCAGTGTGGACACTGGATGAAGGTGGTCCCTACCCTGTAACACTCTCTCACCTTGCCTTCCCCATCTGAATGTTTTGAATGATTGTTTTGAAATAAAGCTTACTGGGCATAATATGAAATAAGGGGTCTTGAGGATGAGGTCTCTCCTGGTTTTTTCATGAAGAGCTATAGGAAGGATTAAACATTGTCATGGATGACAAGTCCATAAACGGACTTAAAAGGAAAGAACAGTCAAGGATGTGCCCTTCAGTGTCCTTAACACACCTACAGGTGTGGTTGTCAGGGGATGGATGAAGGGAATGGGGTCACAGAGAGAGACTGAGCTCACATGTTCTCCTTAAATTGCTTCTCTCAAGACGGAGCACTGGGCATGATGGACTGCTCATCTGACCCAGCAGGACATTTTTTTGTGCTCTTATGTTATAAGGGGAAGGCTGGAAACTGCCTCCAGAAGCCATAGGAGGGTCTCCCAAGTACAGTAGACACTGAAACATCTCCATAGTGGCTGCTAGTTGAGCTGCTTCCTTTTTGCTTTCACCCAGGAATGACATATTTTCCCATGGCTCTAAGGAGCTAAGGCTACCCCTCAGCAATAGCATACAAAGGTCACATTTCTTGTGAATGTGCAGGAGAATCTGAAAAACGACAGTGGTTAGGTAACAACTCTGGTCAGAAAATGGTCTTTTTTTGTTTGTTCTTTGGGTTTGTTTTAATTATTTGTTTATTTTTAACTTTTGACAAAAAACATCAAGTATCGTGATACGGGAATACTGTCTAAATGCAACACATTAATTGTTGTTTAGAAGCTTTAGTTCTCTCTTGCCTTGTATATTCTGTCCTCTCTGCTTGAACTTCATTAATTCAATGAACTGAACCTTAATTTTGGTAAGCATCCTGTTGACCCCTCTGTAACTGCAGGAAGCTTCTCACCATAAACATTGTCTCTCTCTCCAGTCATAGCTTGTCAGGTCCACAGAAGAGAGACTATGATGACCTCCTTGCCTGCAAAGTATCATAAATAAATGGGACAGACTGGAAATGGTTAAGGTGCCCAGAAGGGTCTCTGGGGGAGAGATCAAACCCCAGACCCACCTCTGAATACAAATTTCCCCAGAGACTTTCCATTGCACATGAGTGGAAGAACCATGTTTCAGCTCCTTCCACATTTGATCCCTATGCAGAGCAGCCAGATCCCAGCCCTTGCTTTGTTTTGCTGAGATGCCCTCTTGTCCTGGTACCCCTAATGCAGTCATATGTGAATGCAAAGGTAAAGGCATGTTGGTAGGAAATCTGCATGCCCTCACCCACTATAGTGTGGCAAAACTTGTCCTGGGCTGACCTGTCCCACGTAGGCAGCAACAGCAGCCCTGCCAGGCTGCTCTGTTGCTGTTTCACTGGCACCAAAGGCATGGCTTTACAGACAGCTTCATGCCCGTTAGACACAAAGGTAAGCCAGGAGGAAAACCTATTCCCTACCCTCTCTAGCACTAAAGCTGGGAAGGCAGGGCTACTGCTAAAGGCAGGTCCCTTTCCCGGAGTGAACTGGTGCTTCAAACAGAGGCCATGTGGGGCAGCCAGGTAATCAGTCCCAGGGGCACCGTGCCATGGTCAGCCCTGCCACTGCTTCCCCTTCCATCCACCCACCTGTGTTGCCCCTGCTGACCACAGCTTCCACAGTAAATCTTCCATAGTCAAAGGGGTCGGTGATGCTCCTGTGCCTTGAGGGGCAGCAGCAGGCACCCTGGACAAGAGAAAGGTTGCTCAGGCCAAAGAGGCGGGGAAACTTGGATTCTTTTGTAATATCAGCAGCAGGCAGAACCTGTTCATATTGAAGCTTCAGTGCATGAAGGATTACACTCCAGTCTGATTGTTTTTTAAAAATCTGTTCTGGCACCTGTCCGGAGCCACGATCACATCTTCAGTCATGTGGCCAAATGCCTTTTAGTTTTAATCATTTGATCAAATGCCCTAGTGAAACAGCCATTTGTTTAAATGATTGAAAGTTTGTCATTTGACCAAATTACTAGTCTGGCAGAATGACTAACGGGTTGTGCCACAACGTCAAATTCTATTAATGCCACATGAGAAAGACAGGTGAGGAAAGTAAGGGTTAAGGGAGGAATTTTGTAGAAGTGTTTATTCCATTGTCAGGTACCCACACAGACAGACCAATGTGGTCCTGAGGTAAAGGGTGTGAAATCGCTAGTATGGCTTCAAACCACCTGGGCGGGAAGGTGGCTGGAGGGGCTCCTTGTGTGCGTCCCTCAAAACTTGGGGAGAACAATTTATGTCACTGAAAGAGAACAGAGCTGCTGGATAAGAGGAGAAAACTGGAGCTGGATTGTCCACCTGGACTTCAGATGAAAGCTGCCACTGTTGTGCCAAGATGGTGAAGAAAACCTAGCCAAACCGTGAGCCAGGAATCAGTCCCAGGCACTTCTAGTGCCACTGATGTTACCATGCTTTCACTGCCTGGATCTGCTGAGCACACTGGCATTTTCTCCTCACGCCTTCCCTCTCACGTTTCTGCTGCAGCGCTGCTTAGACGGAGGAAGGAAGCAAGACTAAAATGTAGCTGCTGGAAGAACTGACAGCAGCCATATAAGGCGGTATTAACCTTTCATAAACCTGCTCCCTGGCCTGTGACTGCAACCAGGGAATAAATATCATTCTTGTAGCAAGTATCCTGCACGTGACATGGCTGTTCTGGCACACACTGTTTTCCCCTCAACTGCAGTTACATTTACACAGGTGAGGTGGATTTTTCTAACATTAAAGAAGCAGGAGACCTCAAGCAAGAGACCAGGACTGAGAAACCAACTTCCCTCATGTTTCAGGGATGCTTTGCCAGGAACATTCCTGGTGAGTGATGACTTTACGAAACCGTCACACTCCCCACAGCCTTGTCCCCACATGGGCAGGTGGGTGCTGTGGTGTGACCAATATTCCCAGACTAGAATGGACATTGAATTTTTTTTCCCCTTCCCTATCAGCTGCGCTGTTTTTCTTCGACCAAGATATGCAGGGGTATGGTATGCCAACACTTCCATCCAGACTTATAATTAGGGGTTTGTTCATCCTGATACCAGAGCCCTGACACCTGGACACAGCCAGTGAACTCTAAACTAATTCAAACACTACAATAACAGTCTGATTATCTGACTTGAACTCTTGTCTTGCAGACGTGACATAAGCCGGGTCAGGACGCAGCGTAAGCAAAAGTATGCATGCGCGGAGGCATGAGGATCTGCACAGACACGAACACGATCTCTGCCTCTTCAAGCCAGCTCCACTGCTGCTCCCTGCAGACTCTGGCCCAAGCAGAACCCTTTCCATTGAAGAATGAACCACCTCACTGTGAAGGCAAATGATGAAGTGAGTGATTGCTGCTGTCAGTTCTAGGACAGCCTCTTTCTCTTTGTGCCTCAGACTGGATCAGCATATCTGATCAGCGTAGCAGTGCAACACACCCCAGCGCCCACTGCCCAGCCCATGGAGGCGCTGGCTTGAAGTGAACAGTTCAGTGCTGTGCTTGGCCAGGAGAACAGTGTTGCAGCAAAGGCAAATAGGGCAGTGAGTTGGCTTTACCTGTGCCTCCTGCCACCACAGCATCTTTCCTCTTCTTGTAGCATGAGCTGGAGCGCTTGAGAGACATCAGGTTGGTGTGTTTCTTACTTCTGTGTCTCATTGCTGTTCTAAAACATCAGATAAAGGTGAACTGAGGTCCAGTCTATCCTTTTCCACTTCTTCCAGTTGGCATATATGCCTCTTCCTTTAATACACTGCTTTCTGCCCACAGACTCTGTCATTTCAGGCTACAGAGAGGGCCAACTTCCACAGCTCACTCCAAAACTTACAATATTAGAGAAATGTTATATATCCTTTGCACGCCTGTATGTACTTGAAGACTGTCTGTACTGGGCCTGCAAAAATCATATATACACAAGTGTGGAGAAAGCTGGTGTTATGAAGACTTATATTGGTCATAGAAAGATCACCAGTTTGACCTCAGCGTGAGGTAAATGTCTCAGGGAAACCCGTTACATATTCTGTGTATACACAATGGGCTTGATTTGAGATGTATTTATGGTGAAGAATATTATGTATTCTCCTGATGCACCATGCAAGGTTAAATTTTTTTGAAAATTTGTATTTGTATTTTATTGTACAGACATACAAACAATTTATGGCCATACCTACTGAATCTATTTGAAAATGCCAATTTACTCTTGATTAACTCCAGAAGTGCTGGGAGTCTCTAATTCACCCACTGCTACTAATGTATTTAGGAGTTAGACTTTGGAAAGTATAGTTAAACTATTTTGGAGGACACTGAGAATCCAGATTTAGTGTATTATAGATAAGGTAAATGTAAAAATCTTCCTTTATGCTGCAACTCCGGATTGGAGGTATTTAGATTTATAGTTGTGATTTGGAACATTTCCTAATCAATTCCTAGACAGCACTTTTTCATCAGTTGATCTGACAGCAGGAAGAAGGTCAGGATCATAAATCCCCCTTTCCTGAGAGTGGGGAGTGGAGGTGGAAGGTGCCTCTCCCAGGTGAGCAGCAGAGGTGAGAATAGGGGCCGGGGCTACCAATGTGTTGAGTCCAGCCACCTGACCAACCCTCCTGGAGCAATTGGGTTTCTGCCACCACTCTGTCAGGAGCTCAGCTGCGGAGGAGCCCAGCTTGCCTGAGGGCACTCAGAAAGGGTGACTGCACAGTTTCCAGAGCTGGTTGGGTCATCTGGGAGCAGGGTGTCAGCCTGGGACATCAGCACAAAACTCCCTCATCCAATATACATCTCCTCCTGTCCTTGCCTCTTCCCATATTCCTTATCATGGCTTCTCATTCTCCTCAAAGATCTGAGATATACTGTTCAAGCCAGACAAAGTTGTCCTTTGAGGGAGAGAATGAATAGACAGACAGTTGCCGTTGGCATGTGAGGCCTGAGGTCCTCAACAAGGTGCTCTGAAGTTAGACACTCACTACTATATTTAGCCATCTGCACAGCCATCTGATTTTCAGCACTGTGGTTTTCTGTTTCTAACTTTACACAAGCTTAGCTAACACTGTGTAGGAGGGTGATCTGAGCGGCGAAGTGGTCGCATTTGAACTCAGTCCAAAAAAGACCCCAAGCAGAGAAGATGCAAGTGCATTTTGATCCTGGGCCTCCTCTGTGGTGCCTCCAGAGCTAAACCATTTTCCTCACACCCACCGCTAGTTCCCTAACCTAAAGGCCTCGTGGTCCTTGCATTCTTCTTCAGCTGCTCAGTCACCTTCTCCTCCCCACACCCTCACACTTGGTCCCACATGCTCCTGCAACCCATTTGTATGCTGCACCATCAGCTCCTGCCCACCCCATATATGGACAACAGAGGCATTGAGGATGTTGGCATGTTTGTTTGCCCCCCTCAGGAGGGGAGATCAGACCCTCCCTCACTACCCTTATGAAGCTGTTGGTGGACAGAAACATCAGCCAATTGTGGTGTCACATCAGAAATACCTGAAGTACTCATGGGCAGTATCAGTTGACAATGGCTTCTGCTTGACTTGGTTGATGCAGGCTGTGGTCTCCTTCTCTTCAGGGAGAGCTCATGCAATGGCAATTTGATTCATTCTGTTCTGTGTTGGCAGCCTCCCATTCACCCACTAAGTGTTGGAAACACAGTAAGAAACTAAATCCACTGGTCCCCCAGAGAGTGGAATGAATGTGAAATGATATAGGCATCCCTGTTTAGATCACAGTATTGCAGGGTTTGAAGCATCACTGCCCCATGACTATGGGGCAAAACCATCTGGCTCAGGTAAGGACTATTGTAAATAACATAAAATCTGAGCTCTCAAATTAAATGCTGATGTGCAGTCTGTTGCTGCTAAAGGTAGCAAACTAAACAGTTTGGACTTCGTAACATCTTCATGGCAACGTGGTACAATTCTGCCCTGCTTATCAAAAATAAAACTCGTATTTGATCTAACAACAGTATTTATCTATCAGATACAGCATTGTGAAATATATCGGTCAAGGAGAGTCCCCACAGAACAGCTCAGCACTTAGCTCCGTGCAAAAGCTGTGGGAGGGTATGAATTATTATGAGTATTTTTAATCAAGTAACAGATACAGTTGGTGCGTTCAGGGTTTTCAGGGAAGCTCAAGCTCCTGATAAATATGTCAAAATCTGTGATAACTTTGCCATGTCCTTTAATATCCTACAGCTCCAATCGCTGTCATCTGACTCCTGGAAAATGTGGGATGGAAGGGCAAATGTCAGGAAAATCACTTTGTTTCAGACCAGCACATTATCTGCCTCAAGGGTAAACACATGCCGGCTCCTTCCCCTCTGGCAGATGCAGAAAAGGCTCTTTGTTTACCTTGTTCTTTTCAGAAGGTTTCCCAAGAAAAAAGTCTCTCCTCTCTGATCTTTGGAAGTGAATTAGAATCCACCCATCCCTCGTGGCAAGGCTCACCCCTCCACTGGTGATAAAGCTTGCATCTTCTCAGCTTCATTGGTATAAACTTTTGCCCCTTTGGCAGGTCTGCATTGCATCTCCAACACTTAGCTCCCAGAACACTGGTATCGTATCTCATTTCTTTGGATTGAGCTGACAAAGACAAAGGAAAGCACCCAAGGAATGCTTATCCCTGGGGCACTGGGTGGTGATCACCTGGCTCCGGGTAGTAACCACTGTGCACTGGGAAAGCAGGGAGGGTGAGTTGTAGGATGGAAAAAGCAGTGCCCACATGGGTGAGAGCTTGGGAAGACAATATCCTGCACTGGAAGGACCAGTGGGTGAAATGGGGATGAGGTATTTGTGGCTGTTCCCTAGCCTGTTGAACAGCAATGAAACTGCAAGGCTGCATCTCAACCTCATCGGACACTGAAGAATTCAGATTTTGTTGACATGTAAGAATCAAGACATTTTCTTCAATGCAAAATCTGAAATTGCCAAGAGAGATTTTGTTTGAGTCTTAGCTCAGGGTCGTTTTCCAGGTCACTGTTACAAGCTTCTCTAGGAAGTGTTGCAACATGTGGCTTTTATCTGGCAAAAGACCACTGCCTCGTCTCCGGTAGTATTATGGGATAGGTTGGGAGTTGAATTGCTACTATTTTTCTTTTTTCTCTCTTCATTCTTCCCTTTCTAGACATCTGCTCTCACACTGCAGATGAGCAGCAGTCTGTATGGCCTGTAGGAGTGATGCAGGACTTGGGCAAGGAGGAGAAGGAGTTAGAAGTCATGTGATCTATCTGGGACATCAACTGGAGAACGCACAATGTGCTTTGTTTTATCAATTATTACTTTTAAAGGACATAAAGGAAATCTCCCCTAAGGCATTACAAATCTGTGCTAGAGAATGGCTGTTCAATGAAACACATGGTAAATAAAAATGCAAATCCCAAACCACAACTTAAAACTCAATACAACCTACAGACTGAGAAAGGTTGGCATTCCAGGAACAGTAAAATCTTCCAAGTACTCAAGGCAGGGTGGACCCTCAGTGTGTGGGTAGGCACTTACTACATCCCCTGAGAGAGTATGGAACACCCAAAGGTGCCTCTAGGGAGAACAGCTGGGACTAGGGGAGGACTTCATGGTGAATATTAGCCTTAACAAACACATGATAATGGGACTGGAATCAAAACAAAAACTGCCCATGTCCATTAACAGAGAAAATAGATCCAAAACCCAAATAAGTCTTCATGTAATCACTTAATCACAGTCTCATTGTCCCTTTTTTTCCCCTTCCGCACATGCCTTAATGGTGCTCAGTGCTCCCTCGAGCCTTCCCAAGCACAGGCAGCAAAATGGGTTTGTCCTGGGCTTCCTCATGCACTCCAAGGCAAAGGGCAGGGTGGGGACCATGGCATCTGCTCTTCCTACAGCACAGCAAGGCATGGTTGAGCACACACCTGAGCCAAGCTTAGGACCCACACAGCAATCCCTCCGACCAGCACTGGCAGGCAGAAGCACACACCCTGCCTCAGCCATGAGCATGGTTGGGTTGGATCAGGCACAGGTGGGAGGGTACTACAACCCTGTCTGCTGTCCTAAAGTCTGCCATGCTTTCAGAATAATCTTTCATGTCTCTCTTTTCACCTTTTTATCTGTAGCTGTGATGAGCAATCCCAAAATAACTTAGCTTTCTGCTTGTCCTTTGTTTGTTCAGGACACCAACCTAATCCTGTTGCAGGTGTTCCTGGGGCACAGCAGCCCATACCACTCAGCCACCATTCCAAGAAGCTTCCTCCACTGTGGGACATGGGATTAGCCCTGTCCTGCAATGTGAGATCCACCAGAGCCCTCTGCTCGGCACACTCCTGGCTGATTTTCCACAGCCAGCAAAGTCTTCAAAGGGAATTTCCTTCGATGCTTCCTCCAGGGGAGAAAACGCTGTCAAGAAGGTTTTAAAAGTAAAACTGCTGCTGGCTGGTTTGGTTGAAGTAATCTAAGCAGAGGAACTCACGACCACGGCACTGAGTAGGCTGTTGGACAAGGGCCATTCACACAGCACGGGTTGTGGGTGCAGGAGTTGCACTCAGGATGGGGCTTGGCAGCCCGGCAGTGAAATTAAGGGCATGAAGTTAGACCACAGCAAGGAAATCCATTAAAAAGGAGACGGCCCAATGTTTCCTGAGTTTTATTTGGTATCTGGGAGGGAGACAGAAGAAAAGACAGTCAGTAACGTTTTTCCAGGCTGGTGGCAATTAGGACAGCACCTCACACCCTTGACTTGAAGGGTTAGCACGGCAGCTGTGCAAGGGTTGCTGGAAAGAAGTTGAGACAGGGAAGGAGAAAAAAGCCTTGTGTGCAAAACAGAAGCCTAAAGTGCAAAAGACAGGGAAATATTTCACGTCTTTTATTAAGCCACCTGAAACACCAGAACAGAGATCAGTATTGAGAAATAGTCACACTGGGAAAATTTGCAGACCTTTCCTTCTGGCACTACTCCACTGCTGGCAGCCATGCAGATGAATTAATGGCTCCGGTATCTAACCCCAGCCGTTGCTGTAGCAATTTAGAAAACAAAACTCCAGGTGTCCTGGTTGCCTCACAGTGGTGCAGTGACCCACCACATCCCAGATCCAGCACCTACACCTGCAGCTTGCTCTTGCTTTAAAAGGAAAAGGGGTCAGTGGCCAAGCCTTTGCAGCACTTTCCCTACTGCTCGCCTGGTCACAGTGGCTCTCTAGAGAGGTCACCAGTGACAGGATGGTGATGGTGGCTTTGGGAGAGAAGCTCAGATGCTCTTGTGCCTGGTTTTCCCTTCTCTGCTTGTTGACACCAAGGCTGCCACTGCGGAGAGTAAAACCAGCGCATGGCATACAGGACGGCTTTTCAGAGGAAAAGGTTTTTCAGATGAACAGAGCAAGTGGGTGAGCCCGTCTCTTGAGGAATAAACCCAGAATATGTCTACGAGGTCACTGCTCTGTTTGTCAAGGCTCGGCTTTTTACTGTGACCATTTGCCTTAGTGGTGGCCAGCACCGTTCCCATGTCACGCAGTGCCTATAACTCACAGAAATAAAGCACGTCCGACACCCCTCTGAGACATGTATTCTATATGAAAATTTGGTTTATTACTGTCAGGCCCACAAATCTGGATCTGCTGCGTAATTCTACTGGTGTCCATCAGTCAGACAGACACATTTAATGAGAATGAGAATTTATACCGCTACTTCCTATATTGGCTGCTGCCGAAGTGCAATCGACAGTCAAGATCTTCCCTTGCCAAGAAAATTGTCCCTGAAAGAATGCCAGCATCTCAATGTTTTAGGAAAGCAAACCCATGCGCTCGGGGATGCCTCTTTGGCAGATGCAATTCTCCCTTGCTGGATACAGAACCAGGGTATCTGTTCTGCGTAGGTAGGAAGGGGATACAAAGGCAGTCAGCGGAATAGATAGAAATGTATAATGGATGATCTTGCTCAATGCTTGGGAATGTATATTCCCCAGTCTTCTCAGGAAGCAACATCTGATTTCCTCCATCTATTTTTTTAAAGTGTTACGTTGCAAATATTGATGTGTTTAGGTATGTTTGCATAAGCTGTAGCTGTGGGGGCAGGCGAGACTTCTCCAGATGTGCATGGCAAGTCAGGTGCCCGGCTCTCATAGAGCAAAACTGCTGAAAATCCCCTTTCCCCTCCATCTTCCTCGCCCTTTCTTCAAAACCCTTTGCTGCCCTCCTGACTGCTGCAGAGAAGTCAGTGAGGGTAAGAAGAAAAAGGGGTCATGGTATTTCAATGCTTGGGAAAGTCTCCTGTTTGTCAGAGAAGCATCCATATCCCAGGTCTCATCCTGAACAGGGTGCCTCTATTGCATTTTGCATTACATTTGTCCCCCAGGGATCGTCCTACCATCAACTAAAGCCATCAGATCCCTGTGCATGCACACAACTTCCAGCTGTGGCCAGGATAACTGCCCTCATGCTTTGGTTATACGGCATACACCAGCAGCAGGGTGGGGATTTGTGTTTCAGGAGACAAAGTGACTGGGAATGATTTGGCTTCTGTATTAAATACAGCCTCTCTTCTGTTAAAACCAGGTATTTTGCTCTTTGAACCATTCAAGAATCAAAAATAGGAAAGAGGCTGAGAGTCTCCCTTTTGAAAATATCCCAGTTTTGTTTGTTGACTGAACTTAGTAGCAGTTTCTCTGGAGTAAAGATGTTTGGGCTGCCTGTATTTTGAGCCAGGCAAGAGATCAAGCAAACAACCTTTCTGTCCAAAGTCAGTTTGGACCAGGATCATTTTCTTTCTGCTGACAGACAGGTTTTCTGACGTAGCACAAGGTACTTGGCATGCATTCTTCCTGCTTCACCAAGGAGCAGAGGTCACAGGGAACCAAAAGACCAAGGACTGCATTGGATAAGACCTGTCAACACCTACAGCTTAATCTGCTGCTGAGCCACTACCCTGAAAATGACATTACTGGAAAACCCCACACACATATGGCTCCTAGAAAGAAAACAGTGTTGCAGTTTTTGCAGCACATGAAGTACACCTGGTGGGTGACACCAAACCTGAGCTGTCTTCTGCATAGGATCAGTTTCTCACCATGATGTGAGATCACAGTCGACTCTTTGTGACAAGTCTGTGTTGGTGATTCTTGGGCAACATCACTGGTAAAATGCTGAAATGGCAAAAACCCAGCCCTGAAAATGCTGAGCATCCTCATTTCCCTCTGATTTAAATGGGAGCTGAAGGCACACAGCACCTTGCAGGATTTGGTCCTGTGTCAGCAGATACTGGCTGATCTTCTCTGACGGGCTGTCAAGACTGTCCTTTTTTCCATATCTTTTTTCTCCAAGGAAGAGATCTGCCTATGTTTTCAACTTTGCAAAGGCAAACTAAAGCAAAAGCTGTTCTTCTGGAGACAGAGCAGAAAAAATGCAGTTCTGTTTCTGTCTGTTTTCAGTGTTTGCAGCTCTAATAGTCCATATTAAGTGACTACGAAAAAAAAAATGGGATGCTCTTCGAACAGTGGAGCAAATCATTCCTCACAAACACGGCTAATCAAGGCTACAGGGTTGCAATCATTCGTTATAGATGGGCACCAGAGGAGAATAAAATATGTCTTCTAGCCTATTGCTAACCCCAAAATTAGAGGAGGTAGGGAAGTACAAATACTGAAGCTTCTTGTCTCCCCAAAAAGGGCTTTGGTTCAGTTGGAGAGGATTCCTACCCTCAGGCTTCCTTTACAGCTCAGTAGCACTCCTGCCAGTTCTCACTATTAACATCTGTAGTGTTTAGCACCACGATACTGCTCAGGTTTTGTCTGCTGGCAAACAGAAATCAGATGCATGCAAATCCAACGTGGGCATGACGACGGTGATGCTGGAGTGTTCCTGAATGGTGAAAGGACCAGGCGCTGAAACGCAAAGCTGCCAGGGGTAGACCAGCATTTTTCAGACCTGTGAGCTGCTCTCATCGGATGACAGAGCCTGGTTACATTGCTTTCCCCTGGGAAATTCCCTGAGGTAGGAAGTCAGTTGAAGTACCATGGTTATAACTTTGATATCCGAATGAATATCTGCTAGCCTCAGGCAACTGGGCTTCTGTTAATTTTGACCAGGGAGCATGATACACTGTGGCAAGCCGTGTCACTTAGGATTGTGTCTGCTTAGACATGATGCCTCTGAGTAATGTAATTTATATTTCATGCACAATTGAAGCAGCTAATGGTATAATTCTCCAAGGGGGAAACAAGTTGTTACAGCATTAATTACATTGCTGTTGCCATTTATTTTTTCTGCCCTGCACCGAGCACTTTCGTGTCATCAGCTCAACGACAGCAATAGCTGATGTCATGTAAAAGAGTCTCTGCCCCGACAGCCATGGAGGAGGATGGGGTGCCTTCCCTTCAGGGGTGGCAGCCTGACGGTCCCAGCGGAGGGCTGCCAGACCCAGCTGGCTGCAGCTTGCGATGGCAGGCTGCCTCTTGCGTGTGCAGCCCGAAACTGCAGCCTGGCGCTGGGAGATGGAGGCAGCCAGATGTTCGAAATAGCGTCGGAGAAGTCAGGAGAGAGTGTCAATTCAGGGCGTCCCAAGAAGCGGTGAATACTTAAGTACCCTGGGACACGGATAGCTGAGTGCCTGTGTGTCCTGCGTCCTGGGTGGCTGCCTGCAGTGACTGTGACCAATAAGGAGCAAGGATAACTCAAGAAGTGTGGGAAGGGTGGACAGAAGAGATAGAACCTCCTCGAATGTATCTGCTAGCCTGACTTTCCCCTCTCTGCAGCAGTCACAGAGAGAGTGCCCTGCCTTTCGCCTCTCAGCTGCTGCAGCAGCAGCAATGAGAAAGCATCCGCAGAGGAGATGAGCACAACCTTACCAAAGCAAAGTAACCCCTAGGTGTCACAAGCAGAGGGATTTGTTTGGGGGAAGAGTATGCAGTAGCTTGGTAGGTGGGAGCCTTGGGATCTCACCCAGTCTTGGAAGCCAGGCAGCAAAGGGAGAGGAGGGGTCCCAGGCATCGGGACTGGAGCCAAGGGAGGCAGCACTGGAAAGGGTGACCCAGCCAAGAGCAGCAGTGCTGTGTGCAAGAGAGAAAACCTTTATGACCAGAGGTGAGTCATGGCAGCAGCCTCAAGCATGCAGAGCGGCCAAGGCAGCCTCAGGCAAGGGTTTGGGAACTGCTGTCTGTGTGTGGCTCTGGACTGCAATGGGTGTTTCTTTTTCCAGTTTGCCTACGGCATGAAAAAACACAGAGCTAGCAGCTGAGCTAGGAAGAGGTGTTAAAAATAGAGTTACAGCTACATACCATGATATGCCTTGGCTGGATGTAACCTGAGTGTGCACTGCTGTCAAAAAAAGAGGAGAGAAGGGGAAAGGAAAGGGCAGGACTTACACAACTTAGGCTGCTATGAAAAGCACTGGATTAAAAATAAAACTCTGTGTGTGTGTTTTGGCCCAGCAGCACATCTGGGAGGGAGCGCAGAGCAAAGTGCTGCCAAGCGTGAGGCTGGGAGCAAGAGCAACATCTGTGTTGGGGCTTCCCACACCATCAGGAGACTGGCAGGGTGGTACAGGTGATGTTTCTGATCAGTAGGAGGATAGTGTGATGGGGTGGATGAGGGAGGTGGAATTCATCTACGCTGAGAGCACTGCCCATAGTAGAATGCATCATATGAACCAAGAGCCTGCGACTGCCTTTGTGGTGAGCTGGTGGCCCAAATCGCAGTGCTCTAGAGTCCCAGGGAGGATGCTAGAGAACATTTGCACTCTCCATACTGAGGCACTAATTTTGTGCAATCGTTTATGTCAAACCAGAAAGGAACTCAGTGTAGGTCCATATGGAAAATGATGCCATGCATCTATGCAGAGATATTCCAAGCATACCATGGGACATAAGATCTGAAGGAGGGAGAGCTGGAAAATCATTTATTCACGGAGAAATGCAGCTTGTAGAAAGCCAAGATTATTCAGTTCAGTTGAATTTTAAACTGAAAAACAGCTTTGGCAGGAAAAAAGTATGACAAAATTGTTTCTAAAAATTCATTAATATCTAACTCTTCTGGATCACCTCTTCCAAAAAGAAGTGTTTCTGTGGGGAAAAGAAATTCAAGTATCATTCACTAGGGGACTCAAGAACCATTCTCTAAGTGGCGGAGCACAAATACATATCTGGAATATACCCTTAAAGTGGTTAAATATAAATTAGTGATTAAATAATATTAGCATATTAACTATTCCTTGATGTGGGGTGTAAGGATTTCACTTTCCCAAGTGGATGTTCTTCCCCAAGAGTGTCGTTGTCCCTCATGCTCTCTCCCTGACTTTGTGAGGATGCTTCTATTTACACAGAAGCTGATGAGGAGACAGAGTAACCTCCATCCATCTCGGAAGTGTTGCTGGCTAATACCTGGACACTGTCCAGCAGGGTGAAATACTGTGTTTCAGTCTCTTTATGCTGCAAAAACACAATTGAACTCCACTCCATAACACTTTAGCTGTGAACCTGGTGACAGCAGCAGAGAATTATCTTTGGTTCCTTGTGAACCTAGGTCTGGATCCCTTACCTGAGGACCAGGACACTTTTTTTTCTTGGTCTCCATATAAACCTGAAAAACACAACAATCCAGGGGAGATTTGAAATTGATGTACTCCTGTGGGGTAAATCCTTTTGGCTGATTGAAGCATTTCACGGCATAACCAGGGGATAGGTACAGATAGACCCATGCTTCTTGCAGCCATGCTTGGGGCTAGCTAGCTGCAAGTAACCTCCAGCCTGGGAGCCAGATAGCCACGAGTCGGCTAGGGCCCAGCTCCAGGCTCGCTGAGATCTGGCCGCTATGACAGAGTCCAAGCCAGCTGAGAGCATCCAGCCAGCAAGCCTGGATGCAGTCCCTCTCAGCTTCAGCACTGACCCAAAGTGCTGATCACCCACTGAAATCCACTGGACTCCTCGTTGAGCAAAATTTGCAGCAGAAGCCAAGAGTTGTGATGTTGTCTCTGCACTGCTTTTTTCTTTCTTTTTTTTTTTTTTTTGTCACAACACAGATAGTTCAAGTCAGGGTTAGGGGGCCTTCGGCAGCCCATCAACTTGGGAAATCAGGTTAGCGATGTGCAGAATCTCCACATGGTCTGAGGTTGCTGGTTTTAGGCATTAGGGATTTCTTTAGCTGTTTGTTTAAAATCAGAGCTGGAAGCTACGCAGTTTAGAGCTGGAGCTGAATTTCTGCTTAATCTCCACTTGCAAGGAAAGTGTGTCAGTTTGGTTTGGTTTTTTTTTCCTTAAGCAGTGAGGTAATTAAGGGAAGAACAAGGCAGATTTGCTGTTCTGGGAGCTGCTGCCGTATATCTGGGCTTCCACAGAGAAGGCTGGGTACTGCTATGAAGCTGTTCCAGAAGGAATGTCAGAAATATGCTTTTACTGATGAATAGGCAGAAGCCATGCTTTCAGATAGGAATATTTACCTGCCCTGCCATACAGCCCAGCTGCTGCTATGTCCAATATATAATAATCCAATCCATTTTAATATCCTAGTGCTCTGCAACAGCCAGAAATATCTCCATTTGGAGGAAAGGGGCCGCATTAACATTCAGATTGTAACCCACACATCCTAAGCGTGTTTATAGCTCCGGCTGTATACCCATGGACCTGAATCAGAGCTGGACTCCACATTCCCTCCAGCCACCCCTAAAATTCAGAGATGTTTGGTTCCAAAAACTTCCAGGGCTCCATTTCTGAAATCTTGCATGCTGATCTCAGCCAAATCTGTGACAAGCCTTTTGAGCCCCATGCTACTGCCTGCCCACTGTGCTGTGAACATCCTGTGAGCCACAGTCACACAATCTACACTGCGACTGGGAAACAAGCTGAGCGGGTTGTGCTTGTGGGAAATGATCTGGGAGGAGCAGACAGGGCTGTGGCACTGCTCTTGGTGCATGAGCTGCAGGAGAGGACTGCTTACAAAACGGAGACCCACCAAGTCTGCTGGTGTTGGGTTTTACTGCATAGCCTGACATCCCCTGCCCATCCTCACACAAGAAGCCACAGGGTAGATTGGTCCACTCCCAACAGGCTAAGACGAGCATGCACAGGCTGTTGCTGTATGTAAGGCTGCAGTGACCTGTCTTCCCCTTTTACATTCCTCAGACAAGGGAGGTTCAGCCTGTTCTGCATGCATAACCATCTCTGCAATTTCCATGCTGTGGCAAAGGCTTCCTAGGCATTTAAATCCAGCCCTACTAGAAAGCCATGTCCCTCTGTCCCTTGCTGCACCTCAAAACACCGCTCCATCTTCAGGCAGCACAGAAGTGCTGGTGTCCAGCTGGAGAGGTTCCAGGAGTACAGAGGGAGCTCTGCTCACATCTGGAAAAGATGGAAAAAAAGCAGCCAGAAATAGCCAGCATTTCGTAAGAAGCCTCATGAGCACTGGCGCCATGGCCCCTGTTCTGCAAACCAGCAGAGTTCAGATAAGCTTTGACAAAGCATCTGTAGAGACTTACTTTACTTCTATCATTGTCTTAAACATTGAATGATTCTACTTGTATATTCTTAAACATCATCTGACTTGTACTGTTGTCTTCTTCATGAGTGCTGTGGCTCCTGCTGGGCTGCCTGTGCTGCTGCAGAGGAGGGGCAGGAGGTGCAGCAGCAGGTGCTGCCCCCCTCCACACACACCTGACTGCGCACCAGAACCCAAGGCGTTCAGGCAGACGTGATTCTGGCAAGGGTCTGTTGAACTGCTGGTGACCCTGGAGCTCCCAGCCCCAATTCCAGAACCTTCCCAAAGGAGCTTCTGCGCATGCATCAATTAGAGAACTTTTGCAGCAAGACCACCCCTCGTGCTAGGGGAGGGGTCATGGACTTGTCCTATAAACGGAAGCCTGCCAAGAAGGCAGATGCCGTGTGCCCACCACTCCATGGAAACTGCCTAAGAAGATGCTGCAGAAGAACCATAGGACCACGTGCTCCTGAAGACCCCGTTTTCCAGAGGCCTATGGAGTGGTGACTATTTTCCTTTACCCCACCCCCACCCCACTCTTATTCCTCTCTCTCTCTCTCTCTCTGTTCCTTTCCTTCTCTTTTCCATGGCACTACTGTGCATCAGATCAGATACGAATTGTGTTGTTTTGTCCAGCTGGCTTGAGAGTATCAAATCGCGATCTGAATAGATTGGGATCTGTTTTTTAGCAACTTTTGCTGGTTTGGCTGTGTCCAAAACTATTACTGAGTTGATATCCTGTCCATGCCCAGAATATTGATTTGCTGTTTTGGCCATGTCCAAAACAAATACTGATTCCATATTTTGGCCATTTCTAAAATACTGATTTGCTGTTTTGGCTGTGTTTAAGATAAATACTGATTTGTTGTTTTGGCTGTGCCCAAAATAAACACTGTTTGGATCTGCCCTGGGAGATTTGTCATCTCCAGACATCAAAGGACATGTCCCCCCTTGACTGAACAGGTCTGTGAGGGGGGGCAACTCAGGGGAGGGAGCGGGCCCTGCCAACCTCCAAATTCTTTTTTAATTTCACTTTTGGCTCAGCACCAGTCTGGCAAAAGACATAGCAGAGGGGATGGAAAAGAAGGGAAGAGTGTGCCTGGCAAAGAGAAACCCTACACCTTTACATGTGCTGAAATGAATTTTGCCCCAGCCTTGGGCCCTGTTATGATTCACACCTGCGATGCTCCCTAGAAAGTAAATGGTCACAGATAGGTGTTCAACCAGCGAAAATGTCCACCTAGGCTTTCTTTCAAAGTTAAACAGGTTTTGCTTTGGCCACAATTGTTAGCCTGCAGGAATGGGGGACTAACTTACTCAGTTGGTATCTATGCTGGTCCTGCTGCCCTCAGTGGCAACCTGATCCTGCAACAACCCGTCTTCCCTCAACCCAATGGCCTCGGTTCTTTTTGGTTAGAAACCACGGTGTGGAAAGGTTAGTAAATATTTTTACTTCATATCCCAGTGCAAGGATGGGACTGAGCCAAAACACACAGGCAAATCAAGGAGTGCACCCACTTGGCCATCACAAACCAAATCAAAGGCCACAGCCTTTGGCAGCTCCTGGATGGGAATTCATCAAGCATTTAGAAGTACTCAGCCTGCAAATCCATTCAGTACCTACCAGGCCTGTCCATAATGGTGCTAAATATGTAGTTGTCTTGCAAGTAAAAGTTATATATCAAGAAGTATCCTAAAACCACACAGTCATGTGACAAGAAACACCAGAGCTTTTGTATGGTCTTTTAGTCCTTGCTAGATACATGAGCACTCTTTCTTGCGGCTGAAGTGGAAGTTAGGCTTTGGACTGGTTACCCATAACCCTACCACTGACATATGATCTCTATTTAGGGTAAAGACCTCAGCACAGAAAGAAAAGCAAGACTCCAGTGGTGGGTTCTTGCAGCTCTGGCCAAGCCTCCATCAGCATTGAACCAGGTGGACACGTATATGTATCAGCAGAGCCTTGGCCAATTCATAAAAGAAAAACATGAGACATATGACATGTTATGGCACCCAACCGTAGACATGTGCAAGAAGGCTCGGGCCACCTTGGCAGACCTGGGAGAAATCTGGGACTTGACAGTCAGTACAGCCCAGCAATTTACAGGACTCTTTGGAAAGGAAAATAGGCAAGTACCAAAAAAACCCACCCCTCCTGTGCACCAAAACTGATCCCAGATGAGTCTGCTTTATGCAGGAATCACCTTGTATTGTATCACCAAAGAAACAGCCCTTGCTGCTGCACAGACGGCAATCCTTCCAGATTTAATGCAACAGCCATGTGTAATGACACACACAGTTCATCACAAAGGCAGGTAGCAGGGCCCTTCGCTCTCATTCATATGAATATAATGCCCACAGCAACGCAACACATCAACATTTTTAGAGCCAACAGTTTGACTTTCATTGCTCTGTTATTTTTAATCATTTTAATCTGCTTTTTTAGCATTCTACTACTCCTCCATTTTACTTCAAAACAAGACAAAAAGTACTCGGCAGCTAATACCTCTGTTTTTAATGGCTTGAAAAATAATGAAGGAACATTAAGCAGTTCCCGAGCCTTCCGGAGCATTGGTATTTTTAAAGATGAGATTGATCAAAGACGCCATGAACTCTAATGGAGATGGATTGCCTCAGCGCGGTAATGCCAGCACGGAGGCCGGTTCAGCGTGGATCCCAGCCTCTTCCTTTCATCTGCTATGCACTCCAGCAGCCAAAACCTCTTTGCTGAAGCAAGACCCTGCCAAGTGAAAAAATCTCATGTTTCCTATGAAGGTCCAGGGATAGGGAATTGGTTTTCATACCAGCTGATTTTTTGTGCCGCTGCTTTGCTGCAAGCAGGGGACAGAAAAATTCTCTCCTTGAGGCTGCTCTCAAGTGTCCGAGTTACTCCAGCCTGAGATCGCACCATGCCTGCATTGCAATGCAGGCAGCTTAGCAGCATGTGAGAAGAGAGATTTTAGTCCACTGATTGCAACGTGATGCACACACCTACCTCTGCTGTGAATCTGGCCAGCCTACCAGCGAAGAGGGGCTCTGCAGCCTGCGTTGTGGGAGGCAGCGTGGCCCAAGAGCCCACCTCTGCATGGGTGTAATAAGAAACCAGCGAGCAGTGCAAGGAGAAACCAGCAAGGACTCTGCCTTGCCACCAGCAGCCAGGGACCCTTTGTACCCTGCTGCTATTACTGCTGCTGCTGCCGCCTCCTCAGCCAGGGCCCATGCACGCAGCTACCTATGGAGTGATACCTTGCCTTGCCTTGCTTTCTGGCTGCTCCACTGAGCCACCAAGAGGAGCACAAGCATCCTAAAGGGATTTTTTTTTTCTTTCATCTTTTTGTGGGTAGGACCCACTAGTTGTATAGCAGCCTATAAATCCTGTGGTACAGGAAGGACCCGATCTCAGGCACCCTACACCTGCCAGAACTGAAGGCATGAGCTCCAGCTGCTAAATGAGGTGAAAACCACCCACTCCAGGCAGTGCTGGGACTTTGACAGAGACAATCACTTTGGCAGGGGAACCAGCTCTGCATCTGCTGCCTCTTTAAAACCCCCTCCTCTATCTTTCCCTGTGGCAGTGCTGTTGCTTTCTCCTCCCCATGTGAATCTGGTTCAGTTTTTGGATGTGGAGCAGGGTGACGAGGTTTGGAGCAGCAAGGTGAGAAAGAGACAGGCAGAAAGATCTAATTTTGGTGGGAGATTAACCAAAAAGGTGGCTTATGGGATGTTCACAGCAACCTGCATGGGGTTTGCACATGGCTTCTGTAGCAGGAGCCTAGACCTGAGGGCTGGAAGAGCCAGCAGAGTAGCCCAGGGATGGGTTGAGACACTGGGTACTGAGGTCAGCTGCCAGTCCCAGCTCAGCCACACACAGCTCTGCAGGACTCTCACTAAGCCTTGATGTGCAAGGTTTCTCCACATACCCGTGAGGGATCTCTGGGAAACTAGTCTCCAGATCTTCCCCACTGGCTAAGCATCGGCTCCAAAGCAAAGCTGCAAAGCCTCCATACCCTGTCCCTTGGAAATGCACTGCTGCTTTTTTATATCTCCCGAGTCTGTAAACCTTGTCAGGGAACAGCCTTTATGCCCCAGATTTAAGGCGATACAGTGACTATAAATATTGTGCTTTGAATAAGAGAGTTGTGAATACTAGATGAGTCCATTTATTGTTAAATGTCATATTTAAATGTTTTAACACTTGATATCCCAGGTGCTGCACCAGCAAGTGAATGCACACAGCCTCCACAGCACAGAGCAGTTTTGTTGTCAGCAGGCAAGTGATATTGCACAGGGTAGGATGAGGAGGCCACAGAGTGAGGTAGCTGCACTTTAAAGCTTTGCCATGCTACATACAAATGCAAAGAAAACACCTCCTCAACCCAACACTACGCCTGCACAGTCCCTTGCACAGGTCCAGATCCTTCTGACAAGCCAGCCTTGTGCCAGCACAACCTGGCCTGGGGTCTTGTCACATTGATGCTTGCTCTTCACCAGTGGCCACTAATTATGAGAGTGGTGACAGAGAAGATGTAGTTACCCACCTAATTAAGCCACAGTGGAGAAAGCTTCAGCTACTCTGCTCCTGCCTCTTCATTTTGCATTAGTACCTTGTTATCACAATGGTAGAGCTTTATAAATAAGCAAGATGCATGCAGATTAGTCTGCCTTTTATTCATGCCATCATTATTTTTCATTTTGGAGGCTAGTCTTTATTTCTGATCTGTTTTTATAACTCCTGCTCTTTCCTTCCTTTACCGCTTTAAGAGTGTGGAAGGCAAGATTTAATGCACCTGAAACATCACAATTAGCTCTGTCATGCTAATCACTTAGAGGAAACAAATAAATGCTAGAAATGTGGCACTTTGGAAATTCCTCTGCGCTGCGTGAAGAAGGCCTGCTGGTCAGGGCACATTGATTTTTTTTGGAATCCATCCACGCAGGATTCAAGGACAGGACAAAACACTATTAAGTCAGCAAGCAGAATGCAGTAAATAATGAGCAAGCTCGAGAGGGCTGAGGCTCTGTGCTGGCTGAGTCCAGATATAAATTGTGGTGAGCTATGCACCTCAGCATCACGGTGACACTGTCTCTGGAGCACAAGGGAAACCCAGACAGGTGTCAGGACCTGGAAAAGCTGTCCAGGACTTCAGAAGTCTTGCACATTGTTTTCATTGGAGAGGCAGAAATAAACTCCTTTCTCAGCTCCACAAGAAGCTCTGCTGCTCTGGAAGCCTCTGTGGCTAAATTCCACTGCACAGTACGTTTATACCAGGTGAAAGCTTTAGTGCAGGGGAAGTTGCGCTAAGGAAGCAGGACTTCTACCAGTAGGATTTAACTGGTATAACCTGTGTAAAAACACTTTGGCATTGTAATATTGCTACTATACTTGTACTGGCAAAGCGCTTTTCCTTCTGCAGAGATGCTCTCCAGCCTAAGGCTTGTTTGTGAAGGAAGGAGAGGGGAGAGTCCAGCAGATAAAAACTTTCCATAGAGCAGCAGGAGGGAGAAGGCAACCCATTAGCTTCTCTGTTCCTTTGTTTGCCTTTATCGTCTCCAATCCTCTGTGTGCTTCAGCACATCAGCTTTGCCCAGAGTTCAGGGGAACTAATCAAGTACGTAAAATGCTTTGTGTGATCAAGTATTTGCCGGGCTGGGGTCCTGCTTAAGTGAGGCAGGCAAACCAGAGAAGAGAGGAGGCTCCTTCTTGAAGTCTTACTGCTGGTCTGATGATTTGGCTGCTTCTCATGCTTTGGCCCATACAGAGCTGCAGCGCTGGCACCCCTTCAGGAGGGTGATTCAGAGCATCCCTGCAGAGCACCAAGCACTGCTTGTGACTTCCAGTTGCCACTTCTTGTGATTTAATCACCAACCTTACAGTTCACCATTATTTCTTTCCAAAAAAGTAATCATAAGCAGCAAGAATCTTGGCTTTCCATTTCTGAAAAAGAAATGTCTCTTGCCTTCCCTGTTACAAAGAAAACCCCAAAAGAGCTGAACTCTCCTAGGTCAGACACCTTAAGGGTGTCGAAGAACTTGTGATCACAGAAAGCACCTTTCTGAAAAAGTATTGTGTTATGTTAACTGATTAGATAGTTTGGGAGATCTATGTATGACACTTGGGCTTTGGGGCGGACTGACAACATTGAAAGAATATACCATCTAATAGATGTGAAAGCAAGCTGTGTCTATTCACATTGAAAATATAAAAAGGAGAGAGTCTGGAAGTAAATTAGAAAAATGTGATCTCAATTTACATAAGCTCGGGGAAACAGTGGCAGCTACTGGCCTTGTAGATAGGCTAAGGGGTCTTTAGTGTTACCACTGAGATTACATCAGTGTCAGCGTGACAAGGCAGCTTGAGATGAGATTTTCCTCTGAGCTACACCTACAGCAACTGGCCTCAGCATCCAGCTCTGCTCTCACCTCGAATCCATCTTTGTTCACTTCTTGATCCTTCCTTTCTTCACCCCACCCCACTCCTACTTATCCTCCTCAGTACCCTTAGCAACAAGCACAGTATCCCCCTGGGTTATTGTAAACCTGGTGTGCGGTGGGCAGGGGGAGTGTGATTCAATGCAACCTCCTCCAAGACCCCAAGCACCTCTGACAGCCATTCACCCTTTAGCTCACCCTGCCTCTGTCCCCTGCACTGTTTGTGCTGGCCCTGGGGCGTTTGGAGTTGGTGGCCAGTCTTCTGGGCAAGGAGCAACAGGGCAGGCACCCACTGCAGCCCTGACCTGCAGCCAGAGCCCATTTTCCCCCTTTTGTGTGGGGCACAACCAACACCAATGCAAAATGTGCTGATCCCGGAGACCCTGACAATGCCCTGGGGTTATTCAGGCCCCTTTTCTCCCTTAGTGGAGACAGAGAAAGGCATCAACAGGGATCAGCGGATGCCATTTGGCTTTGGTTTGTCTCTCGTAGAGGGCAAGAAGCCACTGTCTCCTATAACAATGATGTCTTGAGTCAGTCCTAAGAATATAACCAAGCAATGTTCAGTAGTTTAATTTCCTCTCATTTTGAGGTGCTGACTGATGAGAAGCTTGACCTGACCCAGCAATGTGCGCTCGCAGTCCAGAAGACCAATCATATCCTGGGCTGCATCAAAGAAGTGTTGCCAGCAGATCGAGGAGGTGATTCTTCCTCTCTATTCTGCTCTTGTGAGACCCCACCTGGAGTATTGTGTCCAATTCTGGAATCCCCAGCATAAGAAGGATATGGAATTCTTGGAAGGGGTCCAGAGGAGAGATACGAAGATGATCAAAGGGCTGGAGCACATCTGCTGTTCAGCTTGAAGAAGAGAAGGCTCCAGGGGACCTAATAGTAGCCTTCCAGTACCTGAAGGGGCTACAGGAAAACTGGGGAGGCACTTTTTACAAGGGCAAGTAGTGAGAGGAGGAGGAGGAATGGCTTTAAACTGGAAGGGGGAAGATTTAAATTGGGGATTAGGAAGAAATTCTTCACAGTGAGGGTGGTGAGGCACAGCCACAAGTTGCCCAGGGAAGTTGTGGGTGCCCCCTCCCTGGAAGTGCTCAAGGCCATCTATGATTCTGTCATCTGGGCTCAGATGAAGTTATTTGTCGGTCCATTCTAACGCCAAACCCAGGTGGGCTGCAGCTAAGCTCTCCTGGCAATAACCAGCAGCAACACTGATGGCAGGTCCTGGCACTTGCAAAAACCACTTTCACCACACAAAGATGAGCACACAGCACATATCTTCCTACGTGTCAGACGTGTTCTGGACCAGGAGATTTCCCCATTAAACAACCAGGGCTGTATTTCCAGGCATCTGTTGCAATGCTGTTATCCTCTTGTGTATTTAGTCATCTCTGCTTGCACAGGCTACACTTTCCTCAGTGCTGGGTTGTGACAAGCTTGCCTTTTTCTATTTAATTCTCAGAAATGCAAATGAGAGCCAAAACCCATCCATGCCCTGATTTTAGGGGGATAATTGTTAAACCACATTTAGAAAAAGTAAGCCACATTTAGAAAAAGTAAGGTGACAATCGTCACAACCCAGCGATTTCCTGCACTAGCAAGAGGAGCATGTTGTGGGGCTATCACCAAGACAGGAATAGGATTAAGAAACCCCTTGTTTATCCAATTAGAAATCCCTCTACAAAAGAGAGCAGGTAGGAAAGCTGAGAGACACTAGAGCAGCCTTAAAGTAGGAGCTGCAGAGGGATAAAGAAATGGGCTGTTTTCAAATGGAGGTTGAGCCATACGTGAAATGGCTTACATGCTCTGCAACAGAATGGTGTTTCTGCCCGTGTACCAGGAAAGCCCCTTCTCCTCTGCATGAGTGGTGTTGTCTGGAGACATTAGCCATTAAAATCTGAAAAGTCCCCAGAGAATTTACCAGCTCAAGATGAAATTTTTTATCAGAAAATATTCTCATGGGTCTAGGCTGAACGTGAGGCTGCTGCTTCAAAACAAGGTAGGCAGGGCCATCCCCTCACAGATCTGAGCCTCTGGTCTGAACTAGGAAAACAGACTTCGCATACTTTTCTTAATCTCAGCTGGGTCTGCAGCTTTCCTCAAGACCTTTTTCCTCTTTCTTTGCTGAGATGGAGAAGAGGAAAAGTTTGAGACATTAATATTTTTAGGCTCAAAATAATGCCATCCTGTTTCGTGCCTGGCTGCGAGTCCTGGCTGTGAGACAGATAGCACTACCTTCAAAGTGGTTCCTGATTTTGGATGCTGTGTGGGCTGTGTGCGTGGAAGGTGCTGACTGTGCACCTTCTGTCACACGCAGCGCATTTCCAGGCAATTCCCACGTAACTCCACCCAGCACCTCCCCTCTCTTCAGCCATCCTTTTCCTAGAGCTAATTGGCACAGATCTGTGCACGGAAAGCTATCACTGACTTTGTCCCTCCTAGAGGCTCAACCCCTTAATCCCTGTCCTTGGCTTAACCTGGGCAGGGAGAGTTCTGCCCAGACTCACTAACTCCTTGCAGAGGTGTTTAATGTGACAGTAAAACAACTCCTTGTCCATGCTTTCAGCAGGAAAGAAAATCTCCCCTGCACTGGGAGAAGGCAGTGCCTGCAGCGTGCCACAGCTATATGTCCCTGCTTGGCTCACGGAGTGCTCTCCACCCTGAGCTTCACAGACCATTAGCTCCTTGCTATACTTGCCTCAGTCCTGTGATTGCGAGCCCTGACCTCCAGAAGGTCCTTTGCATCCCTGCCTGTCCTCCCATCGCAGCCTGCTGTCCTTGGCATTCCTTTGGGGTCCAACTCCTTGGCAAACACAGCTGACGCTCCCACACGGGGAGCAGCAGAAAGCAGTGAAGGAAACTGGCTCAATGCAAACCTCTGTGCAGGAGCACGTGGGCATCGGAAGGGCTCTCCCGGTGCAGTCCCAATAAGCACAGAGCTACAGCCTTGCACACCAAGCAGCCCAGGGCAGGTCATATTGCCAGCACAGCCCTTTTCTTCTGCTCCCTCTAGAGCCCTGGTTGGCAGGGAAGCCCTCAGCCTGGTTGCTAAAGGCATTGCACATGCATTTTGTTTTTTAAGCTGTTGCTCACAAACAAAAGTGTTCAGATGAAAAATAAACCTCTTAAAAATCCCAGCCTATTCACTCCTGGCAGTCTGGTATTCCTTCAAACTGTCAGACTTAGCAGATTGTTTACTGGAAACGGTTCAATTGGCAGGACCTTCTGCTGTGCAGATGAAATTTTAAAATCCCGTTTCTTGTTGCGCTCAAAGTCTCTCTTTCCACTACATGGCTTCACAGAATTATTATTCACTTGTTTCCCATTGAATGGAAAAGTACCCTCTCTCTTTCATTTCTATGGTAAAAACGCGCAAGGGGTATTAGCCCTCATGCTTCAGGACACAAGCCAACAGCTAAGTGCTTGGGATGGAAAGAAAACTTTCCCCGATGGGCATAATAATGCAGAATGGTCAATTATCCCCGAATAAGCCCTCCTGGCCAAGAAGGGGAGCTGCACTCTTCAGCTACACAGACAAGTGGTGCACAGCACAGCACTCTCCTCAGACCACCCAAAGATCTGCTCATCTGGGGAGCTGTCACTGTAATAAAGGATAGGTCTTGCAACTCCTGATCCTGCAAATTTTAGCATTTCCCTTCCTGTGTGTAAGTGCAGCAGGAGGAAGAGCTTTAACCTGCTATGCCACGTTCCCATTGCCCTCTTTGCAGTGTGTCCCATGAGCAACAGCTATACTTGTGAGGCCAGGGCTTCCTGCATTGCCAGTCTCTTTGGGTCAAATGCCCCACTCCGGTCCTCATTTAGTCAGAGGAATGCCTGCTGGCTGCCAGCAGGAAAAGCTACCTAAGTCGGCTTTGTAGTGCTTGTTGGATCTTAAGGCAGAAGAATCTGCTGTTGATCTAGGGGCTCTTCCCTGTTCCATGTGCCCAGGGCCTGTGTCTGCAGTCAGGCCCCAAATCCTGCTCATTTTTCCACTGCACTTTTGGCTGCTTTGTCCTCTAAGGAAAATACTCAAAAAAGAAATGTTCCTCTGCTGTGGTGGTGCCTTTATTTAGTTGCCTGTTATGTGGTTCAGGACTGTACATGCCTTTTGGGATATCTTGCCCTCAGGCCTCACATCCCACTCTGCTTCCCCCGAGCAATGCTAGTGTCCAGCAAGGCTTGGAGGTGATGGTGATTTGTGCCCTGAGCAATACGTGGTAGGGTGACAAGTCTGAACCAGGAGATGCTGCTCTGGGCTCTCTGACTTTACACACTCCTTTTAAGGATACCAGGATTTCTAGGAAGGTACCAAAGCTGTCTGCTCCTCTGCCACTGTTTCTTCCACTCATCCCTGGTTCTTAGCCCTCTGCTGACAACTTTCCTTATGATGGTGAACTTTAATAAGCCCTTTTCCAAATGGGATTACCTCTGTGGTAGTCCCTGCGGAGTCAGACCTGCACACAGCTCTCCTTTGCCAAGTATAGGAGGTGTCTTAGGATTTCCACCAACACCTGCTGGTCACATCTCACTAACTTGAAAGTTGTCTTTTCCTGTGGTGGTGTCAAAACAAGTTGTTCCAAGAAACAGCTGCTCTTGCAGCCAACAAAACGATCTCCAGAAGCCAGCCTGATGTGCCACTCCCAGTTATCAGGAGATGCCCATAATCACTCTGTCAGCAGGTGGAGCAACTTCCTCTGTCCTCAGGCAAACTCCTCACCATTTAACCCAATCAGAGAGCCTGCTCCCCTTGCTTATAGCTGCATTTCTGAAAGAGACAGATTGCACTCCATGGCCTTACCCTTACTGTGGTGGTCCTTCACAGGCACCTACAGTCCCTGTGCACTGCATGATTCATGCTGCTGTTGTCCCAACCTCATGGGAAACCTGTTCCAAAGCCAGCCTCTATATCTGATGAATGCACTCTCATGTTAATAAAACAAAAGAGCAGTGGTGCAAACATGGAGAAATAACAGGGCAAAACCACCCAAATGACAATTAGCTCAAACAGCCCTGAGCCTCTGACTTTACTTCTCCCTCCTGCTGTCTTCCTGTTCCCTGTGCCCTTCCTGGGGGAAACTGAGGTTCACTGAGTGAGCTTTTGGGTTGTGTGGAAAATTCCATGTTTCCCAGTACAGGGAGTACTTAAAATGAAAATGAGGACTGAGTAGATTAAACCATCAAGTTTTGCAACTTCTAGTCGTTGCGTATTTTGATGGGACAGAGCCCGGGAGAAGGGATATGTCCCACTGAACCAGTGATGTCGAGGCTGGAGCTAAAATGGTTTGTGGCGGTTCATTTGCACTGCAGAGTGAAAGGTGATCCTCTCTGCAGTGGAGGACAGATAAAAATGAATGGTGAGGGCATCACTAGCAAAACTGCCTGCTGCCAGGAACAGGCATGGGGCGGGGAGGGGTCTGGGGGGCTGCCTCATCAGTGCTGGGTCTGAAGATGGCTTGGCTTCCTCAAAGGGAGGCTCCACTAGAATCATGCCAGCACACCTCTCATTCTTGCCTAAGTAGCACAGATTACTTTTTTTTTTTTAAGCTATGCTTTGCGGTGGGAATGCTCTTTTAACCAGCAATTTGTAATTTTTCTTGGATACAGGAGGTTCTTATTTTAGCTCCCACATGAAGAGCTCCGCGCTGACTAGAGCATCACTTCTCTCCTTCCCCATTCAGGCTTCTCTGAACACCTCTGTGGCAGAAAATGAGTGCTGGCACCAGGTCCTCAGCCCTAGCTCTCTCTGGATGCAGGTGGGAGGAACACATTAAGCCTGCACCACTGCCATGCACTCTGCTTCCAACAAGTTCAGGATCTCCTCTGTCCTGGAAAATCGGGTCATTTGGTAACTAATCATTGCAATGCTGGTGTCATGAGCTGATAGATGTAACTGTGTCCAGAGGTCACTGCCATGGGCTTTTTCCCTGGCAGTGTAGGTGGTTCTGCCTCGCTCCCACCTCTCCGTACCAGCAGGGTAAGCTGGACCCAGGCGTCACGCACGATGTACATCACAACTACTTGTACGATAGCTGTCTTGCTCTGAAATAACAGCTGATTCCCGGCTAATAGATTCAGTAATCTGACACCCGAGCTGTAATAATTGTATCTGAACAAGGCAGGCTCCAGCCTCTGCCAGCCTTATTAGAATGAGTGATTGTTTCCATCAGGGATGTAGCTCTGGTGCATTCACCTTTCCTGGGCTCCGAAATACAAATTGAGCTTCTGACCTTGGCGGATACGACAGCTGACCTATTTCCTCCTTTCTAAATAAGGAGAAAACAGACTTTGAAAGGGAAGAACCTGTTTTCTGCAGGCCTCCTTCTGCTGAGCTGTTTGCTATCGTGAGATCTTAGTTAAATATTTGGCCTGTCACTATTAGGCAGGATGACAGTCTGCCTAAACTGCCAAGCTCCTTGTGTGAGGCACATAGGCACAATCCCCTCTTCCCACTGGGTTTGGGTTTATTTCTAATTTCTCTGCTCCCCAGCACAGTACGGCTGTCAAATGCAACCTCTTTTCATTCTGACTGTACAGAAAAGCAGTTCGAGCAGCTGTGTTCCGGGATGTTTACACCACAGTAACTGGGGGATTGCACTGGGGATTGGGTTCAGAGCTGCACCACCGTTGAGCATTGTCCTTGCCACTGCTTCCCTTCTCCTGGTCTCAGGCAGCACAGGAGAGGCTTTCACAGGGGTCAATGAGCCCCTCTGGCACGGATGAGGGGGCACTAAGGCTGATGCTGATGGATTTGCAGCAGGGTCCAGTCTTACCCCTCTTGGAGAAGGAAACGCTGCCCCTTGTGCTTGCAGCAACCACACGGGAAGCACAGGACCTGGGAGGGGATGACTCCCAGGAGACATCCCCTGGGAGCCACAAGTCCACCCACTGAAATAAAACCGCCTCCTGCCTCTGCCTCCAGCCAGGAGCTGTCCTGCCACCTCCTTCAGTCAGCAAGTCAACAGGCCTCAGCTGCTCATCCAAAACTTCCTTGGTGATGTGCCATGTGAGGCAGGTTTTCCAATGGGCCGCAAGCACCATCCCGTGCCATGGCTGTAAAGGTAGCTGGGAGAGAGTTTTAGCCAGAGTGCCCCCCTCCTCTCCATATACTGCAGTTCCTGAGGTTAAACATCAGACGTATAAAATATCACCAGGCTCCCCCCCAAAGCTCTGCCCTGATTTATGGAGGTGTGTGGCACAGCACCATAAATTGGGGCATACATCAGATAACATCATGGGAGGACAGCATGCATTTTGTCAGAGCTGGGACACTAACACAGGGAGGGTAGGAACAGGGACAGCCTCGGGGCGTGCAGCTTGCTTTTTTCCTCCATCAAAGATGGTAAAAAAAAGAAAAGCTGTCCTGCCTTGGTGACTGCACGGGAAATTGCGCCTGAACTCAGCAGTCAAGGCACTGGCAACGTTGTGGGAGATTCCTGCTGCTTCACCTTGCTTCTCCTCTCTGAGTGAAGAGGAGTGCTGGCTTACGGACCACAGGCAAATCCTATAGAGCTGGTGCTTCAGCACAAAGGAAGGAACTAGGCAGGGCGTTACAGCAGTGGGAAAGAGATTTATGTCTTTTACTGTCCATCTGCAAAGCAAAACAAAAATAGCTGAAACACCGGTTTTCTGCTTTATCGGCTCTGTGAATAAGCATATAAATTTCTATGACATTTCTGGAGGCTTGCTGAAGGGGAAAAAAATTCATCCCTTAGGACCTGGCCAGCAGCAGTGGCAGCATATGGTCTGCTGAAATCGGTGGCTGAGCGCGTTTTGTGTGTGTTAGCATTAAAAAGGTGACTTTGCGAGTAATTTCAGAAGCACGGAGGGTTTTTCTCTTTTTTCCTATTTTTTTTTCCTTTTTAATCCTGTCTAAGCTGATGCAGCTGTCATAGCCAATAACTCTTGAGCAAGGGAGCTAGGCTGTGTATTCTTGATTGGGAAGCACAAAGGGTTGCTGGCTTTTGGCTGCCTCATAGGAGCAGGTTCGGCCTCTTCCTGGGAGGCAGAGGGGAGAAAGGCAAAGTCCTTTGCACATGTGAAGAGAGTCAAGAATGTTTCATTTTTCCCAGCAGCTGCAGCTCTCTTGCTTACAGGAGTCAGGGCCCTGTAAGTCTATGGGAACGCAGCTTCAGTCTACCGGCTGCACAAGGATGGCAAGGGAAAAAACAAATACAAATAGGCAACTGTTTACCATAGATAAAGTATGGCTTTTTCTCTTTCATCGCTGACTAAAACCTCTTGTTCTTTCCAGTGAGGGAGGCAGAAACTGTCAGAAGGATGTCTTTCAGCAGGCAGCACCTCTGGATGTTTATCTCCCTGCCATTGTGCTCCAGCGCTTTGAAATGTAAAGAGAAGACGCTGCTAATCACACTGTTGCTTAAAGATCAACAGCCAGACGAGATGTACTTCCTCACGTTTTCTCTTTGGTCTCTCTTTTTCCATAATGAAAACAGTGACATTCATTCAGGCTTGCACGCCAGCGCATGGCAGTGGGTTTTTAATGAATTGCTTCTGCCCTTTACCCTGTGCTCTGAATCAGGGGTGCAGCCAGAGCTGTCTCCAGAGCATGCTGATTGCCACCGGAGGTGTGGATCAAGGCACCTGGGGAGTGCACGTTGGTATCACATCTGGAATCCTTCCTGTGTTACGTTTGAGTTGTATTGTTGAAATCAGAGAGGACGCAAGATATAACCAAAGGCTGAAAGGCGAAAGTCTGATGTGGGATTTGTTATTAGTAAGAGAACAGAGAGCTTTAGCAGTATATGAAAAAAGGAGAACGTGGAATAAAGGAAAGAAATGCTTATCCGTACAAAGAAATGAACCTCAATGTACAAGACACCTTTTCCTCATATGCTTGTCTATGCCAGTAAATAACACAGCAAAAAGGAAGGAGTAGGCACAGGAAGCTGGACCGGTAGTTTATTGAAATGATGTAGCTGAAGGGAGAGGGATATTTTCATTTTAAAATGGGAATTTCTCATGCTCCTGTCTTCTTGGCTGTAAGATTAGCACTGAGCTCTTCATTTCGACTTTCCATTTTATCCTGCACGTGGGAAAACACAGCGATTCATCTCCTCAGAGTTCTACGAGGGGTATAGAAAAAGGGAGAGAAATTTAACCACTCTCCTAATGCTGATTAAGTAAAGCAAACAAAGAAGAGAGAAGAAATGTGAACCACCAGTTCTTCCCCAGCAAATGCTCCACTGAATCCTATTACAGGACTATATCAAAAGCAATAAGATGATTTTCATCTTTTGCCTGCCTGATGGCCAAGGACGGTATCACCAGTTGGCAGTGAGAAGGCTGGGATGCACAGCAGATAAAGGCAAATAACAAATACATCAGCAGCCTATGTGTCAGGCATCGAAATACCACACCACCACCACCAGTTTTATTGGCTTTCATCAAGCCTTTTTTGGCCATTTCCATTCTCCTCTGGGAGCAGCTCCCTGCCTTGCAGACTAAAGGTGGTTAAGCGCTTCCTTGGAGCACAGTCAGGGGGAAGCAACGGTTTATGCACAAGCCACAGTCCCTCTGCAGCCTAGGAAACGCCATGCATTTTTGAGCAGCATCAACCAGCTTTTTCTCTGTGGATAGTCTCTATTGCTTGTATGCATGCAGGGCGCCTGGTGCTGGGCAGGAGGGGGTCTGTGGATGGCTTCAGGTTCCTAGCAAAACCCTGGGTGCCTCAAGGTGTGGTGCTTGCGGGGAGAGTAGCCCACTGGCTGCTGAACCGATGGATGTCTCTCCCTTGCAAAGACCACTCACCAACCTGTCCACAGCAATGGAAATTGGAGGAGTGAGCTCTCATTTTGACAGTCAGGTTGTCTGCGCGCAGCTGACTTAAGGACAAGGCACTACATGGTGCTAAGTACACGGCTTGCCTGCTGGGTTCTTTCCAACATGATAAATACTTATTTAGATGGTGCCCTGCAATGTGCGATTGGATACGACCCATAAATCCTGGTGTTAAATCGGTAAAATAAAAATCCAGTGCTGCGTCAGCTCGGCCTTTGAGAAGGCGAAGCTGATAAATAGGGTTTGATTGGCTCTTTCTACACCGGTGCCCCAGAGCAACACCCTCTGCACGAGCGTGATATTGCTGCAAGCTGACAGTACAAAGGACAGACGCGTACCCGTGCCAGCCATTGAGCCGGCTGCCTGGATTAACCCTGATTTCCTTTCCTGACATTCCTTTCTTCTGCTGAGGAGGGAAACCAGGCGTAAGAGCAAGTCTCTTTGCCTGTCATGCTGAGAGCACGGTCCTGGCAGCGTAATTCAGCATGCTAAGCCCAGTTCTCCCCTCCCCAGTCCCCGCTCCGTGGCGGTCTAACTCCATAAGAGCAGAGGATCTACACCGTCTTACACAAGCAGCGTGAGAAGGATCAGGCTGTGGCAGTCCCGAATTCCAGCTGCCTTGGAAAGACTCCAGCACTCTTAGGCTTTGTATCTATAAGGCTTTCTTAGGTTGCGGGTGCAGGGAGCATGTATGGGACAGGATCTCACACCCATCTTTTCAAATTTAGCCTAAATGCTTACAGAAGGAGTCCCACCATGTCTGACAGCAGAGCATCCAGCTCCTGCCACCCTGCACCGCTGTCGAGATGACAAAGCAACAACAAATACAAATCTTATCAGTCTAACAAGGTGAATTCCCTGCATGGCAGCAAGGAGCCTCTCAATCAAGGCGGTATCTGCACCAGCCGAGGCAGCACCCTGAATTCGGTAGCAGCACAGCCTCATCAGGGAAGGGAAGAGCAAGAGATAATTGCGCTTTTCCCACTGTCTGTTGGCATGTCCCCAAGCAAGCCTGGCTCATGGCAGTGGCGGGAGTGGTACCTGCCCAAAAGGAACCTTTACTCCCAGAGGATGCTCTGCTCCTCCCTGCCGTCTGTGTGCTTACCAGTGTCCGAACTGACGAGATGCCAGGAATTCAGTGCCAAAACACAGAACCAGTATGCTGCCTTCCTGCTGATCCCCACTCACCACCAGCTGGCCCACAGCTTGCAAGAAATCAGCCCTGGGAATGAAGCCAGCTGCCTGGAGCTGGTCATGAATGAGGGGGAAGATGCTGGGTGCTGGAGGGAGGCATTTCCGATCCCCTTGGTGCTGCTGGGCATCCCCCTCCAGCAATAGTCCCCATGCCAGAGAACAGCAATGCCTTGTGCTGCAGCTCAGGGCTGCATCCTTTGGCTGGCTGGCTGGGAGCTGCTTTTCCACCATCTCTACTTGGCTTGAGGACACTCCTGCACCCAGGCAGTGACCTGTGTTATGTCTTCATCAGTCCTAAGTGACAGAGACGTGATTCTCCTGGGCACGAATTCATTAGAATTATTGAGTGAGTCAGAAATAGGCAATCCCAAGCCTGTCTTCTGGTCCTGGTGCTAGCTTCCCAAAAGATGTCCAGTGCAGACTAAGGATGGTTATACCCGCTGCAGTCAGGAGATGGGTCAGAAAGCAGCATTCAACCGCTCACACTGATTGTGGGAGCACAATGCAGAGCACTAGCACAGGCCAGGGTTCTGCATTTTGGCTTATACTGCTTGGAAACAAAGAGCTATAGGAACATTTTGGTTTTCACTAATTCATCATCCACAACCTAAGATGAGGCAAGGAATATGTCCTTCGGATTCAGCCCAGGAAGCAGGGCTTTTTACTCTAGTCCTTCACAGGGGAGAAGATACAAGTTTGGAGGCAAGACAACATTTAAAATGAAATGCCAAAATGTTTGTAATCACAAAAAGTTTTGATTTTTTAAAACTGCCTGCTCTTGGCTGACCATTGGTTAGTCAGCACAAGTGGGTAAACCTCACTCTGCAAAAACTGCAGCCAGTGCTAAGATGCTGTGTAATACATTGAAGCCAAGCAGGCGTGGGACCAAACGTCTCTGCTAAATGAGAAGGTTGTGCAGGCAGTCCTCTTGCTAAAGCATCTGCCAGAAAATAGGCTCTGTCTTGCTGTTTGTCCATCTAAGATAATATTGTAGAAAAGTGGTACAGATTACTCTCAAATAAGTAATTCTCTTGTATGCCTATGTGCTCTTTTTTAATAAAGAAAAAGACTGACATCTCAAATCCAAACTTTTCTGACTGCTCAGTAAGAGCAGAATATCAGAGTATATCAATACATTTTCTCCTTTATTGTTGAAAATTCAGCTGACAAAAAAAAAGCATCTTGTGCTTCTTTCTCACATATCTAAATTCTGAAACATCAGCTCTTTTATAGGGGAGGGATTTAACATCAAACTCAAGGCATTTGTGAAAAGCATTATACGGCAACCTCGTCCACCCATAGCAGGGAATTGAACGTGATGACTGAGAACACCTCTCTTCTTCCACTCTCGAGTTTAATTCAGGTGTTGTTTTCTGTTTCAAAGGCAGGGAAAACAAGTGAGGGTTTGCTTTTGTTGTAACAGGAGACCAAATTTAAGTTTGAGTTAGCTCAACTCGGCCAGTTATGGTATTATCACCATCACCACTAAAGAAGAGCATGGGATCTGCAATCTGCTCTCAGGGTTTTCCCTATCCTGGGAGTAATACGCTCTCAGATGCTGAGCCCAGGCAGTCAGTAGCAGTGTCCCCATTTTACAGAAGGCAAGAACAAAACACTGAGGACAAGGCCCCTTGTCAAAAGCTACCGGCATGGTAGGATCAGGCCAGGGATGCAAACAGCTTTCTGCATCCTAATCACTCTGCTTCCGACGAGACGGTGTTAAAACCTTGTGTGTGTGACCACACCTGACTGCCTTTACCTTCCTGTGCCTTTAGTTTGAACTGATGTGCTGATTGAAGGAAGGAGAAGTGGGACCTAGCAGGCTGCGAGGTTTCTCCTACCAGCACAAGCAACCTGGGGCAGAGGCAGGGGCCAGCCCTGTGCCTAGCTGTCCTGGCACTGGTCACATGGAGGATGATGGGTAAAGGTGTGGCAGCACATTGGGAAGAGGAAGAGGAAGGCTGTCATGGGGGAAATGGAAGAAAGATGAAAGGGATCAAGGAATGGAAGAAGGGAAGAGAGGAGAGAAGATATTTTGAGGACGTGGAAGGCAAAGGCAAATGGTGGCAGTGATGGTCGTGAGCAGGAAGAAAACAAAAGGGAATGAAAAGCAATGGGAGAAAAACAGAATAAAGCTAGGACAGGAGAAGCATAGGAGAAAGCATCCATCCTGCCAGCCCTCATGATGGCTGTTATTTGCAGATAGGAAGTGCTGCCTGCAGGAAAGCTGATTGAGGCTGATTGAGGGAAAGAATGAGCCACATGTGACAGATGTTAGTCACTTCGCGTAATGCCCTACTGGAAGGCACTCGGATGCTGTGGGGATGACAGCACTCGAAGAAACTGCGTGGAACGCAGCAGCCTTGGGAGCAGGCAGGAGAGAAGATGAATGGCAGGAGTGCTCCAGTCCCCTGATCTCAAAACAGGAAGAAAAGAAGAGAGAGCTGGGCAGCAAGCTCTACCTTTTACATATTTCCCGCCTTCCTCTGTGCTCGATCGCTTCCTCACCAAAACCAGATGAAGACCCAACGCAGATAGGAACTCCCACTCCTTCCTGTGCCCTTGACACCACCGCTGGGAGCAATGTGCCTGCTACAGTCCAATATCACCATGTCTTCTGCCCAGGGCTTGGCCATGGCCGGGACTGTCCTCTGACTTTGGCCACAGAGACCCAGGACCAGCCAGGGCATGGGTGTGCAGCCCCTGCGAGTGCCACGGGGCATCCTCTTGCCATTGTAACCTAACTGCCCCCCTCAGGCAGATGTGGCCATGCCACAGCATGGCCTGGGTGCTGAAGGGGTGGCTCTGCCTGCCAGGGAGGTGTGTTCAGCTTCCATTCCTGTTTGCAGCCCTCACTTAAAGAGTGCTGGCCGACGGAGCAGTACTCATGGGCAGGGTTTGCTTCATGCTGCACTTTCAGCTCCCATTTTCATGGTGGAAATGAGAGTGATTACACCCCAGAAGGTTGCAGCTAGAAGGAAGGGATATATTGAGCACCTTTGCTATCAGCACCTGTGCAAATTGTACCTAAAACAATGTCTCGAGCATATAAATTACTTGGATGTTTTGGAAAGCAAGCTTTGTGAAATAAAAAGAGCCAAGATAGCTTAATTCTGGTATTGCACTTTTATGTCTAATGTAGACTATTTTCCCTTACACTCAGTATTAAAAAAAATCATTAAGCAGCAAATAGAATATAGGCCTTTGGGTCAAAGACCCCCATTGTTGTAAGTCTTTTTTTTTATTCTTCTGCCCCACCTCTTGAAAATGCAAGAGAAAAGCAGAACTTGTTAGGGTTTACTTTACTTTCAGCATTTACAGTGAAGCAGCTGCCGTATTAGATCATATTCAAACACAGCCCCAAAGAGGTCTGGAGCAGCGTATTAGCTGGACTGTTTATCTGCAGCCAACCAAGGGGGGATGGTGCTGCTCAAATCAATTTTCTATGCTCCGACTGGCCCATCTTCTTGACACTTAGATGTCACTGTACTGCTGGTGATAAAAAGGCCTGCCAAAAAAAGGATGGATTTGGATTCACGCAGGGTCCTACAGAGCCAAATCAGAATTGACAATATTAGTCTTTAGGACAATTTTACAGATAAAATTAACCAGAAGAATAAATTTTCAACAGTTTGCTTAATCTAATCTGCTTTCTGTTGCCTTGAATCTTGCTTCCATTCGCTGTTGCCATTTTGATACTTGCAAGAGACACTGACTTCTTTTTCATTTCTTGTTTCATGAAAAGAAAATCAGGCCCATAAACGAGGATACGCTTTGCCATGAAATACCAGCCAAAAAAGAATACACACCTGGTTTCTGTAAAGAAGAGGAGGAAGTCTCTCACATAGATTAAAAGCAAGGAGAAAAAGTATCAGCGTGTTTAATTTGGGCCTGAGGTATGCTCTTTGATATGATTTGAACCTTCATTTTCCCTAAGTTCATCTGGCTTTGGTCTTAATTTTATTATTTGTATAACTGAAGAGCAAAAGCTGAACCTCAGTTCCAGATCTGGTTTTGAATTAAAAATAGCCAATAGAAAGTTCAAGACTATCCTTATTCCAGCTTACATCTGTTAAAAACTAGGTGGACCCTTGTACATCTGTGACTATCATTCATGGTACTAGAAATCAGAAACTCTCTGACTTCATAATAATACATAACAGGTGTGTAATACTTTCCATCCTTCACTACTACACAAATGACTGAGTGTCACAGCAAGCCTATGAAGTGTTTTCTCCATGGCAAAGATAACGACATTTCATCCGGAGGTCGACTATGTTGGTCAAGCACACCCAGACTGTACAAAAGCAGAGGTTAGAACTCTGTGGTAGAGCTGGAGCAGTTGGGCATAGCTGCACTAACCTTTTATAGTACAGTGCATTACACATCAGAGTCCTCGAAAGCTTTTCTTTCACATATTTGTACAGACGTTTTCCACATCTCTGGCTGAATATTTAGGGAAGTATTTCAAAAAATTATTCAGCTGCCTCTCTGAATGGAGCTGGAAGGAAATACTATGCTAAAAACATTCTGCCAGCACCTCTTTTGATCATTTTCAGGGCTTGGATCAGGGATCCAAGAGCTTGCCAGGGAAAAAGGGATCATTTTTTTGCTGGCCCTGTGCAAATTTACCCCAACGGGGGTCTGCTCTAACCCTCTGAAGGACAGCCTTCATTCCTGTCTCAGCACAGCTTGAGTCAAGCACTGACTGCAGCTGCTGCAGGTCCAAGGCTGTTTTGCCAGGGCTGGCTACAGGGTAGTGGTGACAGAGCCAGATTTTTCCTGTGTTTGCTCCTCTGGGCTCTCAAAGGCAGCAAAGAACCTGATGTTGCAGACGAAAGCATCAACTGGATGGCATGTGTTTGAAATGCTCCTCCTAGCACTGCCTGGATAGGAATGGGAAGTGTCCAGTGTTAGCATGTAGAAAAAGCAAAGAGAGTCCCAATCTCAGATGGATTAAGAAGGGCGTTAGCACAGGGAGCAGGAGCAGATGAGGATGCATGCCACATAAATCACCCTAGGGGACCAAGGTCGGTTACCACTTGTTAAAAGGCCACGGTCATCTCCAGAACTGAGCAATGCGTGTATTTCCTGTCCTTTCAGACACTGATTCACCTGGTGGAGAATTGTTTGCTACAGCTACCAGCCACACCATTAGCTCAACCGGTGGAGATCACTGCCAAAAGCCCTGCTGGGCTAAAGCACCATTTAAAGGTTGGCAGCCTTCCTTCTGGTTGCATCTTTGTTTGTGGAGGGATTTCTCTCTTTTTCTTTTCAAAAGCTGCTGACAGTACAACTGAAAAAAAAAAAAGAAGAAAAGTAGACCGTGTTGAGGATGCAAAAGGGCACGCTGCAATCCAAGACAAGGTGGGTTTGGTCTCTCTGAGTACAAGCACACCACTAAACAAACAGTCAGGGAGTGAGCCGGTACATAAGTCATGGGATCACCTTCTCTGCTAAAGGTTTCCTCTGTTCCTTGACTCAACCGGAGCATCCACAGACGAGTTAGTGTCTCCAAGGCACTGCTGGGGCACAGCCTGATCACTCCAAAAAGTGCAGACCAAGCATGGCTCAGGTCTTACCACCAAAAGGCAGGATGACAAACACTACACCAGCCTGGGCTCCTCCTGCTATCTCTACTATCTATTTGCACCACTTCTTCAACAAACCTTGCACCTTCAGCCACTCCTTAAGCTTTTTAAGCTGTACCTCTTGCTATGCCATAAATTTTCATGCCATAAAAGTCAGCTCTGGTGGGCTGCAACACAATCCTCCTGTTACTTCAGTTGCTTTAAACTGGAAAAAATACATGCAAGGGGTCGTAGTCAAATTTTAGGACCACAGGATCTGATTTCTCCAGGCCCAGAGAACACCCAAGGCCATATTATTTAGGCACAGCCACCCTGCTTTAGAGGAAATACCAACAGATAAGCAGTTTAGTGCCCCTTGTCTTGGGAAAATGAACCAAGCCATTCACACTTTTATTTAGCCATACTAATGTAGACTTAATTTCTGGGTTACGATGCTAGGAAAGCAGGAAAGGTAGCTGGGTGTCCTCAGCACCCATTGGCCAGGCTTAACACTCCTGTACTGGGCTGAGGGCTGGGCCAAGCTTATGTCCTTCCTCAGAGAGGCAACAGACAGGGAAACCAAGGGAGGTCGGATACTGCTGTCTGAATCGCTCTTACTGGGCCTGTGGTCTAACCACAGGCACTTCCAAAAAAAACAAAAGCTCCAATTTTGGTCCAGAGCTGGACATGTACCCACTTCTGCTCTTGCAAAAAATGCTCCTGTCATTCCACAACAAGGGGTAAAGAACCTTTATAGCCACTGGGAGACAGAAGCTGTCCCCTGGTACCCAAAGGGACCATGCTAGTGGAGGCAGGAGGGTTTGTCCAAAGAATTAGGCTGTTGCAATCAGGATGCCTTCATCCTTCAGTGCCCAAAATGGCCATTGGCAGTGAGGGTGACAGAAGGAGACAAAATTTGCCATAATTTCGGTTTACCTCTGTCTGCTGTACTCAGCACTTTATCCCAAAGAGTGGCAATAATCCCTACGGGGCTCTGCCGCTGGCTGTTAGTAAAATATTTGGGAGCTAATGTGGTGAGCAGCCTGGCAGGGATGAAAAGAGACACTGAGGAGCTGCCCATGGAGTAGGCATCCCGTGGCCATTCCTAGCAGCACAGGTGGCTGCACCTGCTGAACACAGGCTCCTTTATATTGTAGAAAGATGTGTGATAAGGAATCAAGGAAAGAAACATTATAAAAAATCAAACTAGGAAGCAGAGAGCACTGCAATCAAAAGACATACTCAATAATGTAGCAAGAAAAGCAGGAAAAATACCCTTGACAGTAGATGGAAGTGATCACAGTGCCTGGCCAGAACAGGCTCGTCCTCGCTGCTGGCTCCAGCCAAATTGATTTCCCTGCCTCTGCTCTGTTAAGCCCTGGCACAGTGCTGGGCTCCTGGGCCACTGAAGTGGGAACTGTGCTTGTCATGGATTGCTTTTTCTGGTGAATTCTCCTCCCTCCTCTTCCAGCGTGCTTTTGCCCTAAACTGGAGCTCCTCTTGGCTTTTGGCAGCCCAGATCACACCCAGAGGACTTCACCTCTCCTGCTAGGGGCACCTGGCAGCTCACTGAGGTGGCAGCTGTCTCTGGGTGCCAGCATTTTCAAGGAGATCTTAGCTAGAAGACAGCAGCTCACTTCCCCTTCTTGCAACTCCAGCTTTAGGCTCCCAACGCAATTTTCACTCCTGCCTTCACAGAGTTGGAGCCAGAATGGACTAGCATCAAGTCTGGGAGCATCATCTTGCTTTAGCAGCTCTGTGTCTGCTCCTCAGCTCAGGAGATGATGTAGGACCTCGTCACAAGCATCCCAGCCGTTGGATCACTTGCTTGCTTTGGCTGCCAGCTCCCCAGCGCTGCTTTCCAAAAGGCACCTGCACACCCAAGGTGCCAACCGGCAGTGTCTGCATGTGGTCTGAGTTTGGAATAAACTGCAATAGAAATGTATTCGGGCTGGATTAGCTCCCCTACACTTTGAAACAGCCAGCTGGGGACTCGGCTCACTGGCAGCTCGCTCTAAGGCTCAGGCTAAGTCAGAGCCTCCCCTCAGAGAGAGACCAGCCCAGCTCATTGATTTGAAAGACGTCAGCATTTCTTTGAGGACAGGAGGGGAGGATCTGCCACCCAATTGTAACTTTTTAGTGTGATTTTCTATTCTCCCCTTCCCAAAAGATATTTTCTGTCCACCAAAATAACCCCCAAGTGCTTAACTTCAGCAGTCCTAGCAAGGGAGTTAATCAGAGCTCTCAGCCCACACTTCACCCCACTTTCTGTTTTCCAGCCAGACTCCAGGCTTGATCAGTGCCCTGTGATGGTGAATGGGGTGTCATCGCCGCAGTGGCTGTAACCACATGGGAAGAGGATGAGGATGGGCTCTGTGCCCAGAGTTTGTACCACGGAGAAGTCAAGGACATGAAGGGGTAGGTGATTGGAAATCGGGGAGATGGTACATCTGGTTTCTCAAAGAGAGGTCAGCATTTTCATAGGGAAGAAGACATTTTTGATGAAAAATATTCAGCCAGAAACCCAGCTGTCCACTGATGTTCAGATCTGCCAACTGATTCCCACCAATCTTGACACAATGTTGGGGGTTTTTTTCTTGCCAGGAAGTTTCAGGGAATTTCCATCTCCCTTTCGTTACATCACATGGCCCTGGCAGATCAAGGTACACTAAGATCTTCTCAGACATTGCTGTAGGCATCCCTGTGTAGGGCCAGCTCATGAAGAAGCCTTAAACGTTGCAACCCTGGGAATGGCTAAGCCTTTGTTTTAAACAAAGGTAGGTGCCCTTGGGATCTCAAACCTTGCCAGGATTATTGACGAGGAGGGGGTGGTAAGACAAAGGAGTCTTTTGCCTCTCTTCATGAAAAATGGTGTTAAATAAGACATATTGTGTTACTATCGAGTGTGACATATTTAAAAAAGAGCAGATTTCTTTTTCGACTTTGCTCTTTAATTGTAGAAATGCATAGGTAGAAGCATAGGTAGAAGCTATTGCAGAGTGGAGTGACCTGGAAAAGTCTATAGGCAAGGCAGTGGAAGGAGTATTAAACACCCTGTTAAAGTTGAAAAAGGAGACAAAACAAAGTGATGACCACAGAAGGGAGGAAAAAGCGGAAAAGAGGAACTATGCGGGGAGGGGGGGAAGGCTGGAAGCTGGTCTGCAGGCACTGCAGTCCCAGTCTGATTTATGTTGGGTTTTTGACAGGGCACCATCAGGTAATGGCTCACCTTCGAATCCTGGCTTGACCCATTACTGTCATAGGTGGTGGCAGAATTATAATCAAAACCTAGATCCAATTCCCAATTTTGGAGGTGTTCAGATGTGAGAGTTTTATTTAAGGCTCCCTTTTAATAAAAAAGTGGGCAAACTGTGATCAAGGGGAAGGAATTGTCTCCATTTTCATGATTCACATCTCCCGGCACCCACAAGATATGCATTTCCATGCTCTGATCTGCGCCGCTCTGAAGGACATAGCTGAGAACAGAGCAGGGAGCTGCCGACTAAACGGCAAAAGAAAGAAAGGAAAAGGCAGTTACATTTTATCCTTCCTAACGTTTTGCTAAATTGGTTCAGCAAGCTTCCCTGAGTCTGGGGAGCCAGGAAGGGGAGGGAGAGAAACTTCATTAAGTGAAAGATTCTCAGAGATAATTGGGAGGCCAGGGATAATAGTGGCAGCCTGCATTGTGCTGGGAAAGGAGGGTGCATGCTTCATATTTGTTAATTGAAGAAGCCAAGAGCGGCTTTCTGAGGGGCCAGGGCTCAGGCTGGAAGGCTGAAGGGAATGTATATTTTTACTGGTTTAAATAGACATTAGGGGGCTCCATTTTTTAAAAAATAAGTCTTCGAGTTGTGCTTGCAGCCTATGCAAACAAGCGCAACCAGCACCGTCTGCAGCCTCCCCCACCCTTCTCCCTCACAGTCGGGTCCAGGGTTTCCTCTGCAAAACACTTCAGCCAGGGGAGATGCCGCTGGCTGTAGCGATGGAGGGACACAGCCAGGACCCAGTGGCTCCTGGGGAGGGAAGGAGGAAGGGGCGGAAACAGGGCTACGTGGCCAGGCAGACGCTCATGAAATCTTGAAGAGGCTCAGAGCCTGCCCTGTGCTACTTGCTGGTTATTGCTTGCAGACTTTGAAAATTAAATTCTCCCCCCAGCACAGCTCTATCATGCAGGCATCGGGAGTTTGTTAAATATGATTGCAGTTCTGCTCACTGTGGAATAGATGGAGAAGGGTCATTTTTCTAAAGATGGTGGTGTGCCTGGTGATATTTGCCCATCTATTGTCTTGTGCCCTAAAAGTATCCAGACAAAAAGAAAATCTATACTTGACCAATTAAAAACCATTAACTTAATAATGCCTTCTTAGTTTCATGAATACTGCCTTGTCTGTCTTGACTCTTATGTGCAAATCAGAAACATTTTGAGTCTGATCCTCATTTGCCTTAAGGCCCATTTACTCCATCCAGGAAAAGTCAATCAGCCTCAGAAGACAAGCAAGAAAGGGCTGCACCCACTGCCAGCCTTTTCTGCTCCCAACGTGACATAGAGAAATTTCAGCATAAAAGAGAAACCAATTCTTGAACATGCAATGCCGTGCAATAGGCTAAGTTCTACATACGGCCCAGCAAAGTGGTTTTGCCAACATCAGTTATTGTTTCCCCTGAAAACCGCTTGCAGCTTTAGGTCCGTTGTGACAATTAGTGATAAATCACTGCTGGGAGTTTGGGCCATCCATTGGAAAAGCTCCCAGTAGCCAGTTACCAGGAGAGCACCAGGGCACACGGCAACGTCATGCTTCATATTCTTTCTATTTTTAATGGTGGGGGGAAGAGGGTTATGTTTTAGTTCTGCATATACTGTGTCAGGGTAAAATAATGTTCTTTTCTGGCAGCACTGAATCAGCACGCATCCAAAATTTGCCTTCTTCCGCTGAACATGCTTCCCCCCATGGAAATCAGTGAAAGCCTCATGCAGGCATACAAGGGCAGGATTTAGCCCATAAATCACAACCCAGATCATAAATACATGCTTGAACCCTCTCTTAATATGATTCATTAAGAAGGAGCTTTTACGGTTGGGGTGCTTTTAATTATCGTTCTGTAATTTTATTGTTATTGTTTCCATTAAATATTAACAAACGTTCCTTATTTTTGGTTAACAAAGATCTTTCTTAGATTGCACAGTAGTTAATGAAAACCACATAAATGCATGCAGAAAGATACCAGGACTCTCATTCAATTAAATATAAAACTTAAAGTAGAAGATCTATAAAAATCCAGATTGTAATGAATCATAAATAAATATGGAAAACTAACAACTGCCTTGAGTGGAGTAGTAAATTTATAGCCTGAAGATTTGCGTTTTTAAGGTCTGCATCATTGTCTGCATTGTGTTTGCTCTAGTGCGCAGAAAATGCACATCCTCAGTGCCAGAGGTCTTAGCCTCAGCTTATTTTCTTGATTTCTCTAAATGAGCCCTGCAATTGCCACCATGCCGCAAGTTAAGTCTGCCTTTGCTCAACATGGGTTCTTCAAGTTTCTGAAGCTGGGACTGAAGCCACTTTCTAATCAAGGAGTGAGAAGTCATGGGCATGACAGGTTTCCCAGGTGTTTGGCTACAGGAGGGCTGGAGATGTGTCTGGTGAAGTTGTCCACACACACTGTAGAGGATGCAGCTGGCATGCCCAAGCAAGACTTTTCCTCCTAGACATGTCAGAGAAGGAGAAATACAGAGAGAGCATCTGGTTCCTCACCCTTGGCTTCTCCCACACCAAAAAGGGGGTCTGCAACAGTTCACTAGTCTGAGGTTGTCCTATTTTTTCAAATCAGTCTGCAAACAAATTGGCTGTACCTTCCAGCCAGTCATTGACAGCAGATGGAAAAGAGATGGATAAAGGGCTGCTTCAGCCACTAATACACAGTCCCTGAGACCATCTTAATCCAAACGAACTTCTGTTGAGGGGAATTAAATAAAAAAGGTTTAACTATGTAAAAAAAGATTTTTTAAAAAAAAACACAATAAAAACCCAAGACACACTACTTCAACAACCCCAGAAGGACCAACTGACATACCCTTGAGATAGCTCTCGAAAGGCAGAGCCGGCCCATGCACAGATTCTTGCCCATTGAATGCTGTCAAGACAATAGTCACCAGCCTCAAAATCCATGTTCCAACTTCTCATACCTCCTTCATAATTAATCCTGAAATCTCAGCTTCACAAGTCTGACAAAAATTTTGGAAACTCCTCTAGTACCTCTCCCAGCGAATGCAAAGGAAACTGGTCTCCAGACCAGAGGCTTCACTGGAAACACGTGACTGTCAGCATTGGAAGAGTTAATGGGTGAGAGAAGTGGAAGGATTTAATAATGGCAAAAATTCTGAGAAGTCTGCTCCAGCGTTATGGGTGTGTGTCAGTCTGACACAGCCGTTGCCATGGTGGCAGAGTTCTCCCAAAGTCACGAAAAACGGACAAGATGAATGAGTGCCTGAGCAAGACACAAGAGAGGGGAGATGGCTGCAATGGGGATGACTTGGTCTCTGTAGACGAGGCTTGGCGTTAGTGCTAGGGGCCAGCTAATGTAAAAATGAGTCTTGTGAGTTTCGTGGTCTTGTCAAGTTGGACAGATGTTTCAAGGGCTGGAGCCAGCTGTTAAAAAAAATGGAAATCCCTGGAAGTTTCACCCAACCTAACCCCATCTCTATTGCTCCAAGGAACACAGTTTGTTGCACAGGGCTGTGCCTGCAATATTGATGGGAATGGCTGTAGAAAGCCTTGAGAATTAAGGCTTTCCCAGGCAGCCTACGATTTTGAAAAATGTGTCCATGTGCCTGCTGCAGCTGTTTGGACAGGCAGGAGTCTAGATGTGACTATTAAAGCCAGGAAGACCCTCAGCTGCTGGCAGCCAGCAGGCCTGGGACAGAATGGCTGGGAGCCCTAGGCATGCCAGGAGCTGGGACAGGACAAAGCTTGCAAAGCACAAGAGGAACCAAGGCTGGACATGCTGGGCAAGCAGGGAGGGATGTACATCCCTTTGGGCCTGGAGGGGCCTGGAGGACTGGGATGAGAGGTTGAGGCAAGAGATGGGAGCACTGGGGGCCTGGGGGAGAGAATTTTGGGTTTATGGACACTTTAGCAGGAGAGGGGAGGACTGAAGGTGCCGTGGATCATGGATTGCTGGAGTTCCCAAGGACAAGTGCCACTTGGGCCCTTGTCACCATTCCCTGTGCAGAGAGGTCTGGAGCTGCCTCAGCCCCTAAGCATCACTGGCAGTACAGAGAGGTGTGCTTGACCAGGAGCTGATGCAGGCAGGGGGAGGCTGTAGAGTCAGAGCTGGAATTTGTGGCCTCTGAGCAGGAGGAGACATGCCCTTCAACATACTGGACCACAGCAGCTGGTCAAATGAGGCTAGGGAAGAAGTTTTAAGCAGGGGTGCACTCCTGCAAGCAAGGCCACAACCAAAGCAGTGGGGCTGACTGCTCTGGAGTTTGCACATCTTGTTGCATGCAGTTTTCAGTACGTTTCTCTTTCCCTTCATCTTGCCCCTCTGGTAAGAGGTACTCATGGTTCAGTGCTCCCTAAGGAGCAGGCAGCTGCAAATGAGGAACGGTGAGCTGCACGTGCGACCAAAGAGGTTATCTTTCAGCTCAGCAGTGGCAGCACAGCTCTGATGGCGCGAGCCACGTGAACCTCTGCAGGCTGAAGCTGGCTGGGCTGTAGCTATTGGCACCAGCACACGGGTTGTATCGTTCCAGTGCGGCTAGCAAGTATTACAGAACAAGTCAGAAGTATGCTCAACAAACCACAAGCTTAAAAATAAGCGAAAACACATTTCCTCTCCTTGCCAAGGTGGGAAAAGATTGTGCTTTCTCCAGCATTGCTTTGCTAGTGCAGTAAGGATGGGTCTTATTGTTTAAAAGCAAAGCCAAAACCACACAGCTGTGTTTGGGAACGTGGGCTTAGGCTGGGGGGTAGTGGTGCTGTGCAGAGAAACTTCTGTGTTCATACACAGTACGAGCAGCAAGTTGTGGTCGGGGTGCAAATGCGAGTGAGTATTTTCAGGGGTCTGGTGCGCACCTGCCACATTGTGACAATTAATGCTCCTGTATCATATTTTTTTAAGTGGAAGGAAACATTTCCCATTCTTTTAGACTTTTATCAGGTAAAATAATTTTCTAGTCCTGTTACTTTCCTATTATGCATGGAGTTAATAAAAGTTACTGTGGATAATATTATGGTAGGTATGTTTTAACTCTATACTTCTGGGTTTAATCCAGCCCTCCAGCAGCAAAAGGGGACAGCATTAAGGAGATAAGTGAATTATATGCCAAGAGTATTTTTTTTTTTAATTGATAGACTATTCATTTTTGAAGGATCATTTACGGATTATTTATCGTGGTCTCCAACGTCCAACTCCAATATCAGGAAGATGGACTGCAAACCCTTAATTATACTTGCATGTCCTGTATGTGTTAAGAACCCATAAAACAAAGCGCAAGCGCGCACCAAGCTTGTAATGGTTTGATGAAGATTTCTAAATTTTTCAAGCTGCCAGTTCATTTCAAAAGATGGATTGCTTCTCTTAGGATTTCATCTACCTAATTATTTCTGTCCTGATTACGTAACTGCCCCGTATTTTTCCTCCTCCTGCTGCCCCCAAGTGTCACCTGGAGTTCAAGTGAAATGGTGTTACGGTTTAGCATACAGGTGGCAAGCAGTAATAGCTGTATTTGTAGGAAGGTGTTGTTGGGGCTGTATATGGTATACGAAGAGCAGGGATGCCATCTCAGCCCCAGTGTTTCTGCAAGTGGCAGATAAAAGCACAGAAAAAGCTTGTGTTCAGTCAAGTGGCTTTGTACCTAAGCTCTTTGCAACCCATGGCAGGAAGCACAAAACCAAAATATGATGATGGGTATCACTATGCTTAAGCATCTACACAAGGAGACTCGTGAATGCTCAGCCAGAGGAAAGCTGCCTACTGAATGTTGACATGCTGGGGTCCTGCTGCCCTCACTTCCCAGCTGGACTCTGCAGGAATGACAGGCGGCATTTCAAATAAGACTTAGGAGCAGAGAGCTGTGTAATAGTTTCACACCATCCAGGCAAGCTGTGGGACTGTCCAAGAGAGACCTGCTCTGCAGCACAGCACAGTTATGGTTCAAACAAAGAAGCAGTGTGATCTGAGCAGGTCTTGCAGCTGGAAGCCTCCTGCTCAAGACTTGAGGGCACACAGATATGTAAATATGTCTAGAAGGAAGGTTTTGTCCCACCAGAGGGGAGGATGAGTTCTTTCTCTTCTGGGGCCTCAGAGGTCTGTGTGGCTAAGGGACAGGAATGTCTGCGGCCAGGCTCCAGCTATCAGCAAGGCTCCCCAGATGCAGAGTTCCATGCTGTCTCCAAAGTTTCTATGTCATAAAGTAAAATATGATAGCAAGCAAGTTTTTTAATAGTATGATGCTGTAACTGAGATTTCAACTGCTGATAAACAGAGGCAGGGCTTTTAATTTTTTTTCCGGAAGAAAAACTACCCAAGCTGCAGTGCTTTCCTTCTGAAGCCAGACATGCTATGGATCAAACAACACAAGATCATGTTTTCAGTTTCTCTTCTTCTCCATCCCCTCTCCACCAGTGTATGGCCTTCATTAACGTTACGGCTATGTAATTCCTCTGTAGCTATCATAGTTCAATGAGAACACCTGTCATTCATTTTCAGTGGGAGGAGGAGTTAAAGCATGAGTTTGAAGTGGGTGTGCTCTCTGCAGCTCCCCCCCCACTGCCTTCTTGGCAAGGAGCATGGGGAGGGGGATCCTGGTTTCACCAGTATCAGCACAAGCTTCCCATGGGTGGGAGGCTGAAGCACCTATGCTTAGGAAAAGGGGGTATGGGTGCTTCTACCAGCCATCACGATGCAGCAAGCAAGGGGAGCACCTCAGGGATCAGCATATGCAGCTACATCCTGACATGGACTTGATGTGCCAAGATCCAGTCCAGTCCCAACATCAGCATCAGACTGGGCAACAGGAAAGTTCAGATGAACACGTGTCCCAGCTGGAGCTTGGTGCTAGAGCAGGAAGGAGTGGTGCAGCCTCGGGGAGCTGGCGGGTGAGGGTACCCATGTTGACCCCACACTGCCCTGCCTGGGCGCCCCGCACAGCCTGCAGGCTGCCCTTTGACTGATCCTGCGGCATGGAGGAGAGCCAGGACCTCCTCTGCGGGGCCTTTGAAATCGCCCCACTCTCAGCACAAGCGGCCTATTTTTTTATAAGCAGTCGACAAGGTCTCTGAGTGGGGTGGGAGGGGAGCAGGGGGACAGCAGGAAGGGAGGACGAGAAGAACAGGAGGGGAGCACACCCCACTCGCTGGTCTGTAGGGGCCCCTCTCTCCTCTTAGACCCTGCCAGAAAGAGGCGTTTGTTTCCAGCAGATGATTTGCAGCCCCTGCACCTGTGGTTATCAGCTTCAATAGATCTTAAATTTAACCTGCATCATCTGTTTATACATCCAGTGCTGAAATATGTTTTTCTCCAGACTTGGGGCCCGGGTAGCAGCCCAGGAGAGGGGAGCAGGGCTGGCTGGGGAAGCTCTACGGCCAGGCTGATGATCCAATTAAGTCAACAAAGAGCCTGGGTGATACGATCTAAGGGTTCAGGAGCTGCGAGTAAACAGGGAACCGCAGCAGAAGGCAGAGCCAAGCAAACATATGGAATAAGTTATGGGGGAGACGGTTGAGGCAAAGTGCAGAAATGAGTTCAAGAGACGCCTGGGCTTTTCTCAAGAGAAGGAAAAGGACTCAAGGGGGTCTGCTTGAAAAAGCAGGAAGGAGGGATTAAGATAAATCCAAAAGATGGAGGCCTGCTGTGCTAACTGGCCTTTGCTTGTTCCTGGAGCTTTCTTTTGGCCCTTTTTTTTTTTTTTTCTTTTTTCATTTGACTGTAACAGATATTAATGTAATTAAGGGATGCGGGAACTACTGGAGAGATTGGCAGTAAGTTGAGGGTGAGCAGAATGGTGTAGGAGTGGGAGCTACCTAGCAACCAATGCACAGCAGCCAATAAAATGTACAGATAGGCAAGATCTGGGGAGGAGAGGGGGGGGAAATAAAGCCCAGGACCATAAAAGACAAGCTCAGACATCGCGTCCCTTAAGTCCTACTTGTGGCCTAAGGAGGAGAGTTGATGGCTGTGCAGTGAGCCGGGGGTTGAGACACCAGTCCCAGAGTTCTGGGATAAATTCTCACCTGCCTCCATCTCTCTGTCACTGTGGTCTTATGCCATGGTTTGGTTGTGTCCAAGCCCTGGGCAGCACTTTCATAACACCTGGGTAAGTGCTCGACTGGATTTATGGCCAGGTTAGTGTTGGCAGGCAGGTGGAGAAGGTGGGAAGAACGGGTCCCCATGCCAGGCAACCAAGGGTACTGGAGGCAGTGGGACTGAGACCTGGGAACCAAGAGGAGCCTGTCTATAAGTAGCAGGGCTATTTTGGCTGCTCTCCTCACAGATGATGGCATCTCCCTGCCCCCCAAAACAGCCTGGCCAGAGGCTCCAAAACCCTACCCAGGTGGGGGTGAGCTGTGGTCCTTGCCCAAGCAGGATGGAGGGGGGAAACTGGTCCACAAAGAGCATCCCTACTATGCTTTGACCTGCTTAAAATCTATTTATAAATTTACTTGTAGTTAAAGCTGTGTGACTTTTTATTTCAGGCAAGACCTCGCTTTTGATCCTGTAATTGTGACATGGTTTATTTTTTAAAGAATATAATGTTACGGAAAACGACACCGGAGAAGAGCTTGTCCTCAGGCTTGCTGTGCTGTCGCGAAAGACAGTAGCCTTTCTCCAGCAGGCAGATGCAGAATTTTCTTTTTGAACCTCACCTCCACATCTTTACCAAATACAAAGCTTGTTTGCCTTCAAACTTTGGAGACCTTTCCCTAGAACTGTTGTTACTACACCACCGAGTTTTCCACCCAAGTGAAAATTGTTGACAAGCTATTTCTAAGCAAATATGGCATTATTAAGGAGTTGAGGTGAAAGGAAGGCAAAAACTTTTTTTTCCCTCTCGTGGCTGACTGGATGTGATGTCTCCACCACTGTCACACGTTTTCTTCCTTTATCCCAGGCCCTAGGCAGGACTAGAGAGAGGACTAAAGAGTAGGGTTAGAGCTCCACTGCACACTTCAGGAGTCAGCCCCGTCCTTATTTTTATTTGGGCCCCACTCTTGCATGCTGCTCCGTATTAATGCCAGTAGCTTCTGCCGTGGCTTCCCTTGGTACACTTACATCATTAAAAGTAAGCACATTCATGCTTGCAGGATCAGGGACTTGTTTTGCAGTAATGGATTTGTTGCAGAATTATAGCTAACTAGCTGTGTCTTCTGCAAAAAAGAAAAAAATTGGTTATGCTGGTTTTTGAGTTTCAGGCCATTAAAAATTACCCAGAATGTACAGTCACTCAGTAGCAGCTTCGTAGATAAGGATTTAATTATAAGCCCTGCACTCACTTATACTCTTTGAATACCAAATGTATTTTGTGATTGCTTTCAGAGCACACTATTTTTTTCCCAAGAAATTTGAAGGCAATTGAGCAATTTTACAGTCTGGAGTCCTGATTCAGCAGCCTTCCTTGTTCAGCAAAGAAATGATGTGCTTAACTCCAATGGGACTTGGGCATATGCCTAATTGGGACTAACATTTAAGATCACATTAAAATTAAAATCTTAATTTTTGAATCATTTTTGTGCCTCTGTGCAGAACACAATTTGATTCCATGACTCAAACTTCTATACAGAGAGGCCTTTGTAAAATCTCCACTTTGCTGTGGACTCTCTTAACATGTACTGCACAAAGCCCAGAAGGCCTAATGGCAAGTTTATATGCAGTTTGTATGTAAAATACTTGGAATATGTTCTCTTCATTACAATGTATGTATGTATTTACATATGACATTTGAACATGATGTATGTATGCAAAGAAGGAGGAAGAAAAAAAGGAAACTCTGGAGATGCCTGTGGAGGGTCAGCCAAGCAGTCCAGAGTAAGGATAGCTGGGAGTAGGCTTGTAGCCGGAAATTTTCCCTGGCCAATGACAGCTTCCAGATTTTTTTTATTGCAGGGATTTTTTGCTTCTGTTTTTGCAGAATTTCTTCCTTTCTTTTGCCTTCCTCATCCTGCATCCCAGTTCTTGGAGAACTAAATGCTCCAGGATGGCTTTGCAATGCTGAGCTAGCCCGAGGCACTTGCTTGACTGTGTTGGAGACCTGGGTTCAAATGCAAGCTCTGCTCAAAAAAAAGATTTGTACTCAGTCTTCCCTTGTCCTAATCATTTGGCTGCTGGCCAGACGGGCCTGATATTATATCCTCCTCCAAACTCTGGCTTTAAGGAGAAATTCCATTCTTTTCTCTGTGAAAGTTTATAGCAGCTGCTTTGCTCCTGGGGAACAAATCAGCTCTGATGAGCTTGCATTGTCTCATGGAAAAGCTATTTTATTCCAAAATTTCTAAGCAAGCTGTAGCCAGCACGCTGGGCTTTGTCCCCATACTCTGAATGATATGTGATTCGCAGGCACCGGGAACTACGCTGGGCTGCCTGACACCAGCGACCTGGGGGTGACAGGAGATCAGGAGCCCTGTGCCTCGGATCCATCCTCTCCCTTGCCTTCTCATCCATTGGGATGATGCAGTGTAAAGGTGTTTATAAGCAGTCCCTGAAGAATATGTGGGGAGCACTGTGGTTACTTAGCCTGGGTGGGTTAAACCAATATGTGCGCGTTGAGCCCCCAGTGCAGCCGATGTGAGACACTAATGGAAATGTGTGGGGTATGTGGAGAGTGCACATGGGAAATGGTCGTTCAGTGGTTTTGTCCTGCTTCCATCAGCACCTCAGCTTCACAGGAGAAAGAGATCACCCAGACAGGGGATGGGACTCTGGTTGCACGTACGTTCAAGAGGGACAGTGCATCATGTAAGAGGACATCCAATTTGGACTGGAGCTGTGATCTTTCACACCGACCTGCTAAAGGGCAGCTAAACTTCGTCTGAATTTTACCCGACAGGATATTTTATGACCTGTTACACCAGCATGAGAAATAATTCCCCCTGACAGTTGACTTCATTACACCAAAACACTTATGGCTGTTTCAAATTGCAGTGCCCTTTGTGCCTCTGTTGTCTGCTGCAGGCGTGCCAAGGAGAGGAGGAGGAGGAGGACAGGACTCTGAGAAGGCTGTATCCCTCCATCTTTGAAGCACTCCCCAGCTGCACTGCTTTGCTCTGTCATCCTTGTCCTGCCTTTTCCCCTGCTGTTTGGGACACCAGGTGGGAGCCATGGCACTGAACCCACACATCACCCCAGAGCCATGGTATCTTTGCCCAGCAGTCTCTACACTCTGAATAACTGGCAACAGACAGCCTGGGACATCTTATGTGAAACCATGCTGCATGCTGTATCTTGGGTCCTTTCAGAGCACCCTGCTCACTAACGGCCATGCCATCAGGACCCTAAATCACAGAGCACCTGCTCAAAACAGAAGAGTGCACTGCTTCGCAGCTTGTTTCAATGTAGGACATTCAGAAATGATCATTGCTTCTGTTTAGTGTGATGTACACAGGGATAGAATATGGCCAGCACTAGCAGCCTTTGAAAATGACAGACATAACACCTAAAAATCAATACAAGTGTGCTATCAGCACAACAAGGAGGAGCCTATTAAAAAAAAAATCCATTAAAGAACAACAATTAAAAGGAACTTGCCATTCTTCCTCTAGCTCCTTTCATTTCGTGTTCCCCTGCAATTCCCTCATCCCCAGCTTCAGGGACATGGTGTAGTGGTGGACTTGACAGTGTTAGGTTTACAGCTGGACTTGATGATCTTAAAGGTCTTCTCCAACCTAAATGGTTCTATGAATGTCCATTCTCCCAGGATATGTCAAGCTTCAAGGAGCTGGATTGGTCTACAGGGCAGGTGGCAAGACCCTTGGAAATAATCTGGGGGAAATGCATGTCCCTTCCCGCACCTTTGTGACAGGTTGGGGCAGTAATAGGTTGTAGGGTGCTTTTGCTTTAGGAAAGTTACTGCCAGTACGTTCTACTCTACTGTACTGCAAGGTAGTATCTAGATATTAAATAAGGTGCGTGGAGGTTTTTCTCACCATTATAACAACACTGCAAACTGCTATGTTATTTATTGTCATATCATTTTTGCCAAGGGCTACAGCTTGTGTATTGGTCGTTAGAAGCAGAAGCATTTGCAAAACAGTTTAAAAAAACATCTTGTGCTGTTATTCCTCAGCTTCCATTTGCAAGCGCTCTGTCTCAGGAAAACGGTGAAACTGCCTGCACACAAAACGCTGCCAGATGTAGAAAGTAAACGAGCTGAGAAAACGCAATGCTTTTTATCATTTCTTTCAGCTAGGGTAATCATACGTGTTACTGGGAACAATTGCAGGAATGAAATTTTCAGAGGGAAGTGTGATTTAGCTGAATTTCAGATTCCTTTTGCCTGCTTTTTTTTTAGTGCTAGCTGGAACTTGTGCCTATGGCGAGTTGTCCTGGAGGGTCTGCTGGGCTTGCCACGAAGAGAACAACCCCAAAATACAGGCTCTGCCTGGCGCCCCTCTGCTTCTTCAGCAGCAGCCCCTGCTACAGCCACTACACCACTTGCCGTGGCCAAGAGCAAATAACCGCAGCGCGCCGGCGTTCGCAGTGTGTTTGCTTTTCTCCCCCATGGCAATCGACGTGTAATTGCAGAATATTTGGAGGAAGGGCAGAAATGAAGGTCAGGACCCCGCAGCCCACGTCTGCTGCCGCCACGCCGACCAGCCGTCCCTGCCGGCTTTACGTGATGTGAATTGGCAGCAAGCCTGGCCTCACCCTGGCCGTGAATTGCATGGGATAAGGAGCAGAAAGTCTCCCTGGATGGTGTTTTAGGCACCATGTTGCCAGGGCAGTGCCTCTGGCTCCAGCAGCTGCCAGGGATGTCTGTCTCTAAGCATGGCAGGCACAAGCTTGCCGGTTCCTCTATCAGTAACCACTGGCTACCGGCTTTTGTCATTCAGATGATGATGTCCCTGTGTCTGCACCGTTATTGGGCTCTTAATATTTAGCAGCCTGTCGGGCAGCTTTAATTAGTTTCTCTCTAGAGCAGGCTGTGGTTTGGGAGGGCTGCGAAAGGCATTTGCAGAGGTTCAAATGCCAGGCAGTTCAGGCTTAAATGTGTGGGATCGTGGGATTAAAGCAAGTGTTAAAAATGTGCCCTTTGTGATATGCCTTCCAGCTCCAGGGGCCAGCGTGCGCAGCAGTTATGAATATACACAGCTGATTTAGGGCCACAACGTGCCAGCAGAGTTGCTGCTGCCCACACAGACAAGCAGAAGACAGGCTTTCCTGGCCCCCTGTGTCCCCACACTGGTAGGAGATGCCGAGGCTCCCCCTTCACACAGACACCCTTCCCTAAACCACCTTCTGGCCCCAGGAGCATCTCAAGGCTCCCAGCTCCCCTCCACAAAGGACACTCAGACCCCAGACCAGCACCCTGGCATTATTCTACCCCTTTGCTTGCTCCCCCCGCCCATTCACCAGCTTCCCCACCTCACTCCATAGGCCCTCCTCTCCCCCAACCCTCATCCCAACATCTCTTCTAGTGGCACGGGGAATGGCCAGGATAACACCTGTAGGACAATTTACCTTAATTTTATCTGTCCTGAATCAACCAGAAAAACCTATACTCCCTCTGCCACCCCACCCCTTTTATATCCTACATATCCTACGTGTCCTATCTATTCCAGACAACCAGTCTGGAATAGGGAGGGCGACCATCTGCTTGTGTGCAGACTGGGAATAATCCCGTCATGACCAAGAGTGGACCCGTGAGCCAGAAATAATAATTCCAAATATCTTAAGCAGCCAGAGGAGACTGGCTGAGATAAAATGTCGTGGGGAATTCCCTGCCAGCACAAACAATATGAATTACAGAATTAGTAACACAAAGTATGGTTGGCTGTCCTGGCTCTGCAAAAATAGGCTGAGTCTCAGCAGTCTGAAAGCAGCACAGGGCGGTGTGAGAAGGGCAAGACTGGTGGCACAGGGATACAGCTGAAAAGAAGCCAATTAGTGGTTTTGTTTGTGGCTTTTGTGATGTTTCATGACCTCCCTGGTTGTGCGCATTCTCCAAAGGTCGGTCTGACCTGGATCGCTGGGATTCAGATGTTAATTTTTCCCCTGATGTTATAGAAGCAGAAGTGGCCAGCCTAGCATTTGGGACATATGCGTTCCTTCACAGCAGGTTGGAGAGGCAGTTTGGCTCTCAAGGCAGCACGTGGCCTGGCTGAGATGTTTCTAACATGAAGGCAAGCTTATAGTGGCCAGAGTTGCTAGTTACATCAGATTTTGAATATCTGAGGGAAAAAAATCCCATTATGGAGCAGCTCCAGCTTTCTTCATGATTCTCAGCCCACGTTCCGTCCTGCACTGAGATTCCCACTCAGCTTGATGGTGTGTTGCAGGAATCGCTCATACCACCTTGCTTCTCAATGCAGTAGAGGTGAAAACTGCACAGATATTTAACAGCAATAACCCTCACATTCAAGCACATTGCCGACATTTACTGCAGGCAGCAATATCCCTGTTCTACAGATAGGAATTTTAAGAGAGACAGGGATAACCTGAATTGCCCAAGGTCCCAAAGGAGCGGCATGGTTTGATAGCAGAGCTCCAAGTCTAGTATCTTTACCTTGCAGACCCATGCAAAGCCTGTTAGAGGAAACCTCTCTGTACTGTTTCTCTTTGGGGAAAGAGCTCCCATCGTGTGTCCCTTTGGCAAATGGCTCCTTGCAGACCACGCACTGCTTTTGAAACCTGCCCTAAATCCCTATAATTCCAAAAGTCTCTTATCTGCTTTAGGTGACCCCTAAACTTCTTTTCAAACAGAAGTATTTTTAAAACTAGACAGAAATTAGTAGCTTATTTTTAAAACGCTGTAATGTTCAAGATAAAAAACATTTGCTTAGAGATATTCTTGTGCAGCTAATCAGCTCAGTAATGCATCGTTTTGATAAAAAGCTCTCCTTTCTTCTTTTGGTAAACACAGCATCCATTATTCCTTTCTGCAGGACAATGTTAAATAAGGGAAATGTGCTGAGGACGGGGTGATTTCCTGTGCTTCCAGTCTGATTCAGGCAGTTTCCAGACGACAAGATCTCAGAGCTGGGAGGAACGCCACAGCTGCCTATATGGGTTGAGAACAGCTCTGCCACTGACTACCTTTATGTCCTTGGGCTTATCACTTATCCTGAAACATATCAAATTTGTTAATTTTAGGCTTCAAAGAGGGCTGTAGGATTTACAGATCGTTGAGCTTTTCTAGGACTTTACATGTGACTCCAAATAACTGCCTTCCATGGGAAATGGTCAGCAACAGTAAAATCCTGGGTAGACCCCCCCCAAGACTTCTGGACCCCTAACTTGGAGGCAAGCAGAGGACATCCAATAGGCAGGATTAGCCAGGAAAAGCAGTGGGTCATGATGCAGGCAGAGCCAGAAGCTGGGACTTTGCCGGTGAACATGCTGCCACCACTTAATTCCAGGGAGGGAAGGAGTTGGCTGGAGCCTCGGAAGGGTGCTGGCAGCAAGGAAAGGCACAGATCCACTCCCCAATCTGCTCTGCAGAAAACCGGGATGTGATCTGGGGCGTAAAGCTCTATTAATGTCCAAAGTGCTGCTTGGCTCACACAGGAATCCTTTGTGTCCTTAATGAAGGAAAAAAGCAGGGCTTTATTCGGAAGCTTTGTGTATAATCAGATGCCGTGTTGTAAGGCTCTGGAAAACACACGAGAAATAATAATTGGGAGGAAATAAAAGGTTTAGTTCAAATCGGTGTGATTTAAATAAGAAGTGAAAAAGAAAGTGCGCAGGATTTGAGCATCCAAAGAATGAACTTCTAATTCATTTGCATTGAGATTCAAGGGGGAGGGGCAGCATTTAAACTGGTATAAAAAACTAGTTTAGATGTAAATGAGAGATAATGGTCTTTGGTAAGGAAATAAGCAGGGGATGAACTTTGGCCCGTTAGGAGTCCGCCGCGAGTCCTGGCATTGTCGCTGGAGCTGGAAGCCCCAGACGCAGTAATTAGCAATGAGTTTGCAGATCTCAGCACCGGTGGAACAAAAGGGCATCGCAGCAGAGCTGGGCTGCCAGCTGGGAGAAGGGGAGGTGAGCTGGCATGCCACAAGGGATCATTACCCAGCACTTTGTGATGGGGAAAAGAAAAGATCCGAGGTGGCAGCCTGGGGCAGGCATAAAAGCAATCTAAGGTTTGCGGGATCTAACAGTTCCCAGAGATCTGGCATTTTTAACTGAAAACTTCCCTCAGCAGCTGAGCCAAAGGGGCTGAGGATTTTAAATAAGTCCTGCCATGCTTATGGACACAAGTGCTGCTATTCTTTAACCCTTGAAGGCTCAGTGGATTAGTTTGCATTGGGGAGGCACAGCACTAGAGATATGTGATTTGGTTTATAGCCACCCCATACACCTGTGCTCACCTCCTCAGAAAGAGAGTAGGAAGCAGCTTGCAAGCTCCTGCCTTTTGCAGCCAAACTGCTGCTCTTGTCCCCGGCCTGGGACAATTTAACTTGCACAGGCAAGTTAAACCCACGTATGTACAGCCCATATGCATCCTGCATGCTGCAAGAGTGTCGTTTGCCAAAGTCTGGCTAGAGATCTGAAGTTTGTTACTGGCATTATTCGTGCTTATTGGAGAAGAGCTGGTCCCAGTTTGCTTTGGGAAAAGCCCAGCTCTCCCCGCAGGGTCCCTCAGCTCATGGAGGGATTGATTGAGCTTCTTATTACTATCGTGTTATTATTTTTTAATTGCTTGCAAGGAATGGCCTCCCTGGAATGCAGCATTTGTTTCTGCTGAGGCTGTCATGGCCCAGATCCTCCAACCCAGGATGGCAGCTTCTGGCATAGCAACCCCCCTGCTCATGAAAAAATGTGCCTCTGCTCCCTTCCCTGTGTGTGGTGTGGAGCCATTCGCTATGGGCACATCTGATGAATACCGTCTGTTGCCACCTCTCAGTAGCCTGCCTAATCCCAGGCAGATTTGTTACAGATTTACATGCAAAGTGACCTGGTTTCTGGGTCCTGTCAGGAAAAAAATAACTCCACTGTCATCCAAGTGATGCATGAGGCAGACAGCCCTTGGGTCAGACCCAGGCTTTAAGTTCCCAGGACTCGCAGAGGAATGTGATTTGGCCTCCTGCTTCTCTGCCACCGGGCTTAACACCCATACAGCACCTGAATACTGCCAGGGATGCTGCCAGCCAAGGGTCCTGACCCCTCATAGCATCACTGAGCAGGTCCATCCCTGCTCCAGGCTTTCACTCGCGCTTTGCACAATCTGAGATGGGGTCCCAAGAAAGAGACCTCAAACCCTCCCTAGAACACTCCATGCAGCATTTGAAGCAGAGGAGGTTAAATAGCCCAAGAGCTGGGAGAAAGAGAGGTTTCCACTTCTGAGCAGTGGATAGGGAGGTGAGAGGCAGCTATTTCTGTTCCCTACTGAGCTCAAGATTAGCAGCCAACACCCCAGTGCCCGTGCTCTCAGCAGAGGGACAGTAGGTTTAGCCCTGTCCCTATCCCTATCCCTATCCCTATCCAGGCACATCAGAGCAGCCCAAATTTTCTACCCAGTTCTCCCACACAGAGATGCTGGAGGGCTTCTGAAGGATGCACAAGGGAAGAAAGCACCCAGCCTCCAATAGCCCTCCCCCTGTCTGGGGTGGAGTGATTTAGAAAACAGGTAGTAAGTCTGTTCCTTCTAGGCTCAGGCCCTATTTTATTAGTTTCTTAACGGCCTGTGTCAGGAGAAGTCCCAAAGCTCACCACAAGGACCATTTATTCCTCTACCTCTGTCCACCAAGCTAATCCCATTTCACCACAAGTGCTGCCCAGCAGCTCCCTTGCCTGGGCGCTGCCTGCTGCACGCTCTCCTGCTGCCACGCTACTCTGAGGTCACTGCTCCTGCTCCATAGAGCATCCATGTGCACATGTATGTGTGCGGGAAAAGCAGAGAGCAAAGGGAAATTGCCCCGGGCTTTCTGTGGTCTTCTGCAGCTGCCCAGCACTAGCTTTGCAACGTGGGTGCCAGGGTCCCATTTCTTGCTGACAGACTTCTGTGTGGCTGCAAAAGACATCAAGTGTCCTGGCATTGGCACCTGGAAGGAAGCAAGAGCAAAGGCAATGCAAGTCTTTCCTTTCCAGGGTTAGAGCTTGGACCCCCATGGTTATATCTACAGAAGGAAGCTCCATGGTGACAGTTTTTGGTAAGCCCAGCCCGGAGAGCCATGGGCTTCACCACTGTGTTTACCATGGGGTGAGCAAAGGAGGCGTGTGGTCCTAACACTTTGACTCCTCCTTTAGATAGCCAGTCCCTGCCCTGACACCCGTGCCACAGCCTAGCCCTGAGGAAGCTGTTTTGACAGCGAGGCGCTGCATGTCCATGTGTCCCACCTGTTGCTCTGGGAGCAGCATTTTGAGTGGCTTTTCTCTGTTCTGATATTCTACATCTGCAAAGACATACAGGGATCTGCAGGTTCCCAGGCCTATCACGATCTCCTCCCTCCTGTGTGAGTAGGGTGGGAAAGCAGTGGCTCTGTCTTGCACACATGGGCAAGGCAAAGCCCAGTATCCCAGCATGCAGCTACCTGAGACACCTCTGTCCCCAAGCCCTACCAGGTTCTTGCCAGAAAAGATGAGTGAAACATCTCTGATTGCAAAAGCAGAACCGCTGAGGGAAGAATAGGCTTCTTCTCCCTGAAAGCCATCCCAGTGAGAGCACCTCGCTCCAACTGCAACCACACTGTATGCCATGAATAACTCCTGGCCCTTGGGAAAAGAGATGTCCTTGGTCAATCTGAGGCTTCCTGGTAGGCTACTTGATGGCTGGGAGAGGATTTGAAATACAGGAGGGAAAATGTGAGTCTCTCTTCAAAACAGCAATGTGGTAGCATGGGCAGCAACCATCTGTCCACCGCACCGGCTAGCCTGCATCAGGCAGCACACAGCTGGCATTGCCGGGGGGGCACAGCTCTGCTGTGCACTGCCAGGCTGGGAAGGGGGGGTAACTTCCCTTTTATTGACAAAACAGTAGGCATTCTCAGCCAGATTGGCTGCTGGCGTCACCCCAGCCACGTGGCTAGAGTGATGCCAGGAGCAGATTCTGCTCCAGGACTTGATTGTTATCCGAAACGTGAACCGGCACCAGGAAAAGCTGCTAGCGTCAAGATCCTCCCAGCATGGAGCAGAACAGGCTGCTGCGCCAGAGCTGTCTGCAGCTGGAGGAAGCAAAAGGTGCGTGAAGAGGAGAGGGGAGGGCAGGCAAGGAGCCGTGTGCATCCTATGGAGCTGTTTGTAATAACCACTCTTGAAAAGCTGTGCTGCACAGCTTCAGATTGCAGGCATTCCCCATATTTTTTGTGTAAAGCTCTGCTAATTCAGTTGGTTGTGGTTGCCTTTTTCCCCCACCTTGTTTTCCCAGCAGGAGAAGCCTGAATCAGCAGTCCCGGTTTATATGACACTTCACACCCTTCTCTGTGTGCATACGGGAGAGCAGACAGGCTTTGGTCTCAGAGCCAGAGCATGCTTAGGAGCCACCTGAATAACTCCCAGAGACCCAGAGCTGAGCACCCACCCAAGCTCAAGGGAAGCTTGCACCGGGACAGAACACGCTGTGTTTGTTGACCTCTCCTAGTCCTAGTCCTCCCTCTCATCATTTTTATTGGTTTTGTTATAGGAAATAGAGAAATGAGTGCTTTGCCACTGGGCAGATCAGAAGAACCCAGTCTTTCACAGCTGGAAAATCTCAGAGCTGTTGGTATTCTGGACCAAGCTTCCTCCTTTGCTCCAAAATGGCTTTTGTCCCTCACTGCTAAAGGGACAGCAAGTCACACAGATTTGGCCAGCTCTGGGGCAGGGACAGCTCCTGCCTCCCCTTACCCTCTTTGTCCAATATTGATTTTTATTGCCAAACTGGCTTTTGATCACCAGTTTAAAAACGCCATGACTGTTTCTAATGCATCTCAGGTGTAATCTTCCCAGGGGGGCAGTATCCCCTCACCATGCGCTCCCTGCGCTTCTGCAAAGCCTGGACTGATTGCATTCCTGTATCACTGTGTGAGCATATGGCCACTTCCCTCCCCAGAGGATTTCTCTGTCTGAGGAAGGATCCCCGAAGAGAAGAGGGCAGGGGTGGGATGCGCAGGGGAACAGCCGTAGCACCCCTGGCCCTGGCTGCTGAGGACGCATGTAGGGCTGGTGTGGCAGGGGCAGAGGACAGGCAGAGGAAGAAGGGAAAAAATAAGAGGAGACAGCTCAGGCCTTTTCTCCATGTCCCATGTGGGTTGCATCTCCTTTCTGCACCCTGGGCAAGGGCACACCTGGCCCTGCCAGCCATCCAGCATTGCTATTGTTGCAAATTAAGGCAAATCTCTTGTACACCCCTACCCTGACTGGGGCTGGAGAAGGTGTGCCAAGATGGAGGGGTTTAGAGAGGCTGGGGAAGAAAGGAAGCCTGTGGCAGTCCCCAGTGGTTGGCACAGGAGGGCAGTGAGGTTCTAAGAACTGAGTGCTTTCAACACGGCTCCCTCCTGCCCCAGCAAGAGTGCTCGCTCCAAGGGCGGCATGGGTATGGCTCAGAGGCTCTCTGGAAACCCCCATCATAACTACAAGGCAGCCCACCACCACAGTCATACTCCCATTCCCATCACTGGAGCTGCAGAGGCTGAAAAGCACGGCTCTGGGATGTGCCCCAGTCACTCCCATCCCGCTCTTTGCTTTTTATTCGGTGTCGACAGCTGTTGCACCACACAGGAGTGAGCCAGAGGAACTGCTGACTTTAAACAGGCTCCTGGGGAGGCCTCCCGACTAGTAAATTTTCCAGTTAATCGTGTCCCAGTAGAGGGGACACTCACAAATCAGCAGCACCCGGCACTCCCAAGCAGCACTCCCTCCTATGGGTACAAGTAATCCTTCAGAAGAACAGCCAGGGGAGAGGGGGATGTTTTCTCCTGTGTTCTCAGTTTGCTAACCACAGGCCTGTGATGGCTCTTCCAGCGTAGCTGTTATCACCGCTTCTCTTCCAGAGGCAATTAGCTCTCTTCCCCCGCTGTTTGCACAGGCCTCGCAGGCAGCGATAGGGGAGATGGAAAGATGGGAAGTTAAACCTGATTGCAGAGCCACAAAATCAACAGGACGACAGCAGGGGCTGGGTATTGCCTGAAATAGGATGTAAAGCTCATTTTCTTTCATTCAGCATTGGATTCATTCGAGGCTTGGGGAGAGCTGCTGGCGGTAGGTCAGATGGCACATTGCCTTCTCACTGTCAGGCTTTCACTCTACCAAAACCAGACCAGACAGATGCTTTTATCAGGAGTGATAAGTTGCCTCTTGGGTCTGGAAAGCAATGGTCCTTCAGGATGCAGGTGATGGTACCTCTCACCTCTGCAGAGAATAGTGCAGGGGTGGCAGTTCTCTGCTGATGGTCTGTTGCTGGGCCATTAGATTTGCAATGCAAGGTTTCCTGCAAGAAATTCACACTTTGTCTTTCAAAATGTTCTCCAGTTCCTCTGTTCTTCCCCTCTGACTCTAGTGGAGTGTGGGCAGGTTTGGAGTGTGCGGCACTGGACGAACAGGAGAGGGACTCCATGGTGCCAAGGGGGCTCTTCATGCTTTTGTTTTCTGTTGTAGCCATGATGCAATATCTGAACTTATAAAATGCACGAAACCTGGATTCAGGCTGACTTCATTCCTGTCCTGTTCCCACCATAAGAAGCAGCAGGATGTAAATGCTAGGTTTCCAATTTTCACATTATTCCTGGATTTGTTGGGCCCCTCCAGGCTGGTGGCATTTCCCAAGGGAAGACTCTCGCTCCTCCCAGTATGCCAGGGGCACCTGAAAGCCAGGCTGGAAGAGTCCTGCCACTCGTGTGTCCCTCAAGGACTCAGCAGCCCAGCTCAGAATCCTGCAAGGATCATGGAGGAGACTGCTGCCCCACGAGGAGCCCTTACAGGTGGATATTCCATTCCTGCCCTGCACCATCTCCTTCAACCAATGGTTAGACAGGAGGGTAGTCCCCTGTCCTTGATGCCAAAAGAAAGAAAGACCTGAAGGGAAGCTACCTGGCAGCCTTGATGTTAACCCAACCGTGTTCACCATGGCTGGCTGAGAAAGCCCAGCCTGACACCTGACACTCATCATCCAAAGGAATGCTGACTCCATGTGCTGGTCTTGGGGGGGGTTCAGTCCTTCACATCTCCCCTAAATGCAGGAAGCACCTGCAGGTGAGTGAGTGCCTCAGGCTCAGTCCACTCTGTAATCTAATCCTGGGTCCCTGTGCCATTCTTCCCCACCAAGAACTCCAGCAGTGCTTGTCCTTGCTTGAACCCCTGCAGGGATCAATCCCTTATACCAGGATGCTGTGGCCTTTCCCCACAAAAGAATTTCATCATTTCTTCCACTGCAAAGGCTGAGGAGTATCTAATCCCATAGAACCAGCAGGCTGTTGTGGAAAGGACATCTCTTCTTTTGCTCCCTCCATCCAGGCAGGCAGAAGAAGATGTGCATGTACTTGCGCCTGAGCCCACGCTCGCCTGCTGCTTGTGGGAAACATTCATTGGCAGGGGGAGGCAAGTCTCCTCCTGTTCTGCAAGGTTAGAGCTGCTGGGACATTCCTGTCACCTCCTGCCAAAAGCACTGCTGCTGAAATCGCATCGCTGCAAATAAAACCGTCTCCTGGCTAATTACTAGAGAACGATTCGCCTTCTATTTTTAGACAAGCATGCAAGCTTGCATTAAAGATTACCCTGCTCCTGTTTCTCTCCATGTCTCTTCGCTGCGCGCTTTTCTCTTCCTTTCTCTCCCTTGCTGCGAGTCATGCTGAAGCAATCTCGGCTTCCAGTGAGCTCATGGAGCAGAGGACAGCCACCGCACTCACATGCCAAAAACAGTCATTCTAAAGCCATCAAGAGCAATTGCTTTCGGATTAAAAGGAAAAGGAGTAGCGTTTTTCCAAGCCTGGAGCTGCTTCTCGGCTTGCCATGCCCAGCCTCTGCCTGCTGAGTGCTCCCTCCACCTGGCCACAGCTGAAGACCTGCTTCCATCTGCTCAACACGCTGCTTGGGTTTTCCTGTCCAAGTTCTAAACTCTTCCAAGACAAGGGAAAATAATAAAGAGATAAAGAGAGGTGGCCCTTTCAAAGCCCTGGCTGGTCAGGGTGTAGTTTGGAAGCAGGGGGGCAGCTGGATGGGACAGATGAGGCAGGCATGGATGGCCACATGGACTGTAAATCCCACACCGACCTGTGCGGTGGCTGTGAGAAGGAACATTGTGCCACTGCTGCGTGTTGCACTCGCCTCACCGTGCCCACAGCCACAGCAAAGAGTGGAGGCTGTTTCATCTGCCTGCAGAGGGGGACCAGCCAGCATCTGGGCAGTCCTGGTGCTGCCTTGGGATGGCAGTCCCTCCTACCAGGAGACGTGAGATCACACTGCTTCAAAAGAGCAGGAGTAACATCTTCGAAGTAGCTCTGGAGCCTGTGGGCATCCCCCTCGTCCTCTTGTGCACAGATGCAGGAGGCAGAGCCTCAGCCAGAAGGATCGCATCCAAGTCTGCTTGGCGGGGTTAACCTTGGTCCCAAAAGCTGGTTAGGCAAATTAGCACAGCGTTTTCCCAGAGCTAATTAACTTCTCTCACAGCAGGGCTAATGAGCTCCAGCCAAGCACTTGGCTGTGGCAGCTACCTGGCCCCCAGGCGAGGGGCTGGCCCCAAGGGCTCGCTGTAGCCTGCAGCAGCTGCAGGCACTGTCTCCCTCCCGGTGACTCCCGCACCTGAATGCCCACTGCACAGCACTGCTGGCCCAGAAGTAGGGGGGGGTCAGTATTCCCCAACATCTCTGGAGACCACCTGTGGTTTAGGGAGTCCCCATCTTGCACAAGGCAGGTCTGGCATGCTCCTCAAAGCGAGGCAATACCAAGCACAAGCCTTGGCACCTGGAGGCAGTTTCAGAGCCACACAAGTGAGTTACCCTCCATCATGGGATGACAGTGTTTGGGAACTGCCTTTTAGCACATTTCTTCTGGTTTTTGGTAAGCACGGGCACAGTCCATGCTGGTGTCCATTGAAATGAGTGGCTGCTTTTCCACCGATTTCAGTAGCCAGTGAAGCAAAATGTCTTCAGTATTCTCCTCCTCTCCTCCGGTCCCAGCAAACCACATTTATTTTACCCTCCACCTGACTCTTCTAGGGATCGATGGGTCGTCAAGATGATGAGTTAGTGCCTGTAGTGACAGTGGCACTTTCCATTACTGCTGATATACCTGGGGGACACATATCTCCCAAAGGCTCATCAAGGCTGGGAAATTCAACGAAGAGGCTAAAATCATCATTTGCAATGAAACCACCCCAAAGCTCCAGTCTCATGGTGTAGGTAGGACCTTCCCAGACTTGCAGAGACTCTCTGAGCTCTGGGAGGTCCCCAGGGACACCGACACGAGAGCCATGAAGGTGGATCAGAGCACAGCCTTGCACCAAGCCTACTGCTGCCTTGGGGCTTTTTCCTCTCCATTTTCATGAACTGATTTCCACATGGAGAGCCATTTGGATAAACACTTCTAGCTGGGGAATGATTTCTTTTCCTGTGTATTCTTCATAACTAGCAGACACCGGATTTTTTTGAGGTTGCATTATTATGACATTTTAATTGGCTCAGGAATACACAAGTCTCAAAGCCAATTTGGCCCCGGCATTTGCAGGCAGAACTGTTTTCTGTCTCCATTTTGATAGATATTTGATGCCGGCCAAAATGGCCTCATGTTAAATAAAACAAACCCCCCTCTAATTTTACAGCCCATGGACGGTCGATTCCTTCCCTTCCTGCTTTAATTTCAGCTTGAAACATGAACCATACCTGTTCCCCGCACCGCTGAGCTGCAGGACGGCGATGGCTGCAGGGCAAGTGGCAGCTGGGCTGCCTGTTCCCACTCGCCTTTGTTTCACTACCGTGCAAAAGCCGAGTATGAGCCAGCAAGCTGAGTAATTGCAGGATTTCAGGCGAAGAGGAGGCTGCAAGTCGTGAACCGCTAATGAGTGGGTGTAGCTGGAAGGGCCGGCAGGGCCGATGAGGGGCAGCCAGCCATGTGTTGTGGCAAGGGCACTGACTATGCTGCTCCAGCAAAGCCGGAGGATGTGTCAGAAACGTGCCACACGTCGTGACGGTAGCAGCAGCCGTCAGCGAGACAAACCCCCGATGGCAGCAAAGCCTGCACAGAGTATCCCCATGCACAGCAGTGCTAATCTTTAATTTGTCACACCTGCACGGCTCCCTTGGCCTCTTTTTCCCTGCCTTTTTTTTTTTTTGAGGTGCTGGCTTTGATGCCAGCTGACATCCCAATGCTTCTGCTGCCACTTCCAACATGCTCTCACTCCCCCCCAGGCTGCCCTCCTTCCTGCACTCCCCATCTAGGGGGATTGTCACTGGGAGAACCCACTGCCCCCCAGGACCTAGTGTGCCTTCCGCCCTCCCCTTCCTGTCTGCATTTCCCTTCTGAGCAAGACTGCTAATTGCTGGGTGTTAGCAGCACCCAGGAGGGGCTCCAGCAAAGACAGAGGAGACCATGCAAATCCTGTGTGCAGCAGTGACCCACCTCCCCATCCTGTCCTCTGCAGCAAGAGCAGCAACCACCCCTTGGTCCCCAACTCGCTACAGTTGGCACTGGAAGGCTTTTAATTAACTATGGCCAAACTGTGCAGCTCAAACCACTGTGGTGGCCCACATGTGGCCCCAGTCCAGTGACACAAGCACCTGCCCAGGGGCGTGCATCATTTATCTGCTTTCCAGCTCAGCACCTTGCTTGCTTGCAATAGCAAGGCTGTGGTAGCTTGCCAATCATAGGAGGCAAAAGGAGCAGAGCTGCCAACTCACACCACGCTGCTACTGCTACAGAGCCCATCTGCCTCAGACTTCCTTGGACTGGAAATCTTTTTGGTCAGAAAAAAAAGACAAAAAAACAGTTAGTGCTACGTATCAAAATCTTTTGGGTTTTGGCCCATTCTGAGCTAAGCTGCTCAGAGGCTCTCAGAGAAATATGCAGGATCGGGTGTCAGGCAGCTGGGAAGGGCGTCAGCCCTGCAGCTGGAGCACTGGGTAAGCCCTGCCCTGGGCTTGGGTGTGACATAAATGTTGATGTCTGTAATGTATCACCCTAGGATCTTGCGTCAACAACTTTCTTCGCATTTCTTTCTTTTTTTTTATAATCAACCTGCCAGGTGTTGCTGCAGTTCATGGCCTAAGATCCATTTTTCCTTCCTTCTGACTTTACACTTTCAATATGATTTACAAAAATTGCTTATAGTAAGTCTCATTCAGCAGCTGGATAATGGTTGTCAGGAGTTATGAGACACTGTGGCATGTTTAGCACAGAAGCATATTGTGTATTGGGGTCCCAAAGCTCCATGGGTTTTAGGCAGTTTTGTTAAGGGTAGGACGAGCAAAGGTACCTAAGGGGTGCCAACTTCTTGCAAGGGACATGAGGGTTGCAAGACTGAGGAGGGACAGTAAATGCCCTCTGCCTTGAATTCACAGCTGTAAATCCAGATTAGAAGAGTTCAAGGTCTTGGAAAGGCTGTGTGAATCCCTTCCTAACCTTGGCCTTAAATATTTAAACAACCGGCTGTCTCCCCAGTTGCATCCCCATTTGGCAGCTGTGGCCTGACTGCTGGCTGCTGAGCAAGGCCAGGGAAGAACACGGGCTGCAGCCACCCAGAGGACCAGACAAAGCAGGTCCCCATCTCCTGGAAACATCTTTTGGTCCCGGTGTTACCTTCATGGCCAGAGTGCAAGATGCTCAGAGAATGGTGCTTGCCCCTCCAGGGCAGAGGGAAGGGTTCTTTGTCAGCAGCAGGGCTCTTCCCTCTCCATCAGCTTGTTCCCCAGCAGGACCTTCCCTTCTGCTGCCCCTTTCTTCCTCGCATCACCTCAACAACCTCCAATTTGTTTGGTGATTTTTTTAATTATTTTTTTTTTAGAGTAGGAAGAAGTGGTGCTTTTGTGGCTGGTGGCTCTCGGGTTGGCCCTTCGACCAGGCTCGCTCCACATAAGCCAGCGCTAAGTCTGTGGGCTAATTGGCTTTATTTATCGTCGCTTTTAAGGCTTTGTATCATGCAGTGGGTTATTTGCCGGTTCTGCTGCTTTGCCTATTTGTTTGGGGCAGGGGCTTTGGTTTTCTTTTTGCTTTCCTTTCAGGGGCCTCTGTAATTGTCACCTCAGGCATCAATTACCACTCAGCAGTGCTTTTGGGCACTGTCGAAGTTTGGGAATTACACAACCCTGGGGAGGCGGTAGCTGGGCGCAAATGTAGCCCCAGCGGGGAGCCTGCATGTAGGGATGCCACGAGGTGATGCTGCAGGGAGGGGACTGGGGGCATCATGGAACTGAGCTCTGGGGTTGCATAAGCAGGGCTGTTGGGAGGTTTCCTGTCATAAAGGTCTCCCTGCAGAAGCTGAGCTGCATAAAATGTTGGATAATCTGTGTTAGAGGCTTTTCCTCTCTGGCAGGAGAGCTGCTGGATGCCAGCCACATGAGTGTTTCATACTTGCAAACCTCTACTTTGCTTCCCGAATTTAGCTGCTCAAAATTCTGCCAATTTTACAAATGAAAAATTGGGGAGGTTTTCTGCATGGTTTATTACTAGCAACATCTCTTGTGCCTTTTTTTTTAACTGGCAAAAAGTGCAAAGAGTGTTTCATTTCTCCTGAAAAAATAAAAAAACAGAAAACACCCCTTTAGGGTTTGTGGATTATTTTGTTTCTTGTTTCCCCTCAAATGGGGCATTTCCATTGCAGCTGTCCCATGACTTATTTTTGCCCCCAGGGAGCAGAGGCTAGGATGGAGTTACCTTCCCAGAAGTTTGTCTGAGGGTCAGCGTACCCAACTCCATTACCCTCCCTCAGAAGTATCACTGGAGACCTTAAAGCACCACTCTGCAGAAAGTAAGAAATGTGCTCATGTCAGCTGTCTTCCCTTTCATCCTCCACTGCAACATCTCTCAGAAAATCAGGGTAATTAATGTAGCTCTGTCTTGTCCTGTCACATTTTGCACCGTGCTTGCTGTGTGCTAAGAGCTGCCCGATTTCTGGTTAGTGTAGAAGGAGGGGAAAGAGGGACACAAGAAAGACCAAAAACAAAGTGATGTTGTGCCAAAGACCTGCAGTTCCATTTGGGCTCCCCGCCACCGTCCCACAGACAGCCCTACGGAAGCAGAAGCCGGCCACAGGGATGCTCAGGACCTATTTGCCAAGTCCCAGGAGTCAAGCGATGGGATTAAGAAGTCAGCCAGACATGCTGTCCACTGGGTAAGATTAGTCCCTGCTAAAGCATTTCATAATCCTAGGCGCAACTGAGATAATCTAAGCACAGATTAACCAGGTCCAGATGGAGTTAAGCTCCTTGCTCCCCGTTTATTTTTGGCAGGAAGAAACTCCTGCTGCTCCAGTGCCTTGTCAGACGTTCGCGCACACAGGACCTGGTCAGGAGAGCAGGGTATGGAAACTCAGTGTAGTAGATTCGCCTTGCGACAGAGGTCCCAGATTTTATATTTTTATTATAAGTTTTGTGATATTGGGTGGCATTTTGTTCCCAGAGCCCCATGTTTCAGATTTCTCTGATTGCATAATAAACCATCTTTATGCTTCCAGAACAAAAAAATATTTTTTGGCCCTCAAAACGCAAAGAAATCTGTATCAATGTAGAATTGTCTTCAAGAAGTCGCTTCCCTAGGGCTTTTCTGTGGGGTAAATCAGTGACTAGCTCAGGGAACAATCTTCATCAGCCCTCTGTGGAGAAATATTTGAAAAGGGTTTGGGAAGGACAAATACTACTTCATTTCACAAGTCTCTATTTTACTTTCTCAGCAGAAGGCTCGCGTGTGGCTGGGGCTGGACATGGGAGACGAAGGCTGTTCCGCTTTCAGGAAAAAACGCTGCAGCGTCTGGATCTTTTTAAGAGAAACTATCAGTGAAGACCCATTGGGTTTGTAAAGCTTTGTGAATGTTCCTATTATTCTTAGATATTAAAAAAACCCTTTGTTTTTCAAAATAAAACAAGTTCTTTGCCAAAATGTGATAGCCTACCTGTAAGTAAGAAAGGAAAGGAAGAATGTGGGGAAAGTTAAAAGTTTAAACTGCTGTTACTAGATGCTCAAAACAGCTCTGTTTCTTTTTTTTTTTTAAAAAAAAAAAAAGGAAGAAACCTCTCATTTTCAGTCTCTCAAACATTTCTGGATCATTTTAAGGTAGCAAGAGCACTGTGGCAATGACTCACACTATTGCATTTCAATACAGCCTTTGTCACCTCCAGTATAAGAGGCTTCGCCTTTTGACTGAAATGTGACTTTCTAACAGGCACACATGCACATGCATGCATCTTCATCTTGGCACAGAATTCATACACTGTGATAAAAAGCTGGATGTGGGATTCTCTTGGAGCTGGAAGTTCCAACGTGCTGTATCAGGAGCCAAAGGGATCTGCAGGCACCTCTTGGCAGTCAAAAGGCCATGGTGAGGGTTGGCTCTGGGTGCCAGGAGTGTGCTTTGGATGCTGCAAGATGCCCCATCCTGCCTCACCACATCCAAGGTTGCTCTGTAGGGAAACATCAGCTCTGTGAGAGGACTGCACGGGGAAAGATGAGGCAGCTCAGTTTTTTCTTTGAAGGAGGGCAGCAGTAGGCAGGGCAGCAGTGGGGAGGGCAGCAGTGGGCAGGCAGGAGTGGGCACTGTCCCCAGGGGGTAACTGTGCACCTCACATCTAATCTGACAGGAGCCTGGTCCTCCCCCACTGCCACGGTTTTCTGCTGCTGGCAGCCTTCCAGGCTTCTTTTATTGCTTTAGTCTTCATTTCTTGCGGCAACAGGTCAATTGGGTGAGTGGGCACCTCACTACTTAATGAAGAGCCACATCTTCGTACTGCATCCTGGAAACTTACGCGTAGGTTTTAAAAATAGGGACAGGTTAAAGAAATTGATTTTTTTCCCTCCCCACAAAGGCCATCGTGCCACTAGACTGCAAGATGATTGATCAAATGACCTTTTTTCCCATTTTACTGCCCTTCCCAGAAGCCTGTCGTACCCATGCACTGCAAACACCTCTGATGGGATCAAACATCTTTGTGACGCATGCAGTGCAAATGCTACACACCTCAAATTTTTGATGCCTTTAACTGGCTCTCTTAAGCAAAGGGCTGGAATTAGACAAACGCTGTCACCACAGTTTTTTACTGCTGTGTGCTAGCAACACTCTGCAGCATCCCAAATGCAGAGTTGCTGGGCCCATGGCAGCTACAGGGAAGAGGCAGGACTGCTCTTGCCCTGTCCTCCTCCTGCCACCCTGCTTCCTTCAGTTGCACACTTCCCTTCCCTAATCTCCAGTGCGATGAAGCAGAGGGCATTCGATCCAGGGGAAAAAGGCGATGAGTTCCCCAGGCGACACCTTCTCCCCCTTGGGGAGCACAGTGCTGTGGAGCGTGGCAGTCCTGAAGGACACTTTAAAATAAATAAAGAGGGCTGCTCAGCTCCTGCAGCTGATTACAGGGATGCCTGGGTTGTTGGGGTTTTTTTCCCAGACACTGGAAAAGAACGCTTGGAAAAATTATCTAATTTTCCATTTTTGCCAGATCAGGCCTCTGTGTAATAACAAAACCACAGCGCTCACCGCTCGCTGCTCTCTTTGGGACACCCAGACTAAGCGAAAGCGTGTAAATCTGCGGGAGGCCCAGGGCCAGAGCGCAGCTGTCCTGACATGCTATCCACCCCCCCCCTCCCCGCTACGGCTTTAGCATCTGAAACGCAGGAGACACGCAGATCTGGAGGTGAGCCCTGGCGGGAAGGAGAGCAGCGCTGAGTCCTGCAGGTCACCAGTTAAGCATTTCAGCCCAGAGCAGATCTCTCCTAAGCCACTTTTTGGAGATAAGCTTATCTAGACCTGACAGCTGAATTTAACCCTGAACTTTTGATCTTGATTTTTAGCCTTGGCAAGGAGATGCGTTTCCTTGAAATTATACGCACTAGATTTCAGCTCCCCCGTTACAAGGACTCCACCGCTCCCTTAAAAGGGACCTGCACAACTGTGCATGACAGCATTGTCCAGTAATGCCCTTGGTTTCACAGCTAGCCCTGCAGGTTAGACAGGCCCCCAGGCAGGGAAAGCTTTCCATTAAGGACAGCGGGGCTCCAGCAGGAGAGAAGCTGGGATTTTACACTTCTAGCGATAATGCATTTGAAGGTAATATTGTACAAGAGTGGATTATAACCCTGGCACTTTGCTATGCAGGCTTTTGGAAATTTGTTTTCAGGGCATAGAAACAGTTAGAAATGCTCTTTCTGATTGCAAGAAAAATACACTTGGTAATAGTCTTTCTATTGCTGGACAAGCTGTCTGCATTGGGGCTGTCAGCGCCATGACAGACTAGCGAGGAAGGGGTTTACTAATCAGTTTTCCTAGCATCAAATCAGCATCTGCTTATATATGATCGAGGAAATTGAGGAATCTCAATGTTTTCGCAATATTGCTTAGTTGGCCATGAAATATGGGTGGTTCTGAGAGGAATGGCTTGTTTCTCCATCACGAAGATAAAGCAACTTTGGCTAACGATGACACATCGCTGCACGATGAAGCCAGCTAACAGCGGCACTCCGATGAGGGCAGATACACAGCAGCATCCCCGCAGAAGGGAAGGGAGGCGTAAACAGCTTTGCAAATAAAACATTATTAATATGGTTGAACTACAGAGGGCAGAAGGGATTTCTTTTCTCCTCTTTCATTCCAAAAGCAATAATCAGAAAATGTTTGGGTTCCCACGTTCAGCCAAGAAATTAAATTCTTAGAAATTTAACTGGATGGTTTCTAGCTAGATTTTTCTTCGCTAGCACATGAGACCAATCTTTCTGAGCAAGGCAGTTTTCTGGAATTGGGCTGAGAAAACCACCCTCCTGGCCAAGGGATGGATAAATAGTATTTAAACAGAGCCAAAGGCCCACTTTTGGAAATTATTTGGGACTCTAGTCATCCACATCCCTCCTGACACTAGGGTCTGAGCTCTGCAGACTCTCTATGGCTTCTGAAAAAGTACCTTCTTCACATGCCTAAGCAGGTCTTCAGCACTCTCCTGTTTAAACCTATGGCAGTCACTCCAGCAACAATAAGCTTCCAGGGACACTGTGAAACGGCACGACTTTGTGGAGACCAAGAGGCTGAGGGCCAAGTCCTTACCTTTGAGGCAGGGCAGGTATTCACACTACTACGTGTCCCCCCAAGTCCACCTCTGCAATAAGGGTGCCTGGCTCTCTTGTGCCTTTCCCTGACCAAAGTGTTCTCTCCATTTCTGCTTTGGCAAGGCATCTGTGGTAGCAAGGATAGAGGAATTTGCTTCTTCCCTCCTCTTCCTCTCCAACAATAATGTTTTTCCTAATGTTAAAAAAAAAATAATCTCAGAGTCTGCCGCACGCCTCCCCTCCCTCTCCACCCAGCCTGGGGCCTGGGCAGCCATTGCTGCACGACGGTGGGGCTGGACATGGGGAGAGTGCTCCCAGGGCTGGCATGGCATACCTGAGTAATCCAATGGCTCAGAAAGGCAAGGACAGCCTAGTTTTTCTGGCCATTGTGAGATTTTTAGGGCAATCCCAGGCTGGGCAGTTAAGATCCACACCAAAAAGGGAAAACTTGGGACCAAAGCACATAAGCCCTTTTTATGTAACAGCCCTGTGATATATGCAGCAGCCGGGGATTTATGCTGTCTTTGAAGTAAATTGCATCCCAGTGCACTATAGCATGAAAGTTAAGATTTACCATTGCCAGGACACTGAAGACCCCGGTGGAAGCAAGGGAATAAATAGTGCAGCGCTCTTCTTGCTGCCTTCTGCTGCGCGACTCAGCTTCACAGACCTTCCTCCCCTCTCCGCCCCTGCTTCCACTCGCATTGTGTCGGGAAAGCAAATTGGTCACATCTGCATCCGGCCAGAGAGGAACAAATGTGCTGGCTAGGCAGCAAGGAGCTTTCTGAGGGGGGATACCTCAAAGTAAAATGAAAGGCTGGCCATCAAAGGTAGAAAACAGACCAGCAGATGAAAGAGATTCTTTGCTTAGCTTTGGTAAGTCTACTAGGTATTAATAAAAATATAAAAAAGCACAAGAAAACTGGGGCATCCAGAGCAGCACGTTTTTTCCCCCTCCCCTTTTCCTTTGCTCATCCTCTGTCATCAGTGGAGGGGAGGGATCGGCGTCCCCCCATGCTGCGGCAAGCACTGTTTATCTTCACTCCTCAGGACGCTGCCATTAGGAGGGCTTCAGTGTACTGTGATGCTTCATCATTAGCTGGAGGTGCTTGATCTGGCTGGAGAAGAAATGAGCCGTTCCCCCCAAAGAAACCCTCGCATTTCGTGGCCAGCTGAGCAAATATTTTGAAATATTCCAGCTCTGCAATATCAGCAGTCAGATAAAACAAAGGGGGATCTGATACAAAAGGGCTGAATTCTTCCGTTTGCTCTCTGGCAACCCCACCAAAGTCAGTAGCGGTAACAGGGAATCGAGTTCAGCACAGCAGGAAAGGAGATGCGTAAGTCCCATGGAAAATCCCTGTGGTCTTTACAGTTAATCATGTCCAGTTAATCATGTCCAGAGGTGGACGAGCGCTCAGCTGACGTGCTGAATCATGACACGCAGGCAATTACCCTAAATCAGAGCAGTATCTTGCAGTCCCAAAAGGCTCCATTATGCTTCTCCAACTCCTGAAGGGAAGGCAAAATCCCCAAGCAGTGGCACAGCAGTGTAGGGAGGATGAAACAGCCAGGTGTTCCTCTGCTGCCTCCCCAGCACTTTTCTAACCTCATGAAAAGTTCTGGCAGCTCTTTAAATCCAGACTGCTGAGATTTACAGCTCCAGACCCTCCAGGCAGCTCACTGAGTTTACTCTGGGTTTCTCCCAGCCAGCTGCATTGAGCCACATGGACAAGGTTTCACAGGGGGCTGAGACTTATGGGCTGGGCAGTGTTCAGCCTCCTTCTTCTCTCTGCCTGCAAATAGGTGTCTTCTCTTCTGTTGAAGCAAAGCCCTCTTACCACACTTTCATTGGCTGGGCCCAGTGTGCCGGGGGATGCTCTCCCATGATCCAGAAAAAGTTGCTGCCTGGTGGGAATAGCCTTACCCCTGCCATGTGTCACTGCCAGCAGCTCAGGCAGCCGCCAGGAATTCAGCTCTCAGGACATCCCAGCTTGTGTTCACTCTGCATGAGGAAAAGGCCCCTGAGAAAGGATGCTCATTAGCTGCAGTATCTCTCCTCCTGCTGGCCAAGCTCCTGTGGCTGTGCAGCCAAGACCTCAGCAAGCTCAGTTTGCCTGTCCAGGGCTGGCAGTGCTTTGGTTGCCTCCAGGCATTCAGCTCAGTAGGATCCCCTTGCTGCACTGCTCTGTGATTGGAAGCATTTTCCATCCCACTGCTTGCTAGGAAAACAGAAATACCCCAAAATAAGAGTTTTTATGGGGAGGGGACATGATGTTGGGGTAGATGAACTGGTATCTGAACAAAGGGAATGGAGTGCCCCCTTCCCATTCTGGTTACACTGCCTCTAAAACTGATATTCCTATCCCAAGAACAGCTTTGGCATCCATTTACAGGATTACAATATTATCACACATTAAGACACGAGCTAAGCCCTACTTTTCATGTGTGCACAGGGGAAAAGGCAAGGCAGGAGGAGGGCTTGTGTATCCTTGCTTAGGAGCCAAAGACTAATGTGCCCAGAAAAGCAAAATTAGCCCAAATACCATGATTATGCAGAAAAAAAATCTACCAGAGAATGTCATTTCACCAGCGATATCCTGCAGTTTTCCACTAGTGAGAGTTCGAGAGGTGGCATGGTAACAGAGTACATCAGGGCAAGCATTTGACTGGAAGCATTAAATACCTCAGAAAGGTGAATGGCCAAGGTCTTCTCGATAATTAAAATGTGTGCAGTCTTCATAGACCAAGGAAGGGACAGAGCTACTGTTTAAACAGGTAATTAGAGCTGCATGTTAAGCAAACTTGAGGCAGTAACAAGCTCTCTCAGATGGGGAAAACATCTCCTGCTCCTGGTTCCAGCATGAACAACTATAGCCCCCACCTCCGCTGCCAAGGCGATAGCCACGCTGCTTGCAGCCCCACTCCTTGGCAACTGTGTCTGGTGAGGGAAAAAAATTCCTATTTGATTTCACATTTTTCAGTGCCTGTCTCCTTCCTTCTGTGTTCAGGTTCAAGAAAATCAGCTGCGCCACTTTTTTTTATTAGAGCGGCAGCAGGGAAAAAAAAAAAATGGGACCCAGTCTAGTCCCAAGAGAAGGGAGGAAATAGCACGAGCCAGAACTCATGCTCTCTCACAAACACACACACACATGCTCCCCATCCACACAGGAAGAGAAAAAGGGCAGCAATCTGGTGAGGCTCCTGTAGAGACAAAATCAGATGCTCCCACCCCGCAACCCAGCCCCACAAGACTATGAAGCCTCCTCACTAGCCAAGCCCATGTGGAGGAGCCCTGGGGATGTGCCATAATCTTGTTTTGGACAGCCAGGTATGCCCATTCTTCAGCTGGGGGATCCACATTGCAGCTGGGCAGGGTGAGAGCCAAACCCTCCTCAGTGCTGAGGATGGGGCCGGGGAGTCATTCTCCCCCACCTTGCCCTGCCTCCTGCAAAGGACTAGTCCCTCCTCACCTCTTGCTGCTGGCTGCTGATCAAGTTTCCACATTAGCTGGAGGGAGGTGATGCCAACTTCTAATTAACCCCCTTGTACACAAAACCAGAGAAAACAGTCAGACCTGGGGGAGCCAAGGAGACAACTTTGCACCACAAACGGAGTCTTCCATAAAAAAATATGTGAGGGCTAGACATAAGTGATGAGGAAACAGGAGAGTACAAAGAACTGCTCAGCTGCATGGCTTTGCAGTCCGTATTAACTGGGTTGTTCTGACAGGCCAAAAAAACCCTAAACCAAAACAATTCAAACTGCAAAGGGCTTTGGGAGAAGTCTGAAAACCAGGCTTGTGGGGGGCAGCAGGGTAAGGGCACGCTGCTCTGATATAGCACTAGTGAGGCAAAAGCCCCTGGAATGCAAAGGACAGGGTCGTGCCTGGCAACAGCCCACGGTTGTGTGCTGGCCAGTGACAGTCTTACCTGCTGGTTTTGTTGGCAGCCTGGCTTCAGAAGCCAGGGCCAAAGTTCTGTACGGAAATCTCAGGATGAATTTTTGCTGTGTGAATTTTGAATTTTTGGTCCAGAGTATGGTAACAGTGATGCTAGTGAGAGCAGAAGGGCCAGCCTGTTTTGAACCTGGCATCTTTCACCCCTTTGAGAGTAGAGCTGGAAGACGAGGCACAACACAATACTCAAGGAGGGCTTTGGCCAGTTCCCTGAAGTAGATTTGCTTCCTTATATTTTTAGTAAATAATAGTTTAAGATGTAATCATGACCATACCTGCAACACACAGACATTTTCTTTCTCCTTTTCACTACAAAGTGTGGGACAGAAGAGTGAGAATATCTTATTGCTGGTTTTGATTGCTAAACAATGCTCCACGAGCTTCAGAAATAATTTTTATTTCTTGAGAGTCTTGGGATATTCGGAGGTTTTGTTACAGCCCCAGCTCCTGGAGTCCTGTGGTAACGTGTAACTGTCACTCCTCTTGTCTTCTCTAGTCCTCCTTCCTGCAAGAAAGCTGTTAAATTGTTAGTGATGGAGGGAAAGCAGGGGACAAAACTCATCTCTATGATCTTTTAGGAGCAACTAAGGTCATATCTGCTGTCCTCCTTGTTTAGAGTTGTTCAGCACTGCTCACCTGCCAGGGCTGTTGTTCAGGGCACTCGCAGGACCCATGGTGCTAAAAAGTTCCCACAGCATTCCGGCTGCTTCCACGGCAAGAAAAGGAGAGGATGTAAGGGTAGCCCAGGTCTTTAGGAAACTCCCCCTCCTGACTTCTTGACCAAAACATCCCACTGGAAGCTGTCTCATAGCTGCGAGCATGTTAGAAGCTGCAAGTGTCTGTAGCACCTGCTGGGGGGTCTCAACCCCAGCCCACAGGAGCTGGGCACTGAGCACCTGGTCAGACAGGAGCTGAGTTTTGTGGGACCAGGTTGTACCACTGGAGCACCTCACAGCATGGCCGGGCAAACCACGGGCTTTTCCCAGGAGAGGGAACAGGCTCAGCAGCAGAGAGCAAAACATGTCTGTTCCCTGACCTCCGCTGTGGGCTGACTTTTAAGCAGCTCAGAGCACAGACGCTCTGGTGACTCATACTGCAAAATTATTTTTTTTCCTGTTTTTTTGAGTCGGAGCGCTGCTCCATCAGTCAATTACTTGAAAAGCCGCTCTAATTTGGCACCCAATTGTTTCCCCAGCTGCCGCTGCGTCTGATCTCTGCTGCGGGCTGCAGCAGCAGGCTGCCTGCGCAAGAGAAGGAGCACAGGCACCCAAGGGAGGAGGAGGCGGCAGCCCTGCACCTACAGAAAAGCAGCACTAGAAATGCAGGCATTAAAAATACCTCAGGGTCACAGGTGACTGCCGGATAATAAAAATTACTTCAGGAGGTGGTAATGGGAGGGAGAGGTCCTGGTGGCAGGGGAGCAGCCTGCCAAGGCTGGCCGGGACGTGGTGGCTCTCTGCGAGCCATGTCCGCAGCCGCTGCTGCTCGGTAATGAATGTGATGTGACATTTACACCTTTTTCCACTGTGGATTTTAAATCACTTCACAAAGGTTGCTTAATAGCACTGTCCCCTTCCCCTCTTCCTCTCTCTGCCCCCTCTCTATTTAACATAAAAATAAGTGACTCGCCTCCAACCACACGATAAGTCAGCAGCTGAGCCAGTAGCAGCACAAGTCCCCAACCTCTGTGTCCTGCCTTTTAGCTCATACGAGTACTCCCTTTTTTCCAAGAAATCCAAGAATAGGAGCCTCACCATGAAAACTGTTTTTAAGTAGCAAGGACTCTCAACCAAAGCAGGAGCCTTGCTGTCAGCAAGTAGCCTTGATTAAAGCTGCACTGTGAGGAGCTGCAGGTGTTCTGGTGAAGGAAGCGGGTGAGATGCTACTTGCTCCATGACAGAGGTAGCCAGAAGCACAAAATTAATTTGATGTAGCTACAGTCAAATACCTGTCACTGGGCCCTAACACAAGCATTTCTTTACTCTGACACACACACGCACACGTGCATTCACACACATGCATGCAAACGCCTACTTAGCCTGCCTCAACCTGTGCTGCTGCCACCAAACTGCTCCTCCAGCTGCACCCACAAGCAAGCAGCCCCACCCCAGCCCCAGGAGAGAGCAACCCGTGCTTGCACAGCCCCTCAACTGAACTCCTGCCCCTCTGCTTTACCTCCAGTTGGGACATACACAGCAGCTGTTCCGGCCAAGGGCAAAGCAGCAGTACACTCATTTTGGAGAGGCCATCAATGCCTTGTGCACTGCACAAAGAGACACCTGTGGAAGAATAGGCCGCAGCAGGAAAACAGAGGACAGATAGTGTATTCCTGACCTGTTCTTGAGCTGGTACCTTCTTTTCAAGTGTTTCTAGCATCTTCTCACAATGCCTAGACTGACTTATGGCACATGGGGCTCTGTTTCTTCTCAATGGGAACATCAGGTGAGGGGTTAGTCCTAGGCACTCACGTGCACGTATCCACTCACACACACATGCATGCATATGCACTGCTGTTGCCTGTAGCGATGTATTGGGCTCTCAAAAGTCATTCCTGCAGGTTTGCTCCACCAGGCTGTCCCTTTTCTAACTTACTCTGCCAGGACACTATCTGCTGAAATGGCCAGCATCCCCCAGCCAGCAGACAAGCTGTGGGACCCCAGCCACAAAGCTCTCCAGGAGGTGTAGGTGAGCCTCCTGCAGCCCCGGATCTGGGCCACTGCATCTGTAGGTGATGAGGCCTGAGACCCAGGACTTGTCTTAACACCCTCACAACAGCTCCTGCCCAAAGTCACTTGTGCTCCCCATCATCTGGCATCTTCTGAGGGCAGGTGGCTCCCTGCCAGAGGGGAGGAAATGCAGAACCGTGCTGATGGGGCTGGGTCACTCTCTACCAGTCCAGGGGAGAGAATCCCAGCCAGATGGAGCCAGGAGAAAGCACTACCAAGTTGTGGGCCAACTTAGGATATGATGTTGGCTTCACAGGAAGCTACTTGGCTGCCTCTCCCTGAATCAAGATTCAGTGATGCCAGGAGACAAGCACAGTGGGGAAACTGAAAGCAAAAAATGGCAGAGTGGATGGCAATTCAACATTAATTCATTTTTACCATATGTCTGACTATTCATTACACTCTACCATTCTGTTCTACAAGACTCCTGGGGGTCTTCCACGGCATTTTATGGCTACCAGGGTTCCTCTTCGCTTGCAGCACTGTGTTACCACACTCTCAGGCTAATGGCTCACAAGGTCCTGCAGCAGGTGCAGGCCCATCCCACGCACAGGCAGCCATGGACAGTAACGTGCTCTGGCACTCACAGCCCATCCCTAGAATGCCATGGGCCTGCCAGGTCACCTGGTACAGGGGCCTGTCCCCCAGGAGCACGGGCGGCTGGGTGACACCTGCTACAAACATGTTCTGGCACCTGCCGAGAGACCCCCACTGAGAATCAATGGGGGTTTTTATGGATTTGCAAATTATTCTATATTTCTCTGTGGTCTCCCTCTGGAGTGTGTTCCTGGCACAGGACCAAGGCCCAGCTCCAGCAGCAAGTGTGAATCATCCTGGCAGGCAGCAGTCCGGTCTGGGAGGAGGAGGATCGCCCAGGCTCACAAGTGAACGCCACAGCTTTTCTATGCGTGCTGTCTGCAGCAGCAGCAGCTGTTTCTCCTTGTCAGTAGGAGGGTTGAATTAGTGGTCCCCTTGCCTGAATCCAGCTGTCCAGCCCTCCATACGCCGTCACAGCTTCTCACCCTTGCTCCCATTACACTCACACAAAGCAGCAGCGAGCTGCCTACATGGCTGCCTGCACTCTGGTCACTGTGCTCCACGGGCTGAGCTCCTGTCCGGAGTCTGAGCAGACCCCAGTCTTCTTTAGGTTTCAAGTCCTGGACCAGTTCCTTCTGGATCAGGGCCTCTGAGGGACTACAAGGGAATCAGAGGGCATTCTAAATGGGGAGTTGCAGGGGTGTCTCTGGATGTGGATAAGAAAGGCACAAGCAGGCAGTGTAATAACAAAATAGAGACAAAGTAATTCTTCTGTTACTCCAGATGCTGGGACTCCCACTTACATGCATCATCGGATGGCCTCCAGATGAATAGTCACAGCATAGACCGCAGATCCCGTCATTGAGGGGTGGGGTCTCCCTCCTATACTACGGTGCCTTTAATCTTGTGTGACAAACAATATCATATATCTTCTTTTGACAGGTAGGGACATTCTCTCTTTCAGGATGTCCGCCAGAGCACAACACTGATGGCATGAGGCATCTCTACGTGTTCCCTTATGCTGCTGCGTGCATGCGTCTACAGCCCTGGCCCCCCAATACAAGGCCCAGTAGAGTAGACACAGTTCGCCCAATTTCCAGAGTTCCTCAAATACAGTATCTTCCACAAGGCTCCCAGCAGGGAGAAGACCTTGATTTTCCTTTATGTCAGATGTGCCCTTTTCCTCTAGGTTTTTGTGCCTGTTAGTGACCACAGACTGAAGCCAAATCGATGGAATTGCTGTCATTGCTTCCCCTAAGGGGACAGACAATTAAAATTGTCAGTGTTGTTCTGCCTGAAACACAGGGGCAAAGTTTGCCTTCACAAACAGTTTTATTTCATCCCTTAAATTAGAGCATCAATACCCTCTTACAGGAGGAGTTTAGTTTCGCTGTGTAATACTGATGATAAAAAATCTCTTCAATATTGCTATACTTGTAGAAGGACCAGCACAAACTCAGTACAGCAGTGATCCGTGAAGCACAGGTACACACATTTCCTGGAGCACCCTGGGGATGCTAAGATGGTGTCTAACGTGAACGACCATTCACTGACAAGTGTATCAAGACAATCAAGGCTTCCCGCATCTGCTTCCTTTACCATCAGGGATGAAACATTCCTCCCCTCGGTCTGACACTCCTCAGACCTGCAGAAGCACTCCCTAGCAGCTTTGTGGCAGAAGTCTCAGAGGTTACATAGGAAGATCTTGACTCCCAGTCCTATGGTTTCATGCCATTCAAAGTCTAAAACACATGTGCTCAAATGAATAGCTGATGGTTTCGGTGCTTGTCCATCCCTAAGGTCACTCAGCAATCTACTCCTGGAAGACTTCTTATATCCTGCTTTCACTCTGTTGAAGCGTCTGGTCCCTAATACCTGCACTCCTTCATGGCCAGTTGTCCAAATATTTGGTGTTTTGCTGCACAGCTGCTTTCATGTGAGGTCCCCATTCTGTGCCAAACCAGGAACCCAGGCAGAGTTGAGGGGAGTATTTTAAAAGCAGTATTTATATCACAAGCTCACATGCAGACTTCTGTAGCACTAAAACAATCTCCAGAAAAGGGGGGAAAGGTTGCAGCTATTCCCCTTAGTTTACCTGGGAACCCAGAGGCAGTTGTGTTGTATTTGTGCTGTATTTGATTTTTGCCATTTGCCTCCACATAGGAATGACTTTTTTCTGCTACGGGAAAGCAAGAGTCCCCGTCGAATGTTTCAGGAACCTGACTTTATTTTCTTCTTTTTTTTTTTTTTGCATTCATCTCCTGCACATTTCCTTGCGGCTCAGTGCCTGACAAAGACAGGCAACTCTTTCAGCAGCACGCCAGCGGTACAAACCAGCAGCCCTTCCTGCCAGAGTCAGGAAATCACCACTGCGGCTTGTGGGGCTGGGAGCCTGGCTGCTGCCTGCAGCAAGACCGGGTTCTCCACACCCTTCCTGCCAGAGGGATGAGAGCTGCTGATATGCCGTGAGGGGATTTACTGACCCGGTGTTCTCCCTTTTCCAGCTCACAAAATGTTCAACAGCAGCCTGAAACCATCTCACTTTTATTTAATTTAATGAATGAGTTTCCCTGAGAGGCGCTGCGAAAATTCCACATGTAAATAAGTATTTGCGTTCATATTGGCACATATCCTGAAGAACCTGAAATTATTTATGTTGCTTTATTGGCTGCCTGCTATAGCCAATTAAAAACATGAATTAGCATGGAACAATGCCAAATTCATTTTTTGGAAAAGCACCCAGTTTTTGTCCCTGAGATTAGAAGATATCAAATCACATACGCAGCACAATGTGTATGATGCATAGGATACATATGTGTGTGATGCACATATACCATATACAAACCTAAGCAATCAGAGATAAGAGCTTACTGACATTAATCTGCTTCAAACCATTGTTCAAACTACTTGAGACAAGCGTGCATTCAGTGACCTTGCAAAGCATGCGGTTCCTCGGCTGATGTGAGACAGAAAGCTTCTGAAATAAATGACGACTAATTTCTTACCAAAGAGACACGCAAAAAGGGAGGGTTAGAGAGGTATCCAGATCGACCCAAATAACCGCTAAAAATATAGGAAAGGATTACATCACTTATTCTTCTGGTGGAATAATGGTAGTAAGACTAATTAACAAATATCTGAGCAAGGCTTTCATGAAAGGCCTGTTCCTGTGGAAGACTCCTGCTCCTGGAGGAGCCGTTGCAGAGCAGCCCTGAAGCCAGCCAGGGGATTTGGAGGGCGACATCATGGGTACATGCAGATGAAGTTAATGCCAGCAAGAAGCAGACCTGCAGTTCCTGTGGGAGACCTAAAAGCACCTAAGAGAGGGCCAGGAGGGTGAACGTGGTGATCAGCATGATACAGCGCTGGGACAGGCTCTGTATTAAAAGTGTCTCTGACAGTTCCTTGGAAACGACCGAGAACTGAAAGCATCAAAGAAATAAAGCTGTTGCCAGCTGGAGGAACAATAGGCGAGCCAGAGCTATCTTTAGCTCATGGGATTAAATTCAAATTGCAAATGCAAAGGCCTCCCTGGAAGAAAAGGCCTTCCCGCGCACTACTGAGCGCCAGCATAAGTGCACAGCCCAGCCCAGCACCAGTGAGCATCCACAGCCGCTTTGTCATCCCCTGCCATGCCCTCACCCAGAGAAAGGGTAAAAGGGGAGCCAGAGGGGAGGGGGAGCCTGTTCCTTGCTGACTGCAGCTCTCCTGAAAGACCAAATTTTTCTTTGGGAGGGATGTTTCCAGGAGGGTGCTGTGCCTTGGTTGCAGCTCTGTGGGTTCCATCATCAGTAGCCATCCTGCTACACCCACAGAGACCAAAGCTTGGGCCAATTTTTCCTGCTTCTCATTCAGGGAGAAGAGAGCAGGTGGCAATTGTATGTACGAGCAGTCAGCACAGCCTCCCGCAAAATCATGAAGGAAGGGAATTGCCCTGGCTCCAGGACCGCAGCGTGGGAGCCGGTTCACAGGTAATTCTGAGTGTGATGAGAGATGGTAAAAATTGGCCCAGTGTACTGCTTTCCTCTGATATCTTCAGGCTGGGTGGTAGCTCATACCTGCTCAGTCTACACGCAGTGGCTCTGAATCCCTGGCGCAGTGATGGCTCCCGTAGGTCTCTCACAGCACAGCAGAGGAAAGCAAGTCCCTCAGAGCAGTCTTCAGCCTCTACCGCTTCACTGGAAAATATGTACAGGCTGAAAATTGAAGACCAGTCCAGCACAGCTCTGTGGCAGCCAGAACACAGCAGAGGACTAGCGGGAACACATCCGTTGCTGTCTCTGAAAGGGAGTGTGGATGTGCAAGCCTAAGCCAGATTTGGTTGGTTTAGGTTGCATTAAGGGACACATTGTCTTGCTTTTAAGACACTTTAAGATGTTGTCTTAAAGCATTGTCTTGCTTTAAGTTAGCTAGAGTGTGCTTGCTAAGGGGCTGACAGCTTACTTAGGGCTGACAGCACACACCAGGCTGGCTGACCACAGGCTACATCTGCACCATGCCCTCCAGATAGCTGAGCTCGCTCTTAGCCAGCTCCTGCTGCTCCTGGCTGCCAGCGTGACGGATAACCCCATCGTGGAGCACAGGACACAATCCCAGCATAGCTCTGGACTGCCGCAGCTACACTGCTACTTGACTTCATTTGTTTATAGCCATTCCCAGTGGCCACAGAGAGCTGCGTAGAAGAGGCTGAACCTAAAGGGTTGTGGGAGGCATGGCCAGCCCCTGCTCGCACAGCGACTGTCGAGGTACCGTGGCCCCAGACCAAGAGACTGAATCTGGCTCCCACAGTACAAAGTTGGAAACAAAACAAACTGCAAGTTAGGGATCACAGGTACAACCAAGACAGAGCAGGGGAGGCTGTTGCCTGATAGCTTTCTTAATGAATTTCAGGCTTCTGAGCTGATTCATTTGGCTGGGAAATCCAACCAACACCTCACACCCAAGCGCTAGGAAATTGGTTTAATAGTCTCAGTGCCTGTAATGAAACACCACAAGGGAGCAGAGGTCCCAGCTCTCGCCTCCATGTGCAATTTTCATGTTATAAAAAGAATCCAACTTCTCTCTGCTTCCACCAAGTGTTTTGAGGTGTTGTTTTAGAGTCACAACAACAATTTTTAATGACAATGTAAATGACAGTTGCAGAAGATCAAGCATGCAGCCGTCCAGCTAGGGCTATGTGCAAAGCCTGCCAGCAGCGCAGTGATTTTTAACTCCGTGCTGCAGTCATCTGCGTTTTTATGTTTGTTATTTTGTTTTTAAGCGGCAGCTTAGTGGTATCTGGAGGGCATTTGCTACTCTAATACTCAGCCTGAATGTGCGTGAAAGGAAGGGCTTGAAAAAGTGGCTAAGCTCTTTTAGGAGGAAAAAAAAAAGTATTCCTGCTGGCTGCTGCTGCTTTGGAGCTCGGCTAGAAGGCAGAGAAAGGTCTGCCTCAGCCCTGCTTGCCAAGGGAGGGAAGCAAGGAAAGCCTCTCTGAAGCCGAACAAGTTGCAGCTGCAGCAGCGTGCTGACACAGCCGCCGTCCTTGGACCGCCATGGCAGACGTGCTGGTGCAGAGGGGGTTAACAGTGAAGTTATAACTTTAGCTGTTAAAATTCATGAGGTGTAAAATACAAATTGCACGTGGTGGATGAGCTGTCTTTAAAGTTTATATATTACTCCCCCCCCGACCCTGGCTCTGATCCAAACCTCTGTTGGCACAAGCTAATGAGAACTCACCAAAGGGGGAAGCGCAGCATTGGCGGAGCAGCACCAGTTAGACAGGGGGTCAGCCAGGGCCCATTCAGACTGTGTTTACAGACGTTTGGCTACAGCAAGCCAGGGGATGCCCATGTCCTATGCATGCATGAACAATCACAGATCAGAATTAATCGCTTATTCTCATTTCTTCCTCTTTTCAGCCTTCTCAATTTAAAAGATATGAAGCACTGCCTTTGAAGTTTATGCTCTTTTGTTTGATTATTCCCACACCTCAATTTACGTAATTTTCCTATAAAAGCCACCAACAAAATATTTTTAAATAGTTCCCACAACAGTAAAGGTTTTCCTCTTTTTTGATTTACAACTAACTCCAGTCTCATTTTTTATGTGCACCGTATGTCTTGACACACAAACACATTCCAGAACCAAGCTTTCTTGCATTTTTGCTCATTCTTTTCTCTTCTCCTTAATAGCACTACTTTTACCATCGTAAGGAGAGGAGGAGTAAGTGAAAAAAGGGCAGGTACTGACATTCATATGGGAGTACCATCCCTGTCTGTAAGGGTTTCTCCATGCCCTAGGTGTCCCTATGTGTTCTCACCCAGAATTCGGGCCCCAAGGGGATTTTACTTATATAATTCTTTCCCCACCCAAGAAAGACTTAACGATCAGAGATTCAGTACACAAAAAATATATAAATATCCAGAGCAAGGAGAATGAGCATCAGCTTATGCATAGCTGACTGAATTGAACACAAACAATGATTGAGAATAGGATGGGTTGGGAGAGGAAATTTAAATATTTATCCTAAATGCTCTTTCTTTGCATTTGTTGAAATAAATTACTCCCAGCAATTGCAGGCTGAGATTGTTGATTAATTCCAGCAAAGGCAGAGAGATGGGAAAAATTACTGTACATCGTCTATTTCTGAGTTTCAGACGGCGCTTTTCATTTTTCTTTGTAGTCTTTGTGATTGGGCTTTTTGACTCCAGGGTGATTTGTGGGCGGTTTGCAGAGGAGTTTGCTGCTCACGTCATATGTACAGCTATAGATAGCAAAGCGCCGTCACACATACCGTATGAGTAGGAAGCACTTTTCATTTAGGGAAGTGGAAACACAGGTTACAAGCTGGCCAGAAGATACTGGGGTGAGCAGCACAGATGCCCTGAGGAGCTGTCTGCTGAGAGGGACCAGTGCCAGGGCCTTTTGCACCCCGATTCCTCTCAGCCACTGGCAAAAGCAGTGAGAACTGGGAAGAGAAGCTGGAACCAAGATGCTGTTACAGCTGGTTGAGCCGCAGCTGACAGAAATGCCCTGAGGCCACTGGCAATCGGACATAAATTAGAGCAGTTGTGAATCTGCCTTAGTATATACCCGGGCATCGGTCCAGCCACAGCTGCCTCAGCAGCAGAGGAAGGTCTTAGAGCAGCCTGTTCTGCCTCACATTCCTGGCCCAGCACCGTTCACAGGCTGCCTGAGCAAAGACACCTCTTCATCCCATGTGCACATTACTTCTCCCTTGGCTGAAACAGGTCCAGTTGTGTTACACTCGCCAACCACGGGCTGGTTGTCCTGATATCTTGGTAGCTTTAGCGGTTGGCCTGGTCTAAGCTATAGGGGATGTCTCAAGTAAGGCACTGTGATTCACTTGATGTGAATTCGGAGAGGGAAACTGTCCATGCAGATATGGAAAAAAGTGCTTTGTAATTTTTTTCCAGCCTCAGGAGTCAGATCTGAGCTCTGTGCGCCCTCTGAAACTCCATGAGCAGCTGTGCTGCAATGCATATAATGAAAGACTGAAACGGCTTAAAAAACGTTGCCATGCAGGCTAATCCCTCTGAAACCGGGAGAAAGTCAGAGCTGAGGTCCCACTTGGCCATGCCTTCCATGCTCCGTGCCTGCTCACTCACAGCCCTGAAGGCACATTGGTCCAGCCGCGGAGCGGCAGTTGTGCTGCAGCACGCTTGGCAGAGGCAGGCAGCGCTGCCGACACTGCCTCTGACAGCCGCTCCCTGGCACAGAGCAACGTGCGCAGTCCCTGCTCCCTCTGCAAGGGGATTTTCTCACGTGCCAGCACAAAACAGCCGATGAACCACCCCTTGTATGACCCACAGCAGGACCTCCAAGCACAGCCGTGTCAGTCACGAACGCCAAGCAACACTTTCAAATGCAGCCAAAAGCCATGGCAGAAAATCGGTCCCTGACCCCAAAGCCCCAAAGCTCTGAGGAGGCCCTTGAATCACAGCTGCTGTAACAGCACGACGGGGCTCACCATGGGCAGGCACAAGCTGGATGGCTCTCCCTGCAGCTTCAAGTGATGCTCGAGGGACCAGGGGCCAGGCAGGAGAGTAGCCACATGGAGCCCTCTTTGGGGCTCAGCCCAAGAACTGCAAACTCATACATGGCAAGGGAGCCAAACCGGAGGCTGAATTTTACTGCCGTGAGATCTGAAGCTCCAGTGGAGGACACCAGAGGGGCTCTGCAAATTCAGAAAACCATTGCAAACCAGAGGCACAGGCAATAGAGCAGGTACATTTTGCCAGCAGTTCTGCTAGCCAGCTTGTGGGTAAGCGGTGGCATATGCCATAACTGACCCAGAGGATGGCTGGAAGGGAAACAGAACACCTTCCTTTTCTCCATTGTCACTGGGATTCAACAAAAGCCACACTGTCATTTGTAGCCAAGCCTTTGCAGGCAGTGCCATTGCATGCAGGGGTTCTGCAAGCAGTAACACAAGTACAGTGACACAGATAAAATCACATCCCGATAGCTGAGACTTTGGAGTGTGAAACAGATTCCCCACACTCCCACGTAACGGTATTGCCTCTTCAGTGAATGTGGGTGTCCCAGTGGTTTCTCCATTTAATATTTCCCTCTGATCTAGTTTTCTTTCCTGTCATCATTGAGAGTGAGATTGAGATCCTGCAGTTTTCTGGAAGTCCAGTCAGGGACTTCTCTGCATCTGTGGATATCCTGCGAGGTGTGGAAGCCCACCTTGCCCATTTACACTGAATGCTGTCTGAGGGGCAGTGATTCCTTGCAAAGTTACCTACAGCACCTTGCAAAAGGAAAGTATTTTTATTCTGGCCAGAGCTTTGAACCACTGTGGTTGCATTAGCAGCACATTAGGGCCAGAGTGTTACTTTCCTCATTATTCATTGTCTTGGTGCTTTTGATAAACAGCCAGATAAACCAGAGAGGCGATCAAAACTTCACCTAAGCTGGACACCAACACCATGACTTGACATCAGGCAGCACTAACACATACGAAGCCAGTTTCCCTGGCCTCTGCCTCTGTTTAAAAGCCTAGGATTGTTTTTCCACACCACTCATGCTATGTGTTGAGTTAACCAACACAGACAACCTGCTGTCAGCACTGGCAGAGCTCTTCCACCTACTTCACAGCCAGCTGCACCAATTGTGCCTCACCTTGCCCTCACAGCTATTGCCTCCTTCAGGGAAGCAAGCATTAGACACCAAGCACTAAGAAACTAAAGCATAAAGCACTAGGAAGCCCTGAAAATGTCTCCATGAAGGGAGCTGTGACCACCGCAGTTGTCCATCTAATAGGCTGGAAAGGAAGACCTGCCTTTCTGGCCTGAGCGACCTGTTACCACAACACGACAAGACCATGCTAGCTGTGGCTATGCAGTGACAGGCAGCAGGTGTAAGGCATGTCTGGGCTCCAAGCATGGGGTTTCAAGAAAGCAGCCCTGGTTGCCCAGGCTGTCAGAGGCAGCAGCCAGTGAAGAATATGCCTGGCACAGCTGGGGAGCTAGAATTTGTTGCCTCCCCATCCACACTCTTCCCACATCCAGCACGGGTAAGGCTGAGTACTGTTAGCACCAGGACTTAAGAGAAACAAGAGGCTATTAAACCGCTAGCAGAGCCTGGAGGGAAAGAGTCTTGCTGGTTCAAGATACGCAGAGGGATTTTAAAACCCGGGCTTAGGAATAAAAAGCAAAAAGAGGTTGCTTGGAGGCAGCACTTTTCAAGAAACCTGCAATGTAGTGACCACCTGAGGATAATCCAGGCAGAGTGGGTGGCAGGCATAAGGAATTACTTGATTGCGGGGGACGGACCAGCTGAATAAGGGATTTACTTGTGAGAAGGGCAGAAAAGGAGGGCTGGAGGAGTAAACAACTTGGTAGTGAGCCTTTTCACAGCAAGTGATTAACCACAGTTTCTAATGAGTGGAGGGAGACTAAAGCAGACTGCTTTTTTTAAAGCCATTTTGATAACATTGGCCCTGATGTAATAAGCTATTTGTTTGTGCCTACTGGCAAGGACAGCAAGTCACTACTGAATATAATCCTCTAGTCCCGGCGCCATCAGCTCGTTTAGAAGTGTCAGCAGCAGCATCCAAAAGGGCCCAGGCCCCATCATAACAACCATCCCAAGCCCTATTTAAATGCCTTGTGCTCTTTTGTGCTCTTTCTCTCTCTTTCTGCCCTCTCTTTACCCTATTCTTCTCCCTCCCCAAGAAGCGGTGGGGCTGTGGATTCCCAGCCCTGTGCCCCTGGGCTGGCTTGGGAAGATCAGGGCGGGCTGGCCCACAGCCGGGGATCCCCAGATGACCTTTGGATCACGTCCCTGCCAGTTCACTGAGCTGCTCTTTCTGATAAACGTCACCACCGGCGAAAGCAGGCAGATTATTGATGGGGAGCACAAGGGGGGCGGAGGACAAGGAAGCCTACAGGAGGGGAAGATGGATCAGCCCGCCCACCGTGGATATATGAGGAGGCTTCCCACTCCTTTGCGATGAGGGGTACTTCTGGGAATCTGTGTTTCTCTGATAATTTTTGATGAGTACACACACTTTCTTAAAATAGCATGAAAACATCACGCAACAGCATAAAATAACCAAAGAACAGGCAGAAAACAACACTGAACTCACAGCCCCAGCCAAGCCCTTTCAACTGAAAATGCAGCGTTCCTTTAAAGCCACAGATTCACAAATAAATGCCACTTTCCTTCCCGCTTCTTTATGAACTACACTTGCTCCTTCAATGCCGAATCATTCCTTTTTCAAAGGTATTCAAGATTGCCCACAAGCTCAAAAATCCCAAAGCCTACCTGGGTTTCCCAGCATGTCAGAGCTACTACTGTCATGGTCTGGGAGGGGAGCCTGGCTTCATGGAGAGCTGGGCCAAATCACTCTCAGGCAGAAATACCTTTTTTATTCTTCTCTTACGGTCACAGATGACAAGGCTGCTTGTGTTTTGCCTGAAATGCTGATGCTGGGTTTCATCAGAGGCTGGGTGGCTGTGGAGTGGGTGGACACTGGGAGCGGCAGTACATTTGTTTTTATTAATTATTATTTATAGTACCATAATTCCTTCTCCTAGCAATTTCTGCAGCTCTTGCCTTTGGATATGTGCCATCTCCGGCAGGAGGGTGTGACGAAACTTGTAGGAGATGGAGGTCTTTATGTGAGGAGGGCATACTTAATTTTCTTCTCTCAATTGGCTACCTGGAGTCCCCATTGCAAAGTAGAAAGTCAATTGGTTGTGTGCCTTTCAGTTTAAAATCTGCTAAAGGCAAGCAAAACACACCATGCTGCTGTCGGTGCACTTGGATACACAGTCACTGATTTTGCCTGGAGACTTCACACATACATACACTCTACACATCTCTGCCTCTGTAAAGAATTGCCCACAGGTCCTGCTCTTGCTTCAGCTCTCTCATAGTTCCCGATATATCCCCCCGTTCTCCAAGCATTTCTCTTTTTTGTCCAAGTCCCCCTACACTTCATTCCTCATGCTGTTGGAACAAAGGCTCACTTCATTTCAGAGAGCTTCCAGCTTCCCAGCGCTGGTGGATCTTCAGCCTTCAGGACCTCCCTGAAAACAGTGACTGCAAAATGACCTGCTGAGAGCCACCTTCTCTGGGAAAGTTGAGCGAACCTGCCCCAAAAGCTCTAGTCAGGGCGGTAAGCAGAAGAATTTTAAAGGCAGTTTTGTCTAAAAACTTGGTTCACGTTTAGTGATTTAATCCTGTGCCTGTGGCCAGAGAGAACAGCACAGCCAATGCCGTGCCGTGTGAGAGACCTGGCAGGGGAATTATCGATGTCACTCAGCGCCTGCAGTCTGGCTATAAATAGGCTTGCCCAACAGCTGCTGGGTCTCCACCCTTTTTTCCTTGCATGAACTTGTGGTTCCTGTTAAAGTTGCGGGATTATTTGAGGTACGGCTGGAAAGGAGCAGATGTTTCACAAACGATACTGAAAGCCCCGCGCCGTACAACGCCACAGACCTCCCAGGGCTCCCCCCTTGCACGTGCCGGCTAGCAGGGAGGTTTTGCAATAGGGACAAGCTTCTCTCTCTTGAAAAAAAAAATCCCACAACAAACTGTCATTAACGAACTCCCACTTCTATGGTTACTTTTAAAAGGAGGTGGAAAAAAACAGGCTGAAGTTATATGTTTATCCATACAGCTGTGGAGAATAATGTTGCAAAATAACAAGCAAGCTTGTTTCTTTGGCTATGCCTCCCTCACTCTCAGCAAAAGATCCTCACTTCAAAGAGAAAATGTAAGCCTCTCCCCCCCCCCCTTCCTGCATTATTTTTTTCCCCTGAAAATCTTTTTACTCCACAATTCCAAAGCACTGCCCAATTAATTACTTCTAGACAGCATCTCACAGCACGGCTGAGCAATAATGAACAAATCCTTGTGGCTCACATGCTGGTGGCTTAAAAAAAACCATGACTTTTAATCAGCTGAATGAGCACAGGGGCAAAGCCTATTGAACTCAAGCATAAGCAGAGAGCCCAGAGCAGTACCAAGAGCAGAGCATGGCTGCGATCTGCTCTGTCTGGCCTGCAGCAAGGGTCTTCCTCCAAGAAGGTCCCTGGAGAATAATGGGTACTACCTTGAACACATTGCAGCTGATCCTAGGCTGCTCGTCAGGTAGGTGAAATGGTTTGTAAAACATTACAGTTTTCTCTCTCTCCCACTCTCTCCTTTTTAAAGCCCCATTTTTCAAGCTGAGTGATTTCAATGGAAGTAATTTTCATATGTTCCCCCTCCTCCAACAATGCAAAGAAAGGTATAGCAAAACTTCAGCTCTGCCTACAAAAAACACAAAGCAAAAGTTGTGTTTTCCCTCCAATGTCATTATTCTTTTTTCATTACAAAAAAATTTGGGACCAGCACTCTCTTTTACTCTCTGTACAGCACAAAAAAAGCAAGATCATCAGCGCACTTGCTATCTCCTACCAGAGTCTGAATAACAAGGAGTAATAACAATTCCCACTTCATTTTCTGGTCCTGTTTAGGGGCACGATGGATGCAGGATTCTGTGAAGCACAAAGCCCTTTGTTCCTACTTTCCCTTGAGGACTCTCACAATAAGATCATTTAACATTGCCTTGCTACACACTTCAAGTGCCTTTTCTCCCGACTAGAACCTGCAATCGGGAACCACCTCCCTCCCCTGTAAACCCACCTGGCTCCTGTTACGGAACTTTGGGGTTTTTTTAATTACATAACTGTATACCGTTAATTAATTAAAATTTACTAATATTTTGACTATTAGCAGCATGCCTCTCACCCAGGAAATGCCTCAAAGCCCCGTACAATTCTACTTACAGATTATATCTTCCTTAGCTTAATCAGTGAAAAAATACTTACTCTTCCAGCTTAGTAGGAATTCCATACTTAGGGTGAATTCTGTGAATTCCTTAGCAAAGTAATTGCCCATTCCTTGATAAAATTACAACTCTCTGCAAATGTTGACTGGGTTGAAGATGACCAGCTTGTGAAGACCTTGTCACATTTTCCTCTTCTCAAAATTTCAGTACACTTTTCCGTCAGTTCCAAAAAAAATTACAGCCAACTCCTCTGATCACCAATGAATCACCTGGCCCACACACCAAGCATTGTCTCCTCCAGGGTGGAATGCAGCATGAGATGCTATGTAAAATTAATTAGTATTGCACAGGCTGATTATAAGCGCTTCTTGAGCATCATCAGGCTGCTTCTGCCTTTCCTTTTTTTTTTTTTTTTCAAACAGAAAAGAGAGCAGAAAATTCTACCAAAACTGACCAAAGCAAACCTGGTACTTTGTTGAGAGGTTCGTATCAGCTGCTGTTAAAGTACATCTCCACCTGACAAGTGATAGTTCTCCTGAAAGCCACAGTCATTTTGCTCCAAGAACTAACTGTGATCTTTCCCATGTTTCTTGCACTAGCTGGCGGGATAATACCAAGCCTTGGACCTCCAGCTTGAGAAATTGTTTATATTGTCTGAAAGTGTCACAATCACATTATCATCCATAATTGGCAGTGTACAGAGGAACTTCTTGGGGCCCTGCTAGCTCGCCACGGTCTGTCCCTTCTGCTTTGGCCATGCTTGATGCAATACAGGGAGTACAAATGTGGCTTGATTGGATTAAGGCCTTTATTTCTGTGAGGTCTGCTACTATTCATCGAGGTTTAATCAAATTTGTGACCTCCAAGTGGTCAGGGAATGTGTGTCAAGTCAGGCACATGGGAAAACTGATTCATTCTGCAAAAGCTTTGGAAGTGGACAATGCCATTTGAATCTTTCATGACACCAACACCAAGAGAAAGGCCACAGCATCATCAAGTATTATGCTTTTGCTGAGCCTCTGGGACAGAGATTTGAGCAAGGAAGGTTCAGGAGTTCAGGTAAAGGCAAGTTACCCTTTTTATCCCTCTCTAGTTCCTATGGCTTAGTTGGTCCATTTACACTGCGGCAGGGAAACGTTTCCTGAGAGACTGCATCCCATGGCAAAATCTGTGGGACATTTGGCATTGGAGAGCTTGTTATATAGCCTCTGCTTTCCCTTATACCCCAACCCTCGGACACTAGTAGTTCCCTTCCTTGAGGCAATTCCCTTGCTCACCCATTCTCCTGTCAGTCTCCTGCCTGCCCGTGGGCTCTGCCCTGCTTCAACGCTTTGTAAAGAAAAAGAGGAGCAGCACAGGCCACGCTGCGTGTAGACAAAGTCTCCCTATTGCTGGAGACAAAGGCTAGGAAAACAAAGGCGTAACAGTCTGTAATAGAGAGATGCAAATTAGTCTTGTGGACTTTGTGGCATTGGCATCTAGTAATTTTGGTACTATTGGGTAGGTCACACTTTTCATGGTCTAAATGCATTGACCATTACTACTTAAAATCCTATGGGAGCACTGGGATGAGTCTGGCAGTAGTATAACTCAGTCAACTACATTGTAAGTAGTCTCCTACTTTGGAAGTAGGTAGCGCTCATATCTCAGCTGGAAGGAGTCTCTTTACCTGGTTTTCTAGAGGGCTGGTGGGTGACCCATTGTTGTTTATGACAGCCTGGTAGGGTCCCTTCCAGCAACATGAATTTCACTAGCAGCAGAGACAGAACAGGGATGTTTCTTCTAGGAAGACTGCAAGAAGCCTGTCCTTTCCAAGAAAGTGTCTCTTTGAATGGAAGAGAGGAGACAAAGCAGATGTGTCTTACAGAGGAAGGAAGGGAAATTGTACCTCTGCATGTCTTCGCTTAAAAGGGTGGAAACAACGTAGGCAGAGGTAGCATCTTTCATCAAACAAAATAGTATATCTGGGGAAAACAACCCAGCTTTTGTGAATACAAGCAGTTCTTCAGGTCTGAAATAGAAGCAACAATCTCACCAAGGTAAATACAGGTAAGGGGAATTGGGTTTACGTTAATCCACTGGAAGATCTGAGAGAAATGATAGCTGACATATGCAGAGCAAGGTGAGGAAGGCGAGAAACATTAACAAGGCAGAGGTGACAAACCTGAAAGGAGGCGGCCCATCCTTCATTCCTCTCCCTCTCCTCAGGGTCCAAGGCCAGGAAGGTCCTTTCTCATGCTGAGTAGAGATAGGGCTGCATCCTCCCCTCTGAGCCTGCAGCGCTCTGTCGGGGCAGCTCACATATGAAGAGGATAGGGGGATGCTGGAGTGGCTTTGCCTTTGATCCAAAGAAACAATAAGTATTTACAGTATTTCAGACAAGGTCCAAGTGAAGATGAGAAGACTTGTCTTGACACACAGTAGCAATTCAGTTAGTACTGGGACATAGTCACAGTGAGCGGGGTAAAGGAGGAAACAGAGGGACATCTGTTACAAGAGGTATGCCATGATGGTGAATGAGGAAGGCAGAAGATAGGAAACAGAAGAACAGCGCTGGCAAAGAAAAGAAATGACTGACAAAAGCACAGTGGAGGGGGATGAGAGAGAACAGAGGGAGCTGTAAATGGCTGACAGATTGGGAAACGCTCTGTAGGTGGCAAAAAGAAATTATAGAAAAGAGGACACATTTTCCCTCTAGGAGAGAGGGAAAGATACTGCAGTGAAAAAATAGCTTGTAAATACTGAAAAGGGTGAGGGGAAGATACCTAAGCAATGATCCCACCAAAACAAAGTTCCTATCTGGTCTACCACAGCAGAAGTTCTTTTCCTTATAAAACTGGTTCAGGGATCTAGAAGGAGCAATTTAGTCACCAAGAAACATCTAAAAATCCATAAACATTTTTTAGTATAAAATGAAAAGCAAAAGAATACTGAAAAGAAGCCCTGAGAGGCTCCATCTGAAGTATTTCTCAATGAGGTAGGATTGGACCACCAAGAGGACTTTTTTCCAAGTGTGGATGAATTTTTTGAAAGTACACCATCCAGAGCAATAACACATCCTGCAAAACAACAAAGGACACTGTGTGGTTTCAAAACACTGTTCCATATCTACAGGCAGTCCCTGGACTTATTTCATGTTCCAGCACCTTTGAACAGCTATGAAATCACAGGAATAGCACCTGGACAAATATCATCTCATTAGAAGACATATAGTATATGCACCTGTCATTTAAGATGAATTAAAGCCTTGGAGGTGAAATCACCTGCCATCCCCAGGCACACACTAAGGAACTTCTCAGCACACTATTCACTCTGGTGGTATATGTTAGAGCTATTTTCTTGTTCAGAACATCAACAAAATTATTGGTCTTAACCATAGAAAAATTGTAAAATAGCCATATTTTGAGCATTTGTTGTAACATGTGCACCTTTTCTCAAGCTTTGGCTTTGTGTCTTTATTGGGTCGGAGTTCTTTTAACTACAATCCTAAATCTCCCTGCCCTTACCCTTAAATACAATAATCATACCTAATGTGGAGAAGGACACTCAGCAAATGGTCTTAGAGATTTAAGATTTCTCTTCAAGGGCATTGTCTTAGTTTAGATGAAAACTAAGATATGTTATCAGATATTAAAGATCTTTAATCAGGAAAAAAAAATTGAATAGAAGAGATAACAGTTCTTAGCTACAAATATATGTGTATACAAAACAGGATCAACACTAATCACAACTAAAACCTAAAAGTCTTAAGAAATAGATTGAGTCCTGTACCCAAAATCTTGCGATGCAGGTCTCTTTAAGAGCTGGCGAGCAGTCGCTGCCCTGCACGGGGAAAGCGCGGCCCCCCCCGCAGCCGGGGAAGGGCGGGGGAGGGAGATGGAAACTTAGTGCGAGTTCTGCCGGAGTTGTGGAAGATTCAGATGACCCGTGATCTTTCCTTCAGAGCTTGCAAACCGCATGCACTCAGGGACTGCCGCTGCCGTTGTCGCCACTGCCGTCCGAGAGGAAAACGGATGTCCCGTCACGACCTCTGTCCCGGTTTCCCCGGAAACGTCCTCCCCCCATCCCCCCTCGCGTCTGCTGAAATTCCCTTTATTGGCAAAAAGAAGAAAAATTCCTCGGAAAAATCCCAAACCACAACATTATCCACCCCGAATTTTTCTTCCATGCCAACAATCAGACTTAAATTTATACATACATATTTTCAACTATATACATATACAGATAGGCACATAGAATATGAACAACTCATCCAAAGATAAGGTCCCCTTGAGGTACACATCGTGTTTTTCCATCTTCCTGCATCACCCACCAAGTGCAACCAGATCCTTGAGCAAAGACAATCCCACGAATGGGCTTGCCTTTACTCGAGACAGGTTTAACCCAAACAGTTTTCCCTAACATACCTCTCAGGTGGATCACAGGGACTTTATCTCCATCTACAGTATGAAGGAATTCTGACTGGGCAGGGCCGGCTCGATTGACAGAGCCTCTAGTGTTGACCAACCATGTAGCCTTTGCTAAATGTTGGTCCCAATGTTTGAAAGTCCCCCCACCCAATGCCTTCAAAGTGCTTTTCAACAGTCCATTACACCGTTCAACCTTCCCGGCAGCTGGTGCATGGTAGGGGATATGGTACACCCACTCAATGCCGTGCTCCTTTGCCCACGTGGTAACTAAACTATTCTTGAAATGAGTTCCATTATCTGACTCAATCCGTTCTGGAGTGCCATGTCGCCACAAGACTTGCTTTTCCAGACCTAGAATGGTGTTCCGAGCAGTGGCGTGAGGAACTGGGTATGTCTCCAGCCATCCGGTAGTTGCTTCCACCATGGTGAGCACATAGCGCTTACCTTGGCGGGTCTGCGGCAGGGTGATATAATCAACCTGCCAGGCCTCTCCATATTTATACTTATCCCAACGTCCACCATACCATAAAGGTTTCACTCTCTTAGCCTGTTTGATGGCAACACATGTCTCACAATCATGGATAACCTGAGAGATAACATCCATGGTTAAATCCACCCCTCGATCTCGTGCCCATCTATAAGTAGCATCTCTGCCCTGATGGCCTGAGGCATCATGGGCCCATCGAGCCAGAAACAACTCTCCTTTATGCTGCCAATCCAGATCTATTGGTGACACCTTGACTTGTGCAGCTCGGTCTGCGTGTTCGTTGTTGTGATGTTCCTCATTGGCTCGATCCTTGGGCACGTGTGCATCCACATGACGGACTCTCATGATCAGCTTCTCTGCACGGGTGGCGATATCTTGCCATATATCTGCAGCCCAGATGGGTTTCCCTCTGCGTTCCCAGTTGGCTTTCTTCCATTGGTCTAACCATCCCCACAATGCGTTGGCCACCATCCAAGAGTCAGTATAGAGGTAAAGCTTCGGCCACTTCTCTCGTTCAGCAATGTCCAAAGCCAATTGGACAGCTTTGAGTTCTGCAAATTGACTTGATCCACCTTTTCCCTCAATAGCTTCTGCAACTTGTCGTGTGGGGCTCCACACGGCTGCTTTCCATCTTCGATTTGTCCCCACAATGCGGCAGGAACCATCCGTAAAAAGGGCATAGCGTACTTCTTCTTTTGGCAACTGATTGTATGGTGGCGCTTCCTCTGCACGTGTTACCTGTTCTTCTTCCTCTTCATCTGCTAAACCAAAGTTCTCACCTTCAGGCCAGTTCGTGATGATTTCCAGGATCCCAGGGCGATTTGGTTTCCCAATACGGGCGCGTTGTGTGATAAGAGCAGCCCATTTGCTCCAGGTAGCATCAGTAGCATGATGTGTGGGGGCAGCCCGCCCACTGAACATCCACCTTAGCACTGGTAATCGGGGTGCCAGGAGGAGCTGAGTTTCTGTTCCAATTACCTCTGAGGCAGCTTGAACTCCTTCATAAGCAGCTAAGATCTCTTTCTCTGTTGGAGTGTATTTGGCTTCAGATCCCCTGTAGCCTCGACTCCAGAATCCAAGTGGTCGGCCTCGAGATTCGCCAGGCATTTTCTGCCAAAGACTCCATGAAAGACCGTTATTCCCGGCTGAAGAGTAGAGCACGTTCTTCACGTCTGGTCCTGTCCTGACCGGTCCAAGGGCTACAGCATGAGCAATCTCCCGCTTAATCTGCTCAAAAGCTTGCTGTTGTTCAGGGCCCCAGTGGAAATCATTCTTCTTGCGGGTTACCAAGTAGAGAGGGCTTACGATCTGACTGTATTCCGGGATATGCATCCTCCAGAAACCTATGGCACCCAAGAATGCTTGTGTTTCCTTCTTGCTGGTCGGTGGAGACATTGCTGTGATCTTGTTGATAACTTCTGTTGGAATCTGGCGACGTCCGTCTTGCCACTTCACTCCCAGGAACTGTATTTCTTGGGCAGGTCCCTTAACTTTACTCTGTTTGATTGCAAACCCAGCTTCCAAGAGAATCTGGATGATCTTCTTTCCTTTCTCAAAAACCTCTTCTGCTGTGTCCCCCCACACAATGATGTCGTCGATATACTGCAGATGTTCTGGAGCCTCACCTTTCTCTAGTGCTTCTTGAATTAGTCCATGACAGATGGTGGGACTATGTTTCCACCCCTGGGGCAATCGGTTCCAGGTGTATTGCACGCCCCTCCAGGTGAAGGCGAACTGTGGCCTGCACTCTGCAGCTAGAGGAATGGAGAAGAACGCATTAGCAATATCAATAGTGGCGTACCACTTCGCTGCCTTGGATTCCAGTTCATACTGAAGTTCTAACATGTCTGGCACAGCGGCGCTTAGCGGTGGAGTAACCTCATTCAAGCCACGATAGTCCACAGTTAATCTCCATCCTCCATCAGACTTACGCACAGGCCAAATGGGGCTGTTGAAGGGTGAGTGAGTCTTACTAATCACCCCTTGGTGCTCCAGTTCTCGGATCATCTTATGGATGGGAACCACAGAGTCACGGTTCGTTCGGTATTGTCGACGATGCACTGTTGTGGTGGCAATTGGCACCCATTGTTCCTCAACCTTCAACAATCCGACAGCAGAAGGACTCTCAGAGAGACCCGGCAGTGACTTTAGCTGTTTAATCTCTTCTGTCTCTACAGCAGCTATTCCAAAAGCCCATCTATGTCCCTTTGGATCCTTGAAATAGCCATTTCTGAGGTAGTCAATTCCCAGGATACATGGGGCGGCCGGACCAGTAACAATGGGGTGTTTTTGCCAGTCTTTCCCGGTCAAGCTCACTTCAGCTTCCAACACAGTCAGCTCTTGAGATCCCCCAGTCACCCCAGAAATAGCAACAGTTTCCGGGCCCACATGTCCTGATGGCATTAACGTACATTGAGCGCCAGTATCAACTAAAGCCTCGTATTTTTGTGGGTCTGATGTGCCAGGCCACCGGATCCACACAGTCCAATAGACACGGTTGTCCCGTGCCTCTACCTGGCCAGAGGCAGGGCCCCTCTAACAGCCATTGCAGTGACAACAACTCTTTAGTGATGGGTACATTTTGGAGGTTCCCTCTAATGGGTCAGATCCTTGGGAGACTGGCACTGCACTTACTTTTGCTGATTTTCTTTTCTCGTTCTCCTTCAATTCTTGTACCCGGGCTGCCAGGGCATGGGTAGGTTTCCTGTCCCACCGTCTCATATCTTCTCCATGGTCAACCAAGAAATACCATAGATCGATCCGTGAAGTCTGTTCTCTTCCCCTAGCCGGGAGGTGTCCACCTCTGGACCCAGAGGCTTTGATTCGCACTGGTGCCACTTGAAGATTTTGAAGAGTTTCCATAATCTCCTTTTGCTGCTTGTCCATCCTCTTATCCATCCTCTCAATTGCTGTTTCTACCGCAGCGATACGTTCCTGCATGGGGCCATGGACCATCTTCGCATATGTCCTGAGTTTACCTGCTGCGACACCCACCAAATCTTGATCTGGCTCCGAATACATGGACGCCACATAATGGGAGAATGCACCTGGTGCACCACAGGAAAGCTTCCACCACATTTCTGGTGTGCATCTAACCTTGTCTGGGTCGGTGAGGGGTTGCCCATCTCTTCCATAAAGTATTTCTAGCAGTGCCATTTCCCTCAGGCGTAAAATCGCGTCTTCCACAGTCTTCCAAGCTGTCTTAAGATGATGTGCCTGCAGGATATCTTTGTGAGGGAACCTCTCTCTCACACTGCCTAGAACTCGTGCCCAGAATGAAAGGGGTCTTGATTCCCTCACAAATACCTGTTCAATACCTGTATCTCGGGCCAGAGCCTTTAAATACTTGGCTTCAGAACCATCAAGTTGCAAACTGTCACCCATAAGATCCCACACTCGGATCATCCAAGTCAGGATAGGCTCATCTGCATGTCGAGTAACGTCCTTTCGCAAGCCACGAAGGTTGTCATAAGAGAGCGATTCAGTAACAATCTCTGGTTCTGGATCTGCAGTATGTGAAGGACCCGCTTCCGCTTCCCCGTCATCATCAACTGGACGAACCGATTTGGTCTTGTATTTCCTTTTCTGGATAGGGGCAACTTTCATTGGCTCAGACTGTTCCTCTGGTTTATCCACATCTTGAGCTACAACTTTCATCGGCTCAGACTGTTCCTCTGGTTTATCCACATCCTGAGCTACCATAGCATCAGGTGTCTTACTCTCTCTCTTCTTTTTTCTCTTTCCTTGCTTTTGGATGCATTCCTGACCACCCCTATTCCTGGCTTCATACATAAGATAGATCATAATTAAACCAACTTGCAGACAATTTACCAAAGGTAGGATATTCCTGGAATCTAGCAAAAGGTTAAGTTTCTCAAAAGCTGTTCTAGCAAACCTAAAAGGTGACAGATTAACAGGTTGAAAAGAAACACTCTCCTGTGTCCCTCCCTGAGAGTAGGTAACATTATCACTAGGTCCCCAGATGTAACAGCTTGGGCTGGTGCAGGAGTACAACCTTAAGAACACATCCCAAATGAAACCCATAGACACTGAATCCATAACACTATAGACCCAAAATAAGAATTCGATAACGATCACAGCTATCTGAGTTCTACTGGCTGCTGCACTCAGATGAATTAAGCCAGCCAGACCTTTCGGCATAGTTCTGTACCAACAGAAAGCAAATATGTAGTACAGCATGGTCCATATGGACTCGAAACTCACAACAAACATCATGATGCCAGAACTGTTATCCTTCTTTGCTCTCTCTGCCCCACGTTGGGCGCCAAAAGATGTCTTAGTTTAGATGAAAACTAAGATATGTTATCAGATATTAAAGATCTTTAATCAGGAAAAAAAAATTGAATAGAAGAGATAACAGTTCTTAGCTACAAATATATGTGTATACAAAACAGGATCAACACTAATCACAACTAAAACCTAAAAGTCTTAAGAAATAGATTGAGTCCTGTACCCAAAATCTTGCGATGCAGGTCTCTTTAAGAGCTGGCGAGCAGTCGCTGCCCTGCACGGGGAAAGCGCGGCCCCCCCCGCAGCCGGGGAAGGGCGGGGGAGGGAGATGGAAACTTAGTGCGAGTTCTGCCGGAGTTGTGGAAGATTCAGATGACCCGTGATCTTTCCTTCAGAGCTTGCAAACCGCATGCACTCAGGGACTGCCGCTGCCGTTGTCGCCACTGCCGTCCGAGAGGAAAACGGATGTCCCGTCACGACCTCTGTCCCGGTTTCCCCGGAAACGTCCTCCCCCCATCCCCCCTCGCGTCTGCTGAAATTCCCTTTATTGGCAAAAAGAAGAAAAATTCCTCGGAAAAATCCCAAACCACAACAGGCATTATCAATAATCTCTTGGCAAAAGAGCTCATGGCTTTCCTTCTGTCTGATGGTGCCCAAGTGGCACTGTAGTTTAAGCAAATAGCTTAGCAAATGTATTTCTAGGCAATCATCCTCTACACCATTCTCTGAGCACCAATGTCAGAGAAACACTGTAAGTGCCCTGCTGCTCAAAAGAGTCAATATATCCTCCTTCATCCCCCGAAGTCTGAAGTTTGTAATAAATGGCCAGTGCTATCAATTCAGTACCTGCCCTGTTCCCCTCTGCCCATCTCTGAGGTCTTCACAAGGAATCTTGGTGGATGGTGGTCAAGGCTTTGCAGATAAGCTCATTTGTACGTATCAGGGAGCAAGTACTGCCTGCTCCCAGTTAAGCAGGGAAAACAAATCCACGTCTTATGACAATCAAACAGTTAGCTCTATAGTTCACATTACAGCATTACAGTATCACAGTATCACAAGGCTGGAAAAGACCTTTGAGATCATTGAGTCCAGCCTATGACCCAACACCAACACCTACTCATCATCTAAACCATGGCACTAAATGCCTCATCCAATCTCTCTTTAAACACCTCCAGCGGCGGTGACTCCACCACCTCCCCAGGCAGCGCATTCCAATGACCAATCACCCTTTCAGTGAAGAATTTTCTCCTAATATTGAGCCTAAACCTCCCCCCCGCCCCAACCCGCCACCCCCCCCCCCCCCCCAGCAAAGCTTGAGACCATGTCCTCTTGTTCTATCACTGGTTGCCTGAGGGAAGAGACCAACCCCTGCCTGACTACAACCTCCCTTTAGGTAGTTGTAGAGAGCAATAAAGTCTCCCCTGAGCCTCCTCTTCTCCAGATTAAACAACCCCAGCTCCCTCAGTCGCTCTCCATAGGGTTTGTGCTCCAGCCCCTTCACCATCCTCGTTGCTCTCCTCTGGATGCACTCCAGTATCTCAACATCTTTCTTAAACTGAGGGCCCAGAACTGGACACAGCACTCAAGGTGCGACCTGACCAGTGCCGACTATAAGGGAATGATGACCTCCCTAGTCCAAGCAGACAGGTTGGCTTTGGGTCATTAAAAGAAGGGCCAATGTGGTCCTTGGTCCTCTTATCTACCATTCTGCCCAATTTGCGAAGCCTCTCACCTGGGTTGCCCCTGAGTTGGTCTCTGTCGCATTCCATATGTACTGACAAAAAAACTTGCCTGACAAATGCCATGGTCTCCTGGGGCCATCTGTGATGAACCTGCAGACCTTCCTCACTCTTTCAGGGGCCAGCTGACCACCAGCCTGTTTGCCAGTTAGGCCTCTGCACAGCTACCCTGCATCTGCAGCAGATGGCCAGATCCGCAGCCTGCATTGTAGCTGCCAGCACCTTCCCTATGAACGGGAGATCAGATGGACTCTCCCATGTTGCCCTTCCTGGCTCTGACTCACACCAGACACTTCAAGGTCAGTAATGGTTGAACGGAAAACACAGAGGCCACTGTCTTTTGGTCTGGTTGCTACAGTCTTTCCTTTTCCAGCATCCCTGCCTCAGGGGTTCTTCCCTTCCAAAAAGCAAGAAGAGGCCCAGGCTGTGCCTTTTGGCAGCACATCAGGTGGAAGAAGCCTGAGAAGGCTTCCCAGGCTCTTGTGATAAAGCCAACACCCTCTTCTTCCTGATGCCTTGCACGTGCTGCTCTTTTCATTGTATTTTACCAAGACATGCCCTTTTGCCCATCAGAATATTCATTCTTTAATATTAAAAGCTGCCTAATGACAGAAGGTAAGAGGGTCACCAGGACAGAGTGTAAGAGTCACCTCTGATTCCTAACCTTACGGGGCCACAACCCCTCCAGTAGCCTCTGTGAGAGTTAGGGAACATGAGGGGTGGACACAGGCTGCAATATTATTTTGCATGTGGCTTGTAACCACTTGTGTTTTTTCATCATTGTTGCTGGATAACATTAAGATGGATGTCAATACGTTGCTTATCGGAGATTTTCAAAGGCCTGTTTGGTCTTCAGCAATGGCTCCCTACGCCTGTCCTGTGTTGTGTAACATGGCAGACAAGGGTAACCTCATATTTTATACTCAGAGGAAGCAGACTATTCTCCCCACTGAATAATCTTTAATGTCTTCCTTTTTATGGTTTTATTTCTGAGAAATCTGGAGTTTCTATTTTCCTTAACTCACTGTAGTCCATCCTTACCAAACCTCATTGAACTTAAAACGACCTCCCCCAAGCGAAACCAAAATAAAAGCTGAGTAGAGCCTTTGGGATTTACTTCATTTTTTTCTCGTTTTCCTATGATTGTCTGTGCCATTTCCCCTTTTACATGTTTTTCCATCTGATCGGTGTTGTAGGAGCTTTTGCATTCACCCTACAACACATTCACATGAAGAAGTCCAACCAAAGGCCTAAGAAGCCCAGCACTGTACAGTCTTGACTGCTTTGAGACCTCTTGTAACTGTATTGCTCATGGCTAGTATCTTGAGCCCAGACATACTGAGGTTAGCTACAGGATGACCCAGCTTCTTTACTCCCTGCAAGATGAGCCTGCAACCTTGAGCTGAAGCAGGCGCTGGCAGCATGTCTTTTCCTTGCCTTACCAATCCTCTCCTTCATACTTGCTGGTGCTGTGTGAGCTGGCCCTGGCAAGAGCAGCTCCTATAGAGCGTGCTAAAAAGGGAACAGCAATGTTGCTTTTTTAGCTGTCCCTTATCCTGACAAAATCTGCCAGAAACATGGTTGCCTGTGGTGTAGTAGATACTCTTCTGGTGCATGACTGACGGCAGTCTCCAGGCTCTCACTGCCAATGAACACCGTCAGTGTCCCCCATATAATGATGACTTACATCTTCCCGGGCTGGAGATGAGGAGGCCTGTGAAAAGCACCATCGCTTAGAAGTAACTGCTCCTTTCTACTTCAATGACATGTCGCATCCATCCTTGAGCTCCTCCAAAAATTCCCTCCTGGGACTTAGCTTTCCCCATAACTTGGAGTGACATACATCAGCGAGGAGGGAGACGAGGGTCTCACTCAGCCCCGCTGTGTGTAAATGAAAAGGCTGGGTGGCAGGGGTGGAGGAGGAGAGGGCTGTGGCAGAGTAAATAAATTACACCCCATGTGTGTTATGCCAGCAGGGCTCCAGAGCGATTCTACTGGCTTTCGTAAATGGGAATTCGCCTCCTCGATCGCTCAGGGCAGTGCTGTCAAACAGTGTTGCCAGGCTTGTGCCTCATCCAGAGATCTTGGGTATTTCCCAAGTAGCTTCATTTCAATTCACTTTCACAAAATGATTTATCCTTTTTGGGGAGGGGGGAGAAAATGTGGAAAAGCAAGCCAGAAAGCCCACCCGAGAGGCCATGGGAGGATGGGAGGGGACACTGCAGGTGAGTGGGAAGGGACGGGAGGCTGAGCACGACAAGGACTTTCACAACAGAGGAATTCACTCTCATCCCCCCGTGCCCCCCTTCATACCCTTGTTTGAATTTACCATGCGTCCTCCTATGGCGTCGTAATTACTAAGATTACCAAATGAATCTTTTGCTTCTGTACACACCGGGCATTCAGTGGAGCTCTAATAGTTGTCATTAAGTTTTCAGGGAGGTGGGAGAAGATAGATTGAATGCATGCACTCCAGCGCTGCGCAGAGCCCATTGATGGCTGCTGAGTAATGATTTTTTTCTAATTGGTGGAGAGCAGCGGCCCTAATGGATGGAGCCTCTCTGTGCATTTACACTGTCTCCTCAATCAATAACCCTCGCTGTGCCTGGCACGGAGGAGTTCCTGAAAGCCCCTTTGTAATAATGGATTGCTGGAGGTTACACAAACCGCTGCCTCCCGCTGAGTCAGCTCTCTGTCAGGCACCTCGCGCTTCCCCGGGGCCCCGGCTTTCTAGACAGGACACCCGCAGCGGGGCCCCTCGCCTCGGGTCTCTGCCCCTGTCCTGCGGCCACCGGCACCCCGCAGACTCCCCAGCTGCTGGAAGGGTTTTGTTGCCTGCAGAGCCCGTGCTGGCTCAGAGGAGTGGGAACAGCTGGGAAGCTTTTTATTGGCTTTGGCTTGGGAAGTTTGGCTTTTTATAGAGGCTTTGTGGGATTTTTCCTCTCTCATCTTCTTAAAGAAAAATCCACAGGTCAAATGCAGAGTCTTTATTGAGGCCAAAATTGCTACGAGGTCATGTCATGGCAAGCAGAACTCTCAATTTGGCCAGGCTGTGTGCAGGGTGTGAGCCCAGCACTGAGAGGGCAAGCTTCAACCTCCTATTAACCATCTTTTTCTACCACACATGTATGAGGTGCTTGTGTCTTAGCCATGAGCATCCCTATCATTTTCTGCTCTCCTTTTTGAGGGATGACATACAAGTAAAAATCACAGAACAGCTCTTGAAATTCACCTTCGCTGGTGCATTTCCAGGAGGCAGGTAAGTCCAACAGGTTGCAGGGAGACACGAGAAAGGGGAAGCTACAGGGTATCTTAAAAGGGAGGCTTCAACAGTGTGCCAGCTCAGCCTTCCTCTCCCCCACACAACAGAGCCTTTGGCCGGAAAAAAAGAAGATATTTTCATGGTTTGCTAGGATTTGCAGGTGGCTGAGACTTGGTTTGTTCACTGTTATTCTGTTTCTCTGGGAACTGTGTCCTTACAGCCCTCTGCAGAGAATTTCCCAGTGCCAGCATCTTATGACTGCAATCTGTAAGCTATAAGCCCCTCAGGAAAAGTGTTCTTTTAGAAGCAAACCTACCCTAGTGATACAGTCCAGACTCCTATAACTCAGGGGTCCCAAGTGCCCCATATTGTATCTGGTCTTATTGGTCTGCTAGTGAGGTTTTTATGTCTTATTGTGTCCCTGGGCTTTACCCAGCTGCACAACTAAGGCCATAGTCCACCTCAGCCTCTGGAAGGGACGTTACTGTGGGAAGGGGAGATAGGGCTTGGGACCATCCTGCTGGAAGGCTGGCAGCAGTCAGTCCCAGTATGAAAGCAGACAGTTTGGATCTCCTCCAGCCTTGAAGTAATTGGCATTTTTTGTTGTCCTCTCCAATGCCTGGGGTCCTCAGAGCCTGTAATGATCTCCAACCCTTCTGTCTGAAATTGAATTTGAATTTAAAGTCTGTCCCACCCTGCCTTGGTTAAAAGTTGAAAACACCGAAGGTTAAGGCACAAGAGTTGATTTTGCTGGTGGGGGGATGTGTAGCAGAGGATGTGTCCTCAAAACTTCAAACTGAGCCCCAGGTCTATATCCTGGCAAGTGGAGTGGCTCTTCGGGGCTGGACAGTAGAAAGCTTCTTGATATGCAGATAGCATGTTTTTCTAACTTCTCCAGGGCAAAGAGCTTAGCAAGGAGCAGGTCTCAACATCCCTGCATCACTCCCAGTAGCCTGGGAACATGGCTGGGGACAGGAGGGCATGTTGGGTGTCTGTAGTGGCACACACATCCCCTTTTGGCATGTTACTACTGGAAAGCATCCTCCCTGGAACAGAGATCAGCAGAAGTTATTTCTACGCTTTTGGGTACACACCTAAGTTTCAGCTGAAGAAGTGGCAGTTAAAAGGTTGTAGACGAAATATGTTTTTTCATCATTCATGCCACAGCAAGGGAAGGACTACTGAATTGCTTTAGGAGGTAGAAGTCTGATTCATCCTCGTTGTCACTCCTGATACTTTGTCTGAGTGCTATGAGTGATTTTCTCTCCCTTTCACAGGGCGAATCAGTCATACATAAGCTACTGTCTCACAGAGCAAGAATGTCAAAGGGAGAGGGAGGTACATGGCATTGATCCTCTGCTTTCCAACAGTGTCTCGCTCCAGGATGGGCAGAGGTACAGTCTAGGGGAAGGTGAAGACTTACAGGATCTGTGTCCACTCAAACATGCCATAGCCCACAGGGTACAACTCTTCCACCCACTGTGAGACCATCCCTCAGCTCCTCCTGATCTCCGATGTTTGAGGTCATACCTGAGATCATTGTGTCACAGGATGAACCGGTCTGGTTTAGGGAGGCCCTTTTGTAGAGTAACCATGACATTGAGGCAGAGGTGCAATAGTTGAGGCATCTCAAAGACCCACAGCAGAGGACAGCATGTTTCCCTGCTCCTACCGCCTTTTGAATGAGAGCGGTTCCTCTGCTATCAGCAGAGAGGGACCAGCTAACTGGAGACCAAGAACAGTAAGAAAGACGGATGCAGGCTTCCAAAAAATCTGGATGGCAACTTTAGAGGAAAGAACGAGGCAAGTGGAAGTATTTTATTCTGTCTTTCATTAAGATATTTTAAAATCCATTCATAAGGATTCTCACAACTTAAGCAAACTTACAACCACTTCAGCAGCATAATTCATGCTGGAGAATGGAGCTGTGACTAGGAAGGAGGACTGGAGCTGCAGATGAGCCTGAGGTCAAACCAGAGAAGACTTGGTGATGCCGGAAGCTCTGTCTAGGGGAAGCCCTGCCCACAAAGTAAGGGGCTACTGCAGGTGGCCCTCCTGCAGGATGGGCAGCAGTAGGAAGAAGCACGGAGGTCAAATGTGCCCAGCAGACCCTGCAAGGCCCCCCAGCACAGGCAGCAGCTGCCTGGCTCTGCAGCAGAGAGAACAGAGTGAGCACTCAGGACTGCTGCTAAACAGGGTTCCCCAAAAGGAAGGCTATTCAGAAAATTCCTAGGTCAGGAAATTCTCCTCAGCCAGCACAGAGGAGAAGCCAAAACAACGGCAAAGGATAGACATTCAGGAGCAGGATTTTGCCCAGCTGTCAGCCTGGACTTGCCAGTGTAGACGGTGGCAAAAGGAAAGGATTTGTCTTGTTCCCTTTCTCTGTCATAGCTGTGTTGACTCATCAGTGTTACAGCTGTTAAAATAAATATATGGTTTTGCAGAGCAGGACCATGCTCCTCTTGTACAACCAATGTGTAGGTTAGAGCACCTCTGAGCCCTACGCCTCATCACAGCAATAGAGATCCTTGCTGTGGGACTCGTTGATCGTCTCACAGCACGACTGTGGAGAAACAGAGCACAAGATCACAGGAGCCACAGTGCAGCCTGAAGGCATCCAGCCGTTCATTTATGCTGCTGCTTCTTCACAATCCACTTACTAGTAGCTTAGATAAATCAAACTGGAAACATTTCCATAAACTCCATTTTCTGTGCAGTTTCTGGAACCAGACAAAACCTATGGACTCCATCCAGATGCTCATGTGAGGAAGATTACGATAGCTTGGGCAGAAGTGTTCATGCCTGTCTTTTCCTGCCTCTCTTTTCCTGCAGTTGTGCCCTTTCGATGCAAGAATTCTGCTTGCCTATCTGAAAAGCAAGTCAGTGCTGTGAAGCAACAAAACATGCCCTCTCTTGCTCATGGCAATCAACTTTTAGCCTTTGTTCATTTGCAACCCTCCTTAATCTAGAGGAAATAATTTTCACTTTGGAAGCATAGTTTACTCTTTGTTTACCAAAGGCACAACATTCTCACTTGCATTTGTGATTTCTCCCCTGGCCTGACAGCTCCTCAGGGACTCCAGACCTGTCCTCTGCAGCTTCCCTTCCTCACTTGGCTTGCGCTTTAGATTTTATTATCAGGCAAACCAGACAAACCAGGATCATTCCAAACTGTCCCTCAGAACAAATCCATATTCCCGTAATTTCAGTAAAAATGCTGAGGATAAAATGTGAGGATACCCATTTCTATTATGAAAAAATAAATAAATAAAAAAACCCAGGAGCTGTCTGAAAGAAAATTGTCACAAAGGAAAGGAGGGAGGGCTCCGTCTCTCTGACAATCAGAATGATACAGCTTGCATGAGAATTTATTTCAGTATGCTTCTTCAGCACATACCAGGCTCCCAAGAGGGTGTTTCAGATCTCATTTCCTAACTTTCCTGATTAGAACTGAGGTTTGCATTTACTTGGCTTTTTCCTATTACAGTATCATTTGGGGTACTGCTTGTTTCTGCCCTATGTGCCTCACCTCTTCCCCAGTTCCCTCGCCACAGTTCAGAGAGATAAGAAAATACTGAGGATATGCCAGTGACCACAGCTCTAGCAAACCTCATTTCTGCCCCTCTCCCAGCAGGAAGCACTCCCTTCTGAGAGGCTTTACCCTGCCCATGGCTATTTACAGCAGTCAAGAGTACAATTTGTTTTTCCAAATCAAGTTCTTATTACAGCTCAGGGTAGAGGCTCCCCAAGAAAAGCAGAAACATCTCTTCCATACTTTCCAGATCTGGAAAAAACAGATGAACTGAACCATAAGATGGTCTCTAGAGTCTCCTAGAACATGAAATTAGCCAGTCTTAAAAGAAGCCAAGGGATAAACATCCTGGGTGAGTTCCAGATGTGCTCCCTCAGAATGCACAGCAGCTTGCATTCTGCACAGTTCCACTGGCCAAAGGACACCAGCATCCAAGGCTCACAGCTGGCCTAGGGGTCTAGGTCCTGGCATCTCTTCCTACTTTCTCCTCAGGGTATTTCAATTTGATACAAGAAAGATTCCTCTTCCAAGTGTCACTTCTGTTCAGTCTTGCTTTTTCAGGCTTCTCTTCGGCTGGTGTAGGAATACCACCTGTTTGGAGCAGGAAATCACCGTGTTTGATTACATGTCTTAGGGCAAAAGACCAAAGTGGTATTTAATAAACCATCACTTTTGCCAAAAGCAGCAACATCAAATCCTGTGAAATGGGCAAGGGATGCAACAGAGATAGCTTGAGCTGGTGTGCTGGCAGGGTGACAGCCGATTGTCTCTTGGCTACTGCTAAGCCAGGTTCAAGAGCTTAAACACAGCTTTAAGCTCTGGCAGTGAGTCTCATAGGAACTGTGTGTATTCCAAGTATACCAAGGGCAGCAAACCCCCCTTGCATCAGTGCCTGCCACCCAGTCTGTGAAGTGGTGTTGCATCAGCTCCAAGAGCAAGAGGGGAAAAAGCGAGCGAGAGAGATGTTCACTCAAACTGGCAGCTGCCTTTTGTTTTGCGATGGCAGCTGCCAGCAAGAGACAGGCAGGGCAAGGCAAAAACACACAAGAGCAACACGCTAGATGCAAAGCATATTACACGCTAGATTTAAAATAAAATAGCATGCATGAGGGGTAAATATTCAGCATAACGCATGACAACTCAGCCCCGCTATTCTCCTTCCAGTTCTTAGGAGTTGTGGATCTCCCTAGGCTGCACTGGCTGTCCTGGAAAAAAAGACAGGGGCAACACTCCAGTTTTATAAGCAAAGGAAACAAGTGATCAAACCTCAACTTTCTTCATCCACTTGAGGCAGGTGAAAGGAGAAATATCACTTCAGTAGAGCAGGGTGGTCTGTGGATGATCCTGTACAGTGGGCTCGTTGTTTTTCTCTCATTTGTGACAGATCACTTGCTTTCTTTCCTCCTGGGACTGTATTTCAGTCAGTTTAATGGTTTTGGCAGGGTGACAGCTCTGGAGCCTAACCCTGCTCCCTCCGCGGAAGCGGTGCTGGCGGCAGTGCCGCACATCTCTCCCCTCCTCCACCTCACACCCCACTCGCCAGCCTGGCCCCATCACAGCACCCCCAGGACCACCTCCCACAACAGGGTAAGTCCTTTAACAGTGCAAGACCCACCTTGCAACAGCTGCCCCGGCCTGGGCAAAGCTGGACAAGGTCTATATCTGCGATATTGAACATGCCTGGCCCGTCACTTCCCCATTCACCTCAGTGTTGTTTCTCAGAGAGGCATAGCAGAGAGGGTGGGCATTAATTTCCCACCGCTTTCCCAAGTGCAGAGTTTGACAGCATAGTGAATCTGGCTCTGGGCTCCCTGGTACCATAGTAAAAACACTTTGGCCACGTGGCACTCACTCTGCTGGTTTGAATTTATTTTAATGGTTCTGACAGGCCAACTTTGTACCAGCAGCTTCTTCTGCCAGATCAGATCTTGTCTACCCTCCCCACTTTAACTTTATGCCATGTTCAATATCTTCTCTCTGCACCAAACTCACTTTATGCCAGATCAGGTACTGTCTGATCTCCCTCAGCCAGCGCAGAGCATAAAGCTGGCATATGTTCCCCACCGTGCGCTCTGGTTAATTCAGCAGAAACAGGAGCACATGCCTACACCTGATTGGGATTGTATTCTTCCCGCTGAGTGGTCTGGTGGTGCATGGATCTGGCATTTGTTTTGAGGGAAGCACAGCCTCAGCACACTTCAGCAGCAGCCAGAAGTACCGGGCACACCATGGAAGCTGGTCTGCAGCTGCCCCCAACCCTGGCTAAGGCAGCAGGAATACTCAGCAGCTGTAAAGGTGATGCTGGGACACCGGCAAGGCATTCATGAGCCATAAACCTGCTGGTGAGTCAACGGGACAGGGTTAGGAAAAAGAGGGACAAAGCTGTGCTACTCTTACTTAGGGTTAAAAGAGCAGTGAGGTGAGTTTTACCTGAGGCTGAATTCAAGCTTCCAGCCTCCTTTAAAAAAAAAAGAAACCTAAACCTAGATTACTGTGTTTTTCCTGCTGCCTCTGCCTGTCAGAGCTAACTCAAGTTAGTCCAGCCACACTAAAAAAAAAAAAAATCATCATTTCTTTATTTATTTGTTCTGATCGGGGAGTATAAACATACCTGAAACAGTCTGAGCTCCTTTTTATGTAAGGAAATATTTCAGAGGAATCCACGGAACCCAGACTTTTTTGAATGCAAGGTAGAGAAAGAAACATATTGTCTGAAAGCAAAGTAACTCTGAATGTGGCCATGGAGATAAAATGGGGGTTTCAGCTCCTGCATGCAAGAGCAGCATTTCTCAAAGAAGGCTTTTTTCTATTTCATCTTCCTTCTGTTTATTTTAAGTGAAGCCCTTTTTTATCTCCGTTTTTAGGTTTTAATCTTTGTCTAGAACATATTCCATGACCCTGACAGAGGAAAAGCAGCAAAGTCCTGCCTCTATGAATGTGTTTAGAAACACCAACTGATCAAAGTCAACACTGTGTGAGCAGCAACTGAGTTACTCCTATTGCCGCGCGTTCTCAGGTTTGACAGCCTGCATCATTCAGTGTGTTGATGTATCAGGATTTCATACACTATGAATATTCACCGTGCGTATTAAATTAACCAGGTGAGAAAACACAGGTTTGTTTTGCATGTTAACTCTGTGTTAACGCTGCCCCTAAGTGGTTAAGTTGGTTTATTGCAAGTTAATTAGCCCTCATTTCAGGCAGTTATTTATTTATTTGTGGAAGACTGTCACGTTTTTTTCTCTTCCAGCTTCATGACTAGGCCTTGCCTCTCTTTCTAGTCTGTGTTTGCATCCTACTCTGTGTGGGTTTCACACAACCGCAACATTTACATTCAACTCAGCTTGGAAAACACGCATACAGGGAAACATAGATGCCTACTACGTGTTTATTACTCAATTCAAGAGAGGCTGTGATCCTGTTAGCAGGCTCCTCTCCCTCAGCTCGTTTTAATTAGCATTTCAAGGGATGCTTGGTGCAGCAAGCTGGTGAAGTTTGAAGTTGCGATGGGCTGCTTTTCGCATCTTTCCTCCTGAATTAGTGTGCCACTTCACAATCATTTCACTGCCCAGGCAAGGCTTTTTCTCAGGTGCATTGGTATTTATCTCCTCATGCTCCCATTCTTCTGCTTGGATCCATGCAAGGCACTATGATCACACTTTCTCCTCTCAGGGCAGCTGCTTGCTGTTGGAGGGTTATGTAGCTGTGGGGACACAAAGCAGTATAGCCCAAGTTCACCATGGGACTCTGAGCCTCCCTTCTTCTCAGTGTCCACCCCTCCACCTGCCCCACAGAGAGAGAAGTGAGGAAGGAGGGCAGCCGCACATAACTCACTGGCTCTGATGGGCTTCATGCCAACAGATGAGATTCAATGAAACCTCCAACCAAACGACCGTAGAGTTTACTGACATGCTGGGTTCTGAGGTGCCTTTTAAAATCTTTCACCACAGACCTCCTTATTTTAATGATTTCCAGGCTGTGGTTGGGCAGTCTGGAACTGCTCCCCAGTCTGGTTTTCAGTGACCAAACTGTCTCCCAGAGACCATTAAGTAGGTGACCACCATGACCACTTTGAAGTTCAAACTTCTTCAGCTTTATTAAAAAGCTGAGTTGCTTGGGTCAAAGCAGATTTTCATATCTGAAGTTCTTCAGCTCCCTTTGGGATGGTACGCAGCACAAGTGCACCTTGGTGCTGACTCTGCCTCTTCCTCCTCAGAGGTCAGGGTCCAAACAAACATGGTTAAGCCAGCAGCAGTCAGAGTGCTTGCACACTGGGCTTGCACTTCCAGAGACGTGGATTCAAATTCACAGTAGACCGTCTAGCTGAGGAAAGCAAACCTGGTCAATATTGCAGCAGCAAATGCCTGCTTGCCTGCACTGCACCAGGCAGCACAGCGATCCATCCCTGTTTTGCTCTGTCGGAGAGGAACGCTGAGGAAGAGCAGCGGCAGTGCAGCTCAGCATACCTGGATGTATTAGCAGAATCTTTCTTGATTATCAGCCCCTTCTTTCCACAAGCTCTAAAATTCATAGCTAAGACACCATAAAAATTGAACAGCAGTGAATCTTCAGGAAGGTCTCCAGGCTTTAGCACAGAGTACAGGCTGCTTTTGCTTCATGCCATCACTGCCCTTCACCTTGAATGAGTGACATTTGTCTTCTGTCCCTTTCTCTCTTGAGCGTCCAGACTGGTGTCCAGGGAGATACCTCGGCGCCTCAACCTCCGTGCAGCGCATCCCAGTGCCGAGGCTCAGAGGGAGGCATCCAGCCTCGCCAAGCAGGGGCTGGGGAGCACGATGGGAATGAACAGGCTTCCATCCTTCCCCCGATGCCCTGCTCCCGCCGCTCAGCTCCGCAGCTCTGCAGGAGCGGAGAGCTGCCTACATCCTGGCCTTGCGCAGCGCGGTTGGACATGGAGTTAAGGAGTCCAAGCGGTGGAATGCGAAAGGAGCCGTAACGGTGGGCGAGAAGCTCGCTCATCCGAAAGGGGCTTTGAGAGGGCATGGACAGTGGCATGGTCACAGGATCCCCGTTTCTCTACCTCTCACAAACCTGCTACTGCATCACTTCACTGCTGTGTTTTTAATCGGGGCTGAGAAAGCCTGCATAAAAGCTCAGGGACTACCTTAAATACCCCTAACCAAGCCTTCTTAAAACTCCTATTAAAATACAACCACTGCAGTCAAGACAGCAGGCTGGAGGTCTGCCCAGTGGCCAAATAAATCAAAATATTCCGGAGATCCTGTTTGCAAGTGCCCATTAAAGTCTGACAACTGGCTAATACCAAAGGCAGCGTGGACCTGAAAGACAGAAACGTGACCCTCTCTGCAAAGCAGACCGGCTTTGTTTCTTCCCCTTTCGCAGCAGAGTTTCAGCGCTTTAATGCCATCCTCTTCTCAGGGGCTGCGAAAAGGGGTTGCCGGTGGCCCAGCAAGCTGGTCGGGGCAGGCGGGCCACAGGGGCTGGGGGCTGCGTAGCCATGCCTCCTGGCACCCCTCCCCCCATGGCCAGCACCAGCCACCCATGAGCCAGGGGACCTCCTCACCCAGCACTCTGGCTCGCAGCCTAGAGTCAGGATTCAGGCCGGCGTGAAAAACAGCCGTTTATCTGCCTTTGCTGCCTTGATGACGTCCGCAGGCACTTTCTGTGCTCTTTATCTGTTTTCTCAAATAAATTAATAAATGGAGGACAGAGAGACTGGGAAAATACGAGCAGATTTTGATCTAGTAAGCAATTTAAATCTGGGCTGGCAAGCTGCATTCGTTCATTCATTAATTCAGCCGTGTGCTCAGAAAACCCCAGCAGGACTCCCTTCCAACGCAAGAACTTCCGACTGTGAAATAAACCCTGCGTAACCAGATTAACTATGAGGTATGTATCAGCCAGGTCTTAGGCATTAATTCAAGCATACTTGCCCTGCACTGCACATCGCCAGAGCCTGATTTCTGGATCAGGTGTTGCTCACTGGCAGGCATAAACTCTCTGAAGTTTCCTGTCTTCCACCTCCCCCTGTATTACTGCTCCTTGTTCAATAAATAAAAAAATATTATTATATGTGCTGTCAGGGAGTCTTCATTCGGCTGTTAATAGCAGCGTTATCAATACCTTGTCTTTCAGTCTCACATAATTCAAAAGTGGCTGAACGGTTTTGTTCTGGCATTACAAAAATGAATCACTTCTGGGTTGAGCCCAAGCATAGAAAATCTCACCTTAAAACTTCAACATTCGTAAATTCAGAATATATTTAATGTGCAGAAACTGATGGGCAAGATAAAAATCTCTGCATAAGCTTAGTACAGTCTTCCACCTAGCAAGTCTGTGCTATACTGAATCACCCCATGATTACTGTCTGTATGAGTGACTTCAATTATTGTATTATTAGCTTATTTATCATTTGACAAATGAAGCAGGACGGCGGCTCATTTGCGTCAGGTGCTGTACAAACATTCAGATGTGCTCAGACAAGATCCCGAGGACTATCCATAAAATCAATGGGACATGAGTGGGAATCTTTAGACAAGGACCCCTTTCCATGAGCAGGCTGATCTAATACCACCACAGCAAATGCTGCAGTCTGGCTTGCCAGCAAACTCTTGATTTTCTCTCTGTGCTCCCCTGTGAACTGAACATAGAAGGACAAAGTCAATATTAAGTCGGTTTATACAGACCTGTGCTATGAACGTATTTGTTTTAAAAGTGGAGAGTGAGAGGGCTTGGCTAATTTGGGATATTTTTTTTTAAAAAGACAAAATTTTCAGCTGTTCTGGCTCTCAAACATTGTTTTTATTATAGCCATCTAAAGTATGGTTTATGATGTAGTTAAAATTCAAATATAGACTCTATTGCAATTTCAATACTTTATTTCAATTCTTTATTTGCTAGGGGGAAATCTAATACATGATAATGGTAAAGCTTCAGTCATTAAGTGAGCTGGGATCATCTGGCTGGTACTGAGTTGTTCCTTCTCTCCTCATGGAGGCAAATGTTAAAACAAAACTCAGTCACTATGTTCTCCACTACACGGAGAAGTTCAGGCTGCCGGGACCTCTGTCATACCTGCTCTGCAGATTAAAGTCTCAACTTCCCATTTTTATCAGTCTGGCACTTTTCAGAGGTATTGACTTAACTTCATTTTTTTCAATGAGTGCCCTTGCACACAGCGTTGTTGTGTGTATTTGCTATCACTCTGAAGTATGGAGAAGGCCACTTACTAGCTAGCCCAATTAATTCCCAGGCTTTCACCAAACTGGAAACTGGAAATGCAATGTATTCTTTCAGAGTGGCCTGCAAATCCCACTTTGTAGATTGGATCTTTCCACACAAAGTCATTGTTTCTCTGATGACATTCAGCCATTCAAGGGTAATATCACAGCAGGGATGAAAACACGCAAAAATCACTTTTGTCTTTTCTCTCATCTGGCCCAGCCAGAGAAGAAGAGTTTGCAGGTTGGAGAATTTATCTTCACCAGTCCTCCAGTGCTATTTATCAACTTTTAGTGTAAATAATATCTGTGAATATGTTTAGCATTTTAGTAATGAAAATTCTTAACTGACATTGGTTTTGGAGCTACATGTTGCTGAATAAATACTGGTGCTTTTGCTCCTGAGCCATCGGATGAAATGCAAGAGCATGCTCAGACACTGACTGAGATGAGAGTCTCCAAGGTGCGTGTGTTAACATTGCAGTGAAAAAAGCAGCCTCATCTCACAGACTTTAAAGAATATATGTGGCTTTTTGGTTCTTAGACAACTGTGCTCATCGTCTTTTCTCATACTAATGTAATCTGCTTTCTGTTTTCACAAGACTTCAAGGGACAGTGAAATCACTTGAAATCAATTTCATTATGTGAAAAAACAACTAGCAGTGTTTTCAGGAGAAAAATATTCTAGGTATTCATCATGGATTGTGCAGTCATAAGCAGACCACTAGTACTTTCCTCTCTGACAACAGTATTTAGAAACATGTATAATATTCTGTAATTGTAACTTTAATTTATAAATCTTTATAAATTACATAGGTGAGGTACATATAGTGGATTTTGCTCTGGGATACATATGCACTTGGCAGATAAAAGACAAAGCACCAGAAATACTCTTCCTCTGCCTGCACTGAAGTCAAGTCATACTTGCAGATTTTTTTTTTCTTAAGATTCATAGAATAAGCTTCTTCTTTTAGAGCAGGCTTGACAGATTGCAGATCATTCTTCCAGACATTTTTAAACCCTTTCCACTTTCCCAACAACATCTGGAAAGCAGATAAACAGGGGAGAAGGAACTAAACCCTTCCATTGTCTACCTTGTCTTCTCCCATGAGCACTGCCCAGTGCAGCACAGGAGCTCCCATTTGCATGATCCTCAGCGGCCACATACAGACCCCTGCACCAGTGATGTTCACCTTATGAGTGAACATTCACTTTCACTCATACCAGAATAATTCTCCTGGAACTGGTGGATAGTTGCAACTTTTTTTGAAGTCATAGCCTATGTGTCCCACTTAGAGCTTCAACTTTCAAATATGCAGTCTCCTTACTCTAGAAATGCAACCACATGGTTGCTTTCAACCTCTCTGATGCAGATCTCAGACTCTGCAAGCTCCCTTCAACAAGGAATACAGGTGCTCTGTAGAATTCGCTGGTATCTCCATTCGCTGGTCCAGCTGCAAACTGCATCACAGTGGGTTTTTTTTCTGATACACAAGTCAAAATTCACTGTAGTCAGATCAGTGCAAAGAAGAGCAGAATATGACTTGTAGGCAAGTGAAAATAACAAGGCTTCTTGCTTCTGCTGCTGCAAGGCTCCAAGGCGTCTGCTCTTGCCAGGGAAATGTGTCTCATGCACTCCAAATCCACCACTTCAGTTCTGCAGTCTCCTGAATTTCAATCCTCAGATGCAAACATAGCAATGAAGGTCCAGGTTACAACTTTCTTTATGACTTCTCTTCAGAATATGGCTTAAAATGTGGGGAGAAATTAACTGTCATTTCAATTGCTCAGCCTAATTTCATGGCTAAGATCTCTGGCTGAGCATGACGCAAACTCAGACTCTCATTTCAGCTCATACCTGAGGACCAGATTAACTCAAGCCTGTGTCTCAACACTGCTAACACTTCCCACAAACAGCAGCCCTCATCCACACCCCCAGTCTCAAGAAAGGCTCTGTGTGTCATTTCCTTGAAGGGTAGATGGGAACAAAGTGTATACGGTGCATCTGCACAGTACCAGGTTTACTATAATTACGCAATGTCAGGAAATGCCACAGAGCCATTAAGGTATTTCAAAATACCCACAGAAGAGACACTTTTTTTTTTCTTTAACTGGATCAGAACAATAGAAAATGGATATTTTGTTGCTTGTACAGACTGAAGTCACAAAGACGTGCACCAAATTGTTAGCTAAAGTGTATATACCACTATGTTTTATCCATAAGGCCTTAAGACATTTCAAGTTCTGAAGAACTCCAGAGAGTCCAGATAGACCTCATCTCTTGATATATGAGTTTGCTTGTGAAACCTTCACTTTTGAGCCAAATGAGATAGCCAGACATGTCCTGCATCCTAGGCTAATTGTACGAGACTATTATTTATTCCATTCAGTAAGTGTGCATCTGGTAGTGATGATTGCAAAGCCTGTACGAAGGCTGATACTTTCTAGCAAGTGACATTTTTATGGTTAATAGAAACTGTCATAGAAACCACTTGGAGGGGGATATGTACAGGCTTGATTTTCAACTTAACAGTAAATCACTTCAGATTAGAATTAGATATCATGACAAAATCCTTCATCCTGTAAATTTCCAGAATGCAAGTAGCAACAGCTCTGGGAGAATCTCTGATAAAACTAGAAGAAAAGTTTCTCATTTGGTTTTGATATCCAGTGTGCTGGAGATCGTGTCTTCTCCATAAATGATACTGCATTACAAATGCGCCTGCTTTTTCATTTCTTGCTATTGTATTAATAATAGGAAATAGTCCTTCATGTAGACCAGGACTCCTTGGGCAAGAGGCAGTTCAAAGATGAAAGAAAAAGATGGGTGTCATGCCAGAGACATCACAGGCAGCATCAGGCCTACAGTGCTGCAATAGTCTGAGTCAAATACAAATGAATCACAAGCATCTAGTGGGGCTTATACCATCAGCCTGTTGAGTTGAGGACACAAAGGCTGATGCCATGGGTGAGATGAGGATGTCTCTGCCTAAATGTTCTTATTCCTGGTTTGGGGCAGCTGCAGAATTCTGTCATGTTTGGCCCACTTATCTCATGCCAAATGCCCTAGCAACCTCAAAGTAGTTTTGTGGTGACTGTACTGGTCAAAGGACATACATAAGACAAAGTCCATGTGTAGAGGTGATATCTTTTATCAGACCAACTGACTATAGATGGGGAAATTAGACAAGCTTCTAGGCATAGAGTTCCTTCAGGACTCTAAAAGCTACTTTTTTAGTGCTTCTGAAATAAAAACAATTAACACAAATGACCGATATTCTCCTGAATATTAGAGCTCAGCTTTACCCTTTCCACAAGACGTTGACTCAAGTTTGATTTTGCACTGTCCACCCTTCAAAGGAGCCCACTGTCGCCCCAGCAAGCACTGGGGCACTCCCAGAGCCCCAGAGCAGTTGTGTCTCTGAGCCATGGGTCTCCATTCCTCCTTCATTACATAGGAGCTTCTGGCCTGCCTGATGTCACACTCCTGCCTGGCTGGCTGCAAGGCCTCGTTTCTTCCAGGCCTCCCCTGTCCATGACATAAAGTCTTCCTTCTGCCCAGCTTTGTGTATTTCATGGATCTGGAATAGCTCCACAGGGACACAGAGCAGCTCCTCAGAAGTGCTCAGCATGGGACAGCAGGGCCACCATCTTCAGTCTGTGCTGCTACAATGGTAGTAATAACATTCCCACATCCAAAACACAGAGGACTTCACCAGAGAAACTCAAATTCTCCACAGTAAGGAGAAAGCCCTATGAGAAAATTGGGTACAAAACTAACGGGAGATAGAAACCTAGGCGTGAAAATGTTTGGAATGGAGCGTAGCTGTGGAGCCAGATTATATTTCAATTTGCAAGGGTCCTGGTACACCCCTCCCATGGCTGAGGTATGTTCCCCGGCTGCTCTCTTTCAACTGGGCTGCGCTTCCAGCAGTGAGAACAAATAACCATTTCAACAGAAGTGACACTGCACTCTACCACATCTCTCTGCAGCCCTCGCCAAAGCACCAGTCACACGCTATTTACCACAAGCTGGAGAATTCACTAAATCTGGCCTATTTTGAGTCAAACAGGGGCACTTCCAGCGCTCGCTAGGACAGCCCTGCCAGCTGCCCTTCCTCCTGCACAATAGGGAGAGGAAGGGAACATGAGTCTCCAGTACCCGGGCTGAGAGCAGTCGCAACAGCGCACGCAAGGAGACAGGTGGCCGGTGGAAAGCCACAATGGAAAAGCAGTTGCACGGCACCTCTCGTGGAGTACAGGCGCGTGTAAAAGGCTGTGAGCAGCCTGAGCCAATTAATTTCCATATTCCCTTTCAGTCAGATCTGGAAATGAAGAGCATTGCATTCAGCGCGGGACACTCGGTACAGGGGGAAGAAAAAAAGCAAAAGGGAAAAAAAATGATTCAGCAGTCAGCAAATTCAGAGGAGGGGCAGAAGGAATGGGTCTGAAGAGATGAATCAGCATTGGCTTCAGGTGATGGAAGGAAAGAGGCATTTCTGCTCTGCTGATTTGTGCAGCCTGATTGAAGTCAGCCCAGGCACGGGGCATTGCATAGGAACAGAAACTGCCTGATAGGCTGCAAACACTATGAGGGGTAAAAATCCAGCAGTCATGCAGACAACATCTTTATTAAGTACATCGCGTGACCTCCCAGCTGATTTGACCTTTTTTTCCTGACTTATAGTAGATGTTATAGATGTTGCAGGGAGAGGGGGGCTGTTGTCTGGGGTTTTTTATGCATATGGTGACAGTGTGGGGGGTAGTGAATTTTAAGCAAGGCTGCATGAAATTCAATCACTTAATCTGAAATTACAAGCTACTGGCTGCCAAAGCAATTTTTGAGATGGAAATTCTTCTGATTCACAGACTCCTTTGCCTCTTTTAAGGAACAAATGAGTAAACAAACTATGAAAACGTTATTTGCTTTTTCAGAATTTGCTAGCAGGAAAAGATTAAATTTTTTTCTGTGGCATTTGGCAGTGCCTCCTTTCCCCTCTGTAGCAGGTAACTAGGAGAATATGATCCACAATGAACAATATTGTTTCCAGCATTTCCCTATTGTATAGCCAAAAGCCGAGCCCATTGTTTAAAATGTCACTGGGATGTTAATTAAGGTCCACCAGAGATTATAAAACCTATTCCAGTCCCCTTGAAAGTCCTAGCAGAAGTGATGGGCCAAAAATATTTTTAGAGGATATATCCAAGGGTTTGGTGATATTCTGAGAGTCCTTAGTCAGCCAGGTAAAACCTCTTGGGATTACCCAAGGATTACTCACACAAGTAATTGTTGCAGACTCAAACTCTTCTGTGCCCACTCTCTGGCAATCAAGTTGTTGTAGGAAGAGCACTCTTCAAAGGAGATAAATAGCAAGGCATTGAGCGCTCAAGCGGGTGCTAAGAGGAATTAGACCTTCTGAAAACCCAGCACTGGGTATCATGCCAGCACAAAACACCCAGAAGAACAGATGGGTTTGGAGATACTGTCTCTCTGTCACTCTAGCTCTGGTCTCACTCCAGTTCAAACCAGGAATCTACAATTCTAGTTTCATACATGTGCAAAAAACAGGGAGTTCAGACCTGACCCCTGCCTACAGCCCCCCTTCCGCCTGCACACAGCAGCCCTCCAAGGAAACTGCAGGGCTCATCATCATGCACTGTTGGGAAGTATTACTCTTGTAGCGCCGCCTCTTTTGTGGTGTTCTCTCTCTGATGGGATGAGTTGGGGAGAGGAAAAGTGAACCTGGAGTGCTGGTGCTGATCACAGATGGCTTCAGATCTCAGACCCCGGGGGTCTGGGCTGAATCTCAGCCTCACAACACCCGGAGTCAGTGCCATGCAGGGGCGAGTGCTGGACTATGACCAAGGTTACAGAGATGTAGACACAGACATAGGAAAGAAGTGTCTGCTCCTCTCTGAGATTTGTGCCTCTGCAAGCAGCAGTCTTTCCTGCTTCACTTGACCAGGTTACAATGCCAGCCAATGCACCAAAGACTGCAGGATACTCGGGTGCCCTGCTAATGGGGCCGCACAAGTGCCACTAAACCAGGCAATTTTTCACTTCAGCACATGCAGAAGAGAAGAGAGAAGGTGCTAACCATCAGCAATCTTGATCCCTCACATTAATTCCCCTCAGCTACCCAGTTTCTGGCTTTCTCCATTGAAAGAAAAATACCCCAGCGTTCTGAGGAATAAACAACACAAACCAAGTCATTACAGGAGATTTTTGTTTGTTTGTTTTCTAGATACATCAGACCTGCCTGAGATAGTCATACATGACCATTGTAGTGTAAAATTATTTCCCCAAAGAAATAATTACGAAGCAGGTAATCTTCTCTTAATAAATGCTATGTATGTGATCATGCACTTCCCTGACTTTTATTCAACCCAGAAAAAAAAGCTGTAAAACAAACGTGGCTTTCCTACTTTCTCCTCTGCTTTATTTTGTGAGTCAGGACATCCATGCATTATTGAGGCCTGCTCAAAATGGAGCCGCCTTTAAAGCAGACTCGCTATATTGAGGATTACGTGTGGATTATTGCTGAGAGATCATTCAGAATTGGAGCTAAGCATTTACCCAGAAATCATTTGTAATTCCAGTTGCCCCTTATTTTGGCTAATAATGGCTGTAAGGACAATTGGATCAGAGCTGTGTACCTGTCAGCTGCGCCGAAATTCCCTGTACAGTCCCGAATTGTGTGTTGCACGATTACTAAGGGAAGCTCAGCGCTGCACCTTATCTCTTTTATAAATCCTCTTAATGTGGTTGCTGACGGATTCCCTGCACAGCACTGAATCAGCACCTCCTGTCAGTCACCCTAAGGGGAGCTCTGCCTTCGGATGAACTGATTCAGCAAGGCTAGGGACCACCACACCAGCAGCCTCCTCAGAAAGGAAGATCCACACATGGGTGAACAAGGATGTGGATATAGAAAAAAACAATTCAGAGGAGCAAGGGAGGAGGGAAAGAACCAGCAGGCAAAGGAAAGGCTGCCCGGTGCTGGTCAGTCCCTACCCATGCTGCTCCCAAGGGGGGCATGACCCCCAGAGCACATGACCTCCCCTAGGCAGCAGAACTGCATCCCCCCCGTTCTCTCCATGCTCAGGGTGAAGAGGACAGGCTTCCCAAATGGGGCATAGACCCCAGTTCACCCACTCACACCAGGGAATTCCTCACTACAAGGAGGCCACACGCCAAGCTCATGCTTTGAAAAAATAATATTTCCCAAGCCACAAAAGAAGGATCAGTAAAAACCTCGAGCCATTGCATCTCCCCACCACAGCAATGGGTTTTCTTTTAAATAAATCTCTGTCTGACTGAGAGAAGGGAGGAAAAAAAAAAAAAAAAAAACAAAACCAAAACGTTCCCTGAGTTTTATCCATTTTGCATGCACATAAAAGATGAACTTCCCTTTGGAAACAAAATGCACAGAGTTACAGTTTGAAAGGGGCCTCAATTTGGCTTTGACCGGGTGCAACTAATTGCAGTTGTGAGCCCTGGCAGGTGCAAGCAGGCAGCTGAAGAGCCCTCCCCCCAGCCCTCTCTGCTCCCAGCGGAGGACTGTCCAGTTCTGGGCCCCTCAGTTTGAGAAAGATGTCGAGATGCTGGAGTGTGTCCAGAAGAGAGCGACGAGGATGGTGAAGGGGCTGGAGCACAAGCCCTATGAGGAGTGACTGAGGGAGCTGGGGTTGTTTGGCCTGGAGAAAAGGAGGCTCAGAGGAGACCTTATTGCTCTCTACAACTACCTAAAGGGAGGATGTAGTCAGGCAGGGGTTGGTCTCTTCTCTCAGGCGACCGGCGACAGAACAAGAGGACACGGTCTCAAGCTTCGTCAAGGGAGGTTTAGGCTTGACATTAGGAAAAAATTCTTCACTGAAAGGGTGACTGGTCATTGGAATGCGCTGCCGGGGGAGGTGATAGTGTCACCATCCCTGGAGGTGTTTAAAGAGAGGTTGAATGAGATTAGTGCCATGGTTTAGATGATGAGTAGGTGTTGGTGTTGGATTATAGGCTGGACTCGATGATCTCAAAGGTCTTTTCCAGCCTTGTGATACTGAGATACTGTGACTGATCCAGGTCCTGCCAGAGACACAGCCAAGAGAAGTGTTGGTCAAAAGGGCTGTTTGCAGCATCCGATCAGCCACTTCATTTCTGAGACAGCTATATTCAACTTCAGCAGGGCTGGAGAAGGCCCTGGAAGCTTCTAAAATGCCCCTGAAGGTTCTAGAAGGACCTGGAAGCATCCACAAAGCTGATGGGGACACCCTGGGCTAGGATAACACTGCGCCTTGTCTGGGAAAGCCCCTCTCATCTCTCTGTCCCCCAGCTGCAGATGCAACCTGCCCAGGCCCTGGGTCCTACCACGGACCCAAAACAGCCACAGGAGAGACTATTGCTTCTTCAGCAAAACCACAAATGCACCCTGCTTTCTGCCATTGCATAGAATCATAGAATGGCTTGGGTTGGAAGGGACCTTAAAAATCATCCATGTTCCAAGTCCCCTGCCATGGACAGGGCCACCTTCCGCTATACCAGGTTGCTCAGAGACACATTCAGCCTGGTTTTGCACACCTCCAGCGATGGGGCATCCATTACTTCTCAGGGCAACCTGCTCCAGTGCCTCACCACCTTCACAGTAATTTTTTTTTTCCTAATATCTAATCTAAATCTACCATCTTTCAGCTTAAAATGGCTGGGGAGAGGCTGTCTATACCCTGTCTCGCAGGCTGGGCTCCCCTTCATCTGCTCTGAGCTCAGCTGAAGGGTTGACATGGCCTGGCAGTCTCAGCCTCCCAGCAGCACGCAGATCAGAGCTGGGACACAGCAGGGGTTTCACCAGAGACTGTGCAAGTTCTGACCAGAGTTCCATCTGCCACAGGCCCCCAGGCCAGCCTGTATGCCTCCCTTTTAGCTGCTGCACTCGACTTCACTGATGCTGGGCTGTTTGTTTTCTTAGATTGGATGCCGACATGGATCTGACTGCAGATTGTGGCAGTACCACTGCCTGTAACTGGCAGACCAGAAGCCACACATCGATAGACTGCTGTTCCCCAGGATGACTTCACTCCAGACAGGGGCTGCTTCTTCCTCTGCTAATTTCTAGGGTGCTCCTTGTCCTGTCCAAGTTCAGCATTGCCACAGCAAGAGGAATACAAAGCATATTTTATCAATATCTTTCCCGAAAGCTCATTTTGTCTGCAATGCTTTTAGCAGGACAGACAATTACATTTGCTGTCTTAATTCTTTCATTCTTTTTATGTCTTTTAAGAGGTAACTGAATCACTGAGATAATGCACAGGCTTTCATGAGGGGGATATATGATCCCATTGCCAACACCCTTCTCCTCCCACTTTTTCCCATTTATCCCCTTACTTAATAATCCAGGGCATGAAATTAAGAACATGAGCCAGTTTGGGCAAGCACCACGCGTTTTCTGTGCGGTGTCTAGGCACACCAAGGGCCAGTGAATCACAGGGATGCAGATTGCAAAGGCAGAGTGAGACAACTTCATTACCTAGCCCGAGCTTCTGAATAACACATACAATGAAGGACATCTCCAAATTCATTCCTGAATGAACTACATCTTCAGCTAGAGGGAGTGGGTGGTGTGGATGTAGGAAATCTAATCCTGATTTAAAGTTCTTGGTGGTAGTCCCCACTGTCCTTGGTAATTAGTTCCACTGGTTAATTATCCTCACTGTTAAACATCTGCACCTTATTTGTAGTCAAAATTTGTCTAGCTTCCAATTTCTAGTTGGATCATATTATAGTTGCGTCAGCTGGATTGAAAAGTCTTCTATTATCACATTTCTGTTCCTCATGTCAGTACTTAGAGACAGTGATCAAGTCATCCTCTCAACTTTATCTTCGTTAAGCTAAACAGATGGAGTGTCTTCTCCAGTCTGTCACTTCAAGCCACATTTTCCAGTACTTAGTCATTTTGTTCTGTGGCCTTGCTTGGATTCATCCTCACCTCAGCCACAACCTTTTTGAATTGTTTGACATACTCATCTTTTTCAGGGTCAGTACTCTCTAGATCTGGAGTTCCCTGCATTCCTGGGACTATGGTCTGTATTCTGTTTCTGGATGTACGTCCTATCGTTTGACTACATAGAAAGACACATTCTGGAGTTTGTATCCATTTTATTAAGTGATCCGGATCATACTGGTGATCTATCTGTTTCACTCTTCAGCCGGTGTTCTAGCTGTTAAGGAGTTTTCTTTATACACGGTGGGGCTGGACAGCACTTTGGAAGGACTGAAGTGGGGGATAGGAACTGGCATGAGGATGGGGCAGTCTAGCACTCACTTTTTACCTCTGCTAAAAACAGCAGCCTTATCTTCGCTGTTGCAGTCCATAATGCTGGCTGGGTTTTTTAAAGTTTATCCTTAGGGGCACGGTAGGTTCTGACTTCACTTGATCGTGGTGTGTGGCAGACATACCCTTTAAACAAACTGGATATCAAAAGCACCACTCCACCGCAAAGCCTAGCAAGAGCACAAGATGTTGTTTCTCAGCAGATCAGGCCATAGAGAGATGGATGCTATTTCTTCTTAAACAGCACTCACTGAGGAATCAAAACCTCCCATGGATTCCCAGAGACCAGTAAACGTTCTGCTCCAAGGAGGGCCACCAAAAAAAAATAATCCAGACCGTTGATCTTTCCCTAAGACATGGAGCAGCTTTTCTTGTGCCTGTACACAGCACAGGCCATTATTGTTTGCATAACCATTCACAGGACACAGAGGCACACACAGCTCCAAAGCACAGAAAAGTGGGGCATTGCAGGCAGTCCATTGGCATCTGTGCCCATTTCCTGGCTCATGGAACATGACTGCAGTGTGATTTGCCCGTGATTTCCAGAGGTTGTGCACTGAATCCCAGGCCCACACCACCAGTGAAACCATACACAGTGGGGTCAAGGTTTCCAGGTCTCAAGTCCAAACACCTGGTAGGCAATCAGTGGAAAGCTGAAAGTTAATACCCTACGAGCTCTTCTTCTTTCCCTTTCAGTACTAAATTGCCTCAAAACTGGGTAGAGCTTTGCTTGTCCAGTATAGTGTCTGTAGGTGTCATACAGATGCTACAGGGTGGCAGAAGAAGTGGTGGGCAGAAGTGTTTCTGTGACAATTGCCTCCACTGGATTTGCTCACTGTGTGCAAATGCCCAAGGACACCAGTTACAGGAGCACATCCAGACACTGTGTAGACTGCCACTTTTCTGCCACTTCTGATCTCGTTCCTGGGCTGGGAAAACAGCCATGTTGTAACTGGCGTTGACCTGTGTTTTGGGTATTGCGCACAGAGCCTAAACTGTGCTGAGCAAAGCCTTCGGACTACTTAAATGAACGGGAGCTTTGCCAATGGCTTCAGTGGATCTATGATTTCACCACGACATCTATCAAGCATTAGCTACATCAGTATTGATGTAACAGGCTGAAAACCAAGACCTGTCCGATGCCAGTTTAAAGTCAGCGAAGGAGTGCTGATACGAGTATTTGGGTGACGGCCAGACCCAGATACAGTACTTTCATTTTTTATATAACTGCAAACAGGCTTGGGGGTTGTGGAGCTTTTATTATCCTGATGAAAATTTCTCACCAAAATAGTTACACTGGTGCAAAACCATTTGGGAGGGAGACCTGGTTTTCTTGCCACTGTAACTGGGATGTACTGCCTAATTCACAAGTGCACCCTAACTTTCATTTTGCTAACGCTTAGAAAGCACTCTGAACAAAATAAAAGTACTATATAGTCTCACTACCATATGGACTGAAACATTATTTTTATACCAGGGAATATTATTTTCATACCACAAAATAATGTTTAAAAAGGCAATGTAAATAATTGATCACAGAGATCTAAGTAAAATTAACCACACACAAAAATCTAGACTAGTTCCTGCACAGCTCTAATAAATACCCCAAATATCTGGACTTAATGGCAGAAGCCTGGTAAACATTTCAGTTTTGAAACAGAAAAAAAAGTCCTGGATTGAAAATAGCTTCTCCTTTCTGCAATTTTTTTTCTCACAGTCCAAATAACAGAGTGAAAAAGAAACCAAGCCATTTCCCATAGGTCTCATTAATGAACCTGCAAAGGGAGTGTGTTGGAATAGCTGAGGGCTCTCACTCCATTTAAAACGTGTAACAAACCCAAGAATTACTTATCTTCACTGTTTTGAGGATATAGAAAGTTTGTGTTCAGAACTGTGCAGCTGGAGATTTCTGGCACAAACAGTATGCTAAATCTTTCGGGCTTCCTGCTGCACCCCTTGCCAAGTTCTTAATGCAATGCCAGAGCCAGGACCTGCCTGCCTGCGGAAGGTGGAGGACCTACCTCCTCCACAATTAGTCCCCTTCCTTCCAGCGACATCACTCATAGCCAGGCCATGCAGCGTGGCTGGTGCCAGCTGCCAAGGGACTGAACTTCCCAGCTATTCTGTGCTTCTTAATTGTGCATCCTCCACCCTAGGCTTGGTTTTCTGAAGCGTATTGACAAGGGTTTCCACGTTTTGCTAGTTTAGAGATGGGGCCAAGAACCGAGTGGTGTGTGCACTGGTTGCTCTGTCCCAGCAACTGGCAGGAAATGCTGGGCCTGAGACACACCTTGGTTTTCTCCTTGCTGTGTAGGGAGTGGGAAGCAATTGCTGGACACAGTAGTGTTGCTCAGTGCTTCGGGAACTGCAGCCATTCATTCCTGGGTGTGTGAATTCAAGATCCAGATAATCCACCTGCACATCAGACACACCTTTCCTTGCAGTGCTCTGAAAAGGTGCACCCTAAGCTACAGCCTAGCTCTCCAAGCTATTGCATTCTTCTGTCCATATCAATTTGGTTCTTACATCCTATGCAATACCGACATGGCTGGTCCAAAATGAGTTATCTGGGTTGGGGATCCTGGCTCAGCACAGCACAAATAAAGGACCAGATGCAAACCTTTACTTTGGGTTCCTGCCATCTCAAATATGCAAGAGTGGAGCTAATTTTGTTCCAAAGAAAACTAAAATTGTCTGATTTTTTTGCTCCCATGTCCTTCAAATAGTCTGTTTTTGTTTGTTGAGACTGGGGTTAATCAGGTTTTTATCTAGGTCTTATTTAGGAAGACTGAGTCGCTAGGTCCCTCCTGTTTCATCAAATCCGGTCCCCTGCTCTGGCAGGCAGTCACATCTTATAATGCCATTCATAAACTGATCAAGTGCTGTCTAAAAACTAGTTAAATTGTTTTGTTTTGTTCCTGCTACTCATACTGAAAAGGTGCTCCACAACCTCCTGTTTCAGTCACGCTTTTTTGCTCAGCACGATGGCAACTCCAAATAAGGGAAGGCAGTCCGAAAGGAATAAATAATATTGTGTGGGGAAGAAAAGCAACTAACCTACACATTATCATTAAACAACAGGACGTGACAGGCAGTGTAATGTTTCGGGTTTTGTTGTGAGTCAGGAAGATGAAGGTCATGTGATATCAGCTCTCTCTGCAGCACAATAAACCTTATTAACATTATAAGATAAAAATAAATATTCAACAATTAAGGGGAAAAAGGGTCACACGTTTGCATCTGCTGGGGATTATTGACAGCAATCTGACATTACCATCAGCTAAACCCTCTGCTCTATTTTGTCCAGAGTTTCTAAAGCTATTATATAATGATCAGTCTAATAAAGTCTAGATTAGAGGCATTTCTCTTGTGTACAAAGAGATTGGCTTTTGGGTTGCCTTGTGGAAAAGCAACATTATTCTTAGGGAGAGAAAGGGTTAGTTGTCTCTAACAGCAATCCTGATGAAAAATGTAAACTGTCTGAGACCATTTCCGACCTCCGGCAATATTTTATGCTAACAGGTTTATGTCTGAATTAACAAAGTTCTCTAACCACTTAGTCTGTTAAAATGCAGTTATTTTTTCTGCCTTGCTAGGAAAGCATGTGCCAACCTAAATTTGGATTGTGTTTATTACCATTTGCAATCACCTGGTGTCAGAGGCCACGCGAATCTTGTGAGTTTATCTGATTTGAGTCTGGAGCATCCAAATGTACCTTTCAACTTGTTTCTTCATGCTGTGCATGTCTAGAGTGTTTTGCAGTAATACCATAAGCCCCTACAAGCACACAGAGTGATAGGAAGGAGCAGAGTAAGATACAGTCCCTTGGGTACCACATAGCTTGGAGGAAGGTGCTGAATTTGAATTATTCTGTATCCACTGACCCAGCATCAGAATGCAAGCTGCCTTTCTTTTCTTCTTTTTTTCCCTTAAAAGGGATGGGAGGAGAGTGCAGGGGGGAAATGTCGCTTAACTGAAAGATGCTAGTGAGACAGATAGCACTGAGGTATGACTCCTCTCATACACTATTTTATATTGCACACAAAGATTAGCAACACAGCATTGGCATCTACCAGCTACTGCCTGCCACAGACCTGCTGCTGTTCCAAGAGTTGGAACTCCAGTGTGAGGGGTGAAGGACTTTAACCCAGTTTCATCCATGCTGGCTCAGAACCATAGTGGGTGAATGGTCCAATATCCAGGCTACAAGTGCTTTTGTGGGATCCTCAAAGGCAGGAGTCCCTAGCAGATGCATTGACACAGCTGCACCATTTCCTCAAACTGAGCTGGCTCATCACGTGATGTGACTATTTCTCTGCTGTTCATTCCCAACTAATTAAAACCTTCTGAAAACTTTAGTAAGCTGAAATATCCATCCTATTTCTGCCATTTATTTAAAAACATGGGGCTGATTTCAATCCCGGGGGAACTGTGTACATTGGCCTGGGAAATCACATTAACGCTTTTCAAAAAAATTTGCCTATAAACATTTTTCTTGCCTGAGAGGCAATAGCAGTTTCACTTGGCTACCTGAGGTAGGACTCAACTGTTCTTTAAAACTCATTAGCATAAGGCAGTTTTACAAACCGTTGAAGAAAAGCTAGACTCCACTTGTGTTACCACCTTTGTCAAAGAGATGGAGTTTAGCTCCAGATCAGTAGAGAAATGATAAAACATTTTTCCTCTAGCCAGTTCAAGCTAGGCCTGAGATTTGCACCACAAGTTTTGGGCTAAAGGCCCAGAGAAGACTCCAGACCTGAAAGCATCTTGCTCAGCCACACCAGGGGCCTGTGGCAAGAGGAGACTGGCCCTTGCAGTGGTTGCAGAAAGCCAATTTGATTGGCAAAGCCTTCTAGATAAAAACGTAGCCCACTCCATTCCAGGCAGCCAATGAAACACAGCTTTAACTCCATTTTGTCCAAAGGCAATGTCTGCACTCAGGATATTTTGCAGGTGATGCTCCTGACCACAGCCATCACAGTCACAGCCTCAGCACTACTGTGAGCTCTGCTGGAGAGCCCCATACCCCCAAGATCCTCGGCCACTGTCTCAGCAGGGACTGGCCATGCCCAGGACCACTTATCATCCAAGGAAGGTGGGGTTGGGTAACTTGAGTCACCCATAGCTGTGAGCACTTGTTTTCTGTTCTTTGCCAACCAGATGGGGACACGGGCAGGGCAGGGGGTCTCATCATTTAGAACAGCCCCTGGTACCTGCTGCTTCACCTTAGCGTTCCTACTTTTGCTGAGATGAATGCTACTTGGTAGGCAGGGAATAGAATACAAGCTAATTTTGTAAAGTTCTGTAGAGCAGCCATAGTCCAAATAAGATTGGGTCTGCCTGCATTAGCAATGAAAGGACTAACGGGCCACGCTTGTGTGAGCTATTTTTGCATACCGGCTCACAGATGCTTTTAAGAACTGTGGCACTGGTTTCGGGGCATAACTCGCCAGAACTGGGGCATAACAAGAAAGATGTCCATGTAGGGGCACAAATCCTGCCCAGTCTTAAATGTATATCTTATGTAGACTTCTGTATCATATGGAAATTGAGAGACAGGCATGTGGACCTTAGTTTGGGCCATTAGCAAATGCTGGATATGCCTTTTAAACTTTAGTAAAATATTATGTGGCATAAAATACCTAATTACATACTCTTTTAATTGTACTTTCTATCTCCTCTACAAATGCACACATGTAGTATAAAGTTCAGAGTTTGCGGTCCTGCAAAATTCATGCGTTGTCTAGGACAACAATCTAACCTACTGTGGACAAGTACCTAGAATCACTGGACTGAGCACTACTCTCACCGTGCAGCAGCACAGAGAGCTGAAAGACTGAGCTGGGATCCAACTGTGCTGCTGTCATGTGCTGTATGGGTGACTTTTTGATTGCTTTTAATTCCATCCCTTATGGAAGTAGATAACATTTGTTTTATTTTCCTTGGAGGAAGGGTACATATTTGCCTTGATATTACTGAAGAATTAAGTCCTCCTTTGTGTCCCAGTGCTTTCAGCACATTTAGACTGTGCCTGTGCAGCACTTTTCTGTAGTTCTTTTAAATCCAGGAACAGATACAGGTTGAGCTTCTGTCTGGAGTCTGGACGTGCCCAGGGATTCTTCCACACAACCCTGGCAGGTTTCTCTCTCCTTTGCCTGATACAGTGCAGCCCTTGTGGAAGGTACTAGCTGCCAGCAATTAGGACTGGAGTCCTAAGGGGATTCAAAGCAGGGAGACAAAGAGTTTACTTACCGGGCAAAAATTGGACTTTTTTTTTCTTTATGCAAAATTAATTCAGGATTTAATCATTCAAGCATGCATTTTCTTCCTTTGCTGTATGCTAGAGAAGTCTCCTAGTCAGTGCTAGTCAGTGGAAAAGACATCTCCCTCTCCTACCCTTCTGACACTTGCCCTCAATCTGTGCTGCCCTGCTTTAGAAGGACACTTTCATTTAACTTTAGATTAGCAATGTTTTGCTGTTATCCCGTTACCTTGAAACCACTAGTATGTCAGGTGAAAGTAAAATGAAAATGTAAGTATTTATTTACAACTCCCAAAACAGACCACACTGTTTAAAAAGATGCATGCATAGAAATGCTGGAATCTTTCCATAGCCGTTCTGATAGGTCCAGAGAGATTCAAAGCTTCCCAGCAAATATATTCCCTTCTTTTCCTCCAAAAGCTTAATTTCCTTTAAATGTTTCAAAAGGCAGTCTTGCCGCTTTTCCAGTGAAAACGAGCACTCTCACTCGCAGATGCAAATGTCAATGCACTAGACCAATGTGTCGCATCCTGTTCTTGACTTGACTAAATCAGCAACTCCTTCACTCAATGAGGTTTAAAACCTGCCCCTACCCTCAAAAAACACAGTGATGCAGTGTGACTCATCTTCATTGCAGTATGTCTGTCCGTTAAATAGCGTATTTTGTTTGCCTCCAAACCTTAGCCAGCACACTTACTACAAGCATCTGCTAGGGACAAACATGGGTAGTTCATTAATCACTCTTGAATAAGATCATACACTGCAGTCATTGACTAGTGCACAGTTACAAAGGGATATAGGGCTTCCTTCCCAACATCTTCTCTTTTGAAGACTACAGAAACAGTCTGATTGCCTACTTGTTCCAGGCTCACACTCCCAGGTTCCTGCCCGACTCCCCCTCCCTGCCAGCAGGAAGAGAGTGAGCAAGTGGTTAGTACATGGTAAAGCTGCTTGGAGAGATTGTTGTCCGTTTTCAGGGTAATTGCCTGGCTACCAGGAAGTTAGCCAAGGCATATAGGAAGCAAAAAAGATGATAGTAATAAGTTCCGAAGGAGATGATGCTCATTCCTCAGGTTGACTTCAAGCAGCCTCTTCTACCTAAGACTGCATCTCTTTGGTTTGTGCAGATCTGTGAGCTCTAAACACCATTGCAACCCAGCTTCTCCTCTGTTTTGGAAAGTTACTTGTGAGAGTTCTTGTTCTTCTTGGGAGAAGCAGATACTCCCAAGCCCTCTCTTAAAAGGCTGATTAACTTATTTTCATAAAGAAGGGAAAACATCTGCCGTTAAACAGAGTGATCTGAAATGCAGTGTTTAGGAGGGAGCCTGGCAGAAGAAAGCCTGGACCAAATTACTAGCTCAATTTAACAAGGTATCTAACTCACCTTGACAAATGCTTGTAACTGGCTGACCTTTGTCCTTTAGAGATCTGCTCTATCCCTTTTCTCTAGACGTGTTTTGGTCATGAAAGTATTCCAGCTGCTAACTCTATCCCCAGCATGCTGAAGGCCTATCCCTGAATTTTCTTCCACCGACCCCTGCTTCTTCTCAGTGAAGACACATATCCTAATCTGACCATCCTTTTGTTTTGCCTATAAATGCCAGTGAAATGGACAATACAGATGCCTTGCCAGATCCCCTTACAATTTATTCTGTCTTTCAAGAAGCACAGCCTTTATTTAGAAGCCCCTCTCAAGTCCGATGGATGAATCAGCAGCTATCTGGGTCCCTGGCACAAGCAAGATATTTGCCAGGGCAAGGCTGTGTAGTCAACATGCATAAAATTGCAAGCAGCTCTCCAAAACCTCTCATCAGAAACAAATTAGTTTTCTGTATTCTTCTCCAAGGTCACTTTTTAAATAGTCTGCTGGAGGGAGACCTTGCTAGGAAGTTACTCTCTCCCATCTCCCACTGGAACCAAGACTCCATATTTTCCTTTAGCAGTCTCTCACTGATTGCTTTCCCTGTAGAAATTACAGTCCTTTATGTGAGACTCAACTTTCTTAGGCCCACATCAACTAAGCTTCTGAGGCCTGAGAAGATACTCTGTGGAATCTGGAGGGCTGCCTGCAGATGCAGGAGTTCTTCTGTGTGGAACACAACCCAGACTCAGCATTCCTATCTCTTTCCCAGTGAGATGGATGAAACAAAGACCATTTATAAACCACCTGTTACAATTTTGCAATAAGGGAAAGGTCAGAGTTAACTTTCTTGTCTTGGATGAAATTCACATCTCCTTTGTCTTTTGCCTACATAAAAGCTATTTTAAAAGACAACTACTTCATTTGGAATGGTGAGGTGGCATCAAATAACACGTTCATATACTGCTGAATGGTTTCTCTATGGAAGATAAATCTTCATTGGGACCATCAGCCCCATGGAACAATGCAATTAACTCAGTCTGTTGTCCTGAATCTCTTCACTCTTAGGGAAGAGTTCTCCACTATGTTCTCCAACTGTGTTTTGTCAGTGACTGTAGCAGAAAAAAGACACACAGGCTTGCTATTCTCAAAAAAAAAAGAAATAGCATTTCTAGCAAACTGTAACACAGCAAGGTCTTGATTCCACAGGGTCAACAGTCAGGGAGACCTCCTTATGTGTTTATGGTGCTCCTCACATCACAGCTTCCTTGTTTACTTAGGGCCACAAGGGAACTGTGTTGTTGAAATCAAAATACTATGTTTCCTGTTGCTACCTATGGCTACCTGGCCTCTCTTTGTGAAGGAAGAACAGTGGCTTGACCACTGACTAAGAGGATAAGAATACAGCAAATTTCTCCACCTCCTGGTGTAAAATAGCATGTTGGAGTTTGATTCTGCCTGCGCGCTGGATTCCTGTGCTTGTGACCTCTTTGCTTTTCCTTTATTCTTCTGTCACAGTTAGCCAGATAACAACTGATAGGCCAGAAGTATGCTATTCCCCTGTGCCTGTGCTCCAGGAAAAGTCTAAACCCAGCTCTAGCCAGTAAAAGCTTTTAGGAAAAAGCATCTGACAACAGGGAAAAAGTGCCAAATCTTAGCATGAGAAGAAGGCTGATACCAAATTCCCCGTAACAGGCCAGCTTCTGCTCACATCCACTGCTCCTAAGACAGGAAACTTCTTAAAAGACCTCTGCTGTTTCTGTCTCTTTGAGACTCCATAGATGTGCGTATATGCGTGTGAAGCAGAGAGAGAGGAGAGGCATGTCAGTGTTGCTTTTTCTCTACTAACGGTTGCAGACAGACCCGACACTCAGAGCATGAGATAGCATCGCGCCTGATTTACATCAAAGCTACTGCTTACCTCTTCTTTGCAAAGAAAAAAAAGGCCAGAATCCATTTCAGTTACTTAATTCTCAGCTGTAGGTACAGCAGCAAACAGCATTCAAACCAAGGATAATCGTGTCCAGAGAACAACTATAGAGTGATCTGTAGCTACTTACTGTTCAAAATGGCCCTCCGTTCTATAATCTCCTGTTATTCACAAGGCTCTCTGTCCTATTGCTTGTAGCAGGTATATTTACAGCCTTCTGCACCTTCCTTTTACATGTTTATCATGTTACCCCATAATTCCTAAACCTTTCTGATGTTCTTAAGCACTAGCAAAGATTTAGTTCCTTTGGGAGCAGAAGACAGTGAACATCCTGCGTGTGCTTATGTTACAGCATTGATGCTACTTCACCAGTACTAATCCTGAAGTGGAAGAAGGACGGAGGACACTGCACTGTACTTGCTTCCCCTCATGTGTGACATCTGAGCTCATACTGTTAACCTGTACATTTCTGTGGCTTCACTGTTGTTGTAACATTGGCACTAATTTTTTTTAAGCCATAAAGGGAGAGTACAACTTTCTCATTTCAAAAAAAAGCAGGTTTTCTTGGTTCATTTCCATAAAGCCCAATGCATTATGCATTATCTCATTCAAAGGTAAACAGTGGATACACACATGGATGAAAGATTAAATCCTGGAAATTCTAAACAATTGGCAGGAGGCATAACCATGGCAAATTGATTCTGTTCCCCCTCTGCAAAAAAGAAATGAAAGAATATTTGTGCATTTTTTAAATTACATGTAAGATTTAAAGACATTTTGGGTGCTGGTCTTTGATATTTTTTTTTTTATTTCTTTAAATGAAATTGTGTAGTGATTATTGGAAAGTTTCTTGAGTTCAAAAGACTATTTTAAAACCTCTGGCAACCTTGCTCATTGCTCGTCTACAGTATTATGGGCCTAAGTACCTGAATAACAAAATCTGCATCTATCACAGCAATGATGTGCAGAGCCAAACAGAACCACACAGATCACCATGCAGAAAAAAAATAAAATCCTTGAAGAAAATTGTATTGCCCAAAAGAAAAAAGGTTAATTTAACTATGCAGGTGATATTGCTTGATTGGTTGGTTTTATGTCAACTCTGACCCTACTGTAACCCCCGTCTTGCTGATCAAAGGGATTATGCTACAGGCTCCAGATAGAATTTGTAGTCCATAAGACTTCACCGTATCTCTGAGTATTGGCTCTCACAGAGCTGTCGTTTGCAATCTGAGGGCACCAGCAAGCAGTCTTGTTCTTACTTACCTTCATTTTGAACCCAAAGTGATTTAAAGTATTGATGTACAGTCTGATTGCACAAGTCTTTGTTTTTTGTCCTATGCCCTAGCTTGGCAACAGGAAAAGTGATAGCACTATCCACAGAGACTGTAAGGGGCTCTGGGCACACCAGATACCAGTACTGTTGTACTTGCACAGATTTGATGCCAGGTTGATCAAGCAGGCCATTTCAGCAAAACTCTGCTCCTTCTCTACGTAGACCTTTCAGAGCACCCAATGCACAGCGTTAAGAGCAGGCACGATGAAGAAAGCCTTGCTACTGCTGTCCGTGCTGGCCAGTGCAGTAGCAATTCTCTTCTAACCGCCACTGGGGCCAGGCAAGCCATTTTTTTCTGTCCCTGCTCACTCCTTATTGTACCTGATTGTACGTGACCATGCATGAGCATACAGCTGTATATCTGATCCTATGTTGGCTGGAGAGGCTGAGAAAGGTGTGTGTCAGAACAAACGTGAAGCCTCTGTGTTAGCCTTTGCATCCATTACTCTTTGCTAAGGACCAACTTGCATTCCCACAGGAAAATGTGTGTTCCTGCATGGTGGCCTGGCCATCTGCAGTCTAATTCACTCTGCGTCTCACCTAATGAAGTCCTTTCTTTCCCTAAAACATAGGAGCTATGAAGCAACATAGCGTTTAGGTAACAGATCAAAGGAGCTTACGTCACATGGTCACACTAGATGAGCTTGTTATGTAGGATAAGACCAATCAAACATGTCCCATCATCTCCTCCACTTCCGGACACACATTTTCATTGCTCCTTCTTGCTGGTGGTAGAATCTGAGTGGCCTAACAAAAAGTTGGCATAGGGAACTCATCCAGCGGAAAGTTAAAACTGGGACAGAATCCATTTCCAGACAATGGTCATTGTTTATTCTCCTGTGCACTCCGATCTCCACAGGCTAGCACGTGTGCCCTTCTGTCGTGTAGATCACACCTCAGTGACAGTGCTGATGCATTCAACAAACCACCGTGGCTCTGTACATCTCCAAAAAACCTATGTACTGGTTTGGTGTGTTACCCTGCAAGGAATACTCAGTCCCTGCCCAGACAGGGGATCAATCAAACACACTCACATCATTATAATGCCACTGCTAATAAAACATGACCTCTACTGAGTATGGATTCATGGTCTAGTTGTACCTCAAAGTCTTATGAAGTGCCTGAAGAGGACACATGGAAGTGTCAATCTTTTTGAAGGAAGGGAGGCTCTGCAGAGGGATCTGGACAGGCTGGATCGATGGGCCGAAACCAATGGGGTGAGGTTCAACAGGGCCAAAAGCAGAGTCCTGCAGTTGAGACACAACAACCCCGTGCAGCGTTGCAGACTCAGAGAAGGGTGGCTGAGAGCTGCCTGGCAGAGAAGGACGTGGGGGTGTTGGCTGACAGCGGCTGAACATGAGCCAGCAGTGTGCCCAGGTGGCCAAGAGGGCCAATGGCATCTTGGCCTGTATCAGACACTGCATGGCCAGCAGGAGCAGGGAGGTGATTGTGCCCCTGTGCTCAGCGATGGTGAGGCCGCACCCCGAGTGCTGGGTTAAGTTTTGGGCCCCTCACTGCAAGAAGGACACTGAGGGGCTGGAGCGCGTCCAGAGAAGGGCAACGAGGCTGGGGAGGGGGCTGGAGAACAAGTCCTGTGAGGAGCAGCTGAGGCAACTGGGGTTGTTTAGCTTGGAGAAAAGGAGGCTGAGGGGAGACCTCATCACTGTCTACAACTGCCTGAAAGGAGGTTGTGACGGGGTGGGTGCTGGGCTCTTCTCACAAGTGACAAGCGATAGGACAAGAGGAAATCCCCACCAGGGGAGGTTTAGACTAGACATTAGGAAAAATTTCTTTACTGAAAGGATGGTCAGGGATTGGAACAGCTGCCCGGGGAGGTGGTGGAGTCGCCATTTGTGGAGGTGTTTAAAAGACGGGTAGATGAGTTCCTTAGGGACAGGGTTTAGTAGGGAGACAGGCACAGTTGGATTCGATGATCTCAGAGGTCTCTTCTAACATTATGATTCTATGATTCATAGTTCCTCTGTCCCCATTTAACCACACAGAAAACTGGCCAGCTGCATGACCCAGTGCTGTAGGATTTGAGTAACATCTCCACTGCTTCATCCCACTTCTGTAAAGCAGGCAACAAACACACGCTCACAATCTCAGATTTTCTTCTTGCTGAGATTGCCAGTCTATCCTCCACAGCTCTGAGCTCTGAGCAGGAAGGAGGAGAGTGTCTGCAATTGCATTCCTTCAAAACAAGAGAGGAAGTGCAGGGTGGGGTAACAGCCACCAGCAGACACTGCCTGCAGTCACAGGCATACTTGCTCACTACAAGGCTCAGGATGCCGTCTGCTCCTTGAAAGTTTCCTTGTTTACTTATTCCCAGGCCCATCCTCAGCCTTACGTACTTGCACACGCACACATACACAGTGACCTATTCCTCTCTCAAGAGAAGACTGGAAAGAGGCTGGCAGAGAAAAAACCCACAGCTGTTTGACATTTGGTTTTGTTTCTACAGATGGGTTTTCTGTGGTAGCAAAGCATCTCACTACTCAGAATTTTATTCCTGTCAGTTCTTATCGTGCATGTTGGACATGGCCACCAGTAGGCACAGTTCTGAGTTCAGTAAAGAGGGTCGGGTAAGTAAAGAAACCTTTTTCTTCTGCTTCCCCTTTTAGTCTTACAGTTGCCAGCAAGGCCTCATGCAGCCCACTCTTTGAACTCTGACAAATGCAGAGTTAAGACCTTTTCAGGCCTTTAGTACCTAATTATAACCAGGACATTAGTCACATCTCAGCAAATAGGGTGGGTTTGTTCCTGACAGGTTTTCCTATACACCACTGCAATTGTGTCAGGACCCAAAGCAGTCCAGCAGTGTTTGGGTTTCATCTGCCATTCCCAGAGGATTTCATTACTCCCTCAAAATGTTTCTTTCCTACCAAGATTTCACATTGCCTGTGAGCATTAGAGCCTCCTTGTCCCACAGCTACTGGATATAAAGCGGCAGAGCAGCGGAGTCTGTCTGCTTGTTTTATTGTTACTATGTTCAGGAGAATTTTTTTAGTCACTATTTTTCTCATTGAAAAATGCTTTTTCCATTGTCCTGAAACGATTGTGGGATTCAGTGTGGACTTACCAAATTGCTTTCCTGAAAAAAAATATCAGGATTATATTCACAAAGCTGAGAGGAAGACAGCCACTTTTTATTCACTCATAAAGGATGTGGGAGTCCTGGGTTTAATTTCCTTCTCTGCCTGGGGGAACTTGAACCAGTATCACTTATCTCCCAGGAGAATACCATAAGGTATTGGTGTCCTGCATACTAAGGTGGGTTGCTCTTACTCTCTGTCATCGATGTGTCCTGGTCTGCACAGAAGGTCTTTCTGGAACCTCATTTGAGACCCTCACATAGAAATAGTTCACCTGGCTTCCCCAATCTGTTCTAATGAGTATTGGACTATCCAGGAACATGGAAGCACTGTCGATGGACCACCTCCAGGACACAGAAAGCAGCACTACGTCAGGCAGGCCCATACACTAAAGCTCATGAGGTAAAAAAATACAACTCAGTCTGCTAAAAAAATTACTTGTACAGTCAGCACAAGTTAAAGATGCGAAGACCAAATTAGTTCAAACAGAAAGTCTTCCTGATACCACCCACAGGCTGAGGCCAGGGCTCGTATACAATATGAATGCCAAAATTAATGAACCAAGATGGGTGTGCCAGGAGCTAAACCTAGCTGGTGGCTGCTGGCACGTTCATCATCCTCTGGGACACCCATTTTGACACTCATGAAAGGAGAGATGGATAGAAAGTAGAAATCCTGACAGCTGTCATTGCCAACTTTGACACTATTGGCACTTAATTACCTGATCGGATCAGACCTTCTGGCCAGTTTCTGGTCAGGAGACACCCAGATGTCATTGCTAGCTCCACCAACTTCAACACAGTCCTGGAAAACCACTTGCTAGACGAGATTTGGGGCCCTGGTGTCACCCCTGTCTTTGTTGCTTTGTCATTTCCTCACATACTTCTCTCCTTGTTCTCTTCTTTACCTTCACCTTCTATTTCATCAAACTGGCCTAGGCAGGAGGGGTACAGGATGTGCCACACAGCTGTGAACTGCATTCAAGGAGACACCTAAAAGCAATGTCTGAAAGAGGCAGATACTGGTACAAATTTCCTAGATCTCAGAGGGGCTAAGGTCGTGTATTGTGCTTGTCTTTTTCGAACAGTGAGGCTGCAAGTAAAAGTCAAAACCAGAAAAGGAAGTCATATTTTTTGTCTTTGCTGTCCTCTTCTCTCCTGTTGTGCATATGTGTGTCTTTGAGGGAGCAGAGCAGAGTCTAAAAATGAGTAGTAACAACAGATCCAGCCTGTCTCGATGAGTGTCTTTCTCTCCCCAAGAACAGCTACTGCTGCTATGAACTTAAATAAAAGGAGGGAAGCATTGCTATAAAAACTGTTGACAGCTAAGGGAAGAGGAATAATGGACACTTTTCAAAAGCAAAATCTTGCTTAATACTTTATTTTTCAAGTGCCTAAACTGTTTTTCCTCCTTTTTGTGTATCTTTAATTAAAGGTTAAAAGGATTCTACCGGTGATTGTTTGCCATGGTAACCAAGTAGGCTGAGGTCTCTGAATTCAAAACCCAAAACCTTTCTAAGTGCTTAATGTTGCACAGTGTCGGGGTCATGTTAGCATCTTCAACTCGCTGAGCCTACTGCTTCCTCTGAAATGAACACAGCTGTGCCCTGACGGCCGGGCCACTAGACTGAATGAGGGACAGCTCTCTCACCTCCACACTCCCCCTTTGAATCTAACCCCCTCCGCTCACTTATCCTTTGCGTGCTTGAATGTTTCATTTTGAATTAAGTGCAGTTTTCATTATGAAACAAAACTATTTCTCTGCAGTTTATAAGCAATAGAAAGGAAACCTAACCAAACTCCCTTGTTCCTACTGATGTGATGTTTTCTTCTTTCCTGCAGAATCAAACTGCATTTATTTATACCTTACTGTTATTTTTGAGGGTGGGGGCCAGCTGTATGCTATTCAGGGGCATCACTAAGACTTCAGCTGCAGAATACACATCATAATATTTTCTAGTTTGTTGACTGGCAAAGTCATTTTTGCAATGTGTGCTGTCTGTATCAGTACACGTTTGTGTCTTTATTACATTAGGCACCTCAGCTATTAGAATGACTTGCAATTAAGATTGCTGTAGTACCTGAAATGTCACATTACTTGTCTCTGTTCTGAAAGGGGCATCGTTTAACCATATAAGACAAAGAAAGACGTATGAGGGCATGACTTATAAACACATTAGAACAGCTAAAAATGCTACCACACCTAGTACAGAAGTATCTTTTAGGTGAGGTAGAGTCACCGGCCATGCGTAAGCTCTCAGTCTGTTGTACTGCACAGTAAGATGAGTTTCAAACATGGAAGAAACTAACCCGTTTCACTTTGCATTTGCAGCAGATCAAGAGTACATGCCCATACCGTTCTCATGTCTTTCCTATGAGACAAACATCTCCAGCCACTGTGACATACATTTCTTAAGTTACAGTAGCATTACACACAGCATCATCTGAATGTAGGTTGAGTTTGAACGAGATGCAACCAAGGCAATTAGCACAGGAGTACCCACATGGCTAATGGGTTGCATCATTTTTGCCTCTAGACAGAGGCTGGGGTGAGTTTATGTATATCTCACTTGAAACACAGAGACAGGACCTGTTCCTCCAGGAGGATGTGAGTGGGTGGTCCCTGCTTGGGTGCCCCGGGAATTCCACACTGCCTTCAGAGCAGGTCTTTATGAATCACAGCCCAAGGCACCAATGTTCTCTCTGCCTCTTCTGTGCATCCTCCATTGCTTTCTCACCAGCAGAACAGTCCTTGTCTTTGTTTCCAGGGCCCTTTCCTTCATACTACATAGATAAACGATTTGATTTGTTACTGTAAGCAGATAAATCAATGAAATTACAAAAGAAAGATAGCACAAATAACTAAATGTAGGGGTGGATGTACAGTATAGGCAATCCAACTTTCCCCTCATGCTCTTCTAAACTAACTAACAAAGGGGCCAAACTGTAACACAAAAATACAGCCACGTGTGTTTTTTAATAAGATATGCTCACTTAAATCAGCAGCTTAAAACAAAGTTAAAAACAGGTTTCCCTCCAGGAGAGGAAAAGGCAGTGAGCTTACGTTTGCTTCTATCCTTTCCTCTTCTGAGTTTTTCTACCTCATAAATTACTCTCACCGCAAATGTTTTCAGATTAAATGTAGAGAAAAGAACAAGATTATCTTCTTTGAACATCAGTGGACATACTAATTTGGACAGATTCTCATCTGCCAGATCCTGGAAGAGCTTCTGTGGAGCTCTGCTGAAGTACCCAAGACGAAAGTTTGGACATCCTTTTTTTTTTACAGAAGTACTTGCAGTGACTTACGTGCTAGTTCAGGTTGCTATGTTGGTTTTGGATGAGACACAAACCTCTTTTCAACCCTTTTTTTCCAAAAAAAGGAAAATTATCTTGTCAGTTCTCTGAAGGCCTGCTCTGAGGGTTGCAGAGGGTTGTTTTTTTAAAAAAAACCAATTCTCTAAATTGTGGTTATCTTTCCTAAGCCTTTTAATTTGCATGTCATAGTACAAAGTTTTCTGTGATTGCAGAAGTCCTTATTGAATGTCAGCGGTACTCCGTAAAAACACATGACTAAGTAGGAAACATCTAACCCTTGGGAGTTATTGACTGCTGTCTCCAAAGGCGTAATTAACAAGTGGCAGAACTGGCCGTGTGGGTCATGTTTTACAAGATCCCACAGTATCAGTATTGATTATGATTAGATTAGATTAGGTTGGTGGTAAATGCTTATTTAAATTATTAGATTTTCAGGCAAATAGTGAATATCCTGTCATGAGCATCACCAAGCACATTAACACAAAACCCCTTTAAAATGGTAAATATGATCATCATATACACAATACCTCGAGGCACGTATGTATGCAAGAGACTTATTATGCCAGAGAAAAGCCAAATTCCTGTTCTTAACACCTTCCAAGCTAAAGGCACAAATTAGTTCAACGTACTAAGAAGTAATTTTACATTAAAAAGAACAGCTTAAACCTCTGGTCTGTGCGTGCCTGCCAGCTAATGGCACATACATAGAAGATGACAGCAAATACAGCTGGGCTGGCATGCCACGAATTATTGCCTTAACACTAATTCTAAGGAGACTTTCACAAATTTGTACAAAGGAGAATGGTATTTTTCAGGCCTTCAAAATGTGTAGGTGGGGTTTTAATCTTGAAAAATCAATGCATCCACCAGAAAATTTCTGTTTTATTCAGCAAAGGTAGAATCTATGATGATTTTGCAGACCAAGCCAGAGTTTCTGATGCCCACAGCTGCAGACATGACAGAGGACGTAACAGAGACCATGCCTTTGCAAAGCTGCAGCTGAAGGAAATCCTGAAGTATCTCATACATCTCCTGTTGCCTAAGGTTAGGCAACTGAATCTCACCCATTTTTTATTTTCATGTGCCACTTGAATTTGCTAATGTCTTCTGACCCTTTTTTTCTGCTCTCTTGTCTTACTCTTACTTCTTCAGTAACAAAGTGGGAAAAGTCTAACAGGAGGAGAGGCAAAGAAGAAAAAAAGAAAGAAAAATATACTTCACACCCAAACTGAACATTTCTTAATTTTAAAAAGTCCAAACAAAAGGAACTAGAACTGTAAAAAGTTTTACAACAAAATGTTTCCCTTGATTTAAAGTGACTTGCAGTTTTGTCTGATCCACTCTACCTACTAATACCTAGGAAACCCCCCACCTTACCTGTGAATGCTCTTTTCCAAAATGTAAATAACTAGCAGATTGATTCAAAAGCCTTATTGTGCCACAATCACATGATGGAAACAGTGAAGTGAAGCTTCTCACAACAGGTCAGAGCATCCTGTATGGTATAGAAGATAAGTTAGAGGGCCATGAATGGTGATCCTATTGCTGACCTGAATGTCCTCAGTTACCCCACTTCACCTTCACTGGGATAGCAGGAAAGAGAAGTGAACCCCAGTACAGTGTCATGAAGTTTCATGTCAAGTATTATAACTGTAACACCTCTTTGCTACCTACAAGAATTATTTCAAAATCTCATCTGAGATAAGAGCTGGTTTTACTGGCAAATGAGCATAGAAAATCAGAGTAGAAATTGCCCTTCTAGCAGGAAAGACAGCAGATCTTCAGACTGTGAAGTCTGTGGGTGTTTGCGTGTGTCTGTGTGCAGCAAGGGAAGAAGCAATAATTTACTACTTTCCGAAAAGCAGCAGATGGATCTGACTCCCTTGATATTGGAAGTGCTTGGTCTTGGAGTTGTTGATTTGACTCAGCTCTCTTTCCAGGAAAGGCTTGATGAGATGCTGTGGCCACAGCCAGAACCACCCCTGGATGTAGCTTTGGAGAGAAGTGAGGGTCTCTGGCAGAGGATCTGGGGCTCACTGCTGGCCAAGGCCTGTGTGCTTCTTCCTAGGAAGGCTCCAAGAGAAGTTACCATACTACCTTGAAAAGTTAGACCACAGGAAAAGAAACTAGGCTCCTACTAGCCTTTGAAACCCAGGCCCATCCTGAAACATGACAGGCTCCAGAATGCAAATATATGCAGTTCGCTCAGGTACAGAAAGCTACACTATGGAACTTTTATTGCTGTTTTCATATCACAACACCTTTAAAAATCTTTTTGCTCTGAGGTCTTATCTTCTCCTGGGCACAAGGTACTGCCAAGTCTCAGGTACTCTGCCATGAGCATTGTCTAGCTTTGATGGCAACACCATCACTCTGGTAAAGCCAACACTGAGGGCCCTCCTCTGCCCTTCAGGCAAACATGTAATAGTTTTTTGTCTGCTGCATAGCTGGCAGCTGAAATGTGATGGGAGAAGATGATGAAGAAAGTTTCTGTGGCCCCGAAGCAGATAACAGGCCAACTGTCAAGGACAACATGGTGACCTCACCTGCTTTTAAGATCCTAGCAGGTGGGAAATAGCAGGGACTTTTGCACTCTTCTATCTCTGTGGCCATCGCCATCCTTACTCAGCCCTCCTGTTGTCTTGTCTGGCTCTCACAGGCACATCAATCCAGGCAGAGCAGAGCGGGCAGCTGTATTTCTTCCCCAGTACTGAAATTTTCAACCAGTGTGTGTGACCTGTTGGGTCTGCTGTAATTCCACCTCTGCCAGTGTCCTCTCATGCTTTGTGCAGCCTGAGATGAAGTAGGGGATACCTAGACACAGCTGTTCTGTGACCTGTACTGCTATAGGCAGTCATGGACTGCTGCTATGGCTCAGAAACACGGAAAAATGGCACAACCACTCTTCATCAGCATCTTTGTGGTGTAGCCGTTAATCCTCCACACATGTTCTACCAGGCAAATTATCAAAGCAGAGCTGTGAGAGTCAGCACAGACTCTCCAGTACCCTTGGGTGATAATGTTCAGTTGTTTTCACAGACTTTACCCAAGCCAAGTTTATGAAAGCAGGCAGAGAGCAGTCCAAAAGTGAGCACAAGAGAAACACATAAATCAGATGGTACAGACGGATTGTCTCTCACCCAACTCTGCTGCACCCAGCAAACTACAGTGAATGCAGCATGCCTTCACTCCTGCTGTTCGCTGAGCAGTGTTTGTGTCTCCACTTCCAATCCCCCCAACACTGCTTTTTCTCTCCCACAGCAGCAGGATCCTCTTTCTCTTCCATCACAGTCTCTTGGTGCCAACTATGTCCCGCCACAAAAATGTTGGGACCTTGCCCTACCACTGAGACCTGCTCAGGCCACAGTGCCAACCCTGCAAGTTCGTGCTGGAGCAATTCAAGAGGTTATATTTAAGCAGGCAGCGGCGCACTGTCCGCAGGACCTCTCCTCTGACAGTCACTGACTGCCGCACTGATGGCAGCAAAGGAGGATATGTCTTGTCTTTGCTGCAGCAGCTCACAGCCAAGGTGCTAATCTGTGCTGGAGAGAAAGCACCAGCCACATCTCCCTGGCAGCTGCTCACCTGCAGAGACAATACCCTCCAGCAACGCGTGAGGCATGTGCTTTCAGAAATCATCCCAGTGAGATTTGGCAGGGCTTTATGAGCTAGTGCCCTTGGAGTAAGCCTGAACAGTTCCCACCACGGGCTGGCTTGTCGAGGGGTGGCCACCAGCAGAGCTGCTGCAGCCTTCCTGCCATGCAGGTGATCTGGAAAAGCGGTGAGGGATTACCATGCGATTGTAACCTGGTGTCAAGGTGCATCTTTCATCCCTCTGGCAGCACCAAGCATGACAGGGGGAAGGAGGAGGACGGTGCCTAGTTGACCCCTTCTGGTACTCCCCAAACATACGCATTTATTAATAATAACAACACAATAAAGAGACCCAAAAAGAGGCAGATCCTGCGAAACAGCGCAACAGTTACCTGCCAACTGAACCCTAACAGCAGCAACAATAAACACAGTACAAGTAGAAATTATCAAAGACAACTTGGGAGGAAACCACAAAAAATGGCAGTTGAGCCTTATTAGTGCTATAAATCATAGAGCTGGTTTCAGTTCCTGCAGCTCCTCACAAGCCTTATGATGCTGTCTCTCGCACAGCAAGCAATAGGGGTCTGCACAGCCTGGAGGCACAAAACAAAGCAGGCGGGAAAAGCGCCGCTTTTTACAAAAGTAATTCTTAATTTAATTGTAAATCAAAAGTGGGGGTTTTGTTGCTGTCTGTGGGCAACTAAGAGCAGAGTGAAACATGTGTGAGGTGAGAGAAACATGGACTTCCTCAGATTTGGAAACTTCTTTAAGTGTATGTTCCAGGCAGACATTCTCACAAGGTTATTTACTTGATTATTTATTTTATTTGAAGATTTACCACCTTTGTGTTCTGCATTTGCCAAGTTGTCCTTAAGCCCTTTGTATATCCTGATTTTTTTCTTGGGGAGTGATTTTGGCTACAATGTTTGATTCTTCCTCTGACTCTCCTCTGAAGTGGAGGGAGCAGAGGAAAGGGTTAGTCCGCGTTGTCTCTAAATTTTAACAGTGTTTGAAACTTCTTGAAACACACGATCATTCTTTACCTGGGACCCTCCCATCCCCAGCCATCGATGTGCATCATTGATTATCCTTCTTTTCTGCATAGAAAATTCATTCTACACTGATTCCTCTCAGCAGGACTTTAGACTCACCAATAACCACTCTTATCTACCTTGTTCAGGGAAGCAATGAACCTAGGAATTAATAATAATCATTACTTATTTTCAGTATTATTGAAGAGCCAGCAATGTGCTCAGCATAGTAAGATACCAAAGATGGAGATAGCCAAAGCCTCAAGACAGGTGCTTTTACCCTGGAAATACCTGTGACTACAGAAAATTCTGGCTCCCTGGAGTAGATCCAGAGACTTTAAAGAGAGTTCCCACCCTGAAGAGACATCCCAAACATTAAATTGTGTTTTTAAAGCATGCCTAAACAACAGCATTATGTGATGTCCCATGCACTACTGCATTCCAAGGAATGCCTAGAGAAAGACATAATCCAGCATATAGCAGAGCATGGAGCAGCAAAGCAAATGACAGAGACTCAGACCACAGTGGTCTAGGAAGTTCAAAGGAGGAACAAGTGAAGTTCTGTGTGATACTGTGTTTGCTTTAAGTTTGAATTATTATCTTCTCCTGCCCACTAAGAAGACGGGAGTCACACAAGCCCAATTGCTTTTGTTCTCAGAAACCAATTGTTAACCAACTCCTATGAAACAGAGTAAAAGCTTTCATATCCTTAGGCTCAGGCTAGGTGAAGGAATTGTGTTTGGGACTGCACGTTAGGAGAGGAAGCACCACCAGGGTAATTATGAGTACAAAGCACCCATATAGGCATTGCAACACACTCTGCCTTCCTTGTGTCGTCTTCATCTTTGGCCTCCCAAAAACTGGTCACTCACATACACTTTTTGTCCTCAGTTATTTTCAGTCCAGACTAATTCCTTCATTCAGGTCACTGTGTGGCCTCACATGTTGTTGTGTCCAGCAAGTGAGTGAGTGCTGGGAAGCCGGATCAGGCAGTCAGTAGGAGAACTTTCTTCTGCTTACTGCAGCAACTGCTTATGGCCATGGTGGCTTTGGGTTTGTTTGGGTTTCTCAAAGGGGAACTCTCAATTACGGGTTAGAACATTTGAGTTCTGGCTCTCTGCTTATGGTTCCAATGCATTCACAGTGACCTTTTCTACTCAGTAAAAAAAAACTCGTGTGAACTTTTACCAGGCTTTGGTAATGTGCTTCTGTGTCACCGGCAACTTTGTTAAACTTTTAGGATATACAGTATGAACATGGCAGATATGCTGGGTACACACTCTATGCTGACTCTGGTGCCTTGTCAGCTTTCTAGGTGTAAAGATAATCTATCCCATTTTCTCAAGTCCAAGATACATTGGACTTCTTGTAGTCATGCTGTAGGGCAGCCTACAGCAGTACATCAGGCACCGATATATTTTGTGTGAAACTGCTGTTGCTGATGACTGGCAAAGCAAAGGGTAATAGGATACTTGGCTTGATCTTGTGTGTGTGTGACCACTGCTTTCAGTAGCAGTACCTATATATTCCTGCTTGAAATTACTTTGAAGCTCGGGCTTGATCAATCCCTGTTTTGCTCAGGGAACAGGGTTTTGTGCAATTTCTGAAAACAAGCACATCACTACCAAGAGTTACCCAAAAGCACATCACTCCCACCATGAAGTCCCAAAATTCATCTGCTTCTCCCAACATCATCCTCTGACCGCTCTGTTGCTAAACCAGGAACCTGGAGGGAGGGCTGCGCCAGGCCAGCTGCCAAGCTGCAAGGACATTCCAGCAGAGCGAGTATCCAGGGATTGCACATGGAGCCACCACAAGAAGCCTTTGCTTCCGACCTATTCTGCTGCATGGCATGGAAAATCTCCCTTCAGGATGGAGGCAGCCGCCCCTTTCCCTCCTACACAAGACTGCCATTTGCTGCATTTCTGATGGGAAGGTTGGTATGTCACCTTGTCACACAACAATTTTAATCTTCTGCCAAGTCTTGCATCACTTGTCTAAGGATGAGTCAGCCCACAGGAAGTGAGGAGAGGCATATGAAGGTGAAAGAGGAGTAGGCTGACCCTCTCAGAAAGGATGCTTGCCAGAAAGAAAGGATTGAGGTATTAATCCAGTAACTATGGAACAAGCTGACGTTTGATCCATAATCTCAGCATCCTTTCCATTGTTCATGCAGTACAATGAAAATATCCACTGCACTACGGTTTTTGTAAGCAATTAATCTGTAGGAATCTTCAGGAACTTACTTCAAAATTTCAGGCCGTTCTCGATCTCATCAGTGCTGAAAAGTAAAAAAGAGAGAAGAAAAGCACAAATACACAAGCTAAGCTGAGAGTCTGGGATACTGCATTTGTAGCAGTGATGCTCGCTAGGGCTTTCACATATTGCTGCCACATCCAAGACTCCATTTCCCATACCATAATGTGCAGTGTTTGTCAAAGGTTGTGAAATGCCTGAGACAGGCCCAATTTGTGTATGACACCAGTCATCTTGCCAGCCCCAAACAAAACTAATTCCAGCATCAAGCTGTGATACTGGAAATGGAAATGGTCTTAACAAATTATGGAGAGTGTCATCCGTCTTGTCTTCATAATGCTTCTGTCTCTGCTAGCTGCCTTCACTGTCCATAGCCTTTGCCTTCTGCTGGACATTTCCTCCACCCAGGCTGTCCCCTGCTTCCCTCTGCGCCATGTGGACCCAGCTTCCTACTTAAAATCAACTCTCAAACCCCATTTCTCCTGTCCTGACTCACTCCATCACTGCTTTCTTTTCCAAAGTGTTACCAGGCTCCAGATTTTGATGCAGCTCTGTAACAGGGAACTAGCATCTGATTAGACCTTCCAAACAGCATTATCTTCCCACCCCTCTCATTACTTAGAACTATTCAGAAGACAATAGATTATCAGATGTGCCCAGAGAAACAGCTGGGGTAAGCACTGGGACAGAAAAGCTAACTTAGGAGAAAAGGCACCCAGCGAAAACCAGTGAACCTCACTTTCACGTTTTGCCTGCATAGCAAAGAGTGTGGGAACAAATTATAACCATCAGTGAGATACCTCTGGCAATGAAAGACCCAGTTTCTTCAGGAAACTGGTGTAAGTTATACTGGCAAAAGCTGTATCTCCAGTAGGAGTTTGTCAGAAAACCCTTCCCAGGGTAGGCAAAGCCAGCAATATTAAAAGGCAATAATACAGCCCAGCTGTAGGAAGCCTCTTTTCATGGGGAGAAATATTTTCCTGTGACAAGTCTCAAGCAGTTAAGCTCCAGAGAGCTTCACAGTACAGGCAGAAGCTTTGTACATTTTATATATATGAATATGTATTTAATTATGGCTCCAATGTGGAACACATTAGCATAAATAAAGAGGGGAAACAGAAAGCAGGAAAGGAAGGGGGAGAAAAGGTCTGCTTTTCACCTGTTTCTGTTAGCAACAGCTCTGATGCCCTGTCATCCTGGGAACATCATGGGGCTGTCCTCACTTGTCCGCTCCCAGCAGCTAGAATCAGCCTGCTCAGCCCTGCTGGTCTTGCTTAGGGATTAGTACAGATAACCAGAAACCAACATAAAAAAGAGACATAATATGGTAAGGAGTAGGAGAAAAGGGACAGGGGGAGGTATTTGGAGACATCTGCAGACCCACAGACCCCGAGAAGAAGAAAAATTAGCCACAGGAAACCCTCTGCCTTCACATTTTCCAGAGTGTTTACATACGGGGAGACATCCCTCCAGCAGAGCTTTCTTCTAATTATAAACATCTTGCCATAGGCTCAGCCTCCGAAGGCGAGGTGGGGCCGTTTCCCTACCCCAGCCCTCCAGCACTGTGACTTCAGTACACAAGGCCTTCCCTTATGTGCTGCCCTTCAAGGTTCTGCCCTTTTCCAGTAGCTTCCCACTGCTGTACTAACCCTCTAACTCTTTTGTGGACAAAGGGGACAGCATTCATCTCTGTGTCTCAGCTCTCCAACTGCTGTTCCTCCTTCCTCTGCCTGCGACATAGTCCTTCCCACAACAAGAGCACTTTATGTTGCCAAAAGATAAGCCAAAGGGCAGATGAACAAGAATGGTTGTGCAAAAAAAGATAAATTTTGCCTGAAGACCAAGGCAGAAAACTCTCCTTCCTCTGCCCCTCAGTCCTGCAGGACTGTACCCTCACATTGGCAGGAGCATCCAGCTCCCCTGCCTGGTACATGATGATGACTTGTAGCTCATCAGCTTTCTAAAGTAAATAAATCATGCCCTTTGCAGAGGACAGCAGAGAGTTCCTTCTACTGAGACTCTGTCCTGACTGCTCTGGACTAGAGATCAAGATCTTCACATTTCTTTTTTATTTTTCAAAGCAGAGACCTTTGCCAGAGGCCAAATATTCTCTCATTTCTGTACCAACACTCTCATGTGCCCATTTTCAACTGGAGTTCACAGCAATGTCCTCAAGGATATGACGAACTTCCAAAATGTGCAATACTGTTTGATCTTTCATCACTGTGCTTCAAAAATGTACTCTGAGGGAAATATAAATCTGAAACATTGAGAGAAATCCCTCCCCTTTGTTTGCATTAAAGGTGTTTTGCAATACAGTCCCAGTGTCACTAGTAGCAGTTGAATTCTACCTCAGTGCTAAAAGGCTGAGCAGAAATCAGCTGTGCCCAGTTTGTTTCTAGGAAGCACCCTCACATGAACGTGCTCAAAGCAGGCCAAATCCAAACAACTCTTCCAATGCACGTGGCCACTACACCTGCTGTAAACGATTGATGCTGCCGCTAGGATTGACAGGGTTAATACTAAAAAGATTATTTTTCTTTGAAAAAAATCCATATTGCAGATGGTGTAGAAAGTTTTAGCCTCTTGTGGTCAAGGCTGGCTGATCCCAGTACCTACGTTCAGGGCTACCTCAACAAGTGCAAAGCTGTTTAATTATTGACAAAGAAGAAAGTCCTTCAAACAGGCTACACTTCATTTTAGGAAGGAAAAACAACTCAATTCAAACTGGCAGTGCTTGAAAGTTTTGCTTCTTTGGTTTTTTAACATCGGTGCACACAACGAAAATAACAAGGCCCCGTCTGAACAGCAGCAATGAGTGCTTAATATTCTCTTTGCATATCCCTAACAAATCAGTGCATGATTTAAAAATGTCACTGCACATCTGTGTTTGGTGCGTGTTGCTGCAAATTGGGGCAGGAGGAGGGGGAACAAGAAGAAAAGCAGTAGAGATCCTGCAATCTATTTACCTCTCTACTGAAAAATTTCCCTGGCACTTGCTAAAAAGCAGGATGGGTGCTGAACTCGTGTGGCCAGGAGGGTGCCTCTGCAGGAAGGCTCCAGGTTCTGCTGCAGGGGCTAGTAGGGGCTGCCCATAACTTCTGCTACTTGACGTGCAGATAATATCTGTGAGGTCTTGCCTTTCAGTGGATTTACAACAGGTAGAGCTAAGTAATGCAATGAAGTGGGCTCAAAATTAATCTTCTAATCCTTCTTTTGAGGGCAAAATAGAAGCTCCAGGATTTTTTTTTCTAACAAATCTACTGCACTTGTTACTTTAATGAGAAGCATGGGGTCTGCTCCATCCATACATCCCCAGATGACTGACTATTCATAGTCCATTAAGCAGCACTACCATGGATTGTAACTGACTTTGGATGAGACCTGACTTGCCAGAAAAGGCAGTAGCAGACACAGCTTTACATACCAAGTCATCCACAGCCCTCTGGGAGGACAGTTGTTTTCGTGGTGAGTCCCTCTGGGGCTTTCCCAGCTGCTCCTACTAGCAACCTGACGTACTTCACTCCCCTCCCAGGCACTGAGCAAATGCTCAGCGGGTTGAACGGAAACTACCAAAATCCTCTCATGGTGATAGACCACCATGTGCCTTTCAAAATGTGAGCAGAGAGGCATTCTGGAGAAATGTGTATCACTTGTGCTGTCCAGCTCTAGAGATAATTAGAGGACAAGTCTTCACGACTACCAGACTGTCACTTTTTATTGGTAATAAAATACACTCAGCGTTTTTCAAGCTTTTCTATGAATAATCAGAACTGTTTGTCACTATGTTGAAGGAATCAGGGGCTTTAAACACTGCTGGAATGATTAAATAGAAGCCTTTTGTTCAGAAGGGCATGAAATTTGGTTGAAAAGTGGGTTTGTGAGCTTTCCATTGGGCAGACAAACTAACCAGGCCCAACTGGCAGGAAGAAAGGCAGGCTCTCCAAGGGGGCGGATTTCCCCAGGTGGCATTGGAGCACAAAGCTTGCTGACCTTATGTGTGGTGGCTTCTCTTAAACCTGCCCACGTTGCTGTGTGGGTTGAAGGGGATAGAGGAGAGTCAGTCAACCTCTGGGACTCACAGGAGACTCGTTGCAACTCCCATTATGGTGTGTGTGAAGGGAGATGACTGAGGGCCAACCTGGGAGGAGTCATTAAACTCTTGGTGAGTGGAGGGATGGTGGGACATGAAGGAGAAGATGCTTTGGGGGCTGCTGGGGCATGGACTGAGTGACTAGTGCTGAGGAAATAGATCTGTGAGTTTGCAGCTCGGAAACGATCACTGAAATGCATGGCAGGATAAAGCTACCTAGGGACAAAGTGAGGAGTGAGGAGTGGGACTTAGGCAATGTCCTAAGGAAGTCTGATAGTAGGAAGGAAAAAAAGCGCTGAAAGAAGGCAATGTAGGAGCACCTAGAGAGACAGGATGAAAATCAGGGGCACAGAAGGCTCTGCAACACCTCGAGAAGAAAGCTTTTCGATAAATGAGGAACGAACCACATTTAAGGCAGGCAACAGGCTGGAAAGGAGGCTTCAGAATGTGCCAAGAATAATAACTGTGCCTCAGCTCCTGTTGTGCTCCCTTTCCCCCTGCAGTGCTTTCCCTTTCTATGCATTTCATCTGTAAACTCTTCAGGGCAGGGACCTGGCCTTCCTTCCTGCTTAACAGTTCAAGCAATCATTTGCCATTCTTACCAAGAATATTAATTGGAGGAATGTGCATGTGTACTTTTAAATACGAGGGATGATATATCCCTGAAGCCATACTGTCATTGATTTACTCACTGTACTGCCACCCCTGGCGTTAAGAACCCAGTATCAGGTCCTTGCCCTCCTTCCTCTCTATAGAAATCGGGTTGTTTTGTCAGAGAAGAATACATCAGAGACGAAAAGAGGGAATGGTTTTGTCTTCTGCTTTTTCAGTTTCCCAAGATCACCCTCCCCACAGGTGCAACAGCCTCAGTATGAACATTCAACCTCAAATGCACTTGTATTCTGCAGACCCTGGCTATCCTCTCTTCACCCGCTTTTGCTCTTCTGCTGTCATAGAAAGTCCCTTTTCCATGCTCTCTGTCTGCCTTCAACACCTACCGTGCACAACTTGCAATGGCAACTTGCAAGACTCCAATTTTTCCAGCCCCTGTCTATGCAGTAAGAGATGTGTTCAGCCCAGAGAGTCTTTAAATATGTTCCTAAATATTTTTACTGTCGTTAGCAGTGATCCAGGAAGGAATATAAGTGTTTCTTTGTGTGTGTCTAGCTCCAGTGCCACTTAAAGCATGTACATAAGGGCTTTGCAAAACAGGAGTGGACCCTAATGCACACTTAATTACTTTGCAGTCTGGGCCCAAATGTTTGCCTATATCGCAATCATCAAGCTCTGTCTTTTGATTTCCTGTCTGCAATACAGGGATAAAGAGAGCAGATGATGGTATGAGATGGAGACTCCATTGGCCTGACCTTGGGACTGCTGAATAACAAAGTCTTGGATTGATTTCAGTTGGATTTTATGAAGCATGGAGCTGGAAAGACAGATTTTTTTTCCCTCCTCATTACATGGCAATGACTAGCCTAACCATGGCTCCTCCTCCCACATTCATTATTTCCCATGTCTGCTGGGTACCAAATACTTTCTTCCTTCTGTTCATACTGCCCTGGTTTTTAATCTTTTTTTAATTTGTAGACCCTGCATATTTTCAAAGGTAGAAGTAAGTGTCTTCCGTTAGAAATTCAGTAGTTGTGAGGCTGTCTACACAGAATAGAATTTATGACAATGTTGAAACTAGTTTTCTTTGCTGCTTTCCACAGACCTTTACACATCTACACAGGGTGGATTGCCAAGCCCTGCCCCTACGAACGTTCTCTCTGCTCTCAGTTTCAAGTGCCACCAGTGACCATCAGTATATGAAAAGCACTGCTTGGATTTAGATTGGGAGAAAGTTCCTGTAAACCAAAACTCCTTATCATTTTGTTTTCCCTGTTCAAGTGAGCCTATTCTCTGCCCTCAGTAAATTCAAATTTTAACGCTGCAGAATTTCTGCAACAGAACACTGCCTTGATAACCAGTTAGTATGTAGACTAGGAAGCCATTAATAGGGAGCAACAAAGAGAAAAGAAGATTACTGCCTTTTAATCTTTCATTTATTCTGTGGGTAGCTAATAATTACTTAGACATTCCGGCCAGTTATTATTACTTGGTAAGTTTCATAGAGCCCTGTTTCTATAACTGTCTTTGAAAACGGTAAAGGAAACTACATATCTAAGGGAAAGAGGCAGTTTCTGAGAGTATAGTCTCAGAAACCCTAGACCAGATAGAAGAGGTTTTTAGGTATCTGCCACTTACTGAAATGAACGAAAATTAGACATTGTTAACGCCCTTCCAAATCTGGATCCTCATGACTGCATCACTTGCTGTCAAGTGTTATGATAGTAGAAACCTGAGATGAAATTAAAGCCTACAGCTACTCACGAGGGGCACAAGCTGTTTCTATGTAGTTGTTTTTTGTTTTATTTTTAAACTAGAACTGCAGGACAAGCCTTTTCTTCCCATTGCCACAGTGTTAATAGAAGCCATATTTTCAGCTCTGATAAGAGTAAAAAAAAATAAAATGTAAAAAACAAACAAACAAACAAAAAAGCATGGCAAATGAGTTGTGACTTGTTTGCTTAGTATTAAAAGCCATGGAATAAAACCTGTAACATATGTGTCTTCAGCTGCCATTTCGGAGAACAAACCTCTCCTTCCACCAGCGAGACAGGCAATGATAACAAACTGGTGTGTGCAGTCAGAGCGGGACAGTGGCCACAGACCAGAGGCGAGAGCTGGCTGCTGGGCCCCAGCAGCCCAGGCTATTTCTGGCTTTGCCACTATCTCGGTGGCTGGGTGAACACAATTGAGTCACTTGCAGCAAGTAGGGCTGAAAATCTTTGCTGGCACAAATCACCTGCTTGACAGTTTGCGAGGGGCTTGCTGTGGCTTTGCAGAGGTCTTGCATGGCAGGTGGTGTCCAGTTCTCCTCTGCTCCTGTGTGCAGGTCAGTCCAGAAGAGCTCAGATTTGCTAGTCTTTCAGGTAAGCTGTGAAATTTGCCCCTTTTCCTCGGGTTTTGGCAAGGGAGGGAAAATACAAGAGCGGTGATTGGCAGGAGGCAAACTACTGCTGGGTGAGAGCTTTATGTCATTGTCTCTTTTAATTTCACCATCACTAGCTATGTCAGTGAGTTTAAATATGAGCAATGGTGTTGCTCAGCATTGTCAAGGGCACGCAGAGCCCCAGACTGGTATCTAAATGAAATCCACTGAAAAATGACTAAACAGGATTAACACAACCTGAGCGCAGATGCAACACGCATGCATGCTCATGAATCATCCTACGCCTGTGTGCAAAGGTGCAGCAGCCCTCATCAGAGGCAGCAGAAGAAACTGGTGTTGGCGTAATGGGATCAAGCCCTTCCTTCAGGAACAGTAGGATGGGGATATCACTCAGGACAGAGTATCGACTGTAACCCCCCTGTGAAGGTTAGGCCAGGTTTAAAAAAGCGAGGACAAACACAGCCCTGTAAGAGTCCTCCCACCCCGGCAGACACATCCAAGCAACTGGGCTACACAGTAAAATCCTTGAAAGTAGGATGTGTTTGGTGTGGTGGCTGCCATGGTGAGGGGACTCTCCCTCCATCCGGTCACCCCTGCCACAACCCCTCTGCTGGGGCTGGCTGCAAATGCTATGATGGCTCCTTCACCTTCAAGCCATCGTGCACATGTAGGCAAAATCCCCGTCTGTGAGAACACTTGGAAGCTGAGACGGGAGGAAAGAAACGCTCACAAGCTCAGTGTCCTGCCGCAGGCAGCAGCTCATGGTGTGGTCTTCTCAGGCTGCAGGCAGGGAGCTGGCATCGCAGGCAGAGCCGTTTGCGCCAGCAGCAAGGCCTCCTCGGGGGAGGGCCCCGAATTCTGCCATTTGTTTCCCTTTTCGATCTGACAGGGCAAAGACAGATTTTATTGAGCTGCTGAGCAACTTGTGAGGCCTGTCTACTCACCAAGGCTTTTCTGAGAGCGTGGGTTGAGAGGTTTATTGGATCAGGGGATAATTTAGTATCCATTTTTCACAGCATGTCCATTCATATTAGCTCACCCTAGCAGCCTGTTTCCCTTCCCACATTTGCTTTCCCACCACCCCCAGGTACTGGAGGGATAGGATTGGAGGGAGCACCTCATCTCCAGCTGTTCGCTTGTGGTGGGATCACTAGGTCCCTGGGAGCACAGTGCTTATGGGGTGTGGGCAGGAGCATGGGGTTGGATCACCTTATCTGGGAAGAAGGAGGTCATGATGAGATGTGTCAGCCCACCTCCCAAATGCTGCTCTGCTACCCTGCACCAGATCCTCCCTGCAAACACGAGAGGGTATTTCTAGAAGACACATTAAATGTAAGAGAATGTGTGCCTTCCAGACAAAGCCACCCGCCCCACCAGTCAGGAGCCACACAAACGTGCCGCTCTTCCTCCCTGGCTGCTGAGGACAACCCAGGGGGAGACAGGCAGTTCCCTGGCAAAGTTGCTCTGAGTTCAACATTGGGTGCACTAGATTTCCCTTGCCTGAAAGCTTTCACCACTGCACACTCACTGCTTTAGCCAACAGTACGACTTCTCTCCAGAGGTCATATGTAGCAGCATCCTACTGCATCCGTCCACTTCAGACCAGGGCTAGAAGCCCTGCCCCTTGAATGTTCTGAGGTGGTTGCCTTTTGGAGGATCTCCCATAGATACCTTTGACCCAAAGCTCATCTAGGGTTGTCACTTGGAGGGAACATCAAGGATGACAAGAAGAGCTTCTACCACTACATTAGCAATAAAGGCTAAACAGAGAAAATGTAGGCCCATTACTGGATAGGGAAAGTGTTTTAATGACACGGGGCACAGATAAGGCTGTGGTACCCAATGCATTCTCTATCTCAGTCTCCATCAACAAGATCTCTCAGGCCTCTGGGCTTAGATGAAATCTACCTGCAAGCAGATATGCATTGATTCAGGGATTGCCTGAGACATGTTAGTCTCTTCGATTCCATGAAACTTTACAGTCGCATCCAAGAGTGCCAAAAGATCTAGCCCATGTCCTTGTAAGGCCACTCTCTAACATCTTTGAAAGACAGTGGAGGTCCAAGGATTTTCTTAGAATCATAGAATCATAGAATCATCTGTTTGGAAAAGATGTCTGAGATCATCGAGTCCAACCGTACCTGTCCCCTTGTCCTTAAGAAATGTCCTTAAGCATGTCCATAAGAAATTCATCTACCCATCTTTTAAACACCTCCAGTGGTGTGTTGTTCAGTGGAGAATTTTTCCTAATGTCTAGTCTAAACTTCCCCTGGTGCAACTTGCAACTTCCCTTTTGTCCTATTGCTTGTCACTTGTGAGAAGAGCCCAGCACCCACCTCACCACAACCTCCTTTCAGGCAGTTGTAGACAGTGATGAGGTCTCCCCTCAGCCTCCTTTTCTCCAGGCTAAACAACTCCAGTTGTCTCAGCTGCTCCTCGCAGGACTTGTTCTCCAGCCCCCTCCACAGCCTCGTTGCCCTTCTCTGGACGCGCTCCAGCCCCTCAATGTCCTTCCTGTAGTGAGGGGCCCAAAACTGAACCCAGCACTCGAGGTGCGGCCTCACCAGTGCTGAGCACAGGGGCACAATCCCCTCCCTGCTCCTGCTGGCCACGCTGTGTCTGACTGACACAGACCGTTGGCCTGTATGACCCTCTTGGGGTCATTGACCTCTTAGCCATTGACCCTCTTGGCCACCTGGGCCACTGCTGGCTCATGTTCAGCCGGCTGTCAGCCAACACCCTCAGGTCCTTCTCTGCCAGGCAGCTCTCAGCCACTCCTCCCTAAGTCTGTAACGCTGCACGGGGTTGTGACTGAAGTGCAGGACTCGGCACTTGGCCCTGTTGAACCTCATCCTGTTGGTCTCAGCCCATCGATCCAGCCTGTCCAGATCCCTCTGCAGAGCCTCCCTTCCTTCAAGCAGATCCACACTTCCACCCAGCTTGGTGTCATCCGCAAACTTGCTCAGGGTGCACTCAATGCCTTCATCCAGATCGTTGATAAAGACATTGAACAGGACTGGACCCAGCACTGAACCCTGGGGAACACCGCTCGTGACTGGTTTCCAACTGAATTTAACTCCATTTACTACAACTCTTCAGGCACGTCCACCCAGCCAGATTTTACCCAGCAGAGGCTGCGCCTGTCCAGGCCAATGGCAGTCAATTTCTCAAGCAATGACAACTAAAGAAAGGCAAATATGAGGCCTGCTCATACCTCTAGGAAGGTCATCAAGAAAAGGGAGCAAGGAACTTGACTGATGTGTATGACAAGAAAACAAGAGACAACGGGCACAAATTGAAACAAGAGAGATTCAGTCTAGATGCAAGAATAAAAAATTTCCCATGAGGACAGTCTAGGAGTGGAGCATGCAGCCCAGGAGGCTGCACAGGCTCCATCCTGGGAGGTTCCAAGCCCTAACCAGACACAGCCCTGAGCAGCCTGGTCTGGCCTGGGGCTGAACCTGCTCGGAGCCTCCCAGGGTCCCGTCCAGACTGCATTATGCTGTGATCCCATGCTGAGCTGAATTGGACAGCGACAGTAGGAAATTAAAAATACAGAAATATAATCCTACTGTTGACACAAATAGCCCAGATTCTCCGGACTTCTTTCATTCTCAGTCTGCTCTGACTTATGCTAGAAGGCAGAGCAGCTTTCAACCAGGGCAGCAATATAGAGGTGTCCTCAGTACTCCTTTGCCAGTCTGAAGGCCTGAGGCTGCAGCTGCTAAGCAAAGATTCAGATGTGTACAAAGCAACTGCAGAGGCTGACTGCTTCTGTGAGGAGTCAGTTACCATTACCACTATTCATTCTTTCTCCCTTTCTCTCCCTTCCTTGTCCCCTTGCTCCTTCACTAGAAACTCAAACAAGAAAGCAAGCCCCCAGCATTCATCTTACAGGCTCTGTGTCCCATGTCTCCCTGTCCCCCTTCACTCCCTAAACCTAGAGGGACTTCTACCAGGGACACAATTCCTCTCCTGAGGGGTAACAGCAATGCCCTCCAGTAACTGCAAGCTGAGCAGCCTAATGGTATTAGAAGTCCTTTCACCCTCCTTCCTAGCTGTGGCTCGGCAGCTCAGCAGGCCATCAGGAGCGGGAACCTCATCCTGAGCAGCCCTGGACAGACAGTTTTTGAGGGAAGGTTACAGCAACCTCATGTGTAGAAAAGATGCTTGAACTCCCCTCCAAAACGGTCGTGGAAGCTATTTTCATCTTTATCTGCTGATGATTTGTTTTTGGGATGGTGACTGCACGGAGCAGCTGACACAGACCTGAGAATCAATCAAAAGTAATTGAAACAGAAGAGGCTCAGCAATCAACCTATTAGGTTGCTGGAGCCAGAAAAATGCCGCTATGAGGAGCCAGAGAAAGGAGAACTGACTTTCCATCTGAAAACTTAATGTGAGGAAGAAGCTTCAGCTGTGCTGTCTTTTCTTATAAGAAGAATGAAAATCTGTGGAATTCTCTTTCTGTGTATTTTTGTCCCTTTTAATGGGACAGGGAGAAAGGAAAGGAGCCATTAAATGCTTAGCTGTAAAAAATGCCATCTCAATCTCTCTTCTTTCCCTCTTCCCCCCACTCCATATGCAATAAAATGATTCTTTACTCTCAATTGTTGTCTGCTGTGGCAGCAGTTGGAACAGGCTTTGTTTTTCTTCAGTTCACTGCTCCTCACCGGAGGACTTTGCTGGCTGCAGCAACCTATTAAGCTGGTTTCTGGCTCTCTTCTGTTATAGTGGGAGTTGCCGCCAGAGTCCGGTTATTTCCAAGCGCCTGCATGAATCGGCTCCCGCAAAGCCAGACCTCGCAGCCGTCGGCAAGAGCGTGAGCTGAAGTGTTACGGGGTTGCCATCCTCCACTAATTAACAGTGTACGCCCCTCCACCATCCCTCACCCAGGTTTCACAACCTTCTGGCAGGTGCCCCAAGGGGATTTACAGCCATGAGTTTAAATATTTCATCTGAATCATTAGAGCAAAAAAGAAAAATTAAACATGATCTTTAAAAAGGAGGAGGAAAGCTTACCCACTTGCATTCACGATAAGGCATATGCAAAGAGAAAATGTAGCACTGAGAATTCAAATTTGGAAAGGACTACTGTGTGTGCTGGGAAGCAACAGCTCACCACCCTTCTCAGAGAGTCTGAAGGGCCACCCAGTCCTCTCTCCTACACAGGTAGTGTGCTGGCTGAGTTATTTTGGTTACAGAGGATGTACTGACTTGACCTTGATATTAGAGACTCTTTTTTCACTCTGAATTCTGCAACACATCCTTGGTTAAATGCAGTTATGAAACATAATAACCCCTGTCTGGATGAGTCCTCCCCCACATCAATTTCTAATTAATATGAAGGAAAAGAAAACAATGTTTCCCCTTTCCTCCTCACCTAGACAACACAGCATGGCAGGGAGGAGGGATAGATTTAATATTATTACTGAGGCCTGTATTTTGATCTGTACAGTGGGAACAAACTAGCTGACCAAGAGGATCTTGATTCAGTTCTGCGGTGATTAAAGCAGTTCTGCCTTGTTCACACTGCCTATGAAGAGCCTGAGTGTGCAATATTGTACGTGCTCCTGGTAGTCCCTTACAGCGGAGACTTTTCCACAAGCTGGGCAGGCTGTGGAGAGGGTACTTAAAATAGTGAGGTTTACTCAGGGTGGTTCTACCTGACAGTGGCTTTATAGAGTCAAAGGGAACAAACGTCCTGGGCTCTGTGGAGCAGTGCTCTAAGTTTTATCAGTACTTAGGGCCTTCTAAGAGTACCACTGAAGGTGTCTGGGCAAACTGCAGATTAGGAGGCCTTAGCATTTCACACCTGCATCTAGTCAGTGTCTATGCAATAGTACAAGCACTGTCCAAATTCACCATCAACCATAATGTACGTGAGGGACGTTCTCTCCCTGTATGTTTAAGCAATAACACTCCAAACACACCGTCAGAAGTTTATTCCTTTCGTGAGAAGTTTAGATTAAATCAAGGGGGGAGGAAAGAGGGTGTGAGAAATTTGAGGCTGAAGATGTGTCCCAACAGTGCTAAGAAAAAAAGTCTTTTTTTTTTCCCACTAACCCTCTATAGCAGCACTTGATCCAGTATTACCCATCTCCTAGGGAGCAAAGGCAATGATGTCATGCACCACTCAGGAGTAATGTTGGAGTAATACAGGAGTTCATAATTGCAGGAGAGCTATGTCCTAAAGCAAGCCTTTCCTGAAAATGCTGAGTCACCAGAAATGCACAGCCCTTCTGCCATGATCTGCAAACAACATCTGAAAGAAATGTGATTAGATGATGGTCTGGAGCTGAGACCATCCAAATTCTGATGCTGGTTCTGATACATCCCTCTTATGCACCTGGGGAGTGTTTAATAGGGCTCAGATGCTCAAAGGTTCTTAAAACCTGTCACTCAAAGACCTTCAAATGCACTGTGGGTATTCAAATCCTCCAAAAACCTGATATTTAACCTTATGAAAACAGGCGGAAGAGGAATTAAGGTTAGTAATTGTAACGTGCTTTCAAGAAGAAAAAGAAGTGAGTATTACTTCTAGTTCTTCATTACTTCATGCAGTAGAAAGCCAGAAGATATAAAGATGAACAGCAGGATAGGAGTGATGTTAGTACTGGAAGTGTTGTTGGGCCATTTCTGGTTTTTTTTATAGGTTCTTTTATCAAATAAATGGATGGATTATATGCACCATGAAGGATTAATTCTGGACAAGTGATGTTTTTTCCATCAAAGGGACACTCTCAAAGGACACGCAAAGTCCCCTAAACTTCCCAGGATTAACAATGAGTGACCTAATATCTCCTCCCACCACTGGTGCCTAACACTTTACAGAAATTTATGCACAGAATGTGACAACTTGTCATGAAATGCTCAACTTCTTGTATCCCATTTTCCTGTAGAGTTTTTTGCATAATATATAAACAGAGGGGGGTGGGGGAAATCTCTCTGAAAGCTCCTGCCAGCTCACATCTATTTCATTCTCTTCTTTTGAAAAGAAACCTATTTCAGAGGGTTTACCATTAAAACTTTTTAAATCTCTGACGTTATGAAACAAATAGGTAAGGTCAGGTTTAGCACAGCCTGGATGTCCTCCTGAGAACTTTCCAAACTGAACCTGGGCCTGTAGTTGTGTGTCCACCACAGGAATCAGTGAACTACCCCAGGTCAATACAACCAGCCCTCAGATATTGCTGAGGAGGCAGGATTTGTGCCAGTCAAATGACTGGACAATCTGTTTTCCTGTCGTCAAAGACCTTACTCTTCCCAGGGCTTGGGCACCCACCCTACCACATGAGTAAATATGCTTAGACCAATGCCAGCAAGGTCATCCTTGCTGTGACCTGGGCAAGCTGTCCACATTTATAGCAAGGTTCCCATGGCACTCTACAAACAGTATAGTGAACAGGAGCTGCAGTATCTCCCCCTGAACTGCATGCCCTCCTGGGTGCCAGGACTGCAGCCGGGCAGACAGCCAGCACGCTGAGGGATGTTTTAAGCAAGGCCTCTGAGACAAACCTCTGCTTTCAATAAAGGGCCACAGGATTTTTAATGTCCATGCAGAGCAGGCAGCTGTTACCCAAAGGACATTCTCCACCCTAAAATTACATGGAAATTATTTGCCTCTGAAGCTATGTTTAGCCTACAGAGATTCAAACATATAATTCCAGGATATCTAGTTATTTGATTAAAATGCTAATACAGCCACCTAACTGCTAATGCTGCCAGCCAACCGGACTCCCTAGGGCAGCACTGTATGTTTGCTTTTCGTGTCTCACTCTAAGCCAGGGTCTCACCCTAAACCAGGGGATCGTGATCATCACTTTAAGACCAGGGATTCAACCTCTCCAACACAGCTACTCAGAAGAGCAGCCAGCTCAGAAACAAGAGAGGATGCACAGAGATTTGCCTATTGCTTCATTCCAGGAAATTTGCTTCTCCCATTATGAGATTCAAAACAGCAGCAGTTGCGGGGGGATTCCTGAGGAAGTTTTGCCTGCTGAGGAGGCACCCCTTCTACTGAGAAATGGCATTATTTTAAAAGGAGCAGCTTTTATATGAATGGGTGCCACGAGCTTTCCCTCAGAACTTTTCTTAATCGCTTTTTGTTCACTGTCACTACAAGGTCTAGAAATCGTGCCTTCAACAATTTCTCTGCTAAGAACAGCTCTCATTTTATCCAAAACTTCTTCTGTTCAACTGGATTTAAAATTTGCACTTTTTTATAGTTAATTATTTCCACTGAAAATCAGGGTACCAAGAGGCTAGAAACCAGTATTAACTATGAAGGAACTCATTGCACATGGATTTAAGCTCCTGCTATGAACAAACATCCCTTCATCCTCTATCCTTTCCCTGCCTCAGGGTCTCAGCAAAGAACTATGCCCAAGTAATACTATGTGATTTTATGATAAATAGATCTAAGTTCTTCTAACAATGCCTGGGGTTTGTCACAGCTGCTATTCACTTTTTAATAGCCTCTTTTGCTGAGAGGGCACAGACATTATGACCGTCCTGATAGTGCACGTCCTAGTGCTCCAGCATGACAGCAGAAACTGAGCATGAAGCCGGCGATGCTCTGCGCTTCACAGTGTCTGTGTCCATATAAGCTGCCTCATCACTAGCTCCACGGGAATCCGGAGAGAGTCTGAGAGGGTACTTTTTCCAAAGAACAAGGAGGGGAAGGATGAGTGTACATGCCTGATTAGTTACAGGCAATTAAACATGTCTAGCTTCCCCTTGCCTCTCATCCCTAACCTCCAGCCAATGGAACAGCTCGCCTAGCAGGAACCCAGCACAGCCACCTCCTGATGCATGAACCCCACATCCTCTCGCCTTTATAACGTGGTGCCTGAACTCTTTCAGCCCCTGGGCGTCAAGGTATTGAGAACCATTTCACACAGGAGAATGAAGTGCCTCAGGACTTAAAGGAGACCGCCCGTTCCGTGCTGACTGATTCTGCCTCCAATCCTGCTCCCTGAAGCTGCTGTTGTCATCTTGAACTACAGCAGAGGTGGCTTTCAGAGATACAGAATTGGAAAAAACTTCTATTGCTTTCTGGTTTGCAGGCTCTTGGGCTTCCCTTGTTCCACACTGATTTGACCCAGGGCACTTTACTTACAGAAACATTATATTCCAGCCTAATTTAATAACTACTTTTGCTTCAGCAAGTGTCCTCCCTGACACATTTCTTGACCCAGAGCAGTGCAGTCTCAGAGGCTCTCCCATAAGGTGCCTGCTGTCTTAGGTTGGGAAGGATCAGGTTACTTGTCCCTTTCCTCTTGTCCTCCCCCAAGGACTACTGTGTAGCCCTCTAGCCTGTAGGACTATCTATCTATCTATCTATCTATCTATCTATCTATCTATCTATCTATCTATCTATCTATCTACCTATCTACCTATCATCCTCTCCCTCCTAGGGTTTCTAGTACTGCAGCAAATCTCTCCAACAAAAGACTCACCAGGGCTGGGTATCATGCTAACCCACACTCCCCATCCTTCTGCCACTTCCACCTCCATGGAACAGGTTCTAGTTTGTTTCTGCCAGTGAGGAACACAGTCTTTTGCTGTTTATGAAAAGGTGTGGGTGGGGGGAAAGTCCCTTGAGCTAAGTGGAGAGGCAAAATCTGCAGCCAGAACTGAAAAAAATGCTCCTCCCCAATGTACTCAGACCTTCCAGGCCACAGCCTTGGCCTTCTCCCCAGAAAACATTTGATCCTGCTGTGTTAGATGTTTCCCCACCTGAGACTCTCTTTAACACTTACAGAAGAAAAGAAAAAGACAGGTGTCCAGTACTTCACTGGCATTACCCACCACCTGCTCTGTCCATTGAGCACCTGGGCATGCTTTCACATCCCAGCAGATGTGCAGAAGAAGGTCACAGATCAGTCTCACTCTGCCGCTCCCTGGGATAGTTTTTGCATCAGGACCCCTCCCTAGTCTGACAGGAAAATCCCAAGTACCACATATTTCCTTCCAGCCACCACTGTTCAAACTGCTGCTGAAGCTTATTTCACTGCACTGCTCTGCTGAGGTTTGTTTCACTACAGCCTCTACCTCTTCCAAACAGGATACAAGTACGCTGATGGAAAGGCATAAGGAAAAAGTCCATCTTACTACAGTTTGTAACTGTGTTTGAACTTGGTCACCACCAAAAAATCACTACAACTAAACACAGTTCAGCTTTAAGTGAAATCAAAAGCAAATTGGAATCAATTTTAACCCCTGTGTTGCCAAGTCTCATCATCTTACCAAAGACCTTATGACAGCCAATACTCTTTAAAGCCTGTGTTCCAAGACTCAGGTTACAGAAGAATCTCCCTTCAATCTCTTTTCCACATATACTTCTTCAAGTCTTCTTTTTGTCTCCCTCACATAGCTTCCTGACTTTGTGAAGCTCAAAGTTTAAAAAAATAGACAGACACTCTCTTCCTCACTGAGATTTCTTGTCTGCTGACCAAGGGACTTCTGATTTTACACCAGTTGGGCTTGCCAGGGCTGTAAGCACAGTGACTCAAATACAGAAAACAAGTACACTTCCAAAATGCCTTTTCCTCACCAACTCTGAACACAAAAGCCATGTCTAATGTTGTGTCAAACAACATAGCAAACACAGTTGTGTTCAGATGTGAGAAAACATTGAACTGAAGGCACACCTTAACACACAGAAGAGGGTTAAAAAGAAAAGTTAAGGAACTGAAAGCATCCTTACCTTTTCCTAAGGTCTCTCTTGATGCTGAGTGTCTCATGTCATCTACCTCACACAGCCCAAACTTCTATCCTGCTCTCCCTGCATACTTTTTTAACCATCTGCTGTAGGTTACTTTTAGTCAGAATAAAACCAAGTTTTGCTCCAAGTTATATGCTGTCCATCCAAGTCATTGGGTCACTCTGTCTAACTGTGGACATGGGGAACATTAGAAACTATTTCCATAAATGATGCTAAGCTGTTGGTCTACATTTGACTAAGATAGAGTTTAAAAGTGGCCTGGATAAATGAGGTTTAAGTGTAGAGTAGACAGGGTTAGAGGTCAGCCTTTTCAGAGAAAAAAGAAAAGAGTACTGATCCAACCAGATAATTTCTGCAAAAATCAGACTTATTTATCAAAAACTGAATTGATCTAACTTCCACAACATGAAAGGCAAAGAATAAACAATAAACAGCACCTCCATTTGTCACATAGTAAAAAGAACAAAAGTGTACAACTGGGAAAATGTAATTTGGAGAAAAGTCCAATATGGAAAAAAAAAAGGCAGAGTTGCACTAGAAAATTAAACCAACCCTTTGATTTATTAGCAACTATTGTGTGCTCTATGCTGTATTTCTTTATTCAGATAAAGCCCCGTTCAAATTCCTCTGAGATGGTCTTTCAGCAACACTTAGCACATTGCAAGGCAGGGCTTGAGGGTCACGGGTTCGATAAAGGACTTGTGTTCCTCTGTCCTCCAGCCACCTGATCTGAGATACAGGCATGACTTATTCAGCTGTGGTGATGCTGCTGGTGGGAGGGAATAGTCTGCCTTGTGCGTTAGCGTCTCCTGTAAATTATCTTAGGAACAAGACTGATATTGCTACAGACCGAAAAAGCATTTCAGCTGTCCTAGGCTGGAGAGAAGCTACAGCTGATTGCAAGAAAGGGCAAGAAGCAAGGAAGAGAGAAAAATGTAATTTTGGAGGGCACAGTATGAAAATTTTAACTGCATTATTTGCACAGGCCAAACCACAATAAAACACAAATGTGTTGGAATAGCTTATGCTCCTCTCGCTTCAAGCAATGCAGGAAGATCTGTTAGGTCTCTGGATTCCGCTTTTTTTCCCCTCTTTTCATTATTAGCCTCCTACATTTTCTCTGCCTTTAACGGTAAATTGCTTTCCAATCAACATGCTGTGACAAGGCTAACCAGAGGCAGCCAGAGCCCGTGCAGTGCAAGGCCCAGGCAGGCAGCGACGACTCCTATTCACAGCAGTGACACATCTATGTTATTTTTCTTACATTCCCTGACCCTTCAAGATCAGGGGGCCCTGACCACAATGCTCAGGCAGTGAAAAAACACAAATCCTGCTGGACTTGCAGCTGGGGGAGAAACAACCTCAGGAACTGGAAAAGGAGCTGTCAGCCTTCATTATTAATACCCAGCTGTTAATATTTAATGTCATAAAACTGCGGCTCCCTCCGCAGCCTAGTCATCAGACATGCAGGGGTCACACCAGCCAGAATCCTTTAGACAGACGATTCAATGTCCCTGTGCTTTAGCTTCATGCCAGGACTGCTAAAGGTGTTCTAGATGTATTTGAGATGAAATGCTAGAAGCTTTAATAAAGGCTGAGCTTATAAAAAAAAGGGGGAGGGGGAGGGAAAAGGGAAAAATATGGTCATGCTCCTTCCTTCCCAGCCAGCTCTGCTTTTCAGCGCTGGCTCCATTCACTAAGTCAAAGGACACTGGCAGCTGGCAAAACATCAACAGCACTGGCCAAAGCAAAAGCAAGTGTTAGCATCGCATGGACTTCACCCACAGCTGCAGCTGAATCTGCAGGGCCAAATCACTGCCCTAGCCTTGGTGTCCTGGCAGGGAGGAAAGGTTTGAATACAAGACAAAGCGAGGGCCAGGATTTAAATTCTTTAGGCTACTAAAGCTAGATGATGCTACATTAAGAAAAAGAACATCTAGCCCACTCCAGTTTGTGTTCCTCGACACCATGGCACACACTGAGGAGTGCAAGGCGAAGCACGATAGGAAATGCTATTGAATGTCTGATACCTTCTTTGAGCAGTTGAGGGGAGACAGAGAGAGAGCCTCTGCCACAAGGCCAGGCAAGGGACATTCTAGTGGTTATTTTCAGAACCTTCATCCTTACATCTTCACAGAACGGTCAAACAGAAAAGGGGTCAGTTTTCCTCTCGGCAGGAGCAGGAGTGCGTCACCTCTGCTGGCACAGACCCACAGGTCCTGTTTCCCCCGCAGATCCTGGGCTCTCCCTGCTAGCGGTTCCGTGTGCTCTGCCAACGTTGCCACTAAAGCTGCCTCGCAGTATTAATTTTTAAAGACTCCTTCCTCCTCCCGGGTATAGGTTCAGAAATGGCTCCAGAAGCCCACACATACGTACCAGCACAGCGCAGCAGCCAAACGCGTCAAACAAGATTTTAAGGGAGAATGGGCGAATAAAAAGCAGAGCCAGAATGTTTTGGAACACAGTGCAAAGATAAGTGTGGCACCTTGTGCTACATCTGCTACTCCTTGGCCTTCCCTGTCTCTCCTGTTTCAACCTGTAAGCTCAAGATTGATTTCTTTCTGTTTTCTTAGAGAACAGTGTAGTCAGAGGGTCTGGAGCACCCCAGGCAATGAAAAAACATAAGTAATGAGAATTCTCCAAGTATGTTAGTCAGCATGACATGAAGACAGCTGAGACGGTCCACAAAGAATCGGTCAGATCCAGCAGAGCTCATTAGCTCTGGCTTGGGGCTACTTCTGCCAGACCTCGGGTAGCACGAGGTCCCAGGTGCACTCTGGGCTCCAGGCTGCTGCATCAGCCCAGCACCGGCCTTTGCTGGCACTGTGGCTCAATACAGCACAGCTCCTCAGCTGGGTGAAGCACTGCAGAGCACTGCAGAGAACGATGCAGAGGTATCCAAGCAGCTCTTCAGGAAACAACCTGGATGCAGCAATGCTTGTACTGAGACAAAGCTATTAAACCCAGCTGGGCTTGAGCTGACCGTATGCAGTGCCCTCAGGTGCCTCTATCTTCCAGCCCCAACTTGGGGTTTCAGGAACACAAGCGCAGAGACACCCCAGCAGCCCTGCCTATGAAGCCAACTCAGGTGGGCAGAGGTTAGTAATGCAGAATCAGGACTCTGGGAACATATAAGGTCCAGGTCCTGTTTTGGTCTGGAAGCAGATAGTTGCATCTTCACAACACTGTGCCAGAGTCCACTTCAGGTTGTTACACACAAGGGCAGTCCCAGCTTTGTAGCCTCGTTACGGATAATCCAGAACCCAATAAAACTGCCTATGGATAGTGAGGAACTGACTGGAAGCAGATATGAAAACAGGGTAATGATGACCACATATGACGAGCAGGACAAGGCAAACCTCCTCTTCCACCACGATCAGTCATGGTAAAAGTGACTATTTAAAGATAACGTCTCCCTGTCTATGGACGAGAGTAACTTCAGACAATCTCTGCAAACTAGGACAACAAGTGAACTCCAGCAGTTAATTATAGTAAATATTTACATAATGGCTGGGCCCTTCAAATTTAGAAGGAATAGTTAATGCAAGGACATGCCCTTTAACCATCCCATTTTATTACAGAAACCACTAGGGAGCCCAGCACACTAAGATTTGCAAATGAAGTGTTTGATATTGGCTGAGACATTAAACTACTTACCTAGTGCTATAAAATGCATAGGTACAGTACATCACTCTTTTTGCAGAAATTTCAACTCCATTTACTTTAGTTAACTCTTCGTCTGCGCTTAATGTTTTATGTGCTACAAAGAAACAGAGTACATAACCCTGAGCAGAACTGGTGTCACCGCTTAGCAGAGTCTGACTTAAAATAAAACTGTTTTCTCCTTCACTGTTACTAAATTTGACATCACTTATGTAGATTCTATTGATGTGTCTAATCTACTTAACATCCTCGATGTTCTCCTATTAGCTGGTTGCTTGGGAATTTGCCTTACATGAAAGATTCTGCTTCTGTGTCCCATCCCCTGCTTACTCCATACACGCGCTGTGTAATTAGACCAGGTTCTGTAAGTGGGGTGATATTTTATCATCCAAAATGATGTGATTCTCATGAGCATTATAGCAATTCCTGCAATAGCAAATGCCGTGGATGTTGGGACTGAAGGTGCTGCACAGTTTCCAACCAGGACGTAGTTTTAAAAGGATCAAGGTCTAAGTTTGGGAATCCAAGTCAGTCACAGCACCCTCAACTGACAAAATTCAGATTTGCCTTAGGTAAGGTGAGAGCTGTCCCAGGAGGAAGATGAGAGACGGTTAACTCCCTCAGTAAGTTTGCAGATGACACCAAATTGGGTGGGAGTGTCTAATCTGCTTGAAAGCGGGAAGGCTCTGCAGAGGGACCTAGATCAATGGGCCAAGGCCACCTGTATGAGGTTCAACAAGGGCAAGTTCTTGTTCCTGCACTTCAACCACAGCAACCCCATGCAGCTTGCAGGCTTGGGGAAGTGTGGCAGGAGAACTGCCTGGCGGAAAAGGACCTGGGGGTGCTGGTCGACAGCCAGCTGACAGTGAACCAGCAGTGTGCCCAGGTGGTCAAGAAGGTCAACAGCATCCTAGATTGAATCAAAAATGGTACAGTCAGCAGGAGTAGGGAAGTGATTGTGTCCCTGCGCTCAGCGCTGTTGAGGATGCACCTCAAACACTGTGTTCAGTTTTGGGCCCCTCACTATAAGAAGGACATCAAGTTGCTGAATCATGTCCAGAGGAAGGCAACAAAGCTAGTGAAGGGTCTGGAGCACAAGTCTAATGAGAATCAGCTGAGGGAACTGGGATTGTTCAGCCTGAAGAAGAGGAGACTGAGGGGACACCTTATCACTCTCTATAACTACCTGAAACGAGTATTAGTCTCTTCTCCCAAGTAACAAGTAATAGGATGAGAGGAAATGGCCTCAAGTTGTGCCAGAGGAGGTTTAGATTGGGTAGTAGAAACAATTTCTTTATTGAAAATGTGATCAAGCACTGGAACATGCTGCCCAAGGAAATGATGGAGTCCCTGTTCCTGGAGGTGTTCAAAAAACATGTTGACGTGGGACTTTGGGACATGGTTTGGTAGGCCTGGTGGTGGTGGGTTGACAATTGGATTTGATGATCTTAGAGGTCTTTTCCAACTTCAGTGATTCTATGATTCTGTGACTCTCAGGGGATATCAGTTGTGGTCAGTCGCTGGAGTGGCTCCAGAAATACCTGAAGACAAAGCAGACTGAGCTGATCATCTTCAGGAGCTCAGTGTGGAAGAAAAAAGGAAAAGAATATAACACAAAAAATCCCCAAAGACATTTCCTTTTTTCCCACTACAAAAAAATACATTCCCAGCTGCACAAATCAAATATGGGAAAGGATAGCCCACGGTTACTTTAGACACATTTTTAGGTTGTCCATAAAAGAAGCCTTCTTACTGAAATGTTATCCCAGGTAGTATTTACTGCTATATGACTTCCTTTCTCGAGGATTTTTGTGTTACCTTGGGGAGGAAAATGCTGAAAGTTATCATAAGTCAAGGTGCCAAAGTGTATGGTGTAAAATTAGCTGAGAAGAGAGGATGAAGTGGTCCAAGAAGTGGTCAAGTTTAGCCAAGGGACAACTGCTGCAAAATCAAGAACCCAAAGCACTTAATGAATAGGGGGGTTGCGTGCATCAGAAAGCTTCTGCCAGGCTGGCTGATTTATGTGACCGAGAAGGCACAGATGAATCCTCCCTCCTGAGCTTGCTCATAACATTATGGGTAGGCTAAGAGGGTTACTCAACATTATTACTGCTGTTGCTGTGGTTTATTTATTAATGCATCTGTATCAGAGACCGTGGTTGATCCCGGGAGTCTCGCTGTGCTACGTGCGCAGGATGCAGAGCAAAAAAAAAAACAGCCCCTGCTCGAGACCACTTCAGGTGCTCCCTTTCCCCAGAACCAGAACAAGGTCCCAAAGCTGTCCACAGGGACACAGGTCCCCGTTTGCACCGCCATGTTAGCCACTTATTATCTCCCAGCATAGATATGGTTTATAGAGAAATAAAGTCCACAATTCTGAAAGGGAGTGCTTTCACACACCCGCTTCTCCTCTATGAAGGCTCATGATTTGGCATCTCAGGTTAGAGTATGAAATTATGACACCAGAATTGACTTTAGGAGTTTCTGATGCTTCCTTGGATGATTGCTTCTATAACTTATAGAGACAGGGGAGCGTTTGTATTCTAGTGAACACATAAATTAATATCCATACATGAAAACGATGTGGAAGAAGCAGGACTGGGGCAGGGATAAGTTTTCTATAGTGTGTAACACCAAAGGAGGGCTTGTCAACAGCAGTTTCTGTTGTATTTGGAGTGTTGTGGTTAGGGTGCACAAGTGTAATGAAGTAAAATAAAAACATTTTATATTTGACTTTTTAAAGCAGCTGAGAAATTCACAGTCTTTTCCATCACCATGTCATTTTGCGGGGGAGGGAGGGAAGCACTACTAAAAATAAATATACATTTTGATTCTTCCTGGTAGATACAGACCAGATTTTCATATTTTCACGTGTGTTCTTTATACTTTACACCATAAGCAGGGCAAGTTATTTTGCAGAATAAGAAACAGATGTAAAAGTGTCGGAGTCCAGCCTTATAATACATAAGTAATAAGACTCTACTGTTCATGCTTGCTAAAAGCTTTATTTCAGTCTTCCATGGCAGAGACAAAATTATTTGGTTTTACTTCTTCTCTACATTTCTAACAGAAGCAATATTACATCTGTTGAAAAGAAATTAGAGTAAAATAGGTAACAGAATGTCCCATCGCCTGCAAAGCCCATGGATCTCAAAGCTTGTTAAACCCATGTCAGCAAAGTTTTAAAAGCAGAGGGAAATAAAACCCTAGCCCCACTGAAGTCAATGGGAAGCTCTCAGCAAGGGACAGGAAACAGGGGGGCTAGATTTCACCATGCCCCCTAACACTGCGTTACATCAGAAACAGCAACCAGGATGCTTCTGTTTCTCTCACCTCTGACCCAAACTTTTCTAAAGTTTAAAATAAAATCTTATAGATGCAACATCAAAGAGCTGGAGTCACAAAGGAAACCTTGGCCTGCTCCTGGCTCTGCACACTGGTGAAACTATAACGCTGCATGCACAGAGACAAGCAAGTACGATGCTCCCATTGGCGCAGCACTCTGCCTGTCGGATGCCACTGCCGTTAGGACCAAGGGAAGAGCTACATGACATGCACCGGTGGCAGGACCAGATGGAGGCTTTGGGCACCACTGTGACCTTCGAGTTCTCCCCAGATCTGATGGCAAAGTCACATGCCAGTTTGTTAGACTGGAGAGCTCAAAGCCATCCTGAGAGAAACCCTTGTTCCACATAAATTGCCTGGAGCTGATGGATGGCAGGAGCCTCCACCATAAAAATCTCAGCCAGAAACATGATAAATAGTTGCATCCTGTTAAAAATAGGCAGCAGAGCAGCAGTCACATACATTGGCTGAGTAGGAATGCCAGTCAATGACTGATCTGCCAAGGCATTTTGGAGTTCAGCTCCAGAGCAGAAATTCAGGCTATTCTTGCAAGTGAAAAACCTCTGTAGCAACCTTGTTTCCAGTCCACATTGAATTTCCTCTGGATACCTTAGGAGCTGGCAGAAGCGAGCCTAGAGGAATGTTTTGGTTGACTCCAGTTTTTATATATAGCAGGTACTGAAGCCAGCCTCTCCTAGCCAAAACCAAATATTTTGCCTGTGGGTATCATTTAAATTTGTTTGCTTTACCAACAAATCCTTATTTTGTATAAAGTACTCAGGCAAAAAAGTTGCCTCTCTACCTCTTCCACCAGTGTTTCTGCCCTTGCTGTAACAGTAGCGTATTTGCATGGCGCCTGCTGCATTGGAGGCTCAGACTCCCATAGTGCAGGTAATAAACAAATCCTACTGTGAGCTTTCTGGAGCAATTCTCTTCTTCATAAGAACTTCTATAAAACAACAGCCACTAAATTACAGACAAAACAGCAAACCTTTTAGAAAAAATCTCGCAACACTTAAAGCTACAAACTAAGTACACGAGTCACAAGTGGTTTGCTCCAAGTGCAGAGTAACTAATGAAACCAAATCCATGTCGTACAGCCCAAAACTTCCTCCCTATGGCAGTTTTATCTTAAAGTTTTATCTCACTATGAAATTTCCACTGTAGCACTCTAATTCCTTCTCAAGCCCAAGTCTCTGACCTGTTATAGCTTCAGACCTCTTCCATGTTCCTTAAACACTCAAACTAGGTCATCTTTTCATGTCCACAGTGCCCTCCTCCTGTCCTATGTGACTCCTACTATGCCCGCATATGCCCTCACACCACTTTTCCAGCCTTTCAGTTTGGCAAGAGACAGCACATGCTGTGACTCAACCAGAAATATGTAGATTTGGACTGGGGGAGCTGTCAGATTCCAAACAGTACAGGCAAAATCTTCTCTCCAGCTTTTCTTTGGTGGGAGTACTAATTAGTGTCTTTCTCCTCTAAGCACAGCCATCATCACTGCTCTTTTCCAAATTTGACTCCATGCTGACCAGTGGAGCTCAAAAACTCATAGCTGGGGACTAACAGATATTCAGTATGCTTGTGTAACTTTTGTGTCCCTAGGAATATGAACTGTGTCCTGTTAGCATGTTTACAGATATCATTCTTGTTAATATTTCTGTTGAACTTGCCCCTGAGACTCTGCGCAACTCAATGCTAAGCACTGTATAAACAGACAGTAAGGCACGGTCTCTACTCCAATTAAAGAAGGCAAGTAAAGTATGAAAAGCTATACTGTTCTGCTATTAAAAATAATGGCTCTTGTAAATATGCAGTGAGGAATAAATTGCACACAAGCACGGTACACAAATACAGAGACAGTTTCAACGAGGAGTCATCCATATCTGATCAGCTGCAAACATAGATAGATCTAAGTTTGTCCTATCTGAACCTGACTTTGAAAACATACACAGCTTGAAAAAAGACATTCTCAGTGGTTCAAATACTAAGTGTGAACCCCTCTCCACTGATCAGGTGGAAATGTTAATGAAAGGGGTAAGGCTTAAACCACATCCCTTGAACCTTGGGATGTCAACCTCCCAACTTCAGAATGGCAACAGGGGCTTAACCTCACTGGAGACTCACCACTCTGCTCTGCTGCCTTATTATTAACCGCCCTTTATATTTTCCTCAACAGCCTTGGTTTCAGGACACTCATTGGTGGGGGGGGAAGCTTGTTTCAAAACTCCACATGACCCAGACTTGAACCCCTATGGGTGTAGCCTCTCCTCATGCTGCTATTTCACTTTATGTTTCCTTGGAGCAGAGACTGGCATCTTGTTCTTCTATAGCTCAGGGAGATGCCCTAGTCACAAGATCACATAGCAACCACCCTAGGTTTAATATTTCATCACTCTCTACTGTCATGATGGACTCTGACTGAAATAGTCGATAGCTTGATAGTTAGGCCATTTTGCTAGGGGAAGCACTTAGATCTGTCCAAATTAGGCAGGGTGAGGCTCTGAAAACAGGTTTTTCATCTGTTGAGAGATTGCTCTAACCAATGGATTGTGGGTGGAACTTGCCCACAAGCTCAGGAAGTAGCTAAGCGGGGAACATGGGCCTCTCAGCATACCTAACTAGATACGTGCAAGTCTTAACTGATTTAGGCCTTATTTTAAAACTTTACTACATCTGTGAAACAAATCAGACCGGAGTTATTCTCCATCAAGGCCTTGCAGATATGAAGAACACTCAACCACCATCTTCCTTTTTCTTTTCTGCATCAAGGAGGAGTTACGCAACTTCGAACCATATTGACCAGGGCTTACAGAACAGACTGAGCCCTTCCCACAGAATGTCCCTTGGCCATCCCGGGAAGTTCTAGTATGCGTGCTTGGCTCAGTGTCAAGCCCCTAAAAGAGCTCATGTCCGTTACCAACATCAGCAGAACATGACTTGAGAACTAGAATTCCTGGTTTGCAAAATACTGCCGTGATGCCATCCAGCAAGTAGCTAGCAATTAACTACACACATTGCAATGAAAATGGACATGTAAATGTTCTCCTTACTGGTTAATATGGTTTGGGGTTTGGGGGTTGTTTTTTTCTGAAAGAGAAGATATTTTAGTAGGTATAGAAGACTCAGTTGTGAAGTATCAAGAAAACAAGTCAAATAGAGAAGCAGTAAGGACTTTAGGTTTTACATCTTCTTGTCTTGAATATCAGCTTTTCTGCAACTAAATTTATGCAGGGGGATGCGGGGAGGGAAATCTGCACTTATTTATTTCTGGAAGTTAAGATGAAGTCATTATGGCTTTCATGGTATGTTTACTATTATGAAGCTGCAAACTGAGCTACAGAAAGGACATTTACTGGGAAATATTGTCAGCTGGCAGTCTCGGGCACTTGAGTACCCTCCATAACATGCATAACGGAATCAATTTAAACCTAGTGAAAAGGACATTGTCTGATAAAGTAATTCCTCTTTGAACACAAGATGGCAGCCTTAAATAAATGCAACCCCGCACAGCTTTTAATCTTACACATCATTAAATTCCTAATTTACACATTATGTTTTCATGGGCCAACCCATAACTCATTAGTGTTGAACTCATGAGTTGTAAAGACCAACACACTAGACAAATGCTGGTCTCTTTATCCGTTTTTCTTTGGGTGGCAGTGCTCTCCTAATTTACCACAGAATCAAACTTCAGATTCAACATTAAGAAAACTTTCTGATCTTGTGTGCTTTGGGTATCTTCTAGCCAAAAGAAAAACCTCTCTGATTACTGTTCTATACCCACAGATTTTACTGACAGAAGGTGGAATACCAAATGGGGAATGCTAAGGTTCCTCTCCTTGTTCAAGATACTGGAGTCCCTGGGAAGATACAGTTTTCTGTGGGAGGATTTCAAACAGGCCTTGAAGTCAAAACCAAAACTGACTACCAAAAGCTTAGGATTTGGAGCCAGTCTTCTCACTTTTCCACAGAACTAACACACTAAATGATTTTTCATCTCTTGTCATTCCCTTTTCTTGTCCAGGTGTTGCCTGAAGGAAGCGAAGTCACAATTGACATCTGAAGAGGTCCACAGTGCTCCAGTACCAGGACAGCAGAACTAACTATACCAGAAGGGGCAAGAGAAAAGCTACAATTGCTTTCTCTGCCTTGGAAACTATCAGACAAAAAATGTCAAATATAGAAGTCTTTGCAAGAGACCTGGTAGCACTGGTTTAATATTGTATGTAAGAACATAAATATCTATTGGAGCAGGTCAGGCCAAGTGTCCTTTCAAGACAGCCTGGTCTCGATATCCCTGTGCAGGCAGTGACCGTGAGGAAGCGAGTCACGGTGTGGGCCCATGGAAAGAAGAGCAGCAAGGCAAGGCTTGAGGCTAATTTTGCTCTTCCTAAGCTGGGCTGCATTTTGTCATGGCCAGAGGGTCATGAGTCTGCAAGAGCAACCACTTTGAGCAAGCCAAGATCCAGCAGCCTAGGGTCCTGTGTGCCTTGCTGGAACTGGGCTGAGGTTCACAGATGATCAAGAACACTGCTCACGATAAGGAGAAGTGCAAGATCATCCCTTTCCACCACAGCTGAGCAAGCCGCCGGGTAAAGTCGGTACTCCTCAGTGGAAGATTCTGCTGTTCTACTACCCAAGAAATCCCACAAACCTAAGAGCAAATGACATTGGTCAGGAGAGAAGAGAAATACTCCCACTTCAAGTGTAAACGGGTGAAGGATCGCCTCCCTGTATTCCAATAAGCCAAGTGGAGGCCATCCACGACACCAGCAGAAGAAATCTTGATGAATTCAAGTCACCACCTGTTCTCTTGCTAGCCATGTCTCCAGCAGCTTGCAGTACTTGCATAACTGGGCACCTTACAGGCCCTTCAACCCTTTTAGAGAATGACACCGTTGACACAAATGATTTGCTCAGCATCCTCCTATAGATAACTTCTTATTCTTATAGGATGGACGTCTTCACCCTCACCTAGTCCCTATTTTTTATTTGTTTTGTTACATAAGCATTCGTTTTTCTCCTGATCTCTTTATCCTTCCTTTCCCTTTTCTTTTGGTGAGAGAGAACACACAATTTTCTTCATGATGAGTTAATATCCACCTAAACATAAAGGGGAAAAGTCAGTAACAAAAGACATAACCAGGCAAACCATCTTTCTATTGACACAACTTTCCGAGTGGAATCACCCAATGGGCCTGTGGATGGTGAGGGACAGTCAGTGCGTAGTCTGTGTTGCAAATAAAATGACTGTGTCTCTTTACAGAGAATTAAAATATCTGGGGAGGAAGGTGGGCTTGTGATGTACAACAGAACATTAACATCAGTAGGTTTTGCTTTAATTTCTGATGCGGATTTTCACTATGACTTAAAAACATACCGGGTTTCCCTATGCCTTAGTGTACTCCTATGGAAAAAGGTTTTAGCTACTCCAAGCATTTATATGATGATTCACGCTCCTGCAAACACATTGACAATTGGAGACCCAAGTTGCATTCTGTCCTTCTTCCACATCTTTCCCATTAGTGATCATTCTAGAGGTCTAATGTAACCCTCAGCAACATCTGTGCAATCTCGTAAGGACATAATTTTTAAACAATGGATTGCACAAGTGAACCGGGAAGGGATGGATTCCTTTCATGGTTAAAGCACAGCAGGAAACCTTCAAAAATTCAGGTTCCATTTCTCAGCTCTGCCCAACAGTTTGAACAAATCATTCAATCTTTCCAAGTTTCCAGTTCCCTTTTATGAAAGGATAACAGCATTTAATGGGGACGGCTATGAGGATTAATGCACGCGATGTGAAGGAGACGAGGCTTGTATTCTAGATGCATAACAGCCAGTACTTTCCTTGGCTTGCCAAGTCTCCTTTACTCTTGCCAGAGATGGGACACAGCCTCCAGAGGTGGCAATGGCAGAACAGCCAAGTATTGCAGCGATGCATGATACAGGGCATGGGCACCCCTCCTTGGCAGGGTGCCTCTCCAAACAAAGTTGAGCCACACAACTGCTCCTGGGTAGGGCAGTGCCCCTGCATGCGGCCTAATCCTGCCCACACAGCTCCAGGTGGCTGCAGAGCCAGGACAGCCAACGGGCTCAGTGCCTGCTGCTGTGCTGCCACCTCTGCTGCCATAAGCATGGTGGTGGGGCTCAGTGTAGCCTGGACTGGCCTGTGCCCTTCCTGGACTGTCCCACTGCTTGGTCTACCTGCACCTTGCCTCTGCTGCCCGCACTCTACCCAGCCTGCCTGTGCCACAGCTGCTGCCCACATGGCCCCACTGACTGCCTAGTCCAGGTTACCCACACCCTACTCACACTCTCCTGCTCCCCTTGCCCTGCCTGTGGCACTGCTCCCCCTGGCAATGATGCTGCCCTGCCTCCCCAGAGGCTCCTGGAGAGCTCCCCAAAGCTTTCTGTTCCCCCACACTCTCTAGTTCTGCACAACACTTCTCAGGCTAGCCCCCCCCACCCCCTCCAGAGTCAACACTTCCCAAGTGCCCACCCCTGCTCCTGATACCTACACATGCACATAGAGTCAAGTTTATAAACCTTTCCATGCACCCCATCACGTATTACTCCTGTGGCCACCTGGCCATGTGGCCTGGCAGACCCCACCTCTGCACACCTCCTCCTTCTCCCACAGCCCCTCTGCAGCCTCCCGTGTGCCCTCTTGCCCTCGCAAGCAGCCTCTCTCACATGCAGGGCTCAAGCAATCCTTTACACGAGGGCCAGCTTCTGCAAACCTTGCCAAAATCTGAACATGACGTACTCTCAGCGGCTCAAGCGGCGCAAAGGGTTCCATCTCTTCTGGCCTCTTTCGCACATCAGACTTACTCCACATCCTATCCATGCCCCTCGTTTCCGAATATAGCCACACAGGGCTGAAGCGTGTAGATCCACAAGCACTAACAACAGAGGTGCCTGTAATCCATCTTTCACAGGCAGGAGAGCGAGTGGAAAGACAGAAAGGTGATGTGGTCAGGACATTAGTAGAGGAAGGCCTAGAAAGAAGCCAGAATGCTACCTTTTAGGAAATGTTGCCTCTCTTGCAAGTGCATTCACCGCAGTCACACACCAGCTCCATTACACACTGTGTCACAAGCTCTTCATCTGTTCTCACTGCTGGCCCATACCCCACTGATATTTACCATCCAGGCTCTTCTCAAACTGCTATAGTTGACAAACTCCATGGCAGAAGCAACTGCACTGAATCAAATATATCTCTCCACCAACACAAACACTCAAGGACTGTGTCCAAGGCTGTGCTGTACATCTCCCAAGCGCACCCTACCTAGCTCTCTACTGAATACCTTATAGACATACCCGCAATGAGTATCCCAAATACAGCCCCTACACCTCCACAGGAGCGACTTCCCAAACACTCTATGCAGCTTGGGCACCATCCACACATTCTGTACGGATTTTCACACTATCCAAGTATATACTTTAGCAAGTTACATTATGGATGCCAAATCAAGAAATGGATCCCTTAGATCTTCATTAAGGGTAGATACAGTCTACCCAGAATGAAGACTCAAATTGCTTAAGGGTTTATTCAGTTTGTTCACCTGTTCACTTGTATTTAATGAATGAGCAAACCCCATGGTAATATGTATTTCTATTTTTGCAGCAAAAAAACGCATCCCGTAGTGTCTGATGCTGTATGAAAATAGATGAAAAGTTGATCCTCTCACCAAACAGAATATACCCTAAGTAAGTGAGAAGATACAACAACCAGGGTACTAGAGATCATGGCATTATGAAGAGCTGTTCTCTTCTCCTGCCTTAGCATGTGAATTTACTTTCAAAATCTCTTATCATTCTTAACACTGCAGTGGGCTGCTTTAAGCTTTCCTGCACTTTGGACACCAGTGAAAAAGAGGTTTTTTCTCTCTATCACACTGGTGGCACAGTCAGCTCTGCCTTGGTTTTCTCCGTCTTCCTTCTCCAGTTTCTGGCCATGGGTAGTGCCTTTGGTGAGATTTCACCCCACTTTATGCCCTTTTCATTGTCACTAGGTCAGGTCGCTTCCTTACAAGTGACCTGCTGTGGTCAAGGTTGTTTTCCTTGACCTGGTTTATTGCCTTTTAAACGTTTTAGTGTTTTGACTGTTTGTCAGGTTGAGCACAGAATGTTTGTTGCGCTGGTAGGAGGTTAGTACTGTGAAGCCTAGGGAGTGATATATGGATGGCTCATGCTTTCTTTTGGATTTAATTTTTCATCCTCTAGTGCTCTGTGGAGAAAGGAGTGTTTGCTGCTTGCCTAGGGAGACACCTGACATTTAGACTTTATCTTCTGTAAAGGCTTGGGCCAAAATTCTCTTCTCTGACTTTGGGAGTGGCAGAAAAGGACAGACAGTTGAAGTGAAGGAGGGAATAAAGGGGGGTTTACGCCCTTCAGATCCCAGCCTGCAATAAGGAGCTGCACAGCCCTCTGACAAAAATCAATTCCTTCAATATAAAGGGAACTTCCATTCCCAAGGCACCTTGTAGCTTTCCCTGCAGAAAGTCCTCAGTCCCATAGTACTCCTAGGCCTCATGGTGGAGAAGAAAAGAACAACTTGGGCTATAGTGTGATGTTATAATGTCCCAACCAGGGGGTTTTCTGAAGTCAGTTTTTTGAGTTTTCACAGCTCCTGCACACCCAACTAGAATACAAGAGACAAAGAAAAAGGAAAGAATCTTCCCCTTGAATGATTTGTGCTCAAAACATTTGAAATGCACAGGATTTCCTTTCTTTCTGTTCCCCCCATCCCCTTTTTATTTTTTTGGCTGAGACCTAATTTTACATTGTCATAACCTGATTTGGCTGCCCCTGCCTCTGGCTGTAGCTCATGTCCTGAGACAGTAATGTTGATTTAACAGAGACAGATACGACAGGAGCAGAAAGAAGAGGGAAAGGAGACCTTTATGGAAATAACCCTCCAGTGCAAAATAGATAGGTATGTGAATCTTCTCACTTGCAGCAGCACTGGGGAGTAAAGTCCCCTCCCTCCAGAGCATTTGCTTTCCAAGAACCAAGCAGACTGGCTTTCAGAAGCGCTCTCCTTAGATGCTTACAGCTGGTTGCTAGACAGGGCAAACACCAAGAGGTGCAGTAGGGTGTAGCTGGTCTTCCCAAAGTTCTTTGTTCCAGACTTTCCATACCTGAACCAGCCACGGGAGGAAAGGACAGTTCTGAAGGGGAGAGCAGCTCTGTAGAGCATATGAATGGTTGATCACTGGTCAAAGACATGAGGGGAGGTTTCTTCTGTGAGTGAAAGGTTGAAAGTTTGTGTTCTCCACTTCTAAGACACAGTCATCACATGAGGGTAGTTTGTACTGTCTGCACCCACACCTGCGCCCTCCCAGTCATTCAGATATCTGAGGTTCAGTGACTGATGGTCCATTAATAACTAAAAAGCCCCCTTGGCACAGCTGCTAAGAGAGGTATGAACTTTCTGTAAATGGCACTGTTTTATAGTTGTTGGAATAAATGCTACTTAGCTGACTTTCCAATTTTAGACAAGGATTTTGAGTCTTCCTTGATGTGCTCCGTGTGAGAAAGGATCAGTATGGTTGCGTTTTGTGGTTGCCAGTGCTGTCTTCCCTATGGATAATTAGTAACTGCTTGCAGAACTGCAGGTGAAGATCTTCTGCATAAATCTTTTATTTCATCGAATATGATAGACTCTAAAAGTCAGACCTGCAGCTTTTACTCCTATGCAAGAAGGACAGAGTTACACTCTGTCCAATTCTTTTTGATCAGAAATTTCACCAGCAGGTTTTGTCTGCCAGGTAAATTTTTTGCAGTACAGAAAGGCTGGTGAGCTTTCCTCATCATGCTTTGAAAGGAGGCCTGAATGCCCTTGATCTGATGGAATTTAGAGTGTGTTTAATTTCCATGTCAGTGAAATAAAATAGTATTTGTTTTAGAGATTTTGTGAAATACTGTTGTTGTTTTCTAGGCTGACCTTTAGAGGCTCTCTATTGCCGTGGCAGTATGTTGCTATGGGGATCACCTCACATGGGTGAGAGCACAAACCAGTATATAAAGATATACTGGGTGCTTTATGCTGCACTTATTTAATGGTGCTGTACAATTGGAAATTTCTCCCAGAAATCTGGTAGGCTGAGTTATAAACTCATAGGGAGATCTTGCTTCAAATAACATGTCTTTTTTCCCATGTTCTCCCGTATCGTTTGGTGAGGGTAACTTTTTAATAAGTTAGTTACCTATTTTCAGTGGTGCCATATATTTTGTTTTCTTCTAGCAAATAGAGGATCAGTCCTGCAGGCGTCAGATTAAGTCAAGGGTTGAAGCTACATATATACATATGCGATGTAATTAAGTGCTTTCTTTTTGTTTCTATTTTTATTTTTTTTTGTTTTACATCATAGAAGTATGTTAGAGGTTAATTCCTCCTGGAGAAATCCAATACAAATTCAGAAATACTTTGCTGTTGGAACGATGGCTGAAAGGAAATGATTAATCTACTAACCTTGGATTTAGGAGATAGGGATTCAAGTCCCTGCTTGCTGCAGATTTTCCATGTGACACTGATGCGTAAATATCCTAGAGTACGGCCACTAGCCTCTGCACTTGAGTTTGCAGACCGTAAAATAGCATCACCCTGTCTCTCAGGGCAAGGTGAGAAGAATGAAGACACATGGCCTCCGTTGGGTCCCAGCTGCTTTACAAGGCAGGCAGCAGGCCCGCAGCAGCAGAGTGAGCGGAAAGTGACTGGGACAGTATCTGAAGAGTGTATGGGAGACAAGACGATGGCAAAGTATTTTGTTGTGATTCTGGGGTGGCGTAGACATATATTACAAGCTGAGGCTGTTGGATGCTGTGGAGATGAGTATCATACAAACACTTGGCAAAAGCAGGGCTATTTTCAGGAAGCTAGAACATAATTTGCAGCTGCTAATGCTGACACAGATTTTTGTATAGTTTCATGTCTTGAGCACAGTTCTGTTCTGTATGGGCATAATTAGTGTCAGTGACCATGTCCCAAGGGAGTGTCTGAACTGGAATGCAGCCATCCTGAAGACACAGGATGATGAGAAGGTTATCTGAAGAAAATAGGTATGTCTTCCTAATCCCCCTACCTGTTCCCTTTCTCCATTCCCCATATCCCATATGCACCCTCCTATATACAGACTCAAACATTTATTAGTTCCTCAACTATTGTGAAGAACAGATCTGATATTTGCCAAAAAGCTCCCTCCTCCTTCAGCCCCCTACATGTAACGTGAGATGCACCATAGGCTGCCTATAAGCACCACATCCACTCTTTCAACACCACCACACCACCCAAAGGCACAAGTCCCATGAAAGGAGTCTTTGCATGTGGAGCGCACTTGTTAAACCCGTGTGATGGGCCCCTTAGTGACTCATCTACGGTGGAGAATGGTTTACGTTTGTTGCCACACGTGTTACCTTCTGACCACCCTAAAAAGCAAAGACAGGCACACAAACCCTGTATTCCACCTAGTCCCTCTCACATCTTCCACAAAAGCACTTTCTCCGCCAAAACAAGGCTTCCCTCTGCCTTTTTTGATGAAAAGCCCGTCATCAAAAGTATTTATTTGTTTTAAGTGAATCCAGAAACCAAGTCTCCGAGCTGCTGTCTTTTGCAATTTCCTGAGCCAGCCCCACTTCTCTACCCAATTCATCATTGCTTTCTTTGTGCTCTGCCTGCTCTACCCCCAAGAAACATTCAGACATTGAGTATAGGCCTTAAAAGTACACGTGCCTGTGCATGGCTGTCTCCATACTTCCTGAGGCTATTTAGGCTGAATTCTCTAGGATTTGGAGCTTGGCGGGGGAATGCATCCAGCATTCATGTTGTGGGCAGGGGCTGGCAGAGGTATTGCCAGGGCTGAATGTAAAGTTTGATACGTTGGAAACAAAAATCACATTCCCCAGAAAATAGGATCATGGTCCATCTCCAAGAAGCGCTTCACATCTGGGAAGAAACTGCCTGCGGGTAATTGAGTTTCCTAGAGTTGCCTCTCTAATTAATAAGTGATTTGACTTGGAGATTGGAAATAATAGTTGAAATGATGGCATAAGCACAGGGGCGTCGGGGTTGCTGCTGCTGTACTGTTAAGAAAGGACTTTCCTGCACAGTCTAATGACACTATGTGGCAGTTTGAGGAATGTGAAGTTGTTTGCCCAGGAGACCAACAATGTGATAATATTGGCATGTAACCTTCTAGTATTTGAGTAATTAGTTGCTTAGCTACTTTGGATAGGTCATTATTTTGCAAACTGGAAACATTTGCAAGTGGTGATATTTTCCTCAGTATGGTGAAAGAGCTAAACCTATTCTGGCAGTGTTCAACTCCTAGAAATATATATGCATAAATTGTTTCTAATGAGACCATCTGCCTTTTATAGCCCCTTTGGAACCAAATAGTACCCAAAGACCACTCTGTCTTTTAGATATCTGTGGTCCGAAAGGCTGCTTCTGGCAATAAAAGTATATAGTATTTTTGCGGCCAGAGAAGCTTTTTGATGCTTACATCTCAAGACGTGTGTTTGCATGTGTATGTATGTGTGTGCATGATACTGCTTAGATTTGTTAAAATTATTAGAAATCACTGGCCCAAATCTTTTAAGAGATAGCACCTAGTAACTCACCTGCTAAACAGGTATTTTCAAAGATAACTGGAAGTCCAATCCTTCAGTCACAGGGCTGAGGAGGAGCTTTGCAAAGGTTCTTCACCATGTCAGTATCTTCCTGTATTTGCAAATCGATAGTATTATTTTAAAGGAAAACCCTCAATTAAAAATCACAGCAGAGTTGCTCAGACTCAGCATCTCCTGTTGAAGCACTCACATTTTGACTCCAGTATAAAATGTGAGCAACGTGCAGAGCACCGTGTACTCACAGCTCCCGCAGAGCCCAGCCTGCTGTCCTGCAGGCAGGGAATGCACAGGGGCTCAACACCTATCAGTCACCAAGCAGCTGTCGTCCTGCTGCCCACATCAGGCCTAGGGAACGTTTCTTCTTTTACTCATGTTTATAACCAACAATTGCTACAAAAATAATACGGTAACCTGTAATTTAGCACTTGCTTCTTCCTTTCCTTCTCTTGGCCAGAGCCTACCAGAGTTAGAATAGGAAAGTCAAGTGCTTTACTTCACGGTTATTTTTCAGTCAAATCCCCTTTCCAGTCCTGTGGCTACACAAACTTTTTAAAAGCCTCCACTGAATGTCTGTTTGTCTGTTGTTTTTCTCTGTGACTGCGTGGATATATTTGCATCAGTCTGAGGCTTCATCAAGTTGTACTCTGTGTGGTTTCTCTTTAAATACTCCCTGTTGTTTCTGTCTGAGGTGATTGCCTTAACTACGTGCTGACTTTGTCTCAGAGGGGGAGAGCAAACTGGTCCCACAGTGTCACAAGCAGCACCAAAGGGCACTGATGGCAGTGCAACAGAGCTGCACATGACACTGTTACCTGGGTACATAAAAATCATAGAATCATGAGGTTGGAAAAGACCTCTAAGATCATCAAGTCCAACTGTCAGCCCAGCACCACTATGCCTACTAAACCATGTTCCAAAGTGCCATGTCAACATGTGGTTTTTTAATATCTCCAGGAATGGGGACTCTACCACTTCCCTGAGCAGTCTGTTTCAATGTTTGGCCACACTTTCAGTAAACAAATTTTTCCTAATACCCAGTCTAAACCTCCGCTGTTCAACTTGAAGCCATTTCCTCTTGTCCTATTACTTGTTACTTGGGAGAAGAAACCAATACCTGCCTCGCTACACTCTCCTTTCAGATAGTTGTGGAGATTGATAAGTTCTCCCCTCAGCCTCCTTTTCTCCAGACAAAACAACTCCGGTTCCCTTAGCTGCACTGCATAGGACTTGTGCTTCACCAGCCTCATTGCCCTTCTCTGGACACACTCCAGCACCTCAGTGCCTTTCCTGTACTGAGGGGCCCAAAACCGAATGCAGTATTCAAGGTGCATCCTCACCAGTGCAGAGTACAGCGGCACAAACACTGTATTTTCATCCTGATGACTTGAATGCGTACAGCTCTCGCTCTGCTTTCCCTCCTACTGCACAGCCCCATGCCCACAGTGTGCCATCTATGCTGCCATCTGCCACCCTGCTTCCATCATGGTGGCAGGTCCTGCCACATGCACTGGGTCCCGGCCGGGTCACCATTCACTCACAGTACACATCTGGCCGGCCAGCCAATCACAACACCATAGATGCCTGAGGCTGGACTGATTAGGGGAAGGATGGGGAGGGAAGGGTGGCAGGCAGGTTGTCATGGCATCTGCCCCAAGGTGGTGGGGACTGTACCCAGCTTTGTGTCCCCTCGCAGCTCACAGGGCCACCTGGAGGCCTGGCCTCTGGACATGCTGGGCATATTGGGCATGCTGGGTACATTAGGCATGCTAGGCACACTAGGCACACCGGACATACTAGGCATGCTAGGCATGCTGGGTATACTGGGCATACTGGGCACACTGGGCATGCTGGGCACACTGAACACACCTGAATGCACACTGAACACACTGGGCATGCCGGGCATTCTAGACCCACTGGCCATGCTGGGCATGCTGAGCATGCTGGGAACACTGGGCATGCTGGGCACACTAGGCACGCTGAGCACGCTGAACATACCAGGCACACTGGGCGTGCATAGACACACAAGTGAATGGTGTTTGCTCAGTGACAAATCTGGCAAGAGAGGAGGTGTGCTGGGAGTGCCTGCATGAGGAAGGAGGGAGAGTTGGAGGCCAAGCACATGGGCCACGGAGCAAGGACACAGCCCTCACCTGGCTGTCGAACAGGGAGATCACCCATAGAGACCGGCTGTCTTGAGGCAGCTCTGTCAACTTCTCCTCCCTGAGGAGGCCCTTCCTCTCAGCGTGCAGCTCCAGCCCCTGCAGAGCCCAGGGTAGCCACGGGGCTGAGGAGTGGCAGCAGACAAAGTTGGGCAGCTAACCTCACGGAGAGCAGCAGTAAGGGCAAAAGGAGATGGAAAACCTCAAGTAGGCATGGCCTTGAGCTTGCTTCTGGATTAGCTCAGCTAAAAGCCATCAGCGCCCCTAGGAAGGCACGCAGGAGGGGTTTTTTAGGGTGTACCTGGTAGATGACCAGCCCTGAGGCAGTCAGATGTTTCCATGATACTTCATCTTGAATTAAATATTATCTGCCAGGTCATGTTAATTAACATTCCATCTGTCATAACACGACAGGGTAGTGAGCTGAGGGAGGGAGGATAAACACTTTCCCATTCACTACCTGCTGTTAATTAGTGGAGGAATTGAATAATAAAAAATAAAAAAAGGCTGCACTCTTTTTAAGGATTGGTGAATCAGTGCTTTGTGGTACCTCAGCTGCTTGGGGTGAATCTCGGGTCTCAACTATAACCAAGATTAATCCAGAACTTTAGTCGGTGAACCTAGTGCATATTCTCATCTTAATTACAGCCTGACAATAGCGTTGCTACGTACAGCTCAGGACAAATGCACACGCAGGAGGTGTAGGGTTGGAGTCTTTTTTCAGTCATCATCTCTGCACCCCAGGAAAAAAATCTCTCCCTTTGAAATCTCACTTGCCCTATTTCCTCTCAGAGGAAAGTTTTTCTGGGAAGTTTGATAAAACTCCTTTGGTGTTTTTAGAGCTGCAGTGCTTTGAAATGTGTCTGAACTTTCCTTTAGATAACTTTTTCTTTTTTTTCCTTTTTACTTTCTCAGCTCAAACACACTCTACAATTACTTGGCCTTGTTGTGTACCTGTCTGAGGTAGGTTAACTAGCATAATAAGACTATCGACAAGATAGAGGCTTGTCCAACTTTGTTTTTAAATGCAGTGAAATGCTTTTCTCAGGTCAACTGCCCAGTAATTACCATGGCATTTTTTATTTTAACTTACTTTACAAGTAAATATTTCTATGCACCATTGCAAGACATAATATAGCACGTGGGACTTCTTACAAGGCAGATAGCTCGAGTGTGTCCACCACCACAGCCATGCCAGTTGTGAGGGAGCATTAGTGAGATCCTGCCTGACGCTGGTGTGGTCACATCAAGCTAACCAGTCACAGTTAGCTGTGACTGCTGAAATGACTTGTTTTCCTCTTCGGCAGGACTGGGTTTATAGTTTTACTGCTATGTCTGCATTCACAGCAGAAGCGCTTTGTCAGTCCAAACCAGCAGCATTGCCCCACCTACAAAGCACCCCCAATGCAGATACCTTGTGACTTAGCCTTAAGAGGACAGCTCTGACAAAGAGCCTGGTTCCTGCTGGTCTTTGTTGCTGAGATAAAGGGATTTTCAAGATATGAGGAGTGGGAAGAGAGTTTACTTGGATTTTGAATATAATGGCTGGACTTCATTTTGGTATTGTTTCCACTTTAAAGTGGAATTTGTTTTTTTCTCAAGGTGCTTGTTTGTTTGCAAATGCAGAGTCTCTGTCAGTAGGTCAGATCTTCTGCAAATATGTGTTTTAGTGTGGTTAAAGGCCATCTATACTCAAAAGTTACCATCTGGTTTGCAAACCACAGCCCCCCAAGGGATCAGAGGGAGACTTCCCTTGCAGCTTTTGTTAGAGCTCCAGGGCACCTTCCTCTGGACTTGGTCGCAGCTTTGAGCTGCAGTAGTGACATTACGCATCTCTGTGCATTGCAGTACAAACAAGCCAAAGTTCACATCTTAGTCAAGAAAAGACAGCAGCCATTACAGTAAATCAACATGAGCAAATTGCTTCTGTTGCATTGAGAATGATGTGACCAGCATCACTGTTACGTACATGAATGACATGTTACGTGAATGCAAGGATGTTCAACCGCAGGCAGAAAAAAATAGAAGTTCAATAGAAAACATGAGAAATAGACAGAGAAAGGTCTGCTCTCTCCCTTCCTGTACAGAAGTGGACAATCAGAGATGGACAGCAGGTGAGGAGCAGGGATGAATCTGTGGGAAGCCTAAGTGCATGCAGGGTTTAGTTCCTTTCATTGTAATGGTAATTGGTTCGAGTGACAGATCCCCTGGAGAAGGAGGAGAAGTGACAAGACAAATGGCTACATTCATTTTCATAAGTTTGGGCACTGAAGGGCGGAATCCACATTTGCAGAGTAGTTGCTGTCTTGCGGTATTTTGCAGGGTAGGGGTGCCAATAGGAATTTTTATCCCTTACCATCTGCAGCATGAGGTGAACTCACCAGAGAACACACACTAGAGTGTGACTAATACCAGAGGTGAACAAAGGGATTACATTTTAGGAAACACATCTTCTTTGTGCTGTCATGTACCTTGTGTGTAATCAGCTTGGAAGTTTGAGATGGAGAGATGTACAGGAATGTCCTTGACTAGAGGGTTGGTTCAGGACATACACTTCTGGCCATGGTTGTGACTCAGGCCCACCACTCCACCTGCAAACAAGTGCTTTGCACGCCCTTGCCTGTTCAGTCTTGCAGTGGGCAACTGAACACTGACAGGTGAATTTTGGTCATGGACAGGGCAAGATCCTAAACCACTGGGCTACCTTCATTACCTGTCTTACCAAGACCTACATTTCAGGCAGTAAGAAAAGCAAAACTTTCTGACACAGAGTGCACGTACAGTTCAGCTCTGCTTGTCGGCCAATTGTGGCTATCTTAAACAATGCAATCACAGTCCCACTAGCAGCATTAATAGGAAAACATTCTTGCAATCAGCCTTCTGAAGGTTACACTGGTAGTTTTACACCTTCCGCCCAGCCACAAGTAAGCTGTGAAGCGGGGTCTCTGTGTGCTGTGTGTATCTGCCTATGGAAGCTGGGCTTTCCTTTAGCTTTTCTGCTTCAGGTGTCTCCATTCGGACATGAAGAACGTAATTGGCAGCTTTTCCAGAGGAAAATTGTATTTATTTCTGGCATCATACTACAGTCAGAAGGGAAAAGGTCTTCATATCCACCTGCCAGTGCAGACAACACTCACAGAAATAGCAATCCCTTCAATAAGCCTTGTTGTTAAAATGTTACATAAAACATAATGATTGGCAGGATCCTCTTTTTGTGTTCCCCTTCTGCCTTTTCTTTCTGGTCTTCAGTTTCAGCTCTACCTCCATCGTGCTGCTCCAGTCCTTTCTGATTTTATTTTATCCTCTTTGCACAAAGACTGTTTTCTTTTAGAACTTGTCCCTGTTCCCTGAACTATTTTTACCAGTTCCATCTCAGTCTCTTCCCTCTCTGACTCACCGCTGGGAATCCTCTCTTGGATCATTGCTCCTTCCCTCATCCACACAGCGTCATTCCTCCTCTGCCAGAGGTCAAAACACGCTTCTCGATTCCTGGCTATAAAAAAGGGAAATTTTGGAAATCTAACGCCTGGGGTTGTATTGGTGATTCCAAAAGCAGAGCAAACAGACTTCCCTGGATTTCACAAGGCTTAGCCAAGTTCTCATGGCTTGTGAAGTTTCTGCACTGAAAGGGGAAGTGTCCTCAGCATTTCTGCTTGGTCCCTCTGCATTGTCCTTTGGTTGCTAGGTATCTGCCAAAAGGGACTGGGCACTGAGTGGGAGCTGGTGTGCTGTTGACCCCCTGCATGGTCAGAGACAACTTCTTCCTGGAGCTGACTGCCTTCAAAGGCAGAACTCCAGTTTCTTGCCCCTGCCTCCTGACATTGCTCATGCAGAAAGTTGTTCTCCTTGTCCTGTTAATAAATTTTTTAAAGGCAATAAATCTCCACTCCTTTTAATAATTCATTTTCATCCAATCAGATTCCAGGTGAGTGTTTAGACTCTCACTTTCTCCAGGGACTTGGTGGAGGACAAGGAGACTGTAAACTGCACCCTATAAAAATACCTGTGCTCACACACCTGCCCTCAGCCTCCATCGATGCCTGGGAATTGCACATTTGGCTGGCTGGCTCTAGCTGCCTGTCAGAGAAGGCGCTCAGTGGAGCTGTGTCTTTAACAGCTGCATCCTTTCCCAGTGCCATGCCTTTGGGGTTGTGCTCTCCCTCCCCTAGACCTTAGATTTCCTCTTTGCAGGACGTCAGCTGTCCTCCTTGTCTCCTCCCTTCAGTAGGATGGCTTCTTCTGCTCTTACTGTGATAAGAGTTTGTTTTCTCCAGCATACCATGGGCTACTGCCGCTTTCTGCATTTTTCTGCTTTGATACTTGCTTTTATGTTCTGATTTCTCTCCCTCTCCTGGGGCCATACTGCTTTTCTTTTCCCACCCAAAGCAGCTCTGCCTTAAAGACAGGTATAACTAATAGCACTGGGCTCCGTCAATGAAGCAGAGTTCAATTTACCCTTTACAGAGATCATACGAAATTGAGCACAGGCAAGAAACTTCGGGCTAAGATTTATGTGGGACTGTTTGTCTAAATGGGTTCCCTACTTCCTTATTTCCATGGAGCGAGGAAGCTGCTGACATCTGCTCTGTGCCTGATACTGCCTCCAATTCCACTGGTAGAAACTTTTCCCAAGAGGCAGGAGCAGGTAATTTCCAAGGTTGGCAGGGCTTTTTGTATCAGGGGTTTCATTTCCACCAGGGAGACAGATAGGTGCAGGGTGTGGATTTCGCATGTCCCGGCCACACAGCCTATGTGAGCAGTGGAAATCGTTTGCTCCGGGCAGTTTGTACACCACTTGCTCTCTGGAGGAAAGGGGGGGGGGGGGCGCAGCTTGAAGTCAGCCCTCTCAGAGGCTACAAACAGTGGGCACAAGGGCAGAGGAACTCTTCCTTCACTCAGGCACCATGCATTTCAGCATCCTGTCTTTCCTCTCCAGAGAGAAACCTCACTGGTTTTTTTTCATTGTGCAGGGTTTTTTTCCAGTTGTGGAGGTTTGATTTGAGACCTGATACTTCTATTGCCTGAGCTGTGGCAGTCCTGCCTCCTGTGGGACAGCGTGCAGCTACTGGAGAACAAGCAGCAGTGTGGCCAGGGCAGGCTACCTGCTGCTGGACGCTCCCTGGGTTTGGGGCTGACTCCAGCAAGCCACAGACCCGCAGGGACTCTTTGACACCCAGGCTTCAATTAGAGATAAATTCAGTTTTATGCCTAACAGTTATGTGTTTTATGACTTTTGAAATGTGTACTAAAGCTTTTGTGTGTCACATGTGGCCCCCTGCAAGGCTGTGCAAGCATCTTGGGTTTTTACTGTGCAGATAATCCTGCCCTCAGATGGAAAGGGATGTTGAAACTTATGAAAAATGGGCTGACTTTATACTAGCCCTGTAACAAAATAAATTGAAGGGAATGTGTTAACTTTTGTTTTATTTAACTTTGCCAACTTTCAAGTCAGCTCTCAAGAACCCTGAAGGTTTTAGAAAATGTTTAATCTAGCTCAGACAATTTCCTGAACTCCCTAACTGGACCACCCCATTTTCTGAAACGCTGCCAAAAGGCCTTAGCTATTCGCAGGCTCCGGCGTGCTGCTCTTTCACAACTTCTTGCTGTCCTCTCACCCCCACCCTCAAGCCGTTGTGTGCACCTTAATATAGTCCAGAAAGAGGAACTTCCTAGACCTCAGTGTCAGAGCCTGATGAAGCAAGCCCTGCTGATAGCCACCAACTTGCCTGGCAAACAACTGTCCCAGCGCGCTTTGAGGCTGCCCACAGCATGAGTATGCAGCCTACCTGGGATAGCCTGCCTGCTCCAAGTGGTCCTTGCTCATCCTCCTGGCTCCCCGCTGCCCACGGTGTGAGCCTCTGAGTTCAGCTTCCATCCCTGGAGAGCTCAGGGATGTTCTCTCACATGGGTGTGGTGCTGATGTAGTCTTCCTTCACTCTGACTCATACGCTAGGTTTGCTGTCCTGATGCCCCTCATAACCCTGATGCCCCTGATGCTCCATCTGCAGCCCCTGCCTGTGTTTGGTAAAAGGCATCAGTGGCTGATGTCTGGAGCACAGGACAGGTACCATGGTGAGCATCACCTCTCTCCTCCCACCTCCGGCACCACTGCCCACTGAGTCTATGTAGCTGTCCTAGGGCAGGGAGCAAGGACACGCTTTGCACACAGGGATGCTGTGCTGGTGCCAGAGCTCTCAGAGATGCAGCTTTCAGACCTTATTTTTTATTATTTCTGTTCTAGGCCATAGCATAGTTTTCACAGAGGTTTTAGTCACTCTCCCATCAAGTGATGCTTGCTCTTTGGGGCTTATCACCATGTGATAAAAAGTTTCCTTCTGAAACTTAGTTTCCTGCCCTTCTCCTGTGCTTCCCTCTGTTGTCCACCCATGCCGCTGGCTCCAAACAAGGGCAGTGAGCTCCCTAGAGCTCTCTACCACCTACTCATCACCCTGCTGTCCTTCTTCTTCTGCCCACTTGTCCTGTCCTTTCTTTGTCACAGAGGAGGAAGGAGAACAGGAAAAACTGGGTGGGCTTTTACAGGGATTACTGGGGGGATCTGCCCTCTTTCTCTCCTTGTACCTGACTAGCCCATCTTCAGCATCTTTACTGGAGGGGATGTCATTCATCCATGAACCCAAATGAAACAAGAAGTTAGGGTGATGAGGATAAAGACATCAGTAAGAAAAGTAATGAATTAAAACCGCTAGGATCACACTTCTGTCTGCAGCTTCTTACTGGCTAAAATGGGCACAGCTCACCAGAAGCCATCTGAACCCTGTGGGGTCAGTGCTAGCGCCACACCACATCCCATCCACAGCTGGGATGCTCAGTCCCAGCATATGCAGGAAGAGAGGGTAGCATTCCCAGCTCCCCAGGCAGGGGAAATGAAACCTCCAGGGCACAGGGCTTTTCTCTCCTCTCCCTTCTTCTTGTTTACTACAGGGGAGACACTGCCATAGGGAACAATGAATATCACAAGGCAAACTTTTTCCAGGGGCAAGGGTGTTCTGGGGGGCACAGCCAACCAGGAGAGACAGAGATAGAGTTCACGTATGTGAAATGGCTCAGTTTCCTGGGGTCTTGCAGGTGTCATGCAGCACTTTGGAGGTTAAACCTTCTGCTTCCACTTGCTGGAAGTCTCTGCTCTGAGCGTGATGGCACACAGGGTTTTCCACAGCTTCAGAGTCAAGGAGTTATTGCTCAGATATAATTTCCCTATCCTTCACAGAATTATTGCAGGAGGGAGAGGATTAGCAGGTATGCAAATCACAGTGGGTGGAGGAGGGAGAGCTATGCTAAAAAATTAATAAATGCCACAGTGGTTTTGCTGTTCAAGCTCTCCGGTGCCTTTTTAGGAAAACTAATGTGTTTGCAGGGTGTCCACAGGCCTGATGGGAAGAAGGAGCCAGTCTTCCCCCTCCTGGCTCCTGCACTGAGTCAGGTAACAGAATCTCCTGCAAGGCTGAGGCTAGGGAAAAGCAGCCAGAACCTCCCTGCACATGCACACACGTGCACATACACGCACTGTGCAGAACTGTAGTGTCTCCCCACACCGGATGCTCAGGGCTGCTGCACACTGAGGAGAGGAGATAGCAGATAATGGCAAGAACATAGCAAAGGCTCCCTGCTAAGCCATCATCCGAAAGAGCAAGGGAAGGAACTCCCCATTATCCATCCCTGCTGGGACTGGCTGTGGTCCCTGACGCACTGGGCTGTGTTGAGACCTCACTTCATGCTGCAGCCACACTGCACGCCTGCTCCCCTCAGCTGGTTGTCATCTTTTGGTGACCAGCACCAGGCAGTAGCCGAGGATGAGCAGGCAGTTGAGTCCCTACTTCAACCTGGCTACCTCCACAGTCTCCTTGTCCCAGATCCCAGCCCCCTGCCCAGGGCTGATTTAAATGGGAGGCAGCACATCTGCAGCCCCACCTCACCTAACCCAAGACAGTACACGCTGTCGGCAGGGGGGAAGGCAGCTAACTGCAAACCAGAGTGATTTGGATAAGCCCCTTAGTGCCCGAACTCAATTTCTAAATAAATCTGCTTTAAATTACATTGATTTATGATTCACGTATTTTTATTTGATCAGTCAGTGGTGCTGCAAAACCTTCAGGCGCTTAAGGTGTTTCTAATCTCCCCATCCTGTGGATAGAGGAACCGCTTGCAAAAGGCTTGGTTTTAACCCCCGAATCCACCAGCCACTCAACCAGGACTGGCCAGAAGCCTATCTCCTGTCCTCTTACCAAGGCCATGTATTTTCCTGGCTCTTATACATCACGATGGCCCAGTGTGATCATTGCAGAGATTACCCAGCATTGCTGGGATTCCCTGCTGTCACACCGGGACACTTAAACGTGAAACTGGGATGAGGATGTTTTGGACACTGGCTGTGACAGTACACATGTCTGGGAGTTTACATTTTAACATTTGTACCAGGAAATCTGCTCTCTCAGTGTCACAGGGTTAGACAAATACCTGATAAAGAAATAAACCTGTCAAATAAATTTACTTTACAAAAAGACCGAGCCCTGCAGAAGTCTCCGTTGTGTATTTAAAAAAATGCACTACGCCTTCACAAACAGACTGCCCGGGATACCACATTCCTCTGTGCTCAGGAGCCGCCGCCGGCAGCAGAAGAAGGACCATCCTTGGGGCTGTTTTGCTGTGATTTGGCACCAGCTGCCGAACAGACCTGCTCTCCTTCTCCTCTTCCTTCAGAAATGGGTCTGACTCATCTTGCTTTGCCTTCAAAGCAACTCCAAGAGCCCCACCAAGCATCAAGAGTTACCACAGGTGAAGTTACGGCAAACACTGAGAGGGAAAGACTATAAAGTTGTTATAAACTTATCCGGATGTTTGAAGCCCTCCCATGTTAAACATGGGCTGAGCACAAGGCTGCAATTTCAAACTGACATTTAGCTGTAGAAATAAGCCTAGGAGGGGGATTTCTGGATTTCTCCAGCCTGTGCTGCCCCTGCCGTGGCTCCTGCTGCGCTCATAAAATAGCCCAAGCCAGAGTGCTCAGGCAGCGGTGGGTTGCTTCCCTTCTGACAGCACTTGTTTACTATTAAATAGCCTTGAATACAGAGACACTGCTCTGTGTCCTCAGAGCCATGAGCTGGTCTGAGCCACTGGTTTCTCCAGAATAACAACACATCCTCCCTTCTCAATGTTTCCCAACAGTGAGAGCTGTTGCTTGTTGCTACCCAGGGCCTTGACTCCCAAACTAACAAGGCACCTCTTTGCTGCAGCGTATTTGCATCTCTTTGTTGACTTTGCTAATCAAGCTCACTCCTGAGCCTTTGAAAACAGTGGTAATCAAAGGCACATTGGCTCTTCAGGCACGGCAGCCATTTCAGACGAGGTAACCCCTTGGGGACCAGACACTTTTGGTCACTAGACTGTTAACAGCTGCGGGAAGCTGGTGGATGAGCTGAGCATCCATGCTCTGAAGACACAGCTCACCCATCCTTCTGAGCCAAGGTAATGCCACACTGCCACCAAAAGGGCAACGCTTCGTTGCCCATCCCTGACCCCTTGCCCTGCTCCTACCGCCTGGCAGCACTACCTGCTCCCCTTGCAGGGGGCTGGGATGCTCACCCACCCTGTCTCCCCCTACTCCAAGGGTCTCCTAGGTCTGGCTTTTGCTGGGTTACTGTGTAACCAGCTCAAGGGAGTGTAAGAGGACCGCTACATCCAGCAGGAACAATCCCTGAGACAGACCCTGTTCTATCACGACTGTCACACTTTTTGCCATGCTAAGTTGATCCTGCAGCAAAGCACCCCAAATCCCCAGGTGTTCACAGCAGCCAGTGGGTAGCACAGGTAAGCTCCATAAGCTGAGGAAGCCAAATTGCCCAGGGCAGTAAGGCAGCTACAAAGCCACCCTCGCAACATGGAGCTAAAAAGCAAAAGGATAAACTCCTCACTGTGTTTGCTTCCATTCCATTCCTCTGCACAGAAAAGCAGAGCCCAATGCAGAAAGGGGATTTTTTTTATGCAGACTGACATATCACAAAGATACTAAAAACTGATCTTGCCCCTAATACGTCGCGGAGCGAGGAGAAAAAGTATCCAGCTTCAAACTATTTGTTTCTTTTCTCTCAGTGCTTTATGCCACTGGTTGCAGCATTTCAGGCAAGGGAGCCAAGCCTGGCCCCACCGAGCGGTCAGACACCAAATGCCCACTAGATTCCTGTGGTGGTGGAGGAACTTCTCCTTAAACAAGCACCCACAGACCATGGACCTAACACGTGGCAATCACAGCCCACGTCTCCCCTCTCCCGGCACTGGGCTCTGTGATTAACAAGAGCAGCCAAGCCAGGCTGTTAGAGAAGAGTCCCTTCGGCACATGTTGGCTCCAGTGCTAAATTTGCATACTGTATTTGCCAAGGGTTATTAGTGTTGATCAGCTGTTAAATAAGCTGCCCTTTTCATTTCAGGAGGCCTGTCAGGACTTGCCTTCACGTAGGCTTTACTTAAACAAGAGTTTTATGGCATATTGGAAAAGGGTTTTCATTAGGGAGCCTTTTCCTTGAAATTTCGACAGCTACAAATACTAAACACCGTCTCTGACATCACAAGTGTCGGCCACATGTGTTGCCTAACCCTCCACGTCCTCAGTGTGTGAAAATGGCTGCAACCATGAAGCAGGGGTAATCAGGATACGGCCCCGCTGCCACCCCTCATTGTTCTAGGGAAGGACCTGAGAGAGAAGATGAAGATAAGGACAGATCCCACATCAGAAAATTAAATTGTCCCCACTTGAAGAAGGGCACTAGGAGGTTGCTGTATACAGGTTTTAGAAACAGCCTTACCCTCCTCTGTGTCTCCAAGGATATAGACTTTGGGGTGACTTATGTCTGGATTTCACCATCCTCGCTTTTAGCTGTGTCTCTTCAGGGCCATACACCTTTTGCAATTAGCCAGCAACGGGAGCTCCTTAGACTGGGGAGGCTGGGAGCATGGGCGAGAGATTCAAAGAGGGTGCCTTGTGACTCATAAAGAAACAGCAGGAGGGGATAAGAACCGCATTTGGCCTCATGGTTAGGTAGCACCGTCAAAGGCTTCTGGAAAGTCACGCCAGGAAAAAAAAACAACTTGAGGACTGAGGGGAACTTTGCAATAACCAGCTAGTTCCCACACGTGTAATTACGCCCAGTACCCTACAAATTGTTAAAAGAGACAGAAAGGAATTAAAAAGGAATTAAAAATATGGATGCAGTAGGGAGCTGAAGAGGGTTTTGAAAAGCACACCAGCTAGTCTTGAATAGCCTAATGGAAAAAAATAATGCTGCTTTGTGGGACAGGACCATCCCCATGACCAGCAAGAGAACCAAAATACCCACCTGCAGCATGGCCCTGTGTCCTGCTTCTTCCATACCTCCTGCCTGCAGATTTTGAGCAGTTATTGACCTCTGGGAACTTTTCCCCCCAGTTTCTTCAGCACAAAGATGCACTCTCCCCACCACAATGGGGGATAGTGCACTGCCGACCACCCACCCACCCACCCACCACCAGTCCCGACGTCGTGCTGTGGATCCACATCGACACTAGCAGGAGCCAGAGTGCTGCCCTCCTCCCCAGGACTGAACTGTAGCTGGTGTCAAGATGGTACCCACGGGGATCATTTGCTAGTGGAGACAAAGTCAAGTGGGGGACCTTGCCAAGCCACTGTGGCCAGGTTTCCCCCAGCGGTACCAGTGAGAGGCAAGTGAGATGAAAGAGTAGCAACGGGTGGCATACCAGGCACAGTCTGCACTTCCTCTCCCACTGCTCTTCTAGGGGACAAGAAACACAAGTAGCTATGAAAACCAAACAATTTGACTATAACAAACCATAAAACATGGGATCTGCCCCTTGTTCACTTCACTGGTACAGTGACTTGGCTATGCCCTTCTGGCACTGCCTGCAGTTCTGGTCATCAGGGGACAAAGCCAGCAGCTACAAAAGATGGATTGATTTGTACATGAAATAGATATTCCTGCTCAATTATTGGCAGGTTTGTTAATGGATTACTTTTTAAACGATTCTGATATTTTAAATTCCATATTACTTTATAGATGCACGTTTACTTACAAAAAAAAAGCACCCCTTGCATCTATTAACATATTAAAGAGAAAATAAAACATCCAGGCTGATATAATACAAAATGTGGCACTACTCTGGGTGCTTCCTAAGCTAGGGAAATCTTATTTGTTTAATAATAAGTTGGTCATGAATATGCAGATCTGCATCAGTGCAGTACCTCACTGCTGTCACTATTAATGAGTTGCAAATTAATGTGACAACAAAAGGAAAATCTATTTAGCGTCAGGATTGTAGTTCATACCTGGCTTAAGAGAGCAACGATCTACAGTTACATTAGACTTCTGGAGTGAAACATGCACATGGTGTGGACAAGGTTTGCTTCGGAGCTGGCAAACTAGAAAGACACAACATGCTGCCTTCAACCCCAAGAACACAAGGCAGCGTTGTTCCTAATGATGCATCACCCAAAACTTGCAGGAAAATACAGTCTCTTCACTCTGCAATCACAATGAACCCATGCAAAGCACACAAATGGGTGAAATACAGAACTAGCAAGACTGATGCAGATGGGAAAAGAAGGTGTGGACATGTAGATGCAGTACTTAAAGTGTACTTCATCTTCTTCAGATCTGTTTGGGGATTATTTTTCCCCCAAAAAACACTACAAGCTCGCACAGTGAAACTTGTTGCATTCCAGTCACTTTCTTCTCCTGCCCCTCCTTCAAGCAGAAATGTAACAGTGAATAACTACATTGAGAAAAGACCCGATACATGTCTTCACATCTGTGACATTCAACTCCTCTGTATTGCGTAGTGGTGACAAGCCCTCTCCCACCAATACTGGACCCATACTGAAATGAAAATACGATGTTCTACAAAAATTAAACAGATAAGTTACTATTTTTTTTTCAGTTATCTTGCATCTGTAAGTTTAAAGTAGTAATGTCTGCCTTTTTTGTGTACTAACAGAAGAAATCATGCTGAATGTTTACCAGTAGCCCCATAGAGCCTGGGAATAGCAGCTGCCTGCATTTACCACTCCCTGACACCTCCTTCATATTGATGCACAAACATTGGGTCTCATCTATAGGTTCGTTATTTAGAACAGAAATGAAGGGAGGAGTCAACTCTTTGATTCATGGAGTGAGCTTGGCCCCAGGGAGTAGTTTTTAAGATAATTTCCATTCTGCTCCTGTGATCCTGTAAACTAGAAGCTCGGTCAGGCTTCCAGTGGGCATCTGGGCTCTCCCTTCAACAGATTGCTCCACAGGAGAGTCAACACCAAGCACAAACAAGGACCAAATGCCTCTGGCCTTTGCTCGCCACTCACTGGATCAGTATCTTTGGCACAAGTCCCCAGCTAGGCCACCAGAGCAAAACGGAGAGGCAACAGCTAAGCAGAATAAACAAGAAGAGTGTCTGGAGGGAAAAATAACCCAAATGGGAAACTCCCAGGCCTCCTGACCCCACTATGCAGAACCCAGTACTCTCAGGTAAGACAAGGCAAAGGAGGAATTCAATGGTCCTCAGCAGCATCACTTACTTGAGTGGAAACCACCCAGCACTACCCATGCTGTCTGTGGCTTTCCCTCCCCCCTCAGCCTGCAGCCAGGTGCTTCCTGGGATTTCTCAGCCAGCACCAAGTAAAAGTTTGACAGAGGAAACTCCCTTCAGTGAGGCTCACACACTTGCTCTACAAGGTTTGGGGTTTTTTTTCCGTATTGAACCAGTGGTTCTCCCAACACCTTCGTGGCCTCCCAGAAAGGCAAATGCAAGTGATAAGCAGAGGATATTCAAGGAAACACCTTGGTTTGGGCCTCAACAGCATCAGCACTGCACTTTCACCTTGCAGAAAGCAAGACATGGGATTGGTAGGGTTTTACCATTCCCAAAGTCTGTTTCCTTATTTTTTATTAACTTGGAGCAACGCCTGTGGTGTTGGGCAGAGACTCTCTGGCCCATGGAGGATACACAAGAAAATGCTTTAAAGGAGAGCAGTCCGTGTCCAGAAGCCGAAGTGCTGAACATCAGCCTCCTCCCAGCCCTGCCTTGCCCTGCTCTGCCCTGCTGTGCCAGTTGGAGCCAGTTCAGTCCCTGGCTCTGCGCTGTGCAGAATCCAGCCGGTCCTGATGCTGGCAAGGCAGCCAGTGTTTTGACTCCCCTGCCTACACTTGCTACCACCGAGTTCACTCCCTGCCTGCATGCTGCCACCTCCCCTCTCCCCAAGGTAACTACCCCCTGGGCTTGCCTACTGAAAAAATATGTTTGCAGCCAGCCGCTCGTGTGACAGCTTCTCCCCAGCTGCCCAGAACAGGGTCAGCCAAGCCAGCCTTGTCTGCCCAGAGGCATGGGATGCTGCCATGCTCCTTCGCTCAACTTTCCATGCTTTCTCAAGCACCCTCACTCGGCAAAGCCTCTTTTAAAAAAAACTGCATCCTAGAGGATAAAATAGTTGGGTTATGTCAAGGGACAGCACTGCGATCAGGTGTTCCCCACCACAGCCTTATTTTTAGAGTACAGATGGGCCCCGGGGCAGGCACACGCTTGCATTACAACAGCATGAGGCTGTTACTGTATTTGAGCATGGATGAGGGCTACAGCATGGAGAAGGCACAACTGTACTCAGTGGAGATAGTGGAAAGCTGACTAAGCAGAGACATTTGGGGAGCACGTGCTCAAGATCATTTGAGAAGGAGTCGGCCAAAAGAGGAAGCCACATCAATCTTCTGTTTGCCTGTAGGGCACAGCAAGAAGTGAGGTGTTTGCCACACACCCCTAGAAGTAGTACAAAGCCTGTTTCTGCTCAGCTCAAGCCATCTGGGCATTACACAGCTGATCAGATAGAGATGTCTTTAACAATTGCTTTTAACATTCTCTCTTCCCTTATTTTTTTTCTGGCCCACCTCTGCCTTATAAGAAAATCAAGAGGTAAAAGCACCCAGCCCTTGGAGAGCAGGGATACGTGAATTTCAGTTCCTTGCAAAGCTGGAGGCTTAAAAAGAAACCCAGGGTGCTTGTGTAAGCCATACAGCATCATTATCTTTATCTGAAGTCTGAAGAAAAGTACCAGTGCTTGTACTAGGACCAGAAATTCCCTGCCCCGTGGGGAGACAGGGACTCCAGCTGTCACCAGCAGCCAGCTGTTGGACCCCTCTCTCACCTCTCGGCTCAGCTACAAACCCACCTTACCTGTAGAAGCAGTCCCGCTGTAAGCCACATAGCACAAACCTTTGGAAAAAGTCTGGATGGTATCACACCAAAGCAGCCATCAGCTCTGCGTCTTCTAAGGCACCTTCAGGAATGCGGTGTCATTCTGACTTACCTTCAGGATGAGGGTAGTTCACACTGTTTCTTACAGTACCCCAAGAGCAAAGATTTAACCTGCAGCACACTGACCACTAACCAAAGCCTCTGAGGTTCACTTCTCTGCAGAAACACTTTTTCCTCAACTTGACCGGGTGCTTTTCTTGAGACCTTTTTGGTGTGCGTACTGGCCCCCATAAAAAGAGCAGCATGATTAAAACATCTCAGCCAAAGCATTCGGCTATCACGGGACATACTGCTGTTAAAAACAGCCACAAGGCAAACTCAGAGTTTGGGTTCGTGGCAAGAAATTCTTTCCAAACCCTTAAGAGAGGACCTACCCAAGCCCTGGGAGCCCAGCCTCTTCATATCCAAGTTCCTGAGCTGTGTAAAAGTGACGTTCTGTTCACTGTCACTTTAGATCCCCCCACCGGGTGCTCACAGCCTTAATGTTGTATATTAAAACTAAAGCATTTACCCTGGTACTATTTTCCACCCCTCTGCAGACACCGCTGAAAAGAGAATTCAGTCAATTCAACCTAAAAAATATGACAAAGGAGGGAAAATAATTGAACCTATTCACAATTCTTTAACTAAAAGGGGATGCAGAAAGCATTGTGAGTACAGCTTTTAAACCTCTGTCCCACAGAAGGCGCCCGCCCAGTGTTTTCTTGTAACCTTGAATTTAGACAGCCAATGCAGATTCTACCCCAGATTTCATCAGCTGCTCACCGGCACCTGTGCCAGCTCCGCTCCGCTTCGCAAACCACACGCAGAGCTTCCTTTCATAAACATTAATGAGTTGGAGCTCGTTTCACAACCAGCCACAGAATTAATGGGAGTCACTTTAGCCTCTTCATTTCTCAACAGTTTTATTGCCTTTAAGAAAATTTTTGTAAAATATAAATACAAAGGCAGGAGATTTACTTACAAAGTTAAAACACAGATCTCAAACATAAACACACAATTCAGAAAATTTAGTTTATGTACAGTTTCAAGCAACTTCAACATATGTTAGTTTTTCAATATTTTACAAGGTACAGAAAAAATAGTTCAAAGTCTTCTTTAAATAAAGAGCATAAAATGTTTAAACATATATAAACAATCCGGTTTGATGTGTGAAAACTAAATTTCACAGCTTTTAAATTAGGATATAAAAGTTCTTACAATTAGTTGATGCGTATGGATATGGTTTAATTTATATTACAAACTATTGAATTATATTCAATAGTGCTTACCTGGCCAAAGCAGGTAATTCTGTAAACAAAAAAACAAAAATAATATCACCAAGTGCCTTACCGAATTCTACCTCCCAAACAAGCCACACGACTTTGATCACATCACCTAGAAAAAGTATGTTCCGTGTAATCAGTGCTTTGTATGAAACAAAGTCAATGTGTGGGTGTGTTCTTTAAAAAAAATGTGTTCCAAGTTAATAACAAACTTATCCCAAAGCTTGTGTGCATTTAAAGAAACATTATTTAACAATTTTGTAAAAACTGATTGAAGTTAAAAAAAATTTCTTCCAAAATCCATCCAACTGGAATTCAGATCTCTTATATAAAGGAAAGATATTTTCATATTTAATAGTGTCCTTTCTTTACAGAAACAATTGCATCTGAACACATATACATAAAGAATTAACTGTATAGAGCACTGTACATTAAATGGCCTGATGGTTCACCAGAGGATGTCAAAGGGAGGGTCCTCGTGTGGATGCAACCAGTGAAGCGAGGAGCCCAGCAAAGTCTTGAGTTCACTTGTAAATTCTACCAAGTCCAACAGCTCTTTGCTCTCTGGGTTAAAAGCTTCAAGGTCCATAGGGCAAGAGAACAACTGACTGAGGGAAGTCTGTTTGTAAAACTCTGCCTCTGTGATGGTGACAATTTCCAGATTGGGGAAGTTGCAGCGGAAGATGGGAGATGACATTTTTAGCCTCTTCACCACGTCCGAGAGTAAAAGCCAATTCCGTGGTCTGTGGAAGCGAGGGAGAAAGAGGCTCCAATAACCGACATTAAGTCAGAGGCTTCTTGATTGTTCACCGTATCTCTGTGAGATAAACCCTCATGCACAAACAAGACCATTGCCCATGGGGCTGGAATATAACAGACGTGCCGGCGTATATGTATTTAGTCACAGTACCACAGCTTTGGGGAAGGAGGGGGACCAGGCATGCAGAGGCATTGGAGTCTATAAACCCAGGGCTCCTGAGCACACGCGCGGGTCAACAGCCATCCTAACAGCTGCTCACACAGTTAAAAGTTCACCCATCTGAGCCTGACTCTCGTTTAACAAGTTAGGAATCAGCCTAGAGTTATAACCAGAAAATTCAACACCTCTGACTTCCAGAAGTGCCAATATTAAATAAAATCAACAGAGAGCTTGTTCTCAAATTAAGAATATAATTTTTTAATTCAAGCTTTCTACTTGTCCACTTCAGAGAACTTAAGGTATATCCATCACCCCAATAAGAAAAACATGCTAAACCCACACTCCTGCATGATTAATATTTGGAATTATTTTTCCCTCAGCTGTCATCAAAACTGGTGCAAATAACAAACAGTAGCTGTTTATGAAGCTAATTTATATCTTGAATATAACAGATAATAAAATTTTCCAGGTCTTTGGTTATTATTAAGTATCTTAGTGTCTTCCGCAAGATGTTTATTTGTTTGATATGATTCAGGGCTTTAAACCAGTTTTGCTACAAAATCTGGAACAGTAATAATGGTGCCATTTCATCATCCACAGAAATGTGTCCACTCAGCAAAACAGAAAAGGCCATTAAATTAAATTAAGAACACCTTAGTAATATGATACCCAAACATAAGTGCTAGAAGCACTTGTATTTTGGGATGTTCTATCAAAGTGCCTGCCTGGGATGGGGGAAGAAATTTGTGTTCAAAGACTACTTGTCCCACTCAGGAGTACGGCAAGTAAAATACAGGCCCGACAAGCCAGCCTTTCCCCCTCTCACCTCTTATTAGCTTATTTCTAGAAAGCTCGACAATTATGGCATTCATTTCTCATTTACATTAAATAAATGCAAGCGCTCTTCCCCATGGACACAAACTGCTGCCATTCCAAGCAGATCGACTCAGCTATTTTTACCCCAAATCCCATATTTGTTCTTACCCCTGAGAGAGACACACTTGAATGTTGTAACACGGCAAGGGAGGCTCATCTGAAAATTCAAATTCAAACACATCGCTAAAGCCATCTTCATCTTCATCACCTGGGCCAGGAGGATTTGCCAAGACATCAAATCCAGATTCATCTTTTGGATCTAAATAAAATTCAATAAAGGTGCCAAGTCAGCATAGAAGAGATTGTTGCAGGTCTTGCTTTTTCTTACAATAACGTGATCTGTAAATAAAATCAGTTTGCTTCCTTCCTAGCTTCCTCCACCATAAAAACAAAACAGCTCCCACCCCCATGTGCCGCATGTTTTGAAAATCTCTGCATACATAGAAATAAAGGGTAACATTTGCTCACCGCACACAGAGCTGCCATAGAAATCCCAGTACAAACCAGGGTCATCAACACTTCGACCTTGCAGGTCAGTTAAATACTCTGGAGAGTAAAAAACAACAACAAAAACATACTGATGAGAACAAAAACCTGGCAAGTTTAGCAGACCATGTGTCATACAGTCTCACTATGCATCTTCCATACCTTCCATCAAATAAAACCCACACTGTATTCCTATGCACACGCTATAAAGAACAGCGTATTCACACATCACTCCCACAAATAATCCTGGAATTCACTTTTTCCTGCGTCCCTTCTCTCATCACATCAAATAATGACCCACCACACCAAATAATCACCCATGGCCTAAGAGAGACAGATGCAATCTTTGGCTTCAGTAACTGAGCGCAGCATTTTATTTTTGTGAAGGATAGGATGCAGCACACTTTTTAGCCAGCACAGTTATTCTGGACACCAACTAGGGAATGAAACAGTGGTCCCAAGAAAACTAATGGAAAAGGATTTTTCACATAGATACATTCAGAAGATGTGACTCTTTTCTATAGACACAATTTAGGAGATTTGCTAGTTGAGTAGATGAAAAGATACTGGATTCAAGAAGCTGAGAAGCCCAAGATACGGGACTTTACTGGAGTCCTGATACACCTATGCACTTTCTACACTGCACCATATAGACAGGTAAGAAGACAAGAATTTAAATTCACTGACTGCAAACACCGCAAACATTTTCAGAGGTAAAATTATTAGGGAATACAAGTGTCTTTATCCAAAACTAACAGGAGAAAAAACTTATTTTCATTTCAAGCAGAAAAAAATGAAGGCACCGAAACAGTCCGCTGACCTTCCAGCTATCAAATCTCATAGTGGCATAATCCTTACGACTTATTAAAAATTTCAATTAGAAGGAGTCCCCATGCATGGCTACACTTCTCAACTGCAGCAGTTGGGTTTTTACAGGCAGAGAGGGAGCTACTGCAGCCTACCCTAACGCTCCTCAGTGTGGAGCCATCTCCACCAGACAGCAGGGACTTTGGGAGGCCAGGGAATATCCCCCACATCATTTGCCACAACCAGCAGAGCCCCGAGCACTGTGGTCACCCACCTGTGAGGAAGGTCTCCATGAGCTCACTGTGGGTCATTTTCACGATGGTCCTCCCAGAGTAGGTCGCAAGTGTTGGATCAGCACCATAAGACAGTAACAAGCGGACAATTTCCAAGTGATCGTTTTCGACTGCATCATGGATTGGTCTAGTGGGAAATAAAAAAAAAATCACGGCATTACAATTTCACTCAACAATATTATGCAAATGTGTTTGACAAGAAACTTCTAACTTCAGATCAAAGTTATTTATAGCAAATAACACTATTAATACAGCTGCCAATCATCTCATTGTCGGTTTTACTTGTACATCATCGCCTCCCCTCTTGTCTTTTCAGAGTCAGACTGCTCAGGGCAGATATTTCTGTTATGTCTATTCATTGCCATATGTATTTCGAGGGCCAGTAAAATAATTACACTGCTGTAACAGAAAGCAGGATTTTGTGTGAAGCCTCACAAACATAATTTTGCTGCAAGTCACTCTACCATTCCAAATCTCTGCCAATTTAACAGCATGTTGCGGAGTAAGGGCTCATTCAGCCTGCCTCTGGGCAAGCATGGAAAGCAGTTACCCGAAGCTCCTAAATTATGTACACAGAAATAAGTTATGAAAATTTGCTGGGAATTAAACTTCTGCACTATATCCACTTTAAATAGGACTTGTGAATATATTTGCAGCACAATTCAAGCCTTCTACTCGGAGAACAGAAAAACACGTTACTTTAAGTTTAGTCCAGCCAGAAGTTAATGCATTTTACGTGGCATGAGAAATTTATACAAGCTCAGACATAGATTTGGTGAGCCTACGGAAGGATTATTCATTAATACACATGCCTGCAATTCCAGGTTTAGAATTCTTTATCGCTAATTATAAATCGCATTAACTTTTGCCTTTAAAATTGATTATACGCAACGGGGAGTTGTCTGCAAGTAGAACATATTACCCTTCAGACTAATGAAGATGTGTTAAAATCCCATCTTTCCCTCAGAGGATGATGAGCAGGGAACTGAAAGGGCAGTCAAATGCAATGGCTAGCGATCATGGGCAGTTCAACTCAATTCTACACTCCTCCTCTTTTAGTCTGTCAACACCACTGCCCCCAACAAGGTTTTCAAGCTCTGAAGCAGATGTATTAAAAAGCAAGAAAAGGAAGGAAGGACTTTAACTGGGATCACATACTGCATTCGTGGAAAGCTTTCAGAATGATACCGCAAGGGGAAGAAGTCATCTGGATGTACAGACAAAGAATCCCTCAGCCCTGTCTACCAATCTCCCAAGGAACGCTCAGCTAAAAACCAGCACTGAAACTCCCTCCTGCGAAGAGGTCACGTCCCACCACTCCTTCTGCCACATGCAGCAACATCCCCTCTACGTCACCACTGCTTTGGACAGGCTGGCATCCACGTGAGCTCGGGACAGAGCAGAGGCAGATCAAAATAGGCAAAAGAGGAAGGCACACCACTGTTTTCCCACCATAGCGCTGCTGGTGGGAGAAGGACTCTGATCCATCTCAAAAATAAGTATGTTCCAGGTGTGTTTACTCTAAGTACTTTTCCAGGAGTCTGTAGCTTACAGTGATTAACATCTGTCACACATGAAGCACTCTCGCTTGCCCCCATCTTGCTGGAAAGCTGTATTTGGTTTTGGTTTTGGCAAAACCAGGCTGCATTGACATATGGAGGTGCATTTGGAGAGTCCGTAGCTCATTCCCTATGGAGAGAGGGCTTATCCCACACTGCCTGCCTCTTGCACACCCCAGGCCACCAACACAGCAAACAAGCAGGTATCCTTGAGCTGCTGAGCACAGTCCTCAGTCCAGCTCGTGCCGCCCCTCAGACTCCTAGCAGCAGAGAGCGAAACAGGTGCAGGCCTTCAAAGCCCAACGTGCTGCTCTTTAGGAAGCCACTTTTGCATTTTAATACCAGAGGGGTCCAAGAGGATCACTTGTAAAGGATCAGGATATCCCTTCTCAGTTTCTCAGGGAAGCTTTTAACATTACACTGAAACGATCTGATGCCTTAGAGACAGACCAGATGAGCACTGGAGAAGCCAGCATTCCTGGGGCCCCTGCAAGCCTCAGCCTCCCACCTCCACCTACTGACTCAGTGCTTCCGCACACGAACTGTCGCGGCATCGCATGCCTATGTGGCATCCAGCGCATCCAAGACCTGGCCAGTGCTAAACATTCCAGGTGGTACAACACAAGAAGTAACAAATAATATGGGTACTGACACGGAAGCTGAATAAGTACCAAGTGCTTCTGGCTGTCAGCAAGCATCTGAGGCCTGAGCTGTCGGGTCACAACACTCTGAGCATCTATAGTAAGAAAGGTCAGCCTTGCTGCAAACACTCCTGTCCCCCACTGGGCATGAAGCATCCCTGACTGAAAGTCTGGCAACAAGCACTGGGAACAGATGAGAATTACGGCTGCTGCCAAATGCTGGGGATGCTTTTTCTCCCCGACTCCCTCACTTTACTGCAGTTCTTAAGTTTAAACTGTTTTCCATTTTATTTTGGAATTAGGATTCTTTTTGGGGGGTGGAGGGTGTTGCAGGTTTATTGGTTTGTGGGTTTTCTTGTTTGTCTTTTTTTTTTTTAAGATGACCTACCTAAGTGACTTTTGAAGCACTAATGGATTCAAGATGATCCCCTACCTTATTAAAAACAGGATCTAAATCATCACCTACTGTTTCAGTTGATTTACCAGACAAGTTTATTAAAGAGCACCTGGGCCTTCCCCAGGAAGGAAAAAATCACAGTGCACAGGCTGTAACCCTGGGATGGAACCCCCTCTCCCTTTCTACAGGTCACCCGGCCCGGCACAGTAGTGCAAAACAGGGGCCAGGCAGGGGAGCAGGCAGCAGGGAGACAGTGGGGCAGGCAGACCTGTCCTTGTTGCCTGCTGGAGCACAGGGATGCCACTCCAGGCATGCCACAGGACTTCATAGAGGCAAGGGGAAGGAAAGGCGCAGTAAAGCTGCACAGAAGGAGGAAAAACAATAAATAGAAGGAAGGAAAGGAAGGAAAGAAAACATTGGCAGGGAGGGGACAGGGGGAAAGGAGATTCCCCATAGATAAAGCAGAGGAAAAAGGCAATAACAGAGCGCTGACAGGCTCTTTTACTGGCTAGCACAGCTTCTTGGCAAGCGAGCAAGTGGGATCGTGCAAAGGCACAGCTACTCGTTTGCTTCTCCCACCAGGGCTGGCAGAGGAAGGAGCATTTTTCAGTCTTGGCAGAGTTTAACTGTCCTCTTTGTAAGATACAAAACTGACTACTGGAGTCGGCAACTTTTTCAGATGTGGAAAAAAAAGATCCCTAGGAGTCCCTCTCCTGGGCTGCTTTGCCCATATAATCTCTTCCGCCCTGAGCATCGTGGAAATAAACACTCTCTCTCCCTAATGGTACCGTTAAAACAAACCCTTTGAAAGGCCCCAGAAGGATCTGGGGACATTCGAGTGCTGCAATATCCTACAGGAGACACACATCTCAACCCTCTCTTGTGTACTGTCGAATTCTTCCTTCTATTTTTACCGCTACTAGAGTTAGGAAAACATTTCACTGGGGGTTTATCATTCCACCACCAAAATTATAAACTATTTAGGCCAGTCAGGGTTTGCTCTCAGCCTTTCAGGCACCATCAGAATTTTCCTCGCTGCAATAAGAGGTCTCGTAACTTGCCGAGCAATGCCATATCTTGGCGTGTTATTTTTTACTTCCATTTACTCTATTACGCAACGCTGCCCCACAGACGACACGAGGCACGAGTTGCATGAGGGCAGCTACACCGGCTGCCTCTCCTTTAACGCAATTAGCTGCTGGAGGGCATCCCTCTGCCAAGACCAGCTGAAAGGATCCAGGAAGAGAGCCATGTTGGCATGGTCCTCCCAGGGAAAAAACAACAACAAAAAAAGGCTGAGCTTATCAACTGCCAGAGAGAAGGGTAAAGCAAAACTGGCTGCGGAGAACAAATCTAAGGAAGCAGAACTCGAGCAATGAAGGAGCCTCGCTAACAGGCAGAAGATGCCTGTATTTTTGGCATGTGGCTTTGTTTTTAAAGCAGTACAAGTTCAGCTAGGGCATAAGAGTAGAAGAACAAGAACATAAGACCGAATAAAACCGCCACCACCCTGGCTAATGTCAGGCACCGGTCATTGAAGCCCCTTGTTGAGCTACTGCACTTACTGGGGTCTTGTCAGGGGAGGAAAGTGCTCACCTCTTAAGCATGGCCTATTATTATTTATAGGTAAGACGATTAAGAGCCCTTAGTGACTGTGGCGCCTCCGAGACAGGTCTTAAACATCTCCACCCATTGTATAATAATCTTTGATTAGCCACTAATTTGGCAGCGGAATGCATGTGTATTCAGGGTTTGCATTTGGAGAGCTACCACCAGCGTGGAATTTAAGGGAAAAGGAACACAGAGGACTCGCAGTATTTAGCCTGGCCAAACCCTGTCAACAGGGCAAGCAGAGGGAGATGGTGCTCTGCAGGCAACAGTGGGTGTGCAGGCAGAGCCCCTGCGCTGAGCTGAGGGTGGAGGGAAGGACGGCACCATGCCTGCACCGCGCAAACGCCACCCCCTCGCCCTGCCACTACGGTCTGGCACTTTGGTTTTTTTGGCGTCACTAAGATTTCTGATAACATCTGAAAGCAGACAACCTTTTCTACTGAACTCACAACTGGCTGTGTCGGTGCACAGAGGCAACATCAAAGTAACAAGCTCAGGTCTTTGCTTCACTTTCAAAACTTAAACGCATGCATGCAAAGCCACCGCCCTGATGGAGCATCTAAGTACTTCAGGACTGAAAAGAAAGATGTATGGACTTTGCAAAGCTTTCCTACATCCTTAACGTTCATATGGATGCTTTGTTCAGACTGAAGCCATATGCTCACTTGTCACAACTTTTCAGAGCCAGTGTCCTCTAAAAAGTTGACCAGACGCGTCAGGCAGCAAGTAACGCAGACAGAAGCTTCAGGCAGCCGGGATCCAAGTGATGCCTCGGGCTGCCACACGAACAAAACGCAGTGTTTGCAGTTTAGATCACAGCTCATGCCATTACATCACTCCTTTACATCACTCCTCTACACAAATTGATGTTAACCAGCTGAACAGAACTTAAACACATCCACCGTTACTGTCTGGAGACTCCAGAGCTTCCAGCATGAGCAAACATATCTTTGGCAAGTGGCTAAGTGAGGTGGCAGAGTGGCCAATAAGGCATATTCATGTGTGGTCATAAAAGCAGGGAGGGGGTACGTCTTTGATGGTGGGTGGGCTTGTTGGTGGATTTTTTTAACATTTTATATCTTTCCAAGGGGTGAACACGTCCAGAAACTGGAATTTTAAACGTGATACAGTTAAGGAAGACTGACACTTCTTTTCTCCTAAAAGTTGAAGGAGAAAAACTTAGTGAAGCTTCAAGAGAGAAATGGGATTTCTCTTATAAATGTCACGATTTATTCTGCAGAGATCGAGAAGTCTGGCTCTATCAAAAGACAGGGGAAAATGCTGATCAGAAGTTCTTTACAGAAACTTCTGCTTTCTGTCCTGCTCCATTCAGGGCAGCCAGACCATCTTTCACCTGTGAATTAGACAAGTTTTCTGCTTCCGTTGTCTGTTCTGCTGCTTTTCAGAAAAAAAAATAAATCTGTAATCAGAAAAAAAAGAGACTGCAAGCTGAGTTCTGACATTACCATCTGTGATCAGATCATCATCATGGTCATTTCTAAAACGCATTTCCCCCAAAACAACTTTTCAGGGTTACACAAGTCAAGTTTTCTTTCTTGAAAATCAGCTCCATTTATGAATCAAAATCAACGGTGGATCCTGAATCGCCAGGTGACTAAGACTGGTCAGAAACTTCCTGGGGGTTAATTTTCTATATAGGTTATTCTGGCAAGTGAGACAAAAATAATCGAGGATTCTTTTTATGGCAACTCGCGGCTGTTGCACAGGTCACGCATTATAGCTGGAGACAGCAGAAAACGCGGGGCTGTTTGTCAGCCGAGAGAGCTGAGACTTCTTACAAGTGGGAGATGGAGAAGAATCTGACAATCCAGCCAGAGTTTCAAAGTTTCTCCAGAAATGTTTCCTTGGGGCTGTGATGGGCCGGTAACGACAGACCGTCATGAACTTCTAATGGACCATCCTAACTGGCCCTCCTGGGACTTTTGTTTTCCTGACTCCTCCCTTTCCAAGTTAATAAATAAAGAGTTTAAAAACAAAAGAAGCAGACTCTTAGTTATGCTAATTTCACCTCCTCGGCTATTCGGATGGTGATAGTGAATGCGATAAACCCTCTAAGATAACAGGCTGGGGGCGGGGGGGGGGGGAGGAGCTTCACAGAATTCAAAGCGACCCAAAATGCATAGACTGGACAATGTTCTGCATATGCCCAGGAAAAGTTATCCCAAGGTCAGCCCCGCAGAGGTGGTCAAAAAAGCTACTTTAGGACATGCACAAGAAGCTTAAAAAAAGTGTAGAGCTGCATTTCTATCTCCACAAAGCAAAAAAATAAAAGCTCACTATCTGTTCTGTGGAACTAAGAACCCCTACCACTTTGTGAAGGAAACTAAAAAAGCATAATTCAGGATTAAAAAAGAAATCCAAAATATCAAACAAGCAGATAGCTTAACAGTTCAGCAAAACAACTTTTTTTTTACAACGTATATAGGACTCGCACACCCAATCGTCGTCAAAGCCTGAAGTGCTCTTAAAGGACCCCTGCTAAGAAGGCAAAGCCCACTCTTTTGGCACAACTCAAAGGACCTAGAGCACATCCGAGAATTGCTGCAGCTCAAGTATTACTCCTTCCTGCCTTGCAGCTGGGAATTCCACAAACGCTTTAAACAACAACAACAAAAAAGACATAACATTAAAATTCCCAGAAGAAAAAAAATTTCACTGAACTCGAGTCACAACAACAGTGTGCCTCCACTGCTCTATTAACCAGAGCGCAGAGGAGGTCAGAGTCCTGCACACTCCTGCCCAAGGACCAGTAAAATAAGGAGGACACCATGCAGGAGGACCTTGGCAGCATTACCTGCTTTGGGGGTTTCATAAAGGAGGATGGCAACAGGAGGATAAAGGAGAAGAATAAAGACAGAGTGAAGGGGTGCTTCCTCCCATCATTATGGCCAAAGAAACCACTGCCCCATGGTGATGCCCCTGCTGAGGGTGTTGCTAACCTGGTTCCATCCTGAGCACTGCAGTTGACGTCAGCCCCGTACTCGAGGAGATGCCGCACGATGCTCAGCCAGCCTCTGGCACAGGCCTCATGCAGGGCACAGTAACCTGCGTTGTCACGATGATTCACATCACACACCTTGCTTTCCAAACAATACAGAACCACTTCCTGGAAACAGGAGGAAAAACAGATACATCAAGTTATTTCTTGCTGCAGAGATGCACAGATTTCTCTTCTTGAAATAAAGAGGTGGGGGAAGGCAAAACCACACAATCCCTACAATATGCCTGTTACCCACTTTGAGACAAGTCAGTCAAAAGGAAAAGAAAAAGGGGAGCAGTTGAAAAGTCGTGTTTCTTCAGGAAACAGCAGAGACCATGACTTCCCACAAAGCAGCACCAAGAGTTCCATGCTTGCAGGGGCCTTCTCGTAGCCCCCCAACATCAGGAATTGTCACACAGAGGGAACACACAAATTTCACAGACTAAATTCATAGCTTTCCACTTCTCAAAACTTCCACGCGTAAAGCTAGCAGGAAGGTTTTTACTCTTACATCTGCATTTTTAAGCAGAAAATTCTGCAAGCACAACAGTAGCACAGCCGACGTCAGTTCGATTTTAAAAAGAAAAAGCGCATGACCCGAAACAAAACACATTTAAGACACATAAAGGACGTTTTGCTATCAGCAAACAAAAAAAAAGCCCGACTCTATCAAGATCAGGGAAATCCCATTTTCACCCACCCTGGTTTTCTGCATGCAGAACTAAAGCCAGGCACCAGGTTCCAATAACGAGCCCGGCGCTGTGGGAAGCCATGTGAATTTAACACAATTCATCTTGCAGTCAAATATACCACGGTTGAGAGCCTAGGCCAGACTCAGCTCTACGCTGTCGTGCGGCCTTGAAAGAATGACTGCTCCATCACTCAACCAAAAATTTAGGATGGTGTGAGTCTTTCTCAATTTGTCTCAGATGCAAAAGGAAAAAAAGAAACAAACCACATTTCTAAGTGATGCTGCACGTGTAAAATAGCTCCTGCATTCCCAGAGTACTGGCAAGCCCTTAATTTTGCATTTCTTCCTCTCAAAGGCTGAGCAACGTCCTCACAGAGCGGGATACAGCATGGAAAGGCAAGTGTTTGCTTTGCCAAAATAAGAGAAGAAAAACTGCTGGGTGCGATGCATTTATTCTGTTTCAAAATCTACCAGAAAGCCCATAATAATCTGTGCTCTGGGTATACCTGACCCAAGAGCTGGTATCCAGGATACAGCATGAAGCTGCTCTTTTAGCAGGCCCTCACTCACCAAGCTAAAGCGGGGAGCTAATGAGCTGCCCATCCCAGGCATCATAGCATCCCCCTGACCTGCCGCTGGGACAGAGTGGTCCACCACCTACACCTGATGCACCCACTCGCTTAACCTGGGATCCCCACAGTCCTGACTCTCACTGAACAGGGGCTCTTAATGTTCCTGCTAATCAGCCCAAAGGCCACAAACCAGTACAGAATGGATGCTCTTTACCCTGTACTTGCTCAAACCTGTAAGAAAGGGCTGTGTAAAATTATACCCCAGAGGTACAAATTTTCCTTCAAAACCAGACCACCCTGCCAGGCAAATTAGCAGATGGATATAGGTAGCAGAAGTGGTTGCTGTATTTGGCTCCACTTTTAGCATGCAGTTACCATTTAAAATAGATTTTGCAACTCAAAATAAAAGACCTTTCATCTATTTTTGTAAAAAGTAAAGGCTCATCTTAGGGCAAAATACCTACTACTGGACGAAAAGGCTAATTTTGTTGGGCAATTCTGTGCTAAGAGGCTATAAGAAGAATGTCATTAACCACAAAATGTAACCATAAAGACCATAAAACTCTACATTGTTAATTAATTAAATGCCTCATTAACTTTTTTTAACATGATTTATTCAATTTACAAAAAAATTAGCTACCACTGCCGAACACAGGAACATGTGGTGCCACAAACACACTTTTGGTTTCATAAGCATGTCTCGCTAACGTTAGGGAAAGGCTGTGAAAGTGCCACAGGCCAATTTAGTGTCTGTTCAGGTGCTCTATTTGAACCAGCAATCTGAAAATAACTCACAGTTAATCCAAAGACTCAAGCTAGCAGGTCAACAGCCAAGATCTGTGCCACCGCCGCTTCTGCTGCCTGCAGTTGGCAAGCCTAACTGCAAACAGCAACACTAAAAGGTGCATGCAAATATGCATGCTCCATCCTCACCTACAAAGACATGCCCTTCACTTTAGTTTCTCTCACCTGTGCTCAGCAGCAGCTCCTGCCCATTTTTCCAAGCAAGGGGTCAGCATCCCCCTGTACATCCCCCATGCCCTGGGCACACATGCTGCCAACAAGAAGGACTACTCCCCTCCATTCAAACCCAAAAGGTGGCCCTTGGGCAAGGCGTAACCTGAGCCAAAATGCTTCTCCACAGCGCCATACTAAACCCCAGGAAGTGATGTTCCTTCCCAGGCAGGGTGCAGGAGCTCCAGGGGAGTTGTGCAAGGGCAGGATGATGCTTCCGGAGCTGCTGCTCCTGTGGCGGTGCCACCAGGAACCACCGCCAGACCCTCGTGAGAGGCATCCCCAGGACAAACCCCTCCCTCTGCCTGGATAACCCCTGTCTTCATTAGTGTTCAATCCCTCTGGAAACAAACAGCATCTTTCCACGACCCCTACCACACACCATACATTCCTCTAATTTCACTGCCTTCCCAGGCGGGATTTAATCCCACATTCACCAAAGAACTTTTTAAGTCCAGACACACACCAAAAAGCAACAAGCGGCACAAAGACAGCCAGTGTTTCCTCTCCCATCAAATTCATTACGCAAGCCTTTTGTAATTTTTCTCCCAGAAAGACTTCACGCTCCCTACAATTCTCCCTTCGCAAAAAGTAAATTACAGTTTTAAGACTACTATTATCCTAAGTCATTTATTTCAAATGGGCAAAATAGAATGAATTCGAGAGAGCCCATACTCTGGGATGGGTTGCTCACATCCTGATGAAGCAAGGCCTGGCGCAGAAGCCTAGCAAAGAAAAGGCAAAGCTCCCCACCAGCTTTGGCCAGGTTTTGCTCAGACCATATTGGTTTCCACAGCCGAAGACCATTTGCCACAGTTTTTAAGTAGCCTTTTTGGCTGCAGCCATGCAATTTATCTGACCAGACACAAGCCACATTTGTCCTTCGACATTTTGCTCTCACATCAGCTTTTCCACACAAAATCGTAACCGCTTATGTCCTCCTTCCCACAATTATCTGGGACACATCCACACTGTGTAATTGGGAAGTGGGGCAGAGGCACCTGAGCTAGCAGTATTCGGCCAGGAGTGATACATACAGCTCGCCAACATCTTTGCATGCCAAAGGTGCCAGTGCTGCTTCTGGGTTTGCGGTGGGATCTTTTCACAGCCACTGGACACCCCTGCTGCAAAAGCAGGCAAGGCTGCTAAGGGTAGGCACGAGTTCACTTGGTCTCAGAGCAGAGCTGTTGGTGCTGCTTTATCCCACTACAACATCTCTAAGTGGTGCCTTGTGGTGCCAGTTACTTTCAGCTCCAAGTCCTTCACCAGCACTTGGCATCCCTCTGCAAGCCATAGCCCCAGTGGTGCAGTCTCACTCACCTCCTCTGCAATCGGGTTGGTGAGGGGCCACGGCAAGGCTTCTTGCTGTCGCCACAGCAACCATGAGAAGCCCCCACATGCCTGTGAGCATCCAGCGCTCGCACTTCCTGACCACTTTAATTTTTCTGCATAGGAAATACAGATTTCTAACATCTGCAGCAGTCTGGTCACTAGCAAGAAAAACAAGACAGCTATAGGGCTTTCACGGCTGACCAAACTATCACAGCTCACCACAGGCCAAACGAAGTCCCTACAGAGCAGTGCAGACATCCACCGTTCTGGTCCTTGAATGATGCTAGATTCCAGCAGCAGCTTGGGCATCCAGACTGGGCTCTCCCCCCTGTCTCACTTGTCTCTCCTGACCCGCACTCTACCAACAACAGGACCCTCTGCTGTGCTGTCAACGTCAGCCAAACCATCAAGTCAAACAATCAGAATATTTAAGCCTATTAAAAACATCGTGTTCCCTTCAACTTTTGGGTGTTCAAGTCAGAAAATCAAAATCTCCAAAAAGGTGATGATGGGAAGCTGCATAAGGACCCCCACCTTGGCAAGCCCAGTCACCCCAGGCTTCCTGCAACCAGCCTTAGAGGGGCAAATGCTGCAGAGAGCTCCCATTACCAGGAAAGCAGAGAGCCCTAAGCCTCTGCTAGAGCAAGACCTCCGCCCAACACTAAGTTTTGGAGCTGCTCCCATTGAACTGTGCTCAGTGGAGTACATTGAGCACAGAAAGCAAAGTGCACAAGCATCCCATGGCAGCCTGCTATATATGAGCAGTACTCATCCCGACAGACACTGTGCAGGAAGGAATTACCCTCCGATAGCTTGGAGCACATGCTACAAGGCATTTTGATTTTGGACCCATAGACAATTCCAGGCCCATAGGAAATTAAATAATTTAAATTATGGAGATTACCATAGCAACACTGTAGCAACCTCTCCTCCTAGCTGAAGTGCCCTAGGTTAGAAGAAGCCTTTGTCTAGGGTACATAAAACCTTTCCAGAGCTGGAGAAGGCCTCTCTCCACACAAAGCTCTCCGGCTACACAAAGGGCATTTTGAGGTTTCTACAAACTTCTGAGCCTGTGAAGGTCCCACCCGGGTCCCAGCTGCTGCCACCTTCCAGCGTGCAGCTCGAGCCCAGCTCCGAGTTCCAAGTGGTCCCCTCTCCACTAAGACAAACCCTGCAGCCACGCTGAAGGCAGCAATCTCTCTCTGCAATGAAATATTGCTTTGGAAGATCTGAAGTTCAGCAACAACGATGCTCATACCTACATACCCATATTTCCCCAATAAAGGCATACTTCAAAACAGCAGAGCTAGGGGATTCATCGGTTTCTGATTTTTGTAGCAACAGGGGGGCCATTTCATTAGACAACATTGTTCCAGCTACGCTGAGCAGCTCCAGACTCCGAGCATAAAGCATGCAGAGTGCTCCTATGATGCATCTGATCATGCAAGAGGACGCTCCAAGTGTTACATCCTGTGTCACATACCAGATACTCCTTAGAGAGAAGAACAAAAAATAGAACGCTTCTCCTAAACTACACGTTCTTCACAGACAACAAAAGCAAAAATTGTACAGCTCATTAAGGATCACCATAAAGACTACATTAAAAAAAAAAGACATGCATTCCGTTTGCAGATGGCTTATATTTAAACGGAAGCGAGGGTTACCAATAAAACTTTACCCTTTGCTCCTTCACACAAGATGCAGCTTACACTGCGTCCCTGCCAGCTGCCCCAGCAGCAGTAGGGACACGTTCCCGCAGAGACCTGCCCCAGCACCCGACACACTGGTGAACGGAATGCAGCAGAGGAGGGGGCTGGAAGTTGCAATAACCAAACTCAAAGCTGCTTCTTTGCAAATTTCCATCTACGAAACTCGAAAGAGGGCTTTAACTTCTGAAATAGAAAACCCATCATACCGCAGGGTGGTGAGGGACCCTTACCTCGTAGCCCAGGCGTGCCGCCCTCTGCAGCAGCGTTTCCCCCGCGTTCTTATTGACAATAAGCCTCCGTGCTTCAGGTGGCATGGGTCGGCTTGGGGTGGTTTCCGGAGGGGGGCTTGCAATTGGCAGCTGCGAGGGCTGCGAGACGGGTAGTAATGAGGGAGCAGTCTGCTGCAGGCGATCGTACAGCTTCTGCTCACACAACTTGGCTGGTGAGGAGTCACAGTCTGAAGTCGGCTCTGGTCGCTTCCTGACTTTCCTTGCTACCGTGACCTGTCAAAACCATTTTATGGGTGTTTTTTAATCCTCGTTTTTCAATACAGTGATGGGATTATATTTTGCAAGCAAAGAATTACACTTTTCTACTCATCTAAAATTTTTAGGGAAGATCTGCTACAGTTTCTAAATGCAAGATACCTCACCCCTGCAACAGTGCGTTTAATTTGGGTTAAGAAAAGCAAGTAAGAACTGCGCAAAGCATCCACAGACGAATTTGAATGCAATCCCCACTGCATGCATGACAGCGCATTAGTTCTAAGCAGGTTGGCTCTGCCTTCTGAGAGGCTGGTGGACAATTAAGTCTAAATAAAGATACCTTATCTTCAGCATTTTCGATATCTGTGGTGTCATCCCCTGTCAGAGATGACCTCCTTCTCCTCTCCTGCAGTGCCAAATGTTTTGTTTTACATTGACGTTTCCCTGATGGCTTCTCACACTCGCTGTATTTCTGCAGCAGAGATGCATGTTGGAAATCCTCCTCTTCGTCTGTGTACAGCCCATCTGTCTTCCGGCTTTCTTTAATTTTCTGCTGTTTGGCAGCCAACCTCGAGGCTGGAGTACAGCTTGGCTGAGCCTGCCTTTTGCTGTTTGCATTGGTGGATGAAAGGCTCTTCATGTGCGGAGACACTGGGAATACGGGCAAGCCTAAATGGGAAGGAAAGGCATTACACGTCTCATGGTGTGTTAAAAGGAAAACACACTGCTAGCACTTAACACAAGCTCCTCGACTGCTTAAGAGATCTACCAATTACATTTTCAAATCATTAATATTTTAAGCGTCCCACATTCAAATTGCAAATAGCATCCCGACAGTTAAAGTTACGTTAACAGTTAGCACACTCTGATACAAATCACTAAATGACATGCCCCGTGCCGGGCACTGGGGCATCGCAAAGGCCATGTGGTGCTGTGCCATGCCAGCTCAGCGCTGCCACAGCTCAGCTGCCACAGGCAGAGCGGAAAGCTGCTCCCACATCATGGGAAGAACTCGCCTCCTTACCTGGAACTGCTTTATCTGAAAGGGAACCAACTCCTCCGGCAGCCTGGGCCCAGCTGGGCTTGTCCACCTTTGGCTAGGTGTGGTTGCAGAGCAGATAAAACAGATGGCAGGGAAGGAGGGGAAGAGGCAGGAGCACGGATGAGGTCTTAATGGGACAGAACAGGGGGAATGTAGAGCCTAGACCTAAGATGGCAATAAGATGGGGAACATCTCCTTGGCAGCATTTTTCTTGAAAAGCAAACCAAGAGAGGAAAGACTCCAGGACTCATCCTTACAGAAGCCCTATCCAAACCATCTATCAAAAAGTGCATGGATTTTGCAAGGAAGGCAATCAGCTGTGTTTTCCTGAGGACCAGAAGCGAGTCTTTCTGTGAGGCCAGAAAGCCCTGGGACATTGGGCAGCCAAGGCCAGCACTCTGCTGCCCATGGCAGGACACTGGCAAGGCTGAATTTTCTCCGTGGGTTAGCTCTAACACACTGAATCCCTCAGTCTGGCAATCTGGGCCAGTGTGGTTAATTTTTTTTTTTCCAGAGTGCAAGCAGGTTTACAACAAAACAAGGACGGGAAAGTTGACTTTTTATAGTCTGAATTTCCCTTGGGAAGAGAATTGAGGTGACCTCAGAACCAACTCCTCTGCAGAAAAATGAATTAAAGGTTGCTGGAAAGGAGGGGACACTTCAGCCCAACAATACCACACTACTAAGGAAAGGTGCAGAAAAAAAACTTGAGCACTTGAAAGTGGCCCCTTTGCTCTGAGAAGTCTCTGAAGTGATGCTACTTTCAGAACAGAAGAGATGGCGGGAGCAAATAAGGTAGCTGCTCAGAGAAGAGAGATCTTTTATTTAAAGAGACTGGATCCAGAGTCAGTTGGTAAAAAGGAAAACGAAATCTAGAATCCTCTTGGTGGGCAGCTTCACACTTTTGTCTTCCTTTAAATAGATTTGTGAAAGCAACTTGCAGAAGGTTTTCTAGATTAAAGATGAAAACAGAAATCCCTCAGAGTTCTTTCAAGACACTTTCTAGAAAAACATGCATACCAAGGCTTGCCAAGCAGATGTCAGGGAATTTACAGGACACACGATGTGCAGATTGTTCAGCAAAAAATCCACTAAGTTTTTTAGGCTTTGCAATCCTGAAGGAAGACATTCCGTTGTAGGCTGAGCCTACGGATGCAAGGTTGTCTTTCCAACTCTGCAGACGGCATGAAGGAGTGCTTAATTCTCCTGTTCCCAACTAACCTAATTGGACCAACACATGAAAAGCCCGATTCCAAGACAGAAATATCATCGTTATCTCCTTAATCAGTCACTAAAAAAATTTCAAAGATGGAAAGCAGCAGTGATGAGGTCTGATGAACACAAAGAGAAGTAAGAAACTGCTACATGTAGTAAAGCAAGAATAGAAAGAAAAATTCCACACATCTGGAAAAGGACAGAAATACCTAAAGGATGGAGGAAAAAAACATAGGAAGAGAAGCCTGTCTCAAAGAACTGCAGAACTTCCCATACAGGGATGCCCAGGCAGTAAAAGCAAAGGATTAATTTACCACAAGGGATAGGTACTCCAGCCTGCAAGCTCCACATAAACTGTGTGCTCCACTTTGACCCTCCACAGCAGTGACAGCAGGCACCACGCTAAATGAGTGATGCAGCCAAGAGACGGAGAGTAGCAAAGCTATGCCCAGGAGCTTCTGGATCAATAATGTTGCAAGAGGCCAGTGCTGTCCAGAAAAAGCCAAGCACCAGCCTGGGAAATGCAAGACGCACGACCAGAAAAAAAGACAAGATTAATCCTAGAATCCCACCCTATCTTTCTGACCACTGCATATGTGAAGGGAAAATGAAAATAAGGAATATCCCCCAAATATCCACGAAAAAACCCCAACCTAAACCAAAAACAAACAAACAAAAAAAACCCCAGGTCTCCAACTGATGTGGGTTGTAGCAAGTCTGACTCAGAGCAGGACTTGCCTCTCTTCCCGCAGGCTGCAGCGAGGTCCACGCGGAAAAGCAGCTGCTGCCGCATCACCTGCATGCTCACTTGTTCAGCTCCCACCCCGGCTGCTGCCTCCTCCCTGCCTGCCAAGCCAGCGGCCACTGTGCTGCCTGCAACCTGAGGCCGCTCCAAGGGGCAAGGCTGTGCCTTTCCCGATGGGAGAGATCCTCCCGGCTCTTCTCCTCGAGGCTTTTGTTTCTGCACTGCCTGGGTTTTCTCCTCACGCTGGGTGAGCAGCTGCGGCTCCCCGCGGGACTGTCAGAAGGACTGGCTACTGCACTGCCGGCAGTGCCGGGTGGTTAATGCTAAGCTGGGACAACAGCAGAGATCCTGGCTCCCACCTTGGCCACAGGTCCGGGCAAGGAGCACGATGCCCTGAGGTGGCAGATATACCCATGCTTATGGACCTGCTGCGCTCCGGAGAGCCAGTATGGGTAACGTCACCTCATAAGCAGGATGAGGCAAGTCTCTGAAATTATTTCAGGCAAGACACATCCCATTTCTTCTGTTCCTGACCCACAAATGAGACAGCAGGGGGGCAACAGTCGGAAGAGTCACCAGGGCAACATTTACAGTAGCCACCACTTGGCAGGCACTGAGACCGGGGGACAGAGGGGTGACAGCTCGGTTTTGGCTTGTAATGTGATGCATGACTCCTCCCATACTGAAATCCTGGGTTGAAAACAACTGGAGCAACAACCCAGAAGTCAGCATCCTCTGTCTTCCCACAGATGTGCAGGCACAGGCAGCAAATCATCCTTCATGGGCACAGAGGCCGACCTCCACACCTTGTTACAGCCCCCTTCTTGGGACACAACCAGCTTCCCAGTAGTAGAGACTGCCACAATCACAGGCAGTGCTTGGGCACCAGGAACAGCTGTTCCAAGACACAGAGCAAAAAAAAGCTGGAAGCGACAGGGAACAGTCTCATCTTCACAATATCTGCTTGTTTAATAAAAATTTGAGGACTAGTCCTGGGCGAGAAAGACAAGCTGGAAGTCTTGATCCCCATGCTACTGTCACACAGAAGATGCTGTCACACAACTGGGAAAAAGGTCCTCAATCCTAGCAAACTAAGAAAAAGGGGATTCAAGATTTACACTTCAATGGAGCTGTAGGAGCATCAGCAAAGAGATCTCCAGCACCTCTCACAATGAATGGTGAGGCAAAATTTGATCAGGCTTATGATTTTGTAGCCGCTTCCAAAACCAAGAGGGTTTTCATAGCCATAGGGCAACTGAATCTGAATGCTTTGGGGAACAATGCATACATAGACAGCCACCTCTTCTTCTTTCCCAAGGTCATGTGTTAGAGAAGACTGTCGCTGCCACAGGAGGCATTCCAAGAGAAAGCTAGAGCATCCTTAGACAATGCGACTTCTTGTTAGTGACCCTCGTTTAATCTCTACAAGGTATCTCTTTCTGACAGTACAAAGGGAAGCAGGTGATGGGCAGGGATGTCTGAGCCGATACCATGCTCACCAAGGCAGCACATAAAGCAAGGGAGTTAAGAGAGTCAAAGCTTCTTTTAAACTAAGTTTTGATCTCCTGCTCCATGAATCGTTTTGGAAAACCTTCCCCATTAATAAGCATCAAAGTTTGGGGTTTTCTGCCCTCGGATAATCCTACCAAGGGGAAAGATGGGTGAGGAGCTTTGGGGCAGAATGGAAGTTGACACTTTTGCCGGTGACCACTTCAGAGATGCTATCTAGGAAAACTCTCACCTGCACAGAATGACCTGGACTCAGCCTGTTCCAATGGCATGAGACAAGAGGACCCGCTCTCCTCGTGTTTCTCTCTTTTAAAGGGATCTCAGTTAAACTAGAGGTTAGGCCAGCTGGAGAGTGAATGTCTACCAGTATGATGAAATTCACAGGTCTGTGAGCCCAAATGTCCAGCTCGCTACTTCCTCTCCCAGAAACAGCCTTTCCTTAAAAGCAGGCAGAGGACTTGGGAGTGGTAAAGGGAAGAGCAGAAGGAGGAAAAGAACTTGCAACCTTTTACCTGAAAAGCTAAAAAAGGAGACAAGGGCTCCCTGCTGTACCCAGGAGATGGGTATTCACCAGGAGGTGCAGGGGACAGATGAGGACTGGCCACGTGGGCTGCCTGCTGCTATTCCTCACCAATCCTCCAACCACGCTACAGAAGCAAACTCACAGGGAAGGGAGGAAGCAGTCAATGTGCCTGGTGGCTGAGGACAGTGGGGAAGGGAGACTGACCTGTTCATTTGGAGGAAAATTTGGCATGTTGCCTCCACAGGCTCTTCCCTGGGATAGGGAATGGGCAGAAAATGGGGAGAGGATGGGAGAAAGGAGCAAGCGGAGTGAGGGGGAAAGAAGCAGCCAGAAACAAGTCAAGGAAAGCTGATAACGCTTTGAAGAAGCAAACCCCTTAGGACAGAGCTGCTGGGAAGATCTCTGCCAAGGGGCTGGGGAGTGGGGACATGCCCGAGACAAACCAGCAAAGCTTCATCTTTGGGAGGAGGATGAGCTTTGTTCTTGAGCATGTGCCCTGGGAAAGGCAAGGAAAGCCAGCAGTGCTGAGGGTGCTGGAGGTGTTGGGTTCCCAAGATCAAGAGCTGCTAGCTGTTCTGACTCTGTTTCAGAGGGTCACAGCTCCTCAAATCCTATGTGTGGTTAAATGCTCTTATACCAACTAGCAGACTGTTTGCTCCCTCCCTTCCCCAGAAGCATGCCCGCGTTGTGTGTGTGTCCCCCCCAGCTCTCCTCTTGAAACATAAACTTCATCTTCATATTATCTATGAAAAAGTATTTAAAGCCAAAACACGCGTGCGCGCACACACACACATGCACACAAACACATAGTTACACACACATACATGAACACATTTTTTCTTGTCTGCCGAATATCAGCTACAGTGCAACTCTTAAAGAGGTGTCAGTCCTTATATAAATGGACATCTACAGAAATATATATTTCTTTTTAAAAAAAAAAACTCTCGACAATTCCTTAACATCAGTGGCAGCATGCGTCACTGTAAATGCTAAAGCCGGCTGGTTTCCCTAGTAGTCTCTGCATACCTTGTTCATTGTCACTGGTTTTGAGGGACTCTTCAGACCAACTTCTATTGCTTTTGGCCTCTGACCTTTTCTTGGTGTGCCTTTCTTCTGTGGAGTCTTTGACCTTTGCAGTGGCCTCTGGCTGAACAGCCTCAGCTAAATCTTTCCTGCTTTGCCGGCCCAACTTGCCGGACGGGGATCTCTCTGGTGACACCTGCTGCTCCCATAGTTCCCTAAGATGCTGCAGGTGACGCTGCTTTTTGGGATGGAGCCCTGTTAATTCAATGCACACCTTCAGGTTGGTCACCTCATTACAACTGGGCTCTTCTAAGTGGTTAGAGGAATTGTTTGTCATTTCCCTCTCAGGCCAGTCATCTAATGGAAAAATAACTAAAAATTAATCAAAAAGCCCCCTCAACTTAAAACAAAAGCTACATTTCACTTTCGGGGCATATAGTCTCAGCTTTACCACCACACTATGCATTTTAAATGTTCGCTCATTAAGGGTTACATGCACTACAGGAACTCGCACTGCTGTGGCTACAGTGTCCAATGACTAGTGCTTTACCCTTATAAGCCAAGATTTTTATATATACATATATATATATATACACACATATATATACATACATATATATACATATATATAATTTTAAGTGAAATGACAGTGCTCACATTAGTAACTATCAAGTTCAAAAATGGAAACACATTAAGCCAAAGGGACGTTCCTTTCACAAGACATTCCTTGAGAGAGACCAGAGCAAAATGCTGCCTTACCTTTGGAGTTCTTCTTCTTTTTTGCTTTTGATATAAGCTCATCCTGCAGTTCATCCACAAAGTTTTCATTTTGGCTGCCATCATTTTGCACTCTCTCACCAGAGTGTTTACGCTTCCTGTCCAGACGTGGACATGGATGTTGGCCAATATCTTCTGTTGGCTGGTCTTCCGTTTTTTCATATATAGAATGTCTCTCTAAATAACATTTCTCATTTGAGAGCTCTTTTTCCTCTGGAGTTTCAAGAAAGTGACCTTGGTCGTTTTCTGTATTAGTAAAGTTACCTAAAAATAAAAAAAACAAACGCCACGAGGCCAAATAAATACAAAAGAATTCATTGTGAGAAACCTATGCTCTCTGATCTCTTCAATGCCACCTCCACCATGGCTTATGGTTTATAAGGCATGCAAATAAACACAAAATCTTACTTCAGAATACGTGTCCTCTGGTCAGCCTAAAGCAGCAGTTTTCTCAACAGCTAAGTACCCCAAAAAGCACAATACTTTGTGTTGTTTCCACATTGATTTAAGACATACAACATTCACAATACTTGTAGCCATAGAAACACCACAATATGCTTTTTTAAATGAAGAAACATCTTTAGATACAGAAAGCACAGACCCTTTTTCAGAAAGTGACCTTGCCCCCCAAAACCATGGGTACATAATAATCCAAACTTCACTCTGTAATGACTTTCTTTTAAAAAATACCTTCTGATGATAATAAAGTCTTAAGTCTCTCATTAATTCATAATCCTTCCCCAATTTCTCACATCAAATTGCAGAGTCTGACTTAAAAGCATTCATCCCTTCTTCTGGAGATACAAATGGGACATGGAGCATGCACACACGTACACAGGAATACCACTAAGAATAGCTGTGATATTTTGCAAAAAGCACTACTTGAATCCAAGGTTATAAAAAGGCTTTCTCACTTCAAGTAACCAGTCAGCCACTGTACATCTCCTGATCTTTGTCATCTCATTTTAAGAAAGACCTCACTTTTTTCAGGGATATTTCCAGCAGCAGTGATCAGGTGACATCTGAAAAACTTACTTAAAACGAGTCTGACAAAGTAGGCCCAAAACACCTATATTGCCACACTTGCCCTAACTTCAACTTCGCCTCTCCAATACTGTTACTTGCAAATGTAAAGACTGCTTAAGCAATTTTAAATGGATGCTTGACTTAAAATGGCACTTAATCATCATCTTGAACAGGTATTTTTTCTAGGTTTTAAATCAAGCTCACCAAGGAATGATTAAACAGACATGCAGTACAGACTGCAACACGATTAATCAGCTTCTTATTTACAATTCCCACAAGCAAGTTGGTTTTCCCATGCGTTTTATTCCTCTTGGCTGACCATGATACTGTTTCGGCACATATGCCGCTGTTCAGCAAACTGCTTGTATGCTCTGTCTTACTTTCCCACATCTCAGTCTCTTTTCCTCTTCCTCCTCCTTGCCCTTTCCTTCCTTCTCCTACTTCCCTTCCTGCAAACACATTTACTGATTTCCTACCCGGACTCCTGACAGCTGTGTTTCCCTTCCCTCCCATTGATCCTTCCATTCTTACTCAGCCTCCTCCCTCATACAGCCTGGCTTTCAGCTTCTGCTCTTCCACCTCACCAGGGCAGATGCTGGTCCCCTGCAGCCCCCTCTTCCCTCCAATCCCCTCTGAGACTCACCACACCAGAGCCCAGTGGATGCAGCCTACTCTATCCCAGCTTATCTTCAGAGCACCTTCCTACAGCTCTGCCAACATCTTATGGTTTTGACCCCTGCTGTCAGCAATGGAAAGCTGGGGCAGCGGGGCGAACCTCTCTGATGAGATTTACTCTTCACTAGAACTTGGAAATGTCTCCAAGTAGCAGCTAAAGTTCTAGAGATATTTGCAGACACTAGAAGAGACCCTAGCACCACTTTATGCTGTTTGGGAAGCTGCATGCAGGGCTGCTTTACTAAACAGCAGACTTCAGAAGAGCAAACTTCAGCTCTCTCAGCACTCAACTGGGAAGGACTCCATGGGAAGTTTCCATGGGGGATAAGGGAGCTAGCAAGTGCTGGGAGCCTTTCAAGAACACTCTCCTGGAAACACAATAACAGACCATCCCCTTTAAAGCCACGGGAAGCAGGCAGAGCAAGAGACTTCCTTAACTTAAATAGGAGTTTATGAGTCTGCTAAAAACCATAAGAGAAGCAGACCAGAGATGGAAAAGTGCACGAATACCCGCTGAGAACTACAAGGACAGTGTTAGAAAAGCAAAAGCTCAGCTTGAACAGAGATGTCAAAACTACAAGGGTTCTTCTGGTACATGAAGACCAAGCAGAAACAGAAGGAAAATACTGGCCTTTTGTTAAACAGGAAGGGTAAATTAGTCACCCAACAACACCGAAAAGGCAGAGTTTCTCAACACTTTGTCCACCTCCATCTTTAGCGGCACACTGTTGGGCCCCAGGCCTAGGAGACAGAAACTCAGATTGATGCAAACCCAGACCCACTGTCAGTGAAGAAAGAGCTGCTACGCAAACTATCACAGGAGCCTGACCCCTACAAATCGATGGGCCCTGACAATATCTATCCGAGGGTGTTAACAAGAGCTACCTTGTGTTGTTGCAAGGCCACTCTTCATAATCTTTGAGAAGCTGTGGAGACCGGGGAAGGCTGAAGAAGGCTAATGTCACCTCCATCAACAGCAATGGCTTAAAGGAGGATCCAGGAAATTACAGGCTCATCAGTCTTACTTCAGTCCCCGGGAAACCTATGGCACAGATCCTCCTGGGGGCTATCACGAGTCAAATGAGGCACGTGATTGGGAAAAGCCAGTACAGATTCACCAAGGGCAAACTGTGCTTGAGAAACCTGATAACCTTCTATGACAAAGTAACCTGCTCGGCTGACATGGAGCGACTGCTGAGCATTGTCTACCTCGATTTCTTCAAGGCTTTTGATACGGTTTCCCTCAGCCTCCTCCTAGAGAAACTAATAAGTTATTGTCTAGAGAAGTGGTCTGTGCTGTGCTGACCAGCCACATCCAGAGGGTGGTGGTAAATTGGTACTTCTCATGCTGGCCACCTGTCACAAGTAGATTCTTCCCAGGGATCAATATTTGGCCCAACATTGTTTAATAATCTTCATAACATGGGATGAAGCGTACCCTGATGAAGTTTGCTAATGATATCAGACTGAGTGGGGAAGTGGACACTTCAGAAGGGAGAGCCACCCTGCAGGAAGACAAAAATAGAAAGGCTGGAAGAATGAGTTAACAAGAACCTTATGAAGTTCAATAAAGATAAAAGGAAGCCTGCCATATGAGGAAAGGTTGAGAGAACTGGGTTTGTTCAGCCTTGAGAAAAGAAAGCATAGGGAAGACCCTCTCACCATGTTCCAATATTTAAAGCATGGCTACAAAAAAAGATGGAGACACCCTTTTCACAAGGAGTCACACAGAAAAAAATGAGGGGTAATGGGTCCAAGTTAATCCTGGGGAGATTCCAATTGGACACAAAGAGGAAAAATTTCCACAATGAGAACAATCAGTCGCTGCAATAATCTCCCCAGGGAACTGATGGATTTCCCAACATTGGACACTTTTAAGATTCATCTAGAGAAGATGCTGGGCCCTCTTGTCTAGAATGTGGCTTTGCCAAGAGCTGGATCAGACAACCCTTGAGGTCTCTTCCAACCTGACAGTCCATAATTCTATGACTGAAAGATATTTTGTCAAGAAAAATCAAAACAAAAGTTGACTTTTTACAGGTTAGCGGGACACTAGGTCCATTCTGCTATTTGGCGATGCTCCCCTCCGCAAGGCCGTCTGGCCAACACCTGCTCCCTTCAAGACTTTAAAATGCAGTTTGTCACACTTCTTTCAGGCAGCAATGTTAACATGTTCCAGAAAACATATATCTCAGGTTACTACAACTGTGCCTCTAAATCACCAGTGTCCCCCCAAATTAGAATGAATTTGGCATCATGCCATGCTTGCACAGCTGGGATGAAGATGCTGCCCAACAGCTGTACCCTGTAGCCACACCAACAGCCCATGTAGTCCTGCTTCATAAAGCACAAAAGATGTCGGACCAGCCACATGTTAAGTATCACTTTAGAAATGCTTCTACTTGATTTAATTTTACATTTTTAATGCAATCTATAATTTCCCCCCCTTACATAAGGGAACATTGTACTCGTATACTCAGTTTCCCCAAAGAGATCAGGTAAGGCCACTCTCTGCCACACTCCTGCTGTTTATAGCCTTCATATTCCCAGTCATCCTAGGAACTGTACGCCATAGTTCACATTGAGAGTTGTTAGATCAGGACAGCTTTCCTGCTCCTAACACTGTCTGGCCTAAGAAAAGGCAGGCACATCCTGACCAATTCCTGGAGAAGCTTTCACTGGGTCAAAGGAAGTAGCAGGCTGCAGGCTGTAGGCAGGGGGGCTAATCTTTGGGGCTTGCAGGAAACAGCAAGCTAATTCCAGCCTGCCACCACCAAAAGCAGCCCACTGCAGATTAATTCCTTCTATATCTGCAAGAGGACTCAGCGTGGAGATGCTGAGCTCTGCTCACTCAGACCATCCATGCTAAATAATAACAAGGAGAGAAAAGACATTTGCTGTAACCTCTCTAACAGCCCATCACCATCGGCATTTCTCCAGGGCTCCATGTGCCAAGAAGAACAGCACTCAGCTACTGAAGTTCATGCAAAAACCCCTTGCTGCCAGCAGTTCTGTGACACCTTTGCCTCCGTTCCCTGGTCACATCCAAGGGCAACAAAGGTCTCCTCCTTCTCGGTCACCAAGCCAGAAATCCCTCTCAAGGGCTGCCCGCCGTGCACACGCCTCTGAAATCCATCCCGCTACATGCGGTTAAGACCATTAGAGGAGCAACATCTCCGCACATTAATCCCAGTTGCGTAATCATCCTGCATCAACATGAGAGGACAGTGACGGGGAAGCCAGGGAGCCATGCAGGACACATCCTTGCCTATCTGCTTCGCTGCCGACGCTGCCCCCGCCTCTTCTACAGCCGGATTTTCACCGTGAAAGAACAAAGGTCAGCCACTGTTGGGGACACAGTATAACCCACAAGCTGTCAGGCTCTCTACACAGCTTGCACGGACACATCGCATGCCCAGAGGTTTTTCCCCTTGGCATAGCAGCAACCGCCTCACAGAGCACAGGTTCTATTAATATTTTACCACTGGATTCCACTCTGTCCTCGAACTGTTTTGCAAACAACCCAGATCAGACGCAATGTCTCCCCAAATTAAGATATAAATGTCAACACGAGGCACAGAAACACAAGCATATCTTCCATGCCCAACAAGGACAAGGAGAATCTATTTGCTTTTTTTCCCCCTTAACATAGATCTAGAACATCCTTTTCTCTGCCTGAGGAAGCAAACAACAACAAAATAGTTGGGAGTTTTCATATTACCATTATTCAAACAGTGACGAGGTAGCCAGAAACAAAGGATAAATGCTGAGTTCTCATAGCAACACACTTCTCTGAGTAAGGAGATTAAACTCTTAAATATGTTCCTTTTGCGAACCTCCAACATTTGCCAGCCTCACATCAGCTGTGAGAACCAACACCAACAATTCAAACCATTTCTCACTGTCCCACCTGACTAGAAACAAGGAAGAACTGAGAAGATGCTTCTTCCCACATGGTTTCTGCTTGAAGCAGTATCTCCTTAATGCATGGGTTACAAACTCACGAGAAACAGTTAAACAGACACACAAACATGCTACCCAAAAAAAAGTTTCCTTTATTTTTCCATCTTCCTGTTGCTGTCAGCTGCTTGAGACCAGGCCCTCCCATGCGATGCAAAGAAGGAAACACATCTTAGTGTCTAAGCTGCAATTCTTTTGTTCAAATAACATGGCAGCTAAAAACAGCCTTTCCTCTTCCCTGAAGCAACAAACGTCTCATTGCGCTCACTTATGCAAGACACTCTTTATTCATCCGAGCAGGGTAATGACTATCCAAATGCTAAAACCCACTATTCAGCACGGATACCACAACAGTAAGAAACTCCTTAAGTCACCTTCAGTATCCCACTCTGAGTATCCCACGGAACAGAAGGAACACAGCGGATTTCACTTTTCCCTCCAAGTACCTCTGGCTTGGGAGCTTTCCACGTTTGTTTCCTCTGCTCAAGCCTAATACACCACAGAAACAAGCAACCACCTTTCTCCATGCAGACTTTTGGGTTTTTTCCCTTTGTTTTTGGGGTTTGGTTTTTATTTTTTTTTCGCACTATGTCCTGCCGCAGGAAGGTAAAAACCGACCAGGGCAAAGGACATGTTTACTGTCTCCATCTTTCATTACTTCAGGTACACACACAGCCCAGAGAGAAAAGCAAAGCAGGAGATTACCATGCAAAAGAACACTGGCACGTTGCTCTGATGTCAAAGACCAGCTCTGAACACTTTGGCACACTACACCATTTACTTTCACACAGAGAAACTGCTGTGACTTTTTCCCCATGACCTCATGCCTTAAGATCATTTTTAACATACAGTTTTTTATTTTTCACAGCAAAGGCTTCAACAGTTTTTTATCTATAATATTAGATAAGTGGCTAACTATGCTCCTCAATCAAGCTTATAGAATTTATTCAATCTTTTGCACTTGGGTATGGTTTTTCAATACTGCTAGAAGAGCTTTGTTATGAACCAACATGCGATCATCACATGTCTGTATTGATGTGCGTGTCCGTGCCAATAGCTTAAATCACTTGATCTCTGAACAATCCTATGACTCATGACATATGCATCCCATAATTTATCATGTTTGTGCTATGGAAATGCACCGGAGCAGCATCGCCTCAGCAACATTTACAAGTCACCTTGGCAACAAAGCAGCTTCGCGGCTGCTCTCAGAACGCCCAGCAAAACCTAAACGAGATGGGAGAGAATTAAAGCACTTCTACTTTACTCCTTAGCTTTAATTACTCATTAATTAGCTAACACAGCCACCTCCTTTAAATCAGGCCTTTTTAAAAAACACAAAACCAAACGACCTTTTCTACCCTTCTCCAGAAGGCATCGCGAAGCCTAAGAAGGCTCTTGGTATGGAAAAGTCAGGCACCACCAAGTCAGAGGAAAAGTTCAAGGAATTGGATATTGTGCCTTGATTTGCTTCAAAAAAAAGCCCATACACATGCTACAAAAGTATGAAAATGAGCAAGTCCTAGGTCAAGTTTAAAAAAGGAATTTCCACCCCACCACACGTCTCCGTAAACATCACTTGCCTGTAATATTTAGTCTTTTGTTGTTAATGTCCTCACACTGGTAGATTTCGAGGAGCTGAGGGGGCAAGCAGCTGCTAGGGCCGTGATCAGCTCCTGTGCTGTGCGGCAGGCACGGCTGCAGTCGCACTGAGGCAGCAGCAGAGGAGCCCTGCGAGCCAGCTCCGGGCCACAATCACAGTTTCAGTTGCGGTTTTCCCCTTCCCTGCCAACACCAGGCAGGTGAAGTGCTCGAGGCTGGGGGTCGTGCCTAACAGCTCACCGGTTTTGCTCCTGACTTCCCCGCTCACACATGTAAATGCACGCCGCTTTGCTTTAAGTCAGCGCTGGACAAACTCTAAGTAAAACAAGGTGAAACATCTCTTCGGCAGCAAGATACCTTGCAGGACGCAGAAAGGAAAACAGAAGATGTTGCAAGCCATCAGCTGGTTCCTGTTAGAGAGCTTTAAAGCCAAACACACCGACAGGGCAGTGAGAAACTGAAGGGGAAGAGCAGGCAGAGCGCATTGCCCCTTTGCTGACTGCTTGGAAAAAAATGTATCAACACTGCTGGCAGCTCAAGCCCCACCAGAGCCCAAGCCACTACACGACAGGCATTTAACAAGTGTGAAACTCGGCTTCCTGATTTATCAGCTGCTATCTCGAGGGGCAGGAGGTGAACCACCACAATAAAAAACTTTTACTGAGACCTGAATCTGTACCAGTAAGTATTTGCTGCTGTACAGGCAGGCATACAGAAGAGGAGCTCCCACAGCAGAACAGATCTGCACTTTTTTAGACGTTCGGCCAAACTCTGAAATAGCCTTTTAAGTCAGAGCTAATTAGAAGAGGAGAGGAACGAACTAACATAAGGCTGAATATAATTTCCCTGCTTCCAACAGTTATTTAATAGTCTCAAACACATTTTGGCCAGCAGATTCAAGGGCCAGAGACCTCACTAAACAATGAACTTAAACACACACCATATCAACAGCCTCTTGCAAGGATGGGAGGTGTTTCAGTGAACAATGAAGCTCTAACACTCTTCCTCCTCACAACCCCAAAGCAGCACACTCCATGCTCAGAAGCAGGCACTCACTTACTCCCATCCGTTTATCCCTGATCCTGCAGGCCACCATCTCCTTTCCCCTTCGCAACCCATCTTGCTCTGCTGCCAGAGCAAGCTGGCAAGACCCCTGTGCTGGTGCTCTTCATGCTTTCCAGCACCCCCAGAGTGGGATTTAACAGAGGACACTAACAAGGCACCCTGAGCCCTTCGAGAAGCAAGGAGAACAGCAAGGGGGAGAGCCAGGGTGGCAGCCTGCTGAGCTCTTGTCTTCAGCACGGGGACTGCAAAAGCAGCGATGCCTTCCTCCCCAAAGCTGCCGCAATACAGCTTGGAAAGGGAAAGCCCGCTCAGCTTCCAGGGTCTCGGCCTTCCTTCTCCCCACCTTAGTACCTTCTCCACTTCCATAATTAAAACTTTCCCTCACCTATTTTGCCAGGGTGATTTTTGTCGAGGTTGTTATTTCAGTGACAGCGATACCACAGTAACTTGATTTAGGTGAGTAACTGAGCAAGTACGATTGACCAGCATGCTCTCTGCCAAAAGCATTAACCAAAGACCAGAACAATAATTCAAAGTTATTAAATTGCCTGAATGAAATTTTCTACTTGCCCTACTCATGAATCTCCACCTACGGAACAGCACACTTAACCACCGAGTTACACAGTGCATGCACACACACAAACAAACCCCTTAGCCTGCAATGTGCTTCCTCTCGTTTTGCAATACTTTCAGTGTAGATTTTTTTTTTTCCTGAGTTGTTATAAACAAAACAGACGCAGGACGGACTGATCCATTCCTTAATTATATAGGTAACAGAACAAAAACTGGGAAATCAGTGAAAGTCATATGATTAGCAAGAGCAGTGATTTTTCTTGCATACAGTAAAAAATCCCCTAATACCATTTGTTTGTTTATTTATTTATTTTTAAGTTTATCTTAATTTTAGGACAATGTTGCTAGCAGGCATTTTCCATAGTCCTCTGACAGTTTGCCACAGCCTAGAGAGAACACCCGGCCCCATGGGGAATTTTGCAAGCCCTTGCCTGCCCGCAAGGACCAAAGCAGATGCATATACCCCTCCACCCCGGCCACTGCAGCAAGAAGTGACCCAGGCAAAGTAGCTTCCCATTGTTTGGAGTGTTACAGCCAGTTTTTATGGCTAAGCCAGCCTGGCAGATCACTTTCTTTCCCGCCCTCCCATCACCCTTCTGACCTCCATCCTTGCTTTGCCTGGAAGGTGCAATACTGTTATTTCCCAGTGCTACAGCACCTTCAGGAAGCTGTACTCCTTGTCGCTTCTCACCCTTCCCCCATCTCCTTTCTGCATTTAAAACATAACCTTAGACCTTTGCTTTCACTGGTTCATGTGGTTCTTCATCAATTAAATGGACAACCTCTTAAAGACAGTAACTTTTGGTGACAGTTAACTATCTCCTGACAAGCAGGTACAACCATAACCAGTAACTCATAGACCCCAAAAAAAGCATGGAGAGCACCAGCCATAGCAGCTCTATACCTGCAGAGGCTGAGGTCAATGACTTTAACCAGCAACATCACAAGAACACAAAGATTACGCTGCCTGTGCAGCTTTGCTGCAAGCTGTCGCGGCATATAGACACGTATGCACTTCAGAAAGCCATCTAAATTTGCTTACATCTGTCATTGTCATTTTGGTCAGCAATGGCATCTTCCAGAGCGACAGACTTTGGCTTCTTTTCACTGTTTCCTTTCAAGTTTTCCCAGTCTGCCTGGCTGAATCTGCAGACCTCTGAGTCTTTGGTAGCTGTTTGGCCTTCTCTCTCTTTCATCTCCAACTCTGAGAAGCGCATCATTGCACGCTAGAAAGAGAATTGATATGAAAAAAAAAGTCTTGCGATAAAAGCTACTTCATTTACCTTACCTTATATGAAAGCATTTCCAAAGGAAAAAAGGCTCAGACCCAAGGTCTGAGACACACAGCGAGGGTAGGAGTTTAACACACCTGACTTGTAAAACAGTGTTCTAGCATCTATATGCAAATAGCCAGAAAATTCTTGCATATATAAATATATATATATATATAAAAAGATATATATATAAATGTATACTGTATATAAAACAAAACAACATTCCATTTTGGAGGTAAAAAGAGACAAAAACAAAAAGAAAAAAAAACAACAACAAAACAAAACAAACAACACAAAACCATACAATGAATAAAGACGACCATGGCCCACAAACTTCCCTTTGTGTATTTGTAAATGAAATTTAACTCAAAGGTTTATGTAAGAGTCTAGTAATAAAAATTTGAAGAACTGACCTCACAGTAAGCAGCAGGTAGACATAAAATACTGTCCTCTTGTAATCCTTCCATCTATGTAATTAAAATGGGCACTCAATGGATCATTTAGATAATTTCATCCATTTTTATAAGCATAAACCAATTCTTTTCTTAACAATGCAAAACAATTTGGCTTAACTCATCCCTTCATTACAAGTAAAATATCTTAAGGATATTCCTACACAATGTCTGTCTGTCATCCCTCAGCATCAACCTCAATACCGGCCCTACACTTTCCTAAGTGTTCGCTTGGCGCAAACGTTGCCTGAGACCCGCTAATACCTGGCTGCGACTCCTCTCCATCCAACAGCACGTTTGGCATACTAATCACAACATCTGGGTATGCTCTGCTAGCTGGCACTACAGGCCAGCTGAGAAATTACAGCCATCACTAGCGCCAAGGTAACACGCATGCCTGTCCAACTCCCCTCCGTAACTGCACAAACATTTCATACGTACATTAACATTATCAGATCTAAGTAAAAGCCCTTTAAAGCTTACTAGCACGTGCATATGTAAAAGCCATACATACTATTCTTTATATTGCCTTGCTCTCATTAACAAACTCACTTTGCTATTTAAAACCATTTCTGGCGAGTACGCCCCAACAAAAAATTTCTCATTTCCCCACCTGCGCTGCTTCTCTCAACTTTAATACTTGACTGTGACTTTGCAACAGAGAAATAATGACAAAAAGCGCGGCAGCTACTGGACCGCGTGGACTCACCTGCAATGCCCGCTGCTCCCGGCTGAGCTGGCTGGAGTCTGCGTACAGTTCGGTCGTCACACACTTGAAACGATCACCTACGTAACCAGCAGAGTTTGCGATCCTCTTGGCCAACTTAGATGGCTTAGGTTTCAGTATTTTGCCATCAGTAGATTCTGTGTCGTCGGCTCCGTCTTTGGTATAGGTCTGGCTGGTGTCGATGTTGGGTGGCATGGTCCCCATACAGAATGGCTTCGCGTCCTCCTGCACCTTGCCAAAAGCCAGAGCCGGAATATCGCTCTCATGAGCGCTTTCCAAGAAAGCGGTGGAAGGCTGGATCGTTACTCTCTCTTTAGGCTGGCTCACAGATAAATCTTCTTTCCTTAAGCCAAACACCGATGAACTCTGGGCTTGCTTGAAATTATAGGTTTCATGAAGATCATTATTTCTCCCAAACTCCTCTCTCATTACAATAAAATCTCTGTGCTGCGACGCCTGCTCTACCTTGTGCTTTGTAGGGTCATTAGTCTGATTACTGCTTTCAATAGCAAAGCCAACATTCGTTACGTTTGCTTCGCCTTTAGCCTCTTGCTCGTCTCGCAAAAGATCCGGGAAGAGGTGTTTGTCACTTTTGGCCGAGTTTTTACTGTTGCTGGAGCTCTGGTGCAATTTCAGGCTCTTTTCACTGGGTACTTCGAAATGCATCTTCCCGCTGCTCTCCAGGAGCTCCGGCAACCGGCCCCGCAGAGCTGGGTCCTCAAAGCGGACCCTCTCATGAGACCGTGACCTCCTTTCTACCTTCTCCTCCTTATTGATCTCCAAAGCCGAATGCTGCAGCAGCATGGGGTGCACCATCCCCATCCCCAGTGCGTCCTGGTAAGTCATGAACTCCCCCCGCCCCGCCGGCAGGCTGTAGGGGAGGCCGGGTTTGGGAGCTAGGTGGCCAGGGTAGAGGCTGCCGTTGGGCAGCAAGACAGGGTGTGGATACACATGTCCTTTCCCATGGAGGGAGAGAGGGCTGATGGCTATCCCCTCCGGCACAGGGTATGGGAGGTAACTCCTGGGGTATGGTAGAGGTGGGGAACGAAATGCCTCATTGGGTGGCAGGAAGATGGGGCTGGAAGCCAGGGCAGTATCACTCGCCTTGAAGTTGGCTTCCTGGCTGCAGGATTTGGCCACCTTATTGCTATGTTTCGCGGGGGTGGCAACAGGCTGCCCAACATGCTGTATGACTGAGGCAGTGCTCTCTGTGGAGCTCCTGGTCGTCTTGGTGCAATCCACATTGGCGTTGGGAGCTGGCGATGCTGATGCTGGCCGGCCCCCTGTCGACACTGTCCCTGAAACACTGCTGACGACCGCCTCCGTGCCACCCATTCTGGGGCAGGAGGAACTCCGCTGCTGCGGGATCACCCAGTCCAGTGCCTTGTTTTTCAGTTGGATGCTCTTCCCACTCTCCTCACCAGGGCTGGGACCAGGAACAACCCAGGAGGAGGGTGCCGTGCTGATAATTTCAGGCCTATAGATGGGGCAGCCGTTCCCAGGAGAAATAGTTTCTTTCTGAATGATGTCACTGCTGGGTAAGTGTGTCCCCCCTCCTGCCCTGCCATGCACCAGCACCGTTGGTGTCATTTTCTTACTGTGGTCTGACTTGCCAGCGGTTTCCGCATCAACAACTTTCGCTGACAAGTCCAGCGGTTTGTCAGTGACATCTTTGGTCGGGGTCTGCTTTTCCAGGAGCGGAGGGGACCTACTGTCTTTCCGGTCATGGCCAGCTTTCCGTGTGTGTGGAGCAGCCGGCGGGGGTGCCTCACCAGCATCACTGCCTTTGGGAACTTTCCCGTTGGAGAGGCGAGAGGTTGGAAATTCACTGCCGACATTCACATAGGGCTTTGGAAGCGTAATGGCAGAAGAGGGAGAGGTGGTGATCCCTGGGAAGTGTTTGTGGAAATCAGTGTAGGCATCCACAACCTGGGTGGAGAGAGGGAGGCGGGGGGACGGCCGGGGTGAGTGTGGCAGCAGGAGCGCAGGGTCTGCCGGTATGTTGGCAGGGGCTGGCTTGGCAGCAGGGACCCGGGGCTGCTTGCTGCTCTGGATGTGGGGGTAGGCGTGCGCGTCAACAGGATTGCTGGGACTGACACCCATCTTCCACGACAAGCTCTTATCCGGACAGTGCACCAAAGGCGGGATCGCCGGTGAAGCCGAAGCAGTTGAGAGCCTCATGGGCGACGCCAGCGACGAAGGGATGTGGGGGGCAACATAGTGGGAGGGAGGCAGGTATAGAAAACGTTCACCGTTCGTACATACGGGCGAGTAAGTCAGGTGCTGCGGTAAGCTGTAGGTGGACTGCTGAGGTAGCAATGCCTTGTACATGTTCAATGAATACTTATTTGGTGAGTCAAGGAAAGGGTATATGGTGGGTGTCGCACCCTCCATATAGGGGTTTACCCAGGGGAGCCTTAGGTAACTAGCACCATTGACACTGAGGGGACTCTGCTTGTCACCTGCAGCTCGGTCCAAACCCAGTGTCTCCCCTGTTGAGACAGAGTTTTTTTGTATTCCAGGTGGTGTTTTGTATATAGCGCTGAATCCATTCGGGGCTTTTCCAGAGACAGCTGCATTTTCTACTGCTTCAGGGGGATTAGACTTAAACTGCATCTCTGGATTTCTTTCAGGAGTAAATCCGAGCCCGGCTATCGAACTTGTAGCATCCCGTGATTTTTCTGAGCCAAGTCCACATAAACTGGAATAGACAATACTACTGGGGACTCTGAGTCCTTCTCGCATGAGTCCAGACCTGTCCATACTCAGAGCTGCGAGACTGTCAATGCGATGTGCTGCAGTCGCATCCACCTTTACAGAACAAGAAGTGTGTTACTTTTACATTTCGCTACAATGACTACCGCTCAAGCTACAGACATGTCAGCATTTGGAAGAGAAACAATACCAACACAACCACTTTGTCATGAAAATATACAGAGGCTGATTGCACTGGAAAATGGGAGAATGGGAACCTACTGAGCAATATATATCACCACAAACATCAATACAAATCTCTATGCACCCAAAATACATCAGCTAGAAAAAAAGATGTGAGGAACTCATAGCCCAAGCAGCCACAAGCGGCCCAGAGACAATGCTCAGTGGCATGAGTACCACGCAGGAACCAGCTCCTCAGCCCTAGCCCGGTCAGAGAGACGATATGGGTGGGCAGTGTAGAAAGCGGGAAGGATCGAGAGCCTCTCCTCCTCCAGGACCTCTCCCTCCATCACAGCTCCAGAGCTCAATACCACCAACACAATTCACAGGGCAAAGCATCACAGGATACAGTAAAGTCTACTGTTGAGTTTCTTCCCCACTCACTGCTGCCCGTGTACACTCAAAGAAGGTGAAAACCACCAACTTTGCTGAAACGTTGACGTACTTCACTCACACTTACATGAACTATTCTTGATAGACATGCGGGTATGCTGCAGGACACTATCCATAACAGAGCCAACGTAAGAATATGATATCATACAATAACACAACACCACGAGGTCAGCATCAAGAGATTAACAAGATAAATAGACAAAATCCCATTTCATCCTCACAGAAACAACTGATAGGTATGCAAGCCTGGCCAGAGCTGCAATATGAAGCTATAAACTTCTTACCACGGTGTGATTCAGGTGATTTTCTTCCCTCAACTCCAGTCTGCTTTTCGGTGCATCACCATCGTTAACTGGAATTTTCCTATTAAGAAACAGAAGCTTACTATTTGAAAACATCCTGTAGGTCTCAGATCAGTACAAGGTTGTATCTCCTCCATATTTTGACTCCCCTAAAGAAGTCCCCTATGATATCATATTTATCCTTCTGCGTAGCAATGGACAGCAACTACTTCAGAAACCAAGGACCATTTGAAAACAAGTATAAAGGGTTTTGACAGCAAGAACACACCAAGCACACCTCAGAGCAGCTTCTTCCAACACAAGTGATTTTTGTCAAGGTCTTCTCTTTCACCCCTTCCCCTTTTGTTTTTCCAAGGAGACAATATCCCATTTTAAACATACCCTGTTCATGCACCATCCATAAACACTGTCAAGGAGAAAATTAAACACACACACGCACACACTAAGATCATACAAATGTCAGCTGTTCCATGCTAAAAAGGGAGCTGCACATCTGTGCTGTACCAGTGTTGCAGCACTGGGACTTGTTATCACAGAAAGCACCGATAAAGAATATACTTTAGTGCCAAATTTCAAATCCCGGGGATAAAAATCGCTGACATGCAGCAGAAGTAAAGTTTCAGCATTAACCGAAAGAACTCCTTTCAATCAAAGTGCTTAAAGGCACAACATCATCTCAAAGCAGAAATACAATTTTCATGTACTTTTTTATTCATTTTCGAGAGTCACCTTTCCTGCAAGTAGCATATAAACATACAATGCCTAAATAACTGAAGGTGGGGAGAGAGGGTACGAAGCCACAGCAAGACATTTATTTGGTCATTCTCCTCCAGTTTCATGTTTGCAAACATTTTTTCACCAAAAAAACAAAAAACTTCCCCAGCTTCTGGGAGACTCTTCACACAACAGTGAGAACACAGGCTCAAAGACAGAAAAACACTAGAATTGCAGGCGTACCTGCAACTCTGTTCAGTGTCGTTTCACTTTTTAAAAAGCTGGGGTTTAAGGGAAGAGGACATTGGTCAGTGCCTGCATCACCCCATTGAAAATTACTAGAAGACTACAATTTTAATCATCGAATGATAATCAGCAGGAAAAAAGGTGGGGAGGAAAAGAAATTTGCTTGTGGGAGGCAGAAAGGTTGCTGTTCCTATTTCACAGGACAAGCTGTTGGTCTGAAGGCAGGGAACACCAAGTCGTAGGCAGGAGCCCTTCTGCTGTACAGAGTCACCACAAGAACGCGTGCACTATTTAGTTTAATTCCCCTTCACAAATACGGAAGAATAAATTAATTGTAAAAGCATGTTTAAAGGCTGCTTTGGGGAGTAATCTCTTTAAAGGGTGTCCCCGCTTCACTGACCCAGGTTGCCTGTTAAATAGTAAATCAGCGGCTGTTCTACCGCTCTCAGGCACGTCTTGTTTCTCCCCTCTCACCCCTCCTCCAAGCTGGGCTGATCTCAATGCAAGGCAGCAGCTATCTACTCCAGCATTAGGGAAGCGAGCAAACTCTGAGATCTCACGCTACAGAATTACAGTGTGGTTTAACTTGCCAGAAGCTTAAATATTTACCTGTCTTCATTAATTCCACACATGCGGACCCTTTCATTGCTCATCCAGCTATGAACGTTGCCATACAGGGGAGTTGCAGAAAGCATGACGTCTTCTTAAAAATTCACTGCTCTTCTTCACAGTTTTATATTCTATTAAAAAAAAGGAAAAAAAAAAAAAAAAGAAAAGGAAAAAAAGTTGAGATTTGTATAGGAGGAAGTGCAAACATCACGACAGAGCAGCCAGCCTCCCTCCGGGTAATTAATAATGAATGCAGGATTGGTGCGGGGACTGAGCTGCCTACGTTAACCGCTAAGGGAGATACCCTGCAATAAAGGAGCAAATTGAGGGCATTTATAGGTCAGGGGAGATGGATCTTTTCCCCAGCGCACATCCAGAAAATTAAGAAACATTCCAGGCTACCAACAAATAAAAGTTTCTTCACTGCATTTCATTTGAACAAGAAATGACTCAGCCGGCCAAATATGCACCAGTCCCCAAACCTTCACCTCGCATAGGCTGAACCAAGGAAGGAGATCCCGTGGGCTGGGGCAACATGCGAAACTACACACAAGCGCTCACAAAAGCCCTGCATTTGGAACGCACAGGAACAGGAGTGCGCCGCAAGAACAGCCACATACCCTGTGTATCGGCTATGTTGATTGCCAATAAAGCTATCATGCGAGGACCTAAAACTGAAGCAACGCTGCTACAGAAGGGATCTAAATAAAAACCTCCCCTTTAGCGACTGCACATGACTAACTTGGAGAAAGGGGTTAAAAATAGTAAGTGGGTTGGCGAGCTCCCCACCCCTTGATTTGATTAAGCACTGAGCCCTGGTGGCTTCTGCATCGGAGCTGCTGCTACTGCTGCTGCTGCTGCTGTGAGTGCTTTCAGTAATTCAATGATGCCTGCTCACTCCAGGGAAAGAAATCATTAGCAGGCTCGCTGGAGAAGTATTAAGAGTCCAAGAGGATCGGCACTGTGTGCAGCCAGAGAGGCAGGTGAAAGGTAACCAATTTTTGTGTCCGGCGGCGGAGGGTGAAAGGCTTTCCCTCCCCTCTATGTTGCCTAACGCCACCTCCACTCGCATTAAATTCTAGTTTGCTGCATGAGCGAAGTGTCAGGACAAGCTGCGTTTTATTAACAGGATTATCACGGCGCATGATTTATTCCAGTGCAAGATTTTAATTGCTCTTCGGAGGTTGAGTCGTTTCTTTTGACTGAGCTTCAGCCTGCGTCCTGCTGCTAAATGCTGGGTTAATAAGTAGGGGGAGCCTTTAATGCACAGGATATCCCTCAGCTCTTCCTCTCTCACAAAAATAGAAGCCTTTAAGCGGGAGGCATGATACTCCTTTTGCGCGCACACACACACAAGCCAGTAACGGGCAATTGACCACTGGGAGTTTAATGCCTAACGTCTCCCAAAGCATCCATGCTTCCCCAGCAAACTCATTTCCTTTGTCAGGCTACAAAATATGCAAATGATCACTTTGGCATTTAATGGGGAAGAAGCCCAGATTGGGCCTTTAACACAATACTTCACACACGTTCAGAGAGGTTTAAGAACTGAAACTGCAGGAAAGCCTTGTTCCCCAACACTTTTTTCTCCCCTCAGAGGGGCCTTTTGTGCAAAACTCCACGTCTGGAACAAATGTATATTAATGAAATGGCGTGTTGACCCTCCTCTCTCCAGAACAGTTAGCTTTCCCTAATGAAGTCCGCAAAAATCACTGTGAGGAAACAAAAATCCGCGGAGATTAGATACCATGCTATCATTCAAAAGGAGTTATTTCACTGAAAAGACGGTTTCTGGACAGATTTACTGTTTTCCAGATGCGCTGCTCGTAATGTTTTCAATAGAGGCAGCAGCAGCATGGAGGGAGTGATTTAGGGTTTTACATAAGGTTAGTAGCCGCCCCGTGTGTGTGCTGCCTCATCCATGAGGGATGGATGCTGGCTCAGAGGAGACAGACTTCTGCAGAGCGTGGCCCCACTTCCCCACGCCCCATTTTCTCTGGGGGCACATGAGGCCAACCTCGGAGGGGCCCTCTGTGCCCGCCTGGTTTCCTCGGTGGAAGTGTACCATTAAGATAAGGCACAGTGTGTCTGAATTAGAGTCCGTCAATCCACCCCCTCCTTGATTTGCTCAGATAACAAAACACTGAAGTCTCACATGGGGAGTCAAGAGCTTCCCCAGCTATAGAGGGTAATCTGGAGGCCCCATGTCCCACTGCCGCCAGAGAGGGCAAAGTCCGCCAGGGCGCAGTGCAGGGGGATGCGATGGGATGTCCCACCCAGGCAGGTCAGGGCCTTCGCCCCAACGGCTGTCAGCCCCTTCCCCAAAAGCCGCCTCTTGGCGCTCACAGTGTGCGCGGCTATAATCACCACCCTGATGAACTTCTTGTGAACTGTTTAAAAGTGGAGGTCTGCTGAACGAGCAGCAGCGAGCAGCGGCGCCACTGCCAGCCATAATTTCATTGCAACAAGCAGCAGACTTTTAACTCTTCGCACGCCCTTTCCTTCCCTCCCCCTCTTCTCTCTCCATGCAAGTGACTAGCCATCATGGCTGGTGGCTCGCAGGGGACTCCAGCAGCTCAGCCAAACACCCACAGCACCGCAAACTCTCAATGCTGCGGGGATGTAGTGGAGGACAGGGTTTTGGGCTACGTAGCGGGGGACAGGGCAGGGTTACACAGCAAGGAATGGGGGTGGGTTTTACATGGTGTGAGAAAGGGGTGTGGGTTACATAGTGAGGGGACATGGGTGTGGGTTACACAGTGTTGGACAGGGACGTGGGTTACATCTTGGAGGACAAGGGTGTGTGGGGCACCGCTACTATTTATACGCAGCTTCCATGGGGGTAAGTGCAGCCGGCCCCGTTATGCAGCCCCGTTATGCAACCCCGACGGCAGGCTGAGTGCCCCAGCGCATGGAGGAAACCAAGGACAGAGGAAACCAAGGACACGTCTCTTCCTCCCTCCCCGTCACCCGCCTGGCCACCACGGGTCACCATGCCATGTGCGGGCACCAAGAGCACCACAGCCCGCCCCCAGTGCTCCTCCTACAGGGCATGGAGAGCTCGTAGAGCGCCCGGCATTTCCTCCGGGAGGTGTCTGGCCGATAAAGCCATTTGCGGCTAAATATAGATGGTGATGCACGGAGGAGGGAGAGGGAGGGAGGCGATGGGGGCGAGACGCACAACGCACACGCGGTTCTGCAGTGATGCCGCTGTGTGAAACCAGTTGTGAAAAAAAGGAAAAAAGCGCCTGCAAGCACTAACCTCGCCTGCAAGCACTAACCTGCCTCCCGGCGTGATGCCGAGCGTGGTCACAGTGTGCAGAGCTGGGAACACCCACAGGCCCGCACTCCCTGCGCCGCAAAGGCAGGGAGAGACAGACACACAAGACACACACAGACACACAAACAGACACACAAACACAGATACACATACAGAGACATGGAGATGCACACACACACACAGAGACACGCACAGACATGCAGACACACACACAGACGCACGTGCAGAGACACAGACACACACAGACGTAGACACACAGACACACACATGCAGAAACACATGCACACACACAGATACGCACATACACAGACAGACACTGACAGACACACACGCACTCCACCCAGCTCGGGCAGCCGATTTAAAACAGGGAAACGTTCGGGTCTCCCTCGCAATGTCAACAGGCTCTTGGCAGGCACTGACGCCAGCAGCAGCTAAGTTTTTGTTAAGGCGCTCCTGGCGTGGAAACAAGAAAAACCCGATGCCCGCGGGAAGGGGAAGGGGAGGAGAACGCCACTTCTCTCCGTGCCCCCGGGGACAAGAGCAGGAGAGGGCAGTGCCACCCGGGCTGGGGCAGCCTCCTGTCACCCCCCACACCTACCCCCTTCCCCGGCTTCAGAAGTGAAAGTCTCGGCGGGGAGATGCGGGGATGGGGGCTAGGGCTGTGCAGGAAGCCCGGCGGCTGCAAACGAGCCAGGAAGCGGGGCGGGAGGAGAACTGCAGCGGCGCACGAGTTCCCTTTTGGCGCCTTTACTCTTTTCCACCTCCGAGCTCCGGCTGGCAGCGCGCCAGTTTCCACTGCACAAGCCACCAGAGCCAGCAGCGCGGCAGCAGCCGGCGGGGGGGAGGGCTGCGCGGGGTGACGAGGGGGAAAAGGAGTCTGGGAGCGCCCGCTGGCACCGACAGAGCGGCCGGGAGCTCCGGCAAAACAACCTGGCCTTTCGGAGATGAAAAACGCTGCAATGAATTACCCGGCCCCACCACCATTATCTTCCCCCTCATCCCACCCGACTCCGATACCACCACCACCACAATCACAATCATCCTCCAGCCATCTCACCTGACTCTGATCCCAACACCACCATCATCATCATTCCCCCATTCTACCCAACTCTTACCCAACACCACCATCATCATCATTTCCCCATTCTACCCAACTCTTATCGACCACCACCATCATCATCCTCACCCCCACCTCGCCATCTCTGATCTTACCATCACCACCATCATCCTCCCCCACATTCCACCCAACTCTGAATCCACCACATCATCCTCCCCACGGTCCCCAATACCAGCACCACCACTACCACCACTATCATCCTCCATGTAATCCTTGATCTCACCAGCACTGCTATTGTCCTCCCCCCATCCCAGCCAACTGATCCCATCACCATCATCCTCCCCCTCATCCCACCAGACACCACCATCATTACCACCATCCCTCCCCCTGCCCAGTGGTCACCTGGTTCCAGGCCACTAAAAACCACTGCTAGATTTGTGAATTCCCTGCAATAGGAGTGAAAAGCAGTCGGGGACTTGTAGCAATCTGCTTCGATCAGCCCTCAACCCCCATTCATCGGAAGCTTGACTTAGAGGGCAGTGCTCGTACAGTGTTTATAAGCTTAAATACAGGCAGCTCCTTAGGAACGCGTTTAAGCCCCTCGTTTATCTTGTACCTCCAACTTAACATATTTACAGGTTATAAAAAACAACAGCCTGTGCCACAGCTAGAAAGGAGACTTTAAAGACATTGTACTGCTGCGCCGCTTACAATGCGCCGTATAAAGCTCTGGCAGCAGGCAGCGATCTAATATTAGACGAGTGTTTAAAGAACAGGGGTGGCTGCATTTAAAAAAAAAAAAAAATTAAAAAAGATACCATGGGTTGGGGGTTTTTTTGCAACCTCCACACGGCATCCCTGCCGGTGACACGTTCTGTAAAACCAGAGCGAGGAAGCTGCAGGACTAAGTAGCCACCGTGTGGATCCGCGGATTAGAGAAGAAGTTTGACCTTTACCCGGGACGTGTGGCATTTCATTTAACCATAAAGCTAAGGCACAATGCGCCAGCGAGATCGCTAAACCGATTTAAAATACATATTGAGTCATGCGCAGCAGCAGCACATTTCGGTTTAGGGGCAGCATGCAGGTAGCACAAGGGGGTCCATGTCTATTTTTAAGGCTCCTGCCACAGCTACTCCTATCCCCATTTCCCTGTATGTGTCCCCGTCCCCCCACTGATCATACATCGTCACATGTTGGATGGCAAAGGGAACTTTCAGACGTGTAAACACAGTTGTGCAAGGGCAAATGGGGCTGTCGAGCCACCTCCAGCGCCCACGGGCCATCCTCCCCACCTTCCCCACAGATGGGGCATCCTTCCCAGCAACACGGACGGGGCATCCTCCCCACCGAGAGGCAACTTCCCCACTGAAGTGGCATCCTCCCCACCAACGCCGACAGGGCAAACATCCTTACCGACAGGGCACTCTTCCCACCAACATGGCATCCTTTCCACCAACAGGCATTGCGGCCCTGGGAGAAACAGCCATCACCACCCCACCCCCCACCTCCGTTTGTAGCAGGGCTGTCCCCTCCCCTTTTCCCAAGGGAAAGGCGCCCCCCCCCACTCCCCCCACGCCGTCTGTCACGCCTTGGACCCTGCACAGGCAGTCACTGCGCCCTGCGCTTTCCCCCCTTTCCCATATGCTGCGAGGCGAATCATCGCAGCGCTCTCACTCAGCACCGGCAGCAGCCAAAAAAGGGAGGGAAAAAAATTGTAAAAATAAAAGAAAAAAAGTTTTCAATTAATGATAAGCCTAGGAAGTGGGGAAGGGGGCAGGGAAGGAGGCCAATACGGGAAAGTTAAAATGGCTGGCGATCCTTCAAATCATAGACTCATAGAATGGTTTGGAAGAGTCCTTAAAGCCCATCCAGTTCCACCCCCGTGCCACGGGCAGGGACACCTCCCACCAGATCAGGCTGCTCAGCGTCCCATCCAACCTGGCCTTTAACACTCCCGGGGACAGGGCACCCACAGCTTCCCTGGGCAACCTGTGCCAGTGCCTCACCACCCTCATCGTGAAGAATTTCTTCCTCATGTCTAATCTAAATCTTCCCCCTTCCAATTTAAAGCCATTCCTCCTCCTCCTCCTATCACTACTTGCCCTTGTATAAAGTCCCTCTCCAGCTTTCCTGCAGGCTGCCCTCCCACTCTACTGAGAAAGCTCTCCCTGTCCCACACACGTGTCCCTGGGGGGGGATCTGTGGGGCCAGGGCTGCCCTGGCAGAGAGTGATGCCCACACCTGAAGGTTAGGAGACATCTGGAGGGCAGGAGTCCCCGCTCCCATCCCACCCCGTTAAAGCGCATCGGGGGCGGGCGATAAAGGAGCCGCAAAAGGATCAGACACACACACACACACACTGGCAGGAGGCAGGAACCCAACTTTTAGGCATCGCTGCAATGAAGGATTTCCCGGGGATTCGCGGGAAACACCGATCCCGTCCAGCTCCCAAACATCACTACGGCGCCCCCCTGCCCCTCTTCCTCCGGCGAAGGATAAGGCGATGCCTCTATCCCCCAGCGTGGATGCAGGCGGGTGGGATGCGTTTCGGGTGGGGGGTCCAGGCGAACCAGGCTGCGGAGGAGGTGGTGGAGGAGTGAGCCGAGCTGCAACCCGGGCTCTGCCGCAGGAACCCCCGGCCCCCCCGGCGGGAGGCCGGCATCCCTTCCTTCGCCCACCCGCCGCGGCATCTCCCTGCCCGCGCCATTTTAGAGACACACACACACACTCACACTCACCCACACACACTCTCACACGCGCGGGAGCGAGGTTTCCGCTGCTGCTGCCAGAGACAACGGGCAGCAGCCGAGCCCGGGCTGCGGAGGAGGAGGCACACACACACACACACGCACGCATACCCACACACCGCGGGCCGGCCAGAAATGTTGCATTTCAGGTAATTTAAGGCCGCATTCCCGACGCGGGGAAAAGGGAGAGAACAAGAGCGCTGCCCATTAACCCGCTGCGCACTTGGCATCCCGGGAGCCCTGCATTGTCGTCGCCTTTTTTCCATGTAGCTTTTTTTTGCTTTTCAGGAGAGACAGCATGGAAAAAAAACCGGGGGGGAATAAGAAAAATACCACCGAGCCAGCCCCTTCTTCCTCCCCCATTGTTCTGCCGGGAGAGACTGGGCGAGCGCAGCGCCACTCACCGTGCCCCCCCATAGCTCGGGACACTTGGGGGTGGGGAAGAGATACACCACCACCACCCCCAGCATTGAATACAAAAGTCTCGGCGCTTCCCAGCGAGAGAGAGTTGCGCGAACGGCCGCGCTCACTTCCGCAGCGTTATCCCTGCAGAAATGCCGGAGCACGGCCCCCGTTTCCTTCCCCGAACCCCCCCCGGGAAGGGGGTGGAGTGATTAATGGGACGCACGCCCTTCGCTTCCCTCCGGCCACCCCGGCGCGGAGCCGCCCCCCCCCCCGCATCCGTCGGGGACGTTGGGAGATATTGATCACGGACGGCTTCATTTTGCATAATTGCGGCTGACAGGGCCTGTGGTTCCCTCATTTACGGAGCAACAGCTTCGAGGGGCTGATGGATGGGGAGCGGCTCCGTCCGGCCATCCCAGGTCCCTCCCTACCCCATTCCCACCGCCCGGGGGGGGGGACACGGCGCCTCCTATAGCAAATGGCCGGCGCACAGCAGCGAAATGTTAAATTCTGAGGTGCTTCCATCCCTCCTTTTAACAAGCCTGGAAGCCCCCCGCTCCCCGCAGGGCTTTGTCTGCACAGCAGCGCCGGGGCCCGCTCCACGGGCACCTTCGGCGGCCGCCGGGATTAAAAAAGTGTTTGGGAAGTTTAGGCTTTTCCCTCCTTACCCCTCCCCCAACAACAACACCACCAAAAACAACAAACAGCTCGGTTTCTGCTAAACAATGCATAAAAACCCGCCTCGCCTCCAAGTTTTATGCAGGGTTCACGGCGCTAAACGTTCCTCCTTGATGGGAAAACACTTCCCCGAGTGCATCTGGAAAGCTGCATTAACAGGCACCTCGGAAAAACGGCTCCGCAACTCTTCGCGTCCCAGCCTCACACATCACCTCCTCCCTCCGGACCTTTTAAGAAGAAACGCACGTCCAGGGCTGGCACAGCCGTCTCGGCGTGCGGAAAACACCGGAGGAGGATAAAAATAAAAGGAAACACAACAGCAACACTCGGCTTTCCCGTGAAAAACAATGAATTAAAAAAAGGAAAAAATGGATAGGAAAAAAAAAAGGAAAAAGGGGGGGAATGGGGGGGGGGGGAGGAAAACGGGGAGAAAAGGGAAAACAGGAAGAAGGGGGGACGAAGGACAAAAAGGAGGGGGAAAAAAAAAAAGGAAAAAATGGAAATAAGGAAATAAAGTTGCCGCCAGAGAGGCGAGCAGCAAGCGCGGAGGCCGCTGCCGGCCTTCCCATCCCGCCTTCCCTGCCTTCCCATCCCGGCGCTCCGCATCGAAACAAAGCAGGGAATCCAACTGCCATGCAGATGGGCGGCTATGAATTTTTTTGCTGCTGCTGCTTAGAGCTTTAATTATTCGTTCTTGATCCGTGGGACTACGACACGACACCGCCAAGGTTAAAATGCCCTGAACAGCTCTGAGCAGATGTGAACGAGTTGGCAGACGCGCAAATGAGGTCTGCCTCTAAGCATGATAACAAGTGACTAATACATTGCATATCGCTGAAAGAAAATTATTTTTCTCTAATTTGCATTAGCTTTTTTTTTTCGCTTTCCTTTCCCTTTTTTTTTTTTTAACGCCAGCGACATTCCCTCCTCAGAGGCAGCAGCATAAGCCTGAAAATATTACTCCGTGACTTTAAAAGATTTGGAAGGAAGGCAGAGATTGCCAGTGTTTCGGCTATGCAGGCTTGTTTATCTTTCCGCCTTTGCTCCAAGGCGAAACTAGTTTCGCAAGCAGTATTCTTGCAGGAAAAAAATGGCACATGTCATATAAAACACCAATTTATAGGAATTGACGCTAAAATTGTTGAATGACTACTGGAGCGCTTTCGCCACTAATAGCACAGCGTAATCCATAAAGGACCAAGGGGACAGTCAAGGCCAAAAGACAGAAAAAAAATAGATTGACTGGAGAGAAAGACATAAAGGCAACACTTGGACCAAGGCTACAAAAAGGGGGAGTGGCGGAGCAAATGAGCATCTCCCCTTTCTACCCGCTTTCCACCCCAGAGCCACCTTGCCAATAAAGACAATCGTACGTGGAGACCACTTACTATTTAAAACAGCTATTCTCGTAGGTAGCAAAACTATGTCAGCTACAAATATAGGCCAGAACCCAGTTGTCCAAGTTCCCTCGACTTCCCAGAGGCTCTTCTGAAAGGGCTGAGAGATCACTTGGGGCACTGGAGCAAACTTCAACAACAGGCAGCATTTTGTATCCTACACTCAAAAAGGCGAACCGAGGGGCTTAGTATGTGCCGAGGCTTTGAGAAGGAAACAGGAGGGTTTTACCACCGAGAGCCTGGCTCCAGGGGTGCCTGCACGTCCAGGTGATCAGCCATCCCAGGAGGTACCAACTTCTGCTCAGCCAGCACGTGCTCGGGGAGCAACCACGCACCGTGTCCTGCCCGAGGGGCTGCCTTCTCCCCCTCGCGGGGCTGCCGGGATGCTCCCCGCAAAGCCACCGGCGCCAGCCCGCTTCCCACCGGCGGGAGGGATTTCCCGACCCGCGGAGCCGGCCGCTCCTCCCGCAGCCTCACTGCGCTCGTACATCAAGCGGAGGAGGAGAGAAGCGGGGGGGCAGCTTCTCCCCGCCCAGCGGCGTTTGCTCAAGCGACGCCGCCGCGGCAGGGGAGCAAGGCTCGGCGTCCGGGATGAGATGGGATCTCGGGTTGGGATGGAATCGGGTGGGATGGGGAGGGGATGGGATCTTGGGGTAGGGTGGGATGGGGAACGGATGGAGTGGGATGAGGAGGGGGGTGGGGTGCCCAACCGAGCCCCGCAGCGCCGGGCGGTGCCTCCGGGAGCGGCCCCAGGGCTGCTCCGGCCGCAAGCGAGAGCTTTTGTGCGGGTGCCGGCGAGGCGCGGGCTCTTCGCGCTCCAACAGCTGTCACATTATTGCACTGGGTGTAAACAGCCTTCGCCTTCCCCCCCCATCCCTCGCCACGGAGTTAAATCCAGACTAACAATCTCCAGTTAGAGATCAAACCAACAACAGCAGCATTGTGTCTGCCTTCATTGCTTTACCATCAACTACTGCAGCTGGTTTATTCGAAACAAGGAACACCCTCTGCCCGCCTCCCACACACACACAACCCCCTCGGGGGCCAGAAACGTGCTTGTGCCCCGCGGTTGGTCAGGCGGAGCCTTGCTGCTCCGGGGAGGCTTCTCTAGACCGGGAGGGGAGGGATGCTCCGCCATCCCGATGCCGGCGGGATCCCGAGCGCTGCGGGGCTCCCCTCGCAGCGAGGAGAGGTTTTCCAACCCGCCCGACCAAAAAGCCTTCTCGGAAGCCGACCTCTCGGTTTGGCTTTTGGGAAGGTCGAGGGGAAACCCCACAGCGGCGGGGACAAGGCGGGCTCACCCTGTGTGTTCCGTCCTCGGGAATGCCGTGTTTCCCGCATCCCCCCGCCTGACCCATTCCCGCAGCGTCCGACCCGTTCCGGCATCCCCCGCCTGACCCGTTCCTGCAGTGTCCGACCCGCTCCCGCATTCCCTGCCTAACCCGTTCCCGCAGCGCAGCTCCCGTCGAGGGGCCCCTCGGTGACCCCGTCATTGCCGCGCTTCCACCTCCAGCCCTTTCTCTCCGTAAGGAAAAGAAGAAAAAACCTCAACAAGCTAAGGCACGGTTCCAACTTCGCTGGCGACGCAGGCACCGGGTAGTGGAGAAGCGTGTGCTGCACGCTCGCAGCGGGCCTTTTGTTGGGCACAGCTGGAATTTTTGAGTGTAAATCCCGCCGTACCTCCTTCCCTGCGCTTACTTGGTTTTGTATCGGCAGCAAAGTTAGAAGAGAGGTGGAAGGCGCTGAGCAGAAGTGAGGGGAAAAAAGCAACTCGGGGACACCTTTCCTCGCTCAGTTTGCTGCCCAGCGCTACCCAAATTGTGCATCTTTAGAGGAATATCACGACAGGGTGACTTCCTCTAAAATTTGTGTGCTGCACAAACTCCTGAAGCACCCACGGGAGCTGGAAGCACACTCACTAGGTGCTTCCATGCAATTTGGGAGCCGGCCTGGGGAAATAGCTGATTTTATTGGACACACATGTCCACCTTGGCCTAACTCCTGCCAAGGGGCAGCGTTCCTCAGGCATGTAAAGGTGCTTCGCACCAAGGTGATACATCTCCAATCGACTTCCGAATCGGATTCACCGACAAATGATGCCAGTACATCCTCGCAGGTCAGTATCATCGACTATTCATTGCCTGTACGTAACTGGAAATCTGCTGGCCTGGTAAAAACCACCGCTAACAAAACAATGTCAGCAAAGGCTGCAACACGCTCTTGCGAGAGACCAGCGATTCGTGCCTACTGAGGCTCTTTCAGCACAAAGGCTTTTAGAGGAAGAAGAGAGAGAAGAGGGGAAAAAAAAGAGGGAGGGCTCTCGTGTTTCAGGGCTGCTGTCCCCTGGGAACCAAGAACCAAGTGTAGCTTCAATCAAATGCTGACTTCTCCTCCGGGAGCTCAGTAGGAAACCCGATCTCACTAGCTCATGCCTGCCTCCATGCATATAGCCTGGGTTTTCTTTCATACCAGCAATTTGTATAAAGAAGAGGGCCAATACAGTTTATTGCAAACGAGATCTCGCAGTAGCGGATCTAGAGAGATATTTCTGTAGCTAAAATAAGACAACCTTCAGCTGCCTGTTCAGGGCAGGCCAAGCTGCAGCCACCCCCATCTCCGCATGCACGGCTCTGCTGTGGGCGCCCCTGGCATGACACGGCGCAGCCTCCCACACATCTCCCCAAGCCCTGCATCCTCCCTCGCTGGCAGCAGCTGCCCTGGGTTGGGTTTTAGAGCAATGCCAGTTTACACTTCCATTAAAACACTTCCCCTAGGAGATCACTTCCTGCCTGCAAGTATTGTTCCGGCTTCCCTTGCTGCTTGCAACTTTAGCCAGAGCTATTTCTCTCCTTACTTACTCCTGCATGCAGACCCCTGCAAGTATCCACCCCTGCTTGCTGGCCTTGGCACAGCAAAGCACAGCACGGCACGGGAGGTCTGCTAGGAAAAGGCAGGCAAGTCCTCCTGGCAGAGCTCAGCATAACTTCACATCGGGCTGCTTAATTCCGCACGGGGCTTTGCTAATCCACTTTGTGCTTGACTACTGAAACGGGAGGAAAGGAAAACAGCACACGGGAAGCAAAACCGGGCCAGAGCAAGGTGAGCCAGGGGGACCACAGCCTGTGAGAAGGGCTTCCCACAACATCCAGCCCAGCCTACTATGGCTGTGGGCAAGCCAGAGAGGCTTAGAGCAGAACCCAGCACACCGAGGCACGGGAGGATTGCCCAGGGAATGAAGATCCCTGTAGGATCTCTCCACAGACAGGAGCTTTCACATGGAGAAAGTCTGGCTCAAGGAGGGAATTTGCACTTACAAAGAAGAGGAGGAGCTCAGCTCACCCTTTAGGGAGTTCCCTGTGAATTTCAAGGAAAGCTGAGAATACACCCCTCCAGCTTTGATATAATTTCTCTGTGTCCACCTGCCACCATGCAGAAATACCATACTCAAAATGCCATACTCAAACTGTGGCTAAATGAGCCACACAACACCCTCCAGGAGACCCACAACTGCAATGCCACCCCACTCCTGGGGAGCATAGGGAAAACACAGCAGCAGGTGAGGGCCAAGCAGCCCCATGGCACCTGCTACATGCAAGCACAAGGATGGCCATCGGGTTGCCCCAGGCATGGAGTCTGCTGCCTGTGCAAGTACATCCTCTCTGCTATGAAGTGTGCCAGGCACCAGCTACTCCTGTGGAGGAGGAAGAAATCTGACTTTTACAACTGAGGCTACAGGCCCAAATGTTTTGTAATATGCAAATACTGAGGCCCCTAGGTGAGGTATTCCCGAGCGTTACATGAACACCTGGGGTAAGAGCAAGAGCTACTCTGGCTGAAAATGAAAAGCGAAACACTCTGAGAAAGAATAGGCTCGCTGGCAGCGCTGGCATACTGCAACCCACCACACGTTTTCTGGATATGCACAGGGAATGACCCACACACAGAGCTGGGCTGGCGCAGCTCTGGGCCGTGGGAGATTGCTTCGAGAGCACTGGGAGCCATGGAAAGGAGAGTGTGTTTGGCTGGGAGTGCTCTCATCCCTCCAGGCCAAGGAGCAGGCAGAGGAAGCACAATGCCAGGCTTTCCCTGTGCCGGCTCGGCCACTGAGCGCAGCCCAGAGCCTCCCCCTTTCCCCAGTGGTCTATTGAACACATTCAGCTCTTTATACGAGCCATTCCCAGTGTGGCTGGTGGATTCTGCGCTTTCCACTTTAATTGTCTTATCCAAATAAAGCTTTGTTTTCCTTAGCACGACAATCCCAACATTCAGGCCCAGATTTTCATTGGACAGAGGAGATATTTTATTCTCTGATTGTTTAGAGAGTCGGTGCTTACACGGAACAGCCTCGGCTTGTGTGCCTCTGCTCACAATGGGGTCTTTGCAGCCCCGCTCTCCGTCATGTAGATTCATTTTCTGGAGCAATTGGGATGAGAATCATTTTTCTCTGAATCTCATAGCTTTCCAAGTCTGCTCCAGACTTTTACAAGTCTTTTAGTTTGCACCTAGACAATAAATTTAGTTTAATTTAGCTTCCGGTCTTTAATTTTAGCAGGTCTTCTTTTTGCATGCAAATCAATATGGCAATTACCATCTAAAAGCTCGCCCAGCCCCAGGTCAATGTAAATTGATCATTGTCCGCCTTCTACAAAATAACACCGGGAGTCTGTGGTGCATAATGAGATTATACTGGAAACTGTCTTTCAGATCACAAATTATATTTCATGCTGTCAGGATCTTCTCCAAGCGGACTTCCTTGCATGTCTAATCACATGGCACCGAATCTATTAGCTCAGGAGGTGGGTCTGGGGTGCGAGGAGCGCTTGCGTGCAGAGGGAGGATCCCAAAATAATTCAGACAACAGTTAAGGGAAAGAGGCAGGCAGGTACTGAAGCACACTCACTCGCTAACTTTTCCAGTGGTGGAAAAGAAGGGAAAAAAAAAAAAACCCTCAGCCAAGAACTGCTGTCCAGCAAACAAGCAAAAAATGAATTCCCTGCTGGAAAGCAGCAGAACTTTCCTAAATCCACATTTGAAATGAGTTCTTGGCCTCCTCCTTTCCGTCCCCACCTCGTCTGCTAAGCCATTCGAAGGCACGCTGGCTGCCTGCTCCAGAGAAACCCCACAAAAGCTGTATTGCCCCCGGGACAGACATCCCTGTCCACCCCAGTCTCGAAACCCAGGCAGGTCGAGTGGAAGGGAAAGGTCGCTCTGGAGCAGCGACTGCCGTAAGCCCCATTCCGTGAAAGGACACAAGGATTAACGGGAGCTACTCAGGGCCACGGGAACTCCCCCTGCCTGCAGCCCAGGCAGCCGTGCTGTGCCTCCTGCACGCACACACACCACTCATGCACAGAGCCAGCGAGAGCTGCTCGGTGCAGTTACGAGGGGCTATCCTGGCTCTGGCCCACCAGCCAGCTCTGCTCTGCCACTCAAAACCAAGAGAGAGGCGAGCAGGCCCACTCCAGCCATCAATTATTTCTCACGCGACACCAAGCCTAAGGAGGAAGCATTAAACTGGGCTTCATGCTGCTCTTTCTAAGCCCACACTAAAATGTGATCTATTTGCAGTGTTAGGGGGGAAAGACAGCGGATTGCATATCACCTGTGCAACCCAGCTACGCTGCAGAGCCTCAGCATGAGCCCACATCGTTGTCAGGACACACAGAAATCAGAGTCTGCTTCTCCTCTGTGCTGAGCACCAATTTACTCCTCACCAGGGCAACACAGCAGCTAGAGCTACAACCCAGGCCTTTTGCCCATCTTTGCAGGGGCCACTCACCGGTCAAAGTTGAGAGACCACAGATTGCCAAGACTACTTTGGTATGCACAGCACTTATTATTTTGGGCTGCGGTGGCCTGGGTCCATTTTCTCCACAAACAGTGACCCGAAAGCATGACAACAACTTTGTGTGGTCTCACAGCTGCACAGATCCACAAAGTTTGCTTGCACGGACTCTATAGGAGCCCTTGGAGCTCAGATGCCTTGCCCCTAGCATCCCTATTAAGGGGTCCTGGCTTCTTTATCAACATTAAAAAAAAAACATTAAAAAAGGAAATTATCATGGGATGGGGAAGAGAAGGGAAAAGGGACGACGACTTCTAACCATCTGAAAAGCTACAGCTCTCAGCACATCGTGGTAAAGGCAGATAAAGTGAGTAACACGGAGCCTGGATTGTCCACCAGTGCAGGAATAAAGCCAAGGCACCAGTATTGTTTCGAGACCCAGTACATATTTGGGCATTCAATTCACACACTCTAAGTATTGCTTTAAATATTAGAATAGAGACATTTGCCAATGTGGTTTATAATGGGCTCAAATGGGAGGAGTCATTGCCATTCGGTCTCAGCTTGGTCTTGCTGGTCCTTTTTTTTGAGGGGGGGGAACAGAAGAGAGGGAAACCCTGCTGAGTCTGTTTGCACTGGTCTCTATTAGATATGCAACAAATCTGCCATTTCCGGCATTGCTTCTATCTAATTAGAGATGTATTTAGATGTGACGTGTAAATAAGCGCTGAGCTGCCTGCTGCCCTGGCTGCGCGGGCTGCTCGGGAGCACTTCCAATAAGGCTGTAGCGCCCGGAACCCGGGCTCAGACAAAGAGGAATGGGAATGGTCTGCGCTGCAGGCGAATCCAACAAAACCAGCTTTTATCTATCGCTCCAAAGCCTTAACTGCTTTTAATCTGTACCGCCCAGGCTTGCACGCCACTAAGGACATCTCGGCACAAAAGGAAGCACACACACACGCAGGAGCTGCAAACCAGACCCAATGCAACCCCAGCTCTCCTCTCCTCCTGCCCTTGCGCTCCACGAGGTGTGAGTGACCCCGTGGGCTACCAAACGCCCCCGTGGGCTTCCAAACACCCCGGGGCAGGGACATCTGCACAGACACGATCCGAGGGCTGCCCTGTGCCATGAACACACACGCAGCTCCATGGAGACTGAGCTGCAGGGGGGAGGAGAGAAGTTGATGGGACCTGAAACTGGCCGGGATCCTCTGCTGGGGGGCTTCCACTGCAACCCGCGGGAAGGAGCAGGGGGGCACGGGTTTGGTCCGAGGGAGACGGGACAGAGTGTCCCACCCTGCCACCAGGGCTCGCTCTCTCCGACCTCGACTCCAAGCGTTCCTCGGAGTTTCCAGAGAGGAAACTCCTGGGAACGAAATAATCCGGCGCTCGCCTCGTGAACTGTTTTTTTTTTTTTTTTTTCCTGATGTGGAAACAGCTCTTATAAAGCCATCAGATTGCCGGGGCAGCGCTGAGGCCCCCTCCCCGCTCCAGCAGCATCCCTGGCGACCACTTGCTTGCTCTCGTATCGTTCCAGGCTAGAGCAGCCGGCCGCGATCCCGATCTCTCGACTTTAAGGGTTAACAACCATCGCCACCAAAAGGGAAAAAAAAAAAAAAAAAAGAAAAAATATCTCGGTGACCTTTTCCTCTCCGACTCCCCCACTCTCCCTTTCAGGCTCCGGTTCCTGAGCTCGCAGGGAGCCTGAGCGGCTGTCTAGACCGATCTATCACAGACGGACAAACAATACCAGGAGAAGCCCCTGCCCGGTCCCTCAGCCTCCGCCACTCACCTTAGAAATGGCGAAGAACAGAAAAGTGACCGCGGTGCAATCCTCCCCGGTGTATTTATAGCCTTCCCCACAGCCCACCTTCATGCCTGACAAATGAGATTTTGTCTGCTCTCTCAGCGTACGCTCCAATAAACACACGCACTTTTTTTTCCCTTTTTTTTTTTTGTTGGTGCCTGTTTGTTTTTGCTAACATTCCGGGGCTCGTTTCTCCGACCCTGGGGGCGGGAGGAGGGCCCTCCACGCCCGGGCGGGGTCGCAGGTTCGATACGCGGGGCTGGAGGGGATGGGGGGGGGCAGGGGGCGGGGGGTGGGGGGTGGAGAAGAAGGATCCGGCCGCTCCCCCGCATGCACCTCCCAACCTGAAAACTTCAATGTCCGTATTCATCACAACCCTTCGCACCCGGCCCCCCCAGCCCCCCTCAGCTGAAGCGCTCCTCTGGTCCCCGCCAGCCCTCCGGGTTGCGTATCAAAGAGGTGTCTATGCGGGGCGAGGAGCCGGCGGTCCAACGCTGCTGCAAAAGGCTGGGGAATAACTAATGAGCTGTGCAGCCCATTGATCCGGTGCATACTTCCTAATTAACTCTGAGTCACCTATTTGTGACAGCAATTCAAAGAACTGCACCAGGGATAAACTGCAACCCCGGCGCGCGAAGGCAACTGGAGGGGAGGGAGGGTGAGAGGCGGCGGCGGGGGTGGAGGGGGAATTTGCTCCTAATCCTCCTAAAAGCAATTAGGGTGAGCGCTGCGCTGGCTACCTCTCGGGATGGGAAATTTTTTTTTTTAAAAAAAAACAAAGGGGCAAAAAACCAAAAGCCACTCAGCGGCTCCGAGAGCAGAACCGAAAGGAAATGAATCGGTATGTGTCGCAAGCGGCGACGGCACCGGGATCCAGCGTCTCGGGGACGAAAGTAGGCGACAGCGGCGGCAGGAGGAGGAGGAGGCGGCACGCTGGGATCGGCGGGCACAAAGCTGCGGGGAAAGGGGGGGGCAGCGCGCGGGTGGCGGCGACACTGGAGCCACCGGTGGGAGCAGCGGGCGCTGCCCATGGGACGAGACCCCCTCCCACCCCAGCTTTGTTCCCAAGCTCCCCCCGTAAGGCCACAGGGAAGGGGCGGGAATAATAATAATAAAAAAAAAGTTAATAGAAACCTTTGGAAAAATCTAGGTTTTGCTATGGGGTACAGGCTGGGCTCCCCCCCGCCTCCCCCCCGCCTTTTTAATACAAAAACTGCAGGCTCCAAAGAGCAGATAAAAGCAATGAACGGAGTTTCTGGAAAAGACTCATTAGTGGGAATTAGTGCTGCGAGGAGCTCCGAGGCGATACCATTAAAGCCAGTCCTCACACTTTGTCAGTTTTACACCGCTCACTATGGATTTTCTTTTTTTGTCAGGGGGAGAAAGGGGGAGGTGCTCTTCGTGTCGCCGTCGCCCCCCCCGCGATCACCCAACCCCGGGATCCGACAGACATCGCGGAAACGAAAGAGAAGGAGCAAAAAAAAAAAAAAAAAAAAAACAACACACATCGCGAAAGAGGAACGTGAACGCTCCGCGAACATCAAATGCTGCGCAGAGCCGCCCTGGCTTCACAAAGAAGCGCGGCCGGCCCTGAGCACCCCTCCGGGCTCTCTCTCCCAACTCCCAAAACTACGTTTTTCGGGCTGGCTAAACTTCCCGTGCGCCCCGCCGGAGCTCCCGCCCGCAGCGGCTCCGCGCACGGGAAAGCCCCGGGCCGCCCTGCCCCACGTGCGCCGCGCCCACCCCACCAGGGCGCGGGGAATGGGAACGGGGGGGGCGAGCGGCGCCACGGGCTCTCCCGGGGAGGGCACGGCGGAGACCGCGCCGCGGGAGCCGTTCCCCGTTCCAAGGGTGGCTCCCCCGGGAACCCCGCTCCGCCGCGAGTCCCGCTCTCCGCGAATCCTGATCCGGCGCCTTCCTGATCGCAAAGTGCGAGACGGACAGACGGACGGGAACACCGCCACCACCACCCCACACACACGCACCGGAGCCGGCAGCGCGATCAGCACCTTCTTCCCCTGCCGCCCCGAACGGGCATCTTCCCAACAAACTGCCTTCAAACTTTTTTTCCGGGAGACCCCTCCCGCCACCCCCGCGCCGTAACTTTCGGCCCCGTCAGGTTTGAGGCTTCCCCGTCGCACCCCGCGATGCTATCGGCGCTTCCCGGCGGGTGCCGCTCCCGCTCGCAGAGCACTGACCTTTCCTGCGGTGCCGCGGGTCCCACAGCGTCGCCTTACCCGGCTGCTCCCCCGGGATAAAGGGCAGCCCCGCCGCGGTGAGAGACGAGAAAAGTTTCCCGATCGCCCTCCCCCTCTCCGTGGGTGCGAGAAGGGAGGGGGAGCTGCGGGATCGGGATGGGGGGGCAGCAGCGCGGTCGCCGGCGGCGCCCGGCGGGGCAGGTGCCCGCAGGAAGGGCTCCGTTTCCCGGCTCGGCAGGGCTCGGCGGGATGAGCGGCAGCCCGCGATGCTCACTCCGGCTGCCGGCTCGGTGTTGGCAGCGCCATGTTGCTGGCTTGCTCCGGGCGAAGTTCCTGCGCTGGCGCTCCCCACATCTCGCCCGCGCCGCCGCCTCCCGTGCCCTGGCCGCCGCCGCTTTGTGTGTGTGTGGCTGGGGATTTAATTCTCCTCCTCCTCTTCTCCTCCTCTCTCTCTCTTTTTCTTCCTCTCTCCCCCCCCCAACCTCTTTAGTCCGCCGGGAAAGCCGCTCTTCCTCACCTTGCCGCTGGGAGACCGGGCTCCGTCTGCTGCACGCTGCGCTCCCCTCGCATCCCCCCTCCCTCTCTCCCTCCTCCTCCTCCTCCTCCAGCCGCCGCCTCCCCTCCCTTCCCCTCCCCCCGGGCAGGCGCTGCACCGAGGGAGCCGCCGCCAACAGCAGCGGCAGGAGCAGCGCCGCCACCGCTTTCCCCCCCCCCCCTTTGCAAGTTTCCCCCCTCCCCTGGCTGCGTTTTCCTGCCCAGACAGGGCTCACCCTGCTGCACGCCCGCTCCCCCTCCGCCCTTGCCCCTGACTAATTGATTTGCCCCCCCTCGCTTCGCCGCGCCCGCTGCCCCCCGGCTGGCACAGTTCCCTGAGAAGCTGCGGCGCCCCGGGGAGGGGGGACTCTCCGGCGCTTCCCGACCGGCAAGGCAGGAGGAAAGCCTCCCCCCCCCGCCCCCCCCCGCCCCACCGATGATCCCCTCGCTCGCTACCCAGAAGGCCAGTGGAGAACCGCAATTACCATAAAGCTCCGCTCACTCCGCTCCGCCAAGCTGTCAAAACCCCAGCGGCGGCGGCGCTGCCAGACAGCGCTGCGAGGCTCCGCGACGGGTCACCCTCCTGACCCCCCTCCCTCTCCGCTCCCCCCAGATCGCCCGGTATGTCCCCCCAGCGTGCCCCCCCCAGCCAGACCCGTCGGTTCTGGGTACCCCCCGTGGCGCAAGGACATCCCCGTCCTGACCCCACCTCCACGGGTCAGAACTTCTTGCTCTCACCCTCCCACCCGTGAAGGGGGTTCCCCCACCCCGGAATCCCCCCTCTCTGGTCCACAACTTCGCTTGGACCGCTGCTCGGCAGCGCTGGTTTGCTCTCCCACCACCACCCCGGTCCCTTTCTCCGAGCTCTGAATCGGGATGGAAAGAAAAAAAAAAAAAAAAAAAAAAAAAAAGCCACTCGTTTGTCAACGTCTGCATTGCGCGGGGCGGGGAGGGGCCTTATTAAAGCGCGTTTTCGCCTGATCCGGCTTTGGCAGCCCTTAACGCGGCTTTTTACCGCGTGTGAGCAGTGTGGCAACCCGAGGCGGGGGGGCGCGGGGGCGGGCTGGAGTGCCGCTTCCCTCGCCACGGCTGCTTTCAGGTTCCTGCCCGCGTTGAGGAGCCCTTTAATCTCCGGGTTGGTAGTTATCGGCTGCATCTGTTTACTTTGGCAAGGCAACTTTTTGGCTCGGCGAGCTCGACTCGTAATTTCATAGCGCCCATCCCCTCCGATGCTCCCAGGGTTGGTCCTGCGGAGGCTCCCCCGGGGCGGCTCCGCAGCTCCTCCTCACCTTTCCAGGGAAAAGCGGGAGGTTTTGCCACATTGGCGCCGCATCGAGAGCTCTTCTCGCCGTGTGGGAGCGCCTGCCAGCCAAACACCAGGCGATTAACGCCGACAGCTCGCCCCGGGAGTGACGGATTTTTAATCGCCACCTCCAAGCCCCTGCGCGAAAAGGCTGCGGAGATGCGAGCTGCAAAGCATTTCCTCGCCCAGAGCGCACAGGCAGCAAAGCAGGGTGACAAGTATTCAGCGCCAGAACAGCGCTGCCTGCCTGCTCCGCCGCTGCTGCTTATCTCCCAAGGTGGAGAAACAGGAGTTCCCCAAAGTCGTCCCTACCAAAACGCCCCCCTCCAAAAAAACCCAAACCACCCAACCAACCAACAACAAAAAACCCATAAGTTTTTAATCAAGAATCTAAGCCACGTCTGGAAAACACGCCTGGGTCGCCAGATGCTCAAGAGAAGGGGACACAGTGCACACACATCACACACACACAGACGGGTCACGGCCAGAGGCTTGCATGAAACTGCGCATCACGAGGCTTTGGGTTTTCACTGCGTCTCTCTTAAAAAAACCAACAAAACTCACCCGTCACAAAGCAGAAGTGAAAAATCCGCCGCCTGAAATTCGAAACTCCTGGCACACTGCTCGGCTTCCTCGTAGGGGAGCCCGAGGAGTCGGGATGCGGTGCCGGGGTATCCGAGCGCACGGCCCCTGTTTGATCCCTTTTCCCATCGGAAAAGGCTCCCACACGTTTTTTTAATCTCCGATAACAAGCAGAAGGACACCTGGCCTATTACGCTGTAAAGCTATTTTTTATAAAGATGTTTTAGGGCTAGACATTAAAAGTTATTAGACTGAACACACGTGAGTTACAGGCACGCAGCTGGAGCAAAGGCCTCTGCTGTTTTTTTTTTCTTTTCCCTTTTCCGAGGGAAAACCTCATTTAAATTGCTTCTTTCTGTAGGAAAGCAGAACGAGGTGACCGCGGTCGCAGCTTCACGACTGCGTTGATGTGGGCTTTGTCTCTCCCCGCAGGTCTGGATCCGCGGTGCCACTGGGCCCGCACTTGCATCACAAAAGTCGCTCACTTCCCTTCCCTCGGGCTGCAAGCTTCGCATTACAGTGTGGGGATGGGTGCTTAGAGCTGGGGAGCTTTTTTTAATATACAATCATGGAATGGTTTGGGGTTCGAAGGGATCCTAAAGAATATATATATGTGTATATATAATGACTTCGAGTTATCTCGGGGTAAATTCGCTGCACTTTTATTTTTAACCAGAGTTAAACTTTCTTTCTTTGTGAACGCAGCTTCCTCGGCGGCGGGCTGGAACAGACCCGCGCTTGTTCGCCTCTGTGCCTTTTTTGTTCCCTGGGTCCCCGAGCTTTGCAAGCGTGAGGCTCGCGGCTCCACGGCGAGGACATTGGGGCTTCAGTTCCCTCCTCGCTCGGCCTGGATGCGGACATCGCCGAGCTAAAATCCCCAGGAAATTCAGAGCATGCTCTCGCCTTGCGGATTACCGGGCCGCCTCCCCCACGCCCCGGAGGGAGCTGACCCGCGGGTCAGGCCGCTGCACACTGCTCTCTCCCCGGGAGAGGAGCGGGGAGAGGCGGGGGGAGGCTCCCGGCACAGATGCTCCGGGCTCCGCGATTCTGCGGCTGCTGCCGCCGCGGATCCGGGCGAGGATGCGCTCAAAAAAAAAAAAAAAAAAAAAACCAACCACCACCACGGCTGCTCCGATAATGCTAAGTACTTAACCTCCTCGTAAAGACAAATCCATTGTTAATGGCAGAATGGGCTTCTCGCAGGAGGCTTCCAAGTGGGATGGCTTTACGCCGGCTCTCATTTACCTCCAGCGCCGTCTCTAATTAGAAGCCTACCACCACCACCTCCTCCACTGCCGGCACCTCAGAAAGTTGGGGTCTTCAACCCCAGAAGAGTCCCGAGCCTTTTCCATCCCCGCTCCCCTGCCCACCAAATGGCAACCGGTGCACGCGGGTCTTCCAGGCACGGAATCCTAGAATCATAGAATAACCTGAGTTGGAAGGGACCCACAAGGACCACCGAGTCCAACTCCTGTTCCTGCACAGGACAACCCCAACATTCACACCCTGTGTCTGAGGGCATTGCCCAAATGAAAGAGTGGGGAGATGGGCGCTCAGAAGGTAAAATGAATTAACGCGAGCGAGGTGCTCAGACAGCCTGGTGATGAGTGCTAGAAAAAGCCTATAAATAACAGATCACCGTCCTAAGCTCTGAATTGCCCTGCTTGAGTGTGTCTTAAATCAGACCTTTATCATTGCTTATTGTAAGGCCGTTTTTAATGGAAGTGTAGAAATCTGAATAACAAAACAAGACAAGCCTCGATTGGCGTTATACGGGGTCTGCAGCGCTTTTTTTCCAGACCTGACACGGTGCCAGCATATTGTTACACTGCCACGCAAACTCCCCGTGCAATCAAGGGGGTTTTGCATAGGAGGAGCGCTATAATTTTACTTCGTAGTTCAGGGCTACCCTGTTGACAGGAGATCCATTATTTTCCCTCCCTCTCCCCACACGAGCCCCGAGACGCGCTCGGTTCACGGACTCAGCGCCGCTATCTTTCTTACAAAGGGCCAATGACAAATCCCTCCGGTTGCGCTTCCTTCTCTCCTCACCCTTCCCCCGCTCCGCAAAAAAACACGGCGAAGATGCCCGCGGTCCCTTTCTCCGGGCCCCGTTTGCCAGCTCGGGAGAGGACAGCCCGGGAGGGATGGACAGACAGACAGACAGACACGTGCACGCTTCGTCCAGCTTCCAGCCGGGAAGCTCGGCCTGCCAGTCGCCACCCGGGGCCGAGAAGAAGCGGGGAAGGCGAAGCGCTGAGCCCCCCGTTGCAGACGCGGGGCTTGGAGGCACGGCCACCGACCCTAGATGGGGATGCAGAAGGAGGGGGATGGAGGCACGGCCCCCGCCCCGGGATGAGGATGCAGGAGGAGGGCAGAATGGCTGCGAGCTGCCCCCTCTGCCTCTTCCACTTGCACACCTCGGCCATTTTGTGTGCTTGCGGCTCTCCTGTGTGTGTTTGTGTCTGTGTCTCCCATCCCCTCGGGCTGCTGCCCCGGGTGCGGGGTCCTGATCTCCCGGTGATGGGCAGCGCGGTAGGAAGAGGTGGAGGCAGGGCCGCCGGCGTCTCCTGCCGCTCCTGCCAGCGGGGAGATGCAGCCGCTGTAGGCAAGGCCCTGCAGGGGAGCGGGCGTGCGCCGCGCAAGTCTGGAGAGGAGTAAAAATAGCGCCGGCGAGGTTGTCATCTCCTCGCCTTTCCCCCCCCTAGACAGCGCCGGGGGAGCCTAGGAGCCCAAACCGAAGCGAAACCCTGGCCGGAGAGCGGGATGAACGAGGTTGCACATTTGGAGGGGATGCGCGGGAGCTGGGAGCAGCATCCCCGCTTCCCAGGGGGGTTCCCCAGCTCCGTGAGGCACGGGCTGAGCTGCACCCCCATCCCTGCGAGGAGTGGCGGGGGCACAGCAGCCGCCACGCTCCTGAGTTTAATCTATGGGGGAACCGCCATGGTTTGAAGGTGTGTTTGTGCAGACTCCAGCTTGTATGTTAATAATTGGATACAGCCGATGAATCACCTCCGTCCTCCTTCTGGTTTTGTTTTTCTGTTGTGTTTTGTTTCAGAGCGGGGGGGGGGGGGCGGGGGGTGGAGAAGAGAGAGAGAGCGAGGAGACGATGCCGTGGCTCGGCGCTGAATACCAACCAGTTCCGAGCCTGGGTTCATAAACACTGGGGTTATTCACTCCGCCCCAGAGGTGACAGCGGGGGCCTGCGGGGGCCTCCGCCGCCCTCCGCGCCCGCGGGGATTTGCGCCCCGGCTGGGAGTCCGGGTGGCTCGCCGGGATGCATCCATACGAAATGAGAGCCTGCAACATCAAAGCGGCAGCGGGAGCGGGGGCAGGGAGGGGCTCTCGATGTGTGTACACGTGTGTACTTTTTCCAGAGAAAAGCCCCTATTTTTTTCAAATCGCATCCTTTATTTTTTTTTCTCCCCCCCCCTTCACTCGCATGGCAGACACGCGGAGAGATTCTTTAGTCCTGTACTTAACACTTCACAGTGTTTTTAGCAATTAAGGCGAGAGGGGGGTGGGTATAAAGATAAGCCACTTTTTCGCCCTGCAAGTGTGAAAGATAAGATAACAGTAAGCTGGGGCAAAACGTCTGCTTACAGCCTCCCCCCAGCGATTCTGATCGGTCACCTCTTATCGCAGCAAATGTTCATTTCGAAAGCAGCTTCAAAAAAAAACCAAGGAAAATAAAAGTATTTTCAGTTCAGAAATGCCATTTAAACCCGCGTCCTCCCCTCTTCTCCCTACGTCGCCCCCCACCACCCCCACTCAGCCACTGCGGTACCCAAACCAGGGCAGCAGCCACTTCCTAGCGCGCTTCTCGGAAGCCAAATCACGCAGGTAATCAGAGGACTGAACCCTGCCAGGCGCCGGGATTAGAGCGAGAGCCGAGCTGCCTTTTCCAGGTCGTTTCCCTTGCAGCACCCCCGACGGCACCGGGGCGGCTGGAGGTGGTTACACTCCCTCCCTGCCTACTCTCAGTTGAGCCGTAGGATCCGCAGTCAGCAGCTCCCCGAGTCGCCCCCCTGCCTGCTCCCCGCTTCCCTGAGGGCTGCCGGATCCCCACCTCTCAGCCTCCTGTGCTGCACCCCACCAGCTCCCCCCGTCCTGTCCCGTGCTGCCAGCTGCCCTCACTCTTGTACTTGCCTGGGGCTTCCAGCTCCCCTTGCCCCATTCCCAGAGGGTCCCCAGATCCCCTGGGGCTGCCAGCTCCCCTAGTCCCGCAGAAAGAATGACCTGAGTTGGAAGAGACCCACAAGCGTCATCGAGTCCAACTCCTGTCCCTGTACAGGACAACCTCAACACTCACACCGTGTGTCTGAGTGCATTGCCCAAATGGTTCTTGAATATTGCCTGGCTTGGCGCCGTGACTGCTTCCCTGGGGAGCTGTTCCACTGCTCCACCACACACGGTGTCCCTGCTCTACGCGGCAGCGGGCAGGATGCGGGCGCGGCTCCTCCCCAGCCGCCGGGCAGCGTGGAGATCTGTGCGCCCACGCCTGGGACTGTGCGCTCCCTCTCCGTCCCGGGGGCCTCCCCTCAAGGCCCGGAGTTCCCCCCCTGCCGTCTTTGAGTCGTCGCCACCTGCGATAAGCAGAGATGCCGATCAGAAACGGCTTCCCGACAGCTCCCGAACGGCAAGACGCGGCTGTGCTGTGTCCTCGCTGCCCTGGGGAAACCTCCACGCGAGACCGCGGAGCGTGTGTGGCGTGGGCGGTCAAGCAAGCATACCCTCTTCCCCTGGCAAAGCCACATCCAGGGCCCCGCGTGGGGTAGCGGGCACCCCGCGCAACCCTGAGGTGCGGGAGCTGGGATAGTGGGGACTCCGCACATCCCGGAGTGCGGGGGACAGGATAGCGGGGACACCACACAGCCCTGTGGTGCGGGAGCCGGGATAGCAGGGACCCCGCGCAGCCCTGGTGTGGCTCAGCGGAGAGCCGGAACGGTGCGGGGGCATAGGGGGCTTCCCCGGTCTCTCCACATTCCCCGTCTCCTTCTGCCTCCTTTCTCAGAAACCCGCCGATGCGGTGCTCTCGAAGTGAGTGGGTCAGCAGCTGATGGCAAGAGGGGGAAAAAAAGAAAAGAAGACACCGAGCGAGCGAGCAAAAAAAAAAAACCCAGCCACCCTCCCAAATCGCTGGCGCGATTACTCATCCCCAGAGTTCCCCTAAGTCAGAGAAACTTGGCCAGGTCCCAAGCCCGAGCCGTTAGCACGGCCCGAGGCTTCGCGGGCACCTCCCGCCGCAGGGTCGGGGCTGGCGGGGGCGGGGGGACCGGGGCCGAGGCTCAGCGCTGGCGGGAACGCGCGTCCCCATCCCTGTCACTCCCTCCGCGTTCGAGTTTATCGCGGAGCGTTTTTATCTCCACAGTCACATCGGCAGCTAACGAAGCTCGGCGGCTGCAGCCCACACGACTTTGGTTTCTCTGCATTTATCCTTCAATAAAAGCCGGTTCCTTTATTAGAAACAGGAGACGTGTCTCCTACCGCCCCTATCAAATCCCAACCGGCGAGGCGCAGCAGACACCTCCCCCTCACCCCCCCCTCCTTCGCCCGAGAGGGGCAGGCGGCACCACCCCAAGCCCTACGTGTGTCCCCCCCCCCTCTGGACCCCCCACCGCGAACATCCCCCTCTCTCCCTCTCCAGCCCCCCCACGAACAGCCCTCGCCGCCTTCCACCGGGCCGACGCCCCCTCCCCGAGATCGCCCCCCCCTTCACCCCAAACACCCCTCTCCGGCACGGGCAGCCCTTCCCTCGCCCCCCCCAGCTCTGCCAAATCAATCGCCCCCACCAGGCGCACCCACACGACTTTCGCTCCCCTGCATTTATCGTTCAATAAAAGTCGTTTCCTTTATTAGAAACAGAGGAGACGCTTCTCCCACACCGCCCTCACCTCGTGCCCCCTCCGCGGGCGCAGCCGGCGGGCCCCCCCGCCTTTTCCCACATCGCCCCACCCCCCTCGCTCCCACCACCACCGCCCCCTAAAAATAACAATAACAGTAATAACAATAATAACAGCCGCCGTCCCCAGCAGCCTCCCCCCCTTTCCACCGAGCCCAGCCACCCCCTCCCCTTCCCTCTCAAATCCCTCATCGCTCGGCGCAGCCAATCCCCCCCCCTTCCCCGCCCGCCTTTCCCCAGGCGCAGCCAACGACCCAGCAAATCCCCTCGCCAGGCACAGCTCGCCCGCCCCCCCGCATCGCCTCCACCCCGGGCACCGAGCTGGGCTGCGCGGCGGCTGCTCCGGTCGCTGCCGCCGCTGCCGGTCGGAGAAGGTTTTTCCCGGGAGAGCCGGTGCTCGGAGGATGCTCGTCGTGTGCCGTGGCTGCGGGGAGACCTCCCCGGCCGAGGGATAGGGGGCCAGGACGGAGCGAAAGCGCTTTGTATCGCATTAAATTAATCGCCCGGCTCCGGGGGGAGGCAGGTGATGCTGCCAAACACAATGAGGGGGTTGAGCGCTTGCGGAATAAAAGCGCCCTTCATGGGGCTGTGGGTCGGCTGTGCCGGGCTCCAGGGCATCCACGAGGTCCCGGGGGGATCCCACTGGTGCTTTCCAGCCTCGGGATGGATAAAGGGAGGGCACGGGGGAAGCGCCGATCTTCCCCCCCGGCAGGGCTGGAGGACCAGCCCCTGGGGGTGGGCAACAGAGGGGATGCAGGATGCCCCCCCCCAGTGCATCCTCCCGGGGGCAGCATCCCCTGGGATGAGGGGAGAGCATCACTTCCCCGTGGGGACCACACAACCTGTGGGGTAGGGCAGGGCAAGGCAGGGCTGTCCAGGTTCAGGCTGTGGCAAGCGTTGTTTTCCTCGGAGAAGCGGCGGCGGAGGAGGAAATCTCCGGGTTTTTAATGAGGGGGTGCAGCAGGGCTGAGCGCTGGGATCACACGGCGCAGAGCCGGCGCTGCGGGCTGTGTGTGTGCGCGCAAGGCTGGTGCTCCCCGCCCGTCTGCCTGCTAATCGCACGTTTTCCGCTGTTAAAAAAGAAACCGAGACGCTGTGGCCGAGCCCAGCGCTGTCTCTGCGACTGTGACATGAAAAGATGGCGCTCTCTCCCCTCCCCCAGCCTCCCTCTCGGCTTACACTTCCTCCCCAACAGCTTTTGCCTCCCAGTTTTTTAAAGCCCTCTTTTCTCCCTTCCTTCCCCCCCTCTCGACGGGCCGGATACCACCAGCTTCCCAGCCCATCGGTGGGTCCCTCGCTTGCGATGCTGCTATTTTTTTGCCTTTTTTTTCTTTCTTTTTTTTTTTTTTATCTCTACCTCGCTGTTTCAGCCTCTCCCTTTTCTCGGAAACCTCGATCTCCCTCTCCTTTTATGCCTCGCTCTCTCGTGAACTTCTGCTGTTTTAATGGGAGACAGCAAAAGCCGGGAGGGTGGATGAAGAAAAGCGGGGAAGGGGTTACTCAGCCTCTTCTCCTCCCTTTTTCCTCCGTCTCCCCCAAGGTAGCGTGGGCAGGAAAGCGAGCGGGATCGAGGTGTGTGCAGGAAGGAGCCTCCGGGAGGTGCCTGGTCACAGCCACCGTGAGAAGGACGCGGGGAACCGCACTGGGAGGCATCCCCGTCAGAGTTTACCTGCCTAGAAATGTGTTATGTGGCTTCGGGCGCTAAAATGGTCCCAGCTCCTGGAGCAGGACCGGCCACGATCCCTCTCCGAGGCAGGAGCGCTCTTCCACCACCTTCCACCTCGTTCCGCATCCATCAGCAAAGAGCTCCAACTGATAAATTGGGGAGGTTTTCCCCCCTTTATTTTATTTTTTTTCCTAAGCCTGCAAATTAAATTCAGTGCCGCTCTCTCCCATTTTAGTGTCTGTTATGTTAATTGCACTCAGCGCTGGGGCGCTGCTCGCCAGGGATGCGTGAAGGCCTCGGAGATTAACCCGCAGGCTTCTGCTCGGACTTTCACCTGCCAGCAGCGAGCTGCGAGGGGCTGCCGAGGACTTTGCACGATCCCCTGTGCTTTCGGGCTGTGAATCCAGGCCAGCGACTCTTGGCTGGGAGGTCAGGATGGCAGCAGCTCCCTATGTGCCCGCAGACCCATTTGCGTAAGAATTTGCATTGCGAGAGGACAGGTATTTTTTTCCTCCCCGTGAATGGTAAAAATGCAAAATTAGCGCGACTGTTTCTAGGCAGAGACGCCACGATTACAGTGATCTCGCTGAACCTGTCGGTTGTGCTTTCTGGAGCAGCAGGGAAACCGGACACCTTTATCAATCAATGACTCCTGGAGCCGTACTCCCCGGCACTCGTCGCGTTTATCACCGATCTAACCCCAGGTGGCCCACAAGCTGCCGTGTCTCAGCCCCTGCCCTGCCCGGAGAATATCCCTGCGGCCAGCTGTGCCCCGCGAAGAAGTGGGCATGTGCGGTCTCTCCCAACACATTACAGAATGACCCAAGCTGGAAGGGACCCACAAGGATCATCGAGTCCAACTCCTGTCCCTACATGGGACAACCCCAACACTCACACTGTGTGTCTGAGGGCATTGCCCAAATGCTTCTGGAATATTGCTAGGCTTGATGCCATGACTGCTTCCCTGGGGAGCTGTTCCACTGCTCCACCACCCTCTGGGTGACGAACCTTTTCCTGATATCCAACCTAAACCTCCCCTACACATCTTCCTGCCATAGAGTCAATAACAACCATGACCAGGCATCGTTTCTCCAGCGCCTACTTCATCTATTGGTTATCAGGGGACGGCATGTGGAGTGACTGAGCCCTAGCGAGTTGCCCGCTTGTTCATTCCAGGAGCATTGATCTCTGGTTCCAAGGCACTCTGTTCCTAGCACTGGCTACAGCTGCGGGGCATTTCGCAGCTGGTCTTTCGCCTAGACAAATATCAGCGAGAATGTGAGTGTTATTAGCCACATAAATAAATCATTAACGTGCACGCAAATGTTATTTTAGCATAAGTTCCAAGGAGAAAATATCCCGACGGGGCAGGATGGAGAGACGCGCTGGACCAGCCTCAGCATAGCCTGGCGGTCAGCGGCGGGGGTTGGGGGGGGCTCGGCATGCCCCCCCAGGGGCACAGAGCCGGGAGGAGGGAGATAAGCGCTGTTCCCCCGATTGAACATTAACAGGGCCGCGGGGCCTTGCCTCGCAGACCTTTGTCTGCTCTCCCGAGGCCGGGCGGGGACGGCGGGGCGCTTTTTCTCCCCGAACGCGACGGCGCTAATCAGATTAGCGGCCGGCTGAGCGCAGCTGATGCTGCCCAAGACCCCCGCGCCTCCCTAACGCGGAGCCCACGGCACAAACCGCGCTCGCTTTCTTGCCTTCCCGCGCACGGCTTGCTGCTGCTGCCCCCCACCCGTCCAGGCCCCCCTCTCCGTCCATCTCACCACCCTCTCGGTGCCCCCGGGGAGCGGCAGCAGGCGCCGCCGCCCGGGCTGCGCTCGCCCTGCCCCGCGGAATCCCGCGGGTGCCAGTAAAGCCCTGCCTGGGAGCCCTGCCAAGGCGCTCTCGCTTTGATATTCCGCACCACGGCGGCTCCTCCGCTTTGCTGCTTTAATCACGCAAACGCGAGCTCGCTCCTAATCACGCAAACGCGAGGCTGTCTCCGGCGCTTCTCCGTAATAAACGCGGAGCACATCTCGCTGAGCTCCCAAAGTAAATATTGTGCCGGAGCAGCGGGGCTGCGCTTGGAAAGCTGGAATCTTCCACTTTTTTTTCACACTCAGCAACCGACTGGAGGAGCGTCGTGCGCTCCCTCCCCGAGCCAGGCTCGGTGTGATTTACTTTCTGGTTGCGATGCAGATATTCACTTGTCAGTTCAAGGGCAGGACAGAAACTGTGCAAGCGGAGTCTTGCGAGAGAAACCTCCCGTTTACGAGGTTCTGCTCCACCACCAAAAGCCACCCTCCAGCACCTTTGTTCTGCATGCAGCTGCTTTTATCCCCCCCCTCCCTGCCCAGCTACGTCTTCACCCGACCCTCTTTCCCACGTCTCATTCCTCAGATGGATTCCCAGTCTTTTCCCGGCTGACCCTGGGGGAGCTGGCGGGTGGGGAAAGGGGGTGCAAGGGGGAGGGAGACCGGGAGAGGCTGATGATGAATGACAAGGCAAACGGTAAGAGCCGAAGCGACAGCGAAAGCAAACAGAAGTGGTCTCTGCTCTCTCGCAGGGCCCAGCCACGGGAGTTGTGCCTGTGCCATGAAAGCAAGGTTGGCCTCCGCAGGCAGCCCGGCTTCTCCCGGGCGAGATAAACACATTTCGGTCACGTGGCGAGCCTATACGGTGCCATGCTCCTATTTGCCTGCTCGGCTCGCTTTTCACAATAACATGCCATCCGCCAGCCAGCTTAACCTCACCTCGCTGGCACCCGGCCAGCCGGCCCGAGCCCGGCCTTGCGGGGAGAACCCGCAGCTCCCCGGGGAGGCCGCACCCCGAGCCGGGGCTGGAGCAGGGTCCAGCTGCATCCTGGCTTGTGGGTCGAGGGGAACGAGGTGGACAGACCCCCGGGAGTGAGGCTGCTGCATCCTGGATTAGGGCTGGGTCAGGGTCCAGCTGCATCCCGGTTTAAGGGTTGGGCAGGGAAGGGCTGGACCGAGACCCGGGAGCTGGGGATGCTGCATCCCGGCACGAGCCGGATGCACCCAGGCGGGAGCAGGGACCGGGGCTGGATCGAGACCCGGGAATGTGGGTGTTGCATCCCGGGTTAGGGCTGGGTTAGGGTCGGGCTGCATCCCTACTTGCGCGTTGGGGGGGACAGGCTGGACCGAAATCTGAGTGGGGCTTTTGCGTCCCGGCTTAGGGCTAGGGCAGGAGCAGGCTGCACCCAACCGGGAGCAGAGCCCGGGGCTGGCCGAATCCCCGGGAACAGAGCAGGGGGAGAGCGCGACGTTCCGTCTGAGCGGCGGGTGGGCTTGCACCCAAGGAAATCCCATGCGGGACGTGTGCCGGTGGTGTCGGGGCCGGGGGGAGCCCCGCATCTCTGAGAGGCGGAGAGCGCGGGCTGGGGGAAGCCGCGGCGAGACGCCAGCTTTGCCGCTTTAAAATGGCCGAAACGGGTGTCCCCGGGCATCCCCTCCCCGCAGCAGCCCCGAGCACCGCGGCACAGCCGGCTGCTTACGGGAACAATGAACCACGGCGGGCGCGCCCGGTGCCTCCCCGGGGCCGAGGGCAGCGCCGCAGGGCCGGGATGCAGGGAGGGGGGCGCTTCTGGAGCCAGCCAAGTGCTTCCCCCTCCTTTCGCCCGCCCGGCAGAGCGAGCGTGCCGCTTAATCCCTTTATCCCCGCTCGCTGGTGGCGGTGCCGGGAGCCACCCGCCCGCCGCCCGCCGAGGCGACGCGCTGGCTCCGCGGCGCAGATGTCGCCGGGTGGGAACGGGATTCGATCCCCACTAGCATCACCTTCACTGGGAGGCGGCCCTCGGGCTTGACCGCGTATCGGGGCATTCTCACCCTTCAGAACCCCAAAGAGCTCCCTGTCGTCGAGTACCGCAGCCGTGCCCCAGCATCACAGAGTGACCTGAGTTGGAAGGGACCCACTAGCATCATAGAGTCCAAGTCCTGTCCCTGCATATGACAACCCCAACATTCACCCCGTGTGTCTGAGGGCATTGTGCAAATGCTTCTTGAATATTACCAGGCTTGGTGCCGTGACTGCATCCCTGGGGAGCCAGTATCTCCCCCGACCCCTGCGGTCTCTGTATCCCCGCTCCCCTTGGAGAGAACACGGTTTGCAACCTCCCCTCTCTCCGGGCTTCCCCGGAGCCCCCGGTGTGGTGCCCAGCTTGGAGCCCGAGCTCTGAAATCCGGCAATTATGCAAATATCCGGGATGCTCTCCCCTTTGATGTGAACTTCCTTGGAACGATCGCCTTCTCATTACGGAGCACGAAGATGCCTCTCAGACCCGTAAAGCGAACTACAGAGCTCCTTTCATCCCCCTTTTGTTACCCGCACCAAGCTCGCCTCCGCAGCCCCGCATTCCCCAAACGCCGGGAAGAGGGGAAGGAAAGGGGCTCTCCCAGGGGAGGCGGCGGGACGTGGGAGCAGCCCTAGCCGCCGGTTGTCATGGCGAGGCCAAGCGTCTTCCCAAGTTATGTGCGACTAATGGGTTGGTGCCCCGCTCGGCTCCCGGTTCACCTTTCCTCCCGCTGCTCGGCTCCCCGCCGACCTCCCGCCCAACCATGAGAAAGATGTTTCCCCAGCCCCCGCAAAGATGCTCGCCCAGCCCCGGGAAGGGTGTTCGCCCAGTCCAGGGAAAGGTGCTCCCCGAGCCCCGGGAAGGATGCTTGCCCAGCCACGGGAAGGGTGGTCCCCCAGTCCCAGTGCCTTCGTCCCTCTGCTTCCCCGCCTGCACAGCAAACGCTGCCGGGCTTGGAAGCGGAGGGAGGGGGTGAGGATTCCCGCTGACGGGAGCGGAGTCCCCGAGCGACTTTAAACTCCATCTTTTGCTGCGCTCCTTTACCACCTCTTGTTTCAGTTTTGATAACCGAGACTAACGAGACACGGAAGGTACCATAGGTTTAGGATGTCCACGCAACCATGGATATGATTTTCAAGACTCCCGAGAGCCACAGCTGAGATTTTTTTTGTTATCTTTTTTCTTTTCTCCCTTTGAAGAGATACTAAGAAAGTTTGTGCTGTCTTGAAAACTGCTTCTCCAGTGTAAGGAAAACATTCTGACCATTCTGACCATTCGCTGGAGGCCATTTTATGCAACCTCAAGGAGGTTAATAGCTCACATAATTTCAGGAATACCAGGTGTCTCCTTATTACCTTTCCCTGTTATTCATTTAGACGAGCCAGGAGCTCCGAAGGCCGAGTGCTCCTGTGACAGAAAATGGATTCCCACCTATTTGAGGGTCCTGCACTGGAGAACGGGTGGACTTTCTCCCTGCTCTGCTGATGCACAGTGCAGAGAGAAAGCCTGCAACATTATTAACAGTTGGACTGGATGATCTCAAAGGTCTTTTCCAACCAAGGAGAGCATCGAGTAAGGGGGCTACTCTAAGTATGTGGATTGTGGGGGTTTTTTTTTAAATTTTGCTGGAATTTGCAGTTTCACCTAGAGAAGCATTGGTAGGTGCAGCATTAATGAAATTGTGCTGCTGCTGCAAAAAAAGCTGAGCAAATGGCAGAAGGAAAATTATTTGAACTGTTTTTACAATGTTGTCATGTTTGTTTATAGCTGCTTAACTCTGATGCCTAACAAGCTCTTGAAAAAGAAGTTTTGTTAATGAAAAAAAAGGCAATCCCTCTGCTTCCTTATAATTAAATGATGACAGCTTATGATGCATTCCTTCAAGACCACCGGTAATATTGGGGCTCAGGGGACTTGAAATACCTAATTCTTAGATATTTTTTTAAACCAAGAATGGGCTATTATCATCAGCTGGTCTGACCTGCCACATATCATGGGCCAGTGAATTTCAGCCAGACATTCTCGTATCAGACTCATAAATTCTGGCTGAGCTTTTAACCTGGCATCCAATCTCGCTCTGAAGACTTTTAAGTAACAGAAAATCCACCGCTTGCCTCAGTTGTTCCAGTAGTTATGTCCCCTCACCGGTTTAAAAAAACTGCACCTATTTCTCCTCAGAATCCATAGAGCTTCATTTTCCAACATAGGATCTCATTACGCCTTTGTCTGCCACATTAAAGAGATCTCTACTATCAGAAATCTCCCCATAGAGACACTTAGGGCACTTAAAGACTATGATCAAACCAAGTCATAGCCTCCTCTTGGATAAATTAATAGATGGGATTTCTTTAGTCTGATGCAATAAGATGCGATTCCCACACCTTGATTCACTCTTGTAGCTTTTTTCTGATCCTGTATTAATTTGCTGCTGCACTTTTAACATGCAAACACCACAACAGAGCCGGACACAGTATTCCGGCAGCGATCTCATTCATGTCAGAAGCATTAATGGCATCATTAAGTTTACTTGCTTAAAACCCTATGCAGATTACCTTTATAGATAGTCTTAGCAATACTGACTTTATTAAAACCCCATTTAAAAAGTCACCTGTCTTCACATGGACTAGTGTTGTTCATCAAATTCACAACACTGAGCATTGCTTGACGAAACTGCAGAGCTAGCTTAGCTTTTCTAACTGGGGTTTTTCAGTGCTCCTTCAGCCCTAGCCTTCAGTAAGTCTTCATATTTTTTCTCTTTTGTCTGCAAGAAGCAACTGCTGTATATTCTCACAATGGCACTAATCCTGCCTGTGCACTAACAGAAGCATGTGAACAGAGCTCCACTATACCATTCCATCTTTCCCTCTTCCTCTCGTGCAATGCCAAAGCCGCAGTTAAGTTCCAGCAAGACTCAAAGCAGTTCAGTCCTTTCAGTAGAGCTGTCCCACTAGGTACCGGATGAAACACATCCTCTGATAAAGAATTAGGAGCTTCCTCTGCCCGTCCTGGTGGTGCCCGTCCATTTTTCAGTCTATCTTGCCTTCTGAGATTGCTTTGCTGTGCAATGGCAGGATGTAATGGCAGCACCTCAGAGGACCAAGATGGTACAGAAACGCTAACTGTACCAGATGGTACAGAAACACTAACTGCACTGCTCCAGTATGTTCCCAGTCTCTGATCTTCTTGAGCTAACACAGGCAACACAGTGAGTGCCATTGCATAGGGTACTGCAAGCCTGGACTCTGTGCTGTGTGAGAAGTGGCCTCGGTTGTAGCCAAGAGGCTCTGGATAATTTGGATAAGACTGGCTCCTAAAAGCCTCAGCTATAGCTAGGACTGCTTTGTGCTCATTCTCATACAATGAGGGTGAAACAGTCTGTGCCCCAAAGATCTCTTTCTATATCATTTGTATCCTCAAAGCAGAAAGTCATATAGGGCAGACATGGTCTTAGAGATGGCTGGGCCTCAGCTTCATACATGATCCCTGTGCTTCCTAATGGGGTTCGCACCCAAGCAACACTCCTTTATTTATTTTCCTCTGAAATTACAGGGTTTTTTCCATAGTCCCATTTGGAGATTCACAGTCATGCATCAGGCCAAAGGTCCTTTCTCTCCAAAGGCAATCAGGCTGGCCCAGTGTCTTCTAGCTCGCTTCATTCCTCAGGCTGTTTCCGCTGACACTTCTGCCTTAACAGATGTTGTGGCACATGCTACAGACAGGGTAAGCATAGTGGGTCTGCACCACGGGCACCTTCTAGTGGAAAAGCAGCTACAACCTGCCCATGAAAGGTATTCCCCATATAGGACTGATTCTCCATCTGCACGGAGCTGATTAAGGTATGCATACACCAGTTATTTTGCTGCCGCCTTTGGGGACATGGTGCCAATACAGCATAAAGCCTGTATAGCTATGCTTTTTTACCCTGGGATGAACTATGATGAAGTTCACATTATGTTAGAGGACCCTGAAGCTGCTACTGCAACACCTGGACAGGCCCAGCCTGCATAAACCAACACCAAGACGAGGGCAGCACAGGATTAAGGGTTAAGTTGCATTTCTGTATATGCCCCATCTGATGTTCCATGCCACGCAGTTGCACCACAACTGCCCTTTTAGGCTTAAATTATCCACAATAAAATTACTTTTCCCATGACACATGGCACAGCCTTCACATCCGACGAGTATCAGCCCTCCCTTCATTTATACTTTCCACGTGCCCTCGTTTTACTATGAGTCAGACACGCTTCCCTTTCTTCCTATGACTTACACTTTCCTACCCCAGAGGACACATATATTAGAAGATAGATCTGATGGCCCAGTTTATGGATGTCTTCTTGTACAATTAGCATCGCTCCCTTCCAAAACCACTGCTGCTTAGCCATCGGGTTCAAATCAAATTCTCTGTTAGCCCCAACCATGAAAAATCGAGCACATAGAAGTCACTTTCGTTATAAAAAAAACCCCTTGAGTTGCACTTAATTCTAGTAAGCACCACATTATCCTCACTCGCTGTACCAAAATGCAATTTATAATTTTAAAAAGCAATAATCATTCAAACCATCAGACCTGCAGCTTTGAGGCACTGCCTACTGCAGGATGGGATTGTTTCTTCTTTCTAATCTACCTGCAAGTGCACAGTGCCCAGCCATTCATGACAACCTGCTCTTTCTTCCTTCCAGGCTGCTGCAAGCCGACAGTATTTGGGTCTGAGCAATTGTTTTGGGGTCTGCTCTCCTCTAACCCTCCAAGGGGTTTGTCATTAGTTTTCATGGACAGCAGAACAAGGCTGTATGTGGAAAACCAATATTGACATTTCCTTGTTTAAATATCATACATCAGAGGGGGGTCACAGGAGCCAAGGCCACCAGAAAGGGTTCCCCCAAAAGCTATTATTTCTTTTTAAAAAGCACCAGGGACCCAGCAGTCTCTGCTGGGCCTCACACCCGCTTGTCTGCTCTTCTCTGTGAGCTAGCTCACTGCTGCCGGTGCCACTTAGCAAATACAGATGTTCAGGTCTTTTTCTTTCACCACGGGTCTCACTCAGTGCTGTGCTGAGGCCTGGTACTAAATGAATGCCTCGTTTAAGCTCTCTTTTCAAGGCTATGCAAAATACACACCCCATCCACGCTCACCTCGGTCTTTGCTTGCATAAACTACAGCATTTTCCTATCAAATTTGAAACAAATGGCATTCAAACTTATTTTAAAAATTAATTGAACCAATACATCAACAACTTTCATGTTTTCAGAGCCTGCACGGCCCTTGCCTGGGAAATTAGAACTGCAGGAGGGTAATTTTGCATTTAAATCAATGGAGCTCTCTTTCCTGACAAGGTTGCCTTCACAGTTTGTAAAGCCAAGCAGTCCTAAAGGGGTTCAAAAGCAGGGAACCCAGTAGCAGTCCTGCACCTGATACTGAAAATGACTTATTGTATCACATCTACAGCACACCCAGTCTCCCTACTGGCGGGCTTCGTGGGGGGCTGTCGAGGTATAACCCCCCCAATAGCACCACCCAGTGCAATACTGTTAGGGGGTACTTCTACACCCTACACCCCAGCTTCCTTCTCCCTTTCTTCCAAGGAGCACATCAGCTGTGACTTATTCCCTTGTTTTTTCCGTTACGCATTTAAGAGCATTTCACCCTGAGAGTGGGCAGGCTCTCAAGGAGAGATCAGATGCTGAGCTAGGTAAAAGGATGTTTGGGGACTACTCAGAAAAAGGACCAGAGAAAGCAACAGAAGACATGCCCTTTCCCAGGGAGGGAACGGCTGCAGGATTTCTCTTTTTATCTAAACCCCTGAACAGATTTACCACTAAAAGAAAGATAATCCATATTATGTAGAAACAAAATTACATTCACATGAACACACGCATACAAACGCACACTGTTCTATTCTAAGTGCAGGACAACAGCTTTGGGAGCAGTGGCCTCAGAGAGTTGTGGCAAAGGAGCCTGTGGCTGAAACCAGGAGCTCACCTGCATCCCTGTACCACCAGCATCACTCTCCTGGTCATCTGCCATTATCGTTTTTACAGTTTTTCTTTCCTTTTTTGGGCAGGCAGGAACAATCTGCCTTCTGTACATACAGAATGCCCAGCACACTAAAGCTGCTGTCAGGTAACACAATACTTGTGAACATGGGAAGATAAAACACCACTGAAATCTAGCATGTATTGATGCCCTCATTTATCTCTACACAAACTGAGCCATACCATAGCCTATAACTTCACCCTGCTGTTCTGTGTTTAGATAATAGTACATTAGACGATGCAAGGCAGAGTCATACCCTGAAGAGATTACACGTTTAAACAGAGTCCAGACAGGCTGCATAAACAGAGGATATAAGGATATGAAGATATAGTTTAGGTGGGCACGTAGAGGTCTTTAAGAGTTTTCGGTGAAAGGACTTCTGAAATTCTTTTTCCCCCTTCTTGGGAGCATTATGGAGGCGGTGAGGTGTTAGGAAGCAGTGAAAAAGGGAGAGCTGTGATTTGACAAACTGTTACTGGGTGAACATCAAAGGTGTAAACCCAGCTGCAAGAAGGCCTGCAAGCTGGTGGGGATGGGGGGCCTGCAGCCTTCTACAGCTGCCAGGAAAGGGCTGGGGCTTTGAGAGGAGCAAAGAGTGCACCTGCGCTCCAAACTGAAGGAGCTTTCATACCTTTCGGTGTCTGCTGGCTACTCAGAGCCGCCGAGGTTTGTCTGTTCTGCTTTAGTAGTATTCTCCATTGTTTTGTTTCTGAGGCTTAACCATTGCCACATAAGAGCACTTCCAAGGAGATTTTGAAATGCCTTCGAGGCAGTGAGGGACAGCAGCAGGAGGACTATCTGAACCACTTTGGTCTGAGACATTTGGACTTAGATCCATCCAGGCGTTAATTCAGTGAAAGCCAGACAGGATCAGACTGAAACTGGCATTATACGCTGTTGGAAGCAAATGCAATTCACATAGTTTTAAGCACACGCAAATCATTTTCTATGGGGACCTGGAGTGCTTTACAAGAGCGCTCAAGGGACCAGGTGACTTTTAACGTGGTGAATTTCAGTAACTTCAGTAACCAAGGCTTAACATTGTGGCCACAGGCCTCCCTGAGGTAGGGATGACTGCAAAGGCCAAGTCAACAAGTTGGAAAGGCAATTTTTCCTTTCCCGTTGCCGCTCTGTTTTTTCCAGCTTGTTAACGGTTGAAGAGAAAAGCGGTGTATCTTATCATCACGACACAAGCCTGTCTTTTTCTGTCCCTGATAAAATGCTGGAGATACCTAGCAAGAGAACAGTTCTATGCAGAACCTACAGGGAGGTGCAAAGACCCTGGGGCCATTTTTGCCTACTGCTCTTAGGTTGCCCAAAAGTTTCTGTCCTACCTTCAGTCAGCCAACAACAAGGCTCAGGGCTAGAAACAGTGGTAGTGTATAATACCTATGAAATAATTCTCCTGTCACAAGGCAGGGACTCATCAATTACACTGAAACTCCATCAGGCCCCTAGGAAATGGGTTCCAGCATTGGTTTGCCACAAACCTTGACCCAAATACGGAAGAAGGACCTTATCTCAAGCCAACCTGAAACATTTGTGTAGACACACATATCCGCTATTGTCTCATTCTTGCACTCTTCCTTCAGGTGCTTCCTTACCGTGGGAGGGGGCACCCCCAAGCTCTCACTCACACTGTACCTTAAGAACTGCTTCCCAGCGGCAGCCTTCCCCAGACAAAAGTTACTTCGACATTCTCATGCATGCACACACATAGGGATCTTGCTGAATGTTGTGTGCATAGTCTTTTGCTCTCCTGCTCCGTGGCAGAGCAGTGCTCAGTCTGTCTACCCCATACCTGATCAGCGTGCTTTGCCCAAGGTCTGTCCCTGTTTCCCGCTCCTTCCACAGCTCTGACACCAGCTGTGTCTGCAGCAGCAGAGCAAACACCTGAGGTGCAACAAGGGCACATGAGTCATTTTCCTTCTAGCCTGCGCTGTCTGCTGTGCTCTGGTGGGAGCGACACCGTGCTCTTGCTCCTAGTTCTTAAGTGGCGCTCAGAGGTACAGGGCAGGTTATAGATTTTTACCTCTCTCTGGCTTTTGGGCTTAGCAGCAGCGCTTTGTACTCAGCAGGCCTTGCTGTCTGCTTGGCTGCACAACTACCGGCTTGCTGCTTTCCCCCATAGCCTCCTCTGCTGTCCCGATGCATTACACCTCCTCCAAGGGCCAAGGCGGGGGAGGGAGAAGGAGGAATCAGCAGGCTCTGTGGGGCACTGGGGCTGGGAATTGTTTTGGGGTGCTGGTGACAAGCTTGAAAACAGCTGGCCTGCTCTGCAAAAGCAAGGCAGTAAAGAGCAGAGTGTCACAGGCAGGGAGGTGTCACTCTCATGACCTGGAGCCAGGACCACCATCGGGTCAGGGAGGAAACCACTCTGGCTGACTCCTTATGGGCTCTCACAGGGCTGGGACACAGCTCACCGCCGAGCCAGACACCACTCCCAGCCCTGTGCTGCGCTTCACAGCCTCCTTACAGACCCAGGCATGTCTCATCAGGACATCTCCCAGGCCTGCAGTCCTGCTGATAAACTGGACCTGGTTAATGGGACACCCAGGGCAGCCCTGCTTTGCTGCTGCTGCTGCTGCTGCCCATGGCTCCAGCGCTGACGGGGTGACCCAGACCAGCTGCCTCCCCTAGGGCTCTGAGGTGGTTCTGGACTACGAGGTTGATGCAGGACCCTGGGCTGAGGGGTTGATGCTGGACCCAGGGGTATGAGGTGGTGCTGGACTCCCGGCTACCAAGTGGGGCAGGACCCAGGGCTGTGGGATGTGGTGGCCTAAATCTTCCCAAGCCACAACCTCGGTGGGGTTGCACATCATCTTGTCCTGGGGAGAGCCCAGGATGTCCCACCTGGCTAAGCATAGCAGGGGGTGCTCCAGAAAAGGCCTAGTGCGTGCTTGGACTGCATCAAAGGTATTTATTTTGATTGTCCCTTGGCTATAACTTCCATGGTTCCCCTTTGTTTTATAGCAGCTCAAGTTTACTCGCAGAATTAAGACAGATTTTGGAGGGGGGAGGGGGAGGAAAGGGTTAGGAAGCCTTTGTTCTCAGGAGTGTGCTTGTCTTACTTTTGCATCATGTGGCCCGAGCGGTACCCCCGCCCCGGCCGTATTTACTCTATCTCGAGTGAACCCTTTGAAGGAGAGAGGGCAAAGTCGTCATTAACCCTCTGCGTGCCGGCCGGGCCCCTTCGGCGGGGACGCAGCAGGTCCTGCATCTCACAGTTCCCGATGTCCCTTCGACGGATGGCATCAGTGTTCCCATCCCTCCGCCCAAAAAGACCCCACAGCTCCCATCCTGCCGCTGGTCCTTGCTCCAGCCCGGGGACACCCCCTGATCACTAGCAGGCTGCCCTGCTCAACACGAGGCTGGAGATGCCTGCAAACTCGAAACAGCTGCCGGGCTTTTCTCTGGCCTGCCTGCCTGCTAAAATACGCCGATCTCCTTTTAATCTGTTTCATATTCACAAATTAAGCACTTAGCCTAGGTAATAAATCACGAGGCAGTTTACGAGGCAAGCAGGAGACAAACAAGTGGAAAGGGAAAACAATCGCCTAAAAGTGCATTTCAGTGTAATTGAAAAGAGGCGCTCGGAACACCCATCCCGATCTTCCCTGGGCGCCGGGAGCACTTCGGGACTTCACTCGAGCCCCCATATCGGCGAGGGGGCTGAGCCGACCCCTGCCGAACCGGGAGCATCCCTTTGTCTCCCAGAGTCCCGGTCGCCCGCACCGGCTCCACCTGGGAGAGACTCTGGAAATAATGACTTGGACTGGCGATAACATCGTCTCACAAACACACACAATCGGCTGGAGCAGGGGGTGACGAAAGGGATGCTGGAAAGAAAGGAAGTGCGGGCTCGGGGTGCTTGTCACCAGCACCCCGGAGCAATTTCCAGCCCCAGTGCTCCCCACAGCCCGCCTATTCTCCCCGCTCCCTCCCCCACATTGGCGGTTGGAGGAGGTTTAATGCATTGGGACAGCAGAGGAAGAGAAGGGGGAAAACAGCAAGCCCATAACCTCCCGCCAAGCCACTCGCAAGCGCCTGCGGGGGACGTGGCGCTTCCCGGTGTCTCCGGGACAGGCAGCATGGAGAGGTGCCAGCGGGCTCTGGAGCGCACGTGCCTGGCCACTGCGGGCCGGGGGGCAACTGGAAAGTAGCGGTTTGGCTACCGGAGTTGCCCCCGACCTCATTTCGGTATGACCGCTGGAGGGGAGCATCACAGCTGGTAAGGGAACCCCCGCCCCCGAGGGACATCCCCCACCCACTCCAAGGAACCCCTTCCCCCCCAGGGTCATCTCTCCTCCCCAAGGGAGACCTCTCCCCCCCCATTGGGCCACTATCACACTCGCCACGCGGACAGGACGGGGTCTGGAAAGCAGAGCTCGGCTCCTGCGCGGGGAGCAGGGAACCAGGAAGAGGGTGAAGCTCGGGGGGGGGGGGGGGGGGGCGTGTCGAGGCGATGCTGCCCGCTGCGGCACCCCAGGACACCTCGGCGCTTTTCCCGGAGCCTCTTCCCGGTACAGCCGCCAGCCACCTCGGGGTACACAGGCCCCAAGACAAAAGATCCTCCTGGCAAAGGCGCAGCCTGACCAAAGTATTTCAGCAAAGACTTTTTCCCACCCTCCGCATCCCCGGGGGGACTCCGAGCCGTGGCAACCCCAGCCGGCTGCGGGAGGAGAGGGCGTGCGGTGCCAGGGCGGATGGGAAAGCGGGGAAAAGCATCCCGCGGGAGAAGTGAGAGGGGGAGTGAGCGGTGATTTAAAGGGGCTCCCGCGAAAGGGAGCGACACAGACCTGCTGCTGTCCGCCGAGCGCGATGTGCCGAGCTGCGAGAAAGGCGCTGTCAGGGGGATTTATTTATCTCCCCCCGCCGGAGCGGCGGCTCCCGGTGCCCGCATCGCCCGCCGGTAACAAAGGCAGCGGCCGGCGGCTTCTCCACGCGCCGGGAAGGGAATGGAATGGATGGCGGGAGGTGCCGCGCTCGCTCATGCATCCCTTCTTGGCTACAGCCTCTCGCTACTGCCGCTCCGCCGAGAGCTCTTGGACCGCTTCCCTCCCTCCCCTCCCCACCACCAGCCCGCCCTTCCCCATTTTTTTTCCATTTTCAGGGCTTCTGGCGCGGAGCCAGAAGTGTCGGGGGCGGGGGGGAGGGGGATGAAACTTGACACAGAGATCTCAACCCGGAGCGATTTCCTCCCCCCCGCCTCCCCTCGCCGCCTCCGTTCCCCAGCCCCTAAGTTAACTTGAAGATAGTTTGGCCGTATTTCAGTTTGAAAAGAAGGGGAAATTGCAGGTCACTGGTGCATGGTCGGGCCGGGTGCCTTTTTTTTTTTTAATTGAAAACGGTAGACACCGAGGCCTGAAAAAGCATCTGCAGCCCCTGCACTTTAACTGCTCCTCCTGGCGCTGTTAACCCCTCTGTGCCTCGGCCGCCAGCATCCCCTGCCTGGGGGTGGGAATCCAGCCCCATCCATGCAACGAGCCCGGCGCAGGGGGCGGCCGAGGGGAGGGCGAACACGGGTGATGCCCCAGCCGGGTTCTCCCCCGCTTTGCCACCAAACTCCAGAGCTGGGTCGCACCCTCTGGCAGGATGAAGCCCTCAGCGCGGAAGGGTGGCCAAGCGACAAGAAACTCGTTGGGGTGATCCAAGAAGTAGTTACTGTTACAAAAAGTGGAATATTTCAGGATCAGAGGGGCGCTCCCGGCTCCCGCTGGGCGGTGGTGGGAGTTCTAGGAAGATGCTTGGTTACTCTCTCTGCCCCTATCCTGCTCCCCTGGATACCCGGGCACAGGGAGAGATGCTTAGCTGCTCCATCTGCCTCCTTCCCGGCCCCCTGGGTGGGGGACCCCCCGGAGGGGCTCCCTGGCCAGCTGGGCATGCTGATAAGGGCGGGAGATGGTCAGGGGGGAGGAAGATCCCGAAAGGAGGAGCGCAGGGAGCGGAACCCGAGGTAACTCCGGGGAGGATGCCTCAGCACTTTCTCTATTATGCATTTCCAGCACAAGGAAAGCTAATTCCTCCGCTGAGGGCCTCAATCAGGCATTTATTTGACACTCATGATGCATGAACGGCTAAACACTAGTCTAAGCGGAGGATCAGCCGCTAGTTTATAGCTCGCGAGGTTTTTTTTGATGCAGGTGAATTATGTTGATCTCCGAATGCCTCGTATTCCTGAGGGGGGTGGGGAGAGAGAAAGAAAACAAGAACGGGGGAGAGTCGTGGGGAAATGAACTTCTTCAAGCTCTTCTCCCCCACGCCCGAGAAACTTTCTGGCCGGGAGTTCTGGCTGGCACCCCTCCCCACGGCCCACTCCTGACCCCCAGTCTTCCCCTGCTGTGTTGTGGGGTGTGTGTGTGATCTCCCCAGCTCCTCCGCGCTGCAGAGCACCTCAAGCACCCCGGCTGGGCCTGGCTTCTGGGAAACGATCCCCCCGGGGCCGGAGGCGTAACAGAGCGGGGAAAGACATGGAGACAATGTGGAGAGGGAAAAGAGGAGGAGGAGGGAAGAAACCATATGGAGCAGGAGGGAAGGAGGTAACGCGAAGCGAGGGAGAAGCCGGGTGGCTACCACGACCCGGGACGATGGGGAGGGCGATGGGGTTAGCACCGTTGGGACTGAGGGATCAGCAGGGACGGGGAGCTGGTAGGTGGTCGAGCCCTGCTGTCCACGCCCCCGAGGGGCTGCACTTTGTCCCCATCTTTCCCCCGCTTTCTGGGGCACTGCCCTTTATTCCGCCCCCCTTCCGTGGAGTATTTATTTTTAATTCCCCATCTCTCCGTCCTGTTGGCCTCTTTCCAACTGTTGTTCCAGGACCGAAAAAAACAACAATTAAGTAGGAGTCATGTCTTGTGACTTGCACAATCTCTTCTAACGCCTGAGTTCAATTTTACACAACATTTAATACAAATATTAAAAATCAATATATCAAGGGGGTTGTTAATGAAATGTTACAGTGAGTGTGTGTTACCAGATAGAATTTCGGTGGGAAACGTGTCTGATTTAGCAAAAGCTGAATGCGATTGTATTCTTTATTCTCCTGCTAAAAACAAAAGATAAAGGTGTTCATTAAATCATCTAAAATCGAATTAAACTCTATCGGCGGGTCCCTCCAGCAGACCAGGAGTCTGAAAAGCAGGGGATGGAAAATGAATCTCAATGCATCTCTTGACAACGGAACAGGAATCGGAACGCATTAAAAATAAATCAGAGCGCTGCTGTAGGTCACACACAAGGATTAGACTGTACTGGAATAATGGGACGGGAGACAGAAAGGCAGAGACTACCCTGCAGGTAAATCCTAGTACTAGGAGGGGAAGCCAGATTTTTTAAGTGATAGGTCACTGCAGGTCTGTCAGAGACAGCCTTCGCCCCAGTTCAGGCAGCTTCTCCATCGGCCCTTCCCTCGCTACCGGGACTGCTGCCCGCCCCAGCTCCTCGGCGTGCTGCCAGCTCAGCATTTTGCTGGCTGTTGGCTTTGCCTGTCGTGTCTGTGTGTGTGTGTATTTGTGTGTGTGTCCTCCTTCCCCGGCTTTTTACACCTCTGATCGGTCCCCGCTCTCCCTGGCTCGGCTGAGCTGCCCTGCGTTATCCCGGCCTCTCGCGCTATCCAGCAGTTCCCCCTGACGCCTCTCAGCCCTTGCTGTAGTCCTTGGGAGACACCGAGGCCCCAGCCGCGGCCAAGGCCAGCGGGAAAGGTGCTCCCCTGCCCCCGCTGCGCCGGGAATGGGCTGTGACCGCCGGGGAGGGGTGGCCCGGCCTCTCCCCAAGCTCTCGTCCAGCTTCCCCAGGCTTGGACTTTGCTCTCAGCTCTCCTGCCCCGGCTCCCTTTGCCCTCCTCTCCAGAGGGCACCCTGGGATACTCAGTCCCTTCCTTACAGGGCAGCGGGGTTTCTCCAATCCGGTTTGGCGGGGTGTGCTAAAGAGAGATGAGTGCACCGGGCAGAGGGGCTGCACAGCCCCTGCTAGGGGATGCTTCTTGCCCCGCCTGGGCCTGCAGTGGACGGCGTTGAGAAGAAGCTTGGCAAGGGACCTGAGGGGCTGGCAAGTGGAGGAAAGGACCTCCCGCCCCACCCAGGCCCCTCCAGGAGTCGCGAGAATCATAGACACATAGACTGGTTTGGGTTGGAAAAGGCTTTTGAAGCCCATCCAGTTCCAACCCCCCTGCCATGGGCAGGGACACCTCCCACCAGATCAGGCCGCTCAGCGCTCCACCCAACCTGACCCTGAACGCTTCCAGGGCGGGGGCATCCACAGCTTCCCTGGGCAACCTGTGCCAGTGCCTCACCACCCTCATCGTGAAGAATTTCTTCCTCATATCTAATCTAAATCTTCCCCCTTCCAATTTAAAGCCATTCCCCCTCGTCCCCTCACTACTTGCCCTTGTAAAAAGTCCCTCCCCAGCTTTCTTGCAGGCCCTCAGAAAGAGGCGCGGTGGGCAGTGCCGGCGGGAGCCGGGAGCGAACGAAGCGGGGAGGCGGAGGGTGGGCTGATGCGCGGCCGCCGGGAGTGTTCGGCACCGCGCCCGAAGCGGGGCTGACACCGTCGCCCACTGCCGACCCGGGAACCCCGCGAGCACCGCTGGAAAACCTCTTGGCACACGCCGTGCCGCCCTTTCGTGATCGGGCTGCTCCGCTCACCCCTCCCTCCGTCTCACCCTGCCTCCCCCGGGACCGGAGCGCAATAAACAAGGGCAGACAGCTTCTCCCCGGGACCGCGATGACCGGGTGGAGGACGCCTCTCACCAGACCAGGCTGCTCAAAGCCTCATCCGACCTGGCCTTAAAAACTTTCAGCGAGGGGGCACCCACGGCTTCCGCGGGCAACCTGTGCTAGTGTCTCACCGCCCTCATTGTGAAAAATTTCTTCCCAGTGTCTAACCCAAATATTCGCCCTTCCGACATAAAGTCACCCCAGACCCTCCCCCCTCGCCTAATCACCACTTCCCTTGTAAAGGCTCCCCCCTCAGCTTTCCTACAGGCCCCTAGAAAGAGGCGTGGAGCGAGGTGTGGGGCTGGGATGGTGATGAAGGGGGGAATCTGGAGATGGAGGCTTGCCCCCACGGACTGTGCCGAGGGCTCCTCCCTCGCCGAGAGCGCAACTTGCGCTCCGGCCTGAAGTCGCAGCTCCCTCTGTTTGTTTATTTCCCGGGCCGCCGTGGCTGCCTGCCAAGCACGCCGACCTCGCCTATTAAAATCCCATTTTTCTTGCCCTGCGCGGAGCAGCACTTCGCTCGCCGCGCTCCGCTGAAATAAAGCGCTGCGAAACCTGCTCAGGAGGTGCCGGGGGCTGGCGGGTGAGCCGTGCCCGCCTCCCGCGTCCCGCCCGGTCCCCCGGGGCGCCTGCCGGCACATCCCGGGATCGCGGCGGGGAGCGGTGGCCGCCCCAGCTCCCTGAGCCAAACCATTTCCTGCCCCGCGGAGCCGCGGCCTCTCGCTGGCGGCCAAGCAGTAGCTGGGGCGGGCTGGGGAGCGGCGGACAGCGAGGAGGCGGCGGGATGGAAAAATCAACACGCGGCGGCCGTGGCGTAGGGCAGCGGCTGAGCCCGTTGACCTCGCCGAGCCGGAATCGGGAGCAGTCGGAGCAGCACGGTCACCGCTGCATGGGGTGTCCCGGGACGCCGCACGGAGGATGATGCCCCCCCCTCTCCTCCAGTGTCCGCAAGGCGGGAGGGCGACCCCCCCCCCCCCTCCTCTCCTCCAGTGTCTGCCCCGGAGCCCCCTGGCCCTTATCGGCCGTGCGACTGAGGTGATGTGGCTGTAACAACACCTCCCCTCTGGTGTCCGCAAGGCGGAAGGATGCTCGCCCCCTCTTCTCCTCCAGTGACCACGCCGGCGGGAGAGCGATGCTCGCCCTCTCCTCCGGTGTCGGCAAGGCAGGAGGATTCTTGCCCTCTCCCCATTCTTCGGTGTCCGGCCCGGGGCCCCCTGCCCCTTATATCGGCTGTGCGACTGAGGCGATGTCGCTGCTCACTCCCGGGAGGGAGAGCCCCGCGGTCTTTGTGCCGGCTGGCCTCGCCGCTTTGTTCGGCGGCGGAGCTGTTCCCCACCGGGACGCGCTCCGGTGAGCCCCGGCTCGTAGCTCCCTCACCCTTGACACTGCCCCTCCGTGGGCGGCTTCTCTCTCCCCTCTTCTGGTCTAGAACGATCTAAAAGTCGTTTGGAGCAAGCTGCTTTTAGAGCAGATAAAACAATAAAGTATATTGAAATAAGTCTGCGGTTGGTGAGTTTCCAGCGATACTTAATGGCACTCGCGGTAAACAGTCCCTCTCTGTGCTAGCGGGGAAAATCATCCAGACACAAGCACATTCCACCCTCTTTAGGGCTCCCTGGCTGTTATTATAGTTATTGCATTACTCTGGTGTAAGCCTTTTGTAACTAAGCTTCTATAAAGCCCCGCTTACAAGCACCCTGATTAGAATTTTCCTTGCCAGTAACCAAAGGCCACCCGCTTTCCAGTGCTATAGAGAGGGAGCCGTCAGCAGCCACCCCTCTGAATGTGCGCTTTGTTCCTGGCAACAAGGAAACGAGTGGGCTTCTATCGGGGAGAATGCAACCCTTCTTTTAAATATCACACAGCGAGAGGCTGATGGGGCACCGGGCTCCGGAGGGGCCGCGGTGCGGGGAGGGAGACGCGGCGGGGTCACGGGAGCGCGGAGTGGCCGAGCCCTAATGCTACCCACGAAGCGGCTGCCACTCAGCTGACGGCCGGGGGATCATCTGGCTGATCCCGGCTCAGGGACAGGCGGGGACGGAGCCGGGGCCTGCCTAGAGAAGAGAAGGAGGACGACGGATAATTGTTTCCCAGAGGCGCACACCACTCCGCCACCCTGGCGTCCAGTATTCCAGGTGCGAGGGGAGCTCCCCTTGGAGGAGGTGTCCCGAGTGCAGGGGGTGGATGCGACCCTCCGGGATGCCTGCTTGGCGCATCACCATTTCTTCTTCCCCACTCCAGGATGCCTGTCCGGCACATCGGTAACCCTTCTTCCCCTCTCCGGGAAGGCTCGGTGCCCTGAGAAGGCAAACGCCGGCAGGGTTAGGACATCGCTGTTTCTGCAAACACGGCTCGGCCGCTGGGCACCCTCTGTCTCCAGGGGAGAGGAATCCCCCGGCGGCGGGGAAGGAGCCCGGTTTCACCGGGGCAGCTGCATCTCAGCAGCGAGCAGGCAGGCAGCCCGGTTACCCGGTCCCCCCCCCCCGGCTATTGTGAGTGCCCTAGAGCCCGTCTCGCCGGGTGTCAGTAATTACTGTGATGTGTCCAACATGCACGATGGTGACAGCACTAAGGAGGCGAGAGCTTGGCGCTCAGAGGGCCGAAACGCTGGGCTTTCGCTTTCATTCAGGATGTGTGTAACACAAGAGTCTTTTCTCAGCTCGCCTGATTTTTAACTTCCTCTAAACCTCTCTGTCTTTTTTTTTTATTCCCCCCCCCCCTCCTTTACTCGGAGAGCAGCAACGAGAAATCGAGAGGAAACACGCTGCTGCAGTGCAAAATGTGGACCATGTGTGGGAACTATTTACTCAGAGTGCAACTGCAGGCACCAGGCAAGGGGCTGGCAGAGCCGGGGGGGCAGTGGAGAGAGAGGCTACGTCTCTCTCTCGCTTCCTCCCCTCCCTCCTCGTCTTCCCTAAAGCCAAACCACGGCGCTGTGTGTGTAACGGTGCGTTTTACGGACTTCTCGCTAGGCGCGTGTTGTTTTTTTTTCTTTCCAGTCCAAGGCTTTCGCGATCTGCTTTCTTTTGTGCTCGCCCACCTCAGGCCTCTGCGGGCAAAGGGTTAAATCTTCGGAGACCTGCAAGTAAGCAGTTGAGTTTCAAAAAAAAAAGAAAAAAAAAAGAAAAAAAAGAAAGAAAGGAAAAAAGCGGGGGGGAGGGGGGAAGAAATGAGTAGGAGCACGAAGGATCGGGCAGAGAGGGCTACACTGTCCCCTGATCGGCTCTTTGACTGCTGTAGAATAATAAAAATAATTAATAACAATAATAATCCCCAGCTTTTCTTTTCTATTTGGTTGTATCAGGAAATGCCTCTGGCCTTGAAGCTCCCTAATACCTCTCTTCCTTCCTCCCCCCCCCGCCTTTCCCTGGGAAGTGAGAAGAAAAAGGTCTGCAGCTGACAAATATTATCCATCCTTTTCATCGATCGGAGCATATACAGATGTGATAGCTTGATATACACTGCAAACCGGCTGATCCATCGCTTTCTCCCTCTCGCGCTGGCTCTGGTTCGGCCCCCTCCTCCTCCCCCCCCTTTGTTCTTCTCCCCCCCTCGCCTTTCCCTCTCTTTAAATAGATTTCAAGGCGCTGCCTGTTGGAGAGCAGCTCTCCAGAGAGAGCGAGCTATTGCTTCCCTGCCGATAGCCTCCCCCCCTCCCTTCTCCGGTTTCCAAACACAAAACAATCCCCGGCCCGAGGAACCTGTGCTGGGGCTGCAGGAAGGAGTTAAACCGGCCGCGAAGAGTGAGATAAGGAGGCAGCTCCTTGCACCATCTCCTTCGAGCCCTGTGTAAAAAAATAAAACAAAAAAAGGAAGATAAATAAAAAAAGAAAAAATACAGAAAAAATGCAACCCAGGGCTCCCCGTCGTGCACCGTCACGTGGGGAAGCAGTAGTTTGTCCCGGGCCAGGGCTGGACCTGGCTCCTGGCCCCGGTGGGAGCTAGCCCGATCTCGGAGCGGGCAGGGTGGCGAAAGGGTTAAGCCTCCCCTCCACCGCCCTCCTCTCGCCAGAGAATAAGCGCTCGCACGAAGCGTTTCTGGGGAGGCAGGCTGCGAACAGGCCTTTTTCACCGTGGATCCATGGCTACCTCGCTGCCTGTCACCGCAACGCCCACCCTTCCCCCGGTGCGGCGGCTGCTAACAAGCACTTGCAACCAGTTTTTCCAAAGGTTAGCCAAGGTCCCCGGCCCTTGCAGACCGGAGGCGTTGCGAAACCGCATCTGCATGCACTTCCATTTAAAAGGAAAATAAAAAAGCAGGGGAAGGAAAAGAGTGTCCCCACTCGGGTAGAACCCCCAGACCGCCACCCAGCGGGCTAGGGGCTCTCCCCGAGTGGGGACTCTCACAGGCATTTCCCTCTGCGGAGGCCGTAGAAAAGCTGGGGTGGCCCTCACTGCCTCAGCCTGATGCTGAAAATACACTTCTTGTACCAAGCCCTTCCCGGTGCCCAAGCCGGTACTGGGGAGAGCGAGTCGGCAGCGGGGCTGCCGAGGCGAAAATGGAGTGGGAGGAGGGAAAAGTGCTACCCGGAGAGCTGTTGTGACAGATGCTAAGCTTTGCCCTACGCGTGCTGGTGAGAGAAGGAGTTAAAAGCAAGCTGCGTTTTTTTTTTTCGATCGAGCTGCTTCCCCGAGCGCCGGGAAGGAGCGGCTTGCTAGAAAGCCGTCCATCAGCAACCAGTCCAACCTGCCCGTGATAATATGCGATCAACACCAAATCACCCCCGCTAGGCACGATCCATCATCGCTACGATGCGATGGGCCCTTGTATGGATGTGTCTACACGGGGGGCGGGCGGGGAGAGGAAGGGAGGGAGCGGAAAAAAGAGAGAAGAGAGAGCGTGTGTGAATGTGTGTGCGAGGAGGGGGGGGCGCATGCATGCATCGGGATGGGAATCGCCGCTTCCCGCGAGCCAGCGGAGCCGAAAGTTGCCGGGCCGGGACTGAGCCTGGCACACGGCCCCGCCGCCGCCTCCGACTGACATCAACCTCCCCTCCCCCCCGCCCCGGTCCTCCTGGGCAAGCTTGACTGGCGTAAAATTAATAATTAATAGGGTGAAATTGATTAAAGGGTTGGGCGCGCGGTGGGGGCGCTCGGAGAGCCTTTCCCGACCGCTCCGCATCCTCCTCCCCGCCGGCAGCATCCCGGGAGCCGGGACCTGACCGCCGCCGCCGAGCCCGGGGGAAGCTCCAGGGGCAGCCCAGGAAGGAAAAGGGCGGTGGGGAGCGTGGAGGGGAAGGAAGGCGGCGGCTGCAGAAGCAAACCCCGCTGCGTGGCTGTCTATAACCGAGATCAGCAGTCTGGGGGGGGGGGGGGGGGGGGTGGTGGTGGCCCCGGGGCTGAGTCGGCTTGGCGCAGCTGGGGGTGTGTGTGTGTGTCTCTGTGTGTACAAAGCCGGGCCCCGGGAGCTGCCCGAGGGCGGTGCTCGGCACCACAAGGCCAACCTCTCTCCTTCCCCGCCCCCCCCCTTTCCTTTCCCCCCCTACCGCGATCAGTCTCTGCCACGGAGGGAGCGGGGGAACCGCAGGGGACGCGGCCGGGCCAGCGCACGCCTCAGCCTGCAGCCCCGCGGAGGTGGGAAAGGGTTAAACGTTGGAGGGGAACCGGGAGGGGAGGAAGGACGGGGGATGGGGAGCGAGGGGAGGGGGGGCCTGCCGAGCACAGCGCTGAGCGCAGGGAAACCACAGCGCACCTGGGCTCGGCTCGGGAGCCGGAACGAGCCGCCGCCTCCTCCTCCCTCGTTCCCTCCCGCCCTCCTTCCCTCCCTTCCTCCCTCCCTTCCTCCAGCGCAGTGCCTGCCTGGCCCGTATCGCGGCTCTATCTCTGCAGCAGCGGGAGCTCAGCTCCTCTGTTCCTATCAGCTGCTCCCTCTAACCCCAGTGACCCAGATAAGCGCTGCCGTCTTTTCCACCCCTCCACCTCCGCCCCGGCCCGACTCCCCACCAGCCCTCACCGCTGCCTACCCTCGGGGTCCCCACAGATCCCTGCAACCCTCTCGACCCCCGGCTGGGGCAGCAAACCTGGCCCTGCGCCCCCTCCTTCCCCCCCGCTGGACTCTCCTCCCTCCATCCCAGCTGGGGCGGCTCTACCCCCCCTCGGACCCCTCGGGGTCATTGTTTGCCTGCACTGCGCGGCCAAAATAATAATTAAAAGCAAAACAAACACCCCGATCCGCTCTTTCCTGGACACGCGGGTCGGAGCCACCGCAGCCCAAGTGTTGTTATTCCCGGGCTGCAAATAGCCCAGGCTCCGCCCTGGACAATCGTCTGTCAGAGGCCTCTTCTCTCCCCTCCCTGGAGGCCCTTCCCTGCTCTGCTTTATTTACTTTTGAAGTGTCTGGATTGATGGAGAGCTGCGGATGGCACTTTCCTCCCTCTCGGCCCCCCCTCCCTTACCAAGGGCTCCGCTCTCGCCGCACCCGGCGCTCCCTGCCAGCTCCGTATGACCCAAGATAACCCGGGGAGTCCGGGGCTAGCGAGGGAGGGCGCTTAAACCAAACCAAACACATCGATCCGGCCCCAGCCGGGGCCAAGGAGAACGGGGGGTGCCCCTTGCAGAGGTACCCGGGTGGCTTGGGAGAGGAGGGGGCGGAAGGAGAGGGAGCCACTGTCCCCACCACTCCGGTTAGGAGGGCGGGAGGAAGTGAGACCGCAACCGCTCCTGTAACGCCACAAGGGATAAACACCAAAGTTATCACCAGCCGTGACCAAAATAAATGCCTGTGATAAAAAAGCACTGACAGGATGATCCATTACGCGGGTGTCACTGCCTACAACGAGGTTCAATCAGATACGCCGGTTGCCGTGGACAACAGGGGAAGCGGCGGTACCGGGCTGACGACTTTTCTGGAGAGGCGGGTGGTGGTTGCCATCACGGAGGTGACATGGCGCGATGTGCACGAGGGTGGCCCGGCGTCGCGGCAAGGGAAACAGCGCAGAGGTGTCCTGCCAGCTCCTCCCGCGGCCGCCGCTCGCTCCGCGGTTTCCCCGACCGGTTCCTCGTCCGGGAGGGGACCCCGAGTCACCTGCTCATGGAATCATAGAATGGTGTGGGTTGGAAGGGACCTTGAACCCCATCCAGTTCCATCTCCACGCCAAGGGCGGGGACACCTCCCACCAGACCAGGCTGATCAGCACCCCATCCAACCTGGCCTTGAACGCTTCCAGGGAGGGGGCACCCACGGCTTCCCTGGGCAACCTGTGCCAGTGTCTCACCGCCCTCATCGTGAAGAATTTCTTCCTGATGTCTAATATAAATCTTCCCCCTTCCAATCTAAAGCCATTCACACTTCTGGGGAGGGCATCATCCTCCCCACCCGCTCCCCCGGGGATGCGCACTGTGTGCCTGAGGGAGCACAGCCTCCTCGTCGGGTACCTCCCCTCCCCCTTTACGCCCCCGCCCCCCCGGTGTAGGACTGGGAGCACTGCTCGGTTCCCCCCAGCTCCCCGGGCCCCCCTTTTCCCTCCGCATCCCGGCGGTGGGAATCAATGAGCGTTTGTTCGTGCGGCGCGACCGTCTTCAGCGCGATGCCCTGTTATTAGCGGGGGAAGGGGGAGGGAAGAAAGGCTCTCTGCGGGCTCGGTGCTGCACGTCCTCGCCTCCGGCGGTGCCGCCTGCAGGTGCCGGAGCGGGGGCAGCGGGGGGCAGGCTGGCTGGCAACGCCGCCGAGGGCAGTCACACACCGGGATAATCGCATGGCAGCTTAGCCCGGCGGGGCGCCCAGGCCCCGGGCCGTGCGGTTAATGACAGCTTGGAGTCTGCGGGCCGGTTCCCCGTGCCACATTCCTGTGGATCTGGCCAGGACTCTCCTGTCCCCGGGGTAGCGGGGACAAGGTCTCCTGGCCAGGCGGGGAACAGCCCCGCTCCTCCCCGCGGGATCTTGCAGCCTTTGGGAACGATGCCCTAGGTGAGGGGCTGCGGGGACAAGGTACCTTAGGCAGGCGAGGGAGCAGACCCTCTCCTCCCTCCGGGATCTTGCCAGCCTTTGGGAAGGATGACCGAGTTGGGGAGCGGCGGGGCACAAGGGACGCTGCCCCCGCCCGCGGAAGGAGGAGGCCGGGGCTGTCCCCGCCGGTGCCCCCGTGCGTGACACGCCAGCCCCGCGGTGCCTCTTCGTGGTGCGAAACTTCGCGGCTGCTGTCGACTGGTGGCTGCACCGTCGCAACGCATCCTCCGGTCCCGAGCTCGCTTCTCCCCCCGGCCCCGAGGGTAAAAGCATCCCTCCCCTCCTCCCCGCCGCCCCCTTCCCGTCACGATTTAATGCTTTTCATGTTCTTCGGCAACTGCGTTTCCGCAGAGAAGCCCCGGCGCGCTCCCAGCCCGGCGGCTCAGCTGTATTGTGGCGAGCTGAGGCACAGCCGGAGTGAATCCATTACGCCTCGATCCTACAATACAGGTTTATGCGGATACCCTCTGATTTACATTTAAAACAGCGCATGGGCATTGTCTGCTTGCCTGAAAAGAAAACACAGCCCCGTAACTTCAAATGACCTTCAAAGCAACGCAATTAACTTGCGTAATTATCAGTGCACGCCTTTTAGAAAAAGACACAGGTGCTCGCGTCGGTGCTGTTCCACCTGGTTGAGCAGCCTCGTCCTACCAAGGAATGACATCCCACAACCACCACCGCCACCTTTGCAATGTCCAAATCTGGGACTCGTTCTGCCGTTCTTACGTTTCGAAATCTCCCTTCATCCTCCCCTTCCCCCGCCCGCCGCCTGGGCTGAGGGACAGCTTGCTCAGCGCGGCGAGGCTTTGTCACACCGCCACACACACCACCACCACCACCACGTCGCTGCCTGGTGCCGCCGGCGTGTTTTGCTTTCCCCCGACTCCCACAAAAGCGCTCCCCTCCCATCCCGGCGGCCCCCGGACCGCAGAGCCGAAATTTAGGTTAATAGGATGGGCTTTGATCCGTGGTCCCCTTCGCCTTCCCCTCACCCCGAACGACATCGATCCCGTTGCATTTACTCCCGCGCCGATCTCCCGCTGTCACGCTCAGAGAGAATAAACACACATCCCCGAAATAGGTGCCCCCCACCCCCACTCTGGCTCTGCCCCCCCCCCGCCCCGCAGCCCCACGGCTGTGGAGGTGAGCACGGGTGGCCGCTCCCCGGCGGCCGAATGTGCAGTGTCACGATGGCTCCCACGGGCAGCACCAGGGGCGGCACCGGGGGCAGTGGGAACGGGGGTATCTCGGGGGGAAAGTTGGGGAAGCTGTCAGCCCCATAGGATCTCCAGCCCCCCCCCCCCCTCCCCCCCCCTCCTTTTGCACACACACACGCACGCACGCACAAAATAAATAAATAACGAGGCGGCTGGAGCCATCTGGGGTTGGATGGCTTCTCATCTCATTACAGAGCATTAGGAGAAACAGGCAAATATACAGCTATTAAAATTAATCGCCTCGCGCTGTCAGCTGAACATAATGGAAATTATTTATAGGCTGCCTACGATGCCTTTCTCGTCACGGAGGCTTGGTGCGGAGAGGCGCGCTCTCCGCTCCCAGCACGGAGAGAGGCGGGCGGGGGGGAGGATGTGGGCTCCGTTCGTCCCCGGCCAGCCAAGTTTGGGAGCTGGGGCCGGCCAGGGGCAGGGGGGGGGGGGTGGGGGAGGGAAAGAAGGAAAGCAAAAGGCAGAAGCGCTGCGTTTAGCGAGTTGGGGTGTCTGGTTTTCAGGTGACTGGAAGGGAAGCGAAGGAGGCGCAAACCACAAAGGTTTCCAGTTTTGCCAGGATGTCGTGGAACCAAAATGTACACCACTTTGGATTTTAGGGAAAGGGGCTGGAACTGGATGATCTTTAAAGTCCCTTCCGACTCAAACCATTCTATGATTTCATGATTCTATGATTCTATGATTCTATGAAACAGGGCAAACCGTGACGCTGGGGGCCTCCTCGGGCTGCTCTGGCGGAGCATCCCCAGGGCTATGTGAGGCAAGGGTCGGGCTCCTCCAGAAAGAAACCCCTTCGGCAACTGGCGCTGAGTGCTCCGCAGCCGCCGTGCACCGCGGGAGTGTGTGGGGGATGCGTTTCCCGAGCGATGTGCCTGCGGATCTCCGCCACCAGATGAAATGTTAATTACCATCCCTTCCGCTGCTGCCTCTGGAGCGGGCTTTCGGAGCTGTTTGCCTCCGCTCCGGGGGGAGTCGTGGGTCTCTCCCGCTTGGGGAAAAAAAATCGGCTACACCAAGCAGAGCTGTCCTGTTTTCCGATTGAGAAAACGCGTTTAGGAAGAGGGGAAACGCTGTCTGTGCATTGCCCTGCTCTATCCAAGGCTGTTTTGACCAACAGAACCGCTCCCGACTCGGCATATCGCAATGCTCTGCTGGCCTGAGGACTGAAACCTCCTCCGCAGGGGCCGGAGGAGGCAAAGAACGGCTGCCACAAGCAGCAGGAGCCGCCCGGAGCAGCCCGGGTGGCACCAGCTGGGATGGGGGGAAGGTGCGAGAAAACACGAGCGGAGAGGCTGGAAGCGCTGCTCCGCCAGGCTTGGGAGGTTAATAAATACACCCGTCCCCTCTCCCCAGCCCGCCTGAGGCTAAGACTCGCAGCTCAGCGGGTAATTGACAGTCTCAATCCAAAATTGAAACATGTGTTAACAACAACGCCACGCATCCTAGGAGCTACCCGGGAGATCGCCACCTCACGGTCTTTATATATTATTTGAATCCACCGGAGGAAAGTGTCACGAGGTTTTCAGAGCACGTTTCACCCCTACCTGTAAATCAGCTCTTATCACCACCGGCTGCTCAGACAGAGCCAGGCTCTGCTTTACAGCGCCGGAGGAGGAGAGCCATTGCTCCTTCGCAGCGTTGTTTCCGTGCCGTCTCCAGGCGAAGCCCGCCAGTCCCCACCTCCTGGCCTGGCCGCTTCCTGAGAGAGTCACTAGCCCCTCCAGGGCTGAGCCTAGCAGGATGCCACAACCAGCATCCCACATGTCACATTCGCCCAGGCAGCCCCCGTCCCTACCAGGGCAAGCAGGAGCTGTGTCCTACTTCCTCCCTGCCCCTCTTTCCCCCCTCGGGCCAGGGTCACACAGCCGCAATCGAGAACCAGCGCCAGCGCAGCATCTTTCCCATGGAGTCGTCAGTGTATTTGGAATACAGCGGAGTGGGAGCAGCAACCCCGCGTCAAGCTGAGGGCCTTTCTCCTGGCAGTGCTCCAGCTGCCGCAGCGAGGTCAGGTACTCCCTGTGGAGCAGGAAAGATGAGGATCCCCACCACTACCTCCCTGAAACCCCTTTAAGGGCTAATGCTGTCCCCGGCAGAAGGAATCGGGTCAGGGCAGGCAGAGAGCAAACTTCTGCTGAAGCAGTTGGACGTGCAGAGGCAGGACAACACTGGCAGGGTTCCTCAGGAAGGGCAGGTCTCCCAGGGCCTCGCAGCGCCAGCTCCATCCCTTCCCCCCTGCCGTTGTCATCGTCCCCTTCTTACACCAACAGCCCGTGCGGGGAGCATCCTGCCTCCTCGCCCGGGGATGAGGCAGTTCCCTCTGCCCCCGCATCCCGGCCCTGCTCCGGAGCGTCGATGCCTGCAAGCCCTGCGCGGAGCTCACGGCCAGCTGAGCAGGCGGATGGAAAATCCCAGTTCCTGTCGCGCATAAACAAGGTGGGGACAGGCAGAGGGGCCCTCGGCTTTGCTCGGGGGGGAAGGGCGTGGGGTCCCTCCTCCCTGGCCAGCTGCCCGCCCAGCCGCGGTTTATGCCCTGGAAGCTCCCTAGCCAGGCGGCGGATGGAGCCCCCTCTGTGGGGAGAAGGGCTGGGATCACCAGGGCGAATTGTTCTCCGCGGGCAGTCCCAGGAACAGTGGCTGGCATAGCAGCAGGGCAGTTTCTGCCCGGCATCCTCGTCCCCACGGCGTGCCCCTCCCCTTTCCACTCGGGAGCTGTCGCCCACGCGTGCACTCACACGCATGCAGGCTGAGTCACACGGGCGTGCCGTGTCACCCACACCGTGTCACGCACGCTGTGTCACGCACACGCTCCGTGCGGCACCGACGGCATCCTCCCCGCGCGCGCCGTGCCACATGCACATCCATTCCCACGCGCGCTCACTCGCTGCCTCTCCCAGCCCGGCCGCACGCCCAGGAGATCGCTCCCTCTCTCGCTCGCTCGCTCGCACTCAGCCACGCAGCACATTCCCCCTCTCGCACTCGGGCTCTGCCACACGGCACTCACGGTGCCCCGCACACGCGACTGCACACGGTCGGGGATTCCCACGCAGGCACGCGCGCCTGCCTGGCAGCACCGCGATCCCGCCCCCCCTCCCCGCTCATCGTTTCGCAAGCACTCGCCACCGCAGGCTTACACACATGCGGAGCCGCACGCTGTCCCCAGCTGCTCCCTGGGCACATGGCCACCTGCACACACACACATACACTTGCACACGCACACGCACACCCCCACACATCCACACATAGAGGCATGCACAGAGGCGCACACACAGAGAAACCGACCCCCCCACACACAAACACACTCACACCAACATGCTTCCCTCGCACCCCCCATACATGCACACACAGAGAGGGGTGCACAGAGGCACACACACACGCTAACCCCCATCCATCCCCATCTGCACACACACATACAAACACTCGCACACTCACCCACAAGTGCGCACACACACATGCACACCCATTCACACCTACATCCCTCCCTGCTCCCCTGCCCCCCCAAGCACTCACGCACACCCCGCCACGCACATACAGACACAGAGACAAGCACACACACGCCCTCGCGCACACACAGGCACTCCCCCCACTCCCTCCCCATGCCCCCCTCCACACACCCTCCACCCGCGCACACACTCATGCAAACACACGCGCAAACGTGCACACAAACACGCCTCCACATCCTCCCTAACCACCCCCCCTGCACACCCCACCCCCACGCACACACACGCGCAGAGCCTCCGCCGCTCTGCCCGGGGCAGCCCCACGCCGTGCCCGGGCGGCCGCCCGCGTGTGCGCGCTTGCGGTGAAACCCGAGGAGCTTCCCCTTGGCCGCGCTCCGCCGCCACCGCCGGGCCAGCTGCGCGGCCCCGCGCCGGAACAGCTTGTGTTTGTTCCCACCAGACGGTTCCCGGGCGGGGGGAAGTAAGGGGCAGTCGGCTCCGCGGAGAGCAGCCCAGGGCAGGGGGCTCCGAGGGGCATCGGCGGGGGCTCCACCTGCCGCCGGGCATCCCCGTCACGGGAACATCTCCCCCTTCTCCCTTCTCTGTCACGCTTTATTCAGCCTCCTATGGTCCATCCCACTTTTTTTGCTCCAAAGACATTTTGGGGGAGTTTATTCAGATTGAATTTCTTCATCATACCCACCTGTCTCCTCAGGGACATCGGTGCCTCTGTCAGGAAGGAGTTTCAGCCTCCCTCAACGGCAGACTCCTCCGGTTTTCATAGACTTATAGACCGGTTTTGGGTTGGAAGGGACCTTAAAGCCCATCCAGTTCCACCCCCCTGCCATGGGCAGGGACACCTCCCACCAGACCGTGCTGCTCAAGGCCCCATCCAACCTGGCCTTGAACACCTCCAGAGAGTGGGTGCCCACAGCTTCCCTGGGCTACCTGTGCCTCATCACCCTCATCGTGAAGACTTTCTTCCATGCCACTCCCGCCCCAGGGTGACCCTCTTAGCCCCGGGCGGGTGCCCAGCGACTCGATGTGCCCTGTGCCGGGGCAAGGCCAGCAGCGCTCGAGGCTCGGGCAGGGGCAGCGCCTGATCCCTTGGCAGCTCTCACAGCGATTTGGCCGCCACCGCACGGGAGGCCGGCCCGGATTATTCATCACGGGCGGGCGAACACAATCCCTCTCCCCACCCCCCCCCTCCCTCTTCGCCAGCCCTGGATATTTTGTCCCAGCCGTGCAAACAATATTCAACTTGTATCCTCTTTCCCTGAAGGCACCGCGAAGCCGGCGGCTGCCAGGAACAGCGCGCGGCAGCGGGATCCTCTTTCCCTCGCAGTCGGCAACTCCGCGGGAAAAGCGGGCGCTTCCCGCCCCTGCCAGGCAGGCGTTCCCGGGGGGATTGGTTGCATCCCGGCTCCCCGCTGCGAGGGCCCCCGGCGCTGCAGCCGCTGCTTTGCAAACCGCACGATCGCGGCGCTGGCACCGGCGCTGTCTCCCCGTGCCAAGAGCCGCCGGCACAGAGGGGCTCGGCAGCGCTCCGCTCGCCCGCCGCAGCCCGAGTGGAAGCCAGGCTCCGCGATCGCCCTCGGGATGCCCCGCTTTCCCCTTTTTCAACCCACAGCCGCCGGGAAAGAAGGGCTGGTGTCTTCCCCCAGGGCGGTGGCGCGGGGGGGGGGTGGTGGAGATGGTGTAAGCGAGCTCCCCCGGGAACCCTGACCGACTGTCCCCAGGGTCCCTTGGCCTACTTCGCTTCCCCCAGGACCCCCGAACCGACCCCGTCTCCCCCGGGGCCCTTTGATCGCAACCCCTTCCCTGGGTCCCCTGACTGACCCCCCCCCAGGACCCCCTGACCGCCCCTCCCCTCAGCACCCTCTGACCAACACCCCCGGGGCCCCATGATCCCTCCCCCCTCCTGGGCTCCCCTGACCCACCGACCCCACCCGGGCCCCCTTTTCCTCCCTGCTCCCGCTGGGCTTCCCTCGCCCCCTGTTGGAAATGGCGGCGCAGTGCGGGGTCGCTGAAGGGGGGGAATTCTCCTACCTTCCCCCCACCCCTCAACGTTGCCACCGCCTCCGGGTTCAGGAAACGTCCCCGCCGCGCTCAGCGGGGGCGGCACAGCCCGAGTTGGGGCCCGGTTGTCCTTCCTTTCCTCTTCCTTCCCCCCTTCCACCCCTTCGCATTTCCCTTTCCCTCCTCGGCACCCCCACCACTCCCTCCTGGGCCGCCCCAAGAAGGGACTCAGCCGGGCGCATCTTGTTCTTAAATCAAACTTGGATATTTAAAGCTTAACTCGCAGTTTATTTTCGTCCCTGGACCGAAGGCCCACGCTACTTATTCGGGAAGCTATTTAAATGCCTCCCCCCGACCTTCCCTCGAGGTTATGGGCGTTTGCTGCTGGAGAATTTCGCAAGGCTCTTCGGTGCCGTCGCCTTGGCTCTCCAGGACCCACAGCGGGAGCCGGGCAGCATTGTTAAGGGCGAGGAGAGGGATGTGTTTTGGGGCGCTGAAGGGAAAAAAAGACCTCTTTTCAACCGGGGAATCGCGGTACTTCACACTCGCTTCGTGGTTTATTACTGCAGGAGGAATCTGTTTATAGTCAAACAGCATTACATCGGGCCGTATCGATTTTCCAGCACTACTCCCCACCGATTTAATTGTTTTTAGGAATGTCAATTGCAGCTCTCATGTTCCCTGAATTCATCAGTGTTCAAATGATAAACCTCATCATCGCTCTAAATCATAGTGCAGCCTGCTTGTTGCAGCTGTCTGTGCGCTCCCCCATTCCCCTCCCTCCCCCTGGCTCCCGCCAGCCCCACACACTGACCGAAAACTTTACGTTTCTCGGGGTTTATTAAACTTCATACTGAGCTGTTTGCTCCCACCTCTATCCGATTCACAGCCCCTCCAGCCCATCTTTTAAGTTTTACAGTCTTAAAATGAATGCGCTGAAGAAATTCACCCCTAAATTAGTCACGGTTCCCGGTTTCGGGTTCTACAGCTCAAAATCCCCTTTGCAGCGCAGAGCAGAAAAAAAAAAACACAGAGAAAAAAAGAAACCCAACCAACCAACACCAACAAAAAAACCCCGCAGAGAAGTCATCGAGTCTTCAAAAAAATAATTAGGAAGAAAAACAAGCTGAAACTGCGGACCAGGCACTGGAAACTCCGCGCTGCTGCTGCTCGTGGCTGCGTCGATCCCTGCAGGCGAGAGGGAATAAATAAATGCCTTGCCCTGCCCTCCCACTTCACACACGTGGACAGCCTCGGGGGACCCCGCCAGTCCCCGGTCAGGGCCACCGGGTTCTGGGGTTGCCCAAGAGACACCGCTGAGTGTGTGTGTGTGGGTGCGCAATGTGACTCTCCCGTGGATGGGGACTGTCCCGGGAGGGCAAGCGCATCCTACGGTGCCGCGGGAGGCGAGAGGCGCGGCCAGTCCCCGCGGGGGGGAATGAATGTCACCGAGTGCCACCTAGCACGATTATTTCGGCAGCTTTTCCTCCTGCTGCTGCGACTGCTCGGGATCCACGTATCCCCGTTCGCAACATTCCCGGCGGGTAAGCTCAGCACCCGCGGCGAGTTCCCTCTGCCGCAACCTCTTTCCTTAATGCGCTCGGCGCGTTAGTTCCCAGAAATATAGAGAAACCCGTTAATGGCGAGGAGTTTCATTTGAGCTGCAAACTTGCTCCAGCGGGCCCGGAATGGAAAGGCTGCACGGGTGGCAGATGCAAAGACCCACGGAGCCCGTGTTTAAAGCGATCGAGGCTAAGTGGGCGACTCGGAGGCAGGAGGCAGCTTCTCCCACCCGGGAGGGTCTAGGGTACTCTATAGAACGTTTGATGTCAGCTACGGCCCCGAAGGCAAGAGTCACCCTGCGAAGCCACAGAATCACAGGATGACGTGAGACCTCAAGGATCGCCGAGTCCAACTCCTGTCCCTACATAGTACAGCCCCAACATTCACACCGTGTGTCTGAGGCCGTTGTCGCGGAGACACCACTCTCATCCCCCAGGACTAATAAAGATGTGCCTGTTATTCCACTCTCTGCTCCCACCCCTGAAGTCTCCAAGCAGTCAAACTCATCACCCGCACGCAGCGCCGGGGGAAATCCCAGGCTCTGACCCTTCGCTTCGCTCAGGAGCCCTCGGGACTTGACTTTGATCGCTCTCGTGCTTTCTGCCATCTCCTTTGCACGGCATCCCGCGGCTCTCGCTCTGGGGGAAGGGCAGGGAAAGCCTTTGCAGCCCTCCCGGGAGCGGAGGACCCGGGAGCAAATTGCACCCCCGGGCACCGGGATGCACGGGGATGCATTTCGCACCTTGCTCCCCCCGGGGTGGCGAGCGGGGAAAGCCGCGATGGGCTGCAAGCCGGGCATCCTTCACCTTCCTCTGCCGTCTCTCGCGGGCAGCCCTCGGCTAGTGTTTATTTTGTTATCAAATCAATTAAGCTGCCGCTCTCGTATGAAACGGGGGCGGAAGGGGGAGGAGGAGGAGGGGGGGTTTGGAGTAAAATCATGGCCACTCCTTTGACATCGTCTCAGCAAAGCAAAGAGCTCCTCCTGTTGGAAAAATGTTTTCTTGCCGGCGGAGAACCCCCCATAGCACGCAAGCGATTTCATTTTATTATTTTATTTTCTGTTATGTAGCTTTATGTTATGTTGAGGTTCAGATTAGACGTTAAGAAAAATTTCTTTACTGAAAGGATGGTCAGGCACTGGAACAGCTGCCCAGGGAGGTGGTTGAGTCACCTGGAGGGATTTAAAAGATGAGTAGAGTTTCTCAAGGATACAGTTTAGTAGTGGACATGTACGGTTGGACTCAATGATCTCACAAGTCTTTTCCAACCAAACGATTCTGTGATTCTATGACTACGCTATGTTTTATTTTGCTGTATTTTATTTTACTTTTTTTGTTGTTACTCCCTGCGCCAGCAACCACACCAGGTACCTGGTTCAAGTGCTCTTGTGTGGTCTATTTATCACCGTCACACGTGGCCACCGGTGCAACTGAGAGTCCTGGTCAAATACTGACCCCAAAACAGTGGATCCTTCTTGTGCCTTGTGTAGGGGCCCAGCTGTGGTAACACCAACAGTATTTGATGCTTTGTAAGAGACATTTAGCAGATGCAGGATTTCTTAGCTGGATTCAAAGTCTCCCACCTTATGCAGAAATCAGCATCCTGGTCACTGGAAAGATTTCTGTTCGTTGTTGGAGGCTATCAAGTTAGCTTTTAAGTAGGGTAATTTCTAACCTGTGCACTACCAAGTTCATGTCCAGGATTACCTTAAAGGTTTTTTTAACTCATGGGTTCTGTTAAATGAGCAAAGCTGAACTGGGTAGCCAGTATAATCATAATTGGTATCTTTTGGGGAGATCTTGGCAGAAAAAGACAAGTATTTGATGAGCAAATGGGTTCTCTCAGAGCCTTGTGATTTGTTGGGAAATGCTCCTCTGAACATGGTGTCTGGCTAGAAGCATTGATTTCACTGCCAGAGGAGAGTGCCTGGCCAGCCCACATTTCCAAGAGCAGCGCTGCTGGATTTCGAGCAGGGGCTTTTCCTCCTTGTGTTTAAATGAGCTCTGCTGTTTACCTCTCTAGTTGCTGCCAACAATTTAAGACTGTACCATACGAAATGGTGATATATCATATTTGATTCTTTTATAGTAGTGTAAAGAGGATCATGATCTCCCCAGCTACAGAACGCTATGGGTGGAAGAGGAGACACCCATTTTGCTCTCTCCTAGCTGATACGATCTCACCACTGGGACCAAGCTTGTTAATTGGGCTGCTTTAATGCCAAGGTATATTGCAAGGTAGGCCCTGACTTCTCTTCCTACCCTGCCTTTCCCCAAGGTATAGGACTGTTTATCCCAACAACTTCCCCTGCTTCTTTCACTCATTCACTTCCTGAGAGCCACAGACACTGAGTATCTTGGGAATCCCTTCTGCTTTGGTGTGTCACTGTGGAAAGGAAAGCTGTATGGAGGGCGCAGAATTCCTGCAACTTCCTGCTGCTCAGACAGAGAAGGCATCCTGCCAGTTACAAGGAAAAGAGTAGAATTGTGGTGAGCAAGTTTGAGGAAGGTGGAGGGGAGGTGGAGGTGCAACAAGTCTGGGCATTGCAGAGTAAGGCAAGGTGATGGGGCAGCTCCCAGTGGGCACAGGACAGGTATCACTCATGCCTGTATGGCACCAGCTGGCACCCAGTCAGCAGGGGTTATGAGCATTTTGAACTGTGATATCACTGGGATAGCAATGCTCATTACAGATACTGACATCAGGAGAAAAATAGTGCTCTTGCTCCCTCCCCATGTTGTAAGAACTCTGAAGATAGGGTCCAGTGCACTGGGTCTTATGGGAGATGCTTTTAGAAATAGCCACTGATTATGTAAGCCTTAATCTCTAGGCACTCAACTGCATCCCGTATGCAAAAGTGGGTGCATTTGCAATCAGCAGCTATTAAAAAGTATTATCCTAGCTCAATTCAGGTTGGACAAAAATGGATAAAAATGCTAAGACATACAAGCTAGGTACAGTACTGTTCGATGATGGTGAAAACTATGAGCAGAGGCTGGACTTTAAGATATTATCTACTGCTTCTGCACCATGAGTTTACCTATTTTAGAATAATTTACTTTGTTACCTTTGCTAAGTACAGTTGATTTCTGCTATTTAAACTCTCTCAGGCCATCTGTTCCTCCTACCCAATTCTGCAGCAGCCCAGAGCTTCATGAGGTACTAGGGCCATGTCCTAACCAACGCGCAGCGTAATGGCAAAAAAGCACTCTTATGTACTCACACCACTATGGGGAGAGAAGTGGGAGGGGGAAAAACTTGTCGAAGCCAATAGTTGTGACCTAAATGTGTCAACAAAACAATTTGGAAAGAATGACAACAGAATATTATTTTGCTATGTTTTCATGGCCACCCCCTGCTGCCAATCATGTTTTCTCTCAAAATTTACTGAAAAGATCAAAAAGAAGTATCTCACCTATACCAGGCACTATGAGAGCCATAGAACTAATCACTGAAGTTGCTATGCTTAGCCAGCCCTCACTATCTGCGAGCATGATTTCACCTTCTCCACATTACGTCAGCCACATCCACCACCCGCAACCCACATGCCTTCTCCCCCCGCCCCTCACAAGCTGCATGACTGTAAGCTCAAACAGTGTGGCACGGTTTGCAAGCAGAGCAATTATGTGGATCGGCGGTGTCCTGTGAAGCCGCTGGGGTTCAGAGTATATGGTCTCAGCAGCTGGTGGGAAGGCGCTACATAAGAGAATGGTGGATGGTGCAAGTCTTTTATTTGCTTGTAAGCAGGAAGCAATTGTAGGAGAGTTCATGTTTTTGAGAATTTCTCACCTGCTCCCTGTGCTTATAGTGTGTGAGTTAGGCAGTAGGAAGTATGAGGACTGAGGAAGTATGGTGTTGTATTTTGTTTTCTTGGCAGGAGAGGTATGCACACAGGGTTAAGGTTAAAGGTTTCGAGTGGGAAGGGAGGGAGGAAACCTGTGGGTTCTAGAAGTTGGGTGACGTGCTGAAGGTGAAACTGCGGTTACGGGCTTCAAAACCTGAGCAAAGACTTAGGTTAGGTAGGGACTTAATAGCTTTCTAATGTTTTCGTTGATGGGATGTGCCATGAGTAACTTTAACGGATCTTTAACAATATTTTTGTTTTGGTGGGATTTCTGTGCAAACATTGACAGATGGCATAGATAGCTCATGTATTTTCATCTCTGTTCCTCTTGCAGTGTCTTGCAAAGCCCTGAATCTTCACATATCACCTCTGTTTCTGAATGACCTCTTTAAATGAATCCCCCTCTCCCCCTCCTTTCCCAAACCGTGTCCTGGATTAATTCCATATTCTGTTGTTCCTAGAGTCCAAAGTAACCCTCTTTTCAGTTTTCTGACTCCTTGGTCAGTCTTTTACTGCTTTTTCATATGGAATCGCTGGAAATAGCCACATGAGTTGATATATAGGGGCACTGAAAGAAAAATAAATGTGGCAAGGGAACAGGGAAGGAGAAAGGGGATATGTATGGGATAGTAAGGAAGGGCAGCGTAAGGAGGGGTGGTAAAGGTATCAAAATGCAAGTGGGGGCTTGTCTGTAATGTGCTCTGAGGGTTTGCCAGATTAACAAGCTCCAAGGGGCAGGGAACTGTGAGAAAACTGGCTCTGTAGCCAGTCTGGACATGAGCAGGGAGAAACAGAGGAACTGTATGCTGACAAAGCCTGGGCAGCCCCTCTTACTTGAATGACTTTCATTTAAGCTCTATCTTCCTTTCCTTGCTGCCCCATGCAATGCCTCTGCTGCAGCTGCACTGCATTCCCTCTGCCCCTGCCAGCCAGGCTGACTGTGATGCAGCTAACCAGTATGCTGTTGGGAGAGATGGAGAGCAGAAACTGGGCTGGGTCCCCGGAGAGGTGAAAGCCCAGGACCCTGCATCCCTGCGGGAGGCAGCCTTCACAGGGAGCCACTTGCTTTTGCCTCAGCTCTGTGGCGCAGTCAGGACTGGTGTGCACCAGCACAGAGCTCCTTTGGCACAAGATGAGTGCAGAAGAGTGGAAGGTGACACGGACAAGGTATCTGCAAGGAGAGCTGCTCTAGCGCTGCTGAGCTGGTGCAGTACTTCAGGGCCCAGGGCCAGGCTTAGTCCTTCCCTCCTCTGCCACAGAGATGCTGGAGCACTTGGGGCTTAGGCGGGCTTAACCACTTCCACAAATCCAGTGCTCAGTCACTTGCTCGTCACATCTTATCGTCACACTTATTTCACTCTCCTGGTACTTTGAAAATCCACCTACATAATTTTTATTATCAGTGAGCAATGCAAGAGGTGGAAGGTTTTTTAAACCCACATTGCTGGCAAACTCAACCAGTCCTGTTGGCTAAAGTCAGCACAACTTGGATCTGTACCAGGAGTTGGAGGAATGATTTGTGGTGCCTGGGATTTCCAATGGACAAAGCAACGGAAACCTTGAGATGCCATCAGATTTTCCATCCGTAAATTTCAGTATTTATGTTTATTTGGAAATAAATGTGAAAGAAAATTGGCAACATCTAGAAATCAGTAGATATGTCAGAAAACAATGTGTTAACCCCCCCCTGCCTTATGCAAGAGATAGTCTCTAAATTCTGGAGATTAAGTTAAATCATGAATATTTGATACAGAGGGATTTGATTCTTGTTTTGGCTGTAAATTCCACACCAGCTTTAATTACAGCCTCAATACTGATATCCTCCCTTTTATTAGATTGAGCACAGTTTATTTTAGCTAGTACGCACACCAGCTTCTCCTGATACGAATCCCTGCCATAAGAAATCACTGACATCCCTTCAGAATGCCACAGAAAGCATTTGGTCACCACTTGAAAACAGAAAAGGCATTTCAAACAGTGAATATTGGTGAGAATGTGCCTTGGAAAAGAAAAGACTTAATATTTAAATCAGGCTCTGAATTCTCACCATTACAGAGGCATGGAGGAGTGATTTTTGGCCCTTGCTTTGAACTGTCACATGCACCTCTGCAATAGTTACTGTGCTTTTTTTGTGGTGCAAGCCGGAAGAGGAACTGATTCAAGCTTTCAAGCAACAAGCTGCATGTTATCAGCATCACAAGGTGGCTGGTTTGTTTATACAGCTTCTAATGGAGGTGATGGATTAGCCCTGCTTTTTGCACCCTACTGACACGAAAAATGTCTCTGGCCTCACCTTAGAGGAATAAACCGTGTGTTTGCCTCCATATTCACAGTTTAGAACCACATGGCCAGAGCCAGACAAAACACAGGTGTAAACTGAATTACAAGAATGTAAATATTTATGACAAATCATTTCAGTAACCTTTTTTCCTCTCTTCACAGCTTAAGGTTGCTATAAACCTTTGCCTGTAAGGGCCAGGTAAGAAAACTGGCAGGGTTTAGTTAAGTATAATTTTAAATATCAGATTAAAAAAAAGTTAAATTTCACCAGATTGTGGAAGATTGGGCTCTCCTTTGTCAGTGATTCTTACTGAAGACAGTCTTTAATGGTATTCATGTCTAAAAATACTTGAAAACCTGCTTCTTGGAGAAGTACACAGGCTCCAGGCGCCTAACCACAACAGTAAATTGCTGTCAGTGACACAGCCTATGCATATTTAGGGGACCCAACTTTGCCCTCTCCTTGACAGGATAGTGGGTTGCCTTGGGGTTCATCTGCTTATATCACTGTCATCTGTCATGACATATTCATATGGGACCCAGCTGCTGAAGCTTACACTAAGAAAGAAAAAACATAAAAATAATTGGTTGATGTTTATGTGGTTCCTTAGGCGACACCTGCACAGTCTTTTTCAGGGCTTGCTGTTTGAAGAGTCATTAACCTTACATATATATGCTGTCCTATATCTTAAGTAATATGCCCTTCTACCGTTAACCTTTAAATAATGCAAGTGCAGAAAAAGCCTCATCACTATTGAGCACCTCTCAGAAAATTTGGCTGCAGTTTAATGTTAATACTAAAAGCATCATAACATTTTAGTAAACTTGATTCTGAGGTGAGATTGATGGGAGATTAGATACCTTTTCAACTTTGACGGTTTTGGAAATGCTAGTTGCTGGAGCCAGCAGTCTGAAGATGGTGAAGGCTTTCATACCACGGCCGAGCTTGTTCTGGGTCTGCCACAAAATAGCTAAGATAAACAAACGTCAAATTGTGTCCCACCACAGGCATCTGCCTCAGACTCACTCCCTGCTACAAGGACATCAGGATTTGCTGGCAATGCAGCTGTTGTCATGGTGGGCCCTGCTTCTTCCAGTGCTGAGGCTGCAGCCGATACCCTCATCTTGCCACAGCTCCCCATTAAGAAGTAGTCTAAGGGCTCAGATCTCATCAAGGATCAGTGAGGGTGTTGGTACTCCACCAGATATAGGAGTTATCTTGGAGAAAAGAGGGGAGCAAAGGCTGCGTAAAGCATACGGCAGTGGCCGCTTCCTCTGAAATGATTCTCCAAAATGATTTGGGCTGAACAACGCTGTGGTAACAGCAATAACAAGGCAACGATCATTGATTTGAGTATCCCCAAGACAGCACTGGGTCTTGAACATTGTCATTAACCTGGCTGATACAGTAATAGGGAAAATGAAGTGTGTACCCACTGTCTTTCATATAAGAGACTGATTAAACTGAAATGGATAGCTATGGAAATACGTAGAAGAGCATGCCTGTATGTGTGACAGGTGAGAGAAACCACATGGACAGCTTCAGGAAAGTTATTCAGCAAGCAATAAGCATAGTGCCACTTGTAGCAGGATTAAGAAAATGCTCAGAAAATGTGCTCTGAGGTTAAAGTGCTTCCAGAAAAAAGTTGAAGCTGTAGGCAAAGAAATTGTCTCCTCTTGCTTGATTTCATCTGCATTCTAGGAATCAAGCATTTGCAAACAAACAGGGCTACGCCAAAGAAATAACTGTTTCCAAGTTCTAATAGAGATGAATGCTACATTTTAGCCATGCTGCCCATCAAAAAGGGCATCTATGTGTTGAAGAAGATGCAAAAATTTTCAGGGAATGAAAACTGTCTGTGTTAATTTGTGATGAGTTGTGTTTTCTATGATATCTCGCTCCAAGTTCTGCAAGGAAAGAGCAGTGGAAAAATCTTGCAGGTTACTAATACCCTTATTTATGGTCTTGCCCTTCTAAGGGCAAGGTTTGCAAATGCTGAGCCCCTGTCTATTCTAGAGAACTGGTCTTGGGGTACTGCTGTCCCTGGGTCATTGAGGCAGCATAAGCTTCAGGGCCTCAGGGCTCTGGATGCTGCTGGCTGTGCTCAGCACTGCCTTGGCTCCGTTTGCTCTCAACGGAGTTAACACCATCAGCAGTGCTGGCAGCACCTCAGCTGTCCTTGAGTTATGTGCTTAGGTGATGTGCTCTGTATATAGCAATACACTTTATGTGTCTGGTATTTGCTTAGATGGCGTGTTACTAGTGTTGGGAAAGGTTTAAGGGTGGGGAGGGAAAAGCACCGCCCCATAACATAGAGGCTCAAGCAGCAAAGACTCTATAAAGGAAATTCCCATATCCTCCAAACACAATTTTAGATCTATTGCTAGAGACTAAAAAGGCAGTAATTATGATTGGAGATGAATTGCGTGCTATTGCCAGGGAAGATGACTCTCACCACAGATACACAGCTAGCTCTATTTGTATTCTCTCTTTTCATTTTTCAGCATGCTGAAAAAACTCAAAGAAGAATAAGTGACAAACAGAATTCAGTGGTGTCCAAGTAAAGTTACTTTTGAGCAAAACATAATCCATCAGGATACCATTTACAGTGTCTGTTTTAGTAAAAGTCCCCAAACTACAGTCTTTGGAATTAAAATAAATATTGATACAAGGCATAATATAGGCAGATGGATTCTGTATTGTACTGTGCAGTCATCTATCATCGTAAGTAGTTTTTAATGTAAAAATGAAATATACATTCTGCTGCAGCTACTTATGTTTTGTACGGGTTGTTTGTTTGTTTTTAACCATATTGTGTCAACATGAATTGACTGTCAATGTGGTATATAGGTCTTTTTCAGCATGACTCCTTGTGTGAAATTGTATTAGATCAGACCATATTGTGCTTGGTGCATGTCTTCATGGCCTACAAAACCAAGACCAGGGGCAGGCAACAGGACTTGCTGAAGTGTGGTGCCAGAGCCCACAGGTGTGACACGGCCTTTCGGGAGTCCTGACCCATTTGTTGCTGTGCATTGACCAGGCAGCTCCAGGCCAGCCCCTGTCTGCCTGCCACATGAGTTCAGTGATGTGCCCAAGTTTCATTGCACTCGTTCCCTCTAGATTGTGCATTAGTAGGGTTTTTGGATGTGCTCTCCTTGAAACAAAATGCAGAATAGGGTCACATCCAAACCTTATTTTTGCCCAAGTGAAAATACTCAGTGTACAAAAAAAAGCATCACAATGCAGGAAAGCTCATAAAAAGAGATGAACCAGGAATACACTTGTTAGGTGAGCTGAAACTTGTAGTTGTGTCACCTGAGCTATCATTTGTTTTAGAATACAATAACCCATGATCCCAGAACATTAGTGTATTCTGTATATCCTGGCTGCTACCTACATCTTCCTGTGGTGGAGCAGAGAATACAAAAGATCTGTCCAGAGACAGCACTGGTTTACTCCAGTGTCAGTGTCTGGAGGGTAGAGCGAGAGCAGGCCACATTGGCACTGGCGTTAGGGAGGCTCAATGACATCTTGAGAGATATGAGAGAGCAGTTTCAGAGAGCTGCAAAATCAGTAGGACACTACGGAAAACTTTCCAAAACTGCAGGTGGGAGACACTGGAGACAGGTACAGGTAACTGGGCACTGGCAAGCCAGAAACTTGCAAGCATATTGAAAGACTCATCTGTGCCACCCTGCTCATTTGGGAAACAAGATTTTTTCAGTGTTTAGGACGATAACTGCAAGGGCACCTTCACAAACCTTTACAGACTGCTGAGAATTGCCTTGCCTCTCTAGGTTAGAGAAATAACATTGCTCTTATTTCAGTGGATTTTTTTTTTTTAAGAGAAGTGGAACATGTTTCTTCCCTCCCTGACTGGTACAGAAAGGCCACTTTCTCTTCTAATCACCATTTGACAAAAAAAAATTGAATAGCGAACAATCTATGTTTTTCCACTGCGATGTTCTTTGATTCCTTTTATATCATTCCCTCTGAAGAGTGTACATATACTGCTGCCCCCTATTTCCTAAGGTTTTCGTGGTGATCGTCTGTTATTGTGGGGATTAATGCAGGGCAAATGTGAAAGCAGTAAGAGAAGCTTGCTGGCTCTGTTGGGTATGAGGGATGGGCTGTTATCCCTTGCAACTCCTTGTTGCAAATCCCGTTCAGTGATGTGCTAGTGAAAAGAAAACCCACCCTTTGCAAGTGTTTGGATCAGTCAGCGGAGAAAAGTGCCTGTGTCAGGGTTTTTATTAGCAATGGAGGGGGCTAACTTGGCTCCCACACTGGTCAACCCCCTCCTCCAGCCAGTGAGAGCCTTCCTGAGAGTCCTCCCTCCTGCTATGTCTTGCTCTGGGCTTGGCTTTCCCATCCAGAGAACCTTCTGTGCCAGGGAAAGGGCCTGGTCTAGGCACCCTTCTCCCACTCCTAAATCCCACTGCCTGATGAGGTGGGAGCACAAGGTCTCAGCAGAGGCAGCTGGATTCGGACTGGAAACCTGAGTGCTTCAGAGAAGGAAAGAGACAACTGTCCCCAGTTTTGAAAAATCTGCCCATTGGGTCCCATCCTGTCTTTGCCAATATTAGTGGGAGCTTGCTCTTTGGTTTTGATGTGCCTACTATTTTCTGAGCTCCTTCTATTAAGATCAACCTAGTTATGAGTAGTCAGATCCATCTCAACAGGCCATTCCTGTCTACAGACTACACAGGAGCAGGATTCCCTTTCTACAGGCGTGTGATTTACAACGCTTCAAGGCGACGTAGTACTAATGCTTTTTAGCAAATTAATTTTTTTCCACAAGCCAGTTGCTAAGGGCATTTATTACTTGCTATTCACACCATGCTATTATGGTTGCTGTATCCCAAGGTATTGTCCCTGTTCCAGGGCTGGATTCACCAATCTATAAACTGGAACCCCCTCTCCGCTCACAGATTGTCCAGAAATTTATTGAATTGTTCCTTGGATCCATTGCGCTCACTAGGAAAAAACGAAGGGAGATGTCCAAAACAGCTGCAGAGCTACTTCGAATAAACAGGCTGTCCTGGGCACAGGGCCATGCCAGAGCATTTTGTTTCCTACAAACACTCTGGGAATAAAAAATTGATGTACCTAGGCACTGGTGAATAAAATATTAAAATTATTAATAAATACAATAATAAAAAGCCCCGAATAAATACAAAATAAAATAGATTGCAAATAGAAGCAAAAATAAGGAAAAGACTGATTCATGGACCGAAGTGAAAGCTTTTCTTTAGCATTCACCTTGCTGACATAGGTAGGACTGGAGAGTGATGCTAGAAACTAAACCTCTTTCCCAGCCAGCACAAACTGTTTAATAGTACATTACGTAGACTTCCTGAAATAGCTGCCCCCTGATTCCTCAACCACACTGGGGAGGAGGTGGGAGGGAGTATATATGGATGGTAAATGCCACCACAGGCTCCCCTACGCAGTACCCCCATCGACGCCAATTTTTTGATCCAGCAGCACAGGGCAGATTAGCGGCGGAAGATTAATTCCTTCCTGTCATCTCCCCGGGGAGGTTAAATGATCTCGGGAGCAATTTCTCTTGCTAGGAATACTGTAATCTCAAAGCAGCCTGCTAACTGCTATGGTTTATGTGGGGCTGTAATGATGGTAAGAAGGTTCCAAGTTTGGAGAAGGGTCATCGGCCAAAGAGATATTTATTTAATTAAATAGTGATTTCTTGCAACTCTTCTTTCATGTGAAACCTGTAGCTCAGAGGAAGTCTTTGAGCCATTTTTAAAATGCCTGAAGGAGAATAACTGTACTTAATTAAAATGGGAGTCCTACTGAGCATGAACAGTTGAACATAGCCTGTACACTTGGTGTTAGCAATGCATGCCACCCATCTGCATCCTTGCCTTGCTTACCCAGCACAGCTACTTGAAAACGAAACTCTGGTTTAAACTTCTGGGCTTGGTCGTGCGGTCTCTCTGGGCCCACAGCTTCTCGTCAATATGCTCCTCTGCAGCCTGCCACACCAAACTGCTCTGAGCCCTGCCTCCAACCCACGCTAGAGGGTGGCCCAGAGGAGAGCAGATCAGCTCAGGTTTGCAAGCAGTTGTGTGGCATTTCTGCTCTTCTCCTTTACTCTTGAAGCAAGAGGCTGTCTCACTGGCAGAAAGAAGATATCGGAGTGTTCCCAACCTCAGAATCAGGGATAATAGTTAAAAATTCATCACAGTACTGTCCTGTCTGCCTTCAGACAACGAGGTGCCCTTTTCTCCAAGCCACTTCTGTGTGGCAAGGAGCATGCCATAACATCATTTCTGCAGTGCAGTGCGTACACATGGGGCTTCCCTGCCCCAAAGCACTCACTCACAGACAAAAATAAAAAGTGGACCAAGAAGCGAATAGTAAGGAAGAGCTGAAGAGAGAAGAGATGAGAGGAAGGCTTCTGGTAATCATGGGTTTGAAAGGGAGTCTCAAATAGAGACAGTTCTTGGCAGCAGGAAACAGAAGACAGCTCTAAGTGGGGAGAGCTGCGTGAGTGACATACAAATGGGAGCGTGGGAGCAGCCAGCCCCTGCGGCTGGAGCAGCAGAGGGAAGGGGAGGGAGAGCTGCAGAAAGGGTGAGCAGAGCCATCCGTGGGCTCTGAATGTGTCTGGTGCTGGAGGAAAGGAAGAAGGTGGTAAACTGGGGTCTGTGGGTAACTATCACGAGGTGTACCCATGTGTGGATTTACAGCATGTCAATCAGTCCAGTACAAAGCTTGTGTGCCTGCTTTCACCCTGGAGATGTGCTAAGCAGGGCTGGCAGAGACGCGGGATGCATTGCATTCACTTGTAGGCACCACCAGTTAAAGGCATTTACAACCAGGCAAATTACTCCATCAAAGTTGATGTGTGGTAGCTCATTACTCCCCCCCCCCCGCAACCTGTTCCTCTTTGGAGTTCTCATTCGAGGGCCCAGCTTCGATTTGAACCTGGCTTATAAGGGCTTTAACATGCACTTGCAAAATACTGGCTGTAAAAGTCTTGTCTCTACGCAGAATTTCTATCACTTTAATTTAAATCAGATAAAACCCCCTCTCTGTAGGTATGGTATTCAAGTAGATCCCAGGGGTTTATTTTGCTCTGTATGTTTTCAGGTGTAGTGTAAACTTGTATACATACTTCAACCTGTATGTGCCTATTTGTAGAAATGGACCATTCTAACTGAACTGCCTTAACATCCTGCCTTTGGAGAAATTGTGATAGGGAACATCAGAACAATAAGGAGGCGGGGGAGGCAGGCAAGGTATTTTGAAGTGAAAAGCAGGATGGAGATTACAGAGATGAAAAGCAGACAACTAAAACCAAATGGTCTGATCCTGTCCCCTGCTAGGACAATATAGCAATAATAGCAATAGTTATATGTATCTTGTGTGTGGGTATGGAATTGAATCTGCATTGCAAAGAATGAATCTGGGGCAGAACCAAAGACAATAGTGCAGAGGGCTTCTTTGCTGACCACATGTGCAGTTCCAGTCACTTTATGCACTAATCTAGCAAAGCAGTCAAATATATGATTAGTTGTAAGCACGTGAGTAGTTTCACTGATTGCAAAGGCACTACTCAGTTGTTTTAAAGGTAAGCGTGAGCCTGAGTGCTTTACTTGCTTCATCAGGCTTTGTAAGAGCTGGATTCAAAGCCTCTAAATCAGCACCTTAAGCGATACCACGACACTGAAATACAGTCACTGAGAATTGCAATAGAGAAAAATCAGAGACATGCAGGATGGATGCTTTTTAAATAAACTATGAATTAACAGTTTATTGCAATGGTTTATGTGTGGATTGCTACTGTAAAATTGCAAGATTGCTTCTAGTCTGTTAACCTAGCAAATCACTAGTGGCACCCAGTGGCTAGAAGGGTTAATAAAAAAATTATCTTTGCCTCTCATGATTCCCCTTTGCACAAAGGATAGCATTTAAATGCAAACACCACTGTCTTGGCATTATATGTATTAAATCCAGACATAGCTATTCTTGAGTGAGGTTTCAGCTGGAAGGTATCTGCTGAGTAATGATTGCAATTTCTGTTCACAGAGGCATTTAGCCTGCGAGGTAAAATGCTTAGGCTTCTAGCACAGCACACGACCAGCTACAAACCCACTGCATTTTGGCACGGTTGTGGGATAGTTAATGCTTATTTATTCTGTGAGAGCACTAAACCTGCACAAATGAAAATTATGCCTGTTGTATGAGTTCCAGGACTTTCCTCTAGAGAACACTTTCCAAAATTTGCTGACTTTGAGTACTTATGGAATTTCAAGAACCAAGTGATCCATAGGAAAGTTAAAACCCAGCTAGTAAATGAAACAAGCAATTAACCAAACTGATGAGAGGGAACGTCAAAACTCCATATCCGTAGTTTCTGGATCTTTAGCCTGTATTTGGTGCATATATAATGAAAAAAATTGTCTTCTAAAAGACAGGTAAAAATGACCTGCTGTATTACTGAATGATGCCTTAAATGGACTTAAAGTACATGTCTGATCCTGCAGGCTGCGGTAGTGATTTCAGCAGGATGAATTGTGTGACTTGAGTTTGTAGAGTTTTTTGCATTACAAGGTTAAGGTGCAGGCAGAGGCAAAGGTTTGTTTTCTCTATTCACTTTGTGGACTATAGCGAGGTAAAGTCCCTTCACACCGCAAGGTGTGCTCCTCTGCCACCCTCTCCTCCAGTCAGTGGCTCGCAGCAGATCAGAGGCACCTTGTCCGCAGCTGATGCTTCTGCTCTCAGGCTGATGACAATTCCTATCAAAACTCACAGCTCTAGCCATACACCATTTCTACTCCCCCATCTCCCTGTCTGTCAAAAGCTGACGTAGCAAGAGATGGAGAAGATGCTGATCTCATCCCTGCTCCATTTTAGAGACAGGAATCCTGTGTGTGGTAGGAGGGTAATGTCAAGGGCCTCAATTACTTGGTTTGCTGTGGCTTCTTGCAGTGCTGCAGAGGCAAAAAGGGGCAGCAAAGCCATTTCTCTGGGGCCTTGAGGAATGGGGCAGCTGAGCAGCAATCGCATGCTCGTACTCTGCCAAGCCCACTCATGGTGTCTGAACAAGGGCTATGGAGGGGAATAACAGGCCATAGCCTGAAGGTTGCCGGAGCCTTGTTATTTCCAGCTGTTAGAGCAGTCTTTTGGGGCCAAGGTAGAATCGCACCGAAGCCTGAGTGGTCCTGTGGCAGCTGCTTTTTAGAAATCCAAACATGAGGTGGACAACAATGCTCTCTTCCTCCAGGCAGCAGACAGCTGGTTTCAGCTGGGATCTTTTGGGTGCGTAACAGCTGGTTTTTGCCTTCAGTGTGATGTTGCGTGAGCTGCTGTGGCTTCAGGGAAGCATGGATTTAATTCCCCGCGTTCTCCACACAGGCCACCTTCAGAAGCTTTACTTGTGACATTCAAACTTTGCTGGAACAGAACTAACAGAGTAGCAGCAGCAGTCTTCATTTCTGTTTCAGCCATTTTGTACATTCCCTGTACTAGGACCCAGACCACCAGTCATGCCCTTTCCAGCTCCTTTTTATGGAATATAACACTTGTGACTGCAGGTCATTTCCTACAATTTGCGATGGCTTGCAGAGAAGTGTTGGTGACCCTGGTAACACAGAGTGGATGTTTCGCAGATCCTTTGTATGCCTCTAATTCTTGGCTTTGTCAATATAGCAAATAACTAAAATTGTAAGTGTTTGGCCAAGAACCTCTTGATCATCAGGGTCAGATCTCTGCAATCACAGGTGTCATCCGTCTTTCCCTAACGTAAGCTGATTTCTCCTTGTAGAAACTGGATACCCTCTCTGTGCCTCAGCGTTGCTGCCCATAAAGTGAGTATGTTGTCAGGCAGGAGTTTGGTAACAGGAGTGCTGTGCTGTGGGATTACATTGCTAGCCAAGAACCTCACAATCCTCCTGGGATGTACCAGGAAAGGAAGCATTAACTTTTAAAATTTACATACCCTTCCGAACGGTTTCCTTCAGAAGTTTTTATGTTACCGTCATCACTCTCATCTCTCAGCACATTCCTTAACTGAACTGCGTGTCGTTCCCTTCATTTACTCCCTCATTCCCCTCGCCCTTCCTTGCCTTCTCCCAAGGCGGGTGTGAAGTGTGTGTGCAGCAGAGTGCTCTGCCATGGTTCATTGCTCTCTCTTGTTGATTGCTTTCTTTTCTTTGCTTGCTTTCTTTTCTTTCTCCGCAAAGAAAGAAGTGAGTGGAAATGCAATAGGTGATGTAAAATTTGCAAGCCAAAGAGAGCATACAGTCATTCTCATGTGCACTGCTTAACACAAGACTGAAAACTGCCGGCTTCTCTTGTCCTCCCAGAAAGAGCTCCTTGACCAGCTGGTGAGTATGGAGTTTAACCCATGTGGGCATACTGGTATAACAGGGTTCACATGTCCTTTCTGGCACGTCAGCACATCCTGTCTCAGCCTCAATTACATACTTTGCAGATTTTCATTAAGAAGTCACAGTTCTGTGCGATGTCTTGTGTTTGGAGGTGACTACAAAAACTTGTTGGGCGCTGGCTGCTTTCTTAATACAGTAATCAAACACAGAATTGCTAAACCATTAAATTTAGGAAGAGTTTTAGAGTTAGTTGTTGTTGTTTTTTGTGGGTTTTGGTTTTTTTAAAACCCCAAGAGTATAAAAGCCGAAGAAGACTTAATACAATTATTCCTAGGGGATGTTACGCAGAAGCGTTGTGACCATCTGGGCATACAGCTGGCTAAACCTAGCCTCTACTGCCATCTCCTCCAGAAGGGATCCCTGGGAGGGGCAGAAAAGGGCTAAAACATTACAAAAGCTGACCTCCTTTCAGTAAGAACATCCTCCCTGTTTTGGAAATGTTGCTTGTTTGGCCTCCCCCAGCCACTAAGGCTGCTCTATTGTGTATTTATTACTCAGTCGAAGGCTGGAGCCAGAGTCCTTTGGCCCATTTATAAAGCAATTTAAATGAGACGGCTGCTCTGGATGGCAGGACTTGGGACCAGGCTGAGCCGCCACAGCAGGCGTGCCAGCAGGAACTGCCCTCAGCCTTAGGAGTGGGGATTTACGGTTCATGTGCAGTTCAAGCACAGCTCTCGCTCTGGGATTATGCATGTGGCCAGCGCTGGGGCGTGTGAGACAGGCTGCTGGGCAGCCCCAAATCCCACAGCCAGGAAGAGAGGTTGATGACACCAGGCTTTCACACACCTAGGGACCTTGCTGCCCGCTCAGCCTGGCTCTGGGCAGCAGAGAGCCTCAGGACCCAGGAGGTACCACTCCATCTCCCTGGCCCTCAGCTCTCTGCTCCTTCCCTGCACGCTGCCTGGGTTGGCAGGGCTCACTGCCCTCCGCCTCTAGCCCAGGTGGGAGGGAGTGCTTCTTTGGAAGAGGGCCACAGTTTGGTAGCCAAGTGGCGTGAAAGGACTTGCACCCTCTTCAACAACGCTGCTCTTGCACCAGAGACAACAAGGCTATGCCAGATTTTTGGGTGGCTGCCTCTAACCCCAGGGTTTCTGTGCTGCAGTGCACAGTGTCACAGGTGGGGCTGAAGCTCCAACATGACCGGTGCCGGCCCTCCTCCCAGCACAGCCTCAGGACGAGGCAAGGAGGTGTTCCATCCCACTCACTCATGCCAAACTGCATGATGGCCAAAGCTTGGCTGCAGTGTTTTAGCATGGGGCCTTTGGCCTCCGGCTATGGCTGCCTGAGAAATGGCTGCATTCCAGCAAATCCCACAGGCTGCTGGGCCTCAGTGCAAGCTCAATACAGCCCTGGGGGAAGTAAAACTTGAGCCGTAAACAAGTTAGTAAGGAGCAAAAGGATATGTGAACAGACCATTGGTGGGTCTAAATCATCAGCTGAGACTAATTTACACCGCAGAAAGATTGACATATATGTTCAAGCCAGGAAAGCCCAATCATTTAAAAAAAAATCCAATCTGTTTCTGCTTACAGAAACACCTTTCTTATCAGGGCAATCCTTCAAAACCTAGCAATCACCAGCAAAGCCCAAATTCACTATCGATCCACCTTCAGCTCTCAGTTACCTTCTACACGGATATCACACTGCTTTCAAAGCCCCCAGACCTCCTCTTCCCTAGTCTTGATTCCAGCATGTGAAGCCCAACCTCCCTGTCACTCTGGACACTGATCTCCACCAGCACGGCCACGCGGGAGCCTCCCGGTACACAGAGGTACTGTCACTGTGTTTTTCCCAGGGAGGAGCTCATGAAATGTCATGGCTTTCCAATGCATTTCAAAAGCACTGGGCAGGCACCTTGTGTGCCATAATATGCCTAAACAGAGAGGACCTAGGTTTAACAGATAACATACCAGAGAATACGACCCACTATGCCAGGCCAGAATAAAGATCAATCTAACTCATCATTTTTTCTCCAATAGCAGCTGCCCACAGCTGTGCAGGGAGGAGTGCAAACACAGAACACACACAGTGATCCCACTGTCAGAAATGTCCTCTCAGCAAACTTTGGTTCAGCAGCTCCTGCTCTACAGGTGTTGTCTTTGCATGTCTAACTTTCAGGTCCAGAAGGGAGGAGTGTCCTTGCAAATGCAGGATGAGGGTCAAGGACTGTTGCAGAACAAAAAGGTCAGACTTGTCTTAAACATAGTAGCCCAATGATAGCCAGCTTCACCACAGAGGCCACTGCTAAGGGCGTCAGCCCCAGTGGGCCATGGCTACTCATCAGAGTCCTGCTTTCCTGGATGTGCTGCGACACCCACAGTTTTGGGACTTCTAGGCCAAGATTGGTTTCAGAAGCACTCCACGCCTTGGCTCCATATGCAGAACATGGCTTTCATACCCTTTTGTAATAAAATGTTGTTTCTCCCACCACTCCCTCTTTTCTCCTTCCTCCTTCTCCCTTTTCCTTTCTTCTCCCTTTTCTCTTCTTCTCCCTTTTTCACTTCCCTGCCAACACTATGTTAACAGTCATTAGACCCACACAATTAACTCACAAACTTTAAGTCAGGAAATGAAAGCATTAAGACTCCAGGACAATGTTATCTTGGCCATGGGCACATCTGTAGTGCTTTCCCATAAACATCTTTGGGATCTGAAGATCTCCAGACCAGCCAAACTGCCTGAGCACCCCTTTGAGCTTATGCCCTAGGCAAGGCAGAGAACAGCACCCCACAGGTGCTATTTGTCTTGAAGAATACCCTTACTTCCACACATTTCTGTTGGTAGCAATAATAGAAAAGAAATAAAACACCCAAATTAACATTTCTTTCTTTTTATATGTAGTCTAACCTTTCAAAACTATGCCACGTCAATATTTCTGGTTAGGGCCTTTATTTTGTTACTTGCTTTTTTTGTGCCAGCGGGAGAGAAAGGGGGGCAAAAATCCCCTTTTTTTCTTGAGAATAGTCATTGTGTGAGCAGCTGAATTCTGCCATGTGGGTTCTACTTGGCAGGCGGTGGCCAGGGGAAGTGTTACAGTCCTCTTACACCCCTTGTAGCTCTCCTGTTTGTCTGCAAACACCTCTCAGCAGCACTGGATTAAACAAGGCAATGGGATCCCAGTCTGCAATGAAGCAGCTCAGTCCTTCTTGTGGAACAAGACAAACCCCTCCCTATATTTTTCCTTCTTAAAAGGGAGGAAAAAACTTCAAGCTCAGAGAATATTTACAAATAGTGCTGACAGGCCCACGCAGAAAGGATTTTCTTTTTTTATCTTCTGCATGTATTTTTTCCCCTTCCCTGGGAAGGAAATAGTCTTATTTGCTTTCTTTCCCCTTCCCCTCCCCTGAGGCAGAGAGTACCAGGGAGAGTTGCAGAAGTCTGTAGCTTTGTTTTGCTCAGAGAATTGCGTTGCCTCCCAGGTAAATTGTCTCATCACCAGTCAGGCTGAGCACAGGAGTTTGTTATTAATACAAAAATGTGGGGAAAGTAATTTTTCATTTTTACTGAACCTAGAAGTGGTTAAACAATATCTCTTCATATTTTTCCTTTCAAACTTCGCTGAAACACGATGTTTAAATCCTAGCACAAAAGCGCCACGCTGAAGAAAGTTAGGCATGCTGGAAAAGAATAGCTATAATGGAAATGGCAGCCTGAACAGTAGTGACAAGTAGGATAAATCTTCCAGTTTGTGGATGATTTGTTAAGCATTTTGCAAGTATACATACATATTGCAGATATATGTTATGTGTGTGTGTGTGTAATAATCAATAAAGTGTGTGTACAACAGATGGACGGATTAGACATAATTATATGATTGCAGGTCTCCCGTTATATTTATGTTCACCCATTAAAGCCACTTGTGAGTTATCCCTCCTCTATTTTGCTCCTGGAGATAAAGGTCATTAATGCCATCAGCCGTCAGGTATGCTTCACACCCAGCAGAGCCAGAGAGGCAGGAAGTTGGAGACCTGATGCCTGCTTCAGCAGCACAGAGCAGCTCAGTCTCATTCATTTCAGAGGAAAACGTAAGGTGGAAAAAAAACCCTCATATTTTTCCCTGCCTGCTGTGTGAGGCTTAGGTGGCATAGTTGTTAGTTTTGCTATTTGGGGAAGTGGAAAGGTGTCTGCATCAACCAGAAGGTGACCTTGCATTGAAGGGCAGGATGCACGCTGCTCTGGGTTGGGTTAAAGGCATGGTAGGGCTGTGCCAGTGGTCACGGAGCCACAGAAACCAGAGCTGCACTGCCTGCCAGCAGCCAGCCCAGGCTGAAGCCAGGAGCCACTCTGCCTTTGCCTCAGCCGGCAAACACCTGGGGGCCCTTGCTGGAGTCAGCTGGAAAGCCTGTCCTCTGCGTGCAGGAGGAGAAACAGGATGGAGCAGGCACAAGAAACCCCTCTTGGCATGTCAGTCAGCGGCTCACTGTCTGGCAGGGCACTGGCTTCCTTACCCCATTCCAGCCCCATGTCAGTCATCTCAGAACACAGGGTAGAGGATTTTGATCCACACCCATTTAATCATTGGAGTCTGACTTGGAAGTCTCTGACTGCAATTGAGGGTTGGAGGTAATGTAATCCAGATAGGCTGCATTCCTGCCACCTCAGCCTTCCCCACGCAGATACCTTGAGTCCACACAGCAGGCTGAAGGTTCGACAGTGATGGGGACAGCCCACTGCCTGGTCTAAGCCAGGACTGCAGACAATATCCCGGCCCCTACCCACACCAGCTGGCCACATTGCTCCAGCTGGCTTCCCCTACACAGCTCTCTTGGGACTGAGGGGATGGAAGGGAAGCCTTCCCTGTCTGCAGGGCCAGTGTCACCAGCTCCCTGGCACCAGCCCCCTGACCATGGCATTGCAGGTCTTTCTGGGCAGTCACAGAGCACTAAGAAAGAGTAGAGAGGGACAAGCAAGCCTCAGTGATTCTCTGATCCCTTGGAATCAGTCTAAACAGCCTCTTCTAATACTTCATTTTGAACTTTTTAAGCCATTTCTGGATCTGCCTCAGCCTCTGCCTGACCTCAGATTAAGGGAAGCAGAAATGGGGCACACAGCAATGTTTTCTGAATTCTAGAGAGGACCTCATTTCTGAAAAAAAACCCCACAGACCATCTTGTTTCCTATTTTGCCAACAGGGAGAGTGAGGAAGATAACTCCAGTATTCAACACCGCTGTAAATAAACTGGCGAGGTGGGTCCTGGCCCCCTGCCTCCAACCCAAAGCCTCCACTGGACTTGTCTTGCTGAAATGGAAATCTACAATTGAGATGTAGGCTGAACTTTAGATTTCTAACTAATGGGTTTTGAGTTCAAATATTTAACATAAGATACGTGACCTTGGGCTTACATCCTGCTACACCACTAGTATGAAGAAATAGATCTTGGAACCAGCAGTTGCTTTGCTGGCTGTGGTCTTATGAGTCCACGTGTAACAGATGAAACAACATCAGCAAGGTACAGCTTTGCTGACCCTGTGGATTTACCCCCCTGCATCCAGTTCCCCAAAGATAGTACAAAGATTGGTGATCTTTCTGCCCCTGATCTATTGATGGACACAAACGACAGGTTTAGCATTTTCATTTCCACACTGGGAATAGGGAGATTAAAATGCCACTATCTCCTGATTGTAATGTTTTTTATGCAGGCTCTAGGTAAACACTACACTAGTCAACAAACCACTGTTAATAAAAATCGCTAATTAAATGAGGGCCGGTGGCTTGCTTTATTGACATAAGTATTTATAGGCTTTTTCTGCTTTCTTGTATTTTCCAAGGCTTTGCAGTTTTGCGTTTGCATCTCTGCTCCTGCTTCTCCTTCTAATTATTGCATTACCTGTTTTTTTTGTTGTTGTTTTAACCACCCTGAGTCAGACATAAGCATCTACCTTATATCAAACCCATTCTTTTCTTGGAAGAACTTCTCCAACACAGCACAATGCAACACAGCATGCACAAGACAACACTATATTTTAGAGTTTGTAAAGAATACCTTGTTTTTCTTAAATTGTTCTTTTGCAGTGTATTACTAGTCAAGATATCTTACACTTTGGGATAAGACTTGGCTCTTTAGAGTACTCTTGTCTAACTCCTTAAGAAATGGGTCTTTAAACCCAGAGTAAAAGGAATTTTTATTCAGCTGAGCTTATCTGTGTTAATTCAGGATATACAGTTGACAACCAGATAAAGAAAGATACCCAAACTACAGCTCAGCAAGGGACTCCAATGTATTCAGTCATCCATCTGCAGAACATGCTGACTATCATTCTTCAATTATGAGCATGTACTGCTAATTCTGTGCAAATCCAAACTAGACACGACACACAGGACTGAAATGGCACATAAAAGCAGAAGGGTGATGATGTCAACTGGAGTCCCACACTGCTTTATCACTCAGAGGCTCCTGTGTGATAGTGAGGTCTGAACATCACGTCAGCAGAAGAAGATTCCTTGGCAGAACATACCCAAAGGATGTGACACTGCTGCTGGTTGCCGTGGAAGCTAGACTTGCACTAAATCAGCTTCTCCAGGTCTTCCATATGCTGTGTGCTATCCAGCCTGTCTTTCTGCTCAGATGTGCTGAGAGGCTGACATGTCCTGTGGCTTCCGCCTGTGCAAGGCTTTATTCTAGAAGGCACCAAAGCTGGTTACCACCTTCGCATCATGGCCCTTTGTGGACTACAAATAGGGACCCCAAGTTTTCATCTGAAGATATTCTTTGCAAGTTGATCTTGAGTAAGCAGTGGATGGGAATAAAGTGATATTGTTGAGCCAACATTGTTGAGAATGTAAACAAATTTGAATGGAAGTTAGTATGATGTAGAGTCTGTGTCCTTGAAAGCTAATTTAAGCTCTCATGGTTGTGGTTAAGTTTTAAACATTTCTAGTGGGGTGGGATGGGGGAGAGAAGCAGCTGCAATACAGAAGATAAGGGCTGGAGCCTGATTAATATTAGTGTTTTGAAGGAAGAGTTTTCATAGCCCATTTGGAAATGATTTATCCCCATTTGGAGATACCACCACACTCAGAACCATTCCAGAAACCAGCAGCCCCCAAAATCATAGTCCTCAAACTGGAGTGAAGAGAGGTTCAAGCACTAAGGGTATTCTGAAATAGTAACTTCAGTCAGCAAGTGAACACCAAGAAATGTCAGTTAATAAGAAATAGAAGGAAATGTAATTCTGACCATATTATTAAAAATAATAATAATAAAAAAAAGGGCATTAAAAATAGGTAAACAACACCTGAGTGCTAGGCAGAAAGCCTGGCACACTCCAAAACATTGCAGAGCACGTTTTAGTCCGAGGGGAGATTGCAAGTCTAACACATGAAGAGCTTACTGCTCGGTAACAAATTATCAGGTGTCTGCTGATCCATGTCAGCTGTCCCTGCTGATTCACACAGTGGCTTATGTGGGATAATCTGAGATCTCCGCATCTTCTGTGGAAGATGCGAGAGGTCTATGCTAACATGAGTGACTTCATATTTTCTGCAGCACAAGAGTAATCAGGTAGACAGTTGTTTTCTATCAGTTGACTGGTGGCAACTGCTTCTCCTGTGGTTTCTTGTTCCTGTAGCTGACTCTGGATGACTGTGTCATTACTTGTATTTTGGGCATATAGGCTTTTCTTATTGTGATGCAATTCTTTCCTCCCTCAGGTAACCAAGCCAGTGAGTGCAGCGCTTCTCCCTAATAACAGAACCGTTCCTGTACAGAGGGTAAAGGGATAAGCAAACCATCCTGTGGCGAAAAGTAATTTGAAGACCTTCTGATAAATAACTACCATGATTTTGCCATTACTATAACATTCTTTTAAAAGGTAGGTCCCATGTGGGCACTGATTTACCTTCTGTCTAAGGCTCTACTTGGTCTGTAGGGCCTGAGCATATCACTTCATTCGAAACATGGCAATGAGGAACATTTGTTATAAAAAAGGGAATTGCACAAAACTAACATGAATTGAGATTTTATTACAAACATGGAACCTGGCAAAGATTAATTGAAACATTTGCCAAGGGACAATCTAAAGTTCGATGAAATCAAAGGGGGACTTTAAACTGACTTTAATGATATTGGGGTCAGGTTGTAAGGCAAGTGGGACAAGTTTCAAGGTCCTTAGGTCAATGGATTTTTTTTTAAAATCAAAACCCTGCCACAGTATTAGTTTAAAAGACATTTCCACCATCAGTTGTAGAAATCACTTGATACCAGTTCAACAGGAACTGGATCAGCTCTGTAGACCATGGGTTGCTGTCTGTAATGTCTGGCTCCTGGGGCATTATATCACCCTGGTGGAAATGCCTATCTCTCTGGCAATGGGATAATGGAGAAGCCAAGCGCCAGGTACTGCCGGGTCTGAGATCCCCAGATCTCACCTGGGGTGACCCATTAGAGGGCACTGTCAAGAGAGAGCCCTCACTGATGGAGCTCTCCACTACAGAAGGCAACAGCCTGAAGATCTACAGGACACAACACAAAACCAATCACCTCTTCCGCTATATATTTGCTTGATGGAATGGGTGGGTGGGTTGTTTATCTTGTGGGGAGGAGCCTTTTCCTTTTGACCTTCAGGAAAAAAGGAACCGCACAGTGTATGTTTACTGAAAGTCCAATGTGTTCCCTGAGACACGAAGATAGGGCACATCCTTATAAATCAGGGTGGAGAAAAAAAACAAAACTAGAAAGAAATGGGCTGGGAGAGCTGCAGAGACAGTGTGTGTGCACTCAGCCAGCAGGGGGAACGACACTGACACTGTTTCAAAGGAAGGTCATCACATAGACCATAAATCTCAAACACTTAGAATTTGCTTCATTCGTCTTCGTTAACTCTTTTTTACAAGAAGTTCAGCAACTATCAGAAAATTTTGAAATTATTATTTATGTGGCCTTGTAGCTGTTCATGGCTAGTGATTTAAAGTTTGATGCAGCCAAACACAGCATGACTGTCCTGAGCCTGCCCATGAGGGATTTGTTGTTAGCAGGGTTGCCAGTGCCTTCAGCAGACACACATGAGGAAGGGTCGGTGTGCTCAGGCAAATGGTACAGGCATGTGCAATATCAACACCCAGGGAAAGCACTGGTGTGAGTGTTCCCTTTGCCTGGGTATAAACAGGAGCCAGTGGCAGGCAGAGAAGGAAGAGACCCTTCTGGGAGGGAGCAGACCTTTGCCGTGGACCTACATCCACCCCTAGGCTTCCCTTTTTGGCACCCTGGGGGAAATGGACTTTGAGGTGGTGGAACCATTCTTACAGCTGCTGCTGGTCTAATTTTGCTGGTTTGACTCTTCTAGTAAGCTTTGACCCATGAGGTTTTGCTGAGCAGCAGACATGGGTCAGGAGTCAAGTTCTTCAAAAATCTTTTGCTTAGACAAGAGGTGGAGGGGAGAGTTTTCTATGATCATAACTGATGTAATTAGTACTTTGCAGCTTTTCCTATCCACATTTCTTTATTTTGAGATCTACATCCATCTTAACACCTTTTGCCATTCTTAATTTCTTTCAGTGAGCCCATAGTGAAGAACAGATATGTCATTCTTCTCTCTGATCAGCTGCATGGGAATATTAGAAAGAGACTAACTGTCCAGACTGAGACTTCAGTCCAATTCCACTTTCGTCATTAACTTGCATGGTGGCCATGACAAGTCATTTCACTTTGCTCTGGGCTGTTTTATTCATATAGAAAATGGAAATTACACACTGATCCATATTAAAGGTCTACTCCAGCCCCAAGTTAAGATAATAGAAGCTTGGCTTTTCTTAGCTTTGCTTGGCTCTGTAAGTCCTTTTGGAAATATAAGACTTATTGTTTTGAAAAATCCCTGTTAATCACACTGGGAAAATCTATTGTGTTGTTTAAGTAAGCAAACTAAATGCTGGAAAATAACTACAGCCTCCTCAACAATTGAGAAGCAAATTCTGTAGGCCCACGTTTATAACACGCGAAGCATCGTGATCTCAGAATGCTTTCCACCACTGCCTCCGTTTCCACCAGAACACTAGACTGCTTTCTTCAGAAAGTCTAGGTCCATCAGTGGTCAGAGAGGACCCTGATTTATAAGAATTTTAGTTTGAAGTGGAAGAGCTCCTTCGCAAGCAGTTGGACACTTTATATCAGCCCTTACTTGCTAACTAGGACGATTAACGAGCACTTTCCAATTCCATCTTCTGCTACCAACCACCGACTGTCATGCTTGAATGCCTGTTTCCAACACCAAGGGGCTAGAGACATCTAATGGCAATTGCGTGCATAGCAGAGCATCTTCTCCCACTGTAGCGGGCTGTCTTGCAGGTTAGGCTTCCAATATTTAACTCTTACAGTACCTCAGAAGCATATATACACAAGACCAGTGATACGACAACAGCTGTTTGGGCGTATGACATCATGGCCTGAAAAATAAGTGATGCAGGTGACTCTGGGGCAGAAAATGGACAGTGGTCAGTGAACACATGCAAAATTTGTTTAGGTGCCTACATGTTGCTGGGACGTCTTTGCTCTGTTCTCCTCTTCCTTGAAGCATGGAAAAAGGATTTAAGGCAGGAGTGCACCATGTGTTACTATAGTGCTCTTGATGATACCCTCATACTGGGAAACCACCACACTGGAAAAAAGTATGGTCTTCCATGGAAGAGAAGGGGAATAAAATAACAAATGCCTGGAGATTAAGGAAGGGAAAACAGACTGCATCAAATGGACAAATGCCCTTTGTTCTACCTTAAGGGTGCCCTGTGCTCCGAGTGAAACAAGGCCATGACATGAAACCTGCAAATTCTTGAGTGTACACTGAGAAGACATAATATTTCCTAACAGTCTTTGCTGAATGGAGGGAAAGAGGTGATGCTGACTAATTCAGGTAAAATGCACAATAACAAGTATACTTTCAAGGAGGTGCTCAGCAGCTGGGTGGTTTACTGCCCTGCCTGGGAGGATCCCTCAGGAATGATGCAGCTGGTGACTCAGGCAGCACGGGAGATTCAGCATGGGATTTGGAGCAGAGCTTTTGCTTAGCAAAGTCAGTGATCTATATATACTGGCACAATGTGTATGTCCAGAAACCTCATTTTTCTGCAGCACCTCCGCACCCCAAGCAACTTTAAAATAGTCTGGATAAATAAGCAGAAGCCAAACAGGGACATGATTCTGCAGTACTGAAGGCCTCCACCTTTTACAAAGGAATCCTCTCATTTGTATAGACCTAAGTCCTGATGCACGGTGAGTGTGTGAAATGCCTGGGGATTTCCAGGCACGCTGCAAGTGCTCAGCTCTTCTCTGGGCATGGCCCCTTGCTAACAGAGGTGCTACAGTAGCTGGGATGGGGTACTGCAGAGTCTAGGCCTGGTGGTGACACAGGTCCCTTTTGCTGCGACGTTCCTGTTCTTAAGACCAGAACAGCGATACCTCATATAGTCCTCAGGAGTGCTGTGAGACTCCCTGCGGCCGTTGGCTGATGAGCCATGGAGAATCTCACTCAGCACTTGAAATAACTCCTGTCTGGCCCTTCTTCTCCCAGGGCTGCTCTAATGTCAGAGACAACCCAGCTCCTTCCATGAACTAGCCAAAGACAAACTGACTGCCACAGTGGAAAGCTGTGAGCAGTTGCTGTGTAAACCACTGCAGCAGGAATCACTGAGGATTGCCTGTCAGCCTCCTGAGTAATTAGTGTCCTAGGGTACTACATACTATGCAGCTGAAAGGTGGAGAAGCAAAGTCCAGGAGCAGCTATAGAGTGGGCAAAACAACCAACAAACCACTCCAAACCCTGAAGCTGCTAAATTACAACTAAAACCACCATAATCCCAGTCTGGCAGAAGCATCCAGCCATGCCTTCCACCTTGGAAAATGTGGCTAAGGGGGGGTTCCCAGAGAGCACAGCTGGAGAGGTGCCTCCCTCCCCGCATGGCAGAAGGTCGCCCTCAGCCTTTCTTCACCAGTTGTGCTCCTCTGAGTGCCGTGAGGCACCATTCTTTCCCTCCCTATGTGTCTAGTGGTGGCATCCTTGCTTGCTGAGAACGTAAGGACTGAATGCATGGTTTCCTCCAGAGAAGACATTTAAGAGAGTTGTAATTGTCGTAGCTAGCCATGACAGGAAAATAACTACTGTCCAGTACATCTGGCTTAGCAGCGCAGTTACAGCCCAGCTCTTCCTGACACCTAACACAGAGTATGTTCCTCCAGGGATGCTCAGAAACCAGGTGGCAAAACAGTAGTGTGATGAAACCTACTTACACTAGGTGAACCTGCTTTAGCAGGGGATTGGGACTAGATGATCTCCAGAGGTCCCTTCCAACCCCTACCATTCTGTGATTCTGCGAAACACGAGAACGTACTTGGTTTTGATGATACAATTACTTATGATTACTTTTGATTACAATTACTTATGTTTGTTTATATTTTATTTCTAATATTGACTTATTTGCTATCTACAGGGCGTTCTGTGACTTGTCAATGGAATTCCTTCAATTTTCCAAGGCCCATTTAATTCCGTGGCTTCTTTGAGTGCTGGATCCTGCTTGGGCTGTGAATTGGTCCTTTAATAAGTACAGCTGTAAAAACATACTAGCTACTTCTCTGTAGGTCTGCTTTTTCTGTAAAAACGAAAAAAGTGCATTTGCAGAAGAATAGAGTTTCATATCAAAGAAAACTATTCTCCGTTTCAAGTTGAATTTGAGAAATAGTTATGACCTAATTAAAAAAAAGAAGAGGAAATGTTGAAATTCTGACATATCCAAGCCATTTTGCTTTTTCTGAGGGGAGTGGCCTCTGGTCCATGGTGGCTCAAGGGATAAAGTACCATCTCAGGATGTGGGACACTTAGGTATACAAGTCTCATCTGCTTATTTTGGAATAAAAATTATAACCAAGCTGATGTCCTTGCCAGGAACAGCTCCTAGCCACCAAGTGGGTCAGAAGCCTATGTTTCCATGTTCTAGCAGAGCTACAGAAAGAGACACTTGAACTAGAGAAAGAAAAGAACTTTCTAGGTCACTCACTTGTTGGCCCAAGTGCTGGAGAGCTTAAACATCAACTTAGTACTCTGTAGGATATTATGTATAGTGCTCACGGGGTTTGAATCAGGAGACAGTCAGACAAATGGTTTTCTGCAGTGCGGAATAATCAGACTAAGGTGAAGAAAGGACAGCTTTTCCTCCATAGCTTTAAGTGCAGTATCTTAGCTAATGACTAAGACTTGTGATCTAGTCTTTTGTTTCTACTCTCTTCCACTCTTATTTAAAACACCCCAAAATAATATTTTGTTCTCCAAAAAAATGAGTATCTCAATCTCAAGTATTTTTCCTTACATTTTTGAGCTCTAACACTGCACTGAAAAAAATGACTTTTGCTGCAAGCTGAGTCTCACATTTTCCTGCTAAGAGGTGTTCACGGTACTTCAATACTAAGCTGTCAAATTCCATGGGCCCTACCATCCTCTGCTTACCTCCTATTGATTTTGCACCTGGGAACTGCTGTATGAAATTAAGTGTTAGCCTAGGTCTTGAAGCAATTCAAGGGTAAAATGATCTAATGTGACAATACATGAGAACTCAGCATTCAGGGTATTACCATTCTTGACTAATTGCCAGTACCATGAAACCGGCCTTCTGTCGATCACAGCCAAGGAGAAGGCTGACATGGTATCTCAATGCACACACAACTACCTAATCTGTAGCTTGCAGTAGACTTAATGACCATAAAGAAGATTTCAGAAAGAAAAACAAGGCACTGTCTATGAAAAAGATAATAGCTGATTGAACTGGGCTTCATTAGTGGAGAAAGATGGTTAGCCATGGAATGAAAAGAGGCTCTGATATTTTCTTGAGCTGGAGTCCTTTTGATCTTAACCATGTCTTGAGATTTTGAGTTGGCTTTCTTAATCTTAAAATGATTTAAAAAAAATCCTTTTTAGAAACAGGCTGCCCCAGTCTGTGCCCTGCTTCCTGCACCTGGACACCAGACAAAGATGTTGTGGCTTTCAGGAAACAGCACATTTGTCAGCGTGCAGCCCCTAGCTGAACAAAGGACTGGATTCATGAATGCAATATCAACCATGGAAATGTTCCATCCCTGCCCCTCCCCAGCTTCTAACTCAATCTGTTGAAACAAAACATGAATTGTCATTGGATTTTGCAGCCTTTGAGGTTCCTCAGCAGATCAATACATCTGCGACATGGTGATGGCCCCTAATTTGAATGAAACTGTGCAAGAATTTGAGCTTAGATTGTGAGCCTTGTTTTTGGATTTTGTTTTCAATGAGGAGAAGTAATACAAAGCTGCCACCAAAGAAGAGATGAGAGGCAGACTCTGCAACAAGAAAAGGTAAGTGTGCAGTGAATTGTCGTCAGTTCTGGCTTTACTCCCACACAACAGCATCACTTCAAAATTTCCCTTGCCCTGGAGAAGCACGGTACCCTTTTGACAGGAACTTGGTGTTCGTTAATGGTGTTTGCTCTGCCTGACATGACATTTAAAAGCTCTAGACCTGTATCACATTCACTCAACGTTGTCATATTCAACAAAACATTTAAGCAGTTATTCAGCTTGAAGAACCTGAGTAGTCCCACTGTCAACAACAGGACTTCTCAAAGGCTGAAATTTATGCATGTGTTGAAGTACCTTGCTGAATCAGGGCTTCAAACCCTAATAGCCTGTTGAACCATGGTGATCATTCCTGTCTTTACCCCCATAGCTTTACAAACATCTCCGGCACATGATGTACAAAACTAATTTCAGTTAATTGGATAAAATTGTATATGTACACTGAGTGACCTCTGAGAGTTTTGTAAACTAATTATGCCAGTGTCAACCTGTATACCTGTATATATATTTCTGCCATTAGTCACATCCACCTATAGTAAATGTGGCACTGTCGTCTTATATACTCTGTGATTTCTCCTAAAGGCTGGCACATCTCCAGCGCTAGGTGGGTTTCCTCCACAGTTGTCACACAGCTCGGTGTAGCTACCTGTGATAACTGATGAGCAGACAGATGACTTTTGCACTGCCATTTTTAATGTGTTTTGCTACATACCCTTTTCAAAGACTAATAATTTCCGCCAGGCAAGAATACTGTCAGCCTGGCATCAGATAAGTTGTACAGAGACCTGTACCCTGCATTACTTATTTTATCTAATAAAGACTTTTCCATCTCTGCTCTACTGCTTATAATTTAGCCTTCATAAACTGACTTGCCTCCACAGTTGTCTGGACAGAAAAAAGTAAGATGCTGACATATCTTCAGACTCTTTTCAGCTGACATAAACCATCCCTTGTCAAACCCTACAAGAGAAAACATTTTGGCAATTAAAAACTGAATTTCAATTTACCATCCTCCTGCTCTTCCAATACTGTAACAACAAGTAATGCTTTGGTCATTCGCATGCTGACACTAGAAAACGTTTTGAGGCTGAAACTGAAACAGAGTTTGAGAATAACCTGTTATCTTTTTCTGGAATGGGAGTAACTGCTCAACCTTCTAAGCCAAAAACTTTAAAATAAAGCAGAGCTGTGAACAGCACAGGTAACATCAGAATGGTCATAATTTGTTTCCTCACATGTAAAGATAGCTTACAAAAGGTGTTTGTTTCCCCTCCCCTTTACTCCTTTATTCAATTAAGGTTGCTGCTGCCTGGCTTGGTCCCTGTTCTCGATGGAGCCAGCAGTGCCTTCCCAGGCAGACTGCAACAGCCACGGCCATGCACAGCTGGCAAGGTGAAATAGTACCCAGATATTTGAAGAGTGCACTGTGAGCATCACCCCTGCAGACAATATTGGCAGCAAATACCAAGAAGTAACTGGGCACTTCTGAAACTCCTCTGCACCCACTGCATGGCTGGGTGCAGGCAGGGAGGGCAGGAGCAGACCTCCTTTCTGCACATTTGGCAGCCTGGTACCCACGTGCAGTTTGCATTTTCCGTGTTGCCTTAGTTCAAATGGGCATTAATACGTGTGTTGTTAATGAGATTAAGTGTACAACTCCTTGCTGTGCTGGCTTTCACCACTCCAGCTCTCCTAGTGCTGAGCTAAGGGGCCTTGGCACACACAGCCCGGTGGAGAGGTTTGCTGCTCTCCCGCCTGTTGTTGTCACCTGCCAGTACACCTGAGGCAGGTGGTGCTTTCCCTCTGTTGGACCACTACATACCACAGCCTGTAGGTATGTAGGCACACAAGAGAGACCCCACAGAGGAAAGCTGGCAGGATCCTGGGAGTGAAAGTGTTCATGGCCATGTTTGCATGACCGAGACCCAGAGTTCTTGTAATATGGAAAAAACAAGCACCAGCTCCTGGCTGTGCAATACAAGTGCACTACACCCTCACCCTGCTACATGTGTTAATCGTGCTTTGATAATTGTTTAATAACAGCTAAAATGTTTCAAGAGTTTCCTTGGCAGTAGTTTATAGTAGTTTATACCTAGGCATGCTGGAAAAACAAGCAAAATTATACCATCAAACCTTTGGGAGAAATAACATCTGGAATTTTTTATTTTTCTACAAAGTATAAATTCTTCTACTGGCACAGTTTTAAACTCTAGTCCTATATAATGCATCTCCTCATACTTTTATGGCAGTGATAAGAAAATTAGCCAAAAAATGGAAACGCCCCTTTTGGATCCTAGTGAATCTTTTGAGTTTCACTTGTTTACTTTAACAAAAAAAACAAAGTTATCACAGCCACATTTCAGTCCCAGTAACAATATCCTGTGTTGGGACGATGAATGAATCACGGCAGGGGCAGGTGAAGTGCCTCCACAGCATGGAAGAACCAGCAGCCACTCAACAGTCCTCAGCAACAGGTGACTTTTCCCAGCTTCTCCACATTTAGGATAAAACAAACATACAAACAAGGAAGAGCCCAGTCCTGAAGGCCTCCCCAGGTGGCCTGAGGAGTGCTGGGTCAACAGGACAGGTGTGCGAACTCATACCGTATAGGCCAGCATGCCTGCAGGTGGCTCCTTAACTCTCGCCACATTGGAAAGCCAAAGGCTGAATTAAAACTTTTACAGAAATTTGTAGCTACCAGAAAATAGCTTTTAATCCTCAAATTTGTGGAGATAAGCTGATAGCTGAGTTGGAATTTCTTCTGCACTTAACACAGGCAGCAGAGAAAGTAGAGATGTTTGGATGAAAGTAAACAAATACTTTTTACTTCTTAATCATAGCATGTTCATCAGACGTTTGACAACTGGATTGAACCTTTAAAGTCACAACATGTTACCTGAAGATGTGGCTTGATTACAGCCTAGACATGAATGTATAATGCCAGTTTTCAAGGGGCCAATTAGATTCAGCATTTCATATGGCTGTTTCATAAAGACTGAAATTATGCTAGTGTATATTGTATATTGATAATTTTGATTTTTAGAAGCTGTTTCTTAGTCTGATGACAGTAGCTTTTAGAGGTAAGAATGCTATCTGCAGAGACTGCCTCCCAACTTGAGGTATGGCTAAAATCCTGAAAGCTGTTGTCGTTTAATTACAACTATTCAAAGAGAGTGAAATATTTTATTCAGACTTTCCTGAGATGGAAAAGAAGGAGGTAATAGAAATTCTTTTATCAACCCAATAGCAGGGTTTGTGACCAAGAGCATGCTCTCATTTATTGTCTGTACAGCCATAATTATATCCCTCCAGCTTTCAGAATTTTAGCCATACCCCAAGTTGGGAAAAAATTTGCAGTGAAAGAAATGAGATAAAACGACATGAAAGCAGTCAATAGAAATAACTAGATGCAGCAGCAATAGAGTTTACGTTCTTTCAGAGAATGAGAGAACAAAGCAGAACATAAGGCATAACATCCCATGCTGGCCCTGCTGGCATGGATCCAGCCACACCTTACCGCCACCCACAGTAACGAAGGATCTAGACAATCATGGCGCTACTGCTGTGTCCCACTAGCCACATCTGTTGGGTAATAAAGTAGAAACTCAATCTCACCTGTGACAAAAACTTGAGAAAAGAGTTCAGAAAAGTTCCATTCTCCCAAGGAATCTAGAAATCTTTCTTGCCAAGTGCCCTAAAGAATCTAACGTCATTTTAACTTAAAAAAAGCAGGAAATGGCAGGAAATCAGCAGACTCAAACTGATCAGATACTGCATTATGGAAATTAAAAAAACCCAAAACAACTAAGTAAAGCTAAGCCTCAGAGCAGGGCTTTGCTATAAATGGGCACAGGTCAAGTCCCTACGTGTTTGGAGGTAGATTCATTGCAGCTGTTACCTGCTATGCTCCTGGCCAAGAATGTAGCCAGGCTGCTGGGAATTTAGTGAGGTTTTGGGCAAGATGGCAACAATAGTGGCAGTATGAGAAGTGACTGTCTCCTGATATTTCAGTGATAAACAATAAAGGTTACAGCAAAAATATTCATGTTACTGCAAAGACCAGAATATTCCTCACTGCAGGTGAGGTGATGGCCTGTTGTACAGAGACCAAATACAAACTGATCCAGACCAAGACTAATTAAAGAGTGTTGTACCTTCTTGTATCCTCCATAACTAGTTTGGCTTGTAGATGGTGGAGTTTAGATTGCAAATACTTTAATTTCTCTCTTTGTACAAAAAGCTCCTGTCTTTTCAGAGGTTCAGCTTTCTGGCTGAGATTACCTGTGCTCAGAAGATAAGTGATTTTAGGGAGTTCTCCGGAGAAATGTCACTCAGACGACTTTCTCCTGGTTAACTGTTCTCCAGTTAAACCAGAAAGCACGACACTTTTCTCACCGTCACGGCAGTGGCTTTATGGCCTGTTTCCAGCCTGGTTTCTGAAGGGTGGGTGAACTTTAGCAGAAACTTGGCGCGAAGGTGTAGGAGTGCTCGTATGCTGCAGTTTGGGAGGTGGTGAGAATTCAGCTCTATGTGACAGGAAGAAATCCCCTGCTGAGCATATTTGCTGAGGATGACTTTCTACCCTTTCTATGACAAAATCAGTAAAGCAATATGGGGAAGGAAAAAACCTCCACTGTGAACCTGCACGCAGACACTTTCACATGAGCCCTTGCAAGGCTTGTGTTTTCCACCAAAGTTCTGGCAAACACAGTGATATCACTTGTGCAAATGGTGGTGAAAAACAACTACAGGCAAATCTTAGGGTTTTCTCTGAATGAATGTTCACAAATGATGTTTTAGAGAGCTCTTGGCTGGAACCAAATCTATCTAGTCAGAATTTCCAGCACAGCTAGGGATACTAGACTAAAACAGCAGATGAGTTGAAAAAATACATGCTCTAGGTACAGAAATGTCATGGGGACCTTCCATGACCCTCCTGGTGGTAACACGGCAGAAATAACTAAGCACATAAACCCGTATACTTCCGTACTGGGAATTTTCCTTGAGCTCTTCCTTAAAAGCATGTGCGTAGGATATTGCTGTGAACCGGGTAGCGCCAGTACACTCATTGATCAGACAGGATGTATCCACTTAATACTGCAGTGCGGGCTTTCCATTTGTGTACCCTTTCCTACATTTCAGTGGCATTTTCATTTTCAGCATAATTGCCGTATTTGCTTAAACCTGCACATGTGCAACGAAGCCATTCTTAGCCCATCTGCTCTGGCAGCCTCTGTCATGTGAAATGGACATTCATCCAAGGAAGCAGAAAGAGGAATTCCCCATCACATGTGGAACAGAGGACAGAGGGCCAGAGGCACTGGGGAACTGCTGTCCCCAGACACTAAGAGGCACGTGATTCAGAGCCAAGGTTTTACACCCCTCACACATGCATATGTATTTCACCTCATTATTGGCTTCAGCTCTACTTATTGTTACCAATTTGTGTCCCAATGCTATTTTTCTAGGCAGCCTTGGTGGGAAAAGCTTGTGTGCAGAGCAATATTTGCAAGCCTTTATGGGTATACATATTGTTAATACGCATATAAACAGGATGTCATTCATATTTAAACAATGCTTTCGGAGTCGGATGGCACCACGGCTGAGGGAATGGAAATTCTCTGATTTGTATCACTTATCTCATTGGAGGTTGCTTCCTTCACATATTCTGACTTCTGCAGAGCTACTGTAATAAGGTAGTTATATTCACATAGAATGAGACACCAGGCATTTAATAACCCCCCACTTCCTCCTCTAAAAACCTAATAAGCTTGCTTTGCCAGTTGATCTTTACAGTCACTTGCCTCTCTGGCTTTTTTCAACTCCCATTTCTCCTTTATACTTCAGCTCTTTTCTTCATTTTCATTTGCATATATTCAAGGGCCTAAAGAAAAACAGCTCTGCATTAAAAAGCTATTACAGAAATATATGCTATTTAAGTAACAACAGAACACGTTTTTCATTGGGAGGAAAAGAAAGAGGATATTTCAGGATATTTCAGATCCAAATAATATTGAAAAGGTTGTCACGTGATGATCAGTGTACTTTGGCTCACAAAATTTGTCCTGCTGTTTATTGAATCTCCTTCTTTAGTCAGTTCATCTCTTTTGCAGAAATAGGACTGTAACAGGACTCTTCGTGTGTGTGTTCAGACATGCCACCTCCCTCTTCATCTGAGTCTTTCTTCAAGCACAGATGACCTGATGCTTCACTGCCACTGCACCCTCTACTGCGATTTGCTGGAGTGGTGTAAAGCAGCGCCGTTCACGTTGGGCAACATTTCACACTGCCTGCAGCAGGCTGTGAGGAGCCTGGCTCAGCATGGCTCATTCAGGCATTTGTTCCATAAGCTTTTCATTCCTAGAAGTCACGGCTGTGTCAGACAAGGATGCTTCTTCACTGCCTTTACAAGTTATAGTGCCAAAAGTGTATACATTTGCAAAAACATACGGAGGAAAACCACACCCCCTCCTCCATCCTTGTGCTTCTTATGTGCATGCCTGAGGATCTCCCTCATTGTCCCCAATGGGTTTAATGGCCAGGACCGAGGCAGTTCTTGGCCCGGATGCCTGCTCTTGCCTTTGGCTGGCAGTCACTGTCACTCAAGGAAACTGGCTGAGTGGGCTGGGTGTCCTCTCCACAACTTTCTCAGGGCATGACCCAAGATCACATTCTCACCCAAAGATTGTATGTTCCCAGCACCACCCAGTCCCCGCAGCCGCACAGGGAGTGCGAGCTGCACACTGATGGAGCTGAAAGCTCACCCGGTAAAAGAAGAAAAAGGTCCTTTTTCACCAGGTCAGCAAGATGACCTGTCCTGCCCTGTGATGAAGTGGCAGAAGCACATGGCTGGGAGAAGTGGGCACTCTCCCTTTCATTAGTTCATTAGTCATTAGTTTAGCTAAGCTGACAGCAAAGTTGCGTTTTGAGTTTACAGCACTAAACCAAACTGCTGTCAATTTTTGGTTTGCCTTAGCACCCAGGGTTGGCAGTGCCGCAGCCACAGAGACTTGCCAGTGCCTCTGCTAGGGGACAAGAGAAGGGCAGAGGACGGCAGCAGTGTCTGCACCTGCTGAAAATCCGTCTTGTTGCCTCTTTCTTTGGGAGGGTTATTTTTAACAGGCTCAACTCGATGACCTGAGATGTCAAAGTACAGCTTCACAGACAGTTGCATCAGTGCAAACAAGCTGCGAGGATGTGAGGACAGGGAAATTCCTTAGGCCAGCCTCACCACACCATGAGGACCACTGATAACATGGGGTCTCTAGAGAGGTTCAGAAGGGAAGAGGCTTCCCTCTTACGTTCGGATGTATAAATGTGGTGTAGTTGAAGGCTCATGCTGGATTTCAGGCAGGAACTTTGCCTTTGCCTAGACTCTGTGAAAAACTGAGGCGGATGCATGAAAAATCTCAGTGTTTTCCCCAGTGACAGTAGAACTAATGGTCTAAAAGGAAGGACAGTTCGGCTGTATTTTCGGTATATACATATATATTTTTTTTGCCAGCGAGTGAAGAGATAGCTGTTTTATAGCTCTGAAAACGAGAGGCAAAAGACAACAAACTATTGCTTCCATTCCCGTATTTTAGAAAGCAGTAGACAAACTAGGTAAGTTTTGAATGCAGGACAAAAGGTTTTCTGAACAGAAATGTGCAAGGTCATGGCTTTCCAGTCTCATGAAGGAAGAGAGAGATTTAAAAAGAAAAAGAAACCCTAAAACCCAATGACATATTTACTGAACTTGTGTATGAAATAGCAGGAGCAGCTGATTTCTCCACATTTATACAAAGATTTCCATAGCCCATACTTACCAGGTATCCAGGGCAGACTCACGGATAACCACACTTCATCATTCCACTAGGAAGCTCATTCAGACTGAAACTTGGACTATTGGTTTTTAATTTTAATGCAGTTTTTCATTTTGATAGCTCTTCCACCTGACACGGAATTGCCATGGTGCAAATTGAATACAATAAAATTGCTAATCAGCCCATTAAAATATGTTGATGGTATAACATCTATTAGTTGTTGAATAATGTCTTCCTCCAATGTATTTTGAATTAAGTCTTCATGATAACAAAATTAATCCAGATAAGTGTATCTACCTATAAAAACAGTGTGCTTACACACCCACAGCCTTTTCTTGGAAATCCTCACAACTTTTTATAATGGTGACAGTCCCATACAAATACCAGTGAAAGAAAATGTGTCTTCAAGTAGGGAAATCAGCAATTAAATACAAAGAAATTATTCGTGAAGTAACAGAGGCTACAAATGTTTACTCAGATCATGTGTCTTTTGTGGGAACACAAAACCTGTTACAGGCTCCCATTATAGTGAATTTAACTCCAAGTGCTTCTTATCCCAGGAGTAATTCCCACATATTACCTCCCCAACAGTTAAAACAAATCACTCTCCTGCACAGACATTCTCTTATCCCATTTTCTCCTGTTTTTTTCCAAGCTCTTGCCTGACAATTACTTAGGTTCTTGATTCTGATATACAGAGTCTGCAAAATTTCTCAGCAAGCCTTAGCCATTTTTCTTAAGATTTCATTTAATTTTTTTGTCCCAGTGTGAGTCTTCCCTTGCTTTACTATTGCAAAGACCCAGAACGCAAACTTCTTTTCTTGGCTGCGTCTTCCTGGGGAAAGATAATTTCCAACACCGACAGTTTCTTCTGTCAGCATCCTTTGGTGCTACATCCTGCGTGGCTGAAAGCTGCCATGCCAAGAATTCCTTTGTCTGAAGCTGAAAATAGATAGAAAGTAGCAGCGAATCCAAAATTTCTCTTATTTGTTTAATAGCCTCTGTTAGAAGTTGCTGATCATTATAAAATAAGAATTGCTGAAGTTGTTAATGGGAAATTTGTCCCTTTCCACACACATAGGTTCTTCATATCTACCTTTATGGTAATTACCTTTATGGTAATCTTCTAAAAGACACGTAGTGGTCCTCTTGTAAGGCCCTATAGTGTGGAGAAGTTTGTTTCCTGACAGATCACAATCCAGACTTATCTGGTAATGTATAATAAGAATATAATATTATAAAAACTTCCTCATAAAATATTACAGTCCACTATAAGAGCAACTCTGGTCAGACTCTTACTGACAGTGTGATTTTCATTAGTTGGAAATGATAGTGCAGGAGGATTTGTAACCTTGGGCATTTGAGAAAGATGTCACTAGGCATCTCTGCATCTTTATGCATCTAAATACCTGCAAGGATCAGGTTCGCATTGCACCCAAAGCTCGTACAAACTGCTGTCTGTGTCACTTACGGCATGGGTCTGGGAGCAATCTACTTGCAAGGAACGCTAAGACTCTACCATACACAGATAAGAAAAAGGAACAATACAGTTGAAATGGGTGAAGACGATTCAGTTCAATCTGAGAAGAGTTGCTTTGTATTCCCAGTCAGTTTAACAATCCTTTCATCTTTCAAGGAAATTATAACTGATTCACTGGGACAAAGTTAGCAACTTGTCTTTTTATCTAAGTCCTATTATTGGTGCTTGTCACAACCATTCAAGGACCTCCTGGGAATCGAAATGGACAATCGCATCCTCCTCTCTCTGCCAGCAAGAGGCAAGGTATCATTAACAATGCTTAAATTAATAGCGAATTTTGGAGGGAGTAAATGTACCCCTGCAGGAAAGCACAGATGAAGAGACAGGATATACATTTCAGTTCAAAGTCCTGCCTGTGAGTGGAGGTTTGTGACATTTTCCCATTCAAATTTAGACATTCATAAGTTCACTGCAGCAAGGCGCACATTATTGTTTTGGTCTATGGAATCAATAGCTGTGAGGGAGGGGGTGGAAGGTGGCTTTTTGAAAATGGGAGTGTTTTTCACAATGGAAAGAAATCTGTGATATGTAATAAGTGGCTGTAGGTGGTTCCCTGCCCTTGCTCTTTTTTTGTGCAATATAGATCTCAGGGTTCTGAAACGAACTGGAACACAGGATGAGGTCTTTTATCAAACTTTATATTGCTGTGGATAACATAGCATCGAAATTTTGCCAGATTATGTGAGCAGAGGAGACGTAGAAGCAAAATAGCTGGAGTTTAGCTCAGATGAGCTCAAAGTGGGGCTGGTAAGCAGAGATGAAGCCTGGCTTGTGGCCAGCTGCAGCTCAGCAAACCTTTGTGTGCAGCCAGGCAGAAGGATTTCGGATTTGTGACAGAGAGCCAGCTGTGGTGATGCTGCCTGGCAGCAGTGGGGCTGCACTGGGATGAGTGTCCTGGCACTCCAGGATCTGAGCAATAAGATGCTTCAAGCTGAATGCAGCCTGCACCCCTGGAGTTATCAGAGCTCAGAGCATCCTGCAGCTGTGTGTTGCTGCTCCTCACTGCTCTTCCATCATCGCAAGTAGATGTTACCTGGCAGTGAGAAACCATTGCAGGACTTGCTTCACAGATGCCTCACCACTGAAGCTTAGAGGACTCTGTGCTTTCACATGGGACGGGAGGAGTGGGAGACATACAGACCGACAACCCCTTCTCAGGGGCCCAGGGAGATGAACTGTCCCGAGGGCCAGGGCTGTCTGGTGGTCAGGGCTTTTCCTGTAAGTTGCAGCATGTGTCAGACTGAAGTAGTGCTCACCCTCAGGCTGAACTCTGATCTAAAATAAACACAGAAAGTTTCTGAAGCTGTCGCTGCTTTGTCAGATAGACATAGAAGTACTTCCTGCACTGCAAATTGTTTTTGTGACATGATCCCCCACTGCAGTGCTCTACCTGCTCAAAGAAACAAAACTCTGGGCACCCTTGATCTTGGGCAAATGCCAGGGTTATTCCTGCACCTCTTAAAAAGAATGTACATCCAGTCGGGGGTAGGATGGTGGCATCAAAAAGAACCCAGCACCGCGATGAGACTGAATGCAGCAATAGCAGTATTTAGTGCCTTGTCTCACCTAAGGCTGGTCAAATTTGCTGTATTCGTTCCTTTCTGAAGTGGACCAGACTCATTGTGACTTGGAATCTACGTAAATGTAATACTGTCTGCCAAATTTCATGATCATGAACTGAGATAAAAGACAACATTAAATAATCTGCTCCATCTTCTGTCCCTTGCAGCATCTTTCCCTCTTAAGTCCCCACTAGTGCTTTGTTGTATACGCTCTAAGGGTCCATAATGACAGAAATCCTACTCTTCAGAGACTATCTTGAAACTTAGCAGGAGTCTCCAGAGGGAAGGGGTTTTTGTTGTTACTAGTTAGTCTTACATTTTAATTCCTTCGAAGCAACTCCACAGTGCGTGTTTCAGCCTAAAAAATACTATATTTTGACCTTGGTTCCTTTCACAAAACCCAATGAACACTTATTAGCATCTTCAGAAGATGAGTCTAAGGAGGGAGTGTAAGAAAGTGCATTACTTTAAGTACCTGCCCCATCCCTTTTTGCCCATCAGAAAGCATCCAGCACAGCATGGTACTGCTGTAAGCAAGCGAACTGGCTGAACATTAACAATACTGGTGAAATCTTGGTGAATTATGTCAGGTTCTCTTTTAAGTGAACTCACAATGAATGTTTTGAGCACGTACCTGAATAAAACTGATTGCCAGGCTTCAGAATCTGGAATGGCAATTATTTATCCAGTTTGTGACTACCTGAGCAGCAGCGAACCCCTTCCAATCCAGTCCTACACATCAGCCACCTCAGCCACACCAGCAGGAAGCATCTGCTGGTAAACTGGCGCTTGTCTATTTCCTCTCCATTACCCTTCACTACTGGGTCTTGTGCCACGCCAGATTCAACTCCTTCCAGTGATATTTACATACTTCAGAAGCCTGTCGGTTATTCTGTCAAGCTCCTAGCTGTCACTTTGTTGAAATTTACATTTTTCTATTGTCTCCTAAGTCAGGTTCTCCAGACCCAGCTGAACAGAGTTGAATCTGAGTGACCTTCAGCAGATACCATTATAATTATAGCCTTCTCCTCCTGACCCTCTTTCACACATTTTATCGCAAAGTAACACCATTTACCCTTTCTTTAACAGCTGAACAAGCTGATGAGCTCAAAGTGTAAAAACAGAGGGTCTTCTCAGTGTGCCTCAGCAAGAGGAGGTCTCGGAGGTAATAAGAAGGATGTAGTGTATGCCTCTGACCTCTCTCTGCAGAAAAAACTCACTGAAAACCAGTTTTTGTGCTGTCAAAGAAACTCAATCAGTAACAGGCAAGAAATAATCCTCTTATATAACAAGTCAAAGAATAATATGTCATCAAGGTGCTTTTAACTTCATTAAAATTTGTCCCTTGATAAGTGACATTTTAATTATGTGATCAGGTAATAAAATAATACATGCCTGAAAACTTATGTCTAACCCACGCATCATTAATGGTCCTAAATTAACCCTGGATGATAGCCTAGAAGTAAATCTTAGATAGAAAATACTCTGCTGGACATTTTTCACATGCCTGTTTTGGAGTTTTAAACTGACGGTTCAATTTGGCAAAATAACTGACATAGTGACATTAATCTAGCCTATAAATGAACAATAAGGGTAACAAATGCTTTTTAATCTACACTATAATGGCACCATAATCCAACAAAATGTCAGAAATTTGAGGATCAAACTTTCATATTGCTTTAGTACAAATATTCCCCCAAGGGTCCTGGCAGTTCATCTAGATCTCTAGCTGGGAGGTGGGTCCCAAAGTGATGTATCTCTCTCATGAACTAGATAAGACAGACACTCTCCTGGACTGAAGCACCCTTCTTTCAAGACCAGATGAATTTGTCTCAATGATTATGGTTTCTGGTCCAAGGCTACCCAGGCAGATATTTCTCCCTTTTTGTTATTGAAGAAAGGACGTCTTGTTTGATGTTTTTTTAATTGTGGTTTTGTGTAGTGCATTCTCCCTTACCACTGTCGGGAGTACATGTGGTTCCTTGGAAATTGCTGTGCAGCTCACACTGAGCGCCCTGCACGAATCTGACAGTGTGCTCTGCACGGCAGTGAACCAAGAGCACGGCAGCCTCTGCGCTGTGCTGCACATTGAGAGGAGCAATACCCACCAAATAAATCTTACACTGTCGAGGAAGAGGCTATAAAACCCAGGGAGCTGACTTCCAAGCAGACATTCTAATGCAAAAGGAAGATACTTCCTAGTCAAGACGAAGCTAAAGTTAGGCTGGAGGTTGACCCAGAAATAAAGCCTTAAAGTCCAGAGCCAATTCCTATTAGCAGGGTTGATCAGCTCTATGAGAGAGCAAAGTCAACCTGGGGCGTGTGAATGCTTCACTTGGAAAACTTCAGCTGTAGCTGATCCACTCCTTGGAAGACAAGTGCTCCTTTGGTTTTTCTTCTCTCTTTTGGTAGGCTGGCATAAGGCATCTCAGATGATATCAGAACTTTTAATGAAGAGTGAAGCCTGGTTGTTGGTTGGAGAGGGTTTTTTTTTCCTCCACCAAGCTTGACGCATCACTGGCTGGAGGGCTTTTCAGCCCTGTGGGAGAAAAGGTGCAAGGTGCCCACAGGGAGGTAGCAAACACCATTTTAAGCTTGGGTGCAGTTCAAAGAAAGGTGACCCGGAGAGCATGTTTCAAAGGTCTGCATTTCAGGATAAGGTTGTTGCTTATCTGTGAAAAAAGAAATCTGAAGTGTTTTTTTTCAAGTATTGCTATGAAACAGAGACATAGATAATATTGGTTTAGGCATGAAGAGACTAATCTAAAGAGAGCGTTTTTGTACTTTACCTTGTCTAAAAAATATTTGAATATGCCTGTTCAATAAAAAAGTGATCTTAGATGATCTGAATTTTTATATAGTGACCTTTAGAAATAATAATAAAAAAATTAAGAAAACCCCTCAATTTGTGCAACAAAATCTGAACTGCTGAATTTTTAGGATTGCTTGCTTTTACAGCTATTTGTTGGAGCAAAATTCACAGCCCCCCCCCCCCCCCCAAAAAAAAAGAATAAAGTGTGCTGGTCAAAGAATTCAGTGCAAGTCATAAACTCCAAAGGCATAGCTCCAGAATTCAGCCACTGTGTCCTAAACAACATGAGTCTCGTTTAATGTATAAATGTCTCCAAAGCATTTATCACTGTAGTATCTCAGCTGTGCACATAGATTTTTGGATATAGTGGGATCTGTCTAGAAGAGACAATCATTTTCCCATTCATCTGCTGTGCTGCTTTTTGACTCCACCATTACATTTAAAAAAATGGAAGTTATTCTGTGATCACAAACATGTAACTCACAAATGTGTTATCCCGATGTGATTTTTGATGCCAGCATTCAGGTAAGATTTACTGGGGTTTATATTTGCTTTCCTGCATCTTCCCAAATGTTTCCCAAAAGTAGACTTCCGGCTGCACAGCTCCTTTTATGTCCAGTTGCTTCCAAAGATCAAATTTGGGTGTCAGCAACCCCAGGAGTAAACCCAAATTGGGACAACATAGGTACACTATTTAAGAAACGCCCATGTGCCTCTGTCACCTCTTTTATCGTGGAGAATGGGAATCTGTTGGGAGCTTTGATGTTCTGTGCGGAGACATAGACCAGACAGGGATAGGACTGGTCTAGCATAGACTGTAGGTTGTTCTCTTTTATGCCCAAAGGGAGTACAAAAATGCCCATATCACCTGTGAACCAGCAGAATCTACTTTCTTCCAGCTTACCTGATCCCTAGTATTTCTGCTAATGGCCTGTCTCTGATTCTTGGTGTAAGCAAACGTAATGTCCAAATGCTGAAAGATATGGAAGTTACCCCCAAAATGTACTGTCCACCCTCGAATAGTAACCTGCCAGGTGCAAGAAGACAAGGGTAAATTCATGTTTTAAAAAGATGGATGTCCAAGTGCCTAGCTGTCACTCTTGTGGCAGTCTTCCTCCAAAACTAAAGCAAGCACACAGTGAGAATCAGAATGGTTCCAAAGTGCAAAGAAGATAATAAAAAGTGTTATTTATTAATAACGCTGCTGGAAACTCCCTGGGAACTGTATCTGCCAGCAGTGCTATCTGCATGTCAATCTAACTCCCTCTTTTTATTCTGTAGCAAAAAAGCTGCATTATTGCTCTTGCTGTTCTGATCCCCTCTTAGGCTGCTCTAATACGTCCCTTCTTTTGGGATAAATCCCCTCCCATGCCATCTGTCTTACGTTCCAGTCCCTCCTCAACCCTCCCTACCCTGCTTCCTACACACTGCCTGAATCAGAGGTTCTGTAGCAGCCTCCCTGAGCCCGCGGTGATGGGTTCTGTGCTGAAGGAAGCTGTGGAGGACACTTCTGTTGGCCCAGACACCTAAGTGATGTGGCTGGCACAACGAGGGACACTGAGGGACTGTGTCCATGTCAACTCTGTGGGCTCAGGCTGTGCCAAACATAAGAGTACACCGAGGGTTTCCTCTCCCCCGTGCAGAGCTTTCCTGACCAGGACAGCACGCTCATGAACACTGGCATGAGATGCATCAGGAGGGCATCAGGCAATGACAGCTCCTGGTCTTTACTTCACACCATACCCTGTGTTTGCCCCCTGCTGTTTTTGAGGACGCTGCCCACCCGTGTGCTGATGAGACCACTCTGGCCTCAGAGGACTGGCAGAAAAACCTTTCATTACACCGAGCAGCTGCAGAGCAGTGGCATGTTTGGCAGGATGAAGGAACACGGTGCTGTCTCCAAAAGCATTTGGGTGCCTCCACAGCTAAAGCAACTGAGGTTATGGGGTAGCATCTTGTCCAAACCCTTACAGGAGGGTAGATAGAATAGGATTTGCTACGTTTCCAATCAGCATCACCTAGCTGGTGTCAGGCCAAGCTGGTATCCAGCTTATTGCCCATGTTTGAAGTTTTTTTACCATACAGCCTCTTTCAGGTGCTCTGATCCAAACACTGGCTTTGGATGCATTTCCCCAAATCGAGTTTCACACTTGCTCTTCCCAAATATTAACTAGCAATCTGGTGTGATCCCACAGCCAATGTGTAGCGCAGGGGAAAAGGAGCTTCCATCAGAGACTGTGTGATGAGAGCTGGATGCAGAGGAAAATGAGCAGACCTCATGGAAAGCAGTCTCAGGACAGCTCCAATGCTCCAAAGCCAGCGGGTAGCTCCCAGCACACTGGATGCAAGTAAGGAATGGAAAGGAGTAGGAAGCATAAGCCTAGGCCAGTACAATACAACACCGGAGAAGAGTGATAACTGCAAGCGCTTCCCAGGTTCAGATAGCAAGATCCTCTGGGTGAGTAGCACACAAATGAAATTGTATTTGATTTGGCTTCCTTTCAGACTGCAGCTCTTTGTAAAAGCCTGTCTACACTGGGGCACTGTTTGGCACAGTGTGCTATGGGGACCTAGCGCTGCGTCACACACTCTGCATTGGCAGGATGTAGCCAGGCAGACGGCACAGTCACCAATTAATAGCAGACAGCAATATTTAAAATAATCATTATGGGGATCAGCATACAACAAAACTCTTGTTAAAATTAACAATATAGTCACTAAATCTGGTGCTGTTTCAAGCTATTCATTATAGCTTACAATGGAATCCAGCCAAGAGCACTTCACTGGGGCTGGTGTCGTTTTTAGTTTTGTGTCTGCTGAAGTCAAGGCTTACCTGATTTCAGATGCTCTGTGGACACATTGACATAACCAACCAGAGTCATGCTAAGCAGTAAGGACTCTAGTTCATTTTGCTACCACCCTTTACGGTTCCAAGCCCACATGTCCACACCACATCTTTACCAGTCATGAAGCCTGTGCCAGTGCAGTCTGTGATGCAGCAAACCACACAAATTCAGAGTGCTAACAGCTGGCAGACCTCCTGTCTGCTCTGCAAGTGGAGCACCCCAAGTGGCATGTCAGTGCGTGACTCCAACCTTGGGGCTAACAGGGGGGAAGTGGCTCTGTCTTGGCCACTGCTGTGACCAGATGGGTTCGCAAGTGCAATTGCAAGACTCCAAGTAAGGACACAAGAAGAATTTATGTTAGCACCTCCTGCACACCAAATCGCTAAGGCGGATACCTGTTCCTAATAACTTTTGAACACTTTGACAAGGAATGAAAGGCTTTAAAGTTAATCAGCCTCCAAAATGTGTATGCAAATGGGCAGGCAGACAGAGCTGTATTAATGTTTCCACTGTAGGAAAGGCTGCAGTATGAATTTGCACCTCCTCTGGGAGGAGTGAATCCACACTTGACAGCACCTTGAAAACCGAGCTGCTCTGGGTGATCAAGTTAGTATAGAGCAAGAAATATTTGACCCCTAAAAGAGGAGGTTCCTGCCTCTCATGTGATGTGATACCAACCTGTGATGTATCCTCTCCTGGTGCGCTGTAAATACCCAGTGAAGCATTTGCTTGAAATGCTTTTATACTTCACCTTGTATTAGCAATGGTCTAGAAGTACGTACACCATCATTTACCATGCCTCTTAAGAGGAAAAACTGCTTAAATGTGATTTCCAAGAGATCGAGTTGGTACAACAGCAGATGCTAAATTGACAAAGAAAATTGCCATCAGACTTCTTTTAACCTTTGTATCTGTCTATCTGTATCCTTCATTTGACCTCTCGCTCTCCCTCCTGTACTCCTTTGAACTCTCCACTTTTTAATCCAAATCAGGTTGCACTTTTGCTTGGTGGCTTCAGATGCAGCACTCGGCCTGCCGACCTCCATCCAGCTAATTGTTGGACTCCTTAATGTTCCCAAGGTTGCAGGATGCGTCACCTCCCCCTGACCTCTAGGGCACTTTCAATCTCTTATGAGTTGAAGCTAGAAGCAACCTCGGTCTACAACCTCTTCATCAGCTGTACTGCAGCAGCAACAGAAGGACCCAGGAAGGATCAAGGCCCCATTGTGTTCAGATCTGCATAAACACACAGTGAGAGACAGCTCCTGCCCTTCTGAGGTTATGGCTGAAAGGGAAAGCAGACAGAGTGAAGATGAGTGGGACACATGTTGAGCTGAATATTCATAGTAATGTTAGTTACGTTGCTTGTTAGTCTCTCTTTTTTTCTCTCCCTCTGAAATGAAAAATAAGTTGTTCACTTGATTTTGGAAGTGTTGTAAATGTCTGTTTGCAAAAGTGATCATCTGCTTCTGTCCACCCTGGTTCTGTGCCAGCACTGCTCTGGGCTGCGCTTCCTGAGGAGATCCCGTGGCTTTGCAGGAAACAGCGCAGCATGGAAGCATCAGAAGATGAAGGAAAAAGGCTTGGTCACCCACCCGCCCCATCAGAGTTGGCTGCAGTCTAGCAATAAGCCCACCAACAGCAAGCTGACTGCAACGGGGCCAAGTGTGTCCTGTCATCCACTGGCCTAGGGCTGGAAAGGAGGGGGAGATGACCGCCCTTCACTTACCCTCATTACAGCCTAAAAGGGAGGGAGCATCCCAGGCACTTCACAGAACACACACCTGCCAGGGGAGCAAGAAAGTTCTGAGAACTGGAAAAAATGCACTGAAGTAGGGTACAATATCACTTCAGTCTAACCTGAGAAGGAATAATTTATTCTGCCCTTTCTTGGGCAGCAGAAGCGCACCGGCATCGCAGGACTGCAAGGACAAAGGACAGCTTGTCCTGTCCTGATGCAAAAAAAGTCCTACCTCTAAAGTGAGGTTTCAGAACGTTGAGTGAGGGTTTGATTTGCATCCAGAGTGGAAACATGCTTGCCAGCCATCAGGCTGATGTGATTTGAAGCAGCTGAGATATTAAATGCACTAAACCAGAATGTGTAATAGCTGTGCTGGCAGACCTTTAATTATTGTCGTGCTTGTGGGCACTGATATCATTCAAATTAAAAGCTTTCCCCACTACTTGCATTTTTTTAATATGTTGATGTACTCTGCACTGATGGATTGTCCTCTCTTGTCCTTCTCTCACAAAATGCTTGGCACAATTTGCTTCAGTGCAGAAATAAAAATTATTGGCATCCACTTACTATATATTTGGCCCTCTTTTTGTTTTGTTTTAAATCATGGCCCCCCTAACTAGAAGGAAGGTTTGACAAATTTGGAAGCACAGTGACAATTCCTCAGTCACCAACCCTCCTTCTTGGAAAAAGCACATTATTAATAGGAAGACTGAAGTGCTGGTGCAAGTTTCCCTAGAGCAGTGCCTTTGGAAGTGCTGGCTGATGACATAGCAAAATTTTTTTTGCTGTGTGCTGCACTGATGTTCTAATTTTCCTCTCTCAGCTGGTCCAGAGACCGATATGTTGGGCTAGCCCAGTGCTCAGATACAGCAGCAGCAAGATCAAGAAGATCCTGTTGAAGATGCTTCTCTGCTTCCACCAGTGTCACTGATATCAGACTCTGGCTACTTGACTAGTACCCTGATAAGGCTGCTTGCTCGCTCAGTGTACCTTTGGAAAAAGTGGAACTGTTTTAAACAGAATAAGCACAGTACCAGCACAAAACATTTATCAGTAAAATTTCTCACACGCTCTCCTGAGATGGAAAAAATGTAAGATAGGCAGAGGAATATTCGTATTTATTCCCCTGGATGACAGGTATAGCACATCGTATCTCTGTCATATGGAGGCTCATTTGCAGATGCAGCACTTATGTTTTCTACACTGCTTCCAAATTACAGGCCCTGATTTGCCACAGCTGCCACAAATCTCCTTTCAACTCTTGCTACTTTCTGCAGCTCCTCTTGCTGTAAGTATTATGCAGCACATTTTCGCTTTGGGATGGTCATGGAGGACAATTAGAAAGGGACAGGGGCTCAAACTGGGAATGAAAAAGGGCTTGCCTGGCAGTGCTTGCCCTTACCTCACCTCTCCCTAGCTCTGAGCCTCAGCCTTGTTGCAGACCCCACAGCAATGCTATTGCTTCAAGGGGAAGAACCTGCCTTTAACCTGGTTTGTGCATTGGAGATTTGCATGTTGCCCACATGCAGAACCGTGAGCCAGAAGCCTCCTGTGTTTATATACTCTACACTTGACTGCAGCACTAAATCTCTCACTGGCCTTAAGCAATTCACTTCACCTTTCTGCCTTAGTTTCCCCATGTGTAAAAGTGAGATAACGCTTACTTTCCTCTCAGGAATTTTGCAAGGATTAATTAGTTAAATGAGTTTGCTTAAAAGGTGAAAAACATTTTACACATGTTAAATACTGTTGTTTATTTGGAACAAAAAAGCCTCCCTCCACTTCACAGAAGTGATTTTAAAAGCTCAAAACCAAAGAAAAGGAAAGTTGAGGATACTGTCTAACTCAAAGCCAGCAGGAAGCGGGAATGCCGAGGAAGGGAGATTATCATAACATGGGAAGGTTTGCAAACAAAAAACCTCTAAGCTCTTTGGAAGCCAGATGAGGTGAAAATGAACAGCATGTATTGGACACATAGGATCTCTTCCTTGGTTCCTGGCTCAAGCCTGATGGATTCAGCAGCCAGCTATCCTGACTGGTGTCCTCTGAATCCAGCCGGTCTGGCAGCAGGCATAGCATGGACCTTCCTGGAAAACTAACTATCCCAGTGGGGCTTCCAGAACAGCAAACAAGTTCAGTGCTGCTTAAGGTGTGCTTCTGAGAGAGATCAATGAAAGTGGAGGAAATACATACTTTCCCTGCCCAGGCTAAATCCAGCCTTTGGGATTAAATGCAGGATCATGCAGTTATCCTCCTGCTTTTCACCAGCATTAAATTAAATTAAAAGAATTCAAAAGTAAATTCCCAGGACACAAAAGGAGCTGCTGTCATAAAGGAGATGAGAATCTCCTCAGGAGACTAGGAAGAGCAGCAGCACTGGCTCCTGACAGAAAGAAAAAAGAAGAGGGGAAGTAAATGAAAAAAATCCAGCTTTCTCAACGCGTCATTTTAAAAAGGTAAACTTAGCAGGACAAAACCAACTACACTAGTTACCCTTGAAAGTGCTGTTCTGCAGCTTCGCAAGATGCTACAGTTTGGTTGGGCATAAAGGCAGCATTAACGGGGTGTCAATAGCGACAATCAGCCAGTCTCTTCCGCAGGTAATAATGTCTCTGGGAGGCATCCTCAGGTCTGCCTCTGCACCGGTGTGGTCTTTCCAGATGTGCAGCCCACGTGTATACTTTCTATCCCACAGCAGGAAAGGTCAGGCATAAATAGGCTGAGCTGCCTACTTTTTTTTACCTGAAGTAAAGCAGGGGAAGTTTATGCAAGCTGTTTTTCTGCCAGACCTGTCAAGAAGGAATTTAAAGTCTATCAGGGAGGTGCAAAAAGGCACTTGCTCACTGACACAACTGAATCCAGACAATGGTGTCTGCTTATAGCCTGAGTGATGCACGAGCCAGCAAAGGTGAGGCCACGTCATCAACAACTGGCAAAGGAGGAGATGCAGGTGCTGCAGTGCTTCTACTGTTTTCTAAACTGCATAGCCCCTTGCATAGCTGCGATAGCTTGCTCACATCTGTCCCATCCCCCTTCTCTCCTTTCCTCTGTTTGTACCCACTGTGCCATGATATATTTGCATCCAAATTGCTACTCACATTTTGGCTTTAAATGCTTTGTGGTCCTGTATCTTCTTGTTTTTATATCAATATAAGTCAGGAGTAATCCTAAAGGAGATTCACAGGGACAAAACTACTGAAAAACTAGTGGAATAGAAAGGAGGTTCAATTCATAGAGGTTGAAAGCTGCTTTTCTTTAGAATGAAGGCAGAGTCAATCAAAAGTAAGAAGCTTCCAGATTTCAGGACTTCTAAGAAAGAAGGTTTTTAGACATAAAGAACCGATCATTCCCAGCTGTCACAGGCAGTGTAAATGATGAAAGCAATGGACATATTGACTGGCTCCAGCTGAGGATCTGGCCAAGTGGAATTAAGGCTGTTCTAAAGAACAGCCTTGTATGAGTTTACAGACAGAGATACATCTACATGACAGGCCTTGGTGCAACCTTCCAGGGGAAGCGTGGGCCTGAGATGTGCTGTGGGCCCGAGATGTGCTCTGTATTCACAGATAGGAAAGGCAGGAGGGAACTGACTGAAGCATCTACATGATGTTCTCCCCATTCTGGTTAAGCCTAACAAACACAAGTGATTGTGGACTCCTGTCTCACAGATATTAGCAAACAGTTCTTGCTATTGCTCAGCATGAGAGAAGGAGGAGAATTTAAGGGGAAAAAAATATGCATACATAGTATTATGACACTGCTGAAGTCAATATTGCCTGCTTTTTGCAGAGTTGTTGCTTCTTTTCGAAGGACCCAGAGCCTCCGTTCCTTTATCACATTTGCAGTTAGCTTGCCATACACATCTGCTCCTGACCTTAAAATAATTTCCTCTCCACCTCCAAAGGGAAACGATTTTGTAAAGAAATTGCTTCCAGAATCACAGTTCTTTTCTGACTCTTCAGAGACTTTGGCAGGCAGTCTCATACATCCCAGCTTACTCCAGAGAGAATCTGTGCTTTGCCGAGCATCACATTTTCTGGCCAAGATTTTGAAGAAAGTAAACAGGACCAAAACTTCAAGCACCAAGCCCCTACTTAGGCACTTTATAAATGCCCTTTTTTTTCAGCAGTGCATAGGGCAAAGTAGCTCCAGCTGACTTCTTTTCATTCTGCTCCTCTTTTTCACACCAACTCCCAACATAACCACGGCGTTTTGATACAATGACAGGAGTACATGCTGCCTGGTAGACTCAGGTAGCATTTTTGCATCCTGTGGTGGTATTTCTGTAGAAAGGCTGAAGGGCAGAAAAGGGAATATCCCCAGATCTCATGGACATTTAACACAAACAGAAAGCCGGAGCCCAACCAGAATATTTCCATGGCATTGAATAATGTGTTGTGCTCCATGCAGAGATGTTTACATTCACTCCTGGTTTTGGCTTATGCGCTAATCTCATTCTACCAAAATTCTCAAAAATAGGCTATAAAGGGGACTCATGTAATTCGAAGGGCTCTTGCTGATGCAGAGAAGTACTTTGCCAAGTAACAGCTAGGTCTTGTTAAGTCCTACCATAGATAGCTAAGATTTCAAGTCTTGTTTACTGGGTTTTTTTCACCCTGGCTTGCTCAGCACCTGCTCTGGTGTCTGGGTGCCCTCGTCAGGTTCCCTTGCAGGGAAACTCCTGCCACCCCTGCAAGTGTCCCACTGGGAAAGCCAGAGCTGCTGGAGGCAGCGAGGAACATGTGGTCAGGAGGGAGCCCCTCAACATAGGCATGGAGGGAGAGGTCTGCCCCCCCCAAAAAGGCTAGGAAGATGGAAAATATGGATTTAGGTTGCCTAAAGGAAAGAGAAATTATGAAATGCTGATAGTGGAAGACACATTGGGCTACATGAATTCACCCCTGATGTAACTTTTATTTCAGATGGTTACCCAAGAGCTGGATTTGTCCTGCCTGGCAGAAATTGTTTGATTTAGCCAGTAACATTAATTGGGAAAAGTGAACAGTATTGCTTTAACTGCACAAAGAAGAAGAAGAATAGATCCCATTTCAAATTTCAGAGGAAGGCTTTTTTTAAGGGGGGGATAAATATTAATACCGAGACTGTGTTGATGAGCTTTAGGAGGTTGCTAAGCAACACAGCACTTTGTCTATAGCCCAGGCGATGCTTGGGAGGGGACCGTGTAAGCATAAAATTCGTATGGCTTCTATAGAAACATATTTTTGTAGCTTTTTAAAAATAAACAGAAACCCAAATCGGTCTCCTTGGCTTTTTTTTTTTTTTTCATGTGAAACACTATCTGCTGAAAATGTAGGTACGGCTACAATCTAAGAGCACATATTTGGAGGATGTTTTGAGCCCAATAGCAAAGTCAGGGCAACATGCACATGTTTTTAACATAACATCAATATTCACTCAATGTTATCTCTAAGTAAAGTGGGTTTTTTTAAACTCTCAGATCTGTGTACTAATTTGCTGTTTATGGCAATCAATCATTACATTTTAGTTCATTGTATTTTGTTTTTTTCCAGGTCATCTTAAGCAGTTTCATAAATGTGTCCCAGTGTAGCACAGAAATGGAATAGCTAATAACACACCGTTACACAACTGATAAAGTAAACCCACACATTTCCAGATATTAAAATCATGTATGTTTTTGTCTAAGTCTTGTAGTAAAATTCAGCTCCACAATCCTTCAAATGCAATATGTTCATTTTTATTTAATATTTAGAGCTCAGGAATACAGGGCAAAGGAGCAGCTTTTGATTTGAGGCTTGCAGAGAGAAAATTATATTTTATTAAGTTAGTGAAAATGCTGACTGCAGGGAAATTTTAAATAATTTATTTTTTAAAAATGAAAGTACTCTTATGTTCTGATATGAAAGGAAAGTTAAAGCTTTGCTGTTTATACGAGGGAGCAGAGGTGAAAACTGGTAAACTCAGTGAACTGCTAACAGTCAGTGTCTTTCTTCTACGATTAGTCCTGAAATTGCCTCCTGAAAACACATACGCCACCATTTTTAACTACTTAAGAAATACTATTGCAGAAAAATATAGGGTGGACTAAGAAGAGCCCATTGTTTCAGCAGAGAAGTTGTGTATTTGGTATTTGCTCCAGACAGCTTATGCCAGTGTGAGACCCTCTACACATGGACATAGGATTTGGAGTAAGAAGGTGTCTCTCCCCAGAACCATAGACTTGGGAAAACAATACTACTCTGTTTTTACTCTCACCTCATGAAGAAATGATGGTTTTGAAAGAAAGTGAGTAAGTGTTGTTGCTTATTATTGACTTATTCCAAGGAGCCAGCAGGTGAGCTTGCTAAAGGCCCAACAGGAGCCAGCTACAAATCCCAGCTCCTTCCCTTACATCCTGGGCCCCCAAGGCATCCGTGCTGCCTTGCAAGAGACCAGGGTCAAGGAAACAACTTGGAGCTGTCACTTTGGTGGCCATCAAGTGCTCCAGCTCCTTCCCTATTTACAAGTCAGGTTCTGGGCTGTATCACAGCTGTGCATTTTTCCCTGTGGATTCTCCTGTGGTATAGGCGAGGCAAGGAGCTCACCTGAGCTTATTAGGGTAGGATGCAAAGAATATTCTTCCTTTCCAAAACCACAGAGATTTGTTACACCCCAGTGCATTTAAAAGTGGAAGACGACAGCAACAGAGCAAGAGGTGCACAGCTTAAAAGGAAAAGAGGAGCTGCTGCTTCTTAGACAGTTAATAAAATGCATAGTGAAATACAGAAAAAGAAACTGTTGCTCTGTTGATGCGACTTTTGCCATTGAATCTACATGAAATCTGAAGGCAAACATAAGGAGGTTCTTCAGAGCATCATTGCCCGTGTTGCCAACACAAGAGTTGATTTCACAAAACTCAAGGTAAGTCCACCACTGAGTATGTGGAAACCATTGAGGGTATTAGTGCTGGTTGCTTTGTTTCTTTCATTTTAGAATGAAGTTTTCCTTTACTACAAGATGATCTCTTGCATATGGGCCCACTGTGAAATTGTGAAATCAAAAAATTAGGCAAGGCATTACTGGACGCCCAACAGGATGGTGGATAGTATATCCTTGTGCTTGCAGAAAATTTTGACTACAGACTGGTATCAAATTTCTGCTACTCTCAGAGTCCACCAGACATAGCTTTGTATGAACACTATGTATAAAAACACGGTAACAGGGATGTGGTCAGGCATGGCATCATAAGCAGCCCACCTCAGTTTGGTGGACCATGAACTTACATCAAAGCTGTTGGCATCTGAGACAAAATCTCTTAAGATATATGTCCAATATCTCTTTCATGAGAATTCAGCTTCCTTCCTGCATATGTAATTTCTCTGGCTTCGCTTTTCTCCTTTCCCAGTTCTCTCCGCTGTTGTAGGCTGTAGCAGCATCAGAGAAGCCATATGAGGCTTTTGAAACCCACAGGATCGTTTTTAAATGCACTGGGCAGGCGTAGGTGGGAGACTGCATCATGATGCAGGTAACATTGCACAGCCAGTTCCTGAACAGTAGCATTTCCAGAGGCCTGAGAGCCTGTAGCCCCTCCACAGAAGTGGCACAAGGCACTGGACAGGGAACATTTTGTCTTAGGATCTACCTGCAAAATACAGCACGCAACAGCGAGCCAGACCCAGGCTGTCAGAACATGGCTTGGAACCTCTGCCAAAAAAAAGATAGTGAGCCATGCTGTTCTCCTAGATCAGCCTACAAATTGAAAACAAATTATTAGATCTGAGGATTGTCTGCTCAGACAGGCAAGCAATTGGCCTGGAGAGAACCACACTGGACAACCATTCCCAGTACTCTGGGAACAAGAAAGAATAAGATTTCCAAATCCTTTTCAGAAGGAGATAGACCTGATGTCTGATTTTCACTCTTTCTTAGCAAGTATCTGTATTACTCATTCTTCCGCCCCAGCATGGGACTTTGGAGGTGGTTCAGAGCATGTCTGTGAACGCTTTTCCCAGCACCCATCTGTGCATAACTAGCCTCCTCTGAATTCTTTTTGAGATCTTTGGATCAAGCCAGTCAGTCTTTGGTCTGGGAGTGAGTCAGCTCTGCTGTTTTCCAAACAATGGTGTTCTCATTTAGCTGAAACCAAATGCAAAGGTAATATGAACTAACATTGTCTTCTGCTAACAACAGCCCTTTGCTTTGACGTAATTCTCATTTAAGTTTTTCTAAATCAAACCTGGAAACCAGACTTACAAGGATCCACCTGCACAAGGATGGATACAGATCCAGCTTGAATCTATCTCCTTATTTATAAGAGAGATAGGGGAGAAAATTTTGATTTTTGCACTGTGTGTGGCTAGTATAAAATCAAAGCTCTTCCATAGCAAAATTATGGAATTTCATATCACGGTAAGTTATATGTAGAGCCTGCACATGCCAAAACTAGAACATGCACGTATAAGGTTTTGAATTCAGGCAGAAGGGACTTAACTCAGGCAAAGGTAAGCAAAATGCAGAAGGGACTGCATTTTACAGTGGAGCTCAGGGTCTGTTGTGTCTTTCAACTGCAATGCGTTACTCAAAATTGTGATAAATAAATGACAGGTGAAGAGCTAAAATATAAAGTGTTTTTCTCAATGAAGATGTATCGTGTCCTTTTCTTCTACCTATGTATTATCTGCTCTACAAACAACTCAGAGTCCTGATAATACCTATTCAGATAATTTCCTTTCTTACAGCAAAGACACTTGTTCAGAGAGGCACATCACTCCTCATCTTTCTTTTGACTTGTCTCAAAGGAGTTTTCTGCTGATGTTGTAATACTTTTGGGCCTGTCCAACAGCAAAGCAGACAGACGGTGTAAGTGGGAATCTTGCTCAGCAACCGCTGTCTAGAACATAATACTCAGCTACCTGCTAAGTGACTTCCCATTAGTCAACATGAAGAACTGTCCGTGTTCTGAAATCCACTCAGGGGGAGGTAAACGGGCTGCTGGGGGTAAATGGGCTGCTGGGGGTGGAAAAGCTAAAGTGAAAAGACCTTGCAGTGAAGGGTGAACCTGTATCCTGCCAGCCTCTGACATCACTTTAGGCATGAGAAATCCTTTTTCAGGACATTTGATAGAGTGAAGAGGGAGAACTAAGGGTTTCTAGATGCAAATACTGCAGATTTCCATAATAAAACCACATTTATTACCTTCCATTCTTGTCTTAAATACCTAAAGCAGATGCAGAATATTGTTGATTCACACTACTCACTTAAGCAATAACAACTGAGTCACAGGGCATGTCCTAGGGATTAATGAGTAACTGGGAGAGTTGATGGCCCAAAGCAATCTGGAGGGCCATTAACCCCAGCCAGCCACTAATTCCCTGGGAAATGCCCTATGCCTCAACTGTTAGTTGCTGCTTTGACCTCCCCCCCTTCTTTATGTTATTATACAGAGGAAAAATAGATCTTGAGCAGGGGCAATGTTAGATTCTGCTCCTGGTGGAAGTGGCTATTTCTCAGCCTGGGGAATTCCTGGCCAGGTCAGGAGACACTAGTGGCACTTTGTGCTCAGTTGTATTCATGTCCTGCAGCTGCCAATCAAGAAATATATCTCTAGATCTTTGCTGAAAAAGTGATTGTCCAAAATACACAGGTAGCAATGGAGTGAATTCTTCTGTTTTGAAAGATAAGCGTGTGAACTGCGAGGAGTGCAATGGTCAGTGCTCTAAGAGCTGGGCAAGGACCACACAGCCCACTCAGAAGTGCAACAACAAGCTTTCCAGAAGAAAGCCCTTAGAATTCATTCTTGTTCCTACTTTTCGGAGGTGCTGTGTATGTGTCCCATATTTGCAGCCTCACAAAGAGCAAGGAGGTGCGGGTATCTTCCTTCTCCAAAGACAAATGCAGCAGCAGTGGTACTAGAAGAATTGCACAGCATCTTTCCTGCTGCACAATACAGAGTATGTGCCACTCTAGGTAATACTAGCTGGAAGACACCTGCTCCTATAGGGCATGTAATGTGGTGGATCACATGGTAGCCTGTTTCATGTAGTGTTCATTCAGAGCAGAGGAGGTTTTGCCCTCCCGTTTGAGCCCCATCCTCCTCCTGATACAAAACCCTGAACAGCAAAATCCTTAGGCTGAGAGTCTCTCAGAGCAGCTGTGGATGGTTCCTCTGCCCTGTAAGTGATGGAGCTCAAAATACCCTTTCCGTCTGAAGAGTAATGTTTCCAGGTCATTTTAATGCAGTACACTGTTTTTCAGAGCACAAACTTTGTGCCAATTCACAACCTGTATAACTTAAGTTAAATTAGTGAGGCTACCCAGAACAGAAGCCACTGCCTTTTCTACTATCATTGCGGGTAGTCGACACAGAAGATAAAAACCCCAATCACTGAAAAACTAAGCAACATTACATGAAATAAACACTTCAAAAATTAAACTTATTTAAATGAAATGTGAAATTTAAAAAATCATATCAGGGCCTAAAATTATACCATTTATTAAAATAACATTCAGCAACTTATTGTTACTGCTGAAGTTCTAGTCAGGTGAACTAGGTAGGCTCCCTGGTTGAAGTGCTTGCTGAAGTATAAATCCTGATTTGGAAGCAGTAGCGTCTTTGCACATGAAGTATTTAATCATTTAATTTTACTCAGTTAGTTGCATTCAATAAATTTGTTTCAAGTTGAGAAAACACACAGAATTTTAAAAAAAGGGAGCACTTGTTTTTCCTTCTTCAATGCTTGAATAAAATTGTGTGCAATGAGTTGTCCAGTTTCTTGCCTATGACTTCAGTGACTGATAATTACTAAAAGTAATAAGCTGGTTAGTTACTTTTAAACTTAGACAAGCATGTCTGGTTCTTTTTTATTTATTTTCTTATAAGATATCGCTTAAGGTAGTTTATTTAAGTAACAAAGAAAATATTAGGCTATTTTGAAGTATTAGGAAATTTTCATTGAATTCCAGTATTCGTTCAAACACAGATACATAAAACCAAGAAAAAAATCTGTAAATAAATGAACCATCCTTAATTTTCTAATTAAAAATACGACAAAATTAAGAATCTGCTAAAGTGAGTCTTAATTTATCATTGTAATAAATGTGCATAGATGAATACTTTTAGTTAACAAGAAGAAACACCTTACTGAGTACTATCTCTTCCTATAAATCTAAGTGTTCTAATGGTTACCAATGCATGAAAGCTAACTTTTTTAAAAAAAACCAAAACACAAAAAACCCCGTGCTATAACTTACAACTGCAAAAAGATATAAAAACTTATTATTTATACCATGATTTCCTGCTTGGTGATCAAGATTGAAACCAAGATTTAAATCAGTTCATTGTCGCTGTTGGAGTTGGTTTACAACCTTCAAATAAAGGTAGGGAAGAAAGGAAACGTTGCTGAGTCATATGCTATAAATGTAATATTTGCTGGTATCTGGGACTGCAATGACATCTTTATATTCAGAACCTCCGGGTTATCTGCATTAGAAGACTTGGTAATGTCTCTGAATTGCACTGAAATAAGTGACTGAGGCCAAGGAAAATCACAACAATTAACACTTGCCTATTTTAACATTGACCTAAATTAGTGTGTATAGCTTTTGAGTGTAGTTTAACAATCAATCTGTCATTCAGTTACCATCTAAATTAATCTTTCAATATAGAACAGAACCTGGGATCCCAAAGTTTCACGGGCAGCAGATGTAACATCCAAATCACGGGACCAGCACACGTTAGATTTGCTACAGGACAGCAAGAAGAAAAGAAGAGAAGCAGAACCATACACTATAAAAGAAAAGTACGGCTACAGGTACAGGCAGCTAGAGAAACCTGCAAAATGATGGTTCATAAAGCATATATAAAGACTAAAAATCTGTGCTGGTAAAGTAAGGTGTTGACATCTGTGCCTTCCCATTTTCTTCAATCCCTGATGAACTGACTCCAAAGAAAAGTATTTTACTCTCTCTTGTCTATGTCAGTGGTGTCCAAATCCACACAGACAGCAACATGCCTACAGATAATGTATATACTCAGAAATAGCTTCTCAGTTTATCCAGTTCTTGAGTGCTTAGCCTGAAAACTTTGGACAGTTGGTGCTACATCTTACATCTGTGTTTGTTTTTTTTTAAAAGCATCGTGTTTTTCTGTGGTTCCCAAACAAATCTTAGTCAATGGTCTAAAAAATCCAAATGTTGGCTTTTCTATCCAGCATAGGCATCTTTAGATCCAATTGAAGAATAGTGGGTATCCATTTAACTTAAGCCGGCAATCACTTAGTTTAAAAAAAATGTATTACTATGAATTGTTTTAATACCATTTTAAGGATTGATCTGCACTTACTTTCAAGTGGTGTAAGACCAGCTTATATCTCAGTCTTGTCATGGCGAAAGGCTTCACCACTGTGCAATTATTCCTCTTGCTTCCCAGTTTTGCTCAGTTAATGTAAAAGACTTATGAAGCAGTACATTCTCCTTACTGAGAATACAGTTGTGCTGGCATTGAGATGTGGTTTGTTCTGGTAGAAATGTTTCCTTAGGGGATGAGGAACAACTATGTCACTTACTATTTACACATAACTACATCTACAATGGTATTTTTCTACATCTATGACAACATTGGTGAAAAGTCACCCTCAGAACTGACACAGTTACTTGTGTGCAACTTCCCAGTTCTGCAGAGAACAAAGAAGGAGCACATCCAGTCAAAGACTATACAAGCATGAGGCTTGGAGCGTAGTTTGTAAGCAAGCAGCCAGTAACAGCTAGGGAATATGGTAACTACCAGAGAGCACTCAGTCTTACAAAACTGAATCTGCTTTTCTCAAAGTGAGATGGCAATCTGACTGTGGCTAGACCGAATGTCAGGCATCACAGTAACATTTGTATTACCCCATTCACCATGGTAGGAGAGATAACCTCTTTCAGCCTTGCTTTCCTATGGAAGCTTTGACAGCTGTGGTACAAAAGTGGTAGCTTTTTTTGTGTAAAGAACTGGAATAATTGCCGATACACAGCTTAATCAAGAAAAGAGCGTTCTTTTTTTTTAAAGATTCTACACTGCTTGCAGACATTTTACCAGTCCCAGAAAATCATTCTCTGATGTAACTAAATATTATCCATTTTACAAATGGGCATGCTGTGATACAGGAGGGGACTCAGTCACAGAGTTGCTGGTTCTAGATGACATAGAAAACATTTTAGTTTTGACACATGGGTATTATTATAACGATTGGACAAGGCTACCATCTTAGAAATGCAGAGATACGTTTGCAGAGGGTTTTGAAAATACAACACTCACTTGACTTCACAGCTGAAGTCAATGGGATTTGTTTAAGGTCAATAAATCTCAGAGTATCTCACAGATATTCATCACTCCAGAGCTCCTCAGAAAGCCATATGGACTGTGCATGAGAAATGGGTCTTCTCACTTTTCAGGTTTGCAGGAGGACTCCGTGGAATGGCCAAACGTGTTATTATTTGATGGGATACATTTGGCTGGAAAGGACTTTCTTTTCCCAAAGGCTTCTCTTTACAGAAGTCTATCTCAGCTGTGAAGGTCTAGAGGAGGATCCTATGGAGCTTATCTATGCTGCTTCTTGACTGCTGCATAGTGAAGTAGGTTTTCCAAGCTTTGGAGAAAGATACTGGGCAAAAGTCCTTTACCAAAGTCTCAGAACCCACGTGACAGTGCTAACCCTCTGGGCCAGCTCTACAGCCTATCCATTATTGAATTTCAATCCTTCATCGCTTCTGATAAAAAAGAAGGCAGAGAGTGGATACATGTGAGCACTTTCGAGAGCCCTACTTGTGTGACAGTTTGTTCTATAGTGGCTTAAAACCAGGCCAGAATGAATGCTTAAATCAAAGAAAAAACTTCTTAATCATAGAATCATAAGGTTGGAAGAGACCTTTCAGATCACTGAGTCCAACCGTGCCTGCCTCCCTACTAAACCATGTCCCTAAGAAACTCATCTACCTGTCTTTTAAACGCCTCCAGGGATGCTGACTCCACCACCTCCCTGGGCAGCTGCTCCAATCCCTGACCACCCTTTCAGTGAAGAAATTATTCCTAATGTCCAGTCTAAACCTCCCCTGGTGCAACTTGTGGCCATTTCCTCTCATCCTATCACTTGTTACTTGTGAGAAGAGCCCAGCACCCACCCCGTCACAACCTCCTTTCAGGCAGTTGTAGACAGTGATGAGGTCTCCCCTCAGCCTCCTTTTCTCCAAGCTAAACAACTCCAGCTCCCTCAGTCGCTCCTCGTAGGACTTGTTCTCCAGCCCCCTCATCAGCCTTGTTGCCCTTCTCTGGACGCACTCCAGCACCTCAATGTCCTTCCTGTAGTGAGGGGCCCAAAACTGAACCCAGGCCTCAGGGTAAGAAAAGCATTTTAAGCCTTGCTGGCCTCAAGATACAAAACTGTGCTAAAATTTGCTAAAATTTCAGACTTCAGAGAGAGTTGGTTTTTCTAAGGCAATTCCTTATTGCTTCTTCTCTGAGAGGCTTTTCTCTTTCTCTGCATCTGTTTTCAAGAACATAAGCAAGAACTAGGAGCACTACCTCTATCTCCAGTTCCCTCTGCTCTTCTGGGGTGATCACCACAGCTCTACAGTCAGCCAACGCTGAAAAGCAAAAGGAAGGCAAGATGAGAGAAATATCATCCTCTGCAAGTAGGAGCAGGTGTAGGTGTTGGGTCATAGGTTGGACTCGATCTCAAAGGTCTTTTCCAACCTTATGATACTGTGATACTGCGATACTGTTTAAAGATGACTTGCATTGCTCTCATGCACTTAGTTCACTACACCAACCTCAAGGAAACACTGACCTCATCACATCTACCGGATGATCAGGAAGCTTGCTGGTACTATATGTAAGCTTTTCTGTACCTGGCACAGCACACTCTCTCACCTAGTGAGACAGAATGTGTCCTGAAAGTGTCAAGAATGTAAAAATCTGACTAAACAAAGATCATCACCACCACCATTTCTTTTAGCTCCTAGATTCAGTCAAGACATGGGATGGCATTAGGCATGACACAGAAGGAGCCATTCATTTATTTGTCGTCATCTTTTAGAGCCTTTCCAAAGTGTCAGCTTGGCCATCAGTTCAAGTTAACCCTCCTTCATCTCCCTAAATATTATACAAATGACTTGCTGGGAATTTAACCTGCTAGTACATTTTGGCACCTGGTCACAGTTTTAGGCATAAGCTTAGCAGCAGACTGCCCGTGAACTCACCATTCGATCCAACTCTCTCGTGGCTGGCTGCAAAGTCAGGGAGAAAAGGAAATCTTATCATAGTGCTATGATCATTTCCTTCAGTCTCAGTGCTAACAAGGGTAGCACCCACATCTTGTTGCTTGCTCCTACACCTTGATTGATTCTCACTCGAACAGGTCACCCAGAGGAGCTGTGGAAGCCCCATCTCTGGAGGTGTTCAAGGCCAGGCTGGATAAGGCTTTGACCAACTTAATCTAGTGGGAGGTATCCCCGCCCACGGCAGGGGGGTTGGAACTAGGTGATCTTTAAGGTCACTTCCAACCCAAACTGTTTGATGATTCCATTATTCTATGATTGTGCTAGAACATGGGGCCATGCGGTGAACCAGACTGAAGAGCTGGTCCAAGTTAAAAATAACATATCCAACCCTGCCCTCCCCCCCCCCCCAAAGGCTTTTTTAACCTGGAATGGTTACCTGACCCTGCTGGGCCTCCACATATCAAGCTGTTACAGGTTAGCCAGGCCACACCTTCCACACGGTAACATGAGATGCGATGTTGATTTTGCACTGCCTCACAAACTGAGACACTGCAAAGGGACATAGACTGTATCGCCAAGAGCCAAGATGTCAACAGAGAACTTGAGCATCTGATACCTGATACATGTCCCATGGGGTGCCACAGCTTACCAGGCTGAGGAGTTTAATGTCATAATGAACTAAGCAGCAACGGATCCTCTTCCTTCACCAGGTGCAAACCAAGCATTTCAGAACAGGAATAGCCAAACTTTTTGAGAGGACTTTTTGAAATTAAACACTTGAAGCTGAAATACTTTAGGAATTCCATCCCACTGATAAATTCTTTTCAGTTCAGTTTTCATCCTAAGTCCAAGTGAAAACAGATTTTAAACATCTGAATAAAATTGAGAAAAATTTTTATTTTCAGTGAAGTAAGGATTATACTTGTAGCAAGCCTAAATGACAACACGGACAAGCAGGGTTTACATAATATATGATGCACAAAGAGGATGAAAATCCAAGGATCAAATAGGTATTATCATATTTAAACAAAACTTCTGTAAATATAATAAAATAACATAGCAAAATATAATACATTTAACAGTTGCTGTACAATATAATACATTGTCATACCACAGGCATAAAATACTGTTGTACAATGTACACCTAACAATTAAAAATTGCATATATATCTATAGGATATTTGCTACTTGCTCCTCTGACACTTCAGTATAATTCTAGTATTATTTTAATCATAAACACTCTGAAGTAGCTCTAGGGGAAGACTCCAGAATATGGGAAGTGTTGAAACAATTTCAAGAAACGAATATGTAAAGGGACTGTTTGTGTCAGTGAAAGGTAAAAAGAGCTTTGATAATTTGGTCTTTTTAAAATGCTTGTTTAACAGAAATGGATTAGAATTTATTGCCAGTGATGGAAAGTCTCAAATATTTTATAAAAAAAAGAAATATATTCACCAAAAGAAAGACTTTCTTCTTTCTGTAACGTATCTTGCCATTGTCTTGATCAATCAAAGATCTACTACTCACAGATATAAATGCGAACAGATACATCGCGAACATTAGTGCTATACAAGGATTTCTAATAATAAATCCATATGACTATCTCTATACACTCACCATGACACAAACATACACCGAACAGTCAACAAGGTATTAGGGAAAAGCTAGGAAAAAAGCAGCTACAAGCAAGTTAGAAAAAGCTGAGAAGAGTTTCTGAATGAATTATGGATTTACAAAAAATAGCACTGAGGAAAAAAAACACAAGAGATGTATACTTGGATCAGGAGGTAAAATTAAAAACATTTCTGACATGACGTAGAATTATAGAATCATAGAATCGTTTGGGTTGGAAGTAACCTTAAAGATCACCCAGTTACAATCCCCCTGCCACGGGTAGGGACACCTCCCACCAGATCAGGTTGCTCAAAATCTCATCCATGTTTGCTTTTTCTCTCTTTAAGACTTGCCTCCCTAAGTAATCTAACGTTACATTTGCTATTCTGACCTCTTACCACGATTACCACAAGGCTGGGAGGAATTCTGCTGCTACTATTAAAAATTCTTACAACCTGTCTATCTCAGCCCAAATTTGATGAACAAACTACTCCTTTATCTCTTTGCAACAGGCTTTTCCACAAGATTCAGGGAGTGATTTAAAGCTGAAAAGAAGGAAGTTACCATGGAGAGAAAAAATATTAAATGGGACAGAGCTTTGGGAATGGAGTAGCTGAGTGTTATTTATCCGAAATAAACAAACTGACCACGGAGGAAAAGCACTGTGAGTTACTGAAGGAACAAATGGAGGTAATAGCAAAGAATCAGAAAGAAAAAAGAACAAAGATTTCAAGAAACAACTTAAAGATGGATTATGTGAGGACAGGTGAAGGAAGTACTTCCAGAGCAAGAACAGAGACGTGGAGACATGCCGAAGCCTTTGCTGGAAGCGAGATGTCCTTTAGAACACTAATGATTGTTCTCTTTGGTGTGCCTAGAATAAAAAGACCTTGGATATATGCACAACCTCTGCTTTCCTGCATTGTACTCAAATGCAAAAGGAGACTAAACATTAACTAAACCCAATGTAAATGAGAGACAAATATTTACCTCAAAATCCCCTCTGTCTGCAGGCCTGGATTTGGAAATCTCTGTACTTGTTAGTTCTATGGGAATGACTCATTTTTTATGGTAACTCGATGTTCACTGGAGACATTCTCAGCTAAAGCACACATACTCAGAAAAATCACAGAGTCATTTAGGTTGGAAAAGACCTTGAAGATCATTGATTCCAACAGTAAACCTAACACTGCCAAGTCCACTACTAAACTGTGTCCCTAAGCATATGCTTAAAAAAAATGCTTTTAAATCAAAAAACCTGCTTTAGCAGAGCCTGCAATAGGTAGGAATGAAATAAACTAAATTAATAGCATACAGTCCCAGTAATGAAGAAGACACCGCATAATTTATCTCGTAAGCTCTCTGACTTATGGATTTCTCTGTACTGCCCAGGGAACTCCTGAGAACTGACTCTTACACGGGAAGGACAGTGTGAGGAACCCATATGGCACAGCTTTTTCGTTCAGCCTCTGTTGCACTGGGAGAATAAACCTTGCAAACTCTGATGTTCAGAGCCTGTGATCAATGACTTGCCACTGTTATTGCCACCTTTTTGTGATCTGCTCTGGGAAAACAGTGGTTCCTGCAGCACAGCTCCAGTGGTGCCCAAGTTCACCTATATACAGGACTACGGAGTCAAACGCAGAGGCTGAACCCTGTCCAGGAGTCAGGACTGATACTCTGAGTCGTCCATTCTTCTCTCCACAGCAGTGTTTAATTCTCATAGAAGTTAATGAGTAAATTGAACTTGAAGAAACTATACCTCCATATTTGCTTGGATTTCCTCCTCTCTTCCTCCCTGTAGGTGTCAGGAAAGGCTTAAAATAGCTGGTGACTTGTGGCACTTTTCCTGTACTATCTATTGCAGATCTTTTAAAAGGGTAGAGCGAGGGAGGTTAAGATCTGAGGTAGGATTTGTAAGCCTAGTGATTCGTTATAACGGTACTAAACTAACTCAGGACCAAACTGGCTCTTGGACCCAGAGGTCAGAGTTTTAATTCCTGGTGTCTCCTGATTTTGCTGTTTCAGAAATGTGCACTGTTTCAAAAAATTAGGAAGCTATGTCTCCTTTTTTCTCAAGGGATTTGGCTTTGTTCAAAATTCTGGCAGTCCTCTAAGTCCTTTCAAGAAAAAAACCCCTCTCATACCTGTCACTATTTTTAGTGTGTGTTTTTGAAGGCAGAACTCTGTCTACGTTGAACAACCCAGTGAAGACAGTCTCCAATCCAGACGCATAGTGACATATGAAAATGAATGCAATACTCTGAACATCGCACTTCTGCTTCACAGGCCAATTCTGAAAATCTACCATAATTTGTGATTCATGAAAGTTTACCTTGTCCTTAGACACAGAATTCTAATTCTCCTCTTTCCTGTATCAACCCACCAAACCACTAATTCTTAATGAACGTAATATTGTCCGTTTGCGGCTGTAAAAGACTGCTGGCATGAAAAAAACAGCTTTTTCTTTAGCGCCTCGTGGTGGGAAGCAGACTTTGCACAGCAGGGTGATGTATTATTATAACCAGTGAAATCCACAAAATTCCTTCATGAGATTGAAATAAATTCTGTTTCATTCGTAAGTGTGTCTGCTATTTTTGTTAAACTGCTCCCTCTCAGGTCCTATCTCAAGAAGAAATCCTGTCAAGAAGGATTATTTTTGGCCAATTCTCCTACACAGAGTCACAATCAATAATCTGTCTTATGGAAGGCAACCTTCGGGAACACAGTAAAGGATGTTAATAGTAGTTCCTATGGACATCTCACTTTCTCTAAAGGCAACAAATGAAATATTAAAAACTGAGTAGCATTTAAACAAGTCATTCACCATGAAGTCTGTCTCCAAACACACAGAGTAATCAAAACCAGAGCAACACAAGGGACCCTGGCTTTATAAAAGTAATCTTTCCTCCTATATCATCAATTTCATAAAAGGCCTCAAAATTCACAAGAGTAAAACTGTTTCTCACTTAGAGTGAAAAAAGCTCGCGTACCAGCATTTCAGGCTTTTTAAAGGAAGTAATGTAGCAAATTGTAGCCTTGTGTAATTCCATTTAAGTAAGCCAAGTTAAATACATATGGCCTACAAGGTTGAGAGGTGGGAATTTGGTAGGCTCTAGAAACTCAGAAACATTATAATCTCCTTACTATCACCTGTAAGTGGGATTTCACTCCATATTTTTTCAGCACCAAATGGCTTATCGATATAGACTCTCAGATTTTTTTACATACCCTGAAAATCTTCGCTTTGAAACAATGTGTGCTGTTTATCACTCAGCACCATAACTATATATACAAATATATATATATGTTTTTGTCAAGGAAGTATAAACAGTAACATCCCAAGATACCTTTCTTGCTGATATCTGCCTATAAAATTATTATAAACTTTCTGCAAATTTGGCTGTGATGTGTCAGGTATTGGAAGTAACCGTTAGGGTTGTTTGCCTCTGCAGATGTAAGCAGATACGGAAGGAGATGCTGATGATGCTGGTGCTCAATAGTAAGGCCATATACAAGACTTGCTGCAGTAAGTGGCCTTTGGTCTTCTCATTCACTCCTCATGCCAGAGACAAAATACTGAGCTTCACAAAACCAGAAGCGGGCCTGCCTCTTCGTTGCAGGAGTGAAAGCAAGATCTTTTCCGTTACAGTTGGTGCAGCATTAGCAGCCATATAATGAAGATCAACCAGAGCCAAACCTTGTCTCTCACTAGACAGTGAGGTACCACAGATCCTCCTCTTTTTTATCTCAAAGAGGTTGCAATGACTTTTCCTTCTGCCTCTTCCCCTTCGTTCCTGCATGGGTTTCTCTGCATATGACCTCTGTATTGTCCACGCTGAGTTGAGCTCACTAAAACTGCAGGCAGAAAAGCAAAGAACTACCCAAACAAGCAAAAGGGATGGCAGCCTCCTGTGACAGTCCCTCCTGGGCAGCACATCAAATGCATCAAGTGCTGGAGAGTCAGTGTTGCACTGTGTTCATCAGCCATAACAGGACTTTAATTACTCCAGACAACTCAGAACACAGCTAGCTACAGTTTCACTACAATGAGTGTTATATATATATATATGTTCTTCAGTTCGTAGTTGTGAAAATTATTCCTATGCAACTGTGCTCTGGCATCTCCATTTCACTTTTAATTTTGCTTCATTGTGAGTACAACCTAAAACTCGTTAAGCTAAATGCAAACTGGGACACGACAACTGCCAGAACCAGCAGTAAACCAATAGCCATCAGTCTGCAAGGCCTGACCTGCCCTGCTCCCCTCCCTGGGGACTGTAGAACTGTGGCTGTTGGCGACCGCCAGCAAGTGCAGCTGGGAACAAAGCATGCTCTCCCAGCCAAAGGACAGCCTGTTCAGATGTGTGCACCGGGGTACCAGGCCTTTGGTGCCTGGAGATAAGGAACTACAGGGCATCCCCCCATCCCACTGAAGGCTGTGCTTCCAACTTTGCACTTAGTGCTAATAGGTAAATCTGCCAACGGGTTCCTTTCAAGAGGCAGAAAAGATATACCCAGTGAGTCCAGAACCATCCAGTGTGCACCTTTCCTAGTTTAGCACAGAGCTTGTCAGCCCTGCTGGAGCTCACTACTGGGAAGCGCTGGGTTTCTCACTTTCCCTGCCCTGCTAGGTCTTTCCCCCAGCTCCCTCTCCATCTCTCTTTGCATGCACTAACTGCTTTGCAGCATGTGCTCTGTAAGGCTGTGTCGTCTCAAGCAAGAGAGCTGGAGTACACTTCGGCACAAAGATCAAGAGCAGACAAAAGCACGGGATGGCAAACTGTCTTGCCTTGAGGTGCAGCAACTCTCTGCCACCTGGAGAATGGTGGAGAGGATTTCCTAAAGATGGCTATGAGCTTCCCACTTCCCCAGTATATGTGAGGAACATGTGGAGAACCTTGACAAGGCCAACCCGGAAAGTCAGGGAGATGTATTGCTGAGACAGGTACAAGTTCTCACTTTTCAAGGCCTGGGACTCTTTAGATGGGTGTAGACAATGAGTCCTCATCCTCTCTACTGTTCCTGACGCAGGCAAAGGCACGCTTCCGCCCTCTCCAGCAAACAAATTAATTTACTGGACTCCTATGTCACCTGTTGGAATTAAGAAATAATTATTTGCCTAGGACACTTGACTGCAGAACTTATATCCCTTTTAAGCCTAAGCATGAAAATGTCTTGTTAATGTTCAAAGTAAAACTAACCAGCAGCAAATCCTTTGATGTCAGCTCTTTACTAACAAACTGTGGACCAAGAATTATTCATGGAATTCCTTCTGTTAGGACACTAACAATACATATACTTCGTATTTGACTGTTTGACTTGAATGGAAGAAGACCTCATCCTTTCCAGCCAACTAATTAAACAGGCCAACAATATATCAATCATATCAAGAACATGGGCAGAAGGCTGAATTTTTTAACATTATTTAACATGAATTCATCACTAGTAAAGATGCGGAAAAGAAATGCTCCGTTATCACAAACATCAGAACATCAGAAGGAAATACAAAATTAATGTTCAGGAAATATTCTAGTATAGCTTTCCAGATCCAATTTGAATCAAATTGGACAAGATACCAAATGGGCTGTCCGCCAAGCATTGGTACATGTGTCCAAATGGTAAAGAAAGCAAGCAATCTGACTATATGTGCTTTGCTGTTAACAGACAAACTGATCCATCATGGTGAAAACTCGTTCATAATCAGACATTGGAGTTGGTCTTAAGTCACTGCATGCTGCAGAGATGTGCGTGGCTCTTCAAGCATGTCTTGATCTACTCACATACCTAACATTACACATATTCTTAACTTTAAGCATGGGAATAATTCCTTTAATATGAAGTATTTTTGTGAGTATTTGCAAGACTAGATCCTAACTCTGAGCTAGGCTTCACAAATATATTCAGGGAAATTAATCCAAATTAACTAAAGGCTTAATTTAAAGTAGATTAGTTAAAGTGCATTTAACCCTGTAAAGACTTTTCAAAATTAAAGTAGACTTAATTCAGCTTTGAATAAGGCTTAATCCATTTTCAATTTATACATTAAGTGAATTAATTAATTAATTAAGTTGAATGTCCCATGCAAATGAGCCTGAGGCCCTAGTTCAAAACCCTGTCTGAGTACAGGTTTCTCCAGTGTGTGTACAAGAAATCTTCAATCATTGTTTTCTGCAGGAAATCTCTGATTGACACAGAATTAAGAACTGGTTCTTAAGGCTGGAATTATTTTTTCCTTAGAAAGGGAAAGAAAATTAAGCCTTAATTTTCTGGGAAAACTTCATAATGGAATGTTGTTTTCTCAAGCCAAACTGGTAAAGCACCCTATCCATTCCCAATGGAGACTAATTTCAGCAATTGCGTTTATCTAGAATTTTACATGTCAGATTCTGCAACTCTTCTTTCAAAGCTCCCTTTCATAGAAGTGTACTCAAAGTGATTGAATCTAGATCATTTTCTTGCTGGATAGGCAGCAAGAAGCTGAGGAAAATCCAAGATTTATAACAAGGTCTGAGTAAGCACCCTACTGCATATCTAAGTTTAAATATTCAATCTTAGCTACATATGTGCTTAACTACTTCATAGAAGAGAGGTAAAACTGTACAAGAGTATTATCCCTAGCAATGTAGCATCAAAGGCGTATTAAGTGGCAAGTTGTCTGCTGGCTACCTGAAGTGAACTAAGAAAAAACCACTACCTCCAGCATAAAATTTGCCAACTAAATTAAATATGGAGCCAGAGAGTCTATTTACAGAGTCATGAAGCCTAGGCAGACATCCCACGTCTGCTTACTCAGAGTGGGTTGGAGAAGTCAGCTCACACGTGAAAGAGCTAAGCTTCTCATCCATCCAACTTATTGTTCAAATACAAATTCCTTCAGCTCCCCCTGGTATTTCAATAGTCATATTCACACAGTGCAACAGATCATAGGACAGCAGTTTCCAAGATGCTGAAAACCTGGGATATTACAACATATATATGATGTGCTGTATCCTAACATAGGGAACCAATAGATTTGTATTTTCATGGCACTGAGTCCAAGCAAATATTCTTCACTTCTCAGTAAGATAGTACAGCTTCTGGACACAGGCAGGCACAGATACAGCAGATTCACGCATCTTTATCTGATCTTCCTCTACTAGAATGGTTATGGGTGGAAGCAGGTTGAGTATGTCTGCAACATCATGTACTGACAATCCGCTCAATGCAATGATGCAATTATGAGTGATGCCCACTTGATGGCCACGACAAAACTGAGATTTGACAAGTCTGTATAGCAGATTCACCAAGTGTCTGTATTTTGGTTAGTCTTCCCCAAAGAGAAGAGTCCAAAGAGAAGACTTCATCATTTTCTAACTCATGCAGTGAAAGAGAGAGCATTTTATTCTATGTAGTTTCTTCAAACATGCTTATCACTGTGTTAGGTGAGCACTGTCCAGAAAGAGGAAGAGGAAATATTACAAAGAGATCTAAGGGCAATTATTACCAACCTGCTCAATGACTACCTAATTCCTACTGCCAGGAACAGCTTGTTTGGCCCTCCTTGCTTTTACTTCCTTTCCTTACATTATTTTCCTATTATCTGGTGAAGTTACTACTACCTCCTTTCCCACTTTTTTAATCAAAGTGAAGAGAAAAGATATTCACCAGGATATATGTATGATTGCCTTCAATAATGCTTTGTGGAATGGCTGTGTTGTGAACATGGCAGTCAGCAGCATAACGTAAAATGCTTGTAAATTTGGCTTATTTTTAATTTCAGTAACTTTGTTTCCAGAATTTGCATGGCTCACTTTTAGTTGAAGAGATCTTTCTGCCACACTGATGTGTTTGAAGGCTGTTAGCCACCATCACCTGCCAGCCATTCTCTCCTTGTGTTCTGTAGCTGCTTCACATCAAGCACCCAGTGGTCTCTGCACTTGCTGTTATCTCCTCTGGAGCCAGAAGATTTTACTATTCTTCGGTTTGCAGATGTGCTCCAGATGAAGTGTAGCTGAAGTGTATACAGTAAAACAATCACTTCAGACACAGAAAACAAACTTCTTCCATGCTCACATTAAGCTGGCAGCATTTAACTGGCACCTAGATAACAAGCACATGTACTTTGCTGCAAAATATGGTCAGGACTCGCAGCCATGAAATGGACTTGATAGCCTTTAAATTCTGTTTTACTGTGCTGGCTTACGGAGATGGCTTGGAGCTGATGTGGCAGCTCATTAACACTCAGTTAATTCTTCTCTATATAGAACAGCATCAACTTTCACATTTTCTTATTTTCAGGGGAGCAATGAATGTGGACTTAAAGGGACAAGTAGTAGCTTAGGACGCACAAAATATTATGAACAAATCAGTTTTAAAAACATTGAAATGAAAAAAGCTACAATGTGCTGAGAGTACCATTTCTCAATATAGAGTCCAGGAGAAGCATTACTTTTACTTCATCGGGTTTCCAATGCACGTGATTTCTGACAGTCCCAGCTTCTGGCACCAGAGACAGACATCTACAAAGGAGCAGTTTATTATCTGAGGAAGCATGCATCTAAATCAGCTTCTGCTTTCCACCTTATAGCAGTATCTGTTTTGTTTAAAAAAAACGTAACTCACTTTTAACTGTTAGGCTGCAAAACAGAGGAGAGTGCAACTCATTTTCTTTGATGCTGTAGCCTTCAGCTCTTAAAGCCAGAATGATCTCTTCTTGCAAATAAAGTAGTAAAAGAGGAAGTGAAAATGTCAGACTGCATTTGATTGCCAGAAAACTGACTCCCATAATAAAAGAGAGTAATCCCCATGCAAAATGGGGATATTGTCTACTAGTTTTCTCCGACCTGAGACAGCACAGTGAGAATGTGGAGGAGATTAATGGGCAGATTATCTTTCAGCCCTTCCCACTGCAACATCTGTCTGTGTAAACGAGTGGTTTTGCACAGAATGTGCTGAAATCCCACTTAGGTCACTCTCCATTGGCGTAAGTCCCAGTCTAGCAGCCACCCAGAGTCTAACAAAGGACCCGCAAGCAACAACCCGCAGAGTCGTGCTACCCAAGGAGGAGGAGGACATGCTGAAGGTGGCCAAGTAGATACAGACAGCCTACACATCTCCCTAGGAAAACCACCCTCTCCCTGCCTCAATGGCTTTTACCAGACCATCTTCTTCTTTCTGCACAGGACTTCGGCAGCCTGCAGTTCCACTCTTCCCCCTCAAGGTCAAGCCTGCCAGGAGAAAACTGAACTTTTCTGACAGAAGGAAACGAGGAGGTCAGGAGGATTTTAAAGGTCCTTTTCTTGCTAATCCAGGCACTCTGTGGACACTGGGACCTGAGAGTGCTGCACAACAGGATGCCCTGCAGAGCTACCTAACTAGTTAGCATGGTAGTAGGAGCAGCACAGCTGCATTACTGCAAAGCTTCACCTGGCCCAATTAATCCCACTGGAAACCACATTGGGTGTCTTTGTGTGGCCTTGCATTGTGCGAAAACCAAATACATTCAGCACATTTGCAAAGAGGGCTTTCTCAGTTACGCCAGAAACATTCGTGCACAGATTGAGTCCTTAAGTAGATTTCAGCTGGATGGCCATGCATGAGCTCTGGTGTTTTGCACATGGATGAAGGCAGGCAACAACTGAAGAAGCAGCTCCTGGCCTTTGACAGGATCCCATCTGATGATGAAAAAGCAGCCCTGCCTGTGGAGGCTAAAAGGCACTGAGCTTTCTTTTGGAAATGTGATTGCCAATGCAGACAGAAAATGGTAGAAGAGGTGATATATTCAGACAGAAATCTCTTTTTGGCTACAGTGCCCAAGGGGAGTATCTCCATATAATGCAATGAATTCTTCTTTGGTGAGGGAGCAGATGGGACAAAGGTAAGCCTGACACAACCTAGGGTATTCCTCATATTTTCAAATGAAGAAACTATGGTGTAAATGCAGCTGCAGACATCTTCCTAGTTAATCAGTCAGTGCTGGGTGTCCTAAATAATTTCTTCTCAGGTATTTGATAAACTGTAATTCATCATAATACCACCTTTTGTTTTATTTTTTTCAGATCTACCACTAATTCAGCAGAGTATATTCCATCCTTGAAGAGCAGTAAAATCCTTCGTATTTTTAATCAATAAACATTAAATGACAACTTACTTTCAAATATTGCTTCACTTACGTATTTGAACACTGATTTCAAGTACTGGTCCTGATGTAATTTAAAATTTGACATGTCCATATTCTACATTCTCTTCTAATTCTCATCTTCCTTATCTTCTGGACATCGGAGTCCCAGGGTTTCCATCAGGAAGAAAAAACATTTTACTTCCCCCAGTGATTTCACAGAACATTTTACATAATAAATTCAGCTTTGCATACCCTTTCACACTCCAGAGCACCACAGATCAGAAATACAAAATAGTTAGGATCTCATAAGTTGACCAAATATGACTGTTACAGCAGAATAAAAAAAGTGCACCTTACCATAGGAAGGATCTCCCCTATTTAAAACAGTGCCCATGCAATGAATGCACTGAATTTTTATATTAACTGAACATAAGCTGTTAGACATGGAAAAAACAAAGTTTTACAGCCAGTCTCTTTTTGAAAAATGGCTAGATTATCTTATATGAAACCTCATCATCTCTGTCTCCCGCCCACAAAAAAATTATAATCAACTTAGGGTATGTAGACCAGTTAATTGCAATTCCAACACTTAAAGTTTTGTAAAAGGTCTGAAAAAGTGTTATAGTGAGAAGTGTCAGGTGAGCTTCAGTGGAAAGAGTTACTACCTGCTTCACCTGTAAAGTCTTTATTACTGGGGTCTTGGATATTATGACGATAGCTTCTACTAAATCACCTTGGACTAATCCCTACATTAATCTCTTTCGGTGATATTGGAAAAATGCCTGTAAGCTAATAAGTGCTCAGCACATGGGAGGTTCAGATTTGATAGAAGTGAACTATTTTTTCTGGGGCTTTGGCATTTAGCTACATACATAATAAGCAGAATATAGGACAAAACCACCAAAGTAATATGAAAGGACATTATGGTGGTTTATTAAAAGACTTACAGCTGAAGAATATGAATGCCCCCTTTTTATCTCTATTTATGATGTATCAGCCCTTGTCCCATAGCTCTTTGAAGGTAAGAAATCCAGAAGTAACACTTGAATTCTCGAATCAAAAAGCCAATAAGCTGGAATTTTCCCCTCGAAAGAGATGATGGTGATGCTATTGAAATGACTCTCCAAGAAGTGGCTTGCTCTCAGAGTGTGGTGGGGAGCCAGCTACCTCTTGGAACAGAGTTGGCACAAATGAGGAATAATCCAAGGCAATATCCATGCCAGTCCTCTTGACATCAGCTGATGGCACTGCTGGGATGTTTAGTCTCAGGACTCCTGACTCCAGGAACACAGGCTTGCTCTTGGCCAGTGGTTTCACTAGGTCTCATTCAGAATAAGGAATTGACAGTAGCACAACCAGGATTTTCAAAAAGGTACATAGTAGGGTATAATCAAAGGGAGTCTGAGCCTCAAGGAAGAGACTACAAGGCAACATTGCCAACTCATGCTGCTAGAACAAAAGCTTTTGCAACAGCATCTCCTCTGCTAGGAATGAGCATGAATGCCAGCCAAGCTTACATTTCAGTAGATTGCAGGGGGTTTTGAGCAAAAAAGCCATCAGCTACCCTGAGTGGAGGATTGTCTTGCTCTTGCCAGTCCACCCAATGTAGGTGAGCTGCTATATTTACAGATGTCTTGGTTTACAGAAAAAAGAAGCAACTACGAGTAACTTCAAAAGCACCACCACATTTATTCAGTATAAAAAGACTTGTAACAAGCACATCTTGCACATAAACATTTGGGTTCTTTAGTGTACTGTGGCTTGAGACCATACAGAACAAAAGAAAACAGAGCACTTAACGTACTGGATGTTTGTTTCTCTATGCAGTGTATATAACACTAATTTTGCATACAAATTTGGCAAAAAGTCTTCATTGCTTTCCATCGTCCAAATTGCCAAGACGCACATCAACAATTGCTTCAGTTTCAGAGAGTTACACATAAGAGGTAGAATCATTTGCAAAATAAGATGAAGTGTTGATGATTGTGTCCTCACAATACAATAAAAGGATATTTCTCTGAGCTTCAGGATCCAGAGTAACAGCATGGTCCCTCTTGTGATCTCGCACAGGGAAAGGTCAGCTAGCTAGAGAAATTATGTTTACTTTTGGAGCATTCAGCTACATAACCCACCAGCTGGGAACAAAGTATTGAGTAACTCAGAGGGAGATGCTTCTACACCCTCAACATGAAATGCAGTTATGAAGGGCTAACCATGAGAAACGGTGGAAGACTGCTTCAATCAACTAATCTGTGCCCACTGTTCCAAAAAAGAAAGCCCAAATGTTCCCAAAGTAGGGAGGATTCTCCAAAGCATTTAAAGCCATTCTCCGTTTCACAGATGAAAAGATGCATACACACGCATGTTACCATGGAGAAAACTACATCTTTGCTCTCCCCTACTTGTGGATTTTGGGCTTTGAAGTTTAGATTAATACAGGTAATTTTTTACATTCACCTACCCTTCACTACAACATAGATGGTCCTGAAATTGAAAAGTAAAATTATGTACTAATGGACCCACAGAGTTGGATTAAAACCGCAAACATTACGTTATAACTCTCAAACTTTTGGCATATTGAAACCTAGCACTGCATTTTGCACAGTACCTATTTTTCTAATGCATTGGATCAAATTCTGAAGTCTGACCCTTTGGATCAGATTCTGATACCATTCACAATGAGTAGCATTTTCTACCTTTAAAAGCCCCAAACTAATAGAATTTGTATGAAGAGAGACAGAAATGTGACAGTTTCTAGCAATCAGATTCTGGATTCGAATTCATATTTTACAGGTTGGGTTTAGCCCACAGTTCAACTTATCTGGCAACACTTTTTCTTGTAACTGAGATCTATAGTTCAGCGCGAATGAAATACTTCCACAGTTAAGAAAAACACTAAAAAGTCTTTTTCCAACAGTTAATTGAAATTAATTTTAAAGTAGTAAAAGTCTGATTACAGAATGATGTCATTCACTTGGACTAGCTTGATTATAACATTAGGTTCAGTCAAATGAACAAAGCTAATGAAGGTGAGAAGAATAGCAGTGTTTCTAGCTGAAATTAATACTTTCAGTACTGTACATTAAAACAGGTAACAATATCCTAATATTTACTTAGATATGTGCTTTATTTCCATATAAACATTAGTAGCAGGATATCAATTAATGAGTAAAATGAAAAGAAAGATCTCTAAGGCAATATTAATATTTAAAAATTCAAACACCATCGTCACTTACGCTTGTCTCTTTAATCTGAGTTTTTGCTCTTAAAAACTGAACCTGGCTTGTCCAATGCATATATTGCTCAGGGTGCCCCGATGCTGATCTGACGGCCGTTCTATATGGGTTTCAAAAAAGTAAGAACACTTCAACTATAAAAGAAGCAGAGAAAAAAGGCTATTCAAAAATGGTACTTTGCCATTCCTCATGCACCAAAACACCAGGACAAGGGAGCTTCATAGCTGAAGTGCACACTGTGATTCCTCAGCTGCTCCCAAGGGACCTCTTGGAGAGCACCATGAATGCATCCCTGTCCCATCACCCATGGCAGCTGGGGCTCCCAGAGGGCTCAGGGAAGGAGGTAAGCTTCCACATCTTCCCTCTATGTGTAGTCAAGGTATTTCCGGGGTACTCATTCAGAGCCAAAACTTAGGACCCAACCTTGGATCCCATGGTTTAGATGTAGCCTGTATCTATCCACTTTATAAAGAACAGCTGCTCACCACTGCATCCCCAACATTCTTGAGAAAACTCCGATCTGAGAAAATGAGCTAACTTCTACTCCGAGTCCTGCTTTATCAATAACATTTTCTGTAAATAGCGTTGGAGCAGAAAAGGTCTCATGGACCATTGAATTTGAGGTCCTTTATCATAGAAACTACATGACAAAATCTCTTGCATAGAACTACTGAGCACAGACTAATAATAAGCTAAATTGTTTGCCATTACCACTCTTCCTGAGACATTTTTCCAGAACCTCACTATTGGGATGACTGCAAGCTTCTTCTACTTTCTAGCTTTAATTTATATACCCCTCGGGATTTTTACTACAAGCAATGATAAGCAAGCCAAAAAGAGCTTAGTTTAATTCTCGAAACCAGCATAAGCAAAGAAGGAAAGTCTTTAGGAGAAGGTACCTCTTGGGAAGTAAGCAAGTTAGAATTAAAAGGTATAAGAGAAAATAAGCATCCGTTGTTCTCATATTCGCCACTGACAGGTCTTAATTGAATTTTCTGGACCTACATAAACTTCCATATGGTTTGGTTTTATTACCAGGAATGTGGTCCTGTTATTTAGAACCAGGGTAAGTAGTAGCTCCAGCTCTCCTCTCAGAACCTAGCCAAGGACACGTGCTTCAGATTTATGGATACCAAACAACTGAACCATGTTTATGAGGACCATTACAGTAAATTTTAGATACAATCCAGCCTAGAAAATGTTCTGATTTAAAATGTTTATTATTTATTTACAATACAAAGGGACACGTGTTTTCACAGATCAAATCTGTAATTTTCTAGCCAATCCTACTTGCAAGCAGGAAAGGATATAAAATCTTGAATTTAAACCTTGAGTTTACAAGTGACTCAGCCTGTCTTCTTGCACTAGTCCCTTATCCTTTTTCTGTCTCTATTTCCTCATCTTTAAAATATGGGCAATAATACTTCTATATCCCTTGTGTGTTTCTTAAGCTTAATTAATTCAATGCTTTACAAAATGCTTTCTAATCCAGAGATGGGAGTGCTACACATATCCAAAGGATTCTATTTTAGACCATTTGTAAATAAATAAAAATGTGCTTTCTAGATCTTATTTTTAAAATAGAATAGGAATGACCTGGCCTCAAGCGATCTTCTCTCATGGAAAAGGCATTGAAAGTGAGGTCTGGAGCCAGCGTTTTCTCCCAGGTCAGTAGTCCTCCCTTGCCTGGGGAACGTGATAATATGGCTGCAAGCCAGGCCTCTCATGCACTGAGGGAGGGAATTGGAGCATCAGGCTTCTGGCCAGCACTTGCCAACCAAAGCTGCGCTTTTCTCATAGAAAGCTAATGGGAAAATGCATGTGCACGCCAACAGGCCTTGCTCAACTAAGAGCTCTGCAGCTGTCCTGCTAGGAAAAGAACATGACACAGGGGCAGTGAATTGTACAAGAGCTTAGGGGCCCCTTGTACCTCGGAGGAAGGGGAAGTGGAGGTCAAACACTCCGGCCAGTCTCATACTTCATTAGGACTACAGCTCTGCAAATCAGATTGCTTAAGGTAGAACACGATTTTTGGAGCTGACACTCCACTGCAAGGCTGAAGATGGGAAGCCTAAGATGAGATCAAGGTTTTTCAACTAGGGTTAAATTGTTTGTATGTATCCAGCTACAAATGTGGGGGGGATAGGGAAGGAACAAGAATTATTGGCCTATTACTTCTTAGTCAGGAAGGGTCTATACCTCTCTAAGCTGAAAGTAACCAGGGCAATTAGGTTGCTTTTCCTGCAATACATCTGTTAAAGTTGGTTTTACTCCTACACATTATTGGAGAAAGTTAACCAGAAGGCAACCAGAAAGCATGGTTAGGGGTTAAGAAGCAAGTTCAGACTCAGAAAGCTGAGGGTCCACTCCTTATCCAATCAGAGGCACAAGAGCAGTACTTGTGTTTTCTGCAGAACTCCTCATTGGGACTGGGAAGTGCCTTGCACCATTTCATGTCACCCCATCTCTGTATCTCATGTGTAAAATGGGAGACAATAGCAAAAGAAGTCCCACAGGGATTGTGAGATATTCAGATGCTAAAGAAAGAGGGGCCATATGTGTTCCTAAAATAAGTAACAGCATGGATAGGGCTATTTTGGGACAATAGAGCTGTGCTAGCTTTGCATGCAACTGCTTCAATCACAGCTGAAAAGAAATATATAGGACTTTATAAAAACCCAATGTATAAACATATACACACTCCTCTATGTTATATTTCTAAGGCAAATGGTTTTGAGTTTTAGACTGCTCTAGTGACAGCATTCAGAAATACTGGAAGCTACTGAACTCCATCTTTTGGTGGAATACATAATGATGTGAGCTAGTGTCAGGTAGCTCAAGAGTTACGGCATTACCAGTTGGTAGTGTTAAGGGTGATGTCCAGGGAAGGGGGCAGTGGTTTGTTGACTGTTTGGCGTGCCCAGTGTTTGCTGGCTGCCCACATAGGCAGGGACAGTGAGGTGAACACCAGTGCCATGTGCAGGTCCAGAGTGGTGCGGTGAAGAAGCAACAATGGTAATAATGTCGTCTCATTTCAGTAAGCTTCTGGGTCCTAAATATCAGACTTCATCACCTAATGTGCCCAGTGGTGGCTTATATCCTCCTGCAGGTCTAACTTTTTATACCTACCTCTAAACAATAAAAGATAAAAGCTTTGAAATATAATGCTATAAAATAAAGAGCATGTGGGGCACATATACAGCTTATGGCTGTTTGCCATAATTAAGGTCTGCACAAACTCACTTTTCTTTGTCAGGTAGAGCCATGCCTCACACTGTGCCATAATCCAAGTAGTGGGGAGAAAGGAGGACGCTAGACAGGATTTGATTAGATCAAATATCCCAGAATTTCACCTTATAAAATGGTCATTTATATGTGTGTATTAACATATATCCATATGATACGTTACTTGTTCGAATTAGAAATGTGACAGTGAAGTTCACTGTCTTTTAAATCCATGAACAGATGCAAAAATTAGAGAACTGTGAAATATTACTGTTGACAATTAGCCACATTTCCCCAAATCTCAAAAAATACTCAAGGTTGTGTTAAACTGCTTTACATATTTTAATCTATTTTCTTTTATTTATGGATAGTTACAGGCTTCTTTGCCTGCAAATGAAGTGTATAGGTATGTGTATATGCAAGATAAATTATTAGACCAAACTGATAGAATCATCACAATTTTCACTCAGGGCTCATCTCTCAAATGTGCTGAGCACCATAGTCAGATGCACTTGAAGCCAGGACAATGAATGTGCTCACAGAGAGCAGTGTAATATACATTAAAGACAGATAATTGTAATGACTTGCTATACCGGGCACAATTGCAAGGAGAAGGGGTTGCACAGGTAACCTGTGTAGAAGGAGATGAGGGGCTGCCCTGTGCTGGTCACAGCCATTTTCAGCTGGCTCCACAACAGACAACACCAACTCACTTGTGCACCAAGACTGAACCAATGAGAGGAATGTATAGTGTCTCTGCAAAAATACATTTAAGAAAGGTGGTAACCACTAAACAGGAAGAGATGCCAGAGAAGGAGGGGTGTCAGAGCAGGCACAGAACAAGAAGAGATGCCCAAGCAGTGGCAAGAGTGACAGAGCAGGAGAGACACAGGAGAAAAGGAGGGACAGGAAAAGCCTGATCCATGGCAAAGTAGGGGCAGAACAAGAGAAAAGGGTCAAGGAGGGGTAAAGGAGTCTCTTGAACAGATACGCCTCTGAGGGGACTATGGGCTCTGCAGGAGCCTTAAAATTGTAGAATCTTTAAGGTTGGAAAAGACTTCTAAGATCATCCATTCTAACCATCAGCCCAACACTACCATGGCTACTAAACTATGTCCCAAAGTGCCAGGTCCACACACTTTTTGAACACCTCCATGGCTGGAAACTCTAAGACTTCCCTGGGAAGCCTGTTCCAATGCTTGACCACTCTTTTCGTGAAAGTCCACCAGAGCATTTGAGTAAGAAAAAAGAAGTGAAAGAAAAGAAAAAAATCATGCACTGATCACCGTTTCCTGTGATGCTCATTGCCTCATCAAAGGAACAAAGCATGATGTGCAGTGAGGGGACTGCAGATGGGGAAAGGGAGGAAGGGTTTTGCAGAGGGAAGTGGTATTTTCCCAAGTATTTGTCTTTATTTCTCAATACTGGAACCAAGAATTAAAAGTTTATGTTAATTTCAATAAAGTAAATTCTGTGAAATTCTCCAGCTCAAGACTGCTTTTTTGTCCAGGACACTTGGGTAACAAAAGAATCAACAGAAAGCTTTACTCCAAACCTGAAATAACTACCTACAGTTTAGCAAAAATGAGAACCTTTCCCCTCTGCTGTCTTTCTTCATGTTTTCGTCATACTTACCCCAGATCCAAACAGGCCTGCATTTTATGAGTTGGACAATGTCCAACAACTATGGGAATTAAAAGATAATAATGTGCTAAAACACTGACTGCCAGAGCTAGACAGACACAAGGGACAAGAAGAAATGTTTTTTCCTGACTATCCAGCTGCTTTGAATTCAGCTGAAACATAGCCTTTCTCTGAGATACCAAGAGAAAATGGCTTGCACTGTGCAAGGCTGACCTGACCCGCCTGCTCACTCGGGAGGGACTCAGCCAACCCAGGACATGGAAGAAGTGACATGAGCTTTCTGAGGAAAGGGCCAGATTGCCAAGATACGTTGAGTCCCGGAGAAGGGATGGGATGCTAGGGAGCCCATGCTGATTCTCAGACAATGCTGGCCCTCACCCAGGCTCTCTCATCACAGGGTGCTTGAACTTGTGAGAACTGGACAGGGTCCCTGCAGGGCTGGAAGCAGATAAACGCCAAGAGAGTGGAGTTTATCCCCCTCTCTAGCTTCATTTCCTTGGTGTGTTGAGAATTCCCCATTGCCAGACTGACCAGCCCAAAAGCAATGAGGAGTCTGAGAATGAGCCCTAATTGTTGTTTGGCACTCGCAACAGCTAGATAGATGATAGTGGAGTTATCCAATTTTTCCATCCTAAATGCAGGAGTACTGCAAATATTGATGTTAAGGTAAACTCATTTTAACTGCAGCCCCTGCAATTCTTCTCCACATACCCCATTTCTACAAAACATGTTCAAACTTAAGTATTTTGTGGATAGAAGCTGGAAAGGGCCAAGAACTTTGCAGAAAGCTCCTATGGATGATTTATGGGCAAATCATTGCTAATTGACAAAGGCTGTCCAATTTTTAAGTATGATTGCCTTTTCAGTCACTCCACACATCTCCAAATAGAACAAAGGCTGGGATTAGCACTTTGAGGATGTATAATCAACAATCAGCAAGGCAGAGGTATGCAGACACTATTTATCTCTATAAAACTCTTTCTACACTATGATGACCTGAATTTAATTACATCAGCTTCATCCATCAGCTGACATGCTGTCTCTCCAGTTAGATTGTCTCTCAGAGTATTGAACTTCCAGCATAACCAAGAAGACATCAGCCCTTAAATCATCTTCTCCAAAGCACAGAAACACACAGCTCTTTTTAGGTAACAAAATATTTTTTTCTTTAGTAGGACCTTTTTGTTAGCCATGTTGAGTCTAGTATAGCCATGTCCTGAAAACCTTCAGTGGCTTATTTGTTTTGTGTAAAATAGCACAACACAGCTGCTCCTTATGGGCTGAAACTTTTACCTGGCACTGAAATGATCCTTGGCTTCATTTTATAAAGCTGTGGAAAACCTCAACCTGTGATTATTTTGTTAGCTTTAAAAATGACTTGTTTTCACATGCCTTTAGTATGCTTTAATTGTGCTAGGGAGTTAGCCGCATAATTTCCTTGTGTTGATTTGGAAACTATTCTTTCTGCCATAAGATCCATGTGTGTGTTTGTAGCATGGAAAGTTCCAGTTCGTGATTCAAAAGCTGCCATTCAATTAGACAGGGACATTTCAACTTCAGTCTGGCAAAAACACTGCCGTGATTTCCCAACATCGCAGATGCTTTATCTGCACACAAACCCTCCAGATGCTCATGCTGTCACATATGTACCACGGAAGACTGTCCAACAATACTCCAAGATCTTAAAAGTATTTAAAAAATGAAGCTCAACTGCACACACCAACAGAGAAATCACACTGAAATATGATGAGAGTGAGCACGTTGCAATGAAAGAACCAGCATACGCTGAGCATCTCTGGACAACTAGAGAGAAAATGGAAAGGGAACTCCAGAAGTCCCATTTGTTTTATTCTTCATTTTGACAACGAATCCATTACTTGATTTCAAAAACAGGTAAGAACAGGTCCAAAGCATTTAGAGTCTGACTCAAAGCCCCCTGGTAATCAGAAAGAAAATGCCATTGCTGTAGGAGTAGTATAGTGTGGTGTAGGTCTGTGATGTATTTCAGAAAATATCACAGACTTGATGATCTTAAAGATGTTTTCCAACCTAAATGATTCTATAATCCTATGATTAATTAAAAGATTACAAATCACAAAAAAATTGCCAAATTTCATGTGGAAAACTGTTTTGTAAAGTTTTTTTTAATATTAGTTTTATTTTTACTTCTAGTCCTTTCTATTTGTTTTAAATTCTGCTGCTTGTATCTGCATCCTAGATGTTACAGAATGGAGCATCATTATGCTCAGTTGCAAGGAACATCCATCACAGATGAGCCCGTAGCCTTGCCAAAATCCAACTTTGTGTTTCCTAGGCCCCTCAGAGAAAGACTGCAGCCTCACCCTCATAAGTAAAGAGGAAAAAAGTTCTTGCCATCATGATGACATTTCAGAGCAAGATACAAGGAAGAGAAAAGAAATTGCTGCCTGAACCCATCCATAGGGAACAGGCAGTTTCTTCTAGGACTTCTCTGTGAGGAAAGGTATCACCAACACGGGGATTTCCCCTACAGTAAGAGAAAGAACCCGTTGAGACTGCACTTCAGTTAAAGTCATCTCCCAGTGGAGAAATGGAGCAGCGCATTGCCCCAGTCAACACCAGCTAGAGGGAGAGAGGAATTTTCACTCATTTTCTAAGTTCTGTTTCTGTCAAGGGACAGGGCTCTGGAGCTTTCTCGGGGCCATCAGTAAAAGAAGGTGGGGTTTGCTGTGAAAAGGAAGCCATGAGCAATCAAAATTAGTCAAATCATGTTAAAAACACTGCTTGGAGGAGTTTGGGGAATTGTGTGGAGTTTGTCTCAAAATTTCTTTCAATGCAATATGTTGAGAGAGAAATAATATCTGATGGAAACACCAGTTCAGCAAAACATTAAGCGGGTACTTAATGTGAAGTTAAATAAAATAAAAATTAAATGAAGGCAAGTGTGACCCACAAACTTCCTGTGAGTCTTTTCAGCTACTTCTTTGCATGCATTTATTGCTTACTTGACCCAAAACCCCATACTCAATCTATTCCCATTTTTCTCTTCTAGGAATGGGACAAAACCAATTCTTTTTAATTCCCCAGAAAATTACTTTGGTAAAAAAAATGAAATACTCCCCATCCTCCTGCTTATGGAGAGGATGTTGTGGGGCTATACCATGGACTTCAACAGATGCTCATAATTACACAAGTGTTCTTCTGAAGCAGGGTTTGGAAGAGTAAACATATATAGCAGTAGAACACTAATTATAACCTACTGAAGACACTGGAGAAGGCCTGGCACTACCATGGCTGAATTTGGTTGATCATGCACATACGTCAAGGGTTTGTTTTAAAAGCATAAAATTACAAAATGTCAAAAGGAAAGAATTAGTATACTTAGACATATTTTCGTCTACTTAGATATATTTTCATTTCAGAATGCTGTGAGCAGGTTCTGCAGTGAAGAGTTTGATAAAATCTCTCAGGTTCATCACCATCCTATACTCTTTAGAGGCACAGGGAAAAACATCTTCCACAGCAAGAGAAACAAATTTTGAATCTGAAAAACATTTAGCTCCCAGGACTGTAGCTATGCATGCAGAAGTAGAACTGAGAAGCACGTTAATCTGATCAACTTCATGTTAGGCAGAGGATGGGAAACCTTTTGTTTGTTGAGGGTCAAAGAGACCTGTCTAGTAACATTAGCACTCACCTTACCTAAAAATGAAAAGAATCGCAAAATATGAAATTAAGTCACAGATCACAGCCAGCCAACAGCCAATATCTCCCATCCTTGCCCAAGACAGAGCTTTGTGGAGCATGAGTCTTACCTTGTTTGCAACTGTAAAGCCAAATGCACATAAATACCACACTGTAAAAATTGCAGTTTCCATAGTGGAACACTAAAGTTTCTGAAATGGCCCACACTTTTATAAGTTCTTTTCTGTTCATAGCCTTGTTTATGGAATGTAATGTCTACTTTCTGTAGACTTATTAAAAAAAAAAGCATGACTAAAAGATGTAACTATAATACCATACAGATTTCAGAATGAGGCAAGAATTTTTCCAGTCTTCCTGATGTATTTTCTTTATTTGCCTGATTTACAAAATAAGCAAAATAATGCTTACTCTCCCTTTCTACTTCCCTAGGCCACAATGAAGACCATGCATACAGTACACTGAATATGCAAAATAGTATTTAACTGTGATATTTGATCTCACATTCAGTAATCAGAAAAACATGTTCCTTTAAATTCCATCTAGTTTTATTGGAAAATTATTTGCTTCAGAAAATTTGTTTCTGGCACTTTCAAAAACTGTATTGTGTGATAACTTTGTTTTATTCTCATCATTTATTGGCTTGTTAAGCCATTTCATTTACCGTTAATGATGCAAACCATCTTGTTTAGTGCATTGATGCTGCCCAACATATTATTGCAATGGTCTGCAAAATAGGGCACTTTTAATAACTCTTTTAAAAAACATTATCGTTATTTAATTTTTATTACGTAAGTTTAATAAAAATGCCATCCCAGAACAAGTAATTTATAGATTAACTAATACCACAACAGCTTTTAAAAATCACTGCATAATTCCAGAGCATTGGCCTAAGACATCATAGCAAGAATTTTATGAGCTCTCATGCATGGGACAAGTACTGTGATTTATCCACACTACCACATTCCTTTTTAACAGCCAAACACAGTACAGTGCAATGCAGTGTCACCCCAACATCACTAGGCTGGAATGTCGTGTTTATTGGCACGAGAATGTTCTAGGCAGAAGTATTCCAACAAAAGAGGGCAAAGTAGCTTTGGGAGTAACCTTTACTTAAGCAAAGTTCCTTGTTCAATGTCAAGAGAAAGTGACTTTTCTGATTCTTAAGAGACTGTTGACAGTAAAAACACAGGCTGGAGCAAACAGAAGAGGCAAACTGAGCTGCTTTAGGGAAATACTGCAAAGCTCATCTGTGACTGCTACCAACCTGCTGGTGGGGCATCAGTGGGACTACACTGAGACCTCTGCAACAGAATCGCCAAAGAATACAGCCCTCTATTTGTTACTAGAGGTAAGACCGAGGCCTTGCAACCTTACATGGGAGAAAGACATGGGAATAGGTTGAAAATTCAGAATTCTTGCATGGTGGCATGGAAACAGACAAGAGATACTTTGTTTTACTGTATATACTCAGGCTGTAGTCCCGTAGCCACCTCTCACAACGCAACCGCTGCATACACATTAACTTCAACTCGGGATCTCTTGTTACTTGAGTAGTTATTCAACTTCTGCAAGTAACTATAAAACCTCTTCGGCACCAGAATTGCTGTGATGTGCTTCAAATCTGTTCCTCTGACTTCACTTGTTCATTTCTCCAGGACTGCCAGCCCTGACAACATTGCTGCTGACATTTCTACCCTGCTCCTAATGGATGGAGCAGTTCTTTGGGCTTCATTTATGTTTTGAATGGTTTATAACGAGGTAAATATTTTTAATGTGCTGCAATAATAGACAGTATTCAAGAAAAAAAGACGCTGAATTCTGCAAATGTGCAATCGACATTCTTTGTTACGAGATTAGCATACATAAAAAAAGTATCCTCTGCCTGTGTAGTAAGGTCCCCTCCCAAAAGTTACTTTCTACCAGTAAGGTCCTTGTTTTTATAGGTCTTTCTGTGTTATTTTTTAAAAGAAATAGAATAAACAAAATGTAATTGGAGAAGCCAGTCTAAAGCATCTTTTATTCACTCCTAAAGGAGGTTGTATGATGTTTTGGTAGGATTCATTTGTTTTGTTATGTTTTTTAAATCCCTTCCCCCACTATTCCAGGTTACAGCTTTTTCTTTTCTATTCCAAAAGTTTCAGTATCTGAATTGTTTCCCTCAAGGCTCTATTTCTTCCTGCATGATTCTCAACTTCTGCTGTGCTTCTCACTATATGAAAGACATTTTTGTCTGATATTTCATAGAGGCTTATGAGAATAATACACCTCATGCATCACCTTTGTATTCCATTTCAAGCCACTAAAAAGTAAACTTCATTCAACCTCCTTGAGGTTATCTGTCATATCTCAAGTCCATACTGGCTATGAGAGTTCTTCACACAACTGATCAGGAAAAGTCCTCAATTTTGCATTGCTGAGGCAGTTTTCTTACCCACAGTTCAGAGCCCTTTTGACCAGTTTCTCTCTTCCACTTTATGAACAGATACTTTTTTTTCTTCTTTAAACATAGGGAACATCCAAAATGGTTATTTTAAATCTGAAAACAGCTCTCCAATAACCCAATGACAGACAGAAAGCCATGAGATGGAAATTAGCTGAACTTGTCTATAATAAGGTTGGGAGACCACTAGGGAAAGTAGTCAAAGCAAGCATCAAAACTTACTTACAGAAACTGTTAAATGAGACAAAGACATTGCAAGCTTGAAAATACTTTCTGTGACTTTCAGTTGAAATGCTGATTCCATCTTTACCATCCCAAAAGTGCATGTAGGTACACTGTGGTTTCAAAGTCCATGAGCTAAGATGCAATGGGAGAAGGGTCATTTTCTCATGTAGTATATTACCAAAAACATTCTCATTATCTTCCCTAAGTTCACTGCTTGGCCTTACAGATGTTAACTATTATACTGCCATCCCTTCAGCTCTCAGGCACGCTGTCTCCTCCCACAACAAGTATCACTAACAAATGAGACCTAGGACGCAGCGCAACTGTGTGTGAGTAGGATGGATCTGATTTTCCTAAATATTAAGTCACTACTAAAGAAACACAAGAATTGTCAGCATGCATGTATTTAGGTATCTCATTTGGAAGCCTGACTTGAAGGGCACAGAAAGAAAAATCTGGCTTAAAGCCATGGATATGTAGTAACTTAATTTAGGTATGAATCCACAGTGGTGCTAAGACAGTCCGACCTCCATCCAGTGGCTCCTGCCTCACTACTTGCAGCAACGTCTATGTTCTTATGGCCACACACAATCTAGCTCATGGAGCTGATCTCACCAAGGAGTGACCCACCCCAAAGGAAGAAAAGCTCCCTCGACTTGAGCTTTCGCACGAGGGAGACAGCACAAACAAGGGGAGGGAGCTGGGAATTCTTCTGGCAACAGTAGCAGCTGGATTAAAATGACTGTTCAATCTTGGCCCCTGACCTTAGATGTAGGTCCAAAAGGTGAAATGCAGCCTGGACTAATCAAATGCTATCAGGGCACCGAAACGGGGATGACCCCACTTCTCCCACTCCAATCCACACACTTTTTCCTCTTCCCTTGCTCTTTGATACTCATTTAGCCTCTCAACAAGTCAGTTCAGCTTCCTACTATTTAAGAAAACCAACTCCACACCAGAGCTGTGTCAAAATAACCACACAGTAAACTGAGAGGAGACCCACAGCCAATGCCATACAGTCCTGGGGGAGAATAGAAACATCATCACCTCTTTCAAAAGCAAGAAGCTATACGCTTAGCTCAGCAATCTTCACACTAATGGTTGCAATAATTACCTTCAAAAGAGAGGACATATCTAAAGCACCTGGACTCTTCAACAGGCGCTTCTATTGAGCTCAGGATGGAGGTAACATAAAAGCTTAATGACAACAAATTATATTTTAAATCTTAACTACTCCATTGTTAACCATTTTTACAGAAACAGCAAGCTAAGATGTTTATCTGCTGCTAGTGACTTCTCCCCTGGGTGAACTGCAATTAAATCTCTTCAAGCATAGGGGGAAGAATGTCAAATTTAACTCTCTCTCTCACTACCTCCTAAATATTCTGAAACTGGAAAACGGGGTGCAGTTCCAGAAAGGGTGAGTAGTAACAACAGGATAATAGTTTGTGGGGCTGCAAAACACAAGAGGTTAAAGCTGAGAGGCCTCATTAACCACAAGTATGAAAGACCACATTTGTCCTTCTCAGTTGGAGAAGTGATAAAGGCAGACTTCAGAAGTCAGCTCTTAAACCTGCTAGCTATGGAGAAAGTACGGAGAAAGCATAAATTAGCCTTACCCTTCGCCAAAAGCGAGCTAAAAGCACCCTGCCCCGATGTCACAACTGCGTACGAGTACTCACGCAGGCAGTTACTGATGAGTTGCTGACCTGCTGGAGAGTCACTCCTCAGTTTACTGTGGGATGAGAGGCTGACGTGCCTACACCTACAAGCTCAGGCTGCATTTTGATATTAATATTAGACAGTTGTGCCAGAGAAGGGATAATGTTCTTGGTAGACTGTGTTTATTTCGCATTTAGGATAGGATGGAGGAATGTCATTTCTCAGCATCTAAAACAGTTGCCCAACAGCCCAATGTCTCCTCTCTAGCTGTCTAACTACCAGGATTTCTTGGAAATTGGGGGAAACTGTAGAAACAAAACTGAACATCAAAGTTGCAGGTGGGAGACCTGGTAGAGACAGAACTGGAGCAGGACAGAGGCTTTTGGGAAAATTAGGATTAGCAATGTTTCCCTGTTGCATATGACCAAGGCCTCTCTCCTGTTTTACAGCTTTTCCTTTACAGAGCTCAAAGTCATGACTGGAAGGATATAGGAAGGAATTAAGGCCTTTCTAGAAGGTGCTCAGAATCTGTAAGAGTGACTGTATGTCAAATGAAAACAGAGTCTAACATTCTGTTAGCTTTTGGATGACTAAAGTATCAGCTTCGGTGTTTAACACAAATTAGGAAGTGAGACGCTTTAAGAGCTGACAGCTAAAATGTGCTAAGCTCCCCACGGTGCAGCTTATGAGATTTTGCAGATTGTCTGTAAAATTCAGCCAGGCATTACTGAAAGCAAGTCCCCCCTAATAAGCTAATAAATTGTTGTGAATGACCTTCTTACCTCTTATGAAACCATGTAACCTCAAACAAATGGGATAGAATAACTTAAATTCTCCACTGACCTGGAAGGAAACAGTGAATGTCGATTTCACCTCAGTTACTTCCAAATGCTTGTGCTTCCTTGTTCTGAGTCAATTTTTGTCATCCACTTCAGTGATGCTCTTAGCCACTGTTTACTAGAAAGGCTGGGTAGTGGGACAGAACAGGAACCTATAGAGGTGACACCAAGCGAAGGGCTCCCGAGAGGCTGCGGTTCATAAAGCTTTTAGTTTGCTTACGAGACTACAAATCCCGAGAGGCTGCAGCCGTGCTTTCGACCACCAGATGGTGCCAAAAGTGGTCATGGTCTAGGGATGCTAATTCAACCTACCTACCAAAAGCTGCTGGTAAATCCTTGCTTTTCTTAAGTCCTTACCGCTACAATTAAGAAAAGGTGAACGAAAATGTAACGAACAAATCAACTATGATTTGTATGCATCTCACACACACATATCTTAATTTCTCTCCACAATTTCAGGAAAAAAATGAGTTTCTTCCTCCTGGGTTTCCTTCCTCATTAGTGCTATAACCTTAGCGTGGAGAAGCTGTGTACCTTTAATTATATCAAATATCTTTAAAGCCCCTACCTCCAATGCCATTAAAACATCAGATTAAAAATGTGTTTTGATTAAGTTCACTTAATTAAAAGATAGTGATTAATGTGATTTTGAAACTACCAAAATTAAGTGGCTTAGAGATGACCATCTTCCTCAGAATTGTTACATCAAAATTATATTCTTACCAGATCGTAATGCTGTGTACCGGGTCAAAATGTTTATAAAATACCTTTCTAAAAATCCACTGTGATCACTGAAGGCAGAGAGATCCCCAAGGGTGTGAGAGGGCAGCACAGGCTGAAGCGCAGGCAAGAGAGACAAGGTCCCTGTCTTTCCACTGATTTGCTCAGGCGCGTCAGTCACCTCAACAATATTCCATTCCAGTCACTACCGCTACTCAGGCTGCATACTCTGCAGGATGGACACTGCCTTCAACAAAACACGTGTATGGTGGCACTCCCACCTCCAGTGAGCCCGTACCTGCTGCAAAAGTCATAAACAAGGCCTTGGAAACATTTGTCAGAAGAAGTCAAGAGTCTACAGGGGCTGTATCACAAGATCACAATTCTGACATTGCGATATTCATATTGACACACACAAAAGATGTATAGTTCTCATTATATGATGTGCATATAGAACCTAGCAAAAAGAACCCCAAAATAGGTTTCTCATGCATTTTTGGAGACTATAACTGTAGCTTAGTCCCACAGGTGACAAAACTAGCAATCCTCTTTAAGACCACAAATTCAGCTACTGACTGATAAAAGAGGAAGTCACTGTTCCTTCCTTTCCCAAAGAAGTACAGAAGACACCACCACCTTTTGGAGATGGCAGCACTTACATTTTGCTTATGATTTGAGTTTTCAAGGAATCAATTCTGACTCAGCCTAAGATTTGGCTCAGTAACAAAGGTCTGGAGGGCTTTTTTATGTTTTCGAGGGGTGGGGTGTTCAAACTATTCGAGCTTCGATTTATTTAGCCTTGATTCCCACATTTTCAGGAAGAACAACTGTTTCTGCTTACAGAGATGAAGTCTGCAAATTGGGACAGGCGAGTCGAGACCACAAAGCAAATCATGGTCAGGGACTAATAACTTTTCAAGTGAAACCTGCTCATCACTTGCAACCAGTATAAAATGGCAAGACAGGCATGATCATCTCATCTCTCACCTCCCAGTATGTCAGCAGCCCCCAAACTAACTGCCCAACAGAGTCTTTCAAACTTGTCCTGTTCCCCCACCACACCAGCTGTCCAACTAATTGCACTACATTAAGCACACGGTCCCTTAGTATGTTAAGGTCAGAAAACACCATAGAGAACACACAGGGCTCCAGCCAAAGGCAGCATCCAAGCACCACACGAGCAATTCCTGCTGAAGACATTTCTGCATAACACGCTACCAAAAGTGCCAGTGGATACTGGTATTTTGCCTACAGCTGGCACTTTGATTTTGTGACTGCTACTAACAATATATGGCTTTATGAAAATGAATTCTGACCTAATATGCATGTTCTCTCGTTGTTTTACTTACCTTGAGCAGAGGCTCAGAATGAAATCGGTTTAATAGAACAATTTTACTGCAAGTAGATTTTGTCGCAAGTATTGCTTACAGGACTACAAAACTCACTCTCTTCAAAGCACTGCTGGGATCTAAATTAAACATAGAGGAGAAAAGTTAGAACTCTGCTGGCCCCGTAAAGCAATGCCATTATTCTCTTATACTGACCTTCATTGACATACAGACGGACTCAGTGGGCGCTGAAAACCAGCGTACAGAGTCAGCTAGACTTGAATGTTTAATAATAAAATGTATTGCTTCTATTTATTATTTTGCCAAAGAAGAAATAAATATGAGAACAGGAAAACACAAGCTAGAAGAGAGATTTCTTCACAAACCATGTTTCTATTGTGATTTCAAGAGGAAAGGTGATTCAAGCAGAAGAGAAGGAATATAAGAAAGCAGAACTCTGATTTCTCATCTACTTTTTGAATTAAATTACAGTAACAGTATTGCTAGCACCCAAAGGGAGAAACTTCTTCTCTTACACATTCATTTCCCTGCTCCGCACTTTGCAAAACATTCCCATCTAAAACACCACCACATTCACCTGTCTTTTAGTAGCTTCACAGACTTACTGCTTTGAGCCACCCTTCTTGCCTTATTCCTATGCACGTTTTCAGTGTAGACAAATGTGAAGGTGGGAGGAGGGTAAGTGGGACAATAAAACTCTGCAGCTGCTACTGTCCCAAGGCAGCCCACTGCACACCCATATTTGATGTCCTACGATCACTCACTGCAGACTATAAGCATCCTGGTGCAGGAATCATATTTTACGAGATAGGTAAAACTTTGTGAAATGACACTAAAATACACACCATAAATAGCAAGGTGTATATTACAAGATCAAGCACTCAAGAGGCAGCAAGTGCCAAAAATAAGTTAACCCACATAACCTTAACACAGAACCCACAGGCATACACTTTGTTATATCATTGTCAGCTAACAAAATAGGATAATATTTTATTTAATATTGTCCTCCCTTGCTCAGTGCACAAAACAGGCTGGGCTCACTGAAAAGGCAATTATTCAATACCCTTGCTGTTCAGCAATCCAGGCCTTGCCTCCAGTATGCTCTTCTAATCCTGTTCTGAGGCAGAAAAGCCCATAAGGAAACAACTATTTTGATCATACTCTTTGCTACAGTATACATGTAATCTCACAAACATTTATTTGTATTGCTTTTACAAAAGTTGTTAATACAGTGCTGGTTTTGTGATGCAAAATACTGTGTAAAGAATAAGTGAGTATTAATTTGAAGTGCTTATAACTTGCCTGGCTGCTAAATTTTAGAGTATTCTATGCATTGGGCACCGTTTACATATTTAAAGTATAGTTTCCATCTGACAACAGTGGTAGAAGTAGGTCCTCTTCATTTATGCTTATCATCTCACAGACAAGCAAAACCTATGAAAAGCTGGGTTTAAGTGATTTTCCCATCATCACGCACTATTATGTGGCGGACGCAGGGATATAAATTTACTTTCTTAAATAATGTTTAAATGTTCTTACACTTTCATTTTACTACCTGCCGTTCCCCAATTCATTCACTGAGTTTCCTAGACGCCGTCCATTTTGGTACAGAAATGCTGTTCAGGTAGATTTTCCGAGTATTTCTATAGTTAGCTGGAATTTCTAAACACACAGCAGAATAGCCCTGGTCAGATATATCTGTAGGGCCAGTAATCTCTGGCACGTTCAACACATAAGCACAGTCTTACCATGTGGATGTGACACAGTTGGTGTGTTTCAGCAAAGCATATAAAACACTCCCTAGCACTGCTGGATTTCCTATGAACTTACACACATTGCTTTCTGAGGAATCCAGGACAGAAATAAGACCCTTATTTATAGGATGTTCTCCGTAATGAAATGGAGGTCTTAATCTCGTATACTACATGACAATTCACCCCCAAAGCCCAGTATTCTCTGCCTCAGCTTGCAGAGAGTCTCATCAAGTATCCTGAGCCTACTAGTGTACAAACACCCCAAGAAATACTCACAACTTGATCGGTCATGGTGTATTACGGGAAGACTGCATGTATATATGGAACATGATGCATCCAGCTGCCTGTTTCCGTTACAAGCAGGAACAGCTGAAATGAGATGAGCACAGCTGGGGCAGCGAGTTCCGAAGTTCCCATAACTGTTCTCAACAACAAATCTTCAAGGAAGTGGGCAGGGATTTTACAAACAAACACATCTTGGCCCTTCTCCCTTACCAGCTTAATAAATCTTCAGCAGCTTAATGAATCCAATCAATGCCTTGAAGGCTGCTTCCCCCTAAATATTTAAGCCACAAACTATTCAGAGGTAGAGCCCAACTCACTGGTTCAGCCCATTTGCTTGCTTTTCCAGGGTGATCTGCTGAAGTAGGTGAAATACATAAACAGGCAAACTTAAAAAAAATATTTTTCTATTATTTCGACACCCTGAATAAAGAAACAAAAAAAGAAAAAAGAAAACCAACAACAGCCACCTTTCCCCCTTGAAACAAGACCCTCACTAGAGGGACTAGCTCTCCTTAGAATGGACGCTTGTCTTCCCCCCTGTGCTTCCTCAGGTACATGAGGTGCACCACTGGAGGGGCATAGGGAAAACACTGGGATGACCAACACAGCCACTGAGCTGCTGAGGATGAGGGCAAGGGTGAGGGGCTGGGCAAGGGCAAAGACCTGGATCTACCCTGACAGCCAGGACCTCACAACCAGACAATCCCATGCTACACAGGTGCAAAGAGGGAGCAGCAGGGACCCTTGCTTGCTAAATGGTGCATTTAACTGTCAAAGCAGAGCTCCTCGACTTCCCCCACGACAAGGCTGCCCGATCGAGTATAGAGCCAGTACTCTGTCACAACTTTACAAATGACTTGGATGAGGACTTGAAGGTTTACTAACCGAGTATGTGAGTGACACAAAACTGGGCGGAGCTGTTGACACTCTTGAGGGTAGAGAGGCCCTGCACAGGAATCTTGATAAATTGGAGAGCTGGGCAATTGCCAACCACATGAAGTTTAACAAGGACAAGTGCTGGATTTTGAGCCTGGGTCACGGCAACCCTGGATACACACACAGACTGGGGAGCGAGAGGCTGGAGAGCAGCCCTACGGAAAGGGACCTGGGGCTTCTGGTCGATGGCAAGTTGAACATGAACCAACAGTGTGCCCTGGCAGCCAAGAGGACCAACCGTGTCCTGGGGGCATCAAGCACAGCATTGCCAGCCAGTCAAGGGAGGTGACTGTCCCACTCTACTCCACACTGGTGCAGCCCCACCTCAGTTCAGTTTGAGGTGTCATGGTATAATAACGATATAAAGGTACTGGAGAGCAGGGCCACGAGGCTGGTGAAGGGTTTAGAGAGGAAACCCTATGAGGAGAGGCTGAAGACACTTGGTCTCTTCAGTCTGGAGGAGACTGAGGAGAGCCCTCATTGCAGTTCTTTGCTTCCTAACAAGGAAAGGAGAAGGCGCTGGCGCTGATCTCGTCTCTCTTGGTGACCAGTGACAGGACCCAAGGGAACGGCAGAAGGATGTGCTAGGGGAGGTTTTGGTTGGATATTAGGAAGACTTAGTCCTTCATTCAGAGGGTGGTGGAGCACTAGAACAGGAGTTGGACTCAATGACCATTGTGGGCCCCTTCCAGCTCATGACATTCTGTGATTCTATGATTCATATGATCACAGAATTCATATGAAGCACTGATTCATAAAATGGTTTCGACTGGAAGGGAAAGCCACAAAGTCTGTTACTGTCATCTGGGATGGCTTTCTGGATAGTTAAAAAAGTTGTGTGTTCCCTTATGACTCTGGCTAACATTGCTAGGCCAGACCTATGGATCGGTTCAGAACTGCTGTCTTTCTCCCACACTTGTCCCACAGGTCAGTTTACAAGAAACCACCTCATGACCCGTGGGCTGAATCTGGCCCAGCATCTTGTTTCTACCCAGCAGCAGTGCCGCGCTCCTTGCCTCTACGGTCCAGCCAGTGCTGGTCACATGTGCATTGTGTGTGATGCACGTTATGCTACAGGAGCAGGAGAACGGTAGGAGCCGTGAGTTTGGCACCCCTGATCGATAGGCATCACAGCGTGTTGAGTCTCTGCAGCATTTTCAGTGAAATAAATGGACAACCAAATCTCTGGTAACAAAACCTACAAATAGTCCCAATGCAGCATGTGGGTACAACATTTGGCTACCGGAAAACTAGACTGAACACACGAAAAATGAAACTTTAAACAGCACTTGTAAATTCCCACAGTCATTGCTTTCAAAGGAACAAGTGTCACTGTTCAGGGGGAAATGTTTCTTTTAACTAGTAGTGTTTTCCTTCAGAATTTACTGATTTACGACAAAAGCTTAAAATATGGTGCATGTTAAGAGAAGTGGTGTACATATGTAAAATAAAATTCATAGAATCATAGAATGGTTTGGGTTGGAAGAGACCTTAAAGATCATCCAGTTCCACCCCGCCCTGCCACTGGCAGGGACACCTCCCACTGGATCAGGTTGCTCAAAGCCTCATCCAGCCTGGCCTTGAACACCTCCAGGGAGGGGATATCCATGACTTCTCTGGGCAACCTTTTCCTCTGCCTCACCACCCTCACAGAAAAATATTTCTTCCTAATGTCTAATCTAAATCTCCCCTTTTCAGCTTAAAACCGTTACCCCTCATCCTATTACTGCACTCCCTGATAAAGAGCCCCTCCCCAGCTTTCCTGTAGCCCCCTTTAAATATTGGTAGGCTGCTATAAGGTCATGCCAGAGACTTCTCTTCCCTAGGCCAAACAAGCCCAACTCTCTCAGCCTGTCCTTGTACAGGAGGTGCTCCAGCCCTCTGATCATCTTGGTGGCCCTGCTCTGAACTCACTAACAGATCCATGTCCTTCCTGTGCTGAGGACTCCAGAACTGAATGCAGCATTCCAGGTGGGGTCTCACCAGAGTAGAGGGGCAGACACACCTCCCTCGCCCTGCTGGCCACACTTCTCATGCAGCCCACGATATACCTGGCTTTCTAGGTTGCAAAACCCCGGCGCTCAGAGTGATGAGTAGTGGGAGGTGCAAAATCCCGATCCCTCGCCCTTCGATTGGCCGCATCAGCCGCCAATCACTGCAGCGAGGTTCCGCCCCCCCCCCCCCCCCCGCCCCCCCCACAGGCCCTGAGTTTGCGCTGCGGAGAGGAAAATGGTGCAGAGATCTCCCGCGATCGGATTGGGGGAATGGTGACGCCACTCAAGATGACACCACGCCCACCCATGGGCGGGACAGTGTCTCAGGTGACCGCTCGGCCCCGTGACAAGGCGGGGGGGTTGTGTCACTGGTGAATGGTCAGTTCCACCCGTCACTCGTTCAGAGTCACGCCCAGCCGCTCCCAATCATTCCTGCCGATTGGCTACGGCGCCTGTCCATCAGCTCCTGTGGGCGGGGCTGTTTGGTCTGTGCGGCGTCGTGCGGCTCAGCGCTCTCTCGGCCTGACAGCGCGGCGGGTATGGGGCGGTGCGGCGGGGTTGGCTGCGCGCTCGAGGTGGCGACGCTGCTGGCAGTGGCGTGTCTTGCCGGTGAGCAGGAACGGGGATGTGTGGTTCCGCGAACCCGGCCGCAATGGTGGGGAGGAGGCGCGAGCCTGGCGGGGCGGGGAGGAATGGGAAGGGGAGGAGGAGAAGGAGCAGGAGGAGGGGAAGGCGCGGGCCCTGTGCCCCCTTGGCCCCGGGGCTTCTCCCACCCATGTGGGGGTTATGTGAGGGGATATGGGGGAAATATTGGGGGAGTGTGTGTAGGGATAATTGGGGATGTGTGTGGGGGGATATGGGTTGGTGATGGTGGTAGTGGTGGAGGCATAGGGTGGGGGACATTATGGGGGTTCGGGGATGGGTGGAGCTCATGGTGGGAGTGTATAGGGGGATGTGAGGTGGGTAATGAGGTGGGCGGGGAGGGTATTATGGAGGTATGGGTTATGGGGTGTGGGTATGGGATGTATGTGCAGGGTATGGGGTGGTGGGGAAGGTATGGCGTGTAGCAGGGGTATGGGTGTGTGCAGGGAGTATGGACTGGGGTGTGGAGGTATGAGGGAGGTAGGGTGATATGGAGAATGAGGGGATGCGTGGGTGTTATGGGGCTGTGGGGGGTATGGAGTGTGTAGGTGTTAAGTGGGTATGGGATGTGTTGTTAGGGGGAGTGTTGTGTGTGTATGGTGTATGGGGGGGTTGGGGTGGAGGTATGTGGGGAGTTTTGTATGGAGGGCTGCTGCAGCTCATTGCCCTCCTTCTCCCCACCCCCCAACCCAGCTCTTCCAGAGGCCGTGCTAGAAGACTTCCCTCTTCCTTTCTAGCAGAGGACCATGTGGAGCATTTTGTACATACGCATTGTTTTATTACTTTGTACGAATCTTCATGTTTTGCCGAGCCACTTCTGTGGTCGCTGAAGGCTTTCTGTCAGTCGTTGGGGGTCAGGCTTGTGCTCTGCACTTAAGGCTTCCAGGCCCTGTAATTAGTTTTCACTCAGTGTACGTTAGCTCTGCAGTCCAGATGCTCAAAGACTTTTGAGAGCCAAAGCTCTCCTCATATGCAATTTACATAAGGTTTGATTAAGTTTTCTGTGGGTGGGTGGATGGATAACCATTTACAGGATGAATTGCATCTCAGAATTTACTGCCTAGACTTCACTGGATATGTGGCCCAGTGGGGTATTGTCATCGAGCAATTATAGTGTGTCAAGGAAAATGCTTGTGTTCCCAAGTTCATATCCAATTTAACTCACTGAGATCTTGAACAAGCCTAGCAAGGGAAATTTGGTTAAAAAATGTAGTGTTCTAACTTTATCTACCTAAGCAACCTTGCCCCGAGTAAGCCAGCTTGTCCTAAATAATGTTTGTGACTTACAGCCTTGCGGAAAAGTAAAGCAACATGTAAATCTTACAGACTAAGCAAAAAGGTTTATAACAATTTTCTAAATTCCTTCCTAAGCAAATTGTTCTGGAAACATTTCTGTTTTCCAAATAAGGGCTGATACACCAATAAAATTAATATCAGGCTGTCCCCAATGAATGCGTATCAATTTAAAACAAAAAATGCTTGAATCTGCTCCACATACGTCTGTTGGATTGGCCTGTTCCTTTCTTTTTTACCACCCTTCCATGACCGCCATCACAGTACTTTGATCCTTTAGTATGTTTATCATAATATAGTTCAGATTTACTGTCAACATTGTTATGCATCATCATGATCCAGGCTTTAAAACAGCATCTTCAAGGTCATATTGGTTAAATTGATGTTCGGGAAGATTATAACTGTGCAACCGATCAGTTTACTATTGCATTATTTTTGTAAAGAGCCTTTAGATTTGCAGGTGCTCTGGAAAACTGTTTTGTGTAGCTACTTGGATCAGTAACTAATTTTCAGTGATCTTATTTTCTTTTTTCAGAAGGTTATCTTACGTAATTTTGGAGCATGTAGTCAAGACTGATTGAACAAATTAGAACTTAAACTTAGATGACCTGCATGTATTTATTGTTTTCCTACTTGATTTTCAAGGGTCTTGTACCAGATTAATTTTCTGGTAGAGAATAGTTTTACTATTCAAAGTAATGGGAAACAGTGAAGTGAGATCTCAAATAAGTGAAAACCCAACATGAGCAGTATTGCAAATTGTGACTTCACACAATCAGCTTAGGTCCAGTAGTGCACTGGAGGAAGAAAAATGTCTCACAACATCATGTGCTTGAGAAAGCAGAGGTGAGACACTGGAGCTGTCCTGGAGAAGCAAGATTGTTCCTGGCAGTGCTCTGTTTAAGCCAGTACTGACTCTGCTGATCTTCCTGGCTCTGGGTTCAGTGGCTCAGGCCGTTGTCTGCATGAAAAGAGGTGTTATGCCAAGCAGTCTTGGAAGCAAACAGAGCTGTGTTGGTGCATAGCTGCTGGTGAGATAACAGGATTTTGGAGTCTGCCTGACTCTATGGAGAGTTAGCTTTACCAACTCTGAACTATAACACTGTTCACATCCTGCTGTGAATAAGCAGAAGTGTACTGTGCTGTTGGTTGAGCAATTGTCCTGCTTTTTGTCCATCCTTAGTCATTGCTGTGTAGAAACCTTATTTTGTATTCCAGAGCATTAGACTCATTAGTTCTCATTACTTGCATTACATAAACTGATAGGCGTGAGAGAGAGAAAGAAGGAATAAAAGCTCTAATATGCTTTGCTTTTCTGTGTTATGTAAACGAAACATTGCAAGAACTCATAGCTTTTTATGTTTGTTTTTTAGGTGTATGTGCTGATGAATTTAGTGTCTTACGATCACCTCAGTCAGTTGTTTTTCGAGATGGAAGTTGGCCCATTCCTGGTGAGCGGATTCCAGATGTGGCTGCATTAACCATGGGCTTTTCTGTTGAAGATGTAAGTTTCAGGTCTTGATTTTGAAACGCCTCTAGAACTACAGTCTTGCTCTCTTAGCATGCACATCTTCCTGTCATGTGCTGGAAGATATAGAGTATCATCCTGTTTGTCTTGAGGCATGTGTGAGTTGTACAGGGTGGTTTCCAAGCATAGAGCTGTATCAGTCACATGAGCAGCAGCAAGCTGTGTTAGTCTGGCTAATTTGAATCATCTCATGTAGAATGAAGCAAGCCTACAGAGTCTTCATGGTGCTGTTCTTCAGTTCCTCTGAGACCCAACTACATGCTGTATCCCCCCGATCTGTGGTCATGTACTGAGAATCTGTGGAAACCATTGTCATTCCAAGCTCTCTCTGGGGCTCTGCTCTTGGATACTCTGAAGACTGTGAGAAATGGCTTGGCTAGGCAGCTGCTTTGTCAGGCCAGCAAGCTTGTCTGCTGGGCGCAGTTAATATGAACAGGTAGACTGGTACTAGGAAGTAATCCAAAGATTTGAAACCCTAATTTGTAGTAGTGTTTTCTCATATTAGTTTTTTTAATATAGTGACATTTAAAGTGGGACACGTGATTAGGAGCCCTTGAATTGATTCCATCTCGCCTACTGAATGTTTTGCTGGGCTTCAGCGGGGATGAATGGCTGTTGGAGCAGTATGTGAAAGTGTAGTAGCCAGGCATCTTTAGCACTGTCTGTGTGCAGCCAAATACCCAAAGCCAGGATATTACCACAACACTGGTGGAGGAGGCCAGTTCCCGTTTCTTCCGTACTACAGCTAGACAAGACATCTGATACGTATGGTTTGAATGAAGATCTGTTTGACCTGTGTCTGAAACTTATCTGAAAATATCTTGCTGTCAATTAATTACGCTCTTTTTGTCATTAAACTAGTAACTAACTCTTATGAGTAGTATTCCTAAGTAGTATGTTTTGATCAAGAGAAAATAATACAAATGGGTGTCTTTACATGCAATGGACACAGCAAAACAGTGGGGTTTGGCCCATTTTAAACAATTGACTTTTGGGGTACTTGGTCATCAGGAGGTATGGACTGATTTGCTGTGATGGGTCCATAGCATCTTTTAGAAATAGTTCTCTATAAGTGTTATTTCAAACCCTTGAAGGCAGGGAAGGAAGTATTTCTTTTCTCTGTTCCATTAAGCCCTTAAACTGAAAGATATCACCATTGTCACTAAGGCAGGACTGCCATGTAGGCAACTTCCAGTCCCAGTGTGGAAAATACTGCAGGGCCCAGACACTTACTTGCAGTTTACATCAAAGGTGTAGTTTAGGAATATAAACTGACAGTGTAGTAGGTGCACCACAGAGAATTTAGAATTCTTAATACATTATATTGGGGATTCTCAAAAACAGTCATTCAATATTCCTCCCCTTTTAAGGCAAGATAAAACGGAACCCCTTTTTTGTGACTTAGGATGATTTGAAAGTTTCTTGTTGGCTTGTTTGAGGTGATACAGATCTTAACATCAATGACATTTAATTCTAAAATGCAAATAAATTGGTTTTATGAAACTTAAACAGGTAGTTATGTCTTTTGCACAAATGGACAAATATGTTTGTTTGAATTCATTCCGAATAAATGAATTTGTATTTTGTGCCTGAATGAACCAGCCAGGTATTCTTCATTGTGCTCTTACCAATACATAACTGTAGTAAGCTACTAAGGAATCTTCTTATGCAAATTTATGCAAATTTAAGTTTTAGATTAGTAGGCTGTTGGTATGATTGACAGTCCACTCTTTTCTCCCACCTGTTTCTTCCTGCTATCAAGATGTTAATATTTTAATGTGCCTAAGCCTGTTTCTATGGTATTTTTGCAGATGCATTCATTTTTTTGATCTTTGGGGTTTTTTGTTTGATTTTTTTTTTTTTTTTTTTAATTCAGCCTTCAGTTATTGAATATGGACTACGGTATTTCTAATTTAATTATGGGAAATAAGTCTTGATATATCCAGTATATATAATTCTTTCTCAGTAGTAGACTTTGCTATAAAAGTTACTGGTGGTTTTTAAACTACCAGTTTCCTTGTAGTTAACTTGAGGCAGCATTGTTCAAGATGAAAGCATTCTAATTTTAACCTAGTTCCCCATGGAATTTCCAGTAGGCTGTCCTGCACACATATTAGCAAAGTAGTAAGTTATTTTGCTGTAATGGTGGGTGAGAGCTTCTCTCTTTCTCCCTGTGAAATACAGTTTTTTGCTGTTTTTATAATAGGACCTTTCCTGGCCTGGGCTTGGAGTGGGTGATCTGTTTCACAGACCACGAGCTACTGTGCTGGTAACAGTGAAAGGAGTAGATAAACTGGCATTGCCTGTGAAAGGGATTTCTTATCCCATTGAGAACGTGAGTATCCACCTTTGGAACTGTTGTGCGATTTCTATGACTCTTGGGATCTAACAGGCAGCATATGACACTCTACTGTAGTCCTTGATGTTTACTTGTTTCTTACTTCACCTGAAGTTCACATACTGCCCCCCTAGAATGATGGATCAGGCTAAATAAATGATCCAGTCAATCCTGTTCAAGGTGAGAGGCCTTTAGGATCACCCAGGGCTTCCTGTGTTGAGTTCAGTAATTTGTTTCACCAAAGCATGTTCTTCTTGAAAGGCATCTAGTTCTAATATATTTGTACTAAGAGGCAGAGAATCCACTATTTCCAATGTGAACTTAATGATTCCTAGTCAGAATTGTGAACTCTTACTTTTTTTTGCTTCAGCTGAGCGTGTGCAATAGCATTTTATATGATGTTAGTTCTTTATGTCCTGTATTGCCTGCGAAGCAGTTTTTGAATTTTTCTCAAGTTCTTGATTGTAAAGTACAGCGCTTTGAGACACAATTCGATCATACTGTACCAAAAAAACCCAATAAACAACATTACAGTTACCTGTCACTGTCTGACTTTGAGACTCATGTCTCCTACTTGTCACAGCATCACAGAATCATTTAGGTTGGAAGAGTCCTCTTGAAATCATCTGGTCCAGCTCTATGATCAAGAAGGGATAGCTAGAGCAGACTGTCCAGAGCTGTGTCCAGTCAGAGATGGAGACTCCACAACCTCTCTGGGCTGTCTGTGCCAGTATATGGTCACCCTTACAGTAAAAAGGTGTTTTCTTGTGTTCAGATAGAATTTCCTGTTTTAAATTTATGCGCATTGCCTCTTCTCCTGTCATGTGATTTTTGTCCACACACATATTAACAGGAACGCAGTAACTTACAAAATGTTGGTAATGGTACAGTTTATACTCCTCAGTAACTACATTGTCTGCTTTAATCCATTTTGCTGCAATACTGCACCATTTTTTCTCGTTGAGCTGTTGTTGGTCCAGCATGAACCTACAAAACCCTTTTCCAGTAAGTTTTTCAGGTTGTTTTTAGTTAGTTAATTCTACTTCTGCCTATGTTGGAAAACTGGTTTGCCATCATGCATTTTGGCTCTGTGTGACTGTTATACTCCTGTTAAGAATCATTTATTATTTCATCAGACTGTGGAATAATCAATGACAATGTTGAATAGTGTTTCGTTGAATATTGATACCTTATTGCACGCCCCAAGATGAGGTGATCATTTCTCTTAGAAATGACTGCCAAGCAGTCTTTTAATCTGTTTTAAAATACTGACATTTAACTGGAATGTTATGTGGCTTTACATTGAACTTGTGTCAGATTGAGCTTAGCACAGATCTACTTTCACATCAGCTTCCAAGCACAGCTCACTCATTCAGGCACGATTATCTACTGGCATTGCTGAAACAGTATCTGGACCAAAACTGATTCAGGATTGCTTCCATCTAACTGTGTAGGCATTGATAACTTGCTGAAAACATAAATGTGCTTGAAAAAGTCTTCAGTTGTATTTACCGTTGTGACTTATCAAAGTTCTGATGTGTATGTAATGCATACTTTCTTTATTTCCCAGTAACAGGAATTACTATTTCTAAGCTTTAATTGTTTCAGGTAACTGCTGCCATGACTTCAAATGAGTTGCCCCAAATATATGCTGGCAAAGTGTTGGTTTTCTGATATTCAAGAATAGTTTCATATGATTGTCACTGAGTCGGTGTTCAGGACTGCTAGGTACAAATTATCCAACTTACAGGGTTACTAAAATGTATTAGAAAAAATACTTCTATGCTTTTTAACTAGTGAATGGAATTGTGCTTTTTTAGATTAAAACCAGAAGTGTTTAGAAAAACTAACAGTCTTATCAGCTTGCCAGCAATAGCATTGTACTGTGCTAGGGTTTCTTACTCTTAGTAATTTTTTTATATGGCTCTTGTCTTTGTTGTTTCAGCACTTGGTCTTTATACTGGTATATCTTCATTCATCAGTTTTCTGTGGTTCATAACTTTCCATTTGCACTAAGATTGGTTTCCTCTTTTGTATTGCTTCTATTTTTGTTGGTCTTGCTTTACTGATAAGACTGTGCTCTTAGCTTAAGTAAGCCTCTTAATTATCAAATCATGGCCCTTGGATTTTGTAAAACATATTGTGTCTGTCATATTGAAATAAATTGTCTGTTCATAGATGCACAGTCAGTGTTTTGTTTTGCACATTGGCTCCTATTATTTGTCATTTTCACTTTGGAAATATTCATACTCTTGGCTCAAAAAGAGGTTCTCCTATTTTTCCAGACTTCGGTAGTTAAGCGAATTATCTTCTTTCGTATTGTCACACCCTGTTTTACTCAGAAATCTAACTAGACTTTGTCTTCTAGGCTGTTCCTTTTAGTCTTGACAATGTTGCAAACGCTATTCATACTTTGTTCTCCGAGGAAACTCCTGTGGTCTTGCAGCTGGCCCCTATTGAGGAAGTGAGTATTGGTTCACTTTGGGTTCCAGATGTTACAAACAGTAAACCTCTTTCCACTTGTGTGGCTGGAGTGGAACCAGCTGATTATGTGAAGTATTTTGCATTGGAAAGAGATTGCAAGTACAATTGATTATTAATTTGTGACTGAAAAACCTGAAAAATAACCTCTGTTTATTAAACAACGGCTGTTCCTGCAGAGAGTGTACATGGTGGGAAAGGCAAACTCCGTATTTGAAGATCTTTCTGTCACACTGCGCCAACTGCGAAACCGCTTATTCCAGGACAACTCCATTCTCAGCTCCCTTCCTCTCAGCTCCCTCAGCAGAAACAATGAGGTAAAAAGCCATAATCAGTTGGAGCTTGTATGATAGTTTTTATCATTCTTAAGTTGTACTTTTTCTTCCCCCCCCCCCCCTTTTTTCCCCTTGCTTTGTCTGGAAGAGCCTGCTCTAAATTTTTGTAACTGAATTCTAAGAACTCAGTTTTAAGTTCTTCCATAAGTAACTTTAATGAAAGAGTGATTTCCTTCTATCTGTCCTGTGTTCTGATGCTATAACAGACATAACCTGTACTGAAACTTGCAACAAAGTGAGACTTCCCTAACTTTGGTTTCATCAAAGGAAATACCTGTCTCTCTCTTCCTGCCTCTTCCCCCAGGTCGACTTGCTTTTTCTGTCAGAACTACAAGTCCTACATGATATTGCAAGTCTGGTAAGATTTTATGAAACATTTTCCCTATCTTATGACACAAACTTCAGAGTTGTTATTTAGAGGTGGAGAAACTGTAGCCAGGATACTTAAAAAACAGTGATATCTATTCAAGTGTGTCATCATTTGCTTGCATCAGTTTAAATAATGCATTCTCAGGCTATTTGTGTCAGCCCTGTCACTGGCAGAAGAAAATGAGAACCTTAGTCATCTCTAGTTTATTTTGTATTGCTTTGGTGAGAACAGAGGGAATTCTGAGCTGCTGTTTCTCCATAGCCGAAGACCCGGGAAGTACTCAATGAAGAATTTTCTGGCACTTTCCTTCTTTTCTTACTTAAAGTATAATGGTAGCTAAGGACATGTTCTTTGCCATGTCCAACAATTTACTTCAAAATATCACCATTAACATTTTATCTGAAAAGAGTGGAGTGACTTTTGTAGTGTAAACAGTGGTGGTGATAGAAATGTTCTGATGGAGGGGTGAGCTGATGGGGATTGGGGTGGGGGTTGAGTTGGTTTGGGGTTTTTGGTTTTTGTCTTTAAGCTGCACCTCTCAGCTACTTGAAGGGAAAGAAACAGTCATGAAAAACTTAAAAGTTCACATTAGGTGACGGGCTTGTGGAGAGAAATAGGGCTCTTGAGAAAATGAGGTAGAACAACTTGTTTTTGTCTTGTAGACTAGAAAGGCTGTAGTTAAAGTTGAGAGGAAGATTAGGAACAGATTAAATTAATTGCTTTCAGAGACTGTTCTGTTGTGCAGGTGAACCTCAGTGCTGCAGCTTCACACCTGTAGAAGTGTAAGAATAGCATTACTCTCCTTTGAGATAATTTGGATTATATTAATTGGCTTTTATGAGAATGGGATGGTACTCCTTAAGTAAATTACTTTTGTACATGGAGAAGTTACAAGCTACTCAGTTTTGCAAGAGCCAGCTTCAGTGGAAGGAATAGTAGTTTCCAAATATTGTGGTTACATGGGTTTTTTTCCCCAATTACAGAAAGTATTTTGTTGAGAATAAATATAATGTTTCTTTTTAGTAAAGCTGTATATTACACATATATAACCTTGTGTTAGAAATAGATGGTACATGATGATCATCTGCTTTCTTCTGTAGAATAAGAAAAGAAACAATTGTGGACATCTTGTTAAGTTGACAAGAAATTCCATATGAATTTGACTGTGGAAAATGAGGCTGAATTAGTCCCAGCAAACTTATTTTGTGAAATGTATTTTTAAAGTAACCTGTGTATGAATTTATTTTCTTTCTGCCCTCAATGGTGTGCCAAAGCTGTCTCGACACAAGCACTTGGCCAAAGATCGCTCTCCAGACCTGTATTCTCTGGAACTGGCTGGTTTGGAAGAGATTGGAAAACGATATGGGGAAGACTCTCAGCAGTTCAAGGATGCTTCTCAAATTCTCGTAGACTCTTTGCAAAAGGTACAGTTTCTACCTAATGAACAAAAATCACAGGCATAGTAAGGAAATATTTTGTTAACTACAAGTATGTTAGTTTCTTGACTGTCTTGTGCTTTGAATTGTCACTTCATTAGTGATGGCTTGGCTGATGCTTGTTTTTGTTGTTTGTTTTTTAAAATGCAGTTGTTCAGTTATAAAATCAAATGTTCCAATTTATCACTCTGTGGAAATTGTTGATGTGGTTCTACAATGTGTTAGATACTTTGCCTGAAGGAGCAGGAATATATTGAAACCATATATCAACATGACTTAATATGTTTGTTGTTTCCTTAACAAATATCTTGCATTTTAAACCACCAGTACGGCTCTCAAAAACTGGCTCTCAGAAATGTGGAAATATCTTTATCCCAAGGTACAAGGGTTAGTTTCCCATTGCCCACAAATCTGTATAAATCTAAATTTCCAAGCCCCTGAAATAACTGCTGTTCATCTATCATTGTGCTCAAGAAAGTAATTCTTTAGCAGGTCTTATGTAATCATTATATAAGATCTGTATTAAGACCAGTCACTTTTGAGAGCTTCAAAAACATGATGGGCATGTGTAGAAGCATGAATTTGCTAGGACAGGTGTCTGTTTTCTCTAAATATTACTCTTTGTAGTTATGCAAATGTATTTAAGTACTAGACTTAACTTAAGATTTAAGTCTTCAGAGCAGATTGAGATATTCAAGTTCATAATTTCCCCTGTGGAAGGCTGAGAATCTCAATATTTTGTTGAAACTGAGAGATATAATTAGGAAAGTGTATGGTGATGGACCTTTTGTAAAAGGGATGGAAGAAGGAATTTCTGTCCAGAAAGGAGTCATCGAAGAGTAGCTGAGGGATTTTAAAGAGATATTGCACACAAAGTGAAAGTTAGTGCTTTCTTAGTGGACTTCTAAAATAATGTAAATTTTTACAGCTTCCACAAGCTTCTTGTTCCTGAAGCTGACATCTTATCGTTTAATACATTTTGCTAACAAGTCTGCTTAATTCCTAACTACAGTGTAGATTTTAATTTAAGTCAACTTTTGCTTTTCCAGTTTGCAGATGAGATGTTTAATCTGTATGGTGGGAATGCAGTAGTAGAAGTCGTGGCTGTAAAGGCCTTTAATTCTCCCCTCGCAAGGAAGTCTCGCTCCATTCTCCAGTCTTCACAGGTAGTAGATGTACATTTTTCTATATCTCGCTATTAGAAGTGATCTAAACTTAATACTTTTTCACTTGAGTATAACTTTTTCTAAGGAATAGAACACTGACTGTGATTTAGGCGTGGGTGTGAAGAGGTCAGGTTACCTGTCTTATCTTCACTTAATCGTGTAGTAATTTAGGTTGAAGAGGGCCTCTGGAGGTCATCTAGTCCAACCTACTGCTCAATGCAGGATTAATTTAGGAGTTAGATCAGGGTGCTCAGGTCCTGGTCCAGCCAAGTTCTTGAAGTCTGTTGCTGGAAATCCTGGAGCCTCTCTGAAGAGCTTGTTCCAGTGCCTTAACTGCTTTCAGTGTGAAAACTTTTTCCCTTATGTCTTCTTAGAATTTGCATTTCTGCTGTTTTCTCCCCAGTGCAGTAGCACGCACAAGTCCTGCCTCACAGTAGGGAAAAAATTGTTTTCCCTTGGCTTGTTGCCTGTACTCTAGATCCAGCCCAGGATGCAGCTGCATTTTGTTGCTGCAAGGGCACTGCTGACTCCTATTTACCTTGAACACCAGGATCTCCAGGTCCGCTCTGCAGAGCTGCTCCCCAGCTGGTTGCCTGTGCTGTCACGTGGGGCTATTCTGTCCCAGGTACAGGGCTTTGCATTTGCCCTCATTGAATCCAGTGAGGCTCCGGTCAGCCCATTCCTTTGGATTCCCTTGATGTCAGTCACATAATCACTTCTGGAATTTTGTGTCCTAGCACCAGAATTCTGTGGACAAAAATACATCTCTCCTGTTCAGATTGCTCAGATTTTCAGTGTAGTCAGAATGTGTCTTGGGTGCAAGCTGACTTTAAAGTAAGACGCTTATTTTCTTTATTACAGAGTGAAACAGAAACTCCGTATAACCTTGCTTATCCATATAACTACAACTACTCTGTGATCTTCAACATTATTCTGTGGATGATGATAGGTCTTGCTTTAGCTGTGATAGTTATCTCCTACAACCTTTGGAACATGGATCCTGGATATGACAGCATTATTTATAGGATGACAAATCAGAAGATAAGAATGGATTGAACTACACTGTATTTCAGTGCGAGGAATTGATGACGAGTAAGGTCTCATGTAAACTGTGTGCAGAACAAGTATTCTGACATGGTCAATTGTGGAATTTTTTGAAAGGTGTATTTATTTCTAAGGTTATTTTTCCCTCACAAGCTTATGTTAAATGTTAGTAGTAGCACCAGATGGGATTTAGAAATTAAAATCTGCTTGTTTTTTTTTAAAAAAACAACCCAAAACCAAACCAAACCAATCCCCAAACTAATTGTTATAAAAGTAACATCATTCCATTCTTTTTTTTGTCATGTAACATGAGTTTTTGAAATGCCCTGTACTGCCTGTGACTGTGTACAAAATGGATCAATTGAAATTATGATAAAACCATGTTTTTCAAAACTTTTACACTGGAAGACTAGAAATTATAGGTAAATTGTTGTGTTGTATATTATGAACTAGTTGTAAATGTTTGATGTAAATATTTATAATGGCTATATGTAACTTCAGAGAGGATAGTAATTATTCTTTAGTAAAATACTAGATACAGAAATATTTCTACAAGACTACACTTCTAGTGGCACAGATGGCATTTTGATCTTTTGTTGATAACTCAGGTGGAACCTGTAGACAGAAGGATCTTTCACCTAGAACTTATTTGGAGGGGAATAGCACTAGTGTGGCTGGTTTGTACAGTGGAGAGTCTATAAATACTGAAGTAGTGCCAGTCTGATCATGGTCTGATGTCACCTGCAGTTGAAAGTTCCTATTATGATGCTTCATATTCCTTTCATTTGTGTTGATGTTGGTGTTGTTATCAAAAAAATCCCAACCCTATATCAATTCTTTTTGATTATAAGAGTGGACCAAGACTTGATTTAAATATAACTGAATTATAGTCCTGCTTCAATCATTCAATAAAACAAAGAACAGTTGTTCTGGAATGGGTTTGTTCTTTTAGGCTTCATAGGTGTGGCTAGTTCTATTTAGCATTAGCTTAGTTGAAGAGGTGCCGGCTGCCTTCTCTGTGTGGCAGTGACCCCAAGTCTAGGGAAATTTAGTTTTAACTGTCTTTCAAAAAGAAAAGTTGGAGGATCACCTTGTATGGATTCATTTTCCAAACCAAGTAGTGAGTAGTTAGAACAAGGTTAAACTCTGGCTTGGATCTTTACCTACTGTTTTTAGAAACTTGTTTGCTTATGTGGTAAAAGGAATGTTTCCAGACTACAGCAAAGTGAACAGAAACTACTTCTTTCATCTTGTCCTTCTAGTATTCCCTATTGTTAGGAGAGATTTGTTCCCCTTACAGAAAAGATCTGCTCATTGATTTCACGTGTCTTGTTTACTGGGAATGCCAGATTTGAAAAGGCTGAAGTTTTTCATGTCTTGAAGATCCTTGTCAATGCTTTGTGTTGAATTGAGTAACGTGCTGCAGCTTTGCCCAAGTCCATAAAAAACCTAGTATATTTTACAATCTTGTGAAATTACTTTTAATGGTGCTTCAAGTTAATCTGGGTGATTAAGATCAATGGATAGAAAGGAAGAGTTGGAGTACCAGCTTCTTTGACAAGAATGTGTGGTCTAATTACTGAACACTAACACACTTGCAGTGTTTTGGTGAGAATCAGATCCTTCTGATGAAGCTGTACAACTTTATTATGAAAACAATTAAAATACAGCTCAATAATTTTGTTTGGGCATGAGTCCTAATGTTTTAAGTGAACTGTTATGTGATAGTCTAGATGTTGTTTTAAATTTTAACTGTTTTGAGATCATTTGACATGAAGGTGATACCCTAGAACTTCAACAGGAAGTGTGATCTATGGTGAGAAGGGGAGTAGTACTTTAATAGTAGAATATTTCCAACTGAACTGTGCTCTAGAAAAATGACCTATGTGACAGGAGGAAGAATGACCAAAGTCAGATTTCAGTGGCCAATTTGCAGTGAAAGGTTAACAAACACAAAGGTAAGGCAGAGGTTAAGTGCTCTGGGAATATTTAGAAGCTTGCATTTTGTCTTAGACATAAAGCAGTTGAAATAGATTAAGCCACTTTATATGATTCTGCTAGTCCTAAATGGTACTACGAGGTTTAAAATGTTAAAATCATTTTTTAAAAAACAATTCCACAATAGTTTCCCTGATATTTCAAATCACTCTTTGAAATTTCTAATTACCGATTTACAGATGTTAAGTCTTTTTATGTTAATTCCATTATTCCTTAAGGAGATGCTTAAGCTCCATTTCTGAGGCTTGTGTGAACTTTGAGGGCAATTGCAATGTATTTGCTACAAGTAGAACAATCACCAAGTGTACATAGGGTCAGCTTACCACTATTGAAAATGAAGAGGTCAATTCTGCCACAGGAGTAAAGCTCCTGTAATTCATTTAAAGTAAATGTGAAGAAGCATTGTTGTGACAGACTTTTTCTGAAGAACGTCTCAGAAAGGTTCTTGTATAGGGAAGAGCAGTATCTCTGGGGTCAAAATATGCTACATTGTGATTCTTACAGGCCAGGTGCCGTAGTATCAGAAAGTCTGGTCTGGCTCACCTGCTTTTATCTGCAATAAGTAACTCAAATGGCAGCTTTGTAGAGAGTGTGTCAGCAGGCCTTTTAAGGAGGTAAGAAAACATAAAAGGGATAAAAATAAAAGGGATAGTAGATGTTGTGCTTCTGCCATCTAGTCCTAGGACTCTCAAAGCTTTTGCAAGATTAGGCTGGCTGGGCTGTGGGTTCTTCATTTTAAACAAAGTGAAGTGTAAATTACCTAAAAGTTAGTCATGCTACAGACTTTTTGGCAAGGATTTACTTCAGTTTGATCATCTTATTGGTCTATTTTGAATTAATGTATTCCTAGTTTATTTAATTCAGATATTTAATCAGATTAATAGTCTACTTCTGTAAAGCTCTGCACAAGTATCTGGAATTTGTTGTTTAAAGTGACTGTATAATTAATTGTAAGTCTTTAACGTCTGTGTGCCAGGTATACCTAGTTAGCTATATTGTATTTAGTCTAAAGTTGGCAGTATTGAGTTTTTTTAAATGCAGGGCCTGATGTTGAGATGTTATCCTGTCATGTCTATTGCAGCCGTTTGCTGCTGCTGCAGGCTCTAATTTTACTTTTTAAAACTGGTCTTAGACTACTGCCACTTTCTGTCATCTGTTTGAAGGGCACTTTCGAATTGCCACGTCTCTTGTTAACACTGCATTTGTTCATTCTCATGGCTGCAAGCCCCCAGGTCCTAAAGGTGCCTTGAATACTCTAATATGCACTATTTCTTAAATACCAATTGCATCATGCAGCACTACTTTTTGAACCACTCTAAAGCCACTGTGCTTTAGTTTGAGCTCGGTAAGCAAGATGCGTTACATTGTACAACGGTACTCATCCTTAACTGCAAATCAAGCAGGCAATTACAATGCTGATCCCTGAGCCAGGAATACTTATAATTCAGTTAATTAGAACGAGATTGCTCTTGACACCATTAGACCTGCTATCGATCATTCTCTTTCAGTCTAATCATGCCAATAATATAAATTGTAAAAAGTTTTATGTGGTATGGCAGAAATTGTAGGTTTTATGTAGTGCTGCCAGGAAAGCAGTGAAGCTTTCATGTGAAGCTCTGTGAAGGAAAACGATAGTGAGAGCGGAAGCCCACAGTTCTGTTTTTCCAAAGGGAAGTTATCACTCCTTTTGAGGTACTCCTATGAGGCCAAGTTAAAAACAGCCTGCACTGGGCTCCTATCTACTCAAAGTGAGAAGGGCAGGAGAGTAATTATGCAATATTAAGCAGTAAGTAACTTTCAGACAGGCTGGGAAGGGCTTGATATAGTGCTGTCTGTAGGATTTATGATGTAACTGCTGCAGGGAGTGGTAATCTGATCACCAAAGAGTTTTTCCCTGGGGAGCCTGCCCTCTGGCAAAGAGTGAGATGCATTTAATTGGATCTGCTTTCAGAACTTAGTCATATATTGTCCAGTATTTGGATTGGGGAGTACCTGGAGTCAAGATGTCTGTTCTCACGAAGTGCTGACATTTCTGAAAAAGAATTCTGAGTCAGAATTGAAGCCTGAGCATTACTTTTGATATTTAGATTGAAAAGAGAAAATGACTCATAAAATAAAGGGTTCTTCTAAGAGTTAGTATGTTGCTTTTTCTACATAATTCCTCAAAGTCTAAACTTGGCAGAAGGGAGGTGTAATCTAAGTTTTGAGTATGCCTCAACTTTCTGGACTTCTCTGTGGCAGTAATGGCAACTTTCAAAGTTCTTCCAACCTAAAGCACTGCTGTTGTAACACACAGGCAAAGGGCAGCCTAAAGCAGGAAGTGGAAGTGAAGAAAACATGGTGAAATGCAAATGTTGAGCAACTCTGCAAGTGATTGCTGGGATTTAGAAGTCAACCTTAATGGTGACAACAACTCCATGTGTGTACAATAAGGAGATAAGCATCTGTCTCAAAACAACCTCCCTACAATAACAATGATCCTTGGAATCCTATTACTGTTGCTACTTTTTGGCAATGGTGAGGTGACTTTTAGCTTTGAGCTAACGTTCACAAATATTCTCTAGAAAACAAAAGATTTCTTGCTTGAGCAAGTGTTGGGGTCTGGGGACTGTCCTGCTCTTTTGAACTTTGTCTTCTGCAGTCCCTGAACTATATTCTTAAAGGTTTTTCATCTTTGTAGAGGGGGGAGAGAGGATCCATGCTAGTATTGTAGGACGGAAAAGGAGGCAGATCAAGGAAGACTGAAGTGGAACTGTAGGATTTCAAATCCAGCAGACAAAAGAAACTGGAATAAACGGGAAGCGAGAAGTTTATTTCCTGCCCGGTTCTGCCAATAATGCAAAATCTTGCTGTGGAGGAACCACAGTTACTTGCAAGGCACTAAACTATTAGGTTGGTGCAAAAATAGTTGCCCTTTTCAACCATCAACTTTAAAGCAGTATATCTCAACTTAGAATAAAACTTGCTCATCAAGACAAGAACCATTAGAATCTATGAATTTTTGCCAACAAGAAACAAGCCTGTTTATTCCAGTACACAGAATTCTGCAGTCCTGGAACTGATTAATTCTTTGAAGGCATTTCAAGCTGGTGCTTGATTGTGGAAAACCTTTTGCAGGAATTTGCCAAGATGCTGGATAATGTGGTAATTGGTGGGAGAGAGGTCTGCTGAGTAAGCTGGGTGAGGTACGCTTTTGCTGCCCAGTTCAGCTTCTGCAGAGTCATTTGCAAGGTATGTGGTTGGGTGTTGTTACGCAGAAGATCGGGTCCTTTTTGATTGATCAACGCTGGACATAAACATTGCAGATCTTAGTGCATTTTGACAGTTTCCTGGCAATACTTCTCTGCTGAGATATTTCACCAGGATTCAAGAAGTTGTAGTGGATGATTCCACTTACCTACCACCAAAGAGTGACCATAACCTTCTTTTGTTGCAGCATGGGTCTGGGGAAGTGTTTTGGTGCCTCAGTTTGGTCCAGCCTCTGTGCGGAGTGCTGTTGGTTGTTATATAGAGTCCATCTTCTGTCCCATGTCACAATGCAATCAAGAAATGGATCAGTTTTATTACACAAAAGAAGCAGAGAACACACTTTGCAATTGCAATTTTTTTTTTTGACTTGTGCAGCACCCATTTGTTGACCATTTTTTGTTTTCCCATTGGGTGCAAATGTCAAACAACAGTTGAATGGTCAATGTTTAGTTCTGCAACCTCTCGAGCTGTTTTGTGTGGGTCTGCTTCAATACTGGCATTCAACTGGTTGTCGTCTATCACAGAAGGATGTCTGTGGCCCTGTTCATCTTCAAAACTTTCATTTCTGTTATTAAATTTTTAGAACCAATGTCAAGCTGTACATTTGTTGACCATCCCTGGCCAAATGCTTGGTTGACATTTCTAGCAGTTTGTCCTTTCTGAACTCATACAACAGAACTGCTTGAATTTGCTTTTTTTCTGTCTTTACGTTGACAGCGTAATATAAAAAAGATAAACAGAACAAAACTATTAGCATAAATAAGCAGAGCAAATTTCACCCTTTAAAGTGCTATGCAACATGAACACAAATAAAAGTTCAATCCAAAATAAGCATCACAGTTTACAATGACAAAACCAGTGCTTATTTTTGCACCAACCTGATATGAAGGGCTTTTGTGGTTCACAATGCGAAGGATGGAAGGGAAATGAGTGAAGCCAAGCCAGCATACACAGAAACTTTATCCCTGGAGAAGCAGGGCTGGTATGTGGTGTGTCCTTGGCTTGGAAAGCAGAGACTCCAACAATTCCTTTTGTGCAGGGCTTGTACAGACATTGGTGCTGCTTGCAACTGCAGTGAGTCTCTGATCTGGGACCACTGTAAATGACTACCCTCTCCTGGTCCAGTGACAAATTTGGGTCCCTTAGCTTGTGTTCTTTTTTTCTGGGGGGGAAGAAACCTCTCCTGTAGTCAGTGGAGCACTAGCAGGTACTACACCACTTCCCATACTTCTCCGAGACCCGTGCCCAATGCAGCTGCTGTGAAATCACTGCACTGTTCTTTGTACTCAGACTTGTGTAACGTGTATCCTGCCTGGCCCATGATGAGATATAGGATACAGAAAGCTCAGATGACCACATTCCTCTGAAATAAAACAGAGCAGAAACTGATCCATGGCATGAAGCCATGCATCCAAATAGCCTGCTCCAGTGCACTCTCCTACCTGAGCTGCTGGAAAATCAACTGCTACAGCTGGTGTCTGTCTGACAGGCAGGAGATGGGTCTGCTGAAAGGCTATCTAAAACTAGGAATGGATAGGCAGTGCTCTGAAACTACAGACATTCTGATAGTTACCTAGAACAAAATTATCAGGAATCCTTTTCTATAATAGGTCAAAAACATGCTAAACTGTGTCTATGCTCAGGAGTGGCTGAGGACAGTTTTTAGAATATAAATCCCATCCTTAAATAGCTTGCCAGTGTGCTTTCAGAGTTTAGAGATTCTTCTGTTGCTGAAGAATAGCTTCACATTAAAGGCCTCTAGCAATCAATTCTAGTAATGCCATTGATGTCACCCAGTATCACTAAAAATACATAGCTAAGTTCTTGGCATGAATACACATCATAAAAGATGTAGAGTGCTTCATAAGGGAAACAAAATTCACGGTTGCACTGAATGTTTTTATGAAGGCAGTCAAATTCCACTTTAATCATGCGCTAGTGCATGAATTAATGATGACAAATTTACATGCCCTTAATCTAGTGAGCATATGCTTTTCATTAGGCAACAGGGATAGAAGCAGTGTGGCTAGGATAAATTCTTTGTAATTTAGCTCATAGCTTATGCCAACACTGTTAGGTCACCGACTTGGAAGACTTCAGTCCTGCCTTCAGACTGACCTGCTCAACCCCCTTATTTTAAGTACTTCCTTAAAATGCCACGACCAAGTACCCAAGGAATTGATAAAAAAGTGTTGCAATGCCCCTACAATCAATTACAGCATTTGGAACACCGCAGAGCTAAATGGGAGCTCTAATTACACCCTACAATAGGTCATCAATCAAAATCTTGACTAATGTACAGCACCAGCTTGGGAAGAAAATATGTTTAAGTGATCGTGCATCTCTCCACTCCTAAGAATCTACTTCTGTCACTCTTAGTCTCTGCTGCAACAAAAATAAAGGAGGAACCCCCCCCAACATAATACCAGCTGTACCAAGTATGTACCTATTATTTTCAATTGACCTCTCATCTCAAATGTTCAGCTAGTTGACAGAGCCAAGAGGAGGCAGCGAGACTCCAGTGCCAGTGTTCACCATAGCTGAGTTGCCACCTCCACAACTGCTGGAGCACCTCCAACTGGGACAGCCAACCCCCAGAAAGTCATCAGCTTTGCAAACGGATGAATTAGTAGAATGCAAGCAACGTTGGTGAATGTGCAGCTCTGCCCTCTGGAAATCTTCAGGTCATTATAACCGGGACATTCGGGAGCAGAGAGGTTCCGTTTCATGGCTGAAAATGGTCCCATTTCCAAAGGAAGTCAGAGTAGTCCAGTTAACCTGAAAAGAAAACGTGCTAGAAAAAGGAAAGGTAATCAACAGCCAGTGATGCAGAGGAGTGGATGGGGTGAGGAGACATAACTGGAAAAAAACAAAAACTAAAATAAGCATTCTCTATGTATGAATTCGTCTTGATCTCTTTTGTGCACGTGCAGACGTGTGTGTGCACACAAGCAGAGTTAACTTAGTCTTTACTAATGTAACATTGGTAGAAGAGGTCTCCTCCCCTGTTAAAAACAATATTTTTAATAAATCTTAGAAATATTTTTACATTTTTTCCATATTTTAAAGGATTTTTTTTTTTTAAATATGCTCAGTATTTTGTAAAAATGAGGATTTACGAACTCAGAAGACTATTAGGAATCCATCCACCTAAAAAGATGTCCAGTAAAAACACCTGCAGGACACCTGTGCCCATACCACTGGCATTCCAAAGGTGAAGCTGACCATCAGAAACTGTCAATTAGTATGTGTCACTTGGGAGGAAAATAAAGTGAGCACACCAAAATAAGTACAAGTGAATCAGGAAAATAAGCATGCCCAGACACAAATAGCAGCATCAAAGCATAATGGCCTCAGTAGCAAACTGCAGTCACTTTAAATTTGCATTTGGCCCAAAACTACTGCTTTTTATCCAGGGCAACAGAAGAGCCAATACTATAGCAAATACAGAGGGAGTCAGAGGAGGGAGGCACGAAACTGAAAGAAATTTTATCTCCTGCAGGCAGCTGCTGATGCTGCAGGACAAGTGCCAAGCTTGTTGTCCCCAGCCCCCTCCACCCTCTTTCCTGACTTTCAGGGAAGCAAGGGACACAAGCTGCCAGTGGCCCTGCAAGGTCCTGCACTGCTGGGCACAGGCAGCCCCCAGCCCACTGCTGCTTCCTCATGGTTCCCCACTGCCCTGTCAAGAAGCAACTCATCCAAACAGCTGCAGAAAACCTGAAACTTTAGGAAGTTGTTTGTGGGCAGTGCTCCCTTGAAGACTGTTGTCCCTGACATATCAGGGCAGAGCCAGAGCAGCCTGTGCTGTCCAACAGACCACTCCGTCCCAGGAATCTTGCTTGGGAAAGCAGCCTCTGACATGTCGCAATAGGAGTCATGATCGTCATCGTGAGACTGTCTTCCTTGTCTTGAATGGACAGTCTAGATTTAAACATCAGAACCAACAATTCTGCGTTTTAGTTCCTCCCCTGCTCCCTTTTCCTTTTTCCTTTCTTTTTTCTTTTTTTTTTTTTCCTGTTAGCCCAGAGGTTCCCCGTTCACCTACACAGGAATCACCTTCATTTCTTATTTCCACCCCTGTGTTTGGCCGCTTCCACACCACAGGCCTAATTCTTAGCAAATTCCACAGCTGCTGAACTATTCAGATTGTTGGCAGTGGTAAAACAAGTCCCAGTTCCTATGGTTTCCAGCACTGTGTAGGAGTCATTGTTTACTGTAGCCTAAATTAACTATTTGGCAGACAGGAAAAACAAGTCTAAAAAGCGTAAGTCCTTAAATCCTATTGCCTGCTTAATTACTTTTTGAATTTGCCTGTAACATGCAATATAACCTGAGATAGAAAATAAGTACACTTACTTTCTTACCATAATTTTTTTCTTCCTCAAGCTCTTCCTCTCCAGTCTGTTAAAATGTGGGTTTGGTCACATTTCTGTTTTTCCAGGCATTGTTGCCTCTGCACGTTGTCCTTCAAAAAAGTTCTTTACAATCTGAATCTCTTGCAAGCATTGGAGTAGCACAAACAGACAAAACTATTCTGATGGAACAGAGTATTGGTGCGTAAAGTGCCTCATTTTCCTGATACCTGATGTCTAATACGAAACTGCTTGTTCTCTAGAAAGAAATACACATTTCTAATCTTGGACTCTACCATGAACTGCAAAAAAATAACAGTGGTTATATTATTTTAAAAGCTTCAAATCAGAGTAGGATGTAGAAAAGACCGAGATTCAGGAAACACCTGAAACAAACAGGTTAAGGTTATTGTTTAACACCTCTCATAGTTAAAAACCGCTCCTGCTGTGACTGCTCAGCTTTTGGGGCTTTTACCTCTCAAGAGCTGGCATTTTATTTTGTAGTGTTGTGAAAGCAGAGGCTTAGTAAGACCCAGGATGCAGTGTGGAAGATCCAACTGTTCCTCAGCCCATCAAAGTTAGACCTACAGCACAGCTACTCTGCTTTGCCGCAACGTTGACCCAGCTGCTCGTGGCACAGATCATTCATCGTCTCACTTTGTGATTCACATCCATAATTGAATGCACCCTTGCATGGCGAGCTCTGATACAAAAAGAGGAGGGCAAGTTCAGCTGCCCTTTCTCATTTTCTGCTGTGTCCCCCAGCACCTGCCCCAGGATGGCCTGAGCCCTCCTCAGGGAAGGTGGGCACGAGGCTGCTGAGATCACCTGAACTGTCATCTCTGTGAAAATGAGCTGAAGTAAATTAACATTTAATAAACTGCTATTTGATGGTCAGGATCAACTTCCTGAGATTGCGAAGTTTTCTTTTACACTACAGAGTTGAAAATAAAATCAGTTTGCAGCCTTATAATCAAATTGTCCTTGAAAGCAGCCAGGCTGCCAGGGACACGAGCTCTGAGAAATGCCTGCTTGGACTCGGCAAACCGCTGCTGAGAGACTCCTACTGCCAGGGTAATTCCTGGGAGTGGTGACAAGCTTACACAATGTGTACGTGCTGAGGGCGGCGCTGGAACACATCTCCATGCTCCATGAGAATTTGAACAGAGAGACAATAAAATTTCTCCATGTCCAAGACTGAAACGCCAGAAGGGGTTTTTTCCTGAGCGTGCAGGGAAAGTAACTAAATTTCTGTGTCAGAAAAAAATTTATGAAAATAATCTGTGAAGTGAAACAGAGGTTCTCAGATTAAAGCCTATGAAATGCTGCATTTTGATAATGATGCTCTGATGGGAGGGATGGAGGAAGAGGATCACACACAGGGTGGGCACTCTTTCTCAAAGTGGAAAACCCTCCAATACAAAATCTTGGTTCTGAAATAGTGAAAAAATTCCTTCTGAAGAGATACTTCTGTGTCCCCACTGGATACGCAGCAGAGCCAGGTAGCAAGTAACTGTGATATATTAACTAGTTAAAGGGAAAAGTATTTATTTTTATTTTCTTTTGGATCCAGATATGTTCTAAGTAACCATGAGGTTAAAAGTACTCATATAAATTGCAAACCTAATAAAAATTTTAGGAAAATATAGAATCATAGAATCATGTGGTTGGAAAAGACCTCTGGGATCATCGAGTCCAACCGTACCGGTCCCCTTCCTAAACCATGTCCCTAAGAAACTCATCTACCTGTCTTTTTAAACACCTCCAGGGATGGTGACTCCATCACCTCCCTGGGCAGCCTGTTCCAATCCCTGACAGCCCTTTCAGTGAAGAAATTCTTCCCAATGTCCAGTCTAAACCTCCTCTGGTGCAACTTGCGGCCATTTCCTCTTGTCCTATCACTCGTCACTTGTGAGAAGAGCCCAGCACCCACCCCGTCACAACCTCCTTTCAGGCAGTTGTAGACAGTGATGAGGTCTCCCCTCAGCCTCTTCTCTAAACTAAACAACCTCAGTTCCCTCAGTCTCTCCTTGTAGGGCTTTTTCTCCAGCCCCCTCCCCAGCCTCGTTGCCCTTCTCTGGATGCGCTCCAGCCCCTCAATGTCCTTCCTGTAGTGAGGGGCCCAAAACTGAACCCAGCACTCGAGGTGCGGCCTCACCAGTGCTGAGCACAGGGGCACAATCACCTCCCTGCTCCTGCTGGCCACGCAGTGTCTGATACAGGCCAAGATGCCATTGGCCCTCTTGGCCACCTGGGCCACTGCTGGCTCATGTTCAGCCGCTGTCAACCAACACTCCCAGGTCCTTCTCTGCCAGGCAGCTCTCAGCCACTCTTCTCTGAGTCTGCAACGCTGCACGGGGTTGTTGTGTCCCAAGTGCAGGACCGAACACTTGGCCTTGTTGAACCTCAGTATGTGGAACGCAGAGAAAGCTAGGCTGGAGGATATTTTTCCCCAGAAAAATCAACACTTCCTTTAAAAGCACATTTTCACTGTTACTATAAGAACTGCTGTTTGAAACAACAAGAAGAAAAAAAATGAAACAAAACAAAAGAAAAAAATCCCATTTGTTAAAAGTAAAATTAGATTTGTTCTATCAAATCATCTGTGACAATACAAGAGTGGAGGAGGAGGAAATGCCACATTTGCTAAAAGCTTTATTTTAATTCCTGATCTGTGGTGGAAAACAACCAAGAGCTGTGCAGGGAGGAGGGCTGGAGGAAGCTGTTAGCCAGACAATAGCAGATACTGTCAAACCCAGTCTTATTTAGAGCTGGAAAATGGGGTTTTGATAGCACAGTTTTTGTAAGTGCGCATCCAAAATTAAAGGTCAGAAATTACCAGCATGGGTAGCGGTTCACAGCTGAACCCCAGCTATTATTTCCTAAGGCTCCCACGTCAGTTTCTGCCCAAAGACTTCAAGAGGCAAAAACGAAATTGAGGTGCTAGAGGGAAAAAAAAAATGATTCAATCTTTCTATGCAAAACATTATCAAAAAGTCAAACACAGTCAAATTTAGGAGAATGCTGTGAGGTCCAGCAGGTGGGTTCACCTAAAGTAAAGACAGAGAGTGTGTGTGTTCGAGTGTGTGTTTTCAAGTGTGTATACGAGTGTACTAAGCACCCTCCCACAGCTGGAAATTAAAGGGTTAAACACATCTTCCTTTCCACCTGGGTTCAAATCCACAATTTTATTTAAAAAAAATAAATTTAAAAAAAAATAAATTAAAAAGACATCTTTTCCACGGTCAAAGTGTTTATGGAGTTCAAAAGGGCTGAGTGTAGTCCCAGGACCAGACCTGTTCTTGCTGAGAAAGATCTTTTCTGGTGCACTCCTGCAGGTGCCAGATAGAAGCAGGCTCCTCAGGACACCTCTCGATCAAGAGGACAATGTGAATTAATTCTCCAGGGCCGGCCTGTTCCTGTACAGCTTGTATGATCTTTGGTTCATCAGCTTTAACCTGTGCTTTGCCAATGTCTGAACCAGGCTAATCCTGCATGTTTTAGCATGTAGGGCACCCTGGCAAAGATTTGAGGATTACATTTTATTATTTTTTTATTGAAATGCCTGTGCACCTTGAACAGGGATGCAAATTTCAAAAATCAAAGAGAATCGGACCAACATTTTGATGTTTTTCCTTAAAAACTATGGAATGAAAAGCACTGAAGTAAAACAATGACACAGGCTTGTCAGCTGTGCTTTCTGTTCATTGTTGTTGATCAGCACAATGTTCAGATTTGCAAAAGCACAACGATGTTCACATTGAAAAAAACCCCAAATAACAAAATCCAACCCCAAATCCCACTACCCCGTCTCAGACTCCAACCGGAACATGGTTTAGTAGGCATAGTGGTGTTTGGCTGAGAGTTGGACTTGAGGATCTTAGAGGTATTCTAAAACCTTGATGATTCTATGATTCTAATTTTGCACGTGGCAACCTAAAATTCTGCCTTTGCTCCTGCAGGCCTTCATCAGCAAATTCTTTGTTTAAGGTCAAACAAAGAATCCTGTAAAAAAAATTACGACAAAGTTTGTGGATAACACTAGGTTTGCTTTAATGTCACAACTCAGAATTGGGCTACCACCACAGTGGATAGTAAAGATACAAAGTGGCAAGCTGATTTATTTATATACTATTCTTATCCCGAGTACATAAGGTACAACGCCATTCAAATTTTCCATGGGGTCTTCACATCCTCAGAATTCATCACTTATTAAGTCCTCTCAGTTCTTCTTTCTTAACAAACTTCTTTCTTCTTGTTCCCCTTCAGTACGTCTCACTTTTTGACCAATTCCATTCCTAAGAAAGTCCCTCAGTATTCTATTAATTACTGAAGCCCAACTCTTGCACAAGCACACCTGTGTAAATTAATTTTTCATCTTTTGTCTAACGTTCTTCTATTTGATCAACATGACTAGGTTTTAACCTAGCCCTGGAAGGGTCTGTACAGAGGACAGAACTAAGAACTTTATCCTGGCAGCTTATAAAACTTCTAACATTAAATTTCTCTTAATAAATTCCACAGAGTGATGTGTCTGCTGCTTTCCTAAAACTAAGCCCTCTGAAATGATAAACTGAGTTCAATGGGGAGGGCTGATGTACCTTCTCAGACCTTCTCTTCTCCTGAGCATGGACAACCCAATTCAATGACCTGTCTAAGGTGTGAAGAGAACAGAACAGGTAACGCCAGCCCAAGAGAAACATTGCTGCTCCTTTCCAGTTGCAGGAAGGGATCCCGAGCAGCTGGAGCTGGGAGAGCTGCTGTTGGAAAGGGGAAGGAGGGAGGCAGCCAGGGATAGTCCCTCCACTCAGACCATTTGATGCTGAACACCCCTGGGTCAGCTTGCCCCTCCTTTTAGCTCCCTCTACTCCTCCCTGACTTCACGCTAGGTCTTTAAAAGAGAGCTATTGGTGGGTGGATTTTGTTGTTGCTCTTGCAGGAGAATGAATCAAGATTCTTCTAAAATTACGATATAATAGTTGCTGCCTGACTGTGATCTTAACCCTGCCCAAAGGGACTGGAACTCAGAAACAAGATGGAAAAGGGATGGGTTTTTTTCATTGGATGCGTACAAATATCACCTCATGCTCACAGCTTGATGTAATCTCTGTAGCGCACCACAAAGCTCAGAGCAATGGGAATCTCCAAGAGCATCCCCAGGGAATACTAAGCAGACTTGTAAATTTAGGCGAAAGTGAGTAATATGGAACCCGCGAAGTTTACACAGAGCACTTTATAGTGGGTTTGCCTGCAAGGGATCTGCGTTTGGAGATACAGGAGACCACTGTCGGCCCTATATTTCCCATCAGCAAAGCAGAAACTCCTTGTTTTACCTTTTTTTTTAATATCTGTACGAGCAGTCAGACTTCTGGCACTTTCTGCAATGCGCACAATGAATCTTGGGGTCTCCCTCCCAAACGCCTTCAGCCAGGAGGAAGAAGAAACACATTTCTGCAGAACGCATCAGTTCACTGCGGCCTCCTGTCCTTCTAGGAGGAGGTGAAGAGCAGCAGCAGGGTCAACAAAGGGCCACGGCTGCTCTGTGCCCAGCACTGGTACTGCTGCCCACAAATGCCCTGCGCACTGTAAGGCTGTACAAAACTACGTATTAGGAAAGAAGAGAGAAGTCTCTGGAAATACTCTGGTCAGGATGACCTCTGTGACTTTCTGCTCAGATCTGTTCAAGGCAGTCATAAAAATTAAAAAGATGGAAGAGTGCTGCCGTGCCCCACCAAACTGGTCCAAAACCTTTCATCAAGCAAGGTAAATATGCACAACAAAACCCACACAGCTGATGGGTCACCTTGGACTTCAGCTGCTTACGTCGTCCAGCAACACTACCCAGGTGTGAATGCCACTGGTGTTTCAAGGTCACATCATCTGAAGTAAATGAAACAAACTGGAATAATCCTCTTCCAGGATGCCCAGAGTGTGCTGTTTGCCAGTCAACAACATGTGTGAATAAAAGGTTGATTCCTTCAGACTTAAATTTTTTCCCTGTTTGAGCAGCTGACTTTTCAGGAAGAGCTGAATGCAGATGGCACCCTACTGTGCCCAACTGCAGTGAGCAAGAGGTGGAGAGTGTGCAGGCAAACTTTTTTTAAAGCACCTCCCTGCAACAAAACAAATGTGGAAAAATGAATGCAGAAGTGTTTGGAGAAAAGCAACTTACAAACCTTATTTCAGGACCAGCAAGTGTGCTTTCAAATCTAAGGTGAATTCAAGTTGACTATGACCAACTAGGTACAGATCTGGGCACTTCAAGCATAAAAAAGAATGAATTTAGGTCTAAAGCTTGCCCTGCTCCCACTTTGTGAGGCACTATGACAAAAAAGGCACTATCCAGCACTAAAGTTGCTCCCAAGATAAATTTCAGCCCACAGAAATCAAAAGGAATTTAATGTTTCTGAGCATCCAGAGCTACACCAAACACACATTTTGCCTGTGAATTCAGCATGGAGCTCTGTGAGGGTGAGGGACTGCATCTACACTGCTGCATGAGATGGTCAGGATCCAGCCTGGGCCCTTGGGACAAATGGCTGTGACTGACTCACACACATCCGTATGTGCCCTGAGCAAATTCAGCTTGTGGAGCGCTAGCTGAAGCGGTCATGCACTGGGCCAGGAAGCTTGCTAGCCTGTGTGCTCCGCAGGTCAGCATGGCAGGCCTGAGTTTGCTACCTGACCCACTCTTATTTACCAGGTGAAAACATGCACAAATGGAAACCATCCTTTGGAGACTCCTGCTAAGCAGAGAATTCAATAGCAACCACTGTGATTTCCCAAGAGGTGCCTGGCAAAAGTTCAGGTTCCCCAGCCAACTCCTGCATCCCTGCTGGTGCAGCGCAATGGGGTGGGGAATGCAAGAGATGTTTTTCCATGGCAGCAGCTGCCAGGTGGGTGCTGCCAGGAGAGCCGCTCGGCAAACAGCTTCTCATATGGTGTACTGACACGTTAACCAAGAGCTAAGCTGGAAAACTTGAACCCAAGAGTGCAGAGTAGGTGGAAAGGTTAGAGCTAAGTGCAAATACAGGTTAGGTCCCAGCAGGCAGCTCTTCTCTGGGCACTGAGGTGGCAGATAAGGAGCACTTGTGACTACGATGGGCTCAGCCAGCTTGCTTTGGGAGGTGGATATTTCAGTAGTAGCTGAAGATACACTTCAGTTCTCCCACAGTAATGTTATTAACATTTAATAGCTAGCTTAAAACAACTAAATCCTCTGGGAACAGTCAGCTTTGAGGGCTACCCAAATAGTTCAGGCATACTTCCATTTCACACTCTTTTTTTTCCCAACCTCATTGATGGCAGGTGTATACAGACACTTTTCCTTGCAGCTTTCGATGGGAGAAGGACAAAGGATAGATGTAATTAAACAAGATCTAGTCTCTCCTGCCAGCTGATGTTTTAACAGATCAGCAAGGCAAAGTGTTAGCTCTTATTTAATAGCACCAGCGTGTGATAACTGCGATATTGTTGAGTATTGTGGAATTGCTTTTGCGGAGGTTAGACAATGAACAACATGGCTTCTGAGCTGTGCTTGAAAATCATAACAGGTTCCTACAACATTACAGCACTTCACGAGCAGAGTCTTAAGAACAAGTATATACAGAGAGAGCAACCCTGCAGAAAGCGGTCTGTGTTGCTGGTTGGCAGCAGCTCAGTGGGAGTCAGTAGTGCCCTGGCAGTCAAGGGGGCAAACTACAGCCCGGGGAGCATCAAGCACAGCACAACCAGCCGGTCACAAGAGGGGATTATCCCGCTGTATTCAGCACTGGTGCAGCCTCACCTGGAGTACTATGTGCAGATGTGGGCCCCACAACTTAAAAGGGATGTGAGGGTCCATGACTGCATCCAGAGAAAGGCAACAAAAGTGATGAAAGGGCTGGAAGGCACATCCTGTGAGGAGTGGCCAAGGAATTTGGATTGGTCTGGTGTGAAGAACAGGAAGCTGAGGGGTGACCTCATAGCTCTCTACAGCTTCCTGAGGAGGGGAAGTGGAGACGGAGGTGCTGATCTCTTCTCCCTGGGATCCAGTGTCAGGGAACAGTTCAAAGCTGTTCCAGGGGAGTTTAGACTGGATATTAAGAAGCACTTCTTTACTTGGAGGGTAGTCAAACACTGGAACAGGGTCTCTGGAGAGGTGGTCAACGACCCAAGCCTCTGTCAGTGTTTAACAGGTATTTGGACAAAGCCCTTAATAACATGCTTTAACTTGCTCAGCCCTGAAGTGGTCAGACAGTTGGACCAGATTATCATTGCAGGTCCCTTCTAACTGAAATATCCTATCCTATGCTATCCTATCCTATCCTTGAGGAGCAAGGTGGGAGCTCCCATGCAGAGCAGCACCAGAGACACCACTGGCAGCTCCCAGCCCTATGCCAGGCTGTCTCCATCTCCACTTCATGGGATTGACTTTGCACACAGATCTGTGTTGAAAGCACAGCAGGCCCCAGGCTGGCCTGCAGCCTCCCAGCTCTTCCTCTCTTCCTCTGCTGCAAAATTAGCTTCAAAGGATGGGAGCACTTTTCTCTGTCTCTTTTAAATGCAGCACTTAAGGTTTGCCTGCTGCTTTGCGAGGTTGACAGCTGCTTTCAAGGCTGGATTCGTCACACAGAAATCCTCAAAACTAAGGATGCAGAAAGGAGTGTGCTGCCTGATCAATGAGCAGCCCCTGTGGCAGCAGGCAGTCTCAGCAGGACTGGGAGGGTTTAGGGCCAGCCAGGCTGCTGGGAGACTGGTTCGGGTGTGTGGGGTCCCTGTCAGTGGGCTAGCAGTGCCACCAAGCAGGTGAGGGCCACGGGTGAGAGCCAGAGGCTTGATGCTGGGCTCCCCAGCACATAAATGGCAGCACGGCAACGCGAGGGCTTCAGGCCACGTGAATGTTGGGCAGGTTTCCTCAGGGGAGAACAGGAATCCTCATTTAGCTTTGAATAGCTGCAGTGACCCGAAGAGGGATCAGGCATCAGGAATGTAAGCATGTCCCCAGCCTGCTGCAGAGGAGAGGGAGGAGACACCTGCTCACTGGAACCCACTCTGCTCTAACTCATACTAGGGAGGTGCCTGCCCTAACATGCAGCAAGGATGCCAGCAAAATACTTCCCCACCTCAGACCAGCTCATTTGCACACCCTTACTGCACACCCCTTCTTCGTACTGCCCCCTTTAGCTCTGCTCTCCAAAAGAAAGCCTCAGGTGCACCTGAAACTCCCCCGCACTGCTATTTGCAGCCTCAATAATGGCCTTTTAAATATGGGTGGTGGTGGTGAGATCACAGGAGGGATAAATGTAGTCCATGACAAGCCTGAACATCATGCTCTTTAACCCCTATGAGAGCCCTGTTTCCCATGGCAGAGACTATTTTCCCCACAGCCCTCCCTTATGCCAGGGAGTGTACACTCCAGTCTGTGTGCAGCAGCTCTCCAGCAAAGTGCAAGGGGACAATCCTCTTCTGGGAGGGTCTGGTTCTTCTACCTCTGGGGACCCCTTCAAACTCCATTTCTAGGGGTAGGAATTCAAGTGGTCCAGGCTTAAACTGTAATAGTTTTCTACATCCGTGCTGCTCTCCCCAGCCCCCACCCAACATGCGTAAAACCCTTCCTCACTCAGCATCTCTTATCTTTCAGAGCAGCAGCTGGACATTTCCTGTAAAACCTTTTATGCAGGGTCATTTCCCAAAGGAATTAATTACCGTTCTGGAAGAACACAAGGGGCTGGATGTACACGGGGTGAGAGTCACACAGCAAAGGAAAGTTTTAAAAACATTCCCAAAACCTTACGATCTGCCCACTGAATGCTGAACCACCAGTGGTTGTCGGAGTGTCTTGGGAAAAGCCCAACAATATTTGAAGTCAATGTGATTTAATCTAAATACAAAACTGTCAATAATATAGTTATTATGGAGTTACACAGGAGTTGCAGCTTTGTAACTGCAGTCTGGATGCCAAGTCTGGTTAATACACTTCAATTACACATTAGTACATTGAAATACCTTAACATTACACATTAACGCATGGAATTCTTACCTTAAAAACATTTGAAATTCTGTGATACATGGAAAATTTGGGCCACGGGAACAGCACTTGAGTTAAAATAGCCGGCATATCACAGCTTCTGAAATGACACCTTTATCATAAATCTGACTAAAATGACCCAAATATTCTCTTAATAGCCTATCTGCTATTTTTCACACAGATTTTGCTTTAAAATGCCCGCTATCTACAGCAACCTTCACCTGATACATGAAACTGAGCCCATGCCTAGAGACAAAGCATAGCTCTTGAAAGAAAAGCAGCTTCCAGTTTTATGAAGCTTAGTTTTGTCCCAGCTACTTACCACCAGAACTTGTTTCCTGCAGTCTTTGCAAATGCAGTTAAAACATCTGCAGTCTCAAAGGCAGCCTGCAGGACACTCAGATGTGTAAGGGTAGCAAGTAATTTAAACTTAGTTTGAAGCAAAAAACCCCCCCAACCCAACAAACACACCTTGATTCAGCTCCTTCTCTGAGTGTCTGCAGGGCTCAAAAAAGCCTCCCCTCTCTTTCCGATATTAAGCAAACCTTTAACACAACCTGATCAATAATTTTTATCTGGAAAGCCACAAAGTCTGTTGCTGTCATCTGGGATGGCTTTCTGGATAGTTAGAAAAGTTGTGTGTTCCCTTATGACTCTGGCTAACATTGCTAGGCCAGACCTGTGGATCGGTTCAGAACTGCTGTCTTTCTCTCACGCTTGTCCCACAGGTCAGTTTATCAGAGACCACCTATAGCAGGGGTGTCAAACTCATGACCTATGGGCTGAATCTGACCCAGCATCTTGTTTCTACCCAGCAGCAGTGCTGAGCTCCTTGCCTCTACGCTCCTGCCAGTGCTGGTCATGTGTGCAGCACGTGACGCACATTACGCTACAGGAGCAGGAGAACGGTAGGAGCCGTGAGTTTGGCACCCCTGATCGATAGGCATCACAGGGTGTTGAGTCTCTGCAGCATTTTCAGTGAAATAAACGGACAACCAAATCTCTGGTAACAAAACCTACAAATAGTCCCAATGCAGCATGTGGGTACAACATTTGGCTACCGGAAAACTAGACTGAACACACGAAAAATGAAACTTTAAACAGCACTTGTAAATTCCCACAGTCATTGCTTTCAAAGGAACACGTGTCACTGTTCAGGGGGAAATGTTTCTTTTAACTAGTAGTGTTTTCCTTCAGAATTTACTGATTTACAACAAAGGCTTAAAATATGGTGCATGTTAAGAGAAGTGGTGTACATATGTAAAATAAAATTCATAGAATCATAGAATGGTTTGGGTTGGAAGAGACCTTAAAGATCATCCAGTTCCACCCCGCCCTGCCACTGGCAGGGACACCTCCCACTGGATCAGGTTGCTCAAAGCCTCATCCAGCCTGGCCTTGAACACCTCCAGGGAGGGGATATCCATGACTTCTCTGGGCAACCTTTTCCTCTGCCTCACCACCCTCACAGAAAAATATTTCTTCCTAATGTCTAATCTAAATCTCCCCTTTTCAGCTTAAAACCGTTACCCCTCATCCTATTACTGCACTCCCTGATAAAGAGCCCCTCCCCAGCTTTCCTGTAGCCCCCTTTAAATATTGGTAGGCTGCTATAAGGTCATGCCAGAGACTTCTCTTCCCTAGGCCAAACAAGCCCAACTCTCTCAGCCTGTCCTTGTACAGGAGGTGCTCCAGCCCTCTGATCATCTTGGTGGCCCTGCTCTGGACTCACTAACAGATCCATGTCCTTCCTGTGCTGAGGACTCCAGAACTGAATGCAGCATGCCAGGTGGGGTTTCATCCAAGCAGAGCCCTGCTGGCCACACTTCTGATACAGCCCAGGATATAGCTGTCTTTGAGTTGCAAGAGCATCTTGTTGGTTGATGTTAAGCTTCTTATCCACCAGCACCCCCAAGTTCTTCTCTTCAGTGCTGCTCTCAATCCATCCTCCATCCAGCCTGTATTTGTTCTTGGGATTACCCTGACCCTGGTGCGGGACCTTGTACTTGGCCTTGTTGAATTTCCTGTCAAGTCTCCCCATAATCCCCATAATATGTAATTTCATAACCATGTCATGAGTTTTATTATTAGTAGTATTTTTTTTATCTCTGCCCTGTGGGAAGACTTACCCCCTCCGCTTGTTTTTCAAGCACTAAATCTCTCAGGGAGGGGGCCTTACCCCACAAGCACACTCACCTGCCCTTTATCACAAAGAACAGCAGACACTTCTCTCCGTATCAGAAAGCTGCTTTCAGGCATAGGAATGCTCAGACTTTGAATCGATACCAGTAGTCAGCATAACAGTCAGTCTTTTTCCACGCATACTTGTATCACCTCTCAATTTTAAACCACCAGTTTACTTGTGAGAACATAGAAATACAGGGATGTTTTTAACAACTGAGCAGCAGCTGGAAAATGAAATTTAAAGACATTTAAAGATTGCCAGGGTGTTCACTTCAGTGGATGACATTTGTTTTTCAGAAGCAGAAACTGCATAACCATCTGTTAATTACACAAAGTTCAGATACAAGTATTGATTTGGTACCAATACCCAAACCCACATGTTCAAGGCTGAAATCTGAAGTAGTCACTGACCAAAAGATCATTTCTAATGGAAAGACCTTTGAAAGAGACTCATTCATTCAGAGGGAAAGAAGGGTTGCAACAGTGGTAGAGCCAACATGCAGCCCTAGAGCCAGCAAGGCAGGCTAGAACACACCCACCAAAAGATTTTTAGAATGGTTTAAAACATCCTTCAGCTAAGCAGGGATCTGACAGAGCTCTGTAAAGAGTGTGGCAGAACATCAGGAAGCTACTCTTGCAGGAAGTCACAAAAACAACTTGAATAGAACTTGAGAATACTGATCCATAAGGATAAATGGTTAAATGACAGAGAAATTCCTAAGGATGGAAATTTTATTTAATTATAACAGCCTTCAGTCATCACTAACAAAGTTATCTACATCCATCCCATTCAAATAGTTCAATGTGAGGAGGTTTCTTTTCTGGATCAGCCTCTACAATGTAATGGTACACAGCTCCTTCACCTGCCTTTGCAATAAGACAAGTAAAAGCCTATTGCTACAGAGGTGTCTATAACTACAAACTCAATGAAAGATGAAAAAAAGTCCTTCCTCCCACTAAACTTTGCTTTTGGGACAGGAAAGATATAGTTCCTTAGGTCAATAAGAAATGAAGCATTGTTTCATTGTTTTAAGCAATTACTGGTTATTTATGCCATCAGGAAAATGAAAAAACTTTGCTTTCCTATGATGTGGGACAAATCAAACCCACAGAATAAATAAATAAGGTTTTGGGTTTGTTTGTTTTTATTTTTTAAAGTTAGAAGCTTGCATGTGTGTAAACAAGACGACATAAAGAAATAGCCAAGTAAGAGTGAGTACACCAGGTGAAGAATTGAAACATGGTACCCAGGGAATGGCTGAGTCACCACCTCAGGAATTATTTAAAAGACATGTAGATGAATTGCCCAGGGATATGGCTTAGTGGTGCTCTTGACAGTGTTAGGTTTGTGGTTAGACTTGACGATCTTAAAGGTCTTTTCCAACCTGAACAACTCTGTGATTCTGTGATCCAGCCAGTGGTTCTAGCGGAGAAGGATAAAGTTTAAGATTATACAACATCCAGTTTAAGATTTTTTAATCCAGTTTATTAAATATTGCTTTTTGGGGACATGTTTACAACAAGCCCAAATAAATTGTTTAAGGATTCAAAGCAGTCATATTAAAATACAGCTTCAATATAAAGTTTGTCACAGTTTTACAGTATTCAAAAATGACAGACCTGCCTTAAAAAAAGACTATTACACCAAAACATAAGAAAAACAGAAAAACAAACAAGTTTGGCATTTTCATAATCTTTATAGTATAAAACAGAATATTAAATCTATTACCAGCAAGCTGATACTTCAATCTATTACCTAGTCTGAAGTGTTTCCCATTAAAACACACTATACAACAGCACTATACAAAAGTCGTGGTGATACTCATTTGATGAAAGTGCATCCCTGAAAGTTTGCCAGTTTATTTTATAGTTAGCTCTTAAAAAAAAGGGTAAAATTAAAATGTCCTCTTTTAACCGAAGGCTTTATTTTATATATATATATATTTTTTTTTGCTGTTTTGTCTCACTTTCAGCCTTCTTTTAAAAGTGTCTACGGACGCCCACCAGGGGGCAGCGTAAGATTAACCATCAAATCACGAACGGCTGCAAATATTGTGCATTCACCTGGAACAGGGAAAAGAGACAGGTTAGCATCACGCCACAGACAGGCCTTCATCTAACAACCTCGCGAGGCAGCGCGCTACGCCGACTGCCACCATGCCGGCAGAGCTACTGCCCGGTACGGGCAGGGGCTGATGATATACAGTGACCGCGACTTGCAAATCCCTGTGACCTCCAAGGACGTCAGGATTTGTAATGATTTTAGTGAAGTAGCTCAGGCTTTCCCAGCTGGATCGCTCTTGTTGGGCATGAAATTGCAAGAAGCTTTTAACTTTTAATTGCTTTGGAATGTCAGATCGAATCTATACTAGAATTTACCATATGTGGCACAGCAATATGAATTTTTCTGTACATTAACAGCACTACATCTTACAATGGAAAAAAACATTTTTCAAGTTCTACTTGTATTGATTAAGAGCAGAAATGCAACATTTCAAAAGATTCGTGTCTGAATCAGCTGGAAGACTTTTTTTTGTCCTAAGCCCAGTTTTGGAAACATTTTTAATTCCAAGACTGGGCAAAAGTCAGAAACCTGTTTCTTTCAACTGAATTGCTCTGGCTCCACCCTTGACATCTAAACTGCAAAATAAAATACAGAGCAAGTGGACTTTTGTTTCAAACAGACTTAAGACAGAGGAAAAATCAGCCACAGCTGTCTCAAGTTTTGAATATCACCATTTTTTGACAAAACAGACACACATTCTGAAATAGCTTAAGAAAGTTAAACTCAATACAATCAAGATGGTTTAATCAGAACAAGAAAAGGTGAAATATTAAGCAGCTGTGATTTTCATCTACTGTTCCTGATAAGACAATACAATTAATAGCCACTATTGTACCCTAAGTCACTGCAGGCTGAATTTTTCCTGCATATTTCAAGACATATCAATTAGAAGATACTGAATTTTGTTGCTGAAGGAGCAATAGCGTGAGCAGAGAAGATAAGAAGCAGAGCCTGTTTGGTTGCATTAATCCTAACTGCCAAACTAGGGATTCCCAAGATTATTTTGGGCAAGTCATTATCATATCAAAGGTACAAATCTGGGCTAAATACCATCCGCTGCATCACTGAGAACCAGACACTGAAAAATGCGCAGTCGTGAAATTCTTTAAGAAATACCATGAGTCCCCTCTAAGGGTCACCTCTGGCATCTGTAGGGACATTTTTTTTCCTTATCAGATTGATGTCCACTACATAATGCAGGTTGTAGAACTACAGCTCAAGTTTAACCCTATTATTTCAGGGCACTGATTCCACCTCAGTTCATGTAATTATTTCCCAAAAATAAAATACTTTTTTTCCCATAGGCAAAGTGATCTCAGAGAGCCAGCGTACTCACAATGAGACAATGTTTTACTGTTAAACACAGCGGGATACGCTTGCCCACAGATCTGAAAAGAAAACTCTTCCAAAAGAACTTACTTTTCAGGCACTAACATTTTATTAAGAGAAAAATTAAGCTGAATACAAAATACTTTCTCACAAGGAGAGAAAGGTAAAAAAGATACAGCCAAAATGAGGCAACACTGATCATGGGTTACAATGAAAGTGCCAGTAGTACCATACGTGCATGATGGGAAGCCCTGGTTCTGACTGAAACAGTGAAAACTTCACTTAACCAAGCAAATTGCAATAAGTGCAGCAGAAGAGCTACTAAGGTAGAAAAACCCTGGATACAGTACAATAGCACCACAAGAGAAAGGATATGCACCTGGGATCTCCCATGTATTGCCATGGTAAAAGAAGTCTCCCAACTACTATTCTACTTTGATCTGCTGGCTCTCCTACAACCTTTCAATGGCAAGGAAAAGAAGGTATCTTGTTCTTTTTTACTAGATATAATAACGTAAGTTTTGACAAAAAGAACACAGGAAATTGCATTAAGTGTTCTCAGGGAAGATCTGAATTTGGCTAGGTGGTGGTGGAAATCAATAAATAAATCCAAACAGACTCATTCTTTCTTTCAGAAATCAGAGGAAAGACCGCTAGAAATGTCCTCTGCTCACCTAGCTACATTCTTTGCCTGGATAAGGTCCTGCTAGGGCCACAAGTGCTTTTCATGTGTTTTTTTCCCTCATCTATACTCTGCTCCCTTTATCTCACTGCCAAACTACTTAGAAACTTTGTCTATCCTGGTCTATCTAATGATCATCAGAAGACTTCTCACCTGGGATATTCAAGAGCACCTTTGACAGTTACTCCCTATGCTGCAGTATTTTGTGGAGGGTTTAGTTTAAAACACAATTTAGTACAGTAACAATCAGCAAGACAAGTATCTACCCTTCCCTACGCTAGGGGAACTCAGTGGGGAAGCACCTTCCAAAAGAAACACCTCAACGCATCTTGAAATAAAAGTGCTCTACAAACAACAGTTCTGTACCACATATACAGAACTCTTATAGCCCTCAAGGCTATTCTCTCTCCTATTTACCTACACTACTACTACGTGTTAAAGAGAAAATGCATATTAATTTAATCGCATCACAATTTTCAAAAACGTATGCATATCCACACCAATTTAAATAAACACTGCTCATGTTCTAACAATTGAAATAAACCATCAAGCATAGTTAAAATTACCACATCACAACAAAATGAATAATTATACATAAGAGAAGCAGAATTCAACCTCTGGATTCACAACTTCAATCTATTTACTGGATTACTGGAAAAAAAGGCTTTGTTCTTCAGCAATAACTACAGCAGAACTGGAAGTTATTGCTCTTATGAGCCATCTGTGTTATTAGAACCCCAAGCCACTGCTTACATGCTGCCCAAAGGACCTGTTACTGTTGTTCCGTGTTTCAGATATTAAAAAAAAATAAATAAAAAGCATGACAAACAAGAGGGAAAGCAAAGCACAACGTTGCTCACAGTGCACTACCTACAGGCCAATGAACATTCAGAACAACCTATTTAGCTCAAGCACTTCACAGCACATTTGGTGGATGGAATCGTATTCTCCTTTGTTAGTGTGCACACTGACAAAGAAGTATACCATCACTCCAATTACTTTTTAATCATTCACAGCACGTGGACAAGTTCTGATAACTATTTCAACATCCCTTTATATTCTACTGTTAAGCTCCATAACTTTATAATTAACTATGGAAACTGACACTTGACCATAACTTATTTCTTGTGACTCATTCTGGGCCCATTTGTTAAAAGGCATGACTCCTACTGTGAAGCAAGAGTTGGGCCAACAAGAGGTGCGTTCTATCACTCTGGCAGAAAAGCCAAATCCAGCCTGAATCATCACTGTAACCTTCTGGCATAAATGTCTGCTGTGCTGCCAGTACTTGCTATTAACTTATGCATTGGCTGTCACACCAGGAGTTTGTAATCGCTAAAGAAGTATGACAGAAACCAGAATTAAGAGAGATTTAGTTTTACACTGGAGATTTGTCACAGAAGTCTGGGTGAAGAGAATATATCTACTGGACATGTACAGTACCTGGTCGTGGTGAATTCAGTTCAGCAAACCTCTTTAGAATATTGCTAACCATCATTGGAGCAGCAACAGAAGAGTTCTGCTGCCTGGGAATGTCAGCCTGTTGCGTTGTACCCGAAGCCATATCATAAATAATTGGAACAATAATACTAACAGCTTCCTGTGCGACTGTCGTTTTCTGTGTTAGCTGGAGCTGCAGGAAAAACAAAAAAAAGATGTCTTAAACTGAACGACCACCTACCTTCAGCGCAACTTCTGATACTGTTAAACACTCTAGACCTACAGACAGCATGCACTTTCCACCCCATGAGTTTTCAGACATCAATTCTGTAACAAAGTCATCAATCAGATGCAGACTATTTTATTCTCCAAAGCACCCTACAGTGAGCATTGCTTCAGAGACACCACCAGTACAGATTTGTTCTAAACGTCTAATTCTTGCTACCCTTTCCCAGCACCATCTAAGTGGTTAGTGCCTCAAAGAAGAATAAAGGCACAGAAGCCAGGCATTTGAAGACACACACAGCCCAGAGGGAAATGAAATTTAGGATACATTGTCAACAACTCTCCAAGAATACAGAACACAAAGAGTTGCTGTATTTTTATAGGAGTGAAAATAGAAACACCATCTGAACTCATTACAAGAAAGATGCACTGAAATCTAGGCTTCCAAACTGCAGAGCATTTTTAGATATTATGGTTGTCAGATACAGCATGCTTATGTTTTGCTACTAACTGGTGATGATTTCAAAGACACACAGCCCACACCATTTTAAAACAGATAGCTTTACTTACAAAAAACAACATTTTGGATTTCAGCACAACAGCAGGTGTTCCTGGAGGCGCAATTGGTGGTGCACTAGGAGGAATTGTTAAACAAAACTGCACATTCCATTTCAGCTGACTTGCCTGATCAGGGAACTGTTTAGAAAGAGCAGCACGGAGAGAAAACGGCAAAGGTCTCATGTTAGTGACACACATTTTCAAAAAAATATTGTAACTGAAGTTGGGTGAACTAAATAGAAGAGTTAACTTACCAACTCAAGTTTCATGATGTGTACGCAGTCCCTGAGGATATGCGTTGGTGCCCCTAGTAATTTTGTGAAGGCTATGAGGGTGTTTGCTTTAAAAGGTGGTCCTGCAACCTAAAGACAGACACTAGTTAGTGGTGCCTATTTACAAAACAGCTATATCATTTAATAAAGTGTCCCAGCATGCACAGCTTTTTATGTTTTGCAGCCTTTACACATGCTAATCAAAGTCAGCAGAACAACTTAAAACACCAACAGAGATTAAAAGCTATATATATAAATTTAAACGTTAATCATTTGAGTACATACTCTTGTTTCAAAAAACTTCTCCAAAACTTGTAACTCCTCTGATTTCCACTGTCCTGTATTTTCAGGTGTTACTTTCAGTTGCAAGGTCTGGTTGGTTTTGGGATTGAGAGCAACCCTGCACTTCAGTGCCTCCGTCTTAAACATGATTACACCTGGTTCATTGGAGTTTATTAACTGTAGCTGCATAAAAAGAAGTATCACATTCAATCAGTCATTTATTAACCAGCATGAGCACACACACTTTCACTCCCAAGACTCTAGTGATCAATCTACCCTCTTGCCAGAAAGAAGCGGGATGTTTATATACGAGTAAAATTGCCTTGAGAATGAAGTATATGCAAGATTTGTCTACTTTCTCTGTCACTGAACCAATGCCAAAGAAGCCAAGAGGTGGACATTATCTGTCCCAAACCTTAAAGTAACATTCATGACTGAATAGGTTAGTTATTGTCAACTGGGCAACTGATTTCTTGGGCACCCCTGCCAAGTCTCGGCATCCATAGTAACCCTGTGGCTGTCCCAGTTCCAACAGATTTGCTAAACTCACAGAAGCCACAGCATCAGAAAATCTGGTCATAGTCTTGCTATCGGGTCAGTTATGTTTCACCTGACCAAACAGGTTTTCCACTTGTAATTTGCATGGAAAACACTTTCTCTAAGTGTTAACACTTTATATGGCAAGATTCAGAAGCATAGCACAAGTTGAACAGCAAATTATATTTATAAGCATTTCAGGATGTGCTTGATTTGAAAGACATGAAAAAGAAAACTTATAAAGGCATACTTGCAATATTAAAACAATGTAAAACATACCGTTTCCTGCTGTATGATCCTCTGAAGATGCCTCCTCATAATAACTGATCCAAGGAATCGCTCAAGAGGAGAGCAAAGATAGCTTCCAGCTAGTCCTGGCACAAGCCCAGGGGTAGGAGAGGGCAACAGTAGAATATTCAAGGCACTGTGGGTAAGGATTGTAGGTATGGACGCAGCCCAAGACCGCTGAGGTAGTTTCCGAGGTGGAGGCATGCTTGTTGGCATTGCTTGGGAACCTATTGATAGGGAAAAAGTACTTGCAGTAAGGAAGGATCTAAACTTAAACATAACGTGTTCACTTTATTTGTTGTCACTGTAAATCAATGAGTTCTCTGGACCAAAGCCTAACCTTTTTTGTTTAAGAATTTGGCTGCGTAGTGATAACAGATAGACAAACTAGATAACTAGAATTTTGACCCTCCACCCATGCAAAGTGCCTCAGTAACACTAAAATCCTACTCCTTTTTCATCTTTCTGCAGCATGCCAGACATCAGGTTTGTACAACAAACTCAATGACATGTAAAGATGGTTAAATCAGCCATGCAAGAGCAGCATTACATCCTTATGATGTGAAAAGTTAGTATTTGGGTAGGCAAATATGCCCATCATTGCTTTAATCCTGAAGAATTTTCTCTCAGCCACAGAGTTCTATAGTTAAAGCAACAAGAGGGATCAAGCCTGCTGTTTTATGCTGTCTGATTTAACTTGTTTTGCAATTTGTTACAGAAGACTTGAACAAGGACAGAATAAAGTCTTCGTTTCCTGAGATCTTTTGTTGCACAAGGGCAGTAAGGACTGGTAGGCTGCCACACAAAACTACCAAGAAAACCTGAACTGGAAATGTTAAAAATTAGTGTTTCAGAGTCATAACACTGATAAAGAAACGTACTTGTTCCAGCTCGTGGGGAATGAGAAGCATCTGGGATAGGTGAGTGAAGGGAAGGGTTGGCTGGTGACATTCCAGGCATTCGTGCTGCTGGTGATGGACCAGAGACCTGGGGAGATCCTGGCCAGTTCCCTGCACGCTGACTGGGTGACATCATGGTGTATGGTGAGCTTGGATCTATGGTACCTACAGATGTTACAAGATTGTTGTTATTTTTTTTTTTTTTGAAGTACAAGGTTTTCTAATCTAGAGATCTAAAAAAAAAAAAAAAAAAAAAAAAAAAAGGCCTTTAGACTTGCACTTCTATTGCTCCTCGGCAAATGAAAGCCTCAGCTAGACTGTTCCTTATCTATTCAGTACCTTGCAGTTATCTCTGCCTTTTGTTTTGTACTCTACTATAAAGACTGATCAGAACAAGCTTCTTAAACAGCCTGTTGTGTATCTATCTCACTTTGTTCATGTTGACAGTTAAATTGGCGTGCTAAAATTCTAATCTAAACTGTTCGTTTATTGTGATCTATGGAACCGTTTCCAGTGTCCTGTGATTACAAGAAAATAATTGTTTTGGTAGCTTTGGAAAAAAAATCCAACAAAGAAAACAATCAGAAGGCACATTCCTCGTGTATATACATATATATATGTCATACCAGCAAGATTCTGACAATGTTTTCAGATTGTAAATATTTGAATTCCTATCCTGCTCCAGATATTTTTCCAGGAAACGTAAGCAGCGGAAACACATTAACTAATCTAACAAGAGACAATGCTCACTAAAAGCTGCAGCCATTGTTCTGCTGCAAGACCACACGGCATTTCCCCACATTAGTAAGCAGGAAAGAGTGACTGACAGTCCATTTTTAAAATGTTAGGAACACCTCAATGTGCCATGCAGCTACTTTTGACAACTGTTAATAAGTTACAACACAGGTATGAAAACATCTACTTAAGCCAATTAAAAAAAAATAATTTCTTAATTAACTGAAGTCTGCTCTAGAAGACTTAATTTCAAGAAGCAAATGTGCTCTCCCTATCACTATATACACACCTGCAAGTAAAGCACTCACCATGTGGGCTGGCAAAGTTAGCTGTTTGTCCCATTGTGATTCCAAGAGAGGAAGGTGAAGGAGTTGGACCAAAGGATGCTGGTGATGGTGCTCTTAAAGCTCCGCTAGGTGAGCTTGCAGCATGCAAATTTCCTAATCAAAGACACCATATCACTCAACACAGACATTTCCCATTTTCCTGTTATAATTTTTTCTATTAACTACTACAGCTCTATCTCCTTTTTAGAGATGCAGCAAACAAGATTAATGAGAATTTGGTTTTGCAGTCAAAAAACTTGATTTTGTACACGCCTGAGGCACTGTATTTTCCAGATTGATTCATCACACAAAGGAAGTTTTCCAAGTTATATGGCTTGAACAATGGCACTCCCCCCCTGCCCAGCCCTTCCCCAGATTTAAGTATATTCAGCTATTGCAGTGTAACAGCTGGAAGCAGAGCTTTAGTGATGAAAAGCTCTTCTGAAAAAAGTAGGTATATAAAATTAACTGGTTTTGATCTGAACAAGTTGTAAGCCATAAAAATGAATCAGTCCCAAATACCACAGTTAAAAAATGACAGTTTCACTGAATGTATTTTTAGCTTTGAAATGGGTGGCAGGACTTTGTTTTGCTACTTTTCCAAAATATAAGGTGCGTTCTCTTGGCTAACTTGGAGGTAAACACATCTCAAAAAGCACGCACACACAGAAAGAGGTGTGTGTGTATTTTCAGCACGTGATCAGCACACAAACTCAGCCATCTTACCTGGTGACTGTGTGTGCATCATTGACGGAGATGGTGTGACTGTGTTGTGATAGGAGGTGGGTGGTGAAGTAAGAGGATACGCTCCTGATGCTCCTGCCTGTTTTGCAAATGGCTGAAATTGTCAACACAAGACTATAAAAATCTTTGATCACTTTGTACTACAACAAAAACATATGCAGAATACCAATGAGTTCAGTCCCCACCTATGAAATCTGATAGGTCCATCAATAGAGTTATTTGATTCTTTCTATCCCCCTGTTCAGTGATTCACTGCTATCTTTTCTCATGGACTTTTTGTGGTTTTTCCTCAAGACACAACATCCTGCACCTCATTCCTTTTTATCTGTGTCCTGACTCCCTCTCCCATCTTTATCTTAAACAGGCGCTTTTCCTCCCTCAGTCCTTTGCTTCTAAGGCAGCAAGTCTCATGTGACCTTCCAAAACTGCTGTTCTGATGTCATGGGCTGTTCACACTGGCATGAGAAATGGCAAAATTAATACTTTTTGCCCCAAGGGGAATTCCACAGCAGAGCAGTTTCATAGTCTCCCTTCCCATTTTTTACTGCTAATCCTTTTAGAAAGCAAGTTCTTAAAAACCTGCAGTCACAGAAGATAATAAACATTTCTTATTTTGCCTGGAGGGTACCTGTTGTTGTGGTTGCTGTGGTGGCTGCTGGGGTTGAAGCTGTGATATTAAAGAATCCATCATGTCTCCTCCAATAGGAGAAGGTGGGTTATCATCTTCATTTACAGATCGTCTTCGCGCATCCTGATTGCTGTCAACAAACATGTTCAGGAACGTCTGTGGAAAAAAATCAGTTTTGTTAGCAGTTTCCCCATTTAAATTCTATTACATAAATGAGCACATTATTTACTGAGCTCTACTACTATCTTTATCATCTACAGCACATAAGAAACAGGCAGCTCTCTAGACCTAACTGTCAGTGGCGTTCATTATATACAGTATGAATAGTTTGCAAAATGTATCAATTCATAAACAGAGCTTAATTTCCTTTTTCCTTTAAAAAAGGGGTCTTGCATTACCAAACCCAGGAAACTTCGCTCATTAACATGAAATACCTCTAGTTAATTGAAATACCAATGTTTCTATTTTTTCCTTAAAAGTAAGGAAAAGCCAATCTTTGGAAATAGCTGTTTCAGAACAAGTCATCAGTATCAGGAACCTACTGGGCTGTTGTACCACACCTAAAACTGCCCTGTTTGAGTAAGAATGCCCAAACCAAGTACCTAGAGAAATTTGCCAACCCTCTTGAATTAGATATTCTTTACCTTCCCAATTTCATTCTCTTATACTTTTCCACTTGTATCTACAAACCCCTACCTCTTCCATTAGCCTACGATTTAGAATTTGTGAAAGTGCTATGTATTTAGGATCAGCTAAATGCAGTCCCAGAGAATCAGTGTTCAGTTGTAACTGTCAGAAGAAAAAAAAAAATCAGCAAACTCTTCTGTTTCACAATGGGTGCCACTTTCCAACATTTCAGTATAACTAGCACCGGTACCAAGTTGCTCTCAGCTAAAGCATTCTATCAGAGCGTGTGCAGATTGATTTTTGAGGAAGAGCAAACCAGCCCTTAATTCAGAAGGCTCCTGCCACACACCGACAGAAACCATTTCAAAAGACAATCATCTGACATAAGAGCGTTTCCTCATAGAGTCTCTGCAACACATAAGCATTGTCCTGCCACTCAACATAAGTTTGTGAGGAGCAGTTGTTAATTTAGCAGAATACATTTAGCCTGGTCACAAAGCTTCAGCAAGGTTTAACAAAAGGATGCCTGAATTAACTTTTACGTTACTTTATTACATAGATAAGAAAAAAAACCCTGATACTTGATGCTCATTTTCTTAAAGGAAGTGTTTTAATTCGAACTAATTAAAAAATCTACTTATAAATCAAAAAACAATCCTTCTGTGCTCAGAATTTCAGAAGGATTGCAGCTCTTCATAATGTTTCACAAACCTCTTTCCATCAGACTTAAAGGCTCACTTACTTACAACGTGCCAGAACACACAGAAACCGTCACCTTTAATCCAGGCGCAGGATAAAAACCTTCAACTATTTTGCTGTTGTCAAAGAGACTGTAGGCTCCATCACGTATTGCTACAACACCACGACTCCGGCAGTAGATGTCAATGCAGTACATATTCCTAAAAGCCAGCCTGATATGTGTGGGCGACTGCGGCAGAATTGAGAAACACTGATAGGCAGTGTTGGTGCGTTGAGTCAAACCCAGCATGGGCACAGTTGGAAGTTTGTTGATGGCATTTAATGGAGCCTGAGTGTCAAACAAAACCTGAGAGAAAACAGATATTGAGACATCAGGTAGCTTACTTTTAAGTAAAGGTCAGGGAAAGTGGGCCATAGGGAGGATACAAATCTTCCCAAAGCCACCTTCTGTCAATGAGATCCATACATAAACAGAACATACCCATGTAATTTTGAAGAGAATAGTTTAATCAGAATTCAGTTCTTAATTATCTTGCACTTTTCTTGAGAATAGATTTTAAAATGTTACCTGTAACAACTGCACCACATTTGGTGTTTTATTAAACATCTCCTGGAGCTGGTGCAGAATTGTATTGTGACAATTACTGCAACCGGAGTTTGGGCCAACAGTTCCCAGTGAAATGTGAAATTTGTGGAGTATGGAGTTCCACTGGATGCTGATCTGCAATGTCAAGAACATAAAATGGTCTTGGAAACTAGAACAACTAGAACAACTACGAACATGAAAGCTGGTCTGCTGTCATTTTTTGTCAAACCTCAACAGATTCCTAACTCATCTGCCTCAAAAATTGCTGAGGTTCTGAAAAAGAAGTGCTCCTAGCTTTAACATCCATTTAGCTAGCTGGATTGCTGGCAACCACAAAACCGGGGAATTATTTTAGCAAGTCAATCAGAAAGAACAAAAGCCTTTTCTGCCAAAGGTGAGATGGAGAAAACTAAACTTTAGAGATTCATGCTGCAGAGAACTGATTAATGAGTTGCTGGAGGTGGATGTTTTTTTTCAGTCACATCATACAAAACTGAGACGTGGACATGCTACTGTGTAAGGAAGTGACATGCAAAATCCACATTGCCACTCCTGCTCCTTATTGCCTGTCCCAATAAAATGCACATAGAAATACTCTTCAAGAATTCAGCTTAGAACATGAACACAAAACCTTCCAAGAAACAAATACCAAGTGCATCAGCTACTTTGCACTGGTTGCACACAAACCCACATCTTTAGTCTGTAATAAATGCACACTTACTTCCTCCTCTATCATGCATTTAATGCAAGGGTGTGAACAAGTACACAGTTATCAAAGTAATTAATAAGCTGTAAATTCAAATACTAATGAGTAAGCTGGAGTTCTGAACAAAAGAACAGCATTGCTACAAAACAATTCAAGACTAACTCACCTGATAGCACTGTGCTAATACTACTTTTAAAACTTTGTTAGAGTTCTTTCTTCTAAATCAGCATTAAGCACACCTCTTACATACACACATATATGTCAGTATACAACAGCGACCAGTAACAACACTTATATAAGTGCTTGCCAGCAAAACGCTGCTACACTAGCTTTCACAACTGTCCTTCCCACAATTTCAAGCACCTTAAAACAAATTCTCAAAAATTTGGAACATCTAATAACTTAGATAATTAGTAATCTGGCAGCCTCTATCTCTGTCTTTTATACATTCATGAATACTAACACCACAATAATGCAATACAAGCAAATATTTTGTAGCACAGTTCTGAGAATTCTCAGTGTACCCATTCTGTTTTAAACATACATTTTAAGGGCACTTAGGAATTACTTACTGAGCTCCCCTTGGTAGTTCCATAGCAAAGGATAAGTTTTCGGTAATTGTAGATACGAACTTCTGAAAAAACGTTTAAGTGGTTGGGTATGTCTTTGAAGACAAGAGGGAAAACAGAGTGAGAAAACCGTGGTAATCTGTAAACTCATCCTTTTCATGAAAAGGAGATGATTTCTGTACCTCGTAAGGTTCGTGCAAACTCCAGGACACATTCATACAGCCGAGCAATACTGCTCCAGTCATTAAGGAACATCTCAACAACTTTGCGACCTCCAACTGGTTCAGATAACTGATTTTCATATGTCAGATAAACATGACGGGTTGGTCCTGCAGTGTTAGGAGATGGTAAATACTGGTTAAACTAGTAGTTCTTAAAACTGTGGTTTAAAGACTATGAGTGAACTGTGGCAAGCAACCAGGAATTATATTTAAATAATGAAATTGCATCAACTCAGCAGTCAAAAATTTGATTCAGATGCACTGTGGTTTATTAGCAATCTTAAGAGCAGATAGTTGTCCAATAACACATTAGAATTAGTGGAACAGACAACATAAAGCACAAAGAAACAAAATTTACCAGTCTTCCTAAATAAAACTTACCTTGCTCCCTGGATGAAGTGCTATTAAGTGGACAGTTTGCAAACACCAGCTCTGCCACCCATGTGCGATTATTTCTACCTTGTAATCGGAAAGTGCAATCAAGAAGAGATCGGTCCAGAGCTTTCTGTGTTTCCTCGTTTACACCTTTACAGGGAGGAATTCTATTCGTGAAGAAAAAAGGATCTCAGTTACATGCAGTACAGTACTAAAATTAAAAATACTACTTTTTAAGATTTCTTGAAGGACTTCGAAGCCTGGACATGAAAGAATGAACACATCAGTAGCAAAGATAGCTGGACTGCACAGTGAGATAACCTGCTCCTCTTCAAGGATTATAATAAGTGTGTTACCAAAGCACTCCTGAGTTAAGAACAATTTTTATATTGATTCAACACTTGCAAATTACAAACCTTTAAGGAATCTGTTGAATTGTCCAAAACTCCTAATAAAAGTAAGACTACACTGATATAAAGCTTTTACAGAAAGAAACAAGCCAAAAAAAAATATAAAAATAGTAAGTTCTCTTGCAACCTGAATTCCTAAATCGGCTTGCGGTCTAGAACAAGCTCACTCTAAAAGAAATTAACAACCTGGCAGTTACCTCAGTACTGACTAATTTATTCATACCCCAACATGAAAATTAAGCTCAGGGAACAGACTAAACCAAGCTTAAGTAAAAACATGCCAAACTTTTTCAAATCCCTTGAGAGTCTATCCAGACATTTCATGTGCCACCCTTCAGCTCACAAGTACGTCTCTGCCCATAAGCAAAGTTAAAAATGTAAGTCCTGATGCATTTAGAGCCATAATATTACTGCATATTTCTGCAGCATAAAAGAAGTTAAGAAAGTTTTACTATAAAAGGTGCCTTTGGGTTTGTATTTTTGATGTTTTAAACTGATGTAAGATGTTTTACTTCATAATTCAAAGTGTAACTGGTGAGACTTGAAGTAGGTCCAAGAAGTGTGAAAAACTGGACGGACTGTCAGATAGAAAGCACTGTGGTCAACAGCTGCAGGTCCAATTAGTGGCTGGTTTTGTCTGGCATTCCTCAGGGTTAACATAGAGGCCAATACTATTTAACAATTTCAAAAACCTGCATGAAGCAAAGGAATAGAAAGTTTGCAGCTGACATGACACTGAAGGGAGCACTTAATATGCCAGAGCACAAAACTGACATTCAGAGACACCTCAGCTGGCTTGAGCAATGAGTCAACGGGAACTACATGAAGTTCAATGAAAACGAATGCAAAGTTCTGCACTTGGACTGAAATAACACCTCAAGCAACAGCGCAGGGTGGGGACTGACTGAACATGGCAGGTCTGGCAGACACACTGAAAAGAAGTCAGCAGCATGCCCTTGCAGCAGTGATAGACTGCTGCATCGTGGGCTGTATTACCCTGGCATTTGAGTGACTACTAGTCAGCATTTGAGTTCGCTGTGCCCAGGGCGGGCATAAAATCTCTTGGAGATTGGAAAATGCAGCTGATCAGCCATGCTTTGAGTAGAAGACTGAACCAGACGACCTTCACAGTTCCCTTCCACTCAAACTACTGTACAATTCTTGTATGTTTCCCCTACAAGTTTTTCTACCATGCAATTGTCTTTTATCAATTCCTTGCATTTTCCTCTGCAGTATCACATGCTGGCAAGAGTTAAATAACATATGGACTATGCAGGCCTCTGATCTGATCTAAAACTGCACATCACATCTTCCTTAGCACTGCCTGGATTTTAGGACAGAGGACTGTCAGACTGATTCTGAGCTTCCCAGTTCAGGCTAATGAAGGAAACATATTACAGTTGGCTCTGTGTCTACTCCTCTTTCTCCAGCACTGCTTCACATGAGAGAGTAAGATGCAGAAATAACTAAGACAACCCCGTAACCAAAACCCCCAAATCCCCAAATCCTCCCTGTTCCGATATTTTTAGTGTTACTTTCCAAACAATCCTTTTTCCTCTTAAATGTATGTACAGCAATCAATTGAAACACAGGAGTATATCTTCTTACTTCAATAAACGTATTGCATGGCTGAAGCCATCTCCTTCTACTTGTACTCCTTGGTGAGGAATGTCCATATTAGATAACTAGGAATGAAAAAGAAAAATGTTATCCCAAGCAAAAAGTTAAGCAAAATAACTGAAACTTTTTCAATATTTCCCCCCAAACCCCACCCCCACTGTGACATGTTTTATAACCTCAAGCACTGGAAAGCCAAACAAACCAGTCTGTGGAAATCTGTTATAAAGTTGTCTCCCACTCTCTTCCCACAAGTGGGTCTTCCATCTTCTCATTTTCCCTTTTCCCCCAACTTTTCAAGCTTTTGCAGTGCTTGCTGTCGGAGAATGAACTACAAGACTAGAGCAACCCAGTGTAGAACATCAGTCATTTGTTCCTCAGCTAGTGGAGGAACAACAAAGTGAATACACAACCCCAAGTCTGCCAAATAGTCACATCTAGACAAGAGATCTAGGAGTAGTAGAGAGGAAAAAGAAAACAATATATTTCTTAATACCTACCTCCATACGAAGCCCTATAAAGGGCATATTTGTATCACACATGGCTACAATATGAGCTAGCACTTTATTGAAGGCACACATTTCTCCTGATCGTTTTGGTTTCTTAGGTTCTATGGAACATGGATCACCAGATAACTAGGATTAAAATAAAGACAAATTTACATGTACATATCAAGTAAACATTTTGAGAAGATGTCAGAGAATAATCTAATTCATCCAAGTTTTAAATGAATCCCACCCTCAGCAGGTACTCCTGAAAGAATCTGGTCCACTTCAGGACTGAAGCAATTCAGTTAAAGAAATTTTATAATAACTTCCATCTTTAAAACATCATTTACAATATCACTAACCCATGTCAGCCTGACCCCAAAAAGTAACTCTATCAGCCCCTGCGAGTCTTTCAAAAATTACACCTACATGGCACAAAGACTATCATGCAGATACCAGTGCTCTGCATATCCAATCTACTCTAGCTACCTCAGTATAGTGCTCTTTAGAGCAGCTGAGAAGGCCTGGTATAAATTAAAAGATAACTGTTACAAAATAGTTCCCCAACATTTCCCTAGGGAAGCAGTCCAGAGAATCAAACTGCATTGTAAGTAAGATGTCAGCCATACAAACTTTTGAAACACCACCACGTAAGCTGGTATCGCTGCTCAGAACACGTTTTTAGCTTTCACACTCCACAACTAGCCCGATGGCTTCTGAAACACATACCTTGCGCTTGACACCACTTTTCATTTGTTTCCCACTTTTTGTGTCTAGTACCAACTCTTCAATGTTTGGTTTGAACTGCTGTAGTAAAAGTGCAGTAGCAGGGCTGTCATCTCCTTCAGCATAGCTCACAGAGAGAAAATGATACTTATACTCTAATTCTGTGGGGTTGCCAGGAACATCAAACATCTCTACAACCTATATTTAAACAGAAAAACAATTGAGACTACTCTCAAGCTAAGAATATCAGTTCCTATCTCTCCCCTCACCAAAGAAAAGGCATTAATATTTTTCAAGATATTAATACTGTGGCTAGGAAAGTGATCCAAGAAGGGAAGGAAGACTAAACTTCTAGGAAACAAAGACAAGTAGAAGGCTACCGAGTAATAAACCTTTAGGTCTCCTCCCCTCTATGCTTAACAAAGGCACAAACTGAGAGAAGGGAGGGTGAAGTGAAAGACTACATCAATCACTCAGTTCCTAATCTTATAGTTAACAGTATAAGCTGTCCAGTGTATCCACACCTGGGAGCAAAAGACAGAAGCATTCAGTTACTTACAATGTAGTACTGAGGAAGGCGAGTGAGTTTGATGAACAATTTGTGTTTGGAAAGGTTTCCCACTGGATGGCTAGCATAATTAGCTAGTTGAAGAGCTTCACTGCTCACTGTAGGCAGATGTTTTATAGACTGTTTGCAACGCTGCTGTCCAAGCCAGAACCTTCCATTGAAATAAAGGTATTAGTACCCTGAGACTGTTGCAAAATATTGAATATACTGCTGTTTAGAGCACTAGTGTCAAATTAAGAGTAAGTCATATTCAAAGTCAACACCTATGATTGTTGCACAAACTTTACACAGAAAATCACACACAAAAAAGCATGAATTTATATTTTCTTATGACTACCTTCACCTATTGTCTTCAGCTGGAGTAACAGACAGCTGCTAATTTAAGAAAAGCCCTGAAATTATTTGCTGAAGAGATAGATAAATCAATTTTTATACAACATAAAATCACAATATAAAAAATAAGGGACAAATTAAAAATCAGGCAGATTACAGTTATTTTGAAATTCGGAGTCTTTGATTATTTTTTTGGTATTAAAAAAGAAAATCCTTGCTCCCACACGTTGGTAAGATATACGGTAAAAAAAGCTACCAAAATGTTGGATTATCATCACTCCGGATTATGTTATAAACAAACTCAATCACCTGAATAGGTTTGGACAGGAAGAACCAAATGTAAGACGCTAAACTTCTTCTCATGTTAGCAATTAAACTCCTTCTATTCCAATGGATTTTGGCCATAGTGGCAAGGCTAGAAAGCCCAGCTAGGCCTGAAAGGACTCAGAAACATGTGGCTTGATTTTTCAGTCAAACTTCCACTGAAAACAGCAGTGGAAAGTGCAGATGTCCAGCATCCGTCCATTGTGACACACCATGTTTATTCTCATAGATAAAGCCGTCCTAAATGATATTTCGTGGGACTGCCCAACTTCCTCAACAACTGCAGCACTACCCAAGCCATTATCTCGAGTACATTATTTATAACAAAGGGAGGTTGATTAGTTTCTCCAGGGTGCCAGTGCTTCATGCGTCACCACGCTTCTTTTAGAAGCAACATAGCTCAAATAGAGGTTTCACCCTGCAATTAGTTCAGAGTACTGGGAATTTCCAAAACGACAGAGCCGGTGGAACTTGGTTTTCATGCAGACACAAACTCTATTTGTATTCTTTGCTACAACCTCTTACAGGAGCCTAAATATCAAGGCTTTATGAAACAAAGATTACAAGTTTAAACCAGCAAGGGCTGAAGTATTAGAAGACAAACAGATATTATTTAAATCATCCTAGGCCACTTCCTGCTTTTCCCTCTGAGTGGAATAAAGGAGAGAGAAAATTCCCAGAGTGGAATAAAGGAGAGAGAAAATGAACATGAACATAAACTGAGATCCTCAGGAAGCAAGTGGTCTGCTTCTGCCCTAAAGTGAAAAGGCTTCATGCACAGTGTGTGTACAGCAACACATGAGGCTACGTGAAAGGAAGCAGACAAAAAGGAGGACTATTGAACCAACTCCAAGAAAAAGGAGAACATCCTCCATCAATTTACAGGAGATGACAAATACTCAAAGCTGCTTAGAACGGTGTCCTCATTTCAGCTGGGAGAGTTAATTTTCTTCCCAGCAGCTGCTGTGTTTTAAAGTTAGTATGAGAAGAATGTTGATAATACACTGATGTTTTCAGTTGCTCCTAAGAAATCAAAGACTCAGAAATCAAGAAATCAGTTTCCCTTGCACTGCTAGTGAGCAGATGTACAAGAAACTGGGAGGAAGCTTATCCAGGCAGCTGGGATTGGGCTGGGTATTGGTTGTCGGGCAGTCAGCAATCCATTAAGCATCACTTGTTTTGCATATTCTACTATATTATTATTACTATCCTTATTCTCTCTTCCTTTGTTGTCCTATTAAACTGTCTTCATCTCAGCCCACAAGTTCTCCTTTTTTCTTGATTCTCTTCCCCTTCCCACAGGGGAAAGGAAGAGAGAGAGAGTGACTGTGTGTTCCTAGTTGCTGGCTGGAGTTGAAACCACGACAAACAGGGGGAAGTATATTTCCTACTGTGACACAAAGTCATGCAAGTGTGACCATCCAAAAATACAAACATGGTGATTTATTCCACGCAAATTAAGTGAATCATTCAAGTCTCTTACTTGAGCTGCTGGAGCCAAGGAATGATACGCTTCATATCATCATTAACAGACTTCTCTACGTCATCAAGCGTCAGTTGGTCTACAAGAACATTAGATGAGTGAATGGTCTTAATATGCTCTTCAAAAAAAATGTTAACGTTTTAATGAACGCTTTTAATTGACTTTAAAAAAAAATTAACCACAGAATCATAAAACAGCCCAGGTTGGAAGAGACCTCAAAAAATCATCTGGTTCAAGCTTTTATGGGAAAAGGAGATTATCTATGAGATATCTATGAGGTTATCTAACACCCTGGCCAAAGTGGTCCTGAAAACCTCCAGTGTTGAGGACTCCACCACATCCCTGGGGAGGTTGCTCCAGTGATTGTTTTCACTGCAAAAATTTTTTTTCTTATGTTAGATGAAACCTCTCCTGGTGCAACTTGTGATTGTTGCCCCTTGTCTTCTCCACGTGGCTTATTTTGCAAAGGGAGATTAAGATACACAACAAATAATTGATGATGCTTGTAAAACCACAGCAGTATGTTCCTAGGCAAATAAGCTAAAAGAACTCAATTTCGTAAGTAAACCGAAACTTGAATTTAAGACTTGAACAGTAACTCAGGATGCATATGGTCACATAATGCAATTCTCAGTCAGGCTCAAATGAAATGACTGCATCCATTAACAGCACAACCGAGGAATCATGTGTCATAAACAACATGTATTGCAATGACGCCTAACAGAATTTAATGTTGTCCTCTTAAAACATACCTAGCTGAACTGTGACTCTTAAGCACAAAACCCTGCTTCTCTGTTCCTCAAATACAAATACCTAGATGATGACTGGAGTGCAATGCTCATCTACTTACAGAGCTTCACAGGTTTGACAGAATTATTCATACAAAATTACCTCATAATGCAGTATTTCAAGATATTATATACAGCCTTGTTTTCAACCTACTTACCAACACCATACAGCATCAGTTGAAACATTCCAGAATGGAGATCAACAAATACATGTAGGCACTCTGATCGACCACATGGTTCCAAAATAGGAATTACAAGCGTTGGAAGAGCCGTCTCAATGAACGCTAAACAAAAATTGATGTTAATAAGTTGACACAAAATTCAAGTTCATCACATTAAAACTCAGCCTATTACAATCGCAAAACCTGTTTGTTTTTATAGAAAAACACTGGTACATTATTACACAGGTAAAATAAAGAGGGACTTGAATATAAGAATGTCTCTGGGAAAACAGAGCTAACAATAAACCAATGAGAAAAGTCAGACCAAATCTGAAGATTATTAATCCTTGAACAGCTTTTAACTCAACTGCTTCACGATTATAGGCTCAATTTTAATGCAAATAGTTTCAACAATTTAAGCAAAGTCTCATCCAAAGCTAGCTCAAGACAGTGAAGGATTTGCTCTCAATTCTGAACACAAGTTTTACAGTAAACAAGTTTTAACCCATCAACCCAGACTATAATGTTCCAACAGCTCCATCTACTATACTACATTTAGAGGTATACGTATTTTACAGTCATCAATGCAGAATAATTTAAAACTGTCTTGTTAGTTTTGAACACACCTCCCTTCATTTTTTCATATTTTTTATTTAAATTAATGAAAACAAGAAACACCAAGAAAAAATGAAACTATTCCTGGCACAAATGGAAATTAACTTGAAACAAAATTCAGAAGAAAACACGTACAATTGTCATTAAGGTTGTAGCTCTTAAGAATGGCTTTCAGCTCCTGGAGTTTTTGATGAGATCTTGCATGGACACTATCTATTAGGAGTTTTTCTATTGAAAGGTGGTCAATCTGTAATAAAGGAATGTACTTGAGCAAGTTCAAATGTGACATGTAGACTTCATGCATTAGCACACTGCAACAAAACTACATAACTTTATAAAACAATCATTTAAGAAAGAATTTACTCAGAACTGTGCCAATCCAAATGAAATATTAACTTCAGTATTTGGATCACTATAAAAGACAGCAAAATAACATAAGATTCTGTCTGCGCAGCAGGCAGTGGGAGGGTTTTCTAAAGATGCTAGAAGAAAATGTATAAGAAAAGTTTCACAAACTATGCTGTTACCACTCCCTGTGCAGACCTACTTGTTCTGGATAAAGACCAGAGTATTTTACAGCTTAGCATGTAAAATACTGTTGATGACTAGCTTAAGCTAAGAAAAAAAATCCAAACCACCACCACACCCTGCCCCAAACAACACTATCAGAACACGGCTGCCTCTACCCAAACACATATGTAGCTGTAGCATGAAGTAGGAGACCGTAGTTTTAGTCCTGCTAATGGGTTAAGAGTGCAGTCAGTGAAGATGCAGTGGGAGACAGTAAATATGAGCAACCCTACTGAACCCAGGAGTATCTAGAGGCCTTTAGCACTGACAGTGTTGAAGCCTATGCCATCACTTGTATTAACTGCAGTTTACTTGTGAAACCTAGATTAAAACATTTTCTTTTATATCCATTCACACTACAGTCATATTAGTTACATATTAGTAGCAAAGCTACTAATTACTACAAAACTTAATTCTAGTTACCCTTACATTGCTTCGGAAACTGTTCAATGTGAATGAAACTCAAATTCTATTCTAGCACAAGAGATAAACGCAGAAGGGGTTTATACCAGAACAGAATTATACAGAATTTAAGTACATGCCTTCGTACATACCACAATGACCTTCCCCTGAAATCTAGCTTTCCAAGACAAGGCTTTAAAAATCAAATGTTTATCCACCCACAAGAGCATTTTGATTCAGCAGCTGCTATGAGTTAAACCTTCCTCACAAAAAAAAGTGACCACAGGTTCTGTAGCTACATCCAGTTTTCAGTAGGTTAATGTATAATAAACTGCTTAGACAAACATATTTGTTCGTGCCACTGTTTTGTATAGTATCTTAAATAAACAGAAGCTCAGTGTCCTATCTACGTCATTACAGCTGAGATCATTATTCAGATATTACAACAGCAGTGTATATACCATAGCTGATAATTTTTTAAGATCAGAGCAATTTTTAACAACAATTTTAGGTCCCAACATAGAGACACCACAACCTAGAGTAACTGCTGACTAGGAATCTTAGAAATGCCTCTTTAAATAGAGTCGAAGTGAAACAAACTGACAATGCAAAGCATTTTTAATTTTTTTATTTATAAAACTAGATGCCTCTTGCAAAGCAAACCTTTACCTTCATGGCTCTTTCCATCAGTTTGGAATCACAGGCTGGCAGTGGAGGCTCATGAGATATTTGTAAAGGTTTTGAGACATCAGTCTCATCTATCTTAATAGTGACCTTATGAACAGATGCTGTCCCCGTTTTCCTACCAAGCACCTGTTGACTTAAAATAAAGAGAATAATTAAACCACTTAAAAGGAATAGCAGAAAATATACTTTTCAGTAGATAATCCTTGCTTCTGAGAGTTCTACATAAAAATAAGACTATCAGTTGAATTGAAAAAAATGTTTGTTTCAGTTTACATATTAATTCAGAACTGATGGTAAACTCTTAACTACATAAAGAGGTTTTAGATGTCTGCAAATTGAATACCATCAGAACAGCACTTAGATGGCTTTTTAAAATTTTATCTAGTACGAACTAAGCAACAAATACAGTGAAAAACTGGCAACTGTCGAATTAATTTATCGAGTTAGCTATCTGCATAAATATGAACTGATTTCTGAATGTATCTATTGTTCTCCTGTACATTAATGTACATCCCACATTTATTTGCAAATCAAGCAACATGTTTAGGTACACAAGTAGAAGAATTACGGAGCCTCACATCAAAAAGAAAGCACAATTCTGAAAATTTTGGCCCAATCTTAGTAAATTAAAACCCTCCTATTATTTCATTTATTGTTTGTAAATAGCCTGTTTAAAATTAACTTACTTCCAAACAGAGAGTGAGAGACATTTCCCTGCATGATATCGCTCCACCTGCACAAGGTCACCCCAGCGTTCTCGAATCAGCATTAGTGTTTGTGAATGCAACACTTCCAACTGAAGTGCTAAGCAGAAGGAGTCTAACGACTGGAGTTAAGAAAATATAAGACCTCCAAAGAGTCTGAACACTACATAAATCCATTTGTCTCAAGAGTTAGACTAGATGCTGTCTGAAAACACACTAAAGTATTATTCCAAAGATAAAGACACATAAACAGCATAAAATATTTCTCAAAGTTTTTTTTGCTTTTTAAAAACTTTTCTCTAGGGCAGACTGTTAGGCAGGAGTGTCACAATAACTTTGTTTTATAGATTTTTAACTCTGATCACCTTTTAGGGAAGGTAAGATTACTAACAAAGAAATTCAATTCACCCTGTAGTTACCACTAGCCCCATCTTCCATGGTCACCCTAAAATAACATGATTCTATTTGCTTCTGCAGAAACTGTTCAACTGAAAGCTATTTCACATTGTCAAGCAACCTGCCCTTTGCACACAGAAAGTCACTGCACTACTTCCAGCACATGCCATAAACCATTTTATTATTTGTAAAAGTGCAATATAGTTAACACACCATCATTACCCCATTGCAGTTCTTGGTAGTGAGAACTGTCAGCTCCCATACCTTCCAAGTCAGCACTGCATTCTCTCTCCACAACGAGCACATGAAGCCAGCTGCCGCTGCACTGATTAACCACACAGCCTGCTGACTTGGGTAGCCCTCCTTTACCTTCGCTGGCGCACAAGAATAACTGTTTCCAAGGCCATTGCTTTTACTCCACATCCAGACATGTCCCCCTAGCTTAAAAGGAAATTCATCTTTCTTGAGCTCCAGCTACTAGCAAGAGAGCAAGGCTACGTTACACAGCTTATTCAGAAACAACTTTCAGAAGGATACGTAGACAGTTGTACATGTCCTGAAGTGGTTTTTCATCAGCAAACAGCCGTGACTGGACCAACTGATGGATGAAGCTGATCTGCATGCTATGAACCAAGGCTCGACCATCTTTCATGAATTAAAAATAATTCACATTAGACAACAGCAAAATAGGTATTTAAAATAATTAAATAAAAAACCCCAGTAAATTAAAAAGAAAAAAACACACAACTGTACTGAGCAGTATCCATACCAGGATTTGTAACAAGATAACAACACCCTTGGTTTACTCTGGAAATTCAGTTTACTACACAGTCTACCACTGTTAAGGTATCAAAAACATACAGAGTAAGGTGAAAACAGGACAAGTATATACAGCTCTGTTATCTTAAGTTGTGATGTGCAAAAGACCATGTATAAACAAGACCCATACAGCATCAGAGATGAACATTATGTTAAAGTGTAAAGATTTGATTTCTTTACCACCAGTTTCCTTGTCTTCAACCAAAATTTCCAGTTTCAGAAGGCGCCAGGGGATGTCAGGGTCATCACCCATCACTGTCAAGGTGGCTTCAAACTCACCCTCAACTCGGAACTTCACACGGCCATTGGCTAAGGAAGAAAAAAAAATGTTTTATTTCACTCAGTCTCCTAAGAGGCCTCAAAATATCAGTGATGTAGCTCCTGGCACTCACAATGGATTACTTCCCTACAGTTTGCGCTCTGTTGTATGTGTCTGTGAAACACCGAAGACTTCACAGTTACTTCTGCAACAGAACCATTATCAATAAGCAGCACCGACAAGATGTCCCAAACTGTCCTGAAGAGCAGGACAGTTATCTGACAGCTAACTTGTTAACACTTGTGCTACTATCATAGAGTAACATGGAGCTGACTACCAGCCTGACAAGTTAAACAAATAAAACATCTAGCTTAATTTTTCCAGTTCTTTGCTACATCAACAATGAATACTTTAAGCAATCTTCCAAAAATTTCAGAAGGCACTCCCAGCTCAGGCTGAAGTCTAGTCCTGGAGACATCTCACTGCAAAACGTTTATTTAGCATTAAAATACAATAACTCCTTTTTCATGTAAGGAAGACAATTTTTTGCATAGTTCATATATATGCACACAAGCAAAGATTATGTACAGTATTTATCCAATTGACTTACATATCCTCATATCTTTATGAACACTGCCATTAGTTTCAAGAACTGGGAAACTTACGTAGTTTAGACGGTCTTGTAAGATCATAAAGAGGATGAGTGCAAGAGCAAAGAATTTAGTATAAACCCTTACTACAAACTGCAGGTCAACCTTCTTTGCAAACACTTAAAAAAATATGCCATATACCTTTACAATTATAGACATACAGAAATATTCCTATAGATACCAAAACGATTTTAACTAACAAAGTTTCATTTTCAAATGCATCCCACATGTGCTCTTAAAACAAACCAAATCCCAAACCAGAAACTAATAGTCATTGAAATGTTTAGTTAATGGAAAAATCTGAAGAGCTCAGTCACATCCATTTATACTTCTGCTTGACAAAAACAGCTTTAATACTGATATTGTAAGCATTCACGCAGGGACTAGTGAAAACAGATTTATCAGAAACATCTTCAATTTAGGTGTGAGGGCTATGTTTTACACATGGCTAACCTTGTCTTAGTTAAAAGCATGGACTAGGTCCATTCCAGTTCTAGTCCAGTTTATACTCATCCTTCCTATAAAAAAGATTGTCTTAATGTCTGCCACTCCTTGGGCAAAAAAACACCAAACAGATTAAGAGATCTGGCACTGCAGTGAGCCACAGAACAAAAAGCATGCATAAATATGAAGAGATATTATGCACGAAGATGAATATCAAAACAGATAAAAAAGCAACACTAGAGTGACTTGTTTAAGCTAAATTTCAAAGAGTTCCTACAGAAAGAAATAACAGTTTAATTAAATTGCATTTTAAAATTAACTTAAGGTAAAGCAGTTATACTGTTAGGTCTAAGACCCTTTTATAAGACATTCTGAAAGAGCAAGACAATGTTTACAAGCTTTTACCATTACCTGCACAGGATTTCTTCTTGAAAGTGATATATACAGCAGATTCTCAGGAACCTCATTTTTCAAAACAATGGGAAAACACATATTTTGATGTCATAAAATATGACAGGATCCTAGTCTTAACAGATCCTGAGACAGGATCCTAGTCTTAATAGATTAAGCATGCCTAATAGCTTACACGAGACTATCTTTTTAGCTTTGTTTTGGCACTAAAGCAACAATTTTAAATCAGCCTGCAATAATGTATTCTTCAAAAAGTAATTCCAGTTCTTACCAACTGTAAGATTTGCCAGCTGTGGAGGGAGATCTGTAGTCACTAGTCGATGTCGAAGAATCTGGTTTAGCTGATGAAGTGTGGTTTGCTTCTCACTCTTTGTTATTGGGTCAGGAGGGATTATTTTATCCTGTTAAAATCAACACAAACAGACCAACAGGTAAAACACACTGACAGTAGTAATGGTGAAAACTAATCAGATTAGAATTCTGAAAATATAAATAATACAGGCCATTACCCACAAGCAAAGTTTTATATCTTACATTCAGATTCATTTTCTAGTTGATTACATTTCATCCAAGATTCACCACTGAATAAAATTGCTCAACTTGGATTAATTAAATAAATTCAGCACCTTACATCAGACTAAACTTGTTTTTAAGTGTTAAGATTTGAAAGCCAATCCTTATCTGTAGCTATAGATCTAACTCACAGGTACTACTCCTTATGTTACTTCATCAAATCCTGTTATTCTGCATTTTATCACTAAGAAAAGGCAGCAGCATTAAAGAGAGCTGTAAGTATGTTGGTACATTTCCAAATAGAGGCAAAACCTCTAAAAACAACAGATGTCAGTATCTCCTTTTCACAACTCATTTTCCTTGTAAAGGGGCTTAGCATGTGCAAATACTTAAAAGTACCAAGGAAGAAGAGTTGCTACTACATATACCAGAGCAGAACTAGTTTACAGGGAGAGAATGTCTTTCTAGAAAAGCATAACTCAATCAAACAGAAAATGCTCTGCATGATAGACTGACACTACAGAGACTTGGCACTAGGCCTGTCTTAAACTACAGTTCTATTTGCACAGTTAGTTTCACTAACATGCATTTAATACTATACAGGGGATTTCCCTTCCCCCTTCCCTCCCCGACACATGGTAGCATTATTTACCCTAATGCAGGTAGGCAGACGTGGGTACGATCCAGTTGTCAGAACATCAATAGCATATGGGATAGCAAAACTAGGTAGACGAGCGTGAACCAAAGCATCTCTAGCTAGCGATGCCAGACGATCAGCAGTGTCCACAAACAGAATGGCCTGCTGATCTAAAAAACTTGATATCATCTGTAGAGAACAAGGAGGGGAGAAAGAAAAACAAAAAATGCACAAATCAACGCCCCTTTATATTCAGTTAATCTGGTGCACATGACCAAGATGATTTTATCTGTCACTTTCAATTCAAGTAATCACATCTATAAAACAGAGAGAGAACAAATGTTCTGGCCATTTCTTACATTCATATAATGACACTTTAAATTTTCATGCCATTTCTGATGCTGTGGAGCTGTGAAAAGCCTCACAGCTCTTTATCTGATTATTGCTACTGGAATGCAACCACACTTGTTTGTAATCACTCTGGGCTTGGGTTTTTTTGCAACATTCTGGACTTTATTCTTACTTAAGCAACGGCAGGATGAAAGTGATAACAAGAACTAAGATGCTGAGATCACCATCTTCCCTGTCCTATCACCTAAGCCCACACTCCTGAAACTACCTTTCAGTTTTTGCCACTGATGAGTTTTTGGAAATATAAACTGTTAAAAAACAAGATTATGCAGTTTCTAAATATTAAGAAATTGGTTATAATTTAATATGCCCTTGCATAATAGGGAGAAGCAAGGATGTACCAAGATTCCACATCTCTTTGAGATTATTTCAAACCAAATTCTGTTGCTGACTTACCGCACATTTTTCCACCTTTCCAGCATTATTAGCCCATTTGACTAAGGCTAATAAACGAACAAAGAGTTGACGAGTGCGACTTGCAAACTGCACTATTTCTATTTTTCTGGAAGGAAAAACAAAACAGATGTACATTAAGCCAGTGCTCAGATATGTAACAAAACTGCAGTTCAACTCTCTGCCAATAAAAAAACCTGTAATGATAATTTCTAATTGTGTTAATAGAACTGTCACTAATATATGGCTTGTTTGATTAGAACATTGAAAAAAACAGCTGTTTTTAATACCCAAATGCTAACAACATACATGGATTCTAACCAACCAAGACTGTCTAGGGCAGGGGTGTCAAACTCATGGCCCACGGGGCAAATCCAGCCCTTCACCTTGTTTTATCCAGCCCGAAACCTTGTTTCTACCCGGCAGCAGCACCAAGCTCCTTGCCCCTATGCTCCTGCCAGTGCTGGTCACGTGCGCAGTGTGTGTGATGTACGTTACACTGCAGGAGCAGGAGAACAGCAGGAGCTGTGAGTTTGACATCCCTGATCTAGGGAAACAAAAAAATTTATTTATGTGAATTAATCACCGATTTTATGAGAAACCACTCCATAGTGAACTCAACTAAATTATTTTTATACCTTTCACAGGATTTTCCCAGTGCTTAGGACTAAGTTTAAAGTAGACAAGGCAATACATCTAAGCATTACCAGACCTGGCAGTAACACTGCACTGACATTCACTAAAATAAATAAATAAATAAATAAATAAATTGGGTACGAAACAAATGTGCTACCATTTTGTCAAGAAACAGGGCAGTAGAGGGGAAGACCACAAAAATACCCCACCCTTTTATATTTCTCTCTATTCCTGCCCTGCAACAACTGGGATGAGAAGAAATAACTGATAATCTCTATTCCTACCACTGTGCTTTGTATGTGATAGTCAAAATGAGGCAGTGTATGTTTGCATGTCTTTAGAGTTATTTTTTGTAAAAGAGAATATAACATAGGCACATCCAGATTTTGCCCCTTCATTACAGATAAACATTGTAGATGTGTTCAACAGGACATACAGTTTGACAACATAGATCTGTAATACTCCACAGCCTGAAATACCATTTAATCTACTGTTTGTAGAGCTTTTCATCCCTTTCTACACCTTCAGTGGTTCTCTAGTTACTCTGAAAAACAACAAACCCAACATGTTTTCCTAATATGGTTTTCTGAAGTAACAAAAGCATTTGGACAAAAGAAACATAAATCAGTGCAACAGTGCTCCTCAGTTTAAGAAAGGTGTCGAGATGCTGGAGTGTGTCCAGAGGAGACCGACGAGGATGGTGAAGGGGCTGGAGCACAAGCCTTATGAAGAGCGACTGAGGGAGCTGGCGTTGTTTAGCTTGGAGAAAAGGAGGCTCAGGGGAGACCTTATAGCTCTCTACAACTATCTAAAAGGAGGTTGTAGTCAGGCAGGGGTTGGTCTCTTCTCTCAGGCAACCGGTGACAGAACAAGAGTACACAGTCTCAAGCGGACACCTTCGTCAGGGGAGGTTTAGGTTTGATATTAGGAAAAAATTCTTCACTGAAAGGGTGATTGGTCATTGGAATGCGCTGCCTGGGGAGGTGGTGGAGTCACCGTCCCTGGAGGTGTTTAAAGGGAGATTGGATGAGGCACTTAGTGCCATGGTTTAGATGATGAGTAGGTGTTGGTGTTGGGTCATAGGCTGGACTCGATGATCTCAAAGGTCTTTTCCAGCCTTGTGATACTGAAATATTGACCTCTACCAAACAGAAGCTGTACCTCCTTTTGATTCTAATCTGTAACACGTACTCAGAAAACAGATAGAGCCTGTTTCTGCTGAAAGTGTTGGTGTAATAAGGTTAACTCTTCTGTGCAATACAAATAGCTTAATCTGCTTGTAGCAGATGAACAGTTAGGCCAGAAGCAGAACACCATCTGGTCCAGTTTCTTGCATTACATGCTACAAACCTCATCCAAGAACTCGGGCATTGATCCAATAACTTCTCTGCCTTCTAAAACATATGTTTTAGAACGACATTCAGCATGAAATTTCAAGTGGTGGACAAGCCACTATATGTATTACACATACTGCTCTAACAGTAATTCACTATGAAAACAAGATGTTGAGCATTTTTGAAAGGTTCAGAAAAACTGCATGGGATTTGAAAGACTTCAGAAAGCCAGTAATCTCTCAGACAAACTCCATATAGAAGCTGATAAAATCTAGAAGTAGTTATGTCAATGAAATTTGTAGTGACAACAGTACCACAAGAAAAGTTCAAATTGATGTTCTGTGGACAGAAATCAAAGGGAGATAAAAAGAAAAAAAAACCCTCAAAATGGGAAAAAACATGGCAATTTAATAATGAAAGTTATGATAAAACTAGAAACAGGATTCCAGTAACTGTTCTAATAATACCATGTATATGAAGTTGACTTGCTACTTCTACATGGCATAATCCTGCTTTCAGAATCACATTCATCATTCCTGAACGATTATTGCATTGGGAATTCATATCCATCTACTTCTCTACAGTGAAGTCAAAAGTTTTCAGTTTTGCTCTGTTCCTTTGTCCTTCATTACAGCTCTAGGCCCTTATGGTGGACAGCACAAAACCCCCCCACTTTATTCAAGGAATACAAAACTTAAGGGAAGAGTACAAGGTCTATAAAAAAGCAAAGCACATAAAAAGTTTTCCAATGACCATAGTGCTCAGGGCATTATTTACCTTGGTCTTTACTGTTAAGTTTTGATCCTGGATGTTTCACACCTTTCAGCCTAGTGGCTGAGTCTGGGAGAGTAAAGCAATAGCTACAGTAGAATATCAAGTTAAGGACCACTTAAACAAACTTGACATTTAGAAGTTCATTGCAGCAGATAAGATGCATCCAAGGGTGGTCAGGGAGCTGACCTATGCCACTGTAAAGTTACTCTCTCTCATTTTCAAAAGGCCATAGATATCCAAGAAGACCTTGATGATTGGAAAAAGACAGATATCATGCCACTCTCCAAGAAGACCAACAAAGATCCAGATGCCTACAGGCTAGGCGGCCTAAGCTCAGATAGGAAGAAAATTAATGGAACATATCTTTCGAGAAGCTATGTCCAGAAGACATGATAATGAACATGAAAGTAGCCCAAGAAAAGCCAGCACAGATCTGCCAAGGGCAAACCATCCCTGATCAATGTGATTGCTTTCTATAGGCCAGGCAGCTCTGTGACTGAGAACAGAAAATGGATTTATGTTTACTTGCATACCTTTTGACGAGCTCTCCCATAGTATCCTTGTAGGCAAACTGGTGAGATACAAAATGAGTAAGTGGACTACAGGGTAGGTGAAAAACTGGCTGAACTGCTAGGAATAAAAAGTTGTGACCAGCTACCAGTTACATTGCTCTAATGCTGTTTATTAGTGGTGTTCCGTAAGGGTCAATATAATTTAATGCCTCCAACAACCTGCATGATGTGAAAAAACACACTCTGTGGAAGTTTGCAGGTGATGCCAAACTGATGGAAGCAAACAGAGCAATCTCAGCCAGCCAAAGAAACTTGTTGACAGAAAGCTCACGAAGTTCCGCATAACCGCATGCAAAGTTCTGCATCTGGAACAAATCTCACGTAACGGCACAGGCTGGGTATGAAGCAGCAGCTGGACAGCAGCTCTAGAAAAGTGCACCTGGGGATCCTGGTGGACAGGTGAACAGGCAGCAGCAACTTGCCCTCAGAACAATGACAGGCTGTATTAGCAGCATTGCAGCCTAGGTCAAGGAAGGTGATTATTCCCCTTGAGTCAGCAGTTGTGAGACTACATCTGAAGCAGTGCCCAATTTTTAAGTCCCTAGCCAAGAAAGATACTGCTGTACCACAGTGGGTTAGGGGCTGGAACACAAGGAGGGGCTAGGGAAGCTGTGTTTGCTTCTACTTGAGAAGGCTACTGTGGGGTCCTACTGCTATCTTCAAATATCTACAGGGGTGTTTTACAGAGAAGATGGAACAAGACTCTTCTCAAAAGTGCATATAAAGCTGAGAGACAACATCCACAAAGCAAAACAGTAAAAAAAAAAAAAAAAAAAAGAAAATAGTTAGACATCAGGAAAACAAAGAAATACACAGTGAGATGGTCAAGGATTGAAACAGGTTGCCCAGAAAGGGATTTCCATCTTTGAAGACACTTGAAACTCAACTGGATATTATCCTGAGCAACCTAAAGCAACTTTATATAGTCTTTTACTTCAAGCAGAGGGTTGGACTAGGTTTCTTCAAAGTACCATTTCCAACCAAAATTATCATTCCTGTCTATGAAAGGAGTGAAATACGTAATTTGTCATTAGAAAAGAATGAAACTCAATGTTTCACAAAAATTAGGTATGTAATTGCACTGTGGTTGAAATCATAAATATGTTTTTACAACAGTTCTCAATGCCTTATTGTTAATCTTACGTAGGCAATAGGGTCTTTGCTGCAGGTTTGAGAAGTAACAGTCTTGCTCACTAACTATGGCAAAACCAATAGGTAAATTGCCTGGTTTTAGAAAAACAGTATGTTTATATAGTTCCTGGGAGTATTTTAACAATAATTCTCTTTTAAATACTCCTTGGCAGAAACATTCATTCAGGAGCGCACGTGTAAGATTTTACCTCCCATTTCCCTGCCAACAGAAGACAGGGCTGTGCAAAGTCATTATAAAACAAGTTCCAGTTAAATATTATACAGCCATTATCATATTTAGACAAGAGTTTCCCACACATTACACTTTATTGGAAGATAAAAAGGCAAGGATAAAGAATACTGAGCCAAAAAAAAGTCACCAATATCAGGAAGCAAGCTCCTGGATTTTCCCCAGAACTCGGCACTATTAATTTTACAACAGAGTACTAATATTATTTTTTATTCAAACACTTCTTTCTTGTTGCATAAGTTATTTATTCCTATCACTGATAACCAATAAACGACCCTTTACAAAGAAAGGCCCCTTTACAGAGAAAGGCCATATTATACTAGGACACATAATTTCCTATCAGTTGTTCTTATTGTGGCATTTTTAAGCTGGCACTCTAGTGCTTAGATTAAACTTAGATTTTATGTGAACTTTGTACTAGAGGATAAAATCATCACATCTTCACCAATGTATGTATGTTATGTCATCAGGCTAGCTTCAAGAAAGAAAGCTTGCAGCCCAAATACTGCTGCCATTACAGCTCTCAAAGTTAGGAAAAACAGAATTATGTGGATAATCAAACTACATTTCTTACAGATTTCCTCCAAGAACTGGGAACCCACTTCACACAGGACAGCTGTAAGTCAAAGCTACCCAGGATGTTAACATTTAATTTCAAGAAAATTTCAATTGCAGGACATTTTTGTAAGCATTGAAGGCTGTATTATTTTCTTTTATCTGTAATCCATTAGGACTTAAGTTGTTGCTCCAGACTTACACATCCCACAAAAAGATTCCAGCTTTACCAAGAAATGCTTAACACATAAATGGGAGAAGCCCCCTCCTCACCAGCGTGATGGAGCTCTGGTCCTAAACTGAATGCAATTTCCTTAGCAAATGGAGGGGTAACTAAAAAAAAAAAAAAAAATACACCCAAACAACAAAACCCAGATTGTTTCTCTTCATAAAATATTATGCACAAGGAAAAAGGGCACAAGGAATCATCCCAGCTTATGATTCCCTGAAAATGGGATTAATTCCACAACATGTTATGAGAGGTTTGGAAGATCTGAGATAACCGAATTAATGATCATCCCGGTACACAGAATTCTTTAGTAACATTTTTAGGAATATCGTAGCTGCTATACATCTCCAAAGAAAATTAGGTCAATTAGCATATCAACACAAATAAAGGAAACAATTTTTCGACATAAAATTTATTCAAAGAGACAAAAAAAAGTAAATAGTTTTCATCTTGATGGGAAGACGAAAGGCCTGTTCTGGTCTCTTACATTTGTTCTCTAATAATCTTCACAGGTCAAAACCACACAGAACAGAAGTAAAAAACAGTGCTCATGATGAGAAAGATAACGTAACATGGAAAAAAGCAGAAAAGAAGTTTTTATCTTGTGTCCACTGTTTTAAATGCTTCTGAACAAAACCTTTCTTTATCACACTAACTAGAATCTACTTCGGTTCTCCGGTTCCCTTTCACATCAGCTTTACTGTCACTTCAATACTTCAAGATTCATGAAGAGTAAAATACCCTTAACGGAGTTCACCTACTGTAACAGCAACAGTAGGTTACTGAGCAACTGAGCAACAACAAAAAAAGCCCAAGTAACAACCAAACCAAACCAAACCCCAACAAAAACTAATACTGCCAGTGGTGCTGAAAAAAATCTTGAAACTATGTAGTGACAGCAAGACAGACAAGGCTCGTTTTCTAGCATAAAATTCAAAAGTAGTAGACAAAATATTTCACTTAATCAGTTCTATATTAATCTTAACATCCTAAACAAAGTTCTACACTTTAACATGCATTACAGGTTGTCTTATTGTAACTCACCTTTCCATATCCGTCTTTCTTGGTAACCTACATTGAAAGGGAGGGGGGGAAAAAAAGTGTATTATATATCATTCTACTACATTTCAGACTACCAGAAATTTTGTTAGTAACCTTCAACCAAGTACAAGAACTTCTACAAACCCATAAAGAGCATTTCAAAATTTCTAGTATTATGTTTCCTAAATACAACAAAAACCCATGTTTGATAAAGGAAGCAGCTTGACAGCTCTAGAAAGCAGCCTAATTAAGGAGGGAAAAATACATAAAGTCAGGTGTATAATAGCACCAGAGGGTACCTGCCTTTACTCTGTACCAGGTAAAGTGGAACTGGCCAAGATAATTTAAAAGCTTGATGAAGGGTGCTGACATCCCAAGATTTCTACTGATCTAGTCACCCACACAGTATCACTGTCTGTGCTTTGTAATTGGTGACTCTCACTAAGCGTCCAAGACTAGAGTTAATTAACTCATAGTAGCAATCCTAGAACATCTGCAGAAGGTGTTAAATTTGGCTACTTCCTGACTTCCCTGAACTGAGATTCTCTTCCCTTTTTAATCAATCTGAAAGTAGAGAAATGCCATACTCCAGAACTTTATCAACAACCTGTGTGACAGATATTACTGCAGAAGAGGGAATGCATTTCTGTCATGTTCTACAGGTATCACAGGTGTCTAATTTAAGTCGTTGTTTTGGTTGGGGTTTTTTTAATTCTAGGACTAGGCTGGTGCTGGGAGAAGAATGAGAAATCATGTTGTTGGAGGGAAGGAGAGTATTTTCCAGCTGGGCTTTCTAACTAGCCAGCTCTATACCTTATGGGGAAATAGAGTGGAAAAAAATCCATCTCACTCTGCTTTTGAAGGGGACATCACATAGCTTATAAACTGCTTGGTGAATCAAAGTGCCCAAAGAATTCCCCATGTGTTGTTAACACCACCCATTTTCTTTTGTACCTTAACTAAGTTCTGAAGTCAAAAGGACCTGTTCTACCCCTTAAAACAAGAATAAGAGACAACATAGGCATATGCTCCTACAAGAACACATACAGTATCGATTACTGAATACAAACACCATAAACACATGGGAAAGATTTACTGACCCAAAGCAAACTAAAAATCTAGAACTCCTCATCCTTTCCAAAGTTTGAACACTCTTAACCCCAAGGCAAGCAAAACTCTGTTTGTGTACTTACCAGGTATGGTATTTTATAAAAACTAGACCTACTTTTTTTTCATTTGGTCTGTATGTCACTTCTTAAAACATACAGGTTTCCCACAAGAACTTCTAAGGCATGGGTGTCAAACTCCTGGCCTGCAGGCCAAATCCAGCCCTCCACCTTGTTTTATCTGGCCCAAGTGCCAAGCTCCTTGCCCCTACACTCCTGCCAGCATGCCAGCCACATGTGCAGCTTGTGTGATGCATTACGCTGCAGGAGCAGGCTGATTTGGCCCTCGGTGAAAGTGAGTTTGACATCCCTGCTCTAAAGTTAAAACAAAGTAAAAAGGAAAGCAACTGGTTTATTCAGAGTCCAAACGCTTTCAGGAAAGCTTATCGTGGCCCAAAGACATGCCTTTGTTTTGCCACTTCAAAAAAACCAGCATTGGCACAACAGATCATGAAGTAAATGTAAATAATTTATTTTATTTCCCCCAAATAATCAAATGGTATTTTAAAAACTACACAGGTAACTCGGGGAGTTGCAGCACCTGAAGATAACTCAGTTTCACACGTTCCAAGCTGATGTGTTTTGTTATCAGCACAAGCGCTACAGCTGAGGTTTCTGACAGTAACTTGGGGACAAACTTTACCATTTAGCAGTTTTATAGCAGCCTTCCAGTACTTAAAGGGGGTCTCTGCAGGAACACTGGGGAGAGGCTCTTTATCAGAAAGTGCAGCGATACCATGAGAGGTAAAGGATTTAAGCCAAGAAGAGGGGAGATTTATGAGATACTAGGAGGAATTTTTTTACTGTGAGGGTGGTGAGGCACTGGCACAGGTTGTCCAGAAAAGTCGTGGATGCCCCATCCCTGGAGATGTTCAAAGCCAGGTTAGATGAGGCTTTAAGCAATCTGATGCAGTGGGAGGTGCCCCTGCCTGTGGTGGGGGGGTGGAACTGGACGATGTTTAAGGTCCCTTCCAGCCCAAACCATTCTATGATTCTCTGAGTTAGCCGGACAATCTGCATCCAGCCGCTCTGCTATTCCTCACAACCATTGTCTCTCTCTGACAGATCACTCGGCAGTTTCTCCCAGGCTCCCCAACCCAGCCCACAGGAACAGGTATGTTATTTCCCCAGGGTGGGCAAAAGGGAAGGAGCAACCACCTCCCCTGGCTCCAGCCCCCCGGGAGCGACCCCTGCCAAGGCCCCCCTCATCCTCCCGGGAAGCCGGGGCGGGAGGAGCACTCACAGGTCGGCCAGCACGGTGAGCTCGGCATAGGTGCGGTGCAGCAGGAAGTCGATGAGGGTGCTGAGCCGGTACCCGGGGCTGGCGGCGGCCGTCACGGCGCCGGGGGCCGGCGGGGCCGGGGCTGATGCGGGGCCCCCGCCCGCCGACACCAGCTGGTTGCTCTCCAGCTGCACCGGCGCCATCGCCGTGGCGGCGCCCGGCGCTCCCGGCGACACCGGCGCCCGACCCGGCTCTCACCCCGCGCAGAGGGAGCGGGGATACCGGAAGCGGGGCGGGCAGGCGGCGGCACCGAGGAGGGCTCCGCAACACTCAGAGCCCGCTCGGCATAGGGACCACCGCCATGTTGGGGGCACGGGACCGGAAGTGAACAGCTGCGACGGACCGGAAAGAGAACCTTTCCGGGACAGCCTAGCCCGGGGGGGCGGGGCCGGCAGGTGGTGGCGGGAGCGGCCGCTGGGGGGCGGAGCCGCCGGTACCGAAAGCGGGTGTTGGTGCGGGATGTGTCTCCCTGTCACACGCGTGTGTGTAAGTTTTCCCAGGAATACTTATGCATATTCTGGTGCTCTCCAAGGACTAATATTAATCTTGTTGTGTGCACAACAGCCACATTTCTGATAATCGGAGCTTCGGAGCCAGCTCTGTCTGGCCTTGCATTTTGGATGTACGGAAAGGTGGATGTACGGAAAGGCTGTAAACAGTGGTGATGAGAGAAGACATCTGTTCAGCACAGACCACAGTGAACACAAGGTGTTACCATTTCTCTCTGAACAGTGTCTGGAAAAACACTATTTGAAAAAAACCCCATGCTTATACTGAAAATTGTAGACTCACAAAATGGTTTGAGTCGGAAGGGACCTTAAAGCCCATCCAGTTCCAACCCCCTGCCATGGGCAGGGACACCTCACACCAGACCGGGCTGCTCAAAGCCCCATCCAACCTGGCCTTGAACGCTTCCAGGGAGGGGGCATCCACAGCTTCCCTGGGCAACCTGTGCCAGTGCCTCACCACCCTCATCATGACGAATTTCTTCCTAATGTCTAAAAAACAAACTCTCCAAGTCTGGAAGTTTTAGAAAGCAGCATCCTTTATTTCATGTGTAAGGGAATGATTTCCATCAATCATGCGTAACGAAACGAGAGCTGGTCACTGAATATATATCCCACTTAACGTGTGTATGTATAAATTTTCACAGAAATGCTTATGCATATTCTATTACTTTCCAAGGACTTATTTTAATGTTATTATGAACTTCACAACAGCCAGGTCTCTGCTAATTGGAGCTTTGGAGCCAGCTCTGTCTAACCTGCATTTTAGATAGGGAAAGACTGCAAACAGGTGGTTATAGAAGAAGTAGTTACTATTACAAAAGCAGAATATTTTGATTTAAGCTAAAGTAGAGTTAAGTTTCATCTAAGTAACTGTATTTTTTTTTAAAGTCAGACAGAATGTCCCTCTGATAGCATGTTTTCTTCATAGCATGGTTTTTTCAGATAGTGTTTTTTTCAGACACTGTTCAGAGAGAAATCATAATGTCTTATGTTAGGTATGGTCTGTGCTGAACATATCCGTTCACAGACACATCTGTCTTCTCTAATCACCTCTGTTTGCAGCCTTTCGTATCTAAACTGCAAGGCCAGACACAATGCTGACTCCAAAGCTCCAATTAGCAGAGATTTGCTGTTGTGAAACTCATAATAACATTAAAGTTAGTCCTTGGAAATTAATAGAATCTGCATAAGATTTCTACGAAAATTTATACACATTTGTGTAAGTGGGAAATATATTCTGTCCCAGCTCTTGTCTCGTCACCTATTATTGATGGAAATCATTCCCTCACGTGCCCAATGCTGAAATAAAGGATGCTGCTTTCTAAGACTCCAAAACGAGTCTCAGAGAGTTTATTTGCCTGCATTTTCAGTATCAGGTGGCTACAGAAGAAGACACATCTGTTCTGCACAGACCATACTGAACACAAGATGTTATCATTTCTCTCTGAACAGTGTCTGGAAAAACGGTGAAAAAAACCCCACGCTGGAAAAAAACCACGCTGTAAAGGGAACAGGCTATCAGAGGGACATTCTGTCTGGCTTTCAAAGAATACAGTTACTCAGATGAAACTCAACTGTCTTTTAACTTAAATCAAAACACTCCACTTTTTGTAATAGTAACCACTTCTGGTATCACCGCCGCCTGAGGGGCAGCGGCGGGAGCGGGAGCGGGCTGGCCGCTCGCCCGGCCGGGAACAGCTCCTGTGACGGCTCGGGGCTAGGCGGGAAGCCGAGCCCCAGTGCCTGGGAATCTGCCTTCAGCGCGTCCTGCGCCGGGAGGTGGCGGGAAGGCTGGAGGGGCCGAGCCTGGCTGCCTGGGCGTGGGGCGGGGAGGGGGGCAGCGGGGCTGGGGAACGGGCTGGAGAACAACTCTTGTGAGGGAGTGTTCAACCCGGAGACGAGGAGGCTGAGGGGAGAGTTTATCACTGCCTACAACTCCCTGAAAGAAGGTTGCGACGGGGTGGGTGTTGGTCTCCTCTCCCAAGAGACAGGTGATAGGACAAGAGGAAATGGCCTCAAGTGGCGTCGGGGCCGGTTCACATTAGACATCAGGAAAAAATTCTTCACCGAAAGGGTTGTCAGGCACTGGAACAGCTGCCCTGGGAGGGGGTTGAGTCATCATTCCTGGAGGTGTTTAAAAGACAGGTAGATGAAATGCTCAGGGACATGATTTAGTAGTAGACGGGTACAGTTGGACTCAATGATTTCAAAGGTCTTTTCCAACCAAGCAATTTTATGATTCTTATGAGAAGCAGCTGAGGGAGCTGGGGCTGTTTAGTCTGGAGAAGAGGAGGCTGAAGGCAGACCTTATCACTCTCTACAGAAGGCTGAAAGGAGGTTGCAGCAAGGTGGATGTTGGTCTCCTATCCCAAGTACCAAGTGATAGGACAGGAGGAAATGGCCTCAAGTTGCATCAGGGGAAGTTTAGATGGGATATTAGGAACCATTCTTTACTGAAAGAGTGGTGAAGCATTGGAATGGGCTGCTCAGAGAAGTGGTGGAGTCACCATCCGTGGAGGGATTCAGAAAGCTGGGGAGGGATTTTTTACAATGGCAACTAGTGATAGGAATAGGGGGAATGGCTTTAAATTGGAAGGGGGAAGATTTAGATTAGACATTTGGAAGAAATTCTTCATGATGAGGGTGGTGAGGCCCTGGCCCAGGGAAACTGTGGATGTCCCCTCCCTGGAGGTGTTCAAGGCCAGGTTGGATGGGGCCTTGAACAGCCTCGTCTGGTGGAGGGTGTCACTGCCCGTGGCAGGGGGGTGGCAACTGGGTGATCTTTAAGGCCACTTCCAACCCAAACCATTCTATGCTTCTATGATTATGTGGTATAGTAGGCATGGTGGTGTTCTGTTGATGGTTGGACTTGATGATCTTAGAGGTCTTTTCCAACCTTAACAATGCTATGATTCTATGAGTCTCTTGAGGGGAGGGATGGAGCCAGCAGTCATCCCTGAAGTACTTCCTGGCAGTGCTGTGATTGAAACATCTGCAAATTATAATGGAGGGGGAAAATAGGGATGGATCTCCCATTGTGTCTGCCCGTTAATGAAACATGGGGTGAAGGAGAACTAGATTACAGACTTAGCGTCTCAAAGAGCCTTTGATGCAATTCTTTAGGCTGTCAAGGAAACAAGGGTCCATGTTAGGCTCTGGGTTGGCTAATCCCTTGCTAATGATTTGGGAAATGCAAAGCATCTGTGAAGGGTGCAAAGCATTGCTGGGTAGTGGAGACTAGAGGTAGCTGGCTGTACATCTTCCTTTAAAGTTGCCATTAAAGCTTGGGAAAGAAGCAGTGACCAGCAGGGTTGTTGATAGGATCTGGTGATAAACTCAAAATATGGAAACTGTTGCATATATCCTTCTTCCAGATAAACGTACACTTCTGAGGGAATAGGGAGGTTCTGAAAATGATTGAACATAGATTTTTTTGTGTACCAGTTACTGAAGTGGAATGTGTAAGGAAAGGAACAGTATATATCCTGAGTGGTTTATATCATGATTCATTCCAGAGTTAAGTCATAAATTCATGACTTATATTTACAAAGAAATCCCCCAAATACACGTGGTAGGCAATAAATATCCAAACTTCTTGAAGTGTAATAAAAAGAAAAAAAGGTCCAACTTGTTTTGTATTAAATGTAGAGTTTAAAAACTTCTTCTCTTACTCACCTCCTTCCAAGGGGAAAGTAAGCAAGAAAAGGAAACATTTTTTTTCAACATGAGAAATGGGTTATCAGCAGTTTAACTAAAAAAAAAAAAAAAGGAGGCATCTATGCCAGCCACAAGAATAGTCAGTTATATTCCCACAGGGAGGATGTTTCTTGCTCCAGGTTACGAGCCTGTTGCCAGCTAACAAGGAGCAGCTTTGTTGGCAAGCAAACCCTCCCATAATTTCCGAGGAGCATAATACAGTTTATTGAGCAAGAAGGAACGTTCAGGTCATGCTGGCATGCCAGCTCCCACAGCGCTGTACAGGCTGCCAGCGGATGCCTCGGCTCCAAGGAGAGAAGGCACCTGCAGTGGAGCGCTGTCTCTCACCCATCTGGGTGGGAAGGCACTGGGATGCTACAGTCATGAGCCGTGCCAGCCCGTGGTTTTGTGGGCTGCTTCAGTGGCAGAGAGGTGAACATGTGAGCCTTGGAGAGCGCGGTGAATGCTGACAGTGGTCTGGGAATTCTTTACTCCTAAAATCACTAAAATGTGTTTAGACTTCAATTTTGCATTTGTTTTTGTTTTGGTTTTGGTTTGGCTTTTTTTAGGTTAATGGAGGTTTTCTTCACTAAAAGTGAAAGAAACATCTGGTTTGCGCTGTTTAAAAAATCTGTATAGGATGGAACAACAAATGCTCTCTGGATCGTATTTTGCTACAAATGAGATATTTGCATAGTGTATTGTAAATTCTTGCCTCCCCATTGCAAAGATGCATTTTTCTAAATATATGAAAATAATTTCTTTCCTTTATATGCATGAATAAATGCAATCTGCCCACTTTATGGCTGAGTAGTTGCAGTGCTGAAGAAAATACCAACTTACGTGTGCCATAATGCGATTAGGCTATGAGAGCTATAACTTGGAAATACAGGCCTTTTTATTGTTCTTTTCCCTTCTTCCCATTTTTCTCTTCCAATTTAGTTCATAATAAAATTCCAATTGATTTCAGCAGCTCAAGCTCAGTCTTTATTGATGAAAAGGCAGGCGGGAAATTTTTGTGACGCAATTTGACTTTGCCCTTGTTAGAGCTGTTCTTGCTTAGAGAAGCTTGGTGAATTTGTCGATGTTGGCTGGGGAGGGGGGAGGATATCCTCAGTTCAGCTGCCTTTCTCCACTTCTCTTGGAGAGGAGAGATTAATCAGAGCTGCAGCAGAGATCATGCTGAGCTCTCCTCTCACATGGCTTCATAGGAAAGAAGCTCTTGATGCTGTTTTCAAAGGAAGGAGGAGCAGACACAGAAATCTCAGAAGCTCCAAGCTTGTGTGCATACAACAGTCATGCTGTTGAAAGACTCAGCAAGATTAGTTGGTTTTAGCAGTAAGCTAGAGAGGAATATTAGGAGTTAAAAAATCAGGTGACTATGAAAAGAAATATACACCTTTGCTGCTTCTTGTTGCCCTTCTGAGGTTGTCAGTGCTACCACTCCTTGGTACAAGTGCTTCTAAGGATGATCATTGTGGCTTAATTCAAAACCCCAGCTTGCAGGAAGTGAAAATAGGTTTCAGGAGTCTATTGAGGTGGCAAAGGCAAAAGTACAGGAGGGATAAAGCTGAGGCAGTGGGGTTACTGGAACATGTAACAGGACTTCTGGGGGAGAGAGGACTCCCTGTACAGTGCTTTCATGTGGACCTGATGAATTTCACAGTTGCTGGGTAGACCATAGATAACCCCTGTATCTTCTCTCTAATCTAATCCTTCTCTCTAAGAGTGATGAACAAAGTTGGATTTTTCAAGGTATTAAAAGGACTATGAAACTTCAGTTCTGATCTGGGCTGTTGGTTCCTACAATGCTGTAGATCAGAAGTGTCAAACTCATTTTCACCAGGGGCCACATGAGTCTGCTCCTGCAGCGTGACACGCTTCACACACACTGCATACAACTGGCGCGCTGGCAGGAGTCTAGGGACAAGGAGCTCAGCACTGCCACCAGGTAGAAACAAGATGTTGGGCTGGATAAAACAAGGTGGAGGGCAGGATTCAGTGCACAGGACGTGAGTTGGACACCTGTGCTGTAGATCCTCAATTTCTTAACATTTAAGTGTGTGGATGAAAATGGTATATCTGATTGTGGACTGCACATCAGGCCTGCAGTCATTATATAGGCAGATTTGTTACACATAGATAACAAAATGTCTTAAATTAATACTTCATGCTAAATAGCACTCTCTAAATACGATTCTCCAAGTGACAAACCAGACTCCAGGTACAATACAATGGTGCTTTTTGGGAGAATAGTCAAGTAGAAGTAATGACTAATCTAAAACATAATCCAAATTATATTCTTTTTTACAGTAGTGTGTGTCACTAAATTGCATACCCAGGAGATTCATTGTGAGTTACAGAATTTTGTAGTTTGCAAGAATAAAAGGATAATTCAGCATAAAATACAATCTGATTTTATTTGATAGGTATGGTTTATTTTTTTGTTAATAGTTGATCAACTATAGTTGATCTGTTGCCCTACTGTCTAGTTACTGGGATTATGATGTTTTATTAAAACTTCTGAGTGCTAATGAGGACTTTTTAAAAGCAATGACATTTTAACAGTCGAGATTACTGCTGTGCTTTCCCATTGGCTCTTTGCTAAGAGGCTGGCAGTGCCCATTTGTGAGACAGAGAAGGATGGCCGTGTTAGACATGGGTTTTTCAGGCTACTTAAATACTGATTTCTACTGTATTTTCATTTGTGTTCATTCTCTCAATTCTGCAGTTTTGAATCTTCTGCCATTTAAAGCCAATGACATTTTCTAGTAGTAATGGGAAGAGAACAGCTCTGGTAAGTCTCATGAATGCCATTGGCTCTCACCTCAAAGCTTTCTTGCAGATGGGTGATAACTCACACACACACATGCAGTGCAGCATTGGGAGACCTGTCCAGCCCGGTGACCTGATGTGCAGGGCAAGGCTGGCCCATGTGTTTAGCTTGATGGCTGGCTCCACCTGCCTCATCTCATCATGGAGTATGGGCAAGGTCTCAGAGCCACAGGGGAACTGAGGAGATGCCTCTCAGGAGGATCTAGTAGGCACACAGGGGAACTGGGGCAATACCCTCGCAGGGGGCTGCCCAGCGTTGTAAGCTGTCTCCAAACATCAGCCTGGCCAGCTCCTGCTGCGTGCATCATGTCCTCTGCTGTGTGAAACGTGTCCGTCAGGTTGCACAAGCAGCATGGTAAGTCTGCTAACGTTAGCACCGTTCTGCTGTCGTAACGTGCTGCTTAGCCTGGCTTAAAGGACGTTTGTGCTCAAGAAAGGCTTGGGCATTCCCAGCCCAGGAGTACTGCCAGATCTCTCCAGTGCAGATGGTGCTGAGGAATCAGAACATCAGCTTCTCTTTCCAACATTGTTATTAATATACTTTGTGACTCCAAGCAAACTGTTTCTTCTCCATGCCTAAGCTTTCCCACTTGTAAATAGTCACAGTAGTTATTGCAGCCTCTGTACCTGAATGTTTATCGAAGCATGCGGCCAAATACTTAAGTCGTCTCCTCTGTGTTACCATAATGGGGCGCATAGAAGCCTAACTTCAGATAGGGATTTGTTGGTCGATCAAAACCTGTTGATATTTAGCCATGGAGCGAGCAGTGTTGCAGAGCTAATGGGAAGGACAGCAGATGACTTTCTGTTTCCAGAAAAGTTAAACATTTACTGTTCTGTGGAGCCGTGGGACAAACGTTCAGTGGGAGGGAGGTAGACAGTATCACACTCTACAAGACAACCTCCTGTGTTTGTGTGTTTTAGAGCTTGGTCATCCAACTTCTCTGTCAGGTTTTTTTTCTGAGAACTGTTTAATCACACAGACACCTCCTGGACTTGACGTTTAAGCATTCTTTTAATAACAAAAAATAATAGCACACAAATATAGTGTAAAGATTTCTTGTTAATCACTTAATTTATAAAGCATTGCAACATTTAGCAATGTTATATCCAAATGCCTATATAAATTCTGAATAATATGAGTTTGATATCTTTCATCCTTTTGAGAAGACATCAGAGATTCAGATACAGTGTGGGAGAGTTCCCACACATAGTGTCAGTGCAATGCTACATATTATGAACTTAGAAAGCTTCAACCTTGTATTCAATAAAAGTTAAGGTCTGTATTTAAATTCTAGTGAGATATCATGCATCACCATACATCAAACATACACCAATAAACAAAAATATTTAGTCTTCTCCGTTGTAACACTTGCTTGAAAGTAAGACTTTTGATAAAAGTCCAGTTGAAAATATTAACGACTTTTTCATCACAAATGATTTTATGGCCTATATCTTTATTAGTGATTACATTATTTGTTGACAATGCAGTACTTCATGACACAAATTGCCAGTCTGTGAATTGTACAGGGCATTCTTTGCAAAAGTGTGTGTGTGTTAGAGAAAAGAGGTTCATAGCTGGTTACTGCACAAGTGCACTGCTTTTTCCCCTGTTTATTAAAAGGGCTACAAAAGGAACAAGTTAAAAATAAACAACCTGTAAGTTTTAAAAAGATAAGTTACATCCTTTTTTTTTTTTTAATCTACTTTGTTCATAGGATTAAGTTCGGCAACTACTTTTTGGAATGGTAGAAATTATATAGTAACAGATTGAGAGTCCTCTGTGAGTCATTTGTGGTTTATGAGACAGTGTGCCACTGTGAGACAGAGAATCTCTTGTGCAGTGTGTGGTAAAGTACACTACAGTTCTAATTATACGTTGTGAACAACTTAAGAAAAGAAACATTCTCCAAATCATAAAATAGAATCCTTGATTTTATTTGAATTTACAAATACCCCCTGTCTTATAATAATGCAAAATGGATTATTTTTTAAGTGCTGAATATACTCCTATTAGTCTGAGCTTCATTTTGGGCCTCTTTACTAACAATGTTGATATGCACTGTAAAGTTTAAATCAGTTTGTCTCTGTCAGAATGGAACTAAAGCTAGCTAAAGGCCTTGCTATCATTAAAAGAGTCTATTTTCATTATTATTGTAATGAAGTTAATTACAACTCAATTTACAATTTCAACCATACAAGCTGCATTTTTTTGCGTGGGTGAAAAAATACTTTGTTCACAAGTAATTCAGAAATAGGAGCAAAACAGTAACGTCCTTTCTGGACTCCACATCTTTGAAAAACTAACAAAGGAGAAAGAACCCTTCATCTGGCGCATGGCAGTGAAGTGATGAATTGCACTGTTCAATCATTGACTTGAACAACTTGACAATACCACCCATAACTTGTGATTTCTCCCCATCTAACAGTCCCTGGGTGTTACTCACAGGACTTGAAAAAATACACATATGCTAGAAAAATACAAAGTGAGCGCTTATTTCAACATCAAAGTACTTTTGGCCAACAGGATTTATCTGTGCAAACACCTAAAGAGCTGGAGAGAATATCAGGGGAGTAGATCTGATTAGTCATACCCAGTGGGAGAAGGACTGCAGCTGTGAAGTATTCTGTCCTAAACTTAGAGGTAGACAGCTCGATTGTATTGAACTGCTGCTGGCTAACACGTTCAGACAGTGCAAACTCTCACGCTCTTCTAAAGACAACGGTGGGTACCAGAACACGCTTAATTGAAAATGCTTTGTAGATCTGCAGCTGTGGTCAGGTAATGTTTAAATGCTGACCCTTGTTCTCAGAAGTAAGGACACACAGAACTATGCCTGAGCTGCCATTCTCCACCCAGGCTTTGTATGTGAAGGGAGCTGACTGAGTTACTGGGCTGAGATGCTATCCAAGAAGTTTCCTTCCTGCACAGCTTCTACAATGAGCTATTTTTTTGAAGAAAGGATAAACCAGCAATTTTTGCCACAGTTCAGAGAAACCTAAACTCCACCTGTGTCACAAAGCTCCAAGGTGTTGGCTTTGGCAGAAGAGGATCCTGAAGCAGGTTTGGCTCCAGGGACTAAGAATTGCTCGTGTGTTTAGTTGTGTGACTGCAAGCTTGGCTGACTGTGAGTGAACTTCAGCAACTTCTCACTGCCCATTAAAATTGAAAGAAAAAACCAGTGAAAAGGCAGAATATTACATCTTTAGCAATGCAGGAATATGGATTCTCTGGTGGATTATGGGATGTTTTGCTCACAGGCAGGAGGAACAGATTGCTTTCAGATAACACAGGGGCATGCACACAGGCAGCAATTCCAGCCAGTGCCAGTTCTGAAAGATCAGGCAATGTAGGTTGAGAATGGAATCACCTCTGTGTGAGGATCCTAGTTCCCCTGGAAGCACAAACTTCTTATCCCTAACTAAATACTGCCTGTTGTGCCAGAAGGGTATGCAGCAGCACTTCATGCAGGGTCAGGCAGCACCTGGCTGAGCAGTTGCTTAGAGACTTTTCTGGGACACAGACCACATCCTGAGAACTGCATATAGCCTACAATTCATGCAACTTACATTTTAGCTTAGAAGAAGAAGGTTCCCAGCCCCACTGAGTGCAAAGATTGCAGAAGGCACAGTAGAAACTCAGTAAATCCTAGCAACATTTTGTTTTTAGTTGAGGTTCAGCTGGGAAAGCTGTAGCTCCTTCCAGCTTTTGTCTGTTTGTTTTTTTAGGAAATGGTCTGATCCTGAAAATCCCTTCTCAACATAAAGTACAGCACTGTACAATGATGCTTGAACACACACTGAATAAATCACATAGGGAAATGACTGAGCTTCACCTGTGTACATCACTTATTAAAATTGGTTCCTTCAGGCTTGAGAGCACGATTAGAAAGAAGAGAAATAGCAAAGCTATCTCTCTCCCTCTAGTGCCTACAGAGCCAGACTTTTCAGAGTGTCACAGCTCAGGGTAAGACTGAAAGAGATGAAAAAGAAAAAAAAGACATCTTTCTGCAATGTATTTAGGACAAGCAAAAGCACATTCACAGCTAATTTTAAGCAGCCTTCAGAATGCAGCATAACACCTTATTAACTTACTTGTACTTAATCCTTGCATTCTGATATTTTTAGAATTCATCATGCAATTCAGCAGTACTTTCAGCCCATATTTCCTTTTTAATGGGTTGGCCTGATTTCAGCTGGGATAGAGTTAATTTTCTTCCTAGTAGCTGATATAGTCCTGTGTTTTGGATTTAGAATGAGAATAATGTTGATAATACACTGATGTTTTAGTTGTTGCTCAGGACTCAAGGACTTTTCACCATTTCATACTGGCCTGCCAAGGAGAAGCACAGGAAGCTGGGGGTGGGGGGACAGGACAGCTGACCCCATCTGGCCAAAGTGATATTCCATACCATATGATGTCATGCTCGGTATATAAACTGGGGGAAAGCTGGCCAGGAGAACCGTGGCTTGGGAACCAGTTGGGCATTTGTCAGTGAGCAATTGTGCCATGGATCACTTGGTTTGCATATTCTTTTATCATCATTATTACTCTCTTCTGCCTTATTAAACTGTTTTTATCACAACCTGTGAGTTTTACCTTTCCCACTTCTCTCCCCCATCCCACTGTGGAGGGGAGGGTGAGTGAACACCTGTGTGGTTGTTTTAGCTGCCTGCTAAAACCACAACATGGATGACACTGCTCTATTTCTCATTTTCAGTTTGGAATTCACCTTCTGACAATAAGATTTGCTCACACACAAAAGTTAATACTGATTTAACTAAATTAATTCAGAATTAAAGGGCATTAAACATGCACACTCTTCTTTCTCCTCCCCTTAATGTGGCCTTCTTAATTTGGCTTCACAATCTAGGTTGAACTGGCGAAGGTCTGCCTTCACTGCTTGTCCCTGTCACATCCTCTGATACATGATGAGATTTTGGTCTAGTTAAATCTTTTGCAATCTGAATCTGTAGGAGGGTAAAGTCACCTTCACAGACTTAGGGTTCGTTGCTAGAGGGCTACCTCCCTTGACCAGTTTTGTAGGGCAAGCACCCCTGCAAGTACTTGATCATAGCAGTTTGAATGGATAGGGTTTGAGGCTTTGGAAGACATTGCCTCTTTCTTCTGGAATCCTCGACATGAGAAGGATATGGAACTGTTGGAACAGGTCCAGAGGAGGGCTACGAAGATGCTCAGAGGGCTGGAGAACCTCTGCTATGAGGACAGGCTGGGAGAATTGGGATTGCTCAGCCTGGAGAAGAGAAGGCCCCGGGGAGAACTTATAGCAGCCTTACAGTACCTGAAGGGGCTACAAGAAAACTGGGGAGGGGTGTTTTACAAAGGCGAGTAGTGATAGGACGGGGGGGAATGGCTTTGAATTGGAAGGCAGAAGATTTAGATTAGATATTAGTAAGAAATTCTTCACACTGAGGGTGGTGAGATACTGGCACAGGTTGCTCAGAGTAGCTGTGGATGCCCCCTGCCTGGAAATGTTCAAGGCCAGGTTGGATGGGACCTTGAGCAGCCTGGTCTGATGGGAGGTGTCTCTGGGGTGTTGGAACTGAATGATCTTTAAGGTCCCTTCCAACCCAAAACATTCTATGATTCTATGATTATTTCTTGATCATGTGGGAACCCCGGGTACGCTGTATCAAGTGTAAACAGTCCTATTTTGTCTGTGCCTGGTTTTATCTTGATCCACTATCTCCCAGCCAGGAGGCTTAAGTTAGCTTTGGGCTGCAAATGAAAACAAAGTCCTCTAAGCCATGGTTTCTCTTTGTTATGGAATATCTAATCAGGACTCTCTGGAACAGGCCTTTGGAAACCTGTTCTCTGTACAAGCATACAAATTATACTTATCAAGTAGATTGTGTTAAGGCTGTGCTGAAACACAGAGAACTTACAGAGGTCTTTTTGGTGATATTTTTTTCCTAAGTGTATAATGTGCTTTCTTACAAAGACCAACGCAAAAGCCCCTTTAGCATTTCATAGAGCACTAGTCAGAGATACAGTATATAAAATACCAGCACAACAAGAGGTAAGAATTTAGAAGAAGTGACGATAATGCCCCACTGAACATTTTCCAGAGGAAAACAAGGAATGCAAACCAAAACCCATCTTCTTCCTTCAGCTTGCTAGAATGTAGATAAAAAGAAAACTAACATTTCTAGGAATGGGTTTGTGTACATGGCAAAGCTGCTGGGAAATCAGTGAACACAGGTACTTAGAACATGATGATTCTGCACCTTTCCCTGCATAGATCCTTTCATTCCATATGAAGAGTGTCCTTTTGCAGTTTAGCTTAATCTTTTTCTAAAAGGTGAAAAAAAAGAAATTACATGGTCCTTTAGTGTAGAATATCTGCTGCAGAATAGCTGATCAGACCAATTTCTCTCTTTGAAGGAGTCCTAGCTTACTTGCCATTAGTCCAGTCAGAAAAAAGCAACGAACCTCTATTTATCAGTCTAAGATGTGAAGAGAAAACAATGAAAACTTTCCCAGAGAGTGCCGAATCTGAGCCCTCATCTGGAACTTCCCTTTCATTTTACCTCAAAGTTTGTCTGTGTAAGAGGTTCAGAGTTTAGGTTTGTAGTGTATCACTGCTTTGTTTGTCACATTTCATTACATGAAGAAGTCGATTCTAGGACTTCACTGTGCTGGTAAATTATATACCCATTCTTGGAGAAGGAGGCAAAAAGATAAGTGAATGACGTGGCAAGTGTTTATCAATTGTATTTTACATGGAAGCCTGAATATGGTAGAACTCAGACTCTCAGACTCTTCATGGGCTCTGAACTGTGCCTAATCTTGATACCCAAAAGAGGTGATGTGAATGGAGCTCCTGAGCACACACACAGGCATAAGTAGTAGAGCTGTGTGTCTGTGTACACAGTACATAGCAACAGAGAGCACTGAACATGACCAGGGCTGTTGTTCTCTCTATGATAAGAGTCATAAATCCCAATATTCAGCTAGTCCAGAAATATTAAAAAGCATTGAAGACTGGGACTGTCATCCTCCACCCTCTCTGCCTAAGTAGGAAAGCCTGTTTTCTAGCCCAGAACAATTTCATTCAGTAGTCTGTTTGGTTCTTCCCTTCACAGCACTGTTTCATTTTCAAACACAAAACACTTTAACTATCTTATTAACTCCCCGAAGCAGAGCAATCTGCAAATGGTATTTCTCCCATCTGACTCCAGTGTGTCAGCATGTCAGAAGGCATTCTCTAGTCTCCTAATTTTTTTAAGGAGTCATCTGACTCATTCTCTCAATGACTGATAATCTTTTACAACCCATAAATAACTGTTCTTAAAATAGGTCCATTGCTGTACAGATGTGGTTTGCATTAACATGTGTGATGCTGCAACAGGAAACCAACTTGCTACAGAACTAGATTCACTATTTACAGTAGTCCTGGATCATGGGTAGAAACTTGTAACAAACTTAGATTCAGGAAAATAATACGTTAGTCATAGGAAAAAGGGAGAAAGTTAGAGAAATAAAGACATTGTAGGAAGCCAAACTGCTTTTAAATCGAGGCAGGAGAAATGCAGTCCATAACTTGTCATGGCTGATGGGAATGAGAGCTAACTAGGATACTGATTAGGCTGCTGGAGGACTCTGGTTTAAGGAACCTTACAAAAAGGTGCTTTTTTGAACCTGTTTCTAGGGTAGGCACCTACCTCTTAAATATCTGTAGTTCAGACTACATTTTTCTGCATGCATCCTGAATGTAAAAATTATAATGAAGATAGGAAATGAAAGTACTTCTGCTTAACCCATGAAGAGAGGCTGAGCGCCTTGCTGAAATAAAGTATCTGTCTTCCACAATTTTTGTAATCAGAATAGAGATTACATTTTGTGGGACTCAGAGGTCTCCACTTACTGTATAATCTTGCACCCTTTGGAGTGTGCATTCTGCATGTGCTTCCATCACAGTCTGAGCAAGAAGGGGTGGGGCAGACCTGCCATGGGAAAAGCAGGAATGACAAAAGCTAGAACATTGTTAGGAGAATGCTGAGATGCCACACATACATTCAAGAATTACTCTTCCAAACAATTTCTGTAATTACTGGTTAGGTGTTTGTGTCCACAGATCAAAAGAGAAGGAGCTCTCCTCCTGTTAGGTAAGGCAGAATGATGTTAGCAGTAGGGATGAGCTACTGATCCAAGATGAGGGGCATACAGAGAAGTCCTTGTAGTTTTGGAAGAACAATGGAACCAGTTGTGCTCATTACCCAAAAAGTCTTGCTTTAGTCTCTTTTTTTTTTCATAGGATCATAGAATCATGGAATCACTAGGTTGGAAGAAACCTCTCAGATCACTGAGTCCAACTGTGCCTGTCTCCCTACTAAACTGTGTCCCTAAGGAACTCATCTATGGTGACTCCACCACTTCCCTGGGCAGCTGTTCCAATCTCTGACCACGCTTTCAGTAAAGAAATTTTTTCTAATGTCCAGTCTAAACTTCCCTTGGCACAACTTGCGGCCATTTCCTCTTGTCCTATCGCTTGTCACTTGTGAGAAGAGCCCAGCACCCACCCTGTCACAACCTCCTTTCAGGCAGTTGTAGACAGGGATGAGGTCTCCCCTCAGCCTCCTCTTCTCCAAGCTAAACAACCCGAGCTCCCTCAGTCTCTCCTCGTAGGGCTTATTCTCCAGCCCCCTCACCAACCTCGTTGCCCTTCTCTGCACATGCTCCAGCCCCTCAATGTCCTTCTTCTAGTGAGGGGCCCAAAACTGAACCCAGCACTCGAGGTGCGGCCTCACCAGTGCTGAGCACAGGGGCACAATCACCTCCCTGCTCCTGCTGGCCACGCTGTGTCTGACACAGGCCAAGATGCCATTGGCCCACTTGGCCACCTGGGCCACTGCTGGCTCATGTTCAGCCGCTGTCAACCAACACTCCCAGGTCCTTCTCTGCCAGGCAGCTCTCAGCCACTCTTCCCTGAGTCTGTAACGCTGCACAGGGTTGTTGTGACCCAAATGGAGGACTCTGCACTTGGCCTTGTTGAACCTCATTCCCTCGGTCTCAGCCCATTGATCCAGCATGTCCAGATCCCTCTGCAGAGCCTCCCTTCCTTCAAGCAGATCCACACTTGCACCCAGCTTGGTGTCATCCACATTTTACAGATTTACAAAGTACAAGTTTGTCTCCTTTGACCTCCTATATATCACAGACCCTTCTGTTTCACTGAGCTAACCCCGTTACTGAGCGTAACATGTTCAATGAAGTTTACCTCGTCTTTGATATCACATACCTTGAAGAAAGTGTCCAGTCCTGGTCTGAAGATATCGAAAGATGGAGCAACCCAGTTTTCACTTGGAATCACTTTCACAGTTTGACAACTGTTCTACTCTTCGTTCTGCTTATGTGCACTCCACCAGACTCCCATAACAGGGCAGGTCATAGTTGATACTTAGTTGTTTTCAGTGTTTCACATCTTTGCTATAATATCCCAAGAGACAGATTTTCCTAGAGGTATAGAGTGCTGCACTTGAAGGGGGTCTTTATAACACTTCCACGCTATGAATTGTGGTAGAACATGCCAGCTGAGCATAGAAGAAATTGTAAATGAAATTCATTACGGCATAGCTAGATAGAACAGTGAAAATTAAATTCCCTCTGTTTCCAGGCATCTATATTGTGTTTCCAACTAGGGATACCATTAGTGGAGACAAACTGAAGTCTTTTGATCCTTTCTGGGTGAAAAGGGTCAATCCTCCTTGCTCTTCACACTCCCTCCTACATGATCCTGACTCATATTCACTGAGCTGATGCACCTCATTAACCCATCAGAAAACTGTCCCTTTTTTACTTCTTTGAATTTATTTTCTGCCAGTTCAGTGAGCTGAATCAACTCAGTGAGGGGTCAAATAAGTGTCCAAAGTGCTGTAAGGAATTATGGGTGGGCAACATAGAGGTGGAATTAGGGGAAGAGGAAAAAGACAGGAAGAAGCATGCAAGGTGAAGGAACTCCTTTCAATGACAGAAAGTCTTAAGATCCGCTAATCTCACCTTGTCTGATCACATCTTTAGGAATGTAATTTCCTTAGAGCCCCTATGGAGTTAATGTAGACAAGGGAGTTTCTTTAGAGGGTGGTTAAAAAGAAAATAAAGGGAAGTAATCCGATTTAGATGCATACATTAGGCAAGGTAAACATGCCTGTTCTTTGCTGTGAAGATCCCTGCGGATTAAAGCTTTAAAACACAGTTAATGACTAAATGACTAAATCCCAGGAAAACAACAATAATGGCCTTTAAATGAAGAAGTAGTCTTCCCAGAGCTCTCAAAGGCCTCACGTACAATCAGAAAGACCATCTAAGTTGAGAGAGCAGAGCATGAATGCCAAGTAAATTGGCTGTTTGAAGTCAGTGTCGAGCAAAGGCCAGTGAAGCTGATGTCATTTGGAGTTTGCTCGGGCTCTGCCTGAGGAGGAAATCAGGAATGATCCTCCAGCATACGCTTTCAGTGGAGAATAGTTTCCTCTGCCATTCCCTGCATGTCATCAACTCTCCCTAACTTTGTTTCTCTCTTGCTCTCTTCACTTCTGCCATTATTTGTAAAACTACTACTGAAAATGACCTACATAAATAAATAAATTGAATTAAAAAATTATGAGAGAGTGAATGAATGTGTGAGTGTGTGTAGGTGGATGTCATGGAGAACCAGGCTGGTGAGAGCAGCAGGAGCTATCAGTTCTTTTGCTGTCAGTGGCAGAGTCCCGGGGAGGGTAAGGACATGAAGTACCTGATTGCACAAGGTGCAGAGTCCCTTCATCTTCTGTCATTTTTGGAGATAATTGAAAGCGTTTTCATACCTTGCCAGCAGAGGCTTCAAGGAAGGAAGAAGAGGGTAGCAGCCTAAACCCATGATTTTCCGCCTTTTTTTAGTTTGCAAATCCCTAAAGGATTTCTCCTCTGTAATGACTCTTTTCATAATTACCTTTCATGGAGACTTTTAAAATAATGAATGGACCCTCAGGGGCCGTTTCAACTGTGTTGCTGGCTTTCAGATAATGCAATGCAGGAGAAACTTCCCTCTTGCAAGAGCAAGGCTAGAAGTGTAATTTCAGAGTTGGTATTGGTTGTATCCTCTCAGTTATAACCTCTTCCTCGTGGAAGGCACTAGCCATTACGTTAAGCAAATAGCTGAGCCACTGGCCCCTTCCCATGCTACCAAATCCTAGGATGTTTTTTGTAGGACAACATGAGGTGAACTCTGAAGTGCAGTATGGATGCAACACTCCCTTGGGATCTCCCCCATCTGGCCCCAGCGGTGAAATGCGCCCATTACACTGGTGTTGCAGAGCCATGGATGTGGGCAGCTTTGCCCCTCGGGATGGGGCATATACAGCTGGAATTCAACTGGTTGCAGAGTGACATTTGTATTATTAAATGGATGAATGTAGGAAAAAAAAGCTGCTTTAATTATCAGGGTCGTTCACAGTAAGTACTTAGTAATCCTGACACTGCAATAGTCCTCTCTTTTTTTTTTCTGGAGTAGTTCAAAACTTTCTATGATACTTCCACAGTATAATCTTGTATTAATGAACCTGGTAAATTGAGCAATTTTTTAAAGAGTGCTTAGAGATGTGTGTCCATATCTGTGCATTTTTTATGCAGACAGTTTCCTCTTGTCTTTTCTAACTATATGGCTCTATAGCACTCCTCATAAGAGTCTCGGTATCCCTCACAAATGGTAAACAATAGGGCTAAAGCTAAAGAAATTGTCTGAAGTTTTCCTTCAAAACAAGTGTAGCTGGTTTCTCATCACTTCTAAAAGATCCAGTTGTTGCCCTGACACAACTTACTTTTTACAGTTGTCCACTGGAGCTGTTGTGGGAGATCCAAATGACACACTGCAGCCAGCCCTTAGCTAGATTATCCAATCCCCTGGAGAGCGCTGGAAAGGAAAATAGAATGTGTCGATTTTTTTGGAGTATTCAGGGCAGCAGCAGAGGAGGGAGTAGGATATAACGGATGAAGTTTTGTTGGTTGCAGGCTGTGCCTTTGAGAAGATGTGATGTTCTGAATCGATTTTTACTGTAAGCTTGGCAATTTTATATGCAGGAGTAGGGAATTACAGTAATAAAACCTGGAAATCATAAATATGTTTATAACTCTGGTCAAGCTCAAATCCCTCAGATGGTAAGAAAGGGGCATGGTCTGCCTATCAGTCACAGGTAGAAGAGTCTCTACAGATTGCTCTACAGTGATTACTTTTAATCAACCCTTTATTCAGGTGAGAGGGGCGGTTAACGTATAAAGTAGGACAGGTTATCTGACTGTTATTGACAGCCAGTGCAGAGACTAGGTCTAGAGTTTGTTGCAGATATGAGTGTAAGTCCAAGGTTACCTAGTTTGATGCAAGAAGAAGGAGAGAACTAAAAGGAAAATCTGGGGAGCTGCACCAGAAACTTCATAAAAATGAATCTGTGAGCCTCCAGAACGACTTGTGAATGTCACCACCAAGTTAAAGGATATCACCGTGCACTCCTGCAGAAAATACTGCTTTCTGTTTGTCAACATCACTCACACACCACTTGGGCTTGCTTTGTGTCAGGGTAACCAGAAGGGCTGTGTAGCAGCATGGCCAGCCCTGCCCAGTGGTTTTGAGCCTGTGACCATGGACTGTTGGCTGGTACTGATGCAGGAGCTGTGCTCCTCGCTATCCTGGATGTGCCACCACTTTTCTGTATCTTTCCCGGCCTTGGGCATTTTCTGCTCATCCTTACGGCATGATGTCTTGAAATAATGGAAGAGGAAGTGAATCTTGGCCATAAGCTGATATGGGCAGCAGTAAAAATGCTGCCCCGTTATACAGATTATATGCGTTATCTTTGATTTGGTTTCTTTTTCAGATGTCTGAAAACAATAGAAACAATAAAAGTATCTATATGACACAGAATCCTGCATCCCATTTTCAGAGAGAACTGGGCCATACAAGTACTTAGGGCCTCTCTGACAGTCGGCCAGATCTTACAGAATATTTAGGAGGGAGACCAAACCCCATGCTTACTGGAATTTCTAGAAGGATTTCATCACTTAAGATTCACGTTCATTTAAGAGTGGGTACCTAATGGTGTTAGCATTTTTATAAATCTTTCAAGTGTGCATTTGTATGTGTAGATGTCTAAATATTTATTTTTGTATGGCTGTTAGAAACTCTGAAAATAAGGCTTACTAACCAGCTCCGGTCCAGAAGCCTGCACAGTCACATAAATGTGGCACTGCCTCCCAGCAGGGGTTATGAAGTCTGGCACCACATGGAGGTAACACAGACATATGACTTCTCAACCAGAACTGCACTCGAATGCTTTTAAAAATGCTACCTTATTCAGCTGGAACAACAGAAGTGGAGTTAGAACTGTCAGTGCCCTCTGCTCCTTTGGGTGAGGATTATCTTTATGTCACTGTGTTGAATACAGCATCCATGAGAAACCACAGAGGCAACTGCTTTGCACTCTTTTCCAGGTGTATAATTGTGAGCTTGTTTATATGTTTCTCAGTTATTGAATCTAAAAAAAAAAAAAAAAAAAAACTTAAAAAGAACAGAGATAACAGACATTTACACACCTATTTGAAGTTAAATAATTCATACTGCCTCAGCCACCTTGCCTGATAATCAGGGCAGCAATATGGAATAGTGTTGCTTCTCCCTTTCACCTCCACTGTCTCCACCAGCGCTGCAATCCAGTACCCAGAGCACCATCCTGAATACAGATTTTCTTTTTCCTGCTATGCTTATTACCTTTAAGGCATTTTTTCCCTCTTGTGGATTGACAGACTTATCAACACCAGAGAAGATTCATTTAGTATGCCTAACATAAACCAAACAGTATCCTGTCCTGTCGGTCTCTATTCTTTTCTTATAAAGAATTTGATTTAGTTGCAATTATCTGCATTACCTGCTTAAATATTTAGCAAATGCAATAGTTTGGTAATCAGGCATTGCTGTTGTCTAGTTCAAATTTTAACTCTATAGGCCAATTCCTTAGCTTCCCAGTTGAATTTTTTGATTTGTTTTCTTTTTCCTCCTGGCTATCGTGAGACAATTTTCCCCAGGAAGCAGGAACACAGCAGTGCCTGGGGCTGGATGCTGCTGCACTCATGTGCCTCTGGCTCTGGCAGAGATGCGGAGGGGGATCTGCACGCAGCAGGCCTGCAGAATCAATCCCAGATGCCAAATGTGGAGATTAGTATCACACAGCAAGGCTTTGAATTTTCATTTCTCCTTCATTAAAAGGCAATCAGGAAGAAATAAGCTCCATTCTCATCCTCCTAAGTGCTGTGATGCTCACCCATACACGTGCGCATACACTGCTGCCTTTATAGTTAATATCAAGGAATATAACAGCACAGTAAGAAGAGAACCATACCAAATTAACCTGGATTATGGAGTATATTTTTATGGATGCTGTTGCAAAAGGATTGTTCCTGTTTCTGTATCTTGCAAAAAAACATTCCTTCTCCTTTCTCTGTCCATTTTAAAATCTTCTCTGACCTTAGGTAAAATGTTTCCCGTACTAATCCCCACAGGTATAGTCCCAGTTTCCTGCAGGTTCTCCGCTGGCTGTCCTGGCTTTTCCCCAAATCATCACAAACTGTTATTCTGAATGTGCTTATCTACATGTAGGACTACTCTCCCAGGCTGCCACAACCTTCCTACAGACAAGATTCAGTGGAGCAGCTAGTTGTCGGGCAGCAGCATGCACAGGCACTTTAATCTGAGGTTACAGGCCACTTCCAAGTGCTGGGGGACAGAGTGCAGGCAAGACTGTCAAAGGTGCCAGCTGAATGCAGAGCAGTCACATGAGTATCACCTCTTGGTGATAACAGCAGACGAAAAAATGCCTTTACTCACTGTAAAGACCATGGCAAGGTATGCCCAGTTCCCCCACAGTCCTGAAACTGAATGTAGAAAAGGAAAGACTTGCATTTCTTTCCCCTTCTTGCTATTTATAAAACCATCTCTAGGACACTCCAGGGCCCCATGTGCCTTTACTGATAGATAAGCAAAAGCCTGCAAAGGGGAACTTTGTCTGCCTTCCAAGCTAACACAAGACTGTATCTGGGATACCCTAGCTTTTTTGCCCTGATATTGGCACATCGGACTATGCGACATCAGGGGATATCCCACCTGCTTCTTCCCAAAGTTACAGGGAAACTTTGTGGAAGAATGTGTCCTTTTAGAGTGTGTCACGGGTAGGCAGTGGTGACACTGTCACCCTTAGGGAAGTAATCATGTTCCTACCTCAACAGCACGTTCACCTTGGTGGATAAGTTCTGACTTAAAAGTTAAAAAATGCTTGCTAGAGAAATTCTCTCAGTGTATAACTGATGTTGGAACATCAGGGACACAATTAACATTCTGCTTGCATAGAAGGGAAATGTTAAAAAACCCCCCTCAAACTCATTCCTAGTATTTTTTATTTATCATTCACCAAACATACCCTTTTAGAATTTTAATTCTTGCCTAAGTGTTGTATGGGGTTTAGATTGTCTTTAAGGTTTTTTTTTTCACATCTCTGGTTAGCATATCCCAATTGCAAACAAAATTTCTTTTAATTCTGGTAGACTATGTCCGAATTTATTGGGATGGTGAAGCCATTATCAATACCTATAGATCAAGGGTGTCAAACTCATGGCTCCCGCCATTCTCCTGCTCCTACAGTGTAACGCACGTCACACGCTGCACACATGACTGGTGCGCTGGCAGGAGTGTTGGGGCAAGGAGCTCAGTGCTGCTGCTGGTTAGAAACAAGGTGCCAGGCTGGATAAAACAAGGTGGAGGGCTGGATTTGGCCCGTGGGCTGTGAGTTTGCCACCCCTGGTATATACGTATGTACATATGTACTGCTTCTTGAAAGCAGCAGTCTCAGCTCTTTGGAACAGCCCTTTCTCCTTCATTAAACAAATGACTAGGGAAAGTCCATGCATAAAGCAAATTTTTTAGGAGCACTCCTTGAACATTCACAGTTACAGAGCAGCATTCACCTTCCTTGGCAAAAGCTGTCTCTAATCTTCAGGAGAGCCTGTGGAGTGCATACAGGGCAAAACCAATGGGCAACTGTAGTCCTTGTAGTTTGCAGGCAGATATTTGTCCCTATAAAAAGAATATCCTCATGGTACAGGCAGTCTGTCCCAGGAATATAAGAACAGGCAAATTCTTGAGTTATAGACTGATAGAGACAGGGAAATGTTGGGAATACACTTGCTGCCTTTTCCTAAACTTTCCTAGGCATCCAGGTTTGGCTATTATTGGAGAAAAGGGTGCTGGGCTAGGTAGGCTATAGATCCAACTCAGTGGGATATTTGTTATTAGAAGTTGTTAATGCCTGAAAGAACCAGGTGATCAGGAAATCCTTTTTTAATCCATTTTTGCGTCCATTAGCTTCAGCTGAGATGATCTCAGATCATAATGAAGCCAGCAGCCAAGGGGTGTTTTCCCAACACAAGCAAGTATTTTCTGTTCCTTTTTCAAGTTATATAACTCCACTGAATAGCCTTCATAATCTATTTCACACTTAAGAAGCAAGTATAACCACATACTGTGGATGACAAGCTCTGCCGTGGTCAGAGGGTGGCAAATGGAGATGAAAGTTGGTTAAGCAACCAATTAGGAAAAGGTGCTTGTCATATATCAAACAGAAGTGACTTATGCAATGTCCCCTTCCCTCTCCAGTCACTATATGAATCACCTCACCTATGCCCAAGGAGAAGACAATTCTGTTTCTCAGTTCTTTGATGAGTTTTCAATTTAAAAGTACTGCAGGATCAGGACATTATTTAGCGTGAAGAGGTGTACAAGCCGTTTTCCAGTTTTAGCATGTGACTACAGTACAATTCTATTAGAAGTCTGTCTCAAATACACTTAGTGTGGTAAACATACATCTTGACTACCTCTCACTCACTGCCAACACAGATTTTCCTCTTCCAAAGTTGTTTCTGCTGTCTCTTGCTCTGCCTTGTTACTTTTAATTGTTTGCCTTAGAAATGAAGACTGAGGAAACAAACTTTTTGCTGGAGGAAGAAGTTCAGACTCATTTTAAGAGGGCCAAGGAACTGGAATTAGTAAAATATTAATCTTCATGGTATCAGCTGCAAACCCATCTCAATTAGGCTAGGAAGGGCATTCGCTTTTTTTTTTCTTCTCCCTCACATTTGGACAATACTGACCTCTTTCTTGTACCATGAAGACCTGGAGCCCTCAGCACATGAAGCACTTAGAGTGAGTCCAGAGTAGGTCACAAGGATGATCAGAAGGCTGGAGCACCTCTCGTGAAGATGGACTGAGAGAGTTGGACTTGTTTAGCCTAGAGAAGAGAAGACTCCAGGGAAACCTTATAGCAGCCTTTCAGTACTGAAAAGGGACCTACAGGAAAGCTGGGGGGGGGGGCTCTATAAAAAAGTGCAGGGATAAGATGAGGGGTAATAATTTTAAGCTGAAAAAGGGGAGATTTAGATTAGATATTAGGAAGAATTTTTTTACTATGAGGGTGGTGAGGCACAGGAACAGGTTACCCAGGGAAGCTGTGGCTGCTTCATCCTTGGAAGTGTTCAAAGCCAGGTTGGATGAGGCTTTGAACAACCTGGTGTAGTGCAAGGTGTCTCTGCCCATGGCAGGGTGGTTGGAACTGGATGATCTTTAAGGTCCCTTCCAAACCATTCTATGATTCATTCTATGATTCCATCATTCAGAAGTTAAAGGAGAATCAGTGTTGTTCTGGAAAACTTCAACATGTCAGAAATGACATAGTGTTGGTACCGAGAACGCTTCTGTCATCCCATTGCCTGGTTTTTCGTGACTCTCTTCTTGCTTCCAACCCTATCTATTTCCATATTACATGCTTGTTACCAGGGACTGGCAGAGTCGGGTAAGAAATTCATCCCAGTATGGATTTATTTCAAGGCGCATTCCCTTTTTGTCTTGATCTTCTGTTAAATATCATAAGATAAAATCAGGCAGCTAGACATTTTTATTGTGTTTTCAACACAACAGGTTGTGTTAACCTGGGTGAGATTCCTGTATGTAACTCAAACAGCTAATTTATGTGGCAAAAACCAACTCTGTTGTCCTACCTTGGATTTGAGTTTGAATTAGCTGCCTTAGTGTAAGGGCAAACCTCATTTCAAAATGAAGACATGATTTTTCCCCATTTGAATTAGACTTCCTGCACAGATGTAATAGAAGAGAACATATATAGCTTTCTGCTGTTTCATTTTCCTCATTTTATTTCTATGCTCAAAAAGCAGGGGTGAATGGAAAAGAGACGTCCTGGCCAATCTGGTCACTGCCATTACCATACCTGCCAAATGAATAAGGAGGCAGTGAGGCTTTTAAAATAATGTGTTTAGATTCTATACATAGGATCATGCTTGATATTTTAAAACAAAAACCACCCATTTCTGTCTGCATCTCGTGCAAGATCTCACACATTCTGGAAAAATCAATGGAAAGGTCTCTGTGTTAGGAAACACAGGCACTTTTTAAAAATTATTATACTTAACTTAAGGCTATGCTTCTCTGTGACTAACCTGGATCTGTTAAAACTTTACATCTCAGAATTCATCAGCATTAGCAGGTTTGATTGCACTAAGTTGATATTGGAAATGCTTGTGCTGAGTCTGACTTCAAATACAACTAAAACAAACAGAATATAGCTCTTCCTAGTGATTATTTAGCCTGAATACAAATTAAAAAGGATGTAATCCTTCATATTTATGTTAAAAAAAAAATCATTTACTTATTTGGAGAGGCCAGAAAGCAAGTTATGGTGAATGAAGTGGAAAGAGCACTTTTGCCCACAGGACTATTGCTTTGACATTGAACAAAATCATTGACAGTTTTACCAGAGAGGGTTTGAAGAAGCCCATCAAAATGTCTGCACAGAGGCTGGCCCTGCAGCACAGGAGCAGCAGAATGCATTGCCACAAGGGAGATATGTCTAGGTATTTATACCATGCTCATTGCCATAGTAACAGAAAACCTTATGAAATGTAGACATTACATACAGGAGTGTTTCTGCTTTCCCGCCTCTCTCACACTCACACTTTCCTTCCCCCAGTGCTGGGGCTTTTATGGATACTTTTATAGTGAGGAGGCCCAGTGTCAAAGATGTGACTTGCACTAATTCCCAAAACTTTGGTATTCCAGTGCCAGACTGGTCCAGTGTCCCCTGAATTGCACTGTTCAGCACTGGGTCCTCCAGCCATACACCCATCACAAGTGATGATGACCCCCTCGAATGTGCCTGGTGATTTCAGTGTATGGTAAGAAATCCCTCAGGGGTATCCGAAGGGCATAGCTGTGGAGAAGGATCACCAAGGCTTAACTCATAAAGCATTATCTCTTGCCTCCCCAGGGATGCAGGGACATGGGAGCCATGGGGCAGATGCACCCACCTCAGACTTCGGTGATGGGATCTCTGCCAGATGTGTGGAGCAGTCAGGAAGGGGTGCATACAGGAATCATCCTCACTGCAAGGAAACACTGATGTAACACCATCCTGCTCTCTGAGCCTTAAAATGGTTTAAAGCATGGATATTCCCACCTCCAGACAGCTGAGTATTGTTTCCAAACTCTGGACCAGCATGCACCATGGATCTCCCACTTTGTAGAAAACATTTTCTGTTTAAGCAGCCACATTCCAAAATCACCCAAGATGGGAACTCTTCTTCCTGTGTTCATATCTGGCACTGACCATGTGAATTTTAAATAGGTATTAATCACGGGTTTGTACCTCCATACCTCACTGACATGTTGTGAGACTTTTTTTTCATTAGTATCGCTCTAAAGTACCTGGGAGCTTAATGAATGAAGCTGATACCAGTAAAAGTATCCTAACTGACTTTAAAAAGAAATTAGTCTATTTCTGCTTCTGCCTATGAATAAGATCCACTCTAAGAACTGTGTAATTACTAAGCTTTGGTGCTCCTAGCCCCTGTCTAGATGATTTGCAAAGCTGGGTTTAACGTGATGCTTCAAGTTAATACACTGATACAATCTAATTTTCTGAAGAAAAAGGCTGACTACAGGTCTCCAGAAGGAAATATTTAGAAATGCTCTGCTTAGTTTTATGGCGGTCTGTTGTACTAGCCAAGAAAAATGCAAGACCGGGTTTTGGCTTTTTTATAGCACTTAGAGCCAGGAGTGCTGTGCAAGGGAAGTGCATGTTTCTTCCCATGGACATCTTCTCCATGCTATGAAATATTGCTTTGATGGGTTTTGAAGAAATATGCCCCACTCTCCTTGACCAGGTGGAGAGTCTATGAATGGCAGGAAAATTTACGAGGTCCTGGAGCGTGGAGTTGGGACGTCTAAAGCCAATGGAAAGGTGCATTGCAATTACTGTATATTATTGGTTTTCCAAATCTGTTAATCTATCTGTTTAGAAACGGTCATATTGTTAACATGGTACTTCTTTTGCTGTAGCTACACACTTAAGTAGGCATGATACAACACCAGAAATTTCTACCTAGAGATCTGGTATTTTGTACTCAGTATGATTTCTAATTGCTTGAATAATACTGCACAATGCAATCATTTCTTACTCAGTGAGAGTTGTTCCTCACTGCTTGAGATATAATAACCTCTTGGGAAGTCATGGAGCTGCAAACTATAATGATCTATATAGAGCATTTTTGCTCAGTCTGTATCCTTAAAACGCTCAGCATTCAGAAAAAAATGAATCAGGAGAAACTGGTAAAGTAAGTTGCAGCAACTGAATGAGATGGCTTTTCAGAATTATATATAGAACCTTTTTTAGACACCCACACTCCCTACATTAAAAACAGTGATTCAGAAAATCAGCCAGCAGATTCCTGAACCAAAGTATTGTGTCTAATTTTTGCAGTCCATGTTTAAAAAGATGCATTGTTTACAATGAAATAAGCATTACAAGACAGTTTTTACATAAAGCCATTTTGTGGTGTAGGCTCTTTACTTGGATAAGAGCTCTTTTGATGTTGCTATTTTTAATATACGAGTTTAATTTTTTATATGCACGCATGCATTTATAAAAATGAATATTCTTCTCAGAAATATATATAAAAATTCAACCATAAATGTACATGGTAGTATTAAAAAACCCCCAGAGTGAGTCTGAAAAGAGTAGCAAAGTCACATATCCAATCTGCCTACAGCAAAGAACCTGGTGTTAGGAAGCTGTTGGGTTAAACCTACCAGCAAGTCAGCTATTTGCCATGCAAATCCAGAATAACCTTTTGCTTTTTAAAAGAAACATACCATATTCATTGAGCAAGACTGAAGGGGCTGACTGCAGCTTGAACACTGTGCATCACTGTTCCAGCCCTCCTTACAGGTGAGGGGCTACTTGAAACATTTGATTTGGTTGGTCAAACCCCAGAAGACAAATGTTAGTTAAAGTCCCTGGAGGGACAAACCCCTTTTTTTCACATCAGCTGAGTTGAGTTGAAGGGGAGGAGTCTCTGATGTGATACTGTCTGCTCCTCTGGCATAGGACATCTCAAGGCCAGGGAGGTGCCTTAAGATCTCAGTGCCAAGGACCCAGCTGGCATCAGGACCTGGTACAGGGGCAGCAGCTTCCTATCTCCATCCCCAAGCAAGGTTTAGGGAGCAGTCCAGATTAGGAGCTGTGACGTTATTTAGAAAGCTGCAGCTTTTCTGTATGAAGGCATTCTCGCTTCTCACTAAGCAGTGAGACAGGTCAGAGTAAGAAGTCTCCGGCTGCAACACACAGCAAACCCTGAAGTACAGGAGACCCGTCAGGAGACACCCACAGATGCAGTCCTGAGTGCCTGGAGTCAGACTGCAGCTGCTTTTTGCAGAAGTAGCCAAGAGGATTTTGTGTCTATTCCCTTTCCCTCTTCCTCATTTATGGCGGGGTGAGAGGTTGCCGATCCAGTAGAAGCAGCAGCAATGGTGGCTGTGCACATTATGCAGGCATTGCAGTAGACTGGAAGCTAAAGCAGCCCCAACGCAAGCTAATACATTTCAAAAGGTCATGTTGCCTGAAACAATTTCATATTGCTGTATATTTATGAGCCTAGGTCTATTTTTTTATGAAGTTCTTGGTGTTATTGACCTACCTGTCCAGGAGCACGAGCCCAGATCGCAAAGCTCTGAGCAGATCTATAGCTCAGTACCAACAGTGGCCACTCCACTTGTTCAAACTGAGAAATCACTGTGCAAGAGCTGCCAGGCCTGACAGCAGCCACCCAGAATGAGGCAAGAATTCCCCAGAGGGATGGACTCTTGCTCAAATTCTGCTCAAAAGCCATAAAAGAAAGGAACCACCTACCACAGAAACCCTCCTTCCCCACCAGAGGAAAACAGCATATGAACTTTTTGAATACCCTTGTACAGCTGAGTATTTCTTTTGTGTCCTAAGTTGTATTCTAGACTCAGTAAGAAGTGACACTGACGGTGGCTGTGCGTATTGTATAGGCATGTAAGTAGACTGCAATCTGAGTAACAGTTCAAAAAAAGGTACACCCTAAGGACTTTTTAGGCAGTTAGGGCTACTAAGTTGGCCTGAAGAACTGTAGCTATTTATTCTCTTCCTGGCTCCTCTGCTCCAACAGCAGTAGAGGAACTTTCTAAAATATCAGTCAATGTTTAATCCACTGCTATGTGCGATCTTTCTCTGGACAGAATAAGTGGTGGGAAGGGCTTTTCTGGCTGGAAACTAAGTGCACATCTAGTACTTCAGAGAAACAACAAGCCTTGGTTTCCCTTCTAGTGTTAGCAAGGAAGAGAGGTCTGCCCTATAGGACATGACATAACTAATGGTAGCTGTCATAGAGCATGCAAATGAGGTCAAGAATAAAGTACTTATTCACAATGACGTTTGCTGTTTCAGACTAGAAATAAGTGCCATGCCATCTTCCGAATTAATGTGGAGATCAGACTTTGCTGGACACTAATGTAAAGGGAGAAACCATAGTGCGAGGGTAATTCCTGGCAGAGTTCCCTTAGACACTAAGGAAAGGCAGAACTCATACAGGAGGAATTTAAAGCAGTCAGTTATATTTTGAGTGTGGCCTCTTGTGTACTGTTTCTGTGTGCTTTTCAAAATGAAGCTGATGCCCGCAGCAAGCGTCGTCTTGCAGGCCCTCACTTCCCTGCAGAAAGTCTCCCAGCCATGTGTTAGCAAGACAAGGCTTCCTACGCAGTCCCCTTCTAGCCTGTCACAGGCCTGTCCTGGAGCAACCTGCTTTTAAAGTGAGTGTTGGACCCAGGCAGTACTTGACGTCTCTGCAGAAATTGATAGCAAACGGAGCAACAGCTTAGACAACTTGACCCAATGGAAGTAACTCAGCTAGGATCCGAGACAGTTACCTGTTTAAGAAGAGTCCAGGAAGCACTGGGCCAAGCCCACACTGGTGACAAAGACAGGAGACAGCGAGTTTTATTCTATCACCATCATTTGGGGAATTAAAGCCCTTGGAGGCGGCAGCAGGAAAAAAATGAAGTGTCAGCCCTCGGAAAAAGCTATATTCAAGGAGAGGGAGATCCCCCTAACAAAGCTTTCACTTTCTCTCTCTGAGATTGTGTCAGCCTGCTACAGGCCAGCCCTCCTTTGGTGTGAAACTCCACCTAACCCGAAGCCAGACAAACAACCAGCGCTTCTACAGAATGCACGAGGTCCTAGCAAGCGACGCCTGTCTTCTTCATCCTAGGCAGTGTGCATCAGAGGTATCTCGCCTGGGTGCTGATTTGTGGGAAGGGTTGTGTTTAAAACTGGGCTCTGACTGTATTAGCTGACCAGTGTGGGGCATTGCGCGGGGTTGTGTAATCAGAATGAAAGACCTTATTGTAATGGGTGCTGCTTATGCCACAGAAAATTGTTGTGAGATTTTTCAGGCTGAAGTCTCCTGTTAACACCATCACAACACTGTGCGGTTTGTGCATAGCTTGTGCCATGTTCCCTTAAGGAGCTATCAGAAGACAATCCACACGAAAGATGAGCATGCTGGAAAGGAGAAAAGGAAGAAAGGAGAAAAGAGAAAAGGAAGAGAAAAGAGAAAGAGGGGAGGGGAGAGGAGAGGAGGGGAGAGGAGAGGAGAGGAGAGGAGAGGAGAGGAGAGGAGAGGAGAGGAGAGGAGAGGAGAGGAGAGGAGAGGAGAGGAGAGGAGAGGAGAGGAGAGGAGAGGAGAGGAGAGGAGAGGAGAGGAGAGGGAGAGGAGATCATCATATGGATTGCAAAAGTAGAGGTATACTGGAAGCCCCACCATCTATTACTGTAGCCATTCCACAGTGCAGGGTTACATCCACTGTGCATGGCATTTTAATTTCTTCTATTATACGTTCTTACCCAGCAATTTTGTATTTGATGGTAAATACATGAAGAATATTAATGCACACATAAATTAGGACAAAACCTCAAAGTTGATAAAGCCCAATGTAGACAGACTGGAGCACTAAAAAAGAAAGCAGGGGAATAAACATAAGACCTGAGTTGGACGACAAATGGTTTAAACCTATATGTGGACTACCAAACTATCTACAGTTATGTTAGATCACATTTCAGATATTTGGAAGCAATACAAAGTTTCCTCTCTTAGTAAATTATTCCCTTAACTATCCACTACAGAGTTTCTTACATTTCCTCTCCCAAAAATCTGGCAGTAGATGCTGCAGAAGCCCACAGTCAGCAAGATATGCAAGCAGGAGCCTAACTTTAGTTCATGAGTCATCTCTGTGGCTGCAGTGGGGTAGCTCAGGTGGTTAAAGTTAAGCATGTACTTAAGTTCTTGGCTGAAACGAAATGAATGTGTGCCAGCCAGAGGTTACTGCCTAGGTGGAGAACCTAATGGCATGTCCTTAACTATTTATAGAACTGATTCATTTAAAACATAATTAAAAGACACATCTCTGCTATAAGAGGAGTCATTCCTACAGACTTTTAAAAAGCAGACCACTGTAAGCCTTTACAGACTCTTGGCAGATCCCGTTACTGTCAAGGTGTTAATTGCAAACACTTTAATAAGGTTCAGTAGAGCAGGGATTGATCGCTCGCCCTTGCCTTAAAGGGCTCAGCTATTCTGCAGGTCATGGATAGAAACTAGAACTGGGATACCTGCTTCGTTATGGAAGTTCTGCTTTTCTGTTAATAACAGTTCAGCTACTGGTATATAACTACAATTCAAGCCAAAAAGGTCAATTCAAGGAGTCATCATTCGTGAACAGCCATTTCCAGAGTCATGAAAACAGAGCGCTTCCTCTCCACCATCCAAACATTCACAGAGCTTAAAAATACTTCTTTTTTAAATCCATTTGGAGCCATTCTATGCAGGCCATGGTGAATGTATTCTTTGAAGCCCTGATTACCACCATTCCTGTGATTAATTCTGATCAGGCTGTGGTCCTGTCTCCGCAACATCCCCCGTGTTTGCTTTCCCTCTGGCTCTGGTGCTACAAACCAGACCGCAGGTAACCAGTAACCAGCTGGCGGATCAGGTGGGCTTTGGGCTTTGCAGTGGACACATCTGAGCAGTGCACAGTCAGAATATGTCTTGTATTGTTATGCCTACACAGGAGCTGTATGATGCTTCTAAATAACCCTTTTAATAGAATTGAATAATTATTTGTAGCTGAAAGAATGGTTTCAAAACTCTTTTTAAGATTATTTATGTCAGTAATTCCTTTTTTCTGAATATAAAAGAAGAAATTTGTCTTTTGCCAAATACAGAGCAATTTTTGCTAAGCCCTAATATCTATGTAGTATTTCTTCTTTCACACTTTTCCCCAACCTGTCAAAGTCATAAGACTGAAAATTATAAAGCCAGCAGCTTTGCTAGAAAATGTCAGGCAGCCACACATTTTTCAGAAGAACAACAGAGACTATTTTATGCTGGGCAGCATTGTTTAAAATTGAGCTTTGAAAGGCCCCAATTTTTCATTTCCAAGTCAAGGCTAATGGAGAAATTTCACTTCTAAAGGTGAGATATGGAGCAACTGATAACAGGGGTTTAGAAAAGAACTGCCATCTCAGCAATCATTTTGAATATTAGTATCTTTTGACATTTTAATACTGGTGGTAGTGATTCACCTAGAAGAGAGACTTAACTAGGATTTGTTTATATATCCTTCAAATACTAGGTGTCAATCATCAGTCTTTCATGTCTCTGGTTTTTCCTCTGCAGGGTCTTTATAAGCTCTAGGGGTTTCTCTCATCCGCTGAATCATAATCTGGTATGGACTTTATTATTCACTCACTATTCAGCATTAAGCAAACTTTTTCTTCCTTCATTAGTTTTATTCTGTGTCTATTGAGCATGGCCTGAATTGGAAGCATGTTCCTGTGGTGGAGGAACCAAGCAAATGCCATGTGATGGTGTTTCCATTTCTATGTGACTGTAGACTCTGCACCACTCAGAGGCTGTGATCGTGCACGTGAAAGGCAGATCGTAGTATAGCTGGTTGAGAAAATTAGTGTGAAGATAAGTAACAGCATTAGTGGAAGCTACAGAAGAAAGTTTTGAGTTGTCACCTTTAAGAAGTTAGCTCAAGGGACTTTTTTCATACACTGCATGGAAAGGTTGCTTTGGCCAGGTTCAAGGGAATGGATGCAATTGAGCATTGTCAGGCACTGATGCTCTCCTGCTGCCAAGCAAATATGCCCTTTATTTGAATACACTTGCAGAATAAATCCTTGGCAAACAACACACAAGAACTACCAACAGAGTCCTTGAAATTAAGATTCAAATATTTCTCCATTGCAAGAAATTTTCACTGCAATGGCTCTGTTCTAGCTGAAGAGCCTTTTCCAGTCCTGCTGCACAATGAAGTACCCACCTTTCTTTTAAATCACTGCTGGCAAAACCCGAGTGGCAGCTTGCCATCCTGGGCTGGGGAGGTGCCTGACTTCATTTCAGGGCAGGCAGAGGGAAGACAATTCACACCATGGGTGTGGAGCAGCATTGAAATGGCAAATGGAAATGATCTGCTGTGGCAAAGGAGTAGAGCAAAGTAGTCAAGAAGCAAGACCATTCTTTCCACAGGATCATCATCTGTGCGATTTAAGCACATACATAGTCCTTGCAGGCATGTTTCTTGCTTCTTTTTCTAAAGGAAATAAAGTAGCAGGGAATACAAAAGGGTCAGGCAAAGGACCTCGTCAATTTACAGCTCATACAGCAGTTTGTAGAGCAAGCCTACGCTGCCGAAAGAAGACTACAGAGGAGAGGATGCTTAGTCGAGTAGAAGAAATTCTTCTTTCTGCTCCCTTTCCCTCAACATCTCTTTTCTCTTCCCATACCTTTCCCCTGGCTCTTCTGTCGTGCTTCCATTCCTCATAGTAACTTCAAAGAAGTTCGTGTAGTTTGTCACTCATCTTGTTACTAGTTCCTGTGCCACCTAGTAGAGAGTACAGCCTGAGTATCAACACTGAATATCTTGCAGCACAGTCTGTAAATAGCATTTTACATCCCTGATTTCCCCTCCTGTTCCCACCCTGTCCCCATTCGGGTGTATCAGACTGAATGTGTCTATATCACGGTCACATACACTGCTGCTGAGAGCTGTCAATGAGCTTTTCTTCTAGCAGTCATTTACTTATGATCCAACATGTATATACACTCCATAAAACTTCTTTAAAAGCATTTTGCTTTACATTATCCAAAGGAATTGTTTAATAGTAGCCTAAATTTCCTCACCTGAAACGCATACTTGAATTTATGTATCTATGCAAAATTTTCTGATGATCACTTCCATTTAGAGAAGAGGTCAAAAAAAAACCCTCTCAAAAAAATTAGTTTTCAATTGCTCTGTGCTAAAGAAATGCAAGAGTGTTTGATGCAGTAGTCATATTAGCGTGGCCCATAAGTCTGTTTGGAATAGGAAAGGAATATAAACAAATTATTTCATACAGTGCAGTTCCGTCTCTGATGGAGAAGAAGTGAAACTGTGCAGTGACACTATTTAACCCTTGAACGATCAAATATTAGCAGCCTAGCTTAAATGACAGCATTGTTTTACATGTTTTCTCATCCCAAGCAGAAGTAGAGGCAATGGGATACATGCTCAAGGAGACAGCAGCTGTGAGAGTGCATGCCTACCTCCTTTCAAAAATGTTACAAGATTGCATGTTTTTTCAATAAGATGAGATAAATGTCATTATGCCATGGCCAGTTGTGCCTCCTCATTTATAGTAAAGAGCAGATGAAGTCTAAATTTAAGGAGGGAGAACTTGTTCTTAAACATATATTTTACACTTATGTAAGCATCTCAGATATATTAAGAGGAAATGTGATTTAAACAGACTGCATACTATTTCATAAGATAATATAAGGGAAGTTTAACAATCTGTGATGAAGTGTGACTGTTTAAAAAACTCTCTGAGGAGTGTTTATTGCCATTAATATGCTAAGTTGCCCATCACCAGGAGCCTCAGAATAAGTAAGTTGAGATCAGCAGTCAGAGCCTTTGTTGAGAGATATAAAATGCACAGACATCAAGGTCAAGCACAGTAGGTACCGCAGCCGTACAAAAGTCTAACCCATGTGCTCTATTGACAAAACAACCCTACTGTGGCTACTGCTATATCGACAAACCTTGGTTTCTCACTGCTATGGGAGAACCACCACCCCTTGAAGGAAATGAGTGCTGTCAGTGGAAGGGCTCTGTTCCTAGTGTAGCATAACCATGTCTGCACAAGGGGTGGCTTCTGGCAGCAAAAAATACTGGACGTAGCTGTGGCAATTTCTTATAGCTGGCAAAACACTATATCTGAGCCCTGGGCTTCAACAGTGAACAGTACAGTGCTATTTCTGAACAATTATCCCTTTGAGTGTTTACACAGCTCTAAATTTTCAGAATAAAAATCAAGAATCATCTACCTTTTGCTTTAAAGGGAGCTAAATGACACTTCTCTAAACAAGAAATAGATCTTGCGATGCTAATGGCAAAACAAACCAAAACAAACTTCATTACAGGTGCCAAGGCTTAGCTGTAAAGAAGCAGCTGTGTGGTCAGCATCACACTGCACAGAAATATCTGCGTCAGTCCAGAACAAAGCTGAATTTGTGGCAATTTTCTTCTTTCAAAAGCTTTTTGTTCTTTGTCCTTTGGAGAACGGAATGCAGTTCCTTCTTTCATCACTACCTTTCCCTCTGAGTCTGATGCAATTTTTAGTGATAGCTTTGTGATGAGAATGTGTTTATGATTCTGCAAACATGGAGAAATACGTTGCTCACATTTCCTCATCCTTCACGTCCTGGGAGAGAAGCGGTGGGAATCCTCTGGCCAAGTGTGTGATCCAGCAAGCCACTGAATGCTCTCTGCAGTGTCAGCTGGAAAGAAACAGGCCCTTGTAGGGCATGACTCTCATTTTAAAATAGCTGCCTGCAAAGAGTTTAGCCCCTTTAAAATTTCAGTGTGGTATGTGTCACCTTTAGATGTATGTATCTACACCAGGATGGGATGAACAGTGTCCTAAAAGGGCTTGTTTCTCTCCAGTTGACTTGAGCCTTGCCAGCTACATGAGATACATTTCTACACTGTAGGGGTCTAAAGTTAGAACAACCAGTCTTGCCCCAAAATGTCCTTCTACCTCAGCCTCTTCAGTAACACCATTGCACAGGCATGCATATTTCGTGTGTGCTTTATATTTCTGTAATTCTAGTTTAGAATCCCTGACTCTGCATTTGACAAGAACCCAGCTGCAGACTGGCCTGCTCATAGAGGGCTCAGTTCTTCAGGTTCACCTCTGCAGCTAATCGGGCTCACTCCGTAACGGGAACTCTTCCTTTAAGGCTGCAGCTAAAGCTAGCCTTGAATGAGAGGGCAATTGCATTAACAGTAAAACAATAAAATGGAGCAATGGCAGCTGGCCATGCTACCGCCCATCAGGAGCTGCTGGTAACCGAACCTCCACGCTCACACAGCCAGGCTCAACGGTGGCACAGTGTAACTCAAGGTGTGGTCTGACATTACAGCGAAGCCTGTATGACAACTCGGTGGGGCTTGAAAAAGTAGTCCCACTTCCCCTCTGCTGTGCCCAGCTCCCTTCCTCCTCTTCCTCATTGACACTGGGGCTCCTCCAGCACTGCTGGGAGTCAGCTAAAACTCACCCTTCAGCAGAAGGGATTTGCTTTCTGCCATATTGGCTCCTCGGTCTGGTTTACCTTGGGGCAGGCAGGGAGGCACAGATGAGGTCAGAAAGATGGAAAAGGGCAGGAAATGCTCTGGCTGAACCTCCAGGGAGAGATTTTCTATCAAGCCACAATAGCTTTCAGTTGAAGTATGCTCAGAACATTTACCCTACCTCAGGTGATGGGAAGTAACACTCTCAGCTATGGTAACTTTATCACTTACCTTGAACTTCTGCTTCCCAGCCTCCTAAAACATTAGAGCATTTCCTCTGAAGGAGGCCAGTGCTGCCCTTCAATGTGCTAGGTGTGCTCCCACTAAGCATGGGAAGCCTTCTTCTCAGGTAGATACATAGAAATAACAGGTAGAGTTCAAAACCATGAGACTATTACATGCTTCTCTGCTGCCTTTTCTACTTCAGAGCTTGCACTGATGGGAGATGGATGCCTACAAACCCTGCCTAGGCTGTTGTCTCAAACTCCACCTGCCTTCAAAATGGCAATTTAGCAGAGATAGCAGGTTAGCTAGCAGGTGAGCCATGAAAGAGCAGTGACCACAGGACCTTCCTTCTACCAAAATGAGTTGTGGTTTTTTGAATGCCCTTAATATTAATTTACAATTAATCTGTTGTCTTTTCAAGTAATTGTTGCTGTATCACCATTTTTTTCATTCTTGGCATTATAAAAGGAGATTTTTTTGATTACTTTGTGTGATTTGAAATGGTTGGCAGTATGTGGTTCCTTTTCCTGTCCTCTTACTTTGGTATCTGAAACCAATAATGGACCAGTAAAGTAGCTCGTGTAAAAACTACATGCAAGACCTACCGTAGTCTAGTTAAGGCTAAATCCTAGCCAGGGACCTCAAATAAGGCTTACATCAAAAAGTAGGTATGGGAACAAAGACCGTGCTGAATTAGAGAGGCTTCTGTTATCACAGTCATTTTCATCATCATCATCACAACTTCTCTGCCCTGATCGGAAGAGCACCAACGCAAAGCCAGAGGCTGGGGCCTTTTTTTCTTAAATGAGATCGTCCCGTTCCTCTTCTGTCTATGCATGTGATAAAGCCAGTCCAAAAGACTTTAAACCAAATTTGCTGGGGAAGTCACCTGCCAACACTTGGTTCTCTGGCAGCCCTGAGGCAAAGAGGACATGGCCTCCTCTACTTCCCATGGAGCTGCTCTGTCGCTGCTCAATGCAGGTGGTGGTGAGGAGGCCCTCACAAGTCTCTTCTCCCTCTGGAATAAGAGAAGATGAGGTATACCCTGCCCCTCGTCCCCAGAGGTTCACCTCAGGTCCCATGTTGCCTGGTAGCAGCTTCTGATCAACTCCAGTCCTAAGCAACACATCTGTATCCTTCTCAGCAGCAGTTACCATCCCCAAATCCTCCAGGCTTCCCTGATTTTCCTATACGACTTATTAATGTTTATAATTACAAATTAAGTGGGCCTACTGAGTTTGCAATGAAAGTATGTTTTTAAATGCTGTAATCAAAGACCTTCCGATTGGATTAAGACTTCAATGTGCTGGTGGTTTAATTGTAGGAACATGTGAGCATCAACAAGCTTTTGGTTTATTCCCATCTTTCGTATAGGCCACGGCAAAGCCTTTCTACCCTTTTGTTTTCACTGAATATTTGATGCTAACTGTGGGTTGAGCCCCAGAGACCAGGACTCCTACGAGGTATCCCAGGCAGTCAGAGTGAGCCCCAGACATGCTCAGCTCCAGCGTGAATTACCACTAGAAGCGCTTAGTCAGCATGACAAATATCAGTGATTGCGAACAATTCCTTAGGAGGAGAGGTCATGTGAAATAAAAAGTTGAATTGGTGTACTGTTTAACAAACACTCCAAGGCAGCACAGCCAAGGAAAAATACTGTCTTGCTCTCCCCTTGCCTCCAACCATCATACTCAGCCATGCTACCTCCTCCCATATGCCGGCAAAATCGGTCCTATATCCACATGGCAAATAGAATCAGGAGACAGACACAGTTGCAAGCAATGGGTTTTTTACTTTTTTTTTTTTTCCCCCAGTTATATCAGTTCCTTGAGCAACTGCACAAATATTTACAATAGCACAAAAAAAAACAGGGAGCCCAGGGACAGGGACAAGATACTGGGGGTGAGCCGAGCCACTTAGTGCGGTGGGAGTGGCAGCATCTGTCTGCTTAAAAGTTGGTAAAGTTGAATCCTAAGAAGAAAGGTGAGAATGGCTGTCAGCAGAAGTTTAAAGGTAGTTGTTAATCTTGAGTCCTATAAAGACAAATTCTTGCTAGAATTTGGCAAATGTTAATTATTTCCACTCTGCAGCTCTAGAAAGGGCAACATATTTAAACAGTATTAAAAAAAAGTGGTCTATCAAACAGGCTTCAAACAGTCCCTGCTGGCAACACTCCTAATCTGGGGCACGGTGAGACGTCATACTGCAAAGGAGATCTGAGCAATAAGCAAAACACATTGGGACTTTAGTTTCAGTTCTGCTTTATCTTGTTTGCAGACTAGTCCTTTTCTAGTTACAGTCTTTGAACTTCTCCCAAGCCCACACAAGGACTGGTTGGTAGGCAGGATGTGCTGCAAATGTCAGAGAGATTAATTGAAACAGAAGCGTAGATGAACACCATCAGCTGCACACACACACACGTATCAATTTAACTACTTCAATTTAGAAAATATTGTGATACACTCGTACAATCTTCTTTTTGGACAATATTAGTGTGTCTGTGCCTTTGGCTTGTCAGGTGCAAAACCAGAGAGCTTTTGATCTACACCACCACCAATAAAGGGAAGCTGCGGTTGTGACTCTATACTGTTATAAGACCTTTTATAACCAAACAGGTATAAAAATATCTAGAGAGTGCTCTGTTTTGTTTTGTTTTGTTTTGTTTTGTTTTGTTTTGTTTTGTTTTGGTTTGGTTTGGTTTGGTTTGGTTTGGGTTGGGTTGGGTTGGTTTTTTCCCCGAAATTACATACAGCATACTAAGTCTAACTGTAGCTGGTAGTATTTTTCTAGTAGCAAAGTAATTGTTTTATTTTACTAAGGGGTGTTTTGCTTCATCTGTCTGGGATGTACCTGCGTTGATGTCCTAGCCCTATTGAAGCCACTAAAAAGCTGTCAATGATTTCAGGATGACCAGGAATTCATATTAAATGATTAACCACAATGGGAAAATAATTTAACAACTGCATCTCTGTACATTGAATTTTGATTATTATGTAATTCCTGAGATTTCATGGACAACTGCATTACATTTACTCAGTATACAGATAAGTGGTACAAACAGAAATGGTAACTATTTCAAACATGAAAACTAACAAATAGCCTTCACCAAGCTGAAGCCCCTACAAATGTATCTAAAGGCAATTTATCTTCATTATAGAAACTCAGCATTGAAACATGGGTTCATTGCAGATGAGTATACTAGAAATCATTCCAGCTCCATTTTCAGATATTGATAATAATGATACTAAATTATATTTCATAACCATATTGATTCTATTATATAGTAATAGTACATTATATTTAACATATTAAATATTTAATATAATTTTAATGTCAAATAGTAATAATAATCATCATAATCATCTCCTTCACCCAGGAGCCCCTGAGGGGATGTAGGGAAGTTTCAAACCCATTGACAGCTGCTAGAGCGGAAGTTTAAATAATCTGTGTGCTTCCTTAGCACTAAGTCCTCCTGCTTGTGAAACACTTACAGACAATACCAAAGTGGACTTTTCACAAGGTTGAAGTCACTTGAAGAATTCATATGAATCCTTCATGGGTTTTTCTTTCATTTTTGGTATGGCTGAATGTTATGATATAATCATATCAACTCTTTCATTTTAAATTTGATTTCAAGTCTTGCACCGAGGGATGGTTTCTATCACTAAGTCTATAGTTATGGAAACTAAAGTTTACACTCTGAGCTGTGTAACAAATTTATAGACCTCATTTTACTTTTCACAATATTTAGTTCCTCTGACAATAAGCAAATACTTTACTCTTCCAGTTTCATTTCTTTCTTACATGCATTAACTCCGGAATGATTAAACTTCAGGCTTATTTTGCAAAATGCGATTTCTGCTTCATCCAGCAGTTCTCAGCAGCTTGTTTATAGGGTTGTGCCGCGCAGAGTCAGTACTAACAGCCCTGTTCATCCATGAGAATGCCCCTGCCACATCCCAAGGGGTGTGAAGAAGAAACTTCCTCTTTCCCCTTTCTCAGAAGGACATGATAGGAAAGAGGGGGCTCGAAGCTACCCTCTTTGGAAGAGCGAACAAGGCATCAGCTGCTCCTTGAGGTCTCCCTGGGAAACACACAACTCACAGGAGCTCTGGGTATTGCGGTTCCTCCCCATAAACGTTGCCTAAAAATAGAGCTGAAATGTGACTGTTCAAGATACAGCCTTGTGGTAAACAAGGAAATCAAGCACATAGCCTTGCAAAGCTTTGTTTATGTTTCTATTGTGGTGTGTAAACTGTTAAAACCTATTGATTGTAGCTTCTTATTTCTGGGCCAATTGCCAATAAGTTTAAGAAAAACCTTCTGTTGTTCCAGCGGTCTAGCTTGCTGCAAATTTCATGGGCTACTTGTATGTTTACAAGATTTTCTCCAGTAGGTACTCTGATTCATTTAGCTTACAATGTAAATAACTATATTTGTAGATATATGCCAACTAGTATAAACGTTTATATTACAATTGCCTAAAATTGTGCATTATCACTTAACTTTCAGTTGCCTGTGACTCAGGTAAGCATTTCTGGTTTTTAGACCAGATTAAAATTAAGTCCATTTTCAAGGCAAAAAACCCCAACCTACAACCAAAAAAACCCCCACAAACAGCTCAGCCTTTTCAAAATACTGAAACACAGGTAGTCTACTTAATATTAACCACCTCCCTCTTTAAATTTATGTTGCTTAAAGATTTTTTAAAAATCCCGAGACTCGTCAGTTGTGGACTTCACAAAAATATCTTTCGCTTCTATAAGAAAGCCTATTCACAGACTTGACAGACTCAGAAGTCTTTGATGTGTGTGAGGGACTCGCTCAGAGCTACAAGGAACAGCACACACTGGACCCACCGCAAGGAACTGAGTCTCAAAGGGAGGACATACACAAAACTGGTGATGCTTTTCCAGGCTTGCATCACCAAGTGCAACCATGATTCTGGTATTTTTAAACTTATGAACATCTGAGTTTTCAACCTGAACGATCCTTTAGCTCAGCTTGCAGGGTAGGCGCTAGCTGGTGTGGTTGCATGCATATCCATAGCTGTTTGCCATCCCTACCTAAAACTTTTCTATGGCATCTTGGAGAAAGGCTGCTCAGGAGGGAATGTCAGGGCAGATTCTTCAGGGCCTGGCAATAAGAGATCGAGAAAATCTGATGATCAACATTTCTCCTTTCCCAGCTTCCTCCGGATGTACACAGCTGCATCCTCCCACAGGAGTGGGAGGAGGGGTGAGATAGAGATGTGTGAGACAGTTGACCCCAGCTATCAAAAAAGCTGCTGTCCTCCCTTGTTTAGAGATGAACACAAGCTGAACTCACAAGCCTTTCTTTAGCAATAGTCACTGTAACCTCCCTTTCCACTTATCCTTTATATACTGTGAAAGTAGCACATTCCAAGTAGGAAGACTCAAACGCAGCTGAACCTTCTTTGGGACAGTTTTCAGTGCCTTCTGTACATTCCTCCTTAGCCTCTACTTCTTGGGAGCTTGGATACTTTATTTTACCATGTGTGCTCTTTAACCCTGGTAGCTCTTCTCCACAGTTCACCTGTGCTCTGTCCATGTAAGGAAGTCCCCTGACATGCAATGAACTGGTCAGACAACCATGCAGGGGTTCTCAAGAGTGTATGGAAGAAAGACTCCAGGAACCTCATTTTTTGCCACACCACCACAATTGTTCACCATTATCCTGCCATTTCTGGCACCTCTGGCAATTGATGGGACTAACAGTCAGCACTGGGAGCAGATTAAACATGTTGAGCTGCAATACTGCAAGGCCTCTTTTCCCTTCAGATTTTTCATGGGTACTTGTCTTCAGTGTCTCACCTGGAAGAGAATCTAGGAACCTAATCTTAAAACTGAAGCCTTGCTAGGTACCACCTAAACCCTGTGATATGGACATCCAACTTTACTTTACATTTTTAAAATATCACGGTGCTGAATGCATTAATGTTTACAGATGTCTTTTTACTAAATTTACACCTGCAGTTTTTGTGCAGCCAACCTCACAAATGACAAACACAGGCCTACTGAAAATAAGCTGAAAACTGCACAAAGGAACAAGGCTGGGGTGGAAAGGATGTTGATGTTTGTTGTTAAGGATGGCATGAACAAAGGAAGCAATGAATTCACCGTCTTTCATTACGTCGGCAGGACAAGAGCTGTGATGGACCCTAGGTATGCTCAGTGCAACAAAAGAGAAAATGGGAAGGCTGCCTATGACATGGTCTCCAGCATGCGAATAAGGAACAGACTATAAGAAGATGCCACAGGGAAGGAAGAAGTAAGCAGAGAGAAAGCTGGAGAGTCCCTGGAACAGGGGAGGAGTGGGAAGGTGTGAGGCTGGGAATTCACTGAATCCTCTGTACAGTCACTCTGGTCACAGCTTTGCCTCTCTTCTCCCTAGGGTGGACAGGAGGAAATTGAATTATGCTCCCACAACTTCTAGCTGCATATGCACATGCCCAGGGAGCGACTGCAGCTAGACTAGGCAGAGAACATATGGCATGATGCAATGTGGATATATGGAAATTTTGCCCAGACAAAAGACAAAGTATGAGCTTGTAATGGAGTTGGACATCCTCCTGACTATATATAATATGTATGTTTTAAATGCCTCAGTCCTAAGAATATAGCATTCTTAAAGCATGGTATAAGGCAAGAATCAAAACAGCTGTTATTCCTTGTCCTTTCAAATGGGCAGACTTTTTCAGCAAAGTCCCACCCTCAGCAAGAGGGGCCAGGAGGATATAAGAAACTAAAGGTGAAGGCAGCTGAAATGAAGAAAGGGAAACCAAAGAGAGAAAAGAGATCTCCCCAGTGAACCACATGTAGTGGAGGCAGAAGGGCACAAGGGATGGGGCAGCGGGGAGAAAGGGAGAGAGTTGCGATGGATGGCATGGGAGATGTAATTGTGTCATTGAAGGTCAGAGAAGAAAAGGCCAAGTGCAAAAAGAGGCCAACAGGGCTGGAGGAGGGGTAAGACCATGAAAGAACTGTGCGACAAGATGTCCTTGGAAAGATGAGTGGTGTTGCGGTACTGCCTTTCACAGCATTCGGAGTAGGAAAGTTTGATGTATAGCTGTATGACTTGCGCTTACATCCGGTGGTTGAAATTGCCTTAGCAGTACAAACTATGTCTCCCAAGTAGTGATTATTCCTTCTGAACAATAAAAAAGCTCAGAAGCTGTTACTGTTTGTACTGAGGAATTTGGCACTGGCAGTAGTTGTTATCGTGTGCATTTATAAAAGTCACCACCACCACCAGTACCTGAGCACACAAGGAAGTTGACAGAGTTGAGGCAGCCAGGTGCAAACCTGCCTACAGCATTGCTAACAATTTTGTAGCCCATTTGAGACAGCCTCTGCCAGTATCACTGTACACTATGTACTGAAAAGAAAGCTTCCAGCACAAACATTTAATTCACATTAGTAATGGGAGAGCATAATTTTAAAATATTTGTCAATAACTAACAAGAGCTATACAAGAAATTATTTGTACATCAGAAGCATTTATAAAGTGCAGGGAGCTGCCTGGAAAAGCTAGTTTTCAGATTGCAAATACTGTGGTATCATGATAGCTTTTCACTGACTGTTGTAGCATGTGTGTTCGCACTTTCATTATAAATCCTTGTTCAGCTGCTGAAGGAGCTGAAGCCATTCTTAGGTTCTGTAAAAGATCTTTTTAATTCTCAGCTCTCCCTGTGGGAGACTGGAGGCCAGCTATTCTTTCCACTTGAAGAGCAGGTACCTAGAATTCTTGACAAGTTCTTTGTAAGCAGACAAAAGTAGGCTAAAGGCAAAGACACTTGTTAGGAGTTATTTCATCACATACAGAAATTGAGAATTGTTGGGTCTTATCCTTACTTGTCACCCCATTTCTAATGTATGCTAAGGATTGTTATTCTTGAAGGAAAGAACTTTTTCATGAGAAAAATCATATTTTTATATATTTATTTTTCTCATAAGAGAGAACATAAAACATCACTAATAAAATTATTCAACAAAGCCAAAAAATGTGTTTAAGTGCTCACCAATGAAAATTTAAAATATTCACTCATTTTATGTATCAGTTGATGAAAAGTCACCCCTCTAGAACTAAGCCTATAGTAATCTCTTCCTGTTTTTGTGCAGAGAGTGTTCTCAGAGGCGTTTTAGTCATGGCTGGTAAATGTGATGGGCAACATGGTCCTAATGCAGAACCCAAATCTTCTTCCACAAGAGTATACCCAAGGAAAAATCATATCTACATGGCTGGCCAGTAGAGTCAAAAAGAACTCTTGAAGAGCCAGTAACTTGCCTCAGCCATCATCGCAGTGTTGAGCTTCCTACAAAGATTTCCCAAACATCCAGCTTTCCCACAAAATAAAAAATATTAGTAAATCAGCAAAACCCAACCATTCTAAATCCTGAATAAAAGCCTTATTAAACATTTAAATTTCCCTTTTAAATATGTCTGATTTTGGTTTTGCAGACAGCATGTTTCTTAATGCCTAATTTTATTTCAGAAGACTTAGTTGCCTGCAATGATTCAGTAGAACCTCTAAATAAGACATGTCTATAGAATCAAAGTGTCTTAATATTTTATTTTAAAAGACGTCAAATCCAAGAACTGGGATGTAAAAACTATAACCCTGAAATTGTCCACCTTAATTTATGAGTGCTGGACAGAGATTCCTACCAAAAACAAGCACCTGTAAACCAACACCATTGCACTATTTTTATCACCCCTTTCTATAACATTAGATAAACAACTGTTTAGGAATCATTCACCACTTGTTATCTAATAATACGTTTTTTAGGTTATGTGAAAAAGAACAGGAATATCACCAGTATTATCCACCTGATATATTCCTTATGCCATCAGCTCTCCATGATCTGGAACAACCTGGACCTGAGAGACACCTTGGACAGGAAAACCCAGTGCTCGTACTGCTGCACACCCAAGAGTTGCTCTGGCATCTCTGTACCACATTCCAGTTTCTGCAAGTGCTCATTAGTTGAGCCGGCTCCTCACAGATAAGATACAGAAAAATTACTGCCAGTGACACAGTTTACTCATAGCTGAATAATCTTCCCAGAGACTTTGGGGAGTGAATGATCTTAGCAGTCAGACTCTCAAAAACTTAATTTTTTAAGTCTTAGTCAATGCTCTTGACAAGTTATCCTCCTTGTCAACACAGGAGAAATAAGTGAACCCTTTATTTTTTTATATTTTTCTTTATTTTCTAATATTTTTCTTTATTTTTCTGCTTTGCCCAATATTACATTTTAAATTGGCCTTTAAGTTATGTATACAGCTGCAGGGATATAGCATGTATAAGTATTTATGTATACGTATTTATGTATACTTAACTTGTATAGAGCAGCCATCCTAGAAGCAAATAATGAATCCAGTGTGCGATTTTTCTTATTTTGATTATTGTTTGATTTTCATGATCTGTTTGTTGTACATTTGTTGAGGACCACTTAAATTGTTGTTTAAGCTGGAAGGCACTCCTAACCTGGCATAAAATATTGAACATGTTTACCTTTTCATAACATAATACGATTCCCCTTTCCAAGCCAGATCTCATCTGTTAAGACAACTTCTCAGATCTTTCTAAGGCACATCCACTTTCAAATCAGGATAAATGGAGATCGCGAGTCCTACCCCAGCACGTGGAGGCAATGAGCAGTTGTCTTCATGTTTTAGTGTGCAATTTGTGCAGTAACTGGGGGAATTAATGTTATTTGATACCCTGTGTGTTTGTGTCCTCCACCTCTAGAACTTCTCTCTCACTACCTCAGGCAGGTAGCTCTCTGGTCTGTGTGTCCTCTCCAAAAGGGACCCCCAGGCCTGGTGCCAGGTGCCTGCCCTGAGGGACAGCCCTCTCCAGCATGGCCACCACCCTGCCACATGGTGCTCAGATAATAAGAGGGCTGCTATGAACACCCAGAGCGTTGCTTCTGTAAAAGTACGTGTTCTGCACCCTGGGTAAGGCCTGCTGAGCTGCCATTGGAGGGTTACGTGGGACTGCAGGGGCTGTGCCTGGTAGGATCTCAATCCTGCTGCCAGTAACAACCTGCTCCTGAAACAACCCCGCCCAGAGGTTTTGTCTAGGAGGGAGCTCGCTGGTTCACCCCAGAAAGAGAGCTCCAGAGAGGACTAAGATATGTTGCACAGGGCAGACGGGGTAGCAGAGCCAGTAGCACCTGGAAAGCTGTGTGACTGGGTAACACAAACACCATCATGTGCTCAGCTCTCCCCACTACAGACGTCCCATTGCTTCACCCTAAAAACCCTCCCACCCTTTCTGGCTGCTGGCTGAATAAAGAGACACCTGCAGTGGGCCTGGGCGTGATGTATCACCAGCCCGTTCCCCTCTTCCAGCGGGACGCTGAGCTGGTCACTCTCTTCCACCCCATTATTCATGATATCTGCAGGAACAAGATTTCCTAACCTCTTTGCACCATAGGTTTCAAACACACTTGAGTGAGCTGGGAACTAACAGAGCTATTGGGTGTAGCTGGGTTCCTTAGAAAAGTCAAATAAAATTTGGAAATTAACTTTGTCACCCTGATGTCCCGAACAAGAAAAATACAAGATACCCCCCCCCAAATGTCTTGATGTGCGCCTTCTCACAAATTAAAGCAACACTTTAATTATAATCTTAATAACTCATGTTCTTCTTTCTTTTAGCTTTTCCTGTGTTAAAAATTTTAGAACAAATTACTTCTTTTCTGTTTGCTCTTTTATAATTCAGTTTCTTCCTAGTATGTACATTTTCAGCTTTTATATCTCAAGTGAGGTAATTTTATCATCTGCAAGTTCATCACGTTAAAGGTTTCATTAATAAAAAGGCAAAACCTGACGCATTTTCTTTTTATGTTTTTTGAAGCGAATTCTCCAGGACAAAAAAACCCCAACACCTTCTTGCTGGTTGCATTAGTAATATTTACTCTTTGGATTTGTCATTTATTGCAGCCTTTTCTCCTGCATTACTTCATCTCTTATTTGAAATGCATACTTTTTAAATTGTTAGATAATGTTTCTCTTCGCTGTGTTTTATCACTGGCAAAAATACAGCAGGAGCACAGCTGGTGGAATTCTGCTGTCATAGAGCCACATTTAGGGTTTTTTAATCACACACTTTGCTTTTCTTTCATCTTTAAAGTAATAAGCATTATTTTGAAGAGACATTCAAGCACTATGTGGGGAATTCCCTTTGCTGATACCCTTCTGACTGTTGCATACCATTCTGCCTTGTAATCTATGCAGGATATCATTAAGTCCTTACATCATGTAAAGCAGAATATTTTGCTTGGCCAGAAATCTGCACAGAGCTGTCCATCTAAGCCTTCAAACCATTCTCCATTTCCACCAAGCATGTGACCAGAAGCAAACGCTTCGCAGTCTAAAGTGTACTGATCACATCTAGACAGCATCTCATCAAATGATGTAAAATTTGGCAACTCTTGTCCATCACAACTGCAGAGGAAATATGAACTACAGCAGAATAATCCTGGATCCTCTCCCTGAGTGTCCAGAAATGTAATATACTTCATCTAGTGCATGATAGCCAGCAACAGAAAGTAAATAACAATTTTGCCCCAGGAAGAATTCACACAAAATATGCAGAGGAAGAAACATCTACTTGGCAGTGGGTGAATGTTCCTTGCAAAAGGCTCGTTTCATTCTAATCCTTCAGTCCTGACTCTCCGGAAAAGCCTCCTGAAGATGAGCCTGGGAACTATGGACTCATTTATAACTGTGCACAAATGCAGAAGCCAGAGACTTAAGAGAGATATATTTTTGACATTTTATAAACTCTCTTCTCCACCGTTGAGCTCTCTGTGTTCTACAGGTTATAAAGTATGAGTCTCTTTTTTCCCCCAGGAGGTAGTAAGCTCGAAATGTCTCCGTTCTGCATTTTCCCCTCTCCTGCAGTATGCCCCATATTTCACAGGTACCAATCACCCTTAGTTCTAGGAAATAATCCAATTGGTACATAGCTAGCTAAACTCTGAGCAATCATTTTCAATTCCTATTTATCTTATAGACTCACAGAATCCTGGAAAGGTTTGGGTTGGAAGGGACCTTTAAAGATCATCCAGTCCAATCCCTAGATCTGTTGCTTTTATTTCAGTCCTGAAGGATGGCTTCATATATCTGAAAGCTCGTCTGAATTCTTCAACTATGATAGCTGGCATGTTAAAAAGTATTTCTTCTCCCCACAAGCCTCAAAGCTGCAGTAAAAAAATTAACTTTGATATTCCATACTCAATATATCTATGCATTTTTAAGGTGCTAGAAAAGCCACAGTATACTTTATACTTACTTTTTAGTTTATAATTAAGCATGCACAATATATAATCACTTAACAATATACTACTTACACATGTATGATGGGGAAGGACTGTATATTTTCTGATCACATTCACTCCTCTGTCAGCAGCTGTGTAGTTGTACCATCATGTTATACAATTTTATATATTTATTTAATACTTCTAATAAAATAGACACTGATAGCTCATATTTTGATTACCATGGGACAGACCTTTTAATTATGATTTGCCTATATCAAATGCCTCACCCATTTTTTACTGTACAGAATAACAGAATGTGTAGATTATTTCATCTTGCAGTGCTAGGGATACCTATGAAATCAAAGAAAGTTCTCTGTATACTCAGAAGGAATAGCAAGTCAAAGCTAATCAGCGCAGTGGGAATCTGGGAGGAGAATTTGCTTACTGCCTTTGAAATCTTCCACGTCTTAGGTGAGCTGATGAAGCAATAAGTGCTTTGTGACAAGCTGCAAGGCCAATTATGTACTTTGTTTTTTCTTTTGTTTTAAATAATATTTCCATGCTAATATGCAGTAGTTTCCTAAGTGAATGCATACTGCTTATTTAGGCAAGACTAATAACATTTTGTTCTTGTTCGCAAGACCGTTGGGTTTTAAATGTTATGTTCATAGAACCTGAGTAATGTACTCAATGTTAAGTAATTTTTGCCCCTTTACTCTACAGTAGGTTGTAGTGGGAGAAATTTCCTTAAGAGATATGTGCCAGAGAGAGGAAAATGTGCTGGTGTACTGTATCTATGTGGGAAACAATTACATAGGTAATTGGAATATTTATTAAGCTTAAGCTGAATAAATAAAAACTTTTATTTGGGATTTTTCTTTAATGAGATAAAGAAATAAGGGTTTTAGCAAGCATAACAGAGCTTTCTAGCATGTTCAAAATTCAGCGCGTTGTGTTCTAGTGTACCAAACTGGGACATGGGATGAGAGAATGCAAGCAATATTCATTGAAAATAGGCAACTTATTATTCCTTTATATTTTTCCTTCTATCCAGCCAATATGAGAGTGAATATTGTCAATTAGAAACTTTGATGGTCTTTCATGATCTCACAAAAGAAAGATGAGAAAGGCAACACTGCATTTCTTTTTATTTCTCTGCTTGTGTTACTCTTTCAATAGTGTTACAATAGCAATCCTCAATTTCTGAGCTCTCTTTTTGGTCTTTAACTAGAATTATCAAGTTAGAAAACAATATTCCTTCCAGAAAATCAAGAAGCAGAGTTTGAGAAAACTCTTTTCCAGATGGTTTTGAATTAATCAAGTACTTATCCCAGATAGTAAGAAGTACTAACATAACTTAAAATACTTAATATCAAATTTTGCCATTGAAGGCATCTATATGGCTTTCAAGGTTGACCTCTGCTCACCATTACAAGTAGGTGAACAAAAAAGTATCATCAATCACATATAGAAATTGGAAAAAACTCAAGTATAATCTTCATGAATTCCTCACATGTATGAAACTGAGATAATCTGTCATGTAATGGTTCTTGAAAGCACCAATGATATCTAAATTCAGCACCCCTAAGGTAACTCCAAGATGCTACACCTGAAATGTGTTCAGCACGACAAGCTCCACATTCCCTAAGTCTATTTTACGATTTTAAAGAAATTCTTTGAAGACTAAATGTATGTGTTGCTCCCAAGAAAAATTTGCACCCAAAATTTTCAATCTACACATGAAACAACAGTTATCTTGCAACTTCTACTCCCTGATACAATTAATTCAACCTCTGAAGGAGGGAAAAGAGGAATAATGCTTGACTGAAGTAAGAGAGTGAGTATCTTCATGTGTAGGACAGATATTCACTCAGAAAAGCAGCCATTTCCCAAACAGCTGACAGAAACTCAAATCATAGTGTCCGTGGACATTAAGCAGAGGCCATAAACGTGGTTGAACCTAACAGCTGTTTGTTGTTAGAATGAGTGTTCTCAAGTACTACATAGGTAGTATTTGGACAGTAAATGCCATTGTTTAGCATAAGTTAAAGAAACTGTTCTCTGGAAATAATTGTTTCTGCTCAGACTGCCATTATCACCTCTCTTTTCTCACCCTATCTTTCTCTCCCATTAGCTGTCATGGCACCTCATCTATGTCTGGTAAAACAGATAAGCTGTTGTCATCGACCCCACTACATGAATTACTCATTATATCTGCTCTCTGAATACTTCAGATGCTCTGAACGGCAAATTTCTCTTCCTTTGGCCCGGGCAGTTTGTATCACCCTTGCAGTGTGTGTGCTGACGAAGGGAAATGTGAGTTGCAGGGTTCTTCCTGGCCCTGACCTCAGGCGCTCGCTTGTTAGTATGCTCCTAGCTCAGCTTGCTTACAGATGCAGAATCCTCTTCTGGGCAGACACCTCTCTTGTTAGAGAACCTAAATTTCCTATCACCTAATGAAAGTTAGGTAGCCGTTCACACTTTCTCTGCAGCTATGGGAACAATGAAAGCAGCTCCGGAAGGAGGACAAGGCTGGAGTTAGGCGAGTTGTGCTCTGGGAGCCCCTGCCTTTCCCCATAGACTGCCCAGGGACACCAGGCGATCACACCTGACAAGGTAACCCATCTGCAGGTGGTTGCAACTCAGTGAGATGTATAAAGCTGAAACGACCACTGTTTAGGAGCCTCATTCTCCTTTAAAGAGAGACAGACTTATGATAGATTTAGCCCCCTAAGTAGGGGCTGGATCTGTGCTAAACTGCCATCAGCCATCTTCTTCCAGCCATACGTTTTTGATACTTCTAACATTCCTTGAATTAAGGTTCAAGGAAAACTTTCAAGTCTACTATTGCTTGGTGAAATGAATACTACTAATGGCATTAATCCAGGGACTTCAGTTGGACTGTCCACCTGAGAAGAGTAAGGAATTAGTCTTTTGTAGTAATGTATAGTCACATATTAAAATCTTTAAGAACTGCTCACGTTTTTTTTTCATCTACTAAAAACACTCATTCAGAGAAAAGAAAAAAAAATGACAAAATATGGAAGATTCAAGATTTTTTCTGTCATTTCAGAAAATAAAGGAGTAACTACATTGCCTCTGAAAAGTAGATACATTACTTTGTTCATTTAGGGGTTCATTATTTTGTTCATTTAGGTTTTTTTGTGTTTTCTGTTAAAAAAATTGAGATTTTCTGTTAAAGATTTAAAACTATAGAAGTACCCCTAAACATGTGTTACTACATGTGCATGTGTAAGTACAAATACAAGGGAAGGCAAACAATTAAAGGGACATTATGATCTGAAATTTGACTCCCATTTTAACTTAGGAAATAACCAGTAACAAGTTTAAAAGCAGGAGAAACACAGAATTCTGGTAGCTAAGATTTCAAAAAGCAAAGTAACTTGTTAGTATCAGATTCATCCATTTGGTCTCAATTTGTAACTGAGAGCAGTGTAAAATATAGAGGTGGTGATGAGTCAATTGTACTTTTGAAGTACATTTTGCTTAATATTCAAAGAGGCATAATGCAGAAACAAACTCTTGTTTACAGCATAAACTTTTACCCCTTGGTGTTAGTTCCATATATTCATATTCTGAATTATATTTACCTTCCCAAAAAAATAACACAAAAAAAATAAATGGAAAAGAATTAGCATGCTGAGAAAAAGTAGATTGTCTCTGGATGACAAAGGATCTGCTTATACATTGTTCCAATAGACCAACTGATATGTCTAGTGAAAACAGACAAGCTTTGATGCATACAGTCCTGTTTTCAGATCTAACAGAAGATATTACCTCTCCTTACCAGTTCTAGCTCACATATTGTGTTATGCCATTCTGGCTACAAAGACAAGACTTTATTACTACTACGAACCTCCCCTCTTAAATAACACTACTACTACAAAAGTCCTAGTATGCGTTACTTCATATTTATCAAATATAATTTAAATGTATGCAATCTCTTAGAAAGGCTATAGGGTTACATAAAATACAATATGGCATAAAGTTTATCTGCATTAAGTTCTGAAGTTACCTATCACAGTGAAATAACGGAACAGCAGTATAATTACAGTTGCCAAACTTCAATCTTTACAAATCAGCAATGTAAACTGACATTTGGTTTCATGAAAAGACAAATAGTGATTTTTTTTAGAGAAGTTTTTTACAGTGGGAATTATTTTTGCTGGTAGCTGGCAATAAAGTATAAATAGCTGAGAAAAACTTCTTGCAAAAAAGAGTGCAGTGACAAACATGTAACTAAAGGTTGTAAAATTCTACTATTTTGTATGCTGCACTGTAAAATTCCTCTTTAGACTGAAAAAAAAATAATCTTCAATCCCAAGAAAGAAAAAGAACACTAATTTTATGAAATTATAAACTTCCTTCCTGTACATATTTTTAGATTTAAGCTTTTCTGACAAGTTATTTTATAAAGCTTGGGTAAAACTATTGAAACCAGATCTGAAATGAATCTGTGCTTTGTTTCAAATCATGTTAGTATTTTTGTTCGAAACTTTGTGATTTACTCTTAAATAACCTTTTATTATTGCTTCTTTCTCTCTGATCACACCACTGTGAGTTGTTTTTTTTCCCATTCCAAAACTGCAGTAGTATCCTTTCTCCTATGAGACTACCCTGTTTTGAATCTGTTCACTGTTTCTTAATGATACTGGTTTCACACAAACCTGTTGTCTGGCTGTCCCTCTGCCTATTAATTCCCCTTGAGCCTTTCAGTCAGTTTCAATAAAATTTGAATGAAGGATAAGGGCTTCCAAAGAGACATTAATTCCCACAAATTTTAGGAAAACTGTTAGCAAGAGGAGGAAGTAACCGAAGTGTCCACTGTTGGAAAGGCAAGTATGATTTAGTTATTGTATCTCCTGCTTGCTATTAGCTAATTAAGCTCCTGACTAGTCCAGTGTATTTAATATAAAGCAGGCATTTTAGCATGTGAGGGATATAACAGGATTGGAGGGAGATCAGGATTGGAAGGGTGTAAGATGCTCAGCCTTAGGAAAACAAGTTCAGTTCTACTGTGCACATAGCAGCTCTTATGTTCAGAAGCCCAACATAAGTGAACATGACAATCACATAATATGTAAGGGATGCAATTCTGTAAACAAGTCTCCTTCAAGTTCGCACAAACACTCTGTGCAGAGATGTGTTCAGAATAACTGAGAAAATGGCAGTAATTTGTGAATCTACAGAATTTCTTGCAGTTTTTTGACAACATTTTCATATAGCACACTTGGGAATAACATTGACAAGTTTAAAGCGCAATTCCTTTCTTCCCTCACTCTACTTCTAAGGCTGGGAGGAAGTCAGACTTCTTCAAGGTTCATGTGGATGAAGAAGACCATATGGTTGTCAAATCAATTTGTTGAACTTTGTCCAAATCCTACGAGATGAATGCTTTTCACGTGGACACCACATGGTTTATCTGAGGACAGTTCAGCTAGGAATGAACAAGACTGGAAAAATATTCTGAATCGTGCCCTCTGTGAAAGACAGATGAGATAGATACACTTTCAGGCCTGTAAACAAAAGTTTTCACAACCAGTCTCTGTGATATTTGGTAGACACACAGAATTTCTGTTGATGCTGTTCATTTAACCCTTATTTGAACAATTTGATGAATAACAGGAAAATGCCACACCGTATTTTTCTTACAAATAGAATTGTTCATAATCAGACACCATTCTTCCTTCAGTGTAAGAGACCACAGGACCCTACAAGGTCTTTTAAAATCAAATTTCTACTATTTCTACCCAAGCATGCATTCTTTAGTACCTGTGAGTATACAGCATAAATTGGGTTCTGCTGCTTCTGTGAGTCTTTCAAGAATAACATTATGCTCACTGCAGCATCACTGTTAACACCTCATACAACCAGAAATCAAAAGTGGAAACATGGAAAGTTACAACTCTGAAAAGAAATCTTATATTGATGTGAGGGATGGTAATTAAAGCAGCCATCTTGGGAGATATTAAAATGGAATGTCCATACTTGACCTTTATTTGTAACAGAAAAGAGATACAGCATCACTCCAGAACAGTTTTTGCAACTTCTTGGTTCATTACTTCTATGGGATTTTTTCCCTCCTAATTTTGAATGTTAATCTATATGTACAGTGAGATATATGTATGTATGTCTGATACCTCAGGGCGACACCCAGCCCCCCACCCTGAGTTTATTATGGTTAAGGTACAGATTGCATCTGAGTTTTGCAATACCCACAAAGTAGCTAAATTTTAAATTCACTGCACTTGGATTCTTGGCTTTGTTCCATCAGAAAAGCCTAAATACCTGATGTCTCAAAATAGTAATTATATGGCAAACACTTTAAACATATCATAATTATTTGCTATTGGAATAACTTTATTAGGTTTTGCTTATCAATTTAAGGGCTACAGAGGGCAAAGTTCTCACTGAGCTGCTTGGCATTCGCCCATCAGATACACTAATCACCTGCCACGTTGGCTGGATAATAGAAACGTACTGGGGCCCTGAGGTCACTAACAGGGCCCCTTAGCAGCCTCCTCTGGGGTCACCCCATACAGCTGCCCAGGACCCCATCTCAGCCCAGTCAAGCATGGAGGTGCCCAATGCCCAGAGCTGTCTTGGTGGTCCCAATTGCTCCTGACTGGGGTGGTGGGACAGGCCTGGGCTGCCAGGGCCTGCTCGAACACCCTGGGGAGTCCCTGATGCTTCTGGCCTCCAGACAAGAGCTGGTCCCTGGGGTACCCTGATGAAACCCATTTCTTGTGGGGAAAATCTTTGCATGTCTCTGGAATCGTCTTTCATTTTCACCATGTGAACCAGTGGTGTGCAACAACACATGCGCCGAGCATGAGTATGAAAATATCAGACACTGTCCACCACTTGTGTGTTGTATTTGGAACTAGTTATTATCGCCAGTATGAAAATTGCATTTAATATCCATGTAACATTTTGTGACCATTATGATATAATAATGATTTACAATAGAAATGACAATTGTGAAAAATATGAGCTCTTTTCTGAAAGAGATGACATCCTACAGTTCAATGTTGCACAAAATGACACACATCATTATTGGCAAAGCACTATCCAAAATATATGCTGCACAAACCACACACTGGGGCAAGTGCAAAGTACTCTTTTCCTTACTGGCATTTACATGCAGGCTCAAATAAGTCAATGAAAAATTATGTAAGCCAAGAGCACTACTCACGTGCTTCGGTGACTTAGTGGATTGGGCCCAAAAATACTGAACATGTTGCAAGATTTACTCTTGACATGATCCCTTACAACGAATCTTAATGTCCAGGCAGTAGCTTGTTTGATTTTCAAGCAGTGTTTTCTTTTTTATAGAAACATTCCTTATCTGCCATGCTGCTTATTTTCTTTTCTGAGAGCTGACAGATACTACATAATGCAGCATCTAAGGGGCAGAATGGGAAGGAAAAAATAATCTTTCATGAGTGTGTGGCAATATTCTGCTTTCTCTCTTCTTTTATTTCTCTTCTATGCTACCCAGTTACAAAGCTCCATAGCATCACCCTGCACCAGCAATGTTTTAAGTATCATTTTTGCCTATGGAACAGCACGGTGTCAATTAGAATTTAAGAACTGGGGATAAATGCATCTGTTAATGTAACAGAGAGGTTTTTTAAATTCTGAATCGTTCTCTCACCAAAAGGTTTTATTTTTAATTTCTGTTGGGTTAGTCAATGAATAACATAACCAGCTAGTGTGCAAATGGTTTCACTTTTTGTTTGACAGGCTGACTGCAGCGCATGAGCAGGGAAGGCTGCAAGGAAATGCTCCCATTCCCCGTTTTCACATGGAATTAAAGATGCTGCAAAAGCACTTCTGATCATACCAATGGTTGTGTACAGAGGGGAAGTAACCAGAAGGACTACTGAAGAATAAATTATTCTGTTGCAGTTTTCTGTGTGGACACTTCTTTTAGAACAATTACTGAGTTCTGTGAGTGCCTACTGTCTTCTGTCTTCATACCATGGATACTCTTTATTTCACTCATATCCTTCTGTTTCCATAGTTGCTGCACAAAGATAAACTGGTAACATTCATTTGTAGTACTGGGGATGGAATAAAAAGTGACGATGTCCCCAGAGAACTCTGAGCAAAGAGGAACAGGGATAGATTTTTGTTTGGGAGAAGAGGAAGAATTTCCCAGTCAGAAGTCTGGCATGCAGTTTGCTTGTTCAGTAAACACAAAGTGCCATTGCTGCCCCAATAGCTTCTTTTATTTGGTGCCATAAATAGCTGTCTACTTCAGCCTATAGTGACCTTTGATTAGTACAGCTACCAGCAACTGCTGGTCTGTCAAAGCACCTCGGAAAATACTTTTAAAACAGGAAGGAGTTCAAATATATAAGTAAAAGAACAAACATGAAGCTGTGTATTCTTTTTTTCCCAACAGAAGTGCAAAATTCCTCTTATAACTCATGCTTCTGCAAATTGTACATAAAGTGGAATCTAAAACTGGAAAAATACCACCAAAAGTCTCAGAAAGCTGAAGAGGAATCGGCTCTCAGTTTGTTCCAAACCTAAGGCTTCAATTAAATTAATCAGAGCTTCTACTTTTTCTCCTGGCTGAAGGAACCCTTCTTCACAAGAGGGAATACTTGCTGCAAGTTGTAGTAGTATTGTCTCCACAAGCATTGTTCCCATCTTTTTTTTTTGTTGACTTTTATGCAAACTGAAAGTCAATTTCTCGATGGACAATTGCCCCCATTATAAAAATCCACTGATGTGTCACTGTTTGGCTTGGCCAAAAAAAGCCACAGCAGTTAGAAAGAACACAATATTTCGCCTGTCATTAAAACAAGGGTCTACTTAACAATAAAAAATAAGCATCAATAAACACAGCAGTTTAAGGAAAAGAAGTGTCAAAAAAAATACAATTGTTTGAGGTGTGGTTGTGCCTCTGTAAGTCATCATTAAACAGTGAAGAGCTTGAGGGAGAATACTGTGGCAGACAAGGAAAGTTAAATGCATTATAGGAGTAGTAATTTAAACCCCTTTCCCGGGAGAACAAACTGGATAGATTGGAAATAGGAGGAAAAACCCAAAACATTAGACAAGGAACAAAAAAGGAGAGAGAAGGCCACAATAACAAGCTTAGAGGCATGAAAATCATGGAGATAAAAAGGCTGTTCTTTCTACAATTACACATATTTCTAACTCAAACATGAACAGGCTTACACTTACACATATTTTCACCATGGTTATAGTTTGGTTTTACTGTTGGTGAAGAAAATGCATGTAAAACTATACTTTCAGTAAACAAATGGTTGCATTTGTACAGTGATGAACCAGCTGCATCCTTTGTTTTACCAACTGGTTAATGCACAGACATACTTCAGATTTCCTTCCCAAATAATACAACCTAGTGATTAGCAAAACCAGGACTAAATCTAACTTATTTTAAATAAGAAATATCAATAGATATCATCACTTGGGTTTGAGCTTTAGCATTTTACAGAAAAACAACCACCCACACGTCCTGCAATGAGCAACTGGTATTTTAGTCTTTGACACTGCATGGTCCAAAAGATAAACATTTTGCACACGAGTAAAGGCTGTCAGCCCCAGCCTCTTGAGCAAATTCCAACCTGTGTGACCTAAATTCCTCCTGCGTTTTTAGCTGGACACTGTATTTTTCACTTCCTGCTCTGAAATTCTTGAATGATGTTGTTAAAATAGGACTTTGACCTTGGAACACAAATGAAAGATTAAGCACTATTTCAGGTACTCTCTGAGACCAAGTTACCCATGTCTGCCAAATTCCATCCTTCCACAAAGCATGCTTTCCTATTTTTTCCAGGTTTTAAATCCAGGTTTAAACCATCCCTGATTGCCAGCTGCTTGAGCGAGGTGATTGTCCTGCTCTACTCCACACTGGTGCGGCCCCACCTTGAACACTGTGTGCAGTTTTAGGTGCCACAATATGATATAAAGCTACTGGAGAGTGTCCAGAGGAGGCTGGTGAAGGGTCTGGAGGGGAAATCATATGAGAGGCTAAAGTCACTTGGTCTGTTCAGCCTGGAGGAGACTGAGAGGGGATCTCATCACAGTTTACTGCTTCCTAACAAGGGAAAGAGGAAGAACAGGTGCTGATGTCTTCTCTCCAGTGACCAGTGATGCGACCTGAGGGAACGGCAGGAAGACGTGCCAGAGGAAGGTTAGGTTGGTTATTAGCAAAACGTTCTTCACCCAGGGGGCGGTGGAGCAGTGGAACAGCTCCCCAGGGAAGCAGTCATGGCACCAAGCCCGACACTACTCCAGAAACATTTCGACAATGCCCCCAGACACACGGTGTGAGTGTTGGGGCTGTCCTGTGCAGGGACAGGAGTTGGATTCGATGATCTTTGTGGGTCCCCTCCAACTCAGGTCATTCTATGATCTACATAGGCTGGGATTCTACTGAGTCCATATAAAGCAGTCACATACATAAAGGCAAATGCACCACAGGAAGAAACAAGAACGACAAAAGACATATCTGGCTTTTCAAAATGCCAGTGTTCCCGAACCAGGGAGCTGTTCTGAGGGAGGTGAAGAATGAGGTCACTCCGCCATGTACCCGTTAGCTCCCAGGCCCAGCCAAAATCCAAACAATACAACCTAGTGATTAGAGAAAAAACGACTAATTAACTTAAATAGGAAATAACAGTAGATATCACCACTTGAGCTCTCGCTTTCAACAGAAAAACCACGACCCATACGTCCTACAATGAGGGAGCCCAAGGCCACTGTGAATGCATCGACCAACAGCATCAAATCATTCTGTTTCTGTCCTGGTCTGGTGGGAGGTGTCGCTGCCCATGGCACGGGGGTTGGAACTGGGTGAGCTTTAAGGTCGCTTCCAACCCGAACCACTCTGTGATTCTCTCTCCCCTCGCTTTGCCCAGGACACCCGTGGCCGTACCGTGACCGCTAGCGCCCGACCCACCGCCCCCCCCACTTTGTCCGCTCGTGGCCGGCGCTGCAAGCCCCCTTCTTCCTCCGCAGGCCCCACGAGGCGCCGCGCCCGGCGGAGCAGACGCAGCCCCCACCCCCGCGGCTGCGGACAAGCGTCCGGGCGCAAGCAGGCGGCGGCCACGTGACGTCATCATCCGGGCCCTCAGCGCGCGCGCGGTGCGCCCGGCGGGGTTCACAATGGAACCCGCTGGAGCCCGGCCGACGTGAAGCGGCTGTGCGCGCGCACACTACCGCCCCCCTGACTAACCCCACTCCTCTCCGCCTCCCCCTCGTGGCTCACAGAGGGGAGGGAGGGCCGCGGCCTGCGCCTTGCGGCGTGAGTGACAGCCCAGGCGCTGTGTGTGAGTGTGTGTTTGTGTATGTGGAGAGGGATGCGCTAAGTGCGTGCGGAGCAGAGTGGTAGAGCTACTGCTGCTGCCGCCACCGCCATCTTGCCCCGCGCCCCGCCAGACAGAGCTGCGCCGCCGCGTCTCGCCTCCCTTCCCTCCTCCTCCCCACTCCTATCCCTTCCTTCCCCTCCCCCCGCAATACCCACACGCACGAAGCCGTCAGCGCACGGCGCTCCGAGCCGCCCCCCCCCTCCGCTGCCACCTTCCTTCCTTCCTTCCTTCCCGCCTGCCCCCCCGCTTCTAGCATCGCCCCCCCCCCTCCCCCCCGCGCGCGGCCCTTGTCGGGGCGGAGCGGAGCGCGCAGGCCCCGGCCCAGCCCCAGCCCGAGCCGGAGCCCCGGGGGCCGCCGGGCAGGGAGTGCTGGTGACGCAGGAAAAACGCCCCGGTGGTGCTGCCGGCGCCGGAGGAAAGGAGCGGAGCGCGGGGCCAAAGGCGCCGGAGATCTGAAGCGCGGGGGCAGCGGCAGCAGCAGCTTCGCTTTTCCCTTCTCCTGTCGCCCGCACAGGAGGGGAACCGGGACAGCGGAGCCGCCCCCGGGGCCTGGGATGGGAGGCTGCCCCGGCGGCTGCCGGGTATGAGGCAGCGCCCGGCCGCGCTCCTTCGGCAGCGCCCAGCGGGGTACCGGGCCGCGGCGGCAGCGACGCGAGAGGAAACCGAGGGGGGGTGAGTGGCAGCGGCGGGCGGGGTCGGGGGGCGCGGGGGCAGCGGTTGGTGCTGCGGGCTGGGGGAGGGCGAGGCGGGAGTGAGGGGAGGGGGAGGTAATGGGGCTCTTTCCCCCCACGCAGCCCTCGCGTGCGGCCCCGTACCGCCCGTGCTTTGGAGGGCAAGGGAAAATGGCTGACGGCTCCTCATCCTCTTCGCCGGCTGCTGGGAGCGCTCGGCACCCCTCGAGGGGCTCCGCCGGGCCGCCCCCTCGCGCCGTGCCCCCCGCCCCGGCGCCGCGGGGAGAGGAGGGTCCGGTGGGTTCTGTGCAGCGCTGCGCCCGGCTTTGCCTTTGGCTGCCGCTCGGCTTCCTCCGCACCGAGCGCCATTACTGAGGAGGAGTGATTGGAGCCGCGTAGGCCCGGGCGGCGCCTGCGAACCGGGCCCTGCCGAGGCGCTTTTCCTATGGGCTCAATGAAAAAGCACCCGTACCGGAGTCGTTCACGCCCGCTGTAAACATTATTAACGTGTAGGCCACTTCTCTGGTCCCATTTCGAGGCACAGACACAAAACCCCCAAACGCTGGTGGTTTTCAACATCTTCTCCCTGCGGTTCAGCTTGGCGCTCCTTCTCGGAGCTGCGTCTTGGGGCTTGACTGTTGGGGTTTGTTTTGTGCGGTGGAACCTCTCCTCTTGTCCGAGGAGTGCGGCAGGGTGGTTGCAGCAGGTCGGCCACGGCCATTCTCTGTTGTTGTTCTCAAGATAATTGAGGACTTTACCTGTTGGAGGGGTTCTTTCTTAACGTGTGCTGTGGCAGTTCTTGTTACTGTCCTCAAGGAAACCATGGATTTTAACAGTTGGGGTTTGTTTTTTTTTTACACTGATAATTGTATGCTGTCCCACTTTGTGCAGTGTTGTTTATATACAGAGAGAACAGCCTTTGGAAATAATTAATTTTGTTCTGAAGTGATTTTGTTCTCATGGAAGCATCCAGAGCTGTTGAAGTGTTTTTTTAAGATGCCATATTTAATTTTCGGGTTGCTCTCTCAGAAGTCCAGTAAAGTATTTTGAAGATACACAATAACACACAACTGCATAGGAAAAAAAACTCTTCCAGAAAAACATTGTTCTGAGTAAGTGTTCAGGGGACTCCCGAGGCTCACTGTAAACATGTCGGGTCTGTCTCAGCTGTCTTCATCTTGTCTGTACAACTTGATTTATATCCATAGTTCTGTAGTTGTATTCATATTACTGGAAGTTCATATCGGCCCAGCGACCCTCTGAAGTCACGGGCTCAATCAAAGCTAGCGTAAGGCCCACTTTTGTTGACCTACTTGCAGAACTGGGGCCTGTATTTTTAAAAATTTGTTGAATGTAGGTATTAATATGCAGAGTTAAGTATACTAGTGGCAACACTTGTTATGATAGATGAACTAGGTAACCTGTCTTTTCCAGCAGGCTTCCCAAATGCCTGATAAATGTATATTAAAATGATTAAGTTTAGGAAGAGACCTTTGATGGGTATTTGGTGGGTGGTTGCCCTTTATTAGGGAATTGAAATGGTGTCTGTAGTAAGAAAGATTTAGGAGTGACTGGAATAACCAACTTTGTTCTTGATCGTTTAAGGTTTTACTTTGAGAAATTTGCAGTACTTCTCACCATAAATGTTCCTGATCAAGTGACATTTTTATTTCAGCAAAATCTCAAGTCATGCATGAGTGTGTTGAGTGTTTGTCTGTTTCCTCGTTGCTTTTTTTTTTTTAAATAATGCTTTTGATCTTTTGAGTTTAAGTACTGCTTATTCCTTGAACCAACAACGTACAGTAGCTAATATAAGGAGTTTGGGGGAAGCATGTAAAATATATGTATTAATTTTTCTGTGATAATACACTGGACAGTGTTTTGATGATACCCTTTGAATGAAAAACATAAACATAATCATAGTGCTGCAGTGGAAGAAACTGTCAGCATTTTTGGAGTGGGGGGAAGGAATCTAGCTAAAAATCGATGTAAGATTGTACCACAGTAACTTCTAAACTTTTTTTTTCTCTCTCTCTAGTGTATTTTGTCCTTCTCTTTTGTGTAGGTTTCTAAATAGTATTTCTTCTGGGTAGCCTCTGTCTTGATCTTTTTAGGCTGTTGCTGCTTTATACCTTGCAGAATTTGCCCTTGTGGTGATACTTCTGCCCATTGAATTGACAGGAAGACTACATCTGGAGGTGGTAATCAATAAGGATAGCGGTGGCAAAACTGTTTACTCTTTCTGTATCTGTGGGACACTGTGGCCCTTATGTAAACATTTTATTTCCCATATTGTGGTGCAGTTGAACTCAAAAATAGACCAGTGGAACTACTCTCTGTTCTAAATGCACGCTTTTAGGTTTATGCATTTTAATAATATTCTGGAATTCTTACAAATAAGACTCAAAATAAACAAAAAGAATGGAGTAATATCTATGCAACAGAAGTAAATATACTTCTAAGAAGGTAAAGGTACCTGTATTACCTTTGTTCCAAGACATCTTACATTTAAAATTGAGCTTAGTTTAGGACTTTATGATATGAATACAACTTTGAGTAAAAGTAGATAGAAATTCAGTTATTCATTAGTTAAACAAATTACTTTTAAATGGCTTTAAAGTTATAAGTTATGTTTCTGTCACGTGTGTGGTGAAAATATATTATTTTCCAGGGGAAATATTTCTGTCCTTCCTGCTGCAGTTTAGAAATAATTTCTTAACTTAATTCAGGTATTTGAATGGCAAACACTTCTGTGTTAGAGAGTTCTCTGAGGGTGTGTGTATATGTATTATTTCTTTTTTTTTTTTTTTCAGAAATACTGATTTGTATATCCTAAGCGAGTGAAAAGTTGTAGGTACATCTTGAAAACGTCCTGATCAGGATGTGAAGTAAGTGCATCAAAGGTGTCCCTTACTGTTCTTTACTTAAAGCATGGGTTTTTTTTAAAAAACAAACAAACAAACAAATAAGCTAACCCATTCAGACCCCCAAACCCGTTACACTTACTTCAGTTATTTTTCTTGTAATCACAAATCTTTTTTAACCAAGCCAAGTCTTGCTTATCCAACACTTGCAGAGACCAGTGTGAAGTGATTGTCTGAAGATGTAAAAAATGTTGCTTGGATTTTCTGTTCAATTGAAAGCCTGTATATGTGGAAGCTTTTCTGTCCTTTATGAAATTGTATCCTGGATGTTAGCATTACTATTAATCTGAACATATGGATATGGTTTCTCTTGTTCAGGTATCTGAAGTTTTTCTTGTGACGTGTGTGTCCTCTTGAAACTCACTGTGCCTGCATGTAGTTTTGTTATCCATATCTGCCGTGTTTAGAATCAGAGTTCAGAATTTAGAGCTGTACTTGAGGATATGTTCTGAGAATATACCTTGATAATGTGTGTCTTCTGTTGTAGTACCTTACCTTTTGCAAAACTAGCAGTGCTGTTGATGTGACAGGTCTACAGTGTCCGTGATAGTTTGTGAATATATAAATACACAATTTTATTTTTTTTTACATAACTGAGGTTTTTATGCATGTTGTCTCCCTGGCACAAAGCTAATGAATTAATAATTAAGCCATACTGTTATACCTGCCCTTTATCATCAGTGCAAAACAGTCACCACAATCTTTATTTTGCTCCATTTTCCCTAAGAGTTTTTCTTCAGAGGTTCCTACTTTGCAGTATTCAGTAGTGACGAATGTCATTTGAGTAGTGGTCTTGTGGAGCAGTTGGTTATATGTAGGAAGAACAGGTTGGAAAACCTTTGTTTGTATTGCAGAATGGTAGTTAAAAGAAATAGTCTTTCCAGAGCAAGGGATGGCAAGGTCTTTCACAAGCACATGCTTGCATGCAGTGAGACTTGAATTTTTCTGCTTGGGAAGTTCAAGCTGTTTTGGATTCATGTATTAGAAAAATGCAGTGACATTTTTCATATATTACATATAGGTTTTGTTCTCTTATTAATGTAGAGACATTAAAGTTCTCACGCTGTTATAATGACTGACAGTTTTGTTATGAGTTACGTTGTATTGACTGTTATGCTTAAGGGTGTAGCATGACTTGAGAATATGCTTAACAGAGATTCCCACTGCACGTTATGACAGAACCATGTTTTGACTTAAATCTTCAGAGTCTTGAATAGATAGACAGTGGCAGAGAGCTGCTCTGTCATGACTTTACACCCTCAAAGTGTCAACTATTGCATTGCGTTGTCCACTTGAGCTGTGCTTTGAGCACTTTCTGTAGATTCGAGTTGGTAAAATTGTTTAAAATATTGAGTTAGTAAGGTTACAGGAGAGCTGTTAATAAGTCTGCAGTACAGGAGAGGAGGAAAGTAAGGTCTTAAAGAAGCCAGTTGTGACTTAAATGTAAAAATCTTGTTGCTTCTTTTTATTCGTAATGGAGCTTAACAGCACAGCCAGTTTCTTTTGCATTTTCTGTTATGAATTTTCTGATATTTGCTTGGTTTTTAAAGAAACAATTAGTTGCTCCTTTCATTTGAGAATTGAATTCAATCTGCTTGATATCAAATCTTTTTGGGTGCCGGCTGTTCCTATGTTTTCAAATAAAAATTAAAATGCTGGGACCAAAAGCCATTTGGATACAGGTTCACAAGCTTGCTTTCTAGAGGAAACAATACTGATGTGTAGTTTTCTTAAAGGATTAGCTAGCATTAACTGTGAGAATGATAATTTGCTTTGGTTTAACTTTTGTGTTATATGACACTTATAAAAGATGCAGCATCCTTGATCTGCTTAAAAAAACAGTATGTAATTGCCAGTGGAAGATGTTCTTGCATATAGATCTTTGCATGGACATCTTAGCAAATCATACTGTTTGGTAGTGAGCATTTAGCCATGAATTCACTCATAAGAGGGGAATTCCACATTGCGTCATTTCTTAAAGATGTACTTCTGTGAACAGAGAACTCTCTCAGAAGAAACCTGTTTTCCACATTTTTTTTTAAGCTGAGATTCAAGAATATGTTGAAGGCAAGACACAAACATGTGACTCCTTAATTTTTGCTCCTGTCCTCTGCTCCTTTCTGCTATAAACTGTAAGAGACTTCCCAAGTAATTTTTTTTTAACAGAAACGTTATTCATATGAGTGCTTGAAAATAATGAAAAGTGCATGGAAGGAGTTTTAGGGCTCCCTTTTCAATAAACTTTCACGTAAAATACCCAAAACTCAAGTAGTAGAAAAACTGTCTCTAAAACAGCCTTTGTTTAAGACAAATAACCCTTTTTTTAGCGGTTGAATGGCAATATGGAATGACACAAAAATGTACATTATAAGTTCCATAGACTTCAATAGTTAGTCTCTTAATTGCTGCTTAACCTTTTCTCTAGGTTATATAGGAAAAGGTATTGTTTTGTATTGGGGTTGTCTTAGCTATGATGGTCTGAAATGATGGAAGGAGATTGTTTAGAAATGTGTTTGATAAAGAAAAAACAGTATTGACATGTGCCAAGTAGGATCCCTTTGTTACCAGACGGGCTTTATTGGTTGGAGAGGAGCGTTCTTGTAAGGCTTGTGGTGTGAGATAGTAGTGACAGGCCTGTATTGGCTGTGGGTGCAACTTCATTTTCTTTGTCCAGAAATGAAAATTGACAGTGAGGGAAGAAAAGTCTTTTACTTTTCTCATATAATATGAGAATGAATATTTTTGTCAAAATATACTGCCATCTCAGTAAATAAGCCTTGCATCCTTGACGTTTAATTTTTCTGCTGTCTTAGCAGTGGAGTACTGTATTTTTGAGTAAGTTTCAATAGAATAAGTCCATGAATTTGAAAGTTAAATAAGAAAGATCTGCTTAACTTAGTTTTTAAGTGAATAGGTTGATGAAAAAAACAAAATTTCATAAACTGAAAGCTTAAACTGTTAATTGTTTGCTGATTTCTTGACGTTTGCTTTTAACACATTTTTCTGAGTCCTTTATCTGTGAGGATTTCCTTTTTTTTTTTTTTTTTTTTTTAAATTGTGACATAAATTCTCTTGAGCTTGGAGGTGGAAACTTCAGAGACTTTTTCTACAGTTTCAGGCTTCAATTCTGCAAAGCCCTCCATATGCCTTGACATTTAAGACAGTACTTTGTAGATCACAGTGGGACCTTAAAATCCCAGATGGTTTTCCTGGATGCTTATAATTGTGTGTGTATACACACACACATGCAAGCGCATACACACGTGCAATGGGACTTCCGTTTTAAGATGATATACTGACTTTTTTCCCTAGGTCAGAAAGTAGTGTTAGATTTCTTAAGTGCTTTATAGTTCTCCTGCTCTGTTAGAGTTTCTTCATGATAGTTCTGGTAATGGGACAGGAAGATACCTCCAGATTGCCTGAAAATTTTTACTGTTCTTACTGTAGCAGTTTAGCCAGATGGCTGTAGTTGACTGTAATGTGTCTAATGAAGATGCAACTTGAAACATGAATTCCCTGTATGGCATTTGAGAAGCCATTATGTCCTTTCCCTCTCCTTCCATGTTTTAGGATTGGGAAAACAGAATCTTTGTTGAAAATGAAGCTTTTCATTTTAGAAAAATGGCAGTGGAAGCAGCAAGGTTAGCATAATGGTAGTGAAGTCTTGCTGTAAGCCATGGAAAAAGAACTTCAGTGATTGGTATCAGCCTCTGGTTAGCAGGTGTATGACTGAAGTTTCTCACTTATTCACACCATTCTAAGATTTTTGACCAGATGAAGGAGGGTTTGGCGATGCATCCTGTCTTGAATTTTCCTTTTTATTGGTATCACTTTCCTCATAGGTGTATGAGTATTCGGAACCAGTAGCAACTCTCAATGTGGAGCCTGGAGGCAGCTGGATGAGGATAGTGAATGACCAACACAATGTTAGTTTACTGTTGTTGGCAACTAGTAAGCAAAATGAGAGTTTGATTGGGAGGTTTCATACGCACGGTGTTGATTGATCCTTAGTTGGTACTTCAGAAGGTCATCTTTTTCTAAAACTGAAATTATACTTCAGACTTGACGTTTGTGTATATGCTTTATATTTACTTAGGTGCGGTGTCACACAGGAAGATTGCAATGTTGTGTAAGTTATATATACGTTATCTAGGCCAGCAGCAAGTAACTAACAGTTAAGAGCAGAGAATCAAAGTCTCTCCTGTGAGGGCTGCTTCATACTTACAAGTATGGGCTTACACAGTACCATACCTAAAAAACAGTTTAAGGGGTTTTTAGTATTATGAGCGGGTCTGAAAATATGATGAATAGTAGTAGATCACACTTAAAATGAAGGCTAAGCCTTTAGTTCTACTTTTGATTATTCTAACAGCAAAATTTTGTTTTAACTGTGAGTTTAGCATAGCATGTCATGTAACTTCTCATTGGCAGTTGTCCACTAGAATTCTTTATTCCTTATTTCTTTAACATATCAGCTACTCTAGTGTATTTTATGAATTTAGGTTCTTTTCGCAGAACTACTCTACCAGAAATTGGGGGGGTGGGGGAGTAGCCTTAACAACCATGTTGACATTTACACAGTTCAGCTGCAATAGTTTTCCATCTATAGGAAATAGAAAACATTGTTTTAGGGGTACATTTCTGTAGACTGGTACAGTAGGTATAAAAACTTTGCTTCTTCCACAAGCTCTGGAAATGTTTTCTCTTAAGATATGTCTCATGATTTTTAAGATGTTTTGTCTTAAAAAGAAATGAGGATTTTTTTTTGTTTAAATGTTTGTAGATTGCTTGTAATTGACTGCTTGGTCTGGTGTTATTAGTCTGATTTAAAGAAATGCTGTGGTGAGATTTTATTGATCTGATAAAATTAGTGTCTATGCATTTACCTTTTAACTTTTCCTTCCTGAATATCCTCAGGTTGTTTAATTCTGTGTTCTCTTATGCTGTTTTTCCTTTAAAATGTTACTTAGAAATTCGGAGTGCTCAATTGTTTTAGTTGGGTATCTTCCTTTGGACTTTTTTCTTTTTTTTCTTTTTTCTTTTTTTTTCTCTCATGCTTTTCGATAGCTGTTGCTTCTGGGTAATGCTTTGTTTCAGGAGAATTTGAGGTTAGTTTTATACTTTGAACAGACTTGCTGGGAAGAAAGCGTCGTCTTTACAGACAACAGGTTGTCACAGGATGTGTATAATCGGTAGCTTTTTTTCTTTGTTTTGCTTTGAATTTGTGTGAGATTGATGTTTAAGGTACTTTATTTTTACTTTGATGCTTTATAAGTGCAAATGAAAAGCTTTATTTCCCCCCAAGTTTAAACATAAATTGAATTTGGGTAGGAGTATTACTTTTTTCCCCCAGCTATAGTATGTATTATTTCATCAGGTTTGTAGTAATTCAGGTGGATTCCTCAGCAGAACTAAAAGCTTGAATTTTTAAATATCTCTCATAGCATTTTTTAAGTTGAATTATCAGATGGCTTCAGTGAAGCTACTTAAAGCTTGTGTGTGGTGAAAAACAAATAACGTAAAGAGCCTTGAAAAGTGCACAAATCATGATCTATTTAAGCATTTCACTGTTTACAGGTGATGTTTTCACTTGAGCCACAGGTAATTTAAGAAGGTTCCTTTTAGGTTTACATAGAAGTGAAAGATGGGGAAATACGAGACTTTAACGTCGTTAAACCAATGGCTTTTTTCCCCTCATTTCATTATGAATTCTTCCTCCCATTGGATCCTTAACTCATTTCAGTTTGGGAGATGGATTGAATTGGATTGACATTCAGTATTTTGTCTTTGGAGTTCATTCTGTAAATGCATGTATTACATCAGCTTAAATCTCATATTGAGTAGAAATACTACTCTGTTAATAAACTCGACAGGTGCTTTTCATTCTCAGCCTGTACATTTCCCGAATACTAACATATTATTTCTCGCATCACTCTGGAGATTAAAAGGCTTGTGTTGTCTTTTGTTTTATTGGTGAAGAATTGTGGCACAGAGGCTGTAAACTTCAGAAGTACCTCCTGTCCTAAGTTTTCAATGGATTTTTTTAGGAGTGCAGGTGTTACAGACACAGCTTATATTGGTTTAGGTTATTGTTGTGCTCCCTCGCTCTTCCTCAGTTTTACCTTTATCTTGGTACCCAGAAAACTAAGAGGAGGATGAAGAGACTAATCTGAAAAATCTGTGATTTCTCCGGCAACATATGAAGAAGACACAGGCAGAATTAACTTCTCAGTCATTCTATATAACTGCCTAATAATCCAGAGATTTCTCTTTGGCTTCTACAGTTCTGTTCCCTTGTGAAAATCATTTAACTTCTGCAACAAGTAAGGTATGGACAGTATTTCTTCCTGGTGTCTCAGTTGATTATGGACTATCCAGGGGACTTGAAACGAACTTTAGTTTGATGGAAATTAAATTACAGTGGAAACAAGATTACTGTGAAAATTTTGATAAATTGAGAAAGCATGTTCTTTCTGTGTTTCTCAAACAGACGCAAAATTTTGTTTATAAAAATGTCTTTTGCTAAGAAATAGTAAGGCATTGGCTATCACAGTGGCTACAGCTGTTGCACTCAGTTACTCATACTCTCATCTCTAATTCCAGGGGGTTTGACCTGAATTTCTAGCTGATATTTGAGTTATGTGCTGTTGTTTACAGTTTCACAACTCTGGCCTTTTTTTTTTTTTTTGTCAGAAGTAAAATTTTTTGCCAGCTTCTGTGGTTTACATCATCTACATTGTAGCTTTGTCACTGATTTATGTGCTTGTGGTGAGATTATTCAAAGTGTTACTGCTAAATTAATTTTCCTGACTCACTGTGATCTGTTAAGCATTCCATGGGCTTCTTCATAATTTCCAGGGCAAAGACAGTTTTTTGTCTTTACCTTTTTACACTTCTTGCATCTAGCCTTATTTACTTCTTATTACTACTTCATATTTGTTTCATGACTGAGCTTGTGCTGTTCATGAAGTGGTGTTACTGGCATTTATTATGTACTCAACTGCTTTCTCTGTGTCCGTTTTCCTGTGATATCCTTTATGCCTCAGAAAAAGTCTAGTGTTGTCAAGACTCACCTCTGCTGTAATATATGTGAACCATAGCTAAATAAGCTAACTATAATTACCCATATTCTGTTTCTTTCAGTTTTCCTCCTCTTCCACAGAGTGTTTCATGATCAATTTGCACTGATGCTAGAAGAGTTGTTTCTAGCCATGGTTATATATTCTGTCTCTTATGCCAATTGTTAGTACTTGTATGGCATGTGATTCAGCTGAAAACTAAAATTGTTTTCATTCTTTTCCCCCAGTTACCTTTCAGCCAGATTGGCTTCTTGATCTGGCTGGTTATGTCGTGATGCAAGGGCTAATACTAGTGGTGAGAAGATGGTTAAGATGAAAGTGAGCAAGATTGTACTCCTCACCAGGTTTCAAGTTAGACTTTCAGCAAAGGCATGTCCACGTGCAGAAATAAAATTGAACTTCGGTTCTAAAATTTATGTAGTACTCTTACTGTGGAATTGCTCTCTTACTGAGATTCCAACAATGGAAGCAGATAAAATCTGTGTACACACTATGATGGCAAACCTGCCTTACAAGAGTTCTATCGTTATCATGTTATGTTAGTCTAAGCACTATCCCTAAAAAAACCCAGTTATGATGTTCTTATTGTCTGTCTTGGCCTGTTGGTGTTTTAAGCTGAAAACTGGTGTCTTTATTTTGTGTTCTGAAGAGAGGTGCCCTTTGCAAGGGGGTTTTGAGATTTGGCAGTCAACCATTTTCAGTGCAGGAAGATTAGTAGTAATGTGTGGTTTGGATTGATTTTTTTGTGTGGTGGGGTGTTTTTTTTTGTTTGTTTGAATGACTTCTTGGTTTTCAGACACAGCTGCAACAAAGTTTTTAAACCTATTCTCAGTCCTTAGGATGTGGTGGTAGTAGTTGATTGTGCCTCCTGCATTGCTCCTGCATTTCTCAATAAAGGTTATGACATGTTTTTTGATATTTTTTATAGACACAGGAATATTAAGTTTCTGGGAGAGTGTGGAGTTAATTTGTGTTTCTGTATGGAGTGGGTATAGTGGAAATAACTCTCCCGTTTCAAACACTGCTTGCTTCTGAATATATTTTCTAGGGGCTTCCTTAATTCCTGCCATCCAGCTTCCTCTTTTATTTACCTTTTTGCTTCTTTATCAGACTACAGCCTTTGTTGTATTGGCAGAAGGAGCATTAAGACAGAAGACAAAACTGCTGTTCCTGTTGCCACTTCTTATTTCCCTGCAGAGAGATGAGGATTTTTAAGGAGAGTTGTTACACAAGTTGTCTGGAACAGATAGGTCATTTTCAGTGATTTCTTGAGCATTCAGTCTGCTTAGGCAGATGGCTCGTATGAGTTTCGTTGGAATAGAGCACGTTTGAGGCAGTCTTAAAGAAAATAATCAGCTTATAACACATCTAGTGAGATTGTGCAAGCTTAATTTTTCAGAGCAAGTATCATTGAACTGAAATGGTTGTAAGGCAGCAGGAAATAGCAAAATGTTCACTTTCAGAAAACTCGCATTGAAGGGTACAAAAATCTTGAAGGTTGAGTTAGGCAGTTAGTACGTTGAAACTAGTTGGAAGTTTGGCTAAGTTTGTTAAGCAGTTAAACAGTTATGAAGAAGCATATTGAAACATGAATTCTAATGCTAATATCCCTTTGCTATGTATTTGAGACATTTTAAGTTATGCTTGATGATGATGGTGACGTCTGAGTTCCTGTGCTTAGTTTGTGCTTTTGTGCTGTTACGTAGAATCACAAACTCATTTAGGTTGAAAAGTCCTTTAAGATCATAAGAGTCTAATTGTTAACCTAAGGCTGCCAAGCAGCCATGTCCCCAAGCACCATGTCTTTTAAATAACTCCAGGGATGGTGACTCAACTCTTGGGAAGCCTGTCCCAGTGCTTGACAACTTGAAGAAATTTTTCCTACTATCCAAACTAAACCTCCCTTGGTACAACTTGAGGCCATTTCCTCTTGTCCTATCACTTGCTACTTGGCAGAAGAGACTGACACCCACCTGACTACAACCTTCTTTGTGGTATTTGTACAGAATGGTAAGGTCTGCCCTCAGCCTTCTTTTCTCCAGACTGAACAACCCCCAGTTCCCTCTGCCACTCTGCATAGGACTTGTTCTCCAGCACCCTCACCAGCTTTGTTGCCTTCCTCTGCACATATTCTAGCAGTTCCATTTCTTGTAATGAGGGGCCCAAAACTGAACACAAGATTTGAGGTGTGGCCTCACCAGTGGTGAGTACAGGGGCACAAACTCTTCCCTACTCCCAAGGCCACACGATTCTTGATACCAGCGAGCATACTGTTGGCCTTCTTGGCTACGTGGGCACACTGCTATCAGAGTTTTAAAACAAGTGAAACTAGGGCTAGCACAATAATGAGAATACTTAAAGTATTTGAATTTAAAGCATTTCAAAATGCCTAGGTATTTCACAAAGTTAATTTTGTCGTGATTCAAGAATGTAAAATGTTTACAACTTAATATCTGGCTTAGATGCTGTGTCATGCTTTAATTATTAGTAAGTTTTGTTAAATTTTGTGCTTGGAGGGAAAATTTCTATAATGTGGTGATAATTTCAGAGGATATTAGTTTAGAGAAGCTCTTAAATGCCCCCTTGAAAACATGAAGGGAGTCAGAAGGGGCTCACCTGATGTTTGAAGACTGACTTTAAACTTCACTTCTCTAACAGAAGCCTTATAGTATAATTGTAGTGGTGGCATTGGGTGCTGCACCCTATGGTGATATGTCAGGTGCCATGCATAAGCATGATTTAACAAAGAAGAGCATGCAAGTGAAATGTAGAAATAACAGTGTAGCAGTATCCATAATTATTTGGCTTAATGACTTTAGACAACATTTCAAATATTGATAGTGCTGTGTTTTGCAAAACCTTAAGTGCAAGACACTATAAAAAATTTCATGTTTTAAAGCCACAAGTGGAATGAACCTAGAAGATGCTGTTATGCTTCTGTTCAAATACTTGAGAAAGAATGAAGGTAGCAAAAGCCATTCAGCACCTATCAGTAACCTGGTAGAATGTATGAACCTCATCAGAAATAACAGAAGCCACAGTATATTTATGTATCTCTGTGTGGAGACAGGGCTAGGGATGCCACTGAGCACGAGAAATGATGATTTGAATGTTTGTATGTTTGACAGGAACTTCCAAGGATGGAATGTTGAAGTCTTACTTCTCTGTTCCCCAGGAAGAATTGACATTGTGGATAGTATAGCAGATGAAAGAGTGCTTTTGATTTAAACTTTAAGATTTTTAATTTTTTTTCTGCAGTTAATGTTATTTATAATCCTTAGGCAGTTGGACTAGATGATCATTGTAGGTCCCTTGCAACTGAAAAATATTCTATTCTTAAATATTCTATTCTGTTTATGGGAGGAGGCGGTGGCAGATTCCTCATAGTTTTAGCTCCATCAATCCTGCCTACAAAATTGTGCTAAAAAAATCTGAGATTTCTTTGAGTCCTGCAGCAGAACATGACTTCCAAGGAAGTTTCAAAGGTCAGCAGAGCTGGGGGATAAAGTCTTAGAAATCCTTAAGGGTTTGAGCCCAACTTCACAACAAAAGTGAAGATACTTTGCAGACACTTTTTGGAATTTACAGAACTCGTGTGCTTCTCTTGTCAACTGTAGGACTTGATTTAGAGAGAAATTATAGAATCTAATGGAACCTAAAATAATATTAAAAACTTCTTGCATAATTTGCAGAACTGAAGTTCTGGATATGTACCAATGGTTTTACTGCTACCCTCACAATATCAGATACAAACCTGAAAGCTCCAGAATTTGACCATAAAAGAAGCAAGGATTATCCCTTCCTAAAGATGGAGTTGAAGGAGCTTCTGAAGTGGCTAAGAAGGTGGAGTTCGCAGTTTGGAGGAAGACTGTGTATATGCATCGGCATTTGTTTATTTTTGTTAATGTGAATGTGAATATTGCAGACTTCTTATGGCACATCTGAACAAAACGGCAAACCCCATTCTTTGCTATGAAATGATGTCTAAATGCAAACAAAATCAAGTAGGCTCAAGCAACTATGAAGTGTAGTATTGATGACATTAGTCTCATAGAACTAAACAAAAGTGAGACAGCTTTTTGCAAACAATTTTAATTTACTTTAGTGCTTCAAAAATGGGTACTGCTCAACACAAACCTATAAATATAATAGGCCATTTTCTTATGTTAGCTGAGTTGCTTAAAAGGTTACATGTTAATAAAATCAGATTTTATTTGTTTGTTTTAATTTTACCTTGTAGAAGCTAGTATTCTTATTGAGTCGTATGAACTGACTTTCTTGCTGAGTTCTTCCTTTCAAGAAAACTAGACTTTGGTCAAAATGGTGTTTATGGCTCTTTTGTAGGCATGATTTAACTCTTTTTAAGAGCCTTTTACTGAAGCACTTTCTTTGGTTTTGTTTTTCAGTCTGTTGCATAGTTGGTAGTAATTTTTTTACACCCTAGTATTACTGATTTTGTTTCGAACCTGTTAAACCTAGACCTTCATCCCCATTTAGTTCTGTATTTTAGTCCGTTTTTCATATCTACTGTCTAATGTCCAAAGCAAAACTGCGAGAGTGTCATGGTACTTAGTTCCTTATGTGTTGGAAGATACAATTCCTAACCCCTTTCAGTGGGAGCATTGCAATGGATGGAAATACTGCTTCAGTGTTACCCCGTGTTCTGGGAATGCATTCAGCATCTTCTCACTTGGTGTGAAGAGTGGCGTCACTGAATAGATTACTCTTTGTCACTTCTGCTTTGAAAGTTATGTTTAAAGATGGTTTCTGCATATGGACATATCATTTTGGATTGAAAGCGTGGCTATATATAGTTGGTAGTGGTATCAGCTGGTCTTAGCTTTTTGTGTGATTTCAGACATCCAGGAAATGTTTTCTTGCATGACTAGCCGAAGATTTGCAAAACACTGGTTTTGAATGTATTTGTTCTGTTCTTGAAGACTACAACTTAAAAACTCTTAGCATGAAATAATATCTTACTGTTTTTATAACTTCAGTCTTCAGAACTGAAAAGGAAATATGTCGTGTAGAAAACAGAACCTCTTCTGAAGTTGTGGGGAAAAGGCAGGTCGTCACTGCTTTTCTGAATTTGTTTATGTGCTTTTTTGAAAATAAAACACCGGTTACAAATACCGTTCCTATAGTACTTGCATGCTGGCTTCTTAGTTTTCTTTCTCCATTGGTAGACCCAAAAATTGAAGAGAGCAGAAATAGCAGTCTTAAAAAGGACATATTTATTCCCTTAGTGCAAGGCAAGAAGATAAAAAGCAGTTGGAAACCCCAAAACAACTAGACTGCCTTGGGGAGTGGATGCTCTCTCATGTTCTGTCCTGTGGACAGTCTTGTAATAGGCTTGGATATTTGGTTCAGCACATTGCATTCTTATCTCGCTGTGGCAGCCAGTTGATGTGGAGGGTATCTTTGTTGCTACTTTTCCCCCCTAGATGTAAAAGGCTGTGATTCACAAGTTTTTTACTAGTTCTGTGGCCCAAATTATATGCTTCTGTTAAATAGACAAGTCCTGGGTTTTATTCTTGCTACAAACAGACAGTTGTGGTGTTCAGAAGCAGTTGCGTTTCTAGAATAACTATTCTTCTAGTCACGTTTCCCAATATATATAAAATTTTCTCTATGTCCTTTTTTTTCCAGGTGAATGACCTGACAATTGACTACATCACTGTGTGCGTTTTATTATGCCAAGCTTATCATATGATCCAGATTACTCTGTGACATGTTCTCACTGCTTATCACACCATTAGTTTTGGTGCCATGTGCAAAATTTATTAGCAATTTTAGTTTTGTCTGTGTTATTGGTAATATTGAATAGAATGCGGCAGAGAATTGATAGATGAAGGGCTCAAATAGGAATACTGTCCCTGTTTGTTAAAATGGTGTTGTTAATTCAGTTTTCAATCCCTGGAGATGAATTTTTTTTTCTTTAAACATGTGTTGTTTACTCTAATCAGAGTTGCGGTAAAAATGCAGTATAGAAATTCAGGTAGTCTCTAACACTGTTCACGTTTATGATAAAGTAAAGTATTGTTTTCATCTTATTTATTAGATTGTAGCAAGTTGCATTAGTGGCTAGGAGTTTCACTAAAAGGGGTATAGAGATAGTAGTCTCTATACTAAAAGACTAAAATGGGTCCAGAGATAGTAGTTTGATTTCTGTTCTTCATTCCTCCTGCTTCACCCACCCCTTCCTTTCTGAGCTATTTTGGACTATATACTGTTTTTCAAGATCTAGAAGTTAACATTTGTAGATTTCTTTGGATTCTTGATCATATAGTACAGTGCTTGAGTGCAGCTTATCTGTTTTTCTAATTTTAAATTATCTAGTATATTTTAATATATTAATAAATGTTGAGAACTGAGTTTTTCTTGTTACGACATTGATTTGTCTTTTGTGTTTAGATTGAGAGCAGAAATGCTACTTAAGATTTTGGCAGAAGAGGCTGAGATGTTTAAAATATGTTTAATGATTTATATGGTAACTGCTAGGGTGTTTTATTATGAACGATAATCATATCATATATTTGGAATATGATCATAGGAAATACATACTAGTTCAAAAATAAGGGTAATCAATTAGAATAAATTTGGAGACCATGCATTAAATGAATTATATGAAAGGAAAAAATATTTTGGGATATGTCACTCTGTTCTGTTAGTATATTACAATATGTTTATCCAAAACTAACGGTAAAGTGAAAAAAAAATGAGGTGGTGTTTTCTGCCTGCATTAATATACAAACCTATATGTTCTTCTGAAACAGCTTGGAAGACTCATTCTACTAGAAAATGGAACATGTTGCTATCACTTCCAGCTGTTTTCTGAACCACTGCTAGATATTATGACTAATAAAAAAGGAAACTTTCAGTGCCAGTACAGAAATATAGTTTGTCTGTCTGCTTTTATGAAAAAAAGTGAATCAACAAGAATTGTGGGTTGTATTGTGTGCGTCCTCAGCAGACACCTGATTTGTCTCTTTATATGTTATCTCAGACTTCATAATACATTCCATTCTGCATATTCCCAAAGCTTTTCATTGCCCTTTTAGGGCCTTTTTTCGCCTAGTAGGAAGACACCGATACCTCAATGCTCAGAAATTTTTAAATTTCCTTTGTTCCCTGGTCCTTTGCTATGAAAATTCATGTCTTGCTGAGGCAAGTTCTCATTATTTAAGTGAAATTAGGCCTGTATTTTTGCTACCCATGATACTGACAATGTATTTTGATTTTCCTCTTAACTTTTGAGCATCCAATAAACATCTTCTTTGTAGGAGAAAGCAGGGTAGTCAAGTTGAATGTGAAGTAAAATTAAAAGTTAATTATGCTTTCTTAAATTTAAGTAAGATCAGATCTTTAAAAACGTTTAATAGAGTAACATTTCACAATTATTACCATTTGGATTAATGCTTTCTGATACAGAAGGGGTTCTTAAAGCGTTCTGGACAGTGGACTTCGCTATGTAGGTTGGAGAGGTGAAACCATCAGATCCATTTTAGAATTGGATAAACAGCTTAAAGTGTTTGGTACGGGCATGACCAAATTACAAAAATAAGGAACCAACAGCATTTAATCAATCTTTGGTGCAAACCTTAGATGTATGATTTCCTTGAAGTACTGTTAAGTAAACACAATATAATAATAAAAATGCCATAGATGATGGGCTATCAACTGCAAATGTGTGTATTCCTTTTAATCTAGAACATTATTTAAATGTAAACGTTGAACCATGATTTGTCCTTGCTTGCAGTGCTGCCTGTAAAGGGCTGAGGTTGCAGTTGGACCCACAATATCATCTCAATCCTAATTGGCTGTGTTGCCAAGAACACATTTTTTTGGGTTGCAAAAGGACAGCTTCCTGAATAAGCAGACTGTAGCATAATTGGAAAAAAAGTATAGCATTGTATTGCTTAGCAGCATGAGATTGAATCCAACTCTATCTGAAACAGATGTACCTACTAAAGTTCTTGGATCTGATTTTTTTTTTGTTAGTTTTGAGGTTGTTTCCTGTTGTAGCTCATTTCACAAGGTGAAAGGAAGTCTTGTCCATTCCTTTGCATGTTCATTATGATTTCAAGAAAAGGGCTAAGTGGAAGTCATAGTTCAAAACATCTATGCAAATTTTAAAATAGATGCTTAGTAAGTAATGTGTATCTGGAAAATGCTAAGTTTGCTTTTCTTATCGTGCATGCGTTTACCAGTGCTTTTTTTGACTTCATTCTGCTCTTGGAAAGTTTGGTGTGTTTTACTGTTATGACCAAAATCCTTGTCTCCCAGCAGAAAAAATCCCATTATCTAGCTACTTAACAGCATCTTGAAAGTAGTTTCTTAATCACTCGGAAATGTTTAAAATAAGAGTTTAAATAATAGAGTTGCAGGGCCATTAAATTTTACGTCCTTCTTCCTTCTGTCATTCAGATATATTGAATATCATTGAGGATACAGTTTTACACCAGTTGAATCCGTGTAACTCCCACTGAAAGCTTCTCAGAATGAGAATGGTCATACTGGGTGAGAGGCCCAGTCTTGCTCAGTGCTCTGACTGTGACAGTGACCTGAAATGTGCGCCTACAGAAATGCATGGCAGCAAGGCCCCAACTCAGTGAAGGCATTGCCTGCTTGGCTTCTTGGTGCTGTATCTTTGCCATTCTCTTGTATTTACAGTCATGTGGGCGATAACACTTCTTCAGAACAGGAACTGAAAATGGTTTTTCTGTTTGGTAACCAGAACTAAGTGTAGGATTTGAAAACCTGACCTCTTGTTACATATCTGGAAAAAAGCATCATGTACTTTAAACAACCAAGGGAATGCTAAATGCCCCAAGAATTATTGGCAAGTCAGTGTCTTTTAGAGAAAGACACTTGTTGCTGCTGTCCAGTTTACTTTCAGGGCCTGACCTTCATTGATTCCTGCCTTTAAGTAAAACAGTCCTTTGAGTGTTGTAAAGGATTTCCTTAGGGTTTTTTTTTTTTTAAGTCTTTTGGAAGTTACTCTATGTGGAAATAAGAAGTTAGTAGATTTTGAATGTGTTGGTTTTGTTGCCTTGACATGCAGGGCCAAATAGTGGTTTCTTAGACTTAGCATGAATACAGGTTGCTTTGGTAGGAATTTCTTGGTGTCCAAGCTTGGGATTTCAGTGAGAATTTTATATCAAGACCGAAAAGTGTTTAGTGGGGGGGGATCGGCTTTATCCAGAGAAGCCTGAGGAGAGACTTCTGATTATCTGAAAAGGTGAATTTGAGAACCATAAGCTCAGTCTACCTGTTAGACCTGAAACAATTAAATGTTGTCGGATTCTGCTCTTCATCAGTATGTCTAAAGTCCGGTTACATGAGAAACTGGTATCGTTCTCCCGTTTTCTGTCTGGAATTTGGTTGTCTTTTTTGTTCAAAAGGTTAAATAATCCATGTGGTTTTGCTGTAACAGAGCTATCTTTTTTTAAAAAAAATGTTATTTGTATCATTAAAGCCTTCTGTGACTAGTTGTTTGGTTTTGGGGTTTGTTTGGAATTTTTTTTGATAGTGATCAGAGAAATGCTGAATTCCCTATCTCTGTTTGTGATTTAGGCCACATGTATGAGTATTTTAGGTTTCCTAGCATAAGGTATAAATATGGCATTTTCATTGTTTTGAGGTTGTTGAAATTTGTTTTCCCCAAATCTCATTCACATTAAGGCTTAAATCTTCAAATGTCCTCAGGACTTTAAATTTTCAACCAGATCTCTGCCTAAGTTCCCCATTGCTCTCGTGAGCAGAAGACAGAACAATCAGACTGTCATATCTGTAGTTCTATAGTGCAGATAATATTTGTATTTGTTGCTCTACAGGGAAACATCATTACTTAAAACCAGCATTTTCTGCGGCATTCCTCTGTATTATCTTCAGTGTACAATGTTGTGTAGCTGGTACTGGAAGATCTTAACGCGTTTAGATGACTCCTTTGAGACTGTATTTATGGAGTTGCAAGTTGTGTTCCCTCTACTTAGTCCTTTTCCTGACAATAAATGGTAATGCTTTCTTTTGGAAGTTTACTTTCTGTGCTTTTGGTGCTTGCTTTAATTCATGTGAATGGTAGGTGTAGGAGCATCTTGTGTGAGGAAGTTGCATGTCATTAAGCAGATGTAGCTTAGCTCAATACTGAGCTCTCAAGTTAAAAAACACATCCTGAAATAACTGAAGTATGTTTCAGTACATCCCTCTTCATTTTGCTGTATGATATTGAGGGCAAATAGAGTTGTCTGTTTGCATGGATGTTCCCAGTGTTCCCCAAGCTTATGCTGCCAGGTGTCTTAATTTCAGATGTAGGGTGTGGAAAGATCAAAAAAAGATAACTTGAAGTAACCTGTTTTTTTCAGGGAGAATAGTTCTAGTTCATAACAATTGCAGTTCCTCAAAATCTGTCTTTTGTTGTATGACTTTGAAATTTATGGCTATGAAATAATGTGTTGGAGCCCGGTGGAGTTGGCCAAGTCCCATGTACACTCACTTCTTTACAAGGAAAAGAAATCTAAACTAATTTGCTTTGAAATATAAGCTATTTGAAGTAACTTTTTACCTGCTAATATGGTATTTTTTAAACACATAAAATTAGACACATCTTGCTCTCCTGAATAGTAGATTAATGAGTTTTTCATTAATCATTGAATTAATTTCAGGTTTAGAGCATGTCAGTGTTAATTGCTGGGACCACCAGTTTTCTATTCAGATTATATAAATAATTTCTTCCTTATTGAAAGACACAAGGCACACAGAAGAAAGAAAATGATCATGTGTGTGGGTGTGTATAGCGTATAATTATTGAATTAGGTCACTGTTACGGTTTTGGGGAGGTGTTTCTAGATGAGAAGGCGTTGTGATTGAAAGAAAGGAATAGAGTAGAAGGGTAGGTTCGCAAATCTAGAATTTTTAGACTAGAATTGCATCATAAACTCCTCATAAATACCAGCTCATCACAGGGGTTAAGATGGTTGCCAGAATCCTGTATGAAACAAGTCTGCGATGCCTTCCAACCTAAAATGTGTATTGCTGCAGTTAGACTTTTTTTGCAGTACGGCACTTATGATAAAAAAAGCACATCTGTGAGATGCTGTTAACATAGGAACGTCATTCTATAAACAATACTGAAGAAATAATAATTGTATTTTTTTTTAGCATGGTTGTTTGATTTTTACAAAGCTCTGTTGTTCCTTATTGGTTAGACTAGTATCCTAGCATATATTGTTACCACACTGCAGGGTAGATTTTGTTGCACATATCCTCACTTGTATATAACCAGAAAACTTCATTTGAAGTTAAAACAGGTCTGTGTCCCTAGATAGGGCTTCGGTAATGCACTTGTGTAATGAATAGTATTTTGAAATCTGCTGCTCTCATCTGTCACCTTGTGTTTTCTTTTTTTCTGAGAATCTGTATTGTTAGTAGCTTATTTAGGAGGAAGGGTGTATGTATTGGAGTATTTCAGTTACTTTTGAGGAGGTGACTTTGAGAAACTCAGATGAAAGTTGTTCTAGAAGTCAACTGTATTAGAAAATTATTTATGTTCCTTGATCATTATGTGCTAAAATGTCATCCTTTGTATTTGTTGGTAACGCGTTATTAGAGGAATCTATGTCTGATGGTTTTTTCCTGGTTCTTGAAAAGGTGCTTGATTTCTTTCCCAAACAAAATTAACGTATTGAGCCTCACAGGCATGAGGTTGATGCCTGTGAAAGGTGAGGTGGGGCTCAGATGTGCAGCTGTACTGAATTCTTGAGCCTGGAAGCAGAGATCCATCCCAGAGGGCAGTGCCATGGCCACTATCCTCTGTACAGTTTTATGGTGCTCTGTTGGAATGTTACTTCCAGCAGGTGGTGTCTTCTAAATGGGGGAGCACGTGGAGTCAGAGAACCTATAGTTGTCTTTTCCTGGAGTTAATAAAATGACAAAGAGTCAAAGTGAAGCAAAAGCTTTCTTTCACCTATAATTTAGTGGTGGGTCACTGTGACTTAAGGAGATCGAAGAAGTGTGGCAAAAATTTTCTCGGTAGGCAATCAAAAGCAAATGTCAGTGGAATTAGACTCAGTCTTTATAGCCTTATACATTGTTCAAAGCTATGGGGGAAGATTATATTTTCTTAACGTGACTTAGTGTGGTGAATCCAAAGTCAAATACAGTAGAAATGAGACATATATAAAATTAGAGTCTCTATTAGAATTCAACTGGATACAGAAAGTTGGAATTGTTTCTATTGGGCTGCCTACATACTCAAAACCGAGATGTTCCTGCATCAGTTTACATTTGTTCATAAATAATCTTAATTATAAATCAGTGTAAAGGCTGTTCTTTAGCTGAGCCAGACTCTGCCTTGATGAATGTAACCCTTAACAAATTGAAATTGATTAGTCTGAATTAAAGAAATGATGTGTTAAATCATTTCTAGAGAGATTAAAGTAGAAATGTGTTCTCTGTGGGCATACAGTTTGTTTTCTCTAAAACCTGAATGGTTAAATAAGTCACTGACAACAGGACTTATAAATTACTCTCTTCTAATGCTGTTTTAAATGCACACATTGGATTATTATTTGTGCTTATGTATTTGTGCTTACGTTTGTATACTGTCTGAAATTAGAAGGAAAATACCTGAACAAGGATGTCCTTGCAATTAAGAATATGCAGATAACAAGAAGGAATCAGACCATTTGTTGGAAGTGCATTTAGTTAACTGCAGCATAACTTGACACTTCTTTTATATCTCTGAGGACATCACACGAATGACAGGGGAGAAGTGATTAACTCACTTAAGAAGTTGGCCTTGTCTTATGCACATGGCCAAGCCAAGTGAACTTCTGGAGGCCCTGAAATACACTTTTCTGGGAATGTAATTTAAGTCACATACATAGAGTATCATGGTTACAATCTTATGAAAACAGTCACTAAGAGGAAGAAAAAGGTATGTTAGTCTTTTATGTAAATACTAGTGTCTACAAAATTCTGTATATTTTTGTTCCACAGAGTTTGGTTTTACTCTGTCAATTTTTTCTTGTATATCCTAGTTAAATTATGTCACTTACCTTGAGCAGAAAGGAATTTACAAGAAGATTTTGCCAAGACCCTCCGACTAAGCACAGAGGCAGAATCTGAGAATAAATACACACTAGTCTAAGTCGGTCTTAATAAGAGAGCTACGGCTTTGTCTTGGCTCCTTGGCTGGCATTAGGATGAGTACTCTGGCCTTGTAGTACACCAGTTTGGGTAATTAAAACAACTGAAAAATTATCACAGTCTTTAAGTTTGGCTTGAGTTTTTTTGTTGTTGTTGTTCCTTTAGTACTCTGAATTGGCTCACTTTGTGGTAGTTCAGCTGAAAACATTAGAGTAAGAGTTGAGATTGAAGCCATTGGCACTTGATGTAAGTTGCTGTGGAACCACAGCTGCCAGTGGTTGCTTTCTGCTGTTGGAGGCAACCTGGACCAGGATTGCTACAGAAATGAGCTGTTTCACCCTTTTCTTGCTTCTTCACTCCTTGTGCAGCACAAGTTCTTTTGGGGCTGGATTATGGAACAGTCTTGTTAAGGAAGAATGGTGGTGATTAAGGAAGGTTTATTGTGGGAGTAGGGTTGGCTTATGGTTCTTGAAAAGTGCAGTGTAAATTGGCAGAAGTTTGATTTCGTTGGCCTGTGCAAGTATTCAGAAGCCTCAATCAGGCAGTGCAGGAAAACTGACTGCAATGAACTGCAGTAGATTACAGTGTGTGTGTAGGTGTGTGTATGTATGTGCAGGAAGATTAGTCTTGCTAATACTTGCTACCTAGTGATCTTTCTAAACATTAGAAAACAATTAAATACTCAAAGAGGAGGGCATTTAAAAAAGAGCAGTGATTAAAATAAGTTAGTTTTAAAGATTGCATTTAAAAAAATCAGGTTCTTCCTAAAAAAAATTTGAGTTGATAATGAACCAACCAAGGAACTTGGCAGGTTTACTAAGCCTGATGAGTAAGAATTCTGAAGGATAAGGATGGATTACAATTGACTATATTTAAAGAATACAATTTAGTTCAAAAGTGAACATTAGAGAGACAATATTAGGGAACTCTAAATTTGTTGGACTTGTTAATCTTGGAGACTGGGCGGGGGAGGAGTAGCATACTCAGTCAAATTTTTTATTGTATATGGAACAGCACTTGCAGACTTGCACAATTTAGGAAAGGATTTTAAAGTGTTGTGGAGAAAGATTACAGTATTGAAAATAATTTGAGATGAGACATAATATACCAGTTGCGAACATGTGTAATGTTACAGCAAAAATTTCACTCTAACTTGGTAACTCAAAGCTGTTACTGATTGAATTGGAAACTTAGCACTGCGAAATGAATCTTGCTGAAAGCTCATACAGTTCCTTCTACTGTCCTACTTGGCTTTTGAACTTTGAGTACTGTTATTGGTTTATGTCGTGCTTGGAAGCCTGAGTTGCTCTGGAAAATTATGCTTCATCTTCTGTGGTTATACAGTGCCCTGTGGTATAGAGTGGAATTACTGGTATAGTTTAATGCAACTTTTATTTCTATATTTAAATGGTATGCAGCGAAGTTGAAATATGTAGTGATTATTGAACTGTTGGTATATCATGATACAAGGCCAGCAAATAAATCTGATGTCACAATTGTCTTCATAAAATTCACTAAAATACTCAGTGGGGATGCGATGGGGTTTGCAGTGGGCCTGAAAGGCCAGTAAACCCAGGCTTACATAGGCACGTGGTGGAAGAATGAAATACAGTTCAAGTGCTCTGAATAAATAGTGATGTGCTAATTGAAGCATTTTGACTGCAGGGTCTCCATGAGTCTTAGTCAAAGTAAAAACAATCTCTGACTTCCTCTTAGACATCTGCACTTTGACCATGTCAGGAGTATTGTAGATGAAGACAAAATTGGCTGTTTATGCCCTTAACCAGCTCATTTCTACATAGGCCGCAGTCAGCTCCTTGAATTCAAATTGGAAATCTACTGTAGCAATTGATGTACAATAGAATCAGAGTAAACAGCTTCATTGTAGATGTGTGTGTCCTGGTTTAGTGCCCTCCCCACCCCTCCCACCCCAGGAAAGGGAAATCAGAGACTTGTTGGTTGGAAACTAAAACTGAAATGGCTTTAATGAAACAATAATAATAAAGAGGAAAATATTAAATTATATACAAGTATACACATAATAATAACATATGTACAAGAATATAAAACCAAGACAGAATTCCCAGATTCTTATATATCACCACTGATGCTGGAAGGCAGATGCAGGAAGGCTGGACTTGGCAACAGAGGGGACCTGCAATCAGGAACGGGATTCAGGAATGCACAGACTGGGATTAGGTGCCGACAGGTGAGCCTCACTGGATTTGGGCCATTGAAGAATCGTAGAATGGTTTGGGTTGGAAGGGACCTTAAAGATCATCCAGTTCCAACCCCCCTGCCATGGGCAGTGACATCTCCCTCTAGACCAGGCTGCTCAAGGCCCTTGAACGCTTCCAGGGAGAGGGCATCCACAACTTCCTTAGGAATCCTATTCTAGTGTCTCACCACCCTCACAGTGAAGAATTTATTCCTCATGTCTCATCTAAACCTTCCCCCTTCCAATTCAAAGCCATTCCTCCTTGTCCTGTCAACACAAGCCCTTGTAAAAAGTCCCTCCCCGGCTTTCTTGCAGGCCCACTTCTGGTACTGGAAGGCCACTATGAGGTCTGTCCGGAGCCTTCTCTAGGCTGCACCACTCCAGTTCTTTTGGCCTGTCCTCATGAGAGAGATGTTCCAGCCCCTCCTAATCACAAAGCTTTATACTGAGTATGGATTACATGATATGGAATACTCTGGTCAGTTTTCACATGCCCTGTCCCTCCTCCCTGAAGGTGTGATTTTTTATTTTTTTATTTTTTTTCTTTTTTTCCCTTTGACTTACGACATTGTACCCACTCTAGGGTGGCTTTGATTTACGTAGGAATAAGTGTAAGCAGTGGCATCTCTGCATACCATTGCCACATTACCTTGGTGATAACCATCAGGCTTTATCACTTTTAGAGGCAGCCACTGTCTAAAAACATGTTGTTGGCTTTCAGAAAATGAAGTTACTTGGAGGTTTAGGTGAAAAGTTAAGAGAATTGGTTCTGCTTTAGGTAAAACCACAACAGTGTGTCAGTGTCTCAGTGGCATAGAGGTAATTATGAGTGTAATTTTTACTTAAAACATGGAAAACACGTATATTTAAATTTAATTTCAAATGTTTCCTTCTTCTGATGTTAGCTGTACTCAATAAAAATAAATGCTAACTCTAAAATAAAAATTTCTTTATGGCAATGTATTTGGTTTTGTAGTGGTCTTTTCCAGGTACAAATGACATATGGATGTGTCAGTCTAGCATATTGTCTTTTTATTTTTTTTTTCAGGTTATGCAATGGTCTCTGCAAGATGGCATGTTCTTGAGTTGGAGCTTTTTAAGGCAAACATATGCTGGTACTTCAACTTTACTAAGCGGACTATAATTTCTTCTCTCACAACAACTACATAAGCAGACAAAATTGCAAAGATCTGCCCTGTGTCGAGTATGACAGCCACGACTCGTGGCTCTCCGGTAGGAGGGAATGACAGCCAGGGCCAGGCTCCTGATGGACAGTCCCAGCCTCCCCTCCAGCAGAATCAGGTATGATATAAACAATCAAGTTGTCTGAAAATGAAGGAGTTGTTCTTCAGAAATAGTGTTTCTGAATTATTTGAGTTTGTATATTCCTAGAGATGTCTAGATAAGTTAGTTATATTTTTTGTGTGTGTCCGGGAGTACAAAGATATTTTGAGGGATGAAGGCAGCGCTGTTGGCAAAGTAGATACTTTTAGGGAGCACTGCACTGCAGAAGATACTCCCTTTTCAGGTAGTGGCATAGTTCTTTCAAGCATGTTTCTTTGGAATAAGAACCCTTCTTGCAGTAATGTCTGGAGCTTCCTCAGAGCCTCATTGTAGACTTACCTGCCATGGATTGGTAAAACTACTCTCTTGAGTTCAATTTATGCTCAGTTCTGCAAAAGCACTTTTTAGATAAAATGACTTGGAAGCCTGTATCGTCTCTGTAAGACCAACTTCGTCTAGTTGTCTGTTCATTGTGCTAAACTTATTGAACAAGTTAGCATGTTTCTGTTGAATGAGTTATCCTCCTTTCAAAAGACAAGTAAAAATTTTCAAATACTACATCATAATGTCATGGTTCTTTTTTTGTTGGGGAAAAAATAGCCAGAAAAGATGCTTTTAAACAGAGCAGCAAAATCCATTTGAGAGTCACACTTTGTAATTTACTCAGAATGAAGATGGTATTTGTTTAATGATTGTTACTTCCTGAGAATGAATTGTTGTTTGGAACATGTATGGTGGGCTGACCCTGGCTGCTTTGTAAGCCCCCACCCCATCACTTACTCCCTCTTTGTCTCAGTGGGATGGGGGAGAGAATTGGAAGAGAGAAGTGAAAAATTTTATGGGTTGAGATACAGGCAGTTTAGTAAGTGAAGGGGTAGAGAGGGAAGCAGGTGATGCAAATGCAGTCACTCACTGCCAGCTGATGGATGCCCAGCTAGTCCAGAGGCAATAGCTACCTTGCAAAAAAATTACCCTGTGTTTTATTGCTGAGTGTGACACTATGTAATATGGAGTATCTCTCTGATCAGTTCTCATCAGTTGTCTGAGCTCTGCCCCCTCTGGCCTCTTGCGCGTTCCCAGCCTGTTTAACTGCTGGGGAGCAAAGTAGAAACAGAAGGCCTTGAGTATGTGCAGCACCATTCAGCGACAGCCAAAACACTGGCGTGCTATCAATGCTGTTTTGTTCACAAATCGAAAACGCAGCATTATAAAGGGTGCTGTGAAGAAAATTTACTCCTTGCCAACCAGATGCAGTGCAACATCTAAAAATGGTTCTTGAGATTTTGGTCCTCTCTTGTCCTACATCTTGCTGTTCTGATTTGAATTGTTATTGTTGTCAGTTCATACTAGTACTATGTATGGATAAGCATGAGTATACAAATTTAATTCTATTTTGCATGGCCCATCGAAATGGTCTAAACTAATTGTGTTCTTCAAGGTTGATTAGTAGCCAGTGGTAGTAATGTTATTCATTTTTATCAAACTTGTTTAGATAATATTTGTCATGATCATTTTCCTCTCTGTCGTTCCTGACGGTTGTCTTTCTACCTAGAATAGTCATCTTTTCTGCAGAAGACTTATAAAAACAGGAGCATCTCTGTTGTCTTTGTTTTTACCTTCTAGATAAGTGGTCTGCTGAAAGTAGTGGTCTTTTACAAAACCCCCCACTTTCCTCACTGGGAAAGTGGCTAATTTTCAAGCTATTGAGATAGAAAGCATGTAGCACTTTTTATACTCTAGTTTTTGTCAATAAATCTGAAGTTATGTAATTTTATTATATTTTATGATGACAAGTACTTATTTCAAGTGGTTCTTTAAAACACAATGTGAAGGAAAAATGTCAACATAAATGGCATGTGAGTGCAGGCAGTATTTAAAGTATTTTCCATTCCAATTTTAGACTTCTTCACCTGATTCTTCCAATGAGAACTCCCCAGCTACTCCGCCTGATGAGCAGGCCCAAGGAGATGCTCCACCCCAGCTTGAAGATGAGGAGCCTGCATTTCCACACACAGACCTGGCAAAGTTGGATGACATGATCAACAGGTATTGTCACACTTTTTTCAGAGGGTGTAGATTATTTGTGCAAATATCTTGATAGTGGAATCAGAATTCTTGCATCTTTGTTTTACTGAATTTTTTGAAATATTTTTTTATTGAGTTAGAGTTGTAAAGAGAAAGAGGCTCAAGTCAGAGGTTTTGTTTTTATTTTTTTAAGTGCTTATCAAGGCCTTTAAAAATGTATATTCTTACCCTGTGTTAAAAGCATTAGAAAGGAGGAAGGATTCTTGATTTTTAAGGTGCAAAGTTGAAATACAGGGTACTTTGTTTTGTTTTTGAATATAGGCCTCGATGGGTTGTTCCTGTGTTGCCGAAAGGGGAATTAGAAGTTCTTCTAGAAGCTGCTATTGACTTAAGTAAAAAAGGTAAGCTGAAAAGACAGAGATTATCAGAACATTGTGTAAAGTTTTTTCTTGCTCTTTTGAATCTTTGGTGGAGACTTAAAAATTCTTAATTATTTGTTACAACCCTGGTCCTGAAAATTGTGTCAGAGTGCTATGTGGAACCTTTGTAGGTCAGAAATTTCAGAAAGCCATCAATGTAGTTAGAAATTAGGTAACTTAACATGAGTAGGGATGTTGAATAAGCTCACAGCAATAAAAATCTTGTCATTCTTGCCCTACCCGTTTTCTGTATTCAGCTTGATATCTGACCTAGTGGGTTTGGTCTTTATAACAGACTCTAAAACTCAGAGTTATCGTTGTTTTGTTTTTTTTTTTTTTTTTTAAATAAGTTACTAATCTGACTTTTCAAATGTCTTGCCATAAATATTTGTTTGAATTTGGCACATAGAGATTTTTGAGAATATTAGACAAAAGTTAGAATTCTAAACAGAATGGCTTAGACTGATTCTAGCGTATTGCTTGCTGTGTGTAACTTGCTTGGAAGTAAGAGGGTTCCATATCAGGACTGTGTGTGTGTTTACTAAATTGTACAAGTTGAATTGACAAGTTAGTTGTGTTCTGGAAAGTTCTGTTCTCCTGGCAGGTTGCTTTGATCTCCTGTTTCAATCAGTATTTGTTGCTGTAGTATTTGAGTAATGCTAGAAGTAACATTAAAATATTTTTCTATGAGATATACACTTACCAGCTAGTTGTGTTTTAAACATAGTCACATACCAAGTGCTTGTTCCTTACTTTTGCATAGCTGGACCAGGACGATTTCATTTCCATGTAAAGGTTGTTATTAGTCAGTTTTAAGAATAAAAAGCTCACTGTGGTCATGATATCCTGGGTTATCTTGATGGTTTTCTGCCAGTCTTATTTTGGAGCATTCTCAGGAGAAACAAAAATTAGGGTGCACCCTTGTGATCCAAAGTAAGATAACGACATGTTATTGCCAGCATGATTTATCAGCTGTAGTTGCACTTGGAGTTGGGATCTTTGCAGGTAGCTAGGTCTGGCAGGAATGCTAAGGTGAGTGTGGAGTTTAAGTGATCGCATCTCTTCAGGACCAAAAGAAACACGAACTTCTGGAAAGAAAATGCAGTGTCTAGGCTGTTGGAACAGTGCAGTAAAAAAATTCTCCACTTGTGATTTGTGAGAGAGGAGATGTATGTACTGCCAGCTGTTAAGTCATCTTTTAAAAAAAAAATAAAACAAAAAAACTGTCAACGCAATGAAGTAGTGAGAGCAGAATGAGGGTTTTGGCTATTCCTGACATCAATGTACTTTTCCAAAGTGTTGGACTTAGTTGAAAGTTCTTCTCCTGAAGTGGAAAGAAGGGTGGAAATCTATTCGTATACTTTTATGCATGTAGATTTTTATTAAGTTGTTGGTGTCCAGTTCTGAAAGAGGCTTCTACATTGCTGTTTAGCTGTTCTTCCTCTTGCTCCCTAGATGAATTCCTGTGTGTGTATGTATGCAAGAATTATTGGCTAAGGAGAAAACAAGGAAAGCTGTTAGAAGTGGTTGTTTGTTAGCTGCATTATTTTTTACAGTTACATCCTAGATTTTTTTTTTTTTCCCCTCTCTACTTGAAGTTACAGTATGGCCAAGATGGGGGTTTTTTAAATAACTTTTGGCGCTCAAGGAATGTGATAGGGTGCTCACTTGGTGTAACTGACACTAGGTAGCTCAAAACTTGGTGGACAGTATTTCAGAGCTGTGTATATATAGAGAAGTAATATAAATGATTCTGCTGTGCACATTTTTTTAATAGAGCAAAACCATGTTCCATTATCTTAGTAAGTTCTAAAATTGGACACCTTGCTACTTGTCTGTGGGTGTTTTTCTTAACCTGAGGAGTTCTGTTTCAAAAGGGAAGAACTGAAAGGAGAGATTAAAAAATAACCAGCTGTTGAGTTACATAGATTTTTATATTATAATCTATAAGTAATGTAAAAATTGAGAAGTAACAAAACCTAAAAAGAGCCCACTAAATTTTGTTATCAAGCAGCATTTTCTGGTGGTCAGGGTTTTTAGCTTTTATTCCTAACAATGCTAGTGGCATTCTGGAGTGACTCTAGGGTAACTTCTGTCTTTGTGATCCTCTCTATAAAACAAGAGTAATATTTGCATCCTCTTTAAATCTTTTCAGGAACTGAAATTGAAAGGGACATAACTGAACTGAATTGAAAGTACTCATAAGAATTAAATGTCGTCATTACCACTTTCAAGCGCAAATTTGAGTAGAGTAGTGCAAGTCCTGTCTAGACTGTGACTGGCAGATGCATTTATTTATGGAAGATTATCTTTTCATGTGTAGGCATCAATGTATTATTCTTCATTAGGCAAGCTATAAGACTATCAAATAATAGTCTGGAATTATTTCCTAATAGGAGAAAACCTATTTGAAAAATAGTGTTTAATAGCAAGACTGATGTTTATCTTCACAATAATTCTGAAATAGTGATGAAGTGTTTTGAGCAACGAGATTTGCTCCAGAAATAAATTTCATAAGTGAGTTGGATGCTATAAATTTAAATGTAAAAAAAAAAAAAAAAAAGGGTTGGTTTAGTTTTTTTATTTTATAGACTGGAATATTCTCCACATTTTGTTTCAAAATCCCCTCAACAACTCTGTGCTGCTCTGCCTTTGTCGTGGATTTTATTGCTCCTAATGATTACATTCAATTTTTAACATGCTGCCTAAACTTTGCAATTTGACACACAAGCAAGATGCAAGGCAACTTCTAGAATTTATAGCTCATTTAAACTGAAATGAGATTTCACTGCACAACTTAAACCTTCAACTTTTATTCTAAATCTTTGGTTTTGATTAATTACGAAGGACAGGCCCTAGAGCCTCAACAAAAGTATGTGTGTTTGTGTGTGCGTGTGTTTTGAGCGCACGTGTCCAACATCTAGGCAGCCCAGTAATGGGAGTAGTTTCCAGCATCCTCTCTAAAGACCATCTTTCTCTGTATGATCCACCTGCATTTCTGTGGGACATTTATGATTTCCTTACTGCAGCTGTATCTTCTGAATTTTCTTGAAATCATTATTCTTAGCTATTGTGCTAAAGCATATTAGTGTTGTCATATTCTGAAGTTTCTTAACCAGATATTTGTGCTAGAACCAATTCAGTGAAATGAACTACAACAGGGCCAGTGCAGCGTCTTGGTGTAGAAGACTTGCATACTTCTGATGATTAAGACTTATTGAAAGTCTGTCAGAATCTGAGTGTGCCGTGTTGTAGCCACTGTGTCCATGGGGGAAGTATGGATTTCCTTAGAGCTTATTAGCTCCAGGTCATTGTCCGTTCTACAGAATCTGAGCCAGCCCCTACCAAGAGCTGAAAGATTTTTGTTTTGCACTTCCTGGGGCAGATTTCAGGGAGCTTCACCAGCACATTGCCACACTAGTATGCACAGCCAGCTGAGCTCTGGATTTGCAGCTACAAAGTTGGGTAATTCCAAGTCCTGGAGAAGAATACTACTCAAATGCATCAGAATTCATTCATCTATAGTAGCATCTGGACTGACAAGTTTTGCAGACCTAGAGTGTTTCTGCTCTTATGGTTTATTTTGTGTGGTCTGTCTGGCAAATTGGCTGCTTTTAAGCCCAGGTACAGAAATCAAATGGGTCTCCCTGCAGTCCCCTAATTGCAGCTCCCGTATACTGTTTATTGCACATCAACGTTCAGGTTCACTTTTTTTCTCTCTGCATAATCAATTTTTCCAACTATTTTCTAAATACTTAGCACAAGGCTGCCTGCAGTACTTCTCTTGTTTTCTTCCTATCCTTGTCTGCCCTTAGAGTCTGAGTAACAGGGAGAAAAATGACTGCTTGTGGTCTTACCTAAGAGTGAGTGATATTGAATCTGATTGAAGCTTAGATGCTAGGTGTCTAGTGCAATTGCTGTTTCTCGTCTCACTGTCTTTGGATTGCTTTTGCTTTTTCTCCCAACCCGTTTTCTTCTAGGACTCCTGTACCTTGCTTTTGATGGAACTCCAGTCCATGTAGGCACCTAGACTTGGTTCCTTCCATAAGTGTAATCTGTTGCAGCAGTATGCAGCATTGTGGGAAAAGGTAGAAGTTGATTTTGTATCCAGGAGTCATACAAGTATCTTCTGAGGTTCTACATTTTCCCTCTCTTTCCCGGTGCAGTGAAGTGCAGAAAGGACAATGTATTAAGTGTGCTGATATGTTCAATATGTTTTTCTATTGACTTTTAGCCCTAATTAGGTTCTTGAACTGAACTCTTGAAGGGGAAATAAATATTTTTCAAAGTACTGGGTAACTCCAAAGTTTTAAAATAGCTAAAAGAAAATTATGGAATACTTTTGTTTAAGTTTAAACTTGACGCGTGGTGACTGCAAAGGTTTACAGCAGTGTTGGGCTCTAGGTGTGTTGGATCCTAACAGCGGAATTACAAGAAACTGTACTTCAATTGAGAGTGAGAGACAGAAGGATTCCTGTTTTTTTGTTGGTTGTGTCTGTGAAGCGGAGCAGATTTCACCCTTTCTCCTCTTCACTCACTGAGTTTTACTGGTAGCAACTAGAGAACAACATAAATGCACGTGTAGCAGCAGAATGGAAAATATATTGTGCTTATTGTTATTTCTGTTATTGTATCTTTGAGTGTTACAAGTGGGCAGAGGGACCCTATCACATGATAATAAAATAATTTAAAAATTATCTAAAGAAGTGCAATTTCTGAGGTATCTTTAATACAACATTAATCCGCTGGGGTTTTTGCATTCAAGTTTACATAACTGTTTTCATCCAAGGCTGCTCTTTTTAAAATAATTCTGAAGCTTTGACCACCAAACATTTGAAGTCTACATCACTACTTTCAGTATCTAAAAGTTCATGTAACAATTAATGAAATTGCATATCTAATCGTTTGATTTTTTTTCTTTTATGTTTTAAAATAGGCCTTGATGTCAAAAGTGAAGCATGCCAGCGATTTTTTCGAGATGGGTTAACAATATCTTTCACAAAAATCCTTACAGATGAGGCAGTGAGCGGCTGGAAGTTTGAGATTCATGTGAGTTTTTAAAGTTGTGTTTCTGAAGAGCACAGTAATTTAAATGAGGAAGCAGGCTGCCTTTTTGTGGCTACAAGGAAACTGGAGGAACTGAATCTCAATTTTGAAACTCAGCTCGACAAAACTGGGAGAACACTTATATGCGTGCCTCTTGGCGGGAGTAAAAAAAGTCATCCTTCTATCATGGTTTCATCTTATTGCCTCTGGTGTTTCTGGAAGGAAATAAAACATGAGAGATGATATGGGGAGGAACTGAACTTTGTGTGTGTTCAGTAGTGCAGCTTTTGTTGGGCAGGCTGCCTTTGGCTGTATGTCTAGAGGCCTGCTTATTTTTATGTGCATGCTAGAACATGAAAAATTGCTTTTTTTAGTAGAGGCTTTTAGCAACCAGGAAAGGCTTTTAGCAACCTGCTAACTTCTGCATGTTTGTAGCAGCTATTTGAATATAAAAACTACCTGTTGGACAGCTGGTCACATGCCAAATTAGAAACTGAAGATTCTCATAAGCAAACTAAAATCTCTGAGAGAAATGGTTGAAAGAAGAAGTTAATAGTTCAGTGGTGGTTCGTGAATGTCTCAAATAGGCAAAAATATTTGTATCTTTTTCACTAAAAACTAGATTTAGAAAAAGTAGTTTTAAGTTTGTTTAAAGCCTTTAATTTATGCTTCCTCCAATAAAATGCAACATTGTAGAACTTTTGGCAACTCTGCATGCCAGGTACAAATGGTTCAGAGTTTATAGTTCGTGTTCAATGTATGGTCACCTGCCGTATTATTGGTAGTTGTTTTTTTCTTAACAGAGATGTATTATTAACAACACTCATCGACTAGTGGAACTCTGTGTGGCCAAGCTGTCCCAAGATTGGTTTCCCCTTCTTGAACTTCTTGCCATGGCCTTAAATCCTCACTGCAAATTCCATCTATACAATGGTACTCGTCCCTCAGAAACAGTTCCTGCAGGAGTCCAGCTTGCTGAAGATGAACTTTACGCCCGTCCTCCTGACCCACGATCACCAAAGGTATGAGAGCATTTTCAGACCAGTATTTTTCATTTTATGCAGTGTTACCTAATTACACAGCAGCCATAGAGAAGTGTTTTTACTGGGAGGGGAGGGGGGAGCGGACCCCTTCATTCTCTGTATCACTAAGTTATTCTGCTGCTTTTGACTTGTGCATTAAATCATGATTGGTTAAATCTCCCCTCCAAACTCTTTCAGTATGTGGTCCACAATCAAGCTGTGTTATATATTTCTGTAGTAAGCTGGCACAACCCTATTGGAATGCATTCCTACTGTGTTACTTGGCTTGCTTGTATTTGCCGGTTAACTGATTTACTTTTGCAGTCAACATAATTTTGTAGGACAAATGTTTTTAGCTGGACATGGAATGCTAGTGTTGGTGTGTCTTTTTAGAGGAGTTGGTTGTGCTTTTTGTTGGGTTTGGATTTTGATGGTTGTGGGTTTTTGTCGTCTTTTGTTTGTTTTTAACTGGCAGTGCAGATTTAGTAATCTGTTCCAGTTTTTTGATCAGAATTTTTCAGAATTGGGCTCCGGATGGCATTGCTACACCTTCAGGAGCTACCTGAATTATATTTTTGTTGATTTCTTCCTTTTTTCTTTCTAGAAGAACTGCTAAGTATTGATATCTAAGAGCCAAAGATAAATAAGTCTGTGTCTTTGGACTTCCTTGCATTGCTAAAAGCATCTAAAAGAATGTTATTTTGCATTCTTACTGCTTTTATACGCAGCATTATCACATCCAGGACCAGGAAAAAATAACAGAGTCATCATGCTTCCTGTAGTAACTTGGTGAACCTGAAGGATAGTCATTTTTATTCCTTTATATTTGGTAAAATTCTTTGAATAACTAATATATAGCGTCTGTTTCTTGACACAATAGAAAAGATCATGTTGTCTATGTCTAAGCATTTCTGTAAAAACTGAATATTTAAAATATATGGGCACGCTCACTGTCAATTCTGTTACCTTCTAACAGTTTATTGTGTAAGGACTTTTTTACAGCAAGTTTTGTAACTAACAGGTACTTGAAAGTATTTTTATATGGTAATTGGTAAATGTCAGAAAATAACTATTTATTATATTGCAGGGTTGGCTAGTAGATCTTATCAACAAGTTTGGCACATTAAATGGATTTCAGATCTTGCATGATCGCTTCATGAGTGGATCAGCGTTGAATGTTCAGATAATTGCAGCTCTCATCAAGTAAGTTCTTTTTAAAAAAGTAATAATTTGCATATTTTGAAAAGTTGGACTAAGTAAAATATTCTAGCACAAAGCTTAGTATTTTCTTGAAGCACTTCCCCTCTCTCCATCTGTCATATTCTTGTAAATAGTTTCCTGAATGAGTTGCTCCTCGCTATCTTAGTACTATGCAACCACTGATTATGGGACTTTAATCCCTTTTTTCTTTCTTTTTAGGCCATTTGGACAATGTTACGAATTTCTAACATTACATACAGTGAAGAAATACTTCCTTCCCATTATAGAAATGGTTCCACAATTTTTAGAAAATTTAACAGATGATGAACTGAAAAAAGAAGCAAAGAATGAAGCAAAAAACGATGCTTTGTCAATGATAATCAAATCTCTAAAGAACTTAGCTTCAAGAGTTCCAGGACAAGAAGAAACTGTAAAAAACTTAGAAATATTTAGGTTAAAAATGATACTTAGGTAAGATGCTACTCCTAGTACAATATGCTAGTTGTGACCTTTTTTTCACACTTCTTACATTTACTTTGTCTTACAGGTTGTTACAAATTTCTTCTTTCAATGGTAAAATGAATGCACTAAATGAAGTTAACAAAGTAATATCCAGTGTGTCATACTATACTCATCGGCATGGTAATCCTGAAGAGGAAGAATGGCTTACAGCTGAAAGAATGGCAGTAAGTTCTCCTCTTCACTGAAATTCATTGAATAGATTTTATTCCTCCTTATTACTTTACTTGAGGAAGAAGCTATATGTTATGGATCCTGCACACATTGTTAATTTTCATATCTAATGTTGTAAGCAGTAGGTATTGTGACTTGGTAATAAGTCATTTTAATAGTAGTCTTTCTGTGAAAAATTGCTGTACTTGTTTCAAAGCTGCAATTAAGAATTATTTTCAGTGCTGCTAAAAACATGCTGTAAGAAGGGGTCCTTGAATAGTGTGGGGTTTATGTTGTGTTTAAAAAACAAATGAAAGTAAACAAACCAAGATAAAGTAGGTAGGATATTTGGAACTTTAATGCTGCTGTACTTAAAAATTGAATGTTCATTTAAATGAGGATAAGTGACTACTCTGCTTTTCACGTTTCAGAAACTGGCTTCTTTGGTACAGAAAATTCTAGATACCACATTTAAAAAAAAAATTATTTAATATTTACATACTTTGACTACTGTTTCATGCTTGAGTGCATATGTAGGGAACTATTAAAATCAGCATTTATAAAGTTAAAGTAAGGACAATTTTCTCTTCATTTTGTGAAATTTAATTGTGTTACTTTTGTGTTGTTCTGCCTCATCTTTGTGAATGCCTACCTGTTGTGAGTTATAATCAGCAAAAGGGCTGCTGTCAAAAAAGGAATGACTGTCAAACACTTTTTAAAGCAATAGGAGGGAATAGGTCTCTTTTTTTTTTTTTTTTTCCATACCCCTTGTAGTTTAACATCTCAGACAAGACCTTTGTTTTTAAATGAAAACTTACAGATCTAAGTATTTCATGAGACTAGCTTGAATAGTCAAAGTCTGTAATCAAGGACACCGTTGGAAGGTGTGACACTGCACATTATGGGTTTTTTTCAGTGCTCAAAGCACATGCTGCTTTGCTTCCATTGGAACAAACAAAATATGTGACCCTAATCTGACTGTCAATGACACCACTGAAAAAACTTGCATCTACTTAAATAAGGCTTTAATATTTGCCTCTAATTCAATTATAAGCATTTTAAAAAGCCCTATAAGTGGCAGTACTTAAATAATGTAACCTTTTTATGTTTCAGTCCTTGCTTATGACCTTTTTACCTGATACGCTGTAGGCATACCAGTAAAGCTAGAAGCGTCTTGAACAGTTTGGTTTTGATATTTAACCATTGTGAATCAAAAGAGAAAAATTTTGTTCCTTGAATAGAAGAATTAACTGTTCTTCCTGTTGGCTTGTTATGTTTGAAGTTGTTTGAACATTTTTATGCTTTGAGTTGATGATTTTAATATACCTGAAAAAATTTTCCCTTAGGACGTCACAGTGACAAGTGTACTGGATTATTTTAAATGCTGGGGAGTTTTTTTAAAGAGGAAATGAAAATTAAGAGATGAATACCTTCCTCTTACACTGCATCTTTCTCACTTCTCCCAATTAGAATATTGTATGTTAAGTCATTATTCTGTAGCAGGTTGAAATTTTTCAGTTTAGCTTAAACATCAGTGACAGCACTTCAATAATTTGAGATGGCACTACTTTCTTTTTATATTCAGGAATGGATCCAGCAGAATAATATTTTATCAATTGTGTTGAGAGATAGTCTTCATCAACCTCAATATGTAGAGAAGTTAGAGAAAATTCTTCGTTTTGTCATCAAAGAGAAAGCTCTCACTTTGCAGGATCTTGACAACATTTGGGCTGCACAGGTAAAGAATTCAACTGCTTGTCTGCTGTTGTACAGAAGGGATCTTATTCTGCATTATGTACTGAGAAGATGATGACTTGTGCTCCTTATGCTCTGTGTGAGACAACACTAAAATAAACTATGTAATCAATTGGTGTTCTTTTTTGGGGTCCTGGATCTTAAAATTAACTTCTCAAATGTCTTCAGTAGAAGAGGTCGACTATACATGTATGTAAAGTCTAAAGGAACAGTCCAGAACATGGTGCAAAGATTATCCTTTTTAAGTATTAAGCAACCCTCAACATTGAGGAAGGTTTAGGTTATGAAAGAACATAATACACTGACTTAATATTTAAAAATACATCAAGATTATGTATTGCTACTCTCCAGGTTTACCACAGTTGTATAATTTTTTTCCTGGGCAAAGTGCTATTAGTAAGGCTTATAATAATGAGTGATATAAAACTTGTTTAACAGCAGATTATTTTCTTTGCATTGTAGTGATTGTTTTTGGAAAATTATAAATTTTGCAATACTAACTTGTTTAGTTAAATGATTGGTGATGCTGGGCTTCCTAGCTGTGGGTGGCATGAGTTTAGCCCATATAAAGGGCAGCTGAAGAGACCAAATCATTAATAGTTATTGAGTAGACAAAAAATAAAAGGTTACTTTAGGATAGAAACAAGTGTGTGTGTATATATATATATATATATATATATCTTTGTTTATAAATAATTGGTAGTGAAACTCTAACTTAATTGTACAAGTAAGCCATTAGGGTAGTCTTTCAAGTGTGGGAAGGCTAAATCCCATTTCCAAGATAAAGGCCTGTACTGATTGTTGCAGGGATAGAGTTAAATTTTTTAATAGCAGCTTATATGGGGCTGTGTAGGTAAAGCAAAAGATTTACCTGTTAAACTCTTATTTCAACCTACGAATTTTCTGACTTTTACCCTTCAGATTCTCTCCCATCCCACTGTGGGGCAGGGAGTGAGCGAGTGATTGGGTAGCACTTAGTTGCCAGCTGGGGTTATACCTCAAAAAGGACTAATACAGAAACAGGGTTGTATTATATCTATAGTTTACGTATGTTCACTTTCTTCTGAAACTGTTAGTTTGACTTAAGAGGACTTAGGCAGCGGTGTCTATTTTCAGACATGCTGGTTTTGGGTTATGTTTGAAGCACTTGGTGCTACAAGTGATGAAGCCTGACTTGACATCTCTGATGTTTCAACTGACTTCACAGTCTCTAGACTTCAATTCCAGCATGATAGTAACTGCACAGGCTGAAACTCATGCTAGTCTTTATTTTCTTGTTATCTGTAAGTTCTGTTTAGATCATGTAACAGAGTAATACACAGATGACTTGAACTAAGGTTTGTGACCATACTGTTAGTTTTCAGTTTGTAGTCTGTAGACCTTTCCAGACTGTCTTTGTAAGAAGTCTGTGGGGTAAAGAAGACTTTTAGAAGTTAGTTTGTTGTTAGTAGGCTTATATTAGCTATTTTAGAGCCTCAGGTTTTGTAAGAAGAAAAATCTGAAATTTCGAAAAAAGTTTTCCAAGCAGTTCTGTTACTCACTGTGCCTCAAAATGAGATGTGTGATTAAGTTAGTTTAAGCCAGATTTTTTACCCTTTCAGGAAAGTGTGAACAAGTGGGGCAACCCTTAAAACATAGGGATAGTCCACCCCTATAAAATAAATAATTTGGAATAAATTTCCCATGCTTGCAAATACCTGGCTTTCATTTAGACAGTTGCCACTGCGCACTTGCTGCAGTTCTGCCCTGTATTTTTCTGTGTGTGAAAGTTGAATTCAGTGTTATTATTCAGATGGAGGGTTTCACTGTAGCTTTGGCCATGGAATTAAAATAGAGTAAAAGGTAAGAATACCAAAATCTGCTAATACAGAATGATTTTTACCACCTTCACTACTAGTGGTTAATAGGTTTTTGAAGTTGTTATTAAATGACTGCTTCTAAGAGCAGCTAGAGCATGAAATTCAGTAGCAAGGTGTTGATTTTCTGTGTAGCTTTATATAACAGGCTATTTTAGCTCTGGCTCAGTGCAGCAATGGTGTGATTTTGCTTTCAGGCTAGAGCAGTAACGTTGCTGCCTGGATTTGGAGGGTGAGCATACACAAATACACAGCTGATGATATAGAAGTGTCCTCAGAATCTCAGTATACAACAAGAAGAAAAACAAGTAGTTTATAAAAGTAATAAAATTGTGCTGCTGTTATCTTTGAGGCAACATATATTTTAAGTTTATTGAAGCATTTTCATGTCTTACGAAGCAAATGCTCACAAATTGCAAGTATATATGATTCAAGGAATGATGTTGGAAGTCTCTAAAGGCAAGCATTAAGTTGCAGCCTGTTGAGTTGCAGGGAAGAATCCAGCTGGACAAGAAATAAAGTCACAGAGATTAACTTTGGAGCCTCACTACTTACCTTCTGGAGCATTTACCTAGAACTTGATGTGTGCTTCCCTGTTCGAGCACAGCAAGCTGACAGATCACACACCTGATTTCTTACCTTCTCCTCATGTCTTGTACTGCTTCCCCAGCCTTTTCTGTTCTTAAGAGGTTCCCCTTGTCTGTTAAAAACCTCCCAATACAAGATTGTTGTATGCCTTATTCTTAGTCTTTTTGCCCTACCCCCTAGCAGCTGTGCATACTTCACCTTTTATTTGTTATATTGGAGATGCTCTTCCTGCCATGGAAGATCTCTGTTTTCCTTTCTATCCAGGAAATGATCTGGTCAGATAAAAAAATTCTACAATGTTTTGCAAAATCAAGTAGTTTGGTAACTCATAATCTGACCCATAACATGAAAAAAAATGTTACTACTTAAATTCACTTTTTTAAAGCAAAATGTGGCCTACTGTAAAGAATTTATGGCACAGTATGTAAAAAAAGCTATTAGTCTTTTTTTGTTAACTACTGATGCAAGCTTTTAGAAGGAAATTAATTTCAAAACTGCTTGTGCATGCATTTTTAATACTGTACAAGATAAATTGCTTCAGAATTTGTTTTCTAGGTATTTGTTTTACTGTTTTTATTCTACACTTACAGGAAGTTTTTCTGCAAGAAATGAGTTATTGATTCACATAGTCCAAAATTGTTGGGTTTGAGTGCAGATTTGAAGTATGGGATGCATTTTCCAGCCTGGGCATGTAGGAAGGATATTTTCTTCTTGCTAGAGTTAAAATTGAGCTAGCTGCTTTTTTGTTATTGTTTTCTTCCTTAAATGTCAAAATTGTGGTATACAGCAAACTCATTTAAAAAAGCAGTGTCTAGCATAAAACTCAAGGTCTTGCCATTAGTTGCTTGATTATTAGACTTCCTAAGTTTATAAGGTGCTGGACTTCAATATTATGTGCCAAAAAGTCATTTTACAAAGAAAGCTTTAGTTATCCATGAACCCACTAACACAATGGAAGTACTTCAGCCTGAGAAACTATTTGGAAAAACTAAAAATTGGTTTACAGCTTGAAACGCATCACTGAAATTTATTGAGGAAGTTGATTTTGAGTACTGTCTTTAAAAAAAACAAACCCAAACTACATTAATTTAAAATACTGATTTGCAAATTAAAACACTCTTTTAGACTTCTGTTTGCTGTACCAACATGATAGTGACACTGCAGTATTTATATTCTAAATGAATACTTGAGTGCACACACAGAGCACACTTAGATACTTACACATAAAAGGGAGATCTAAATTATGTGACTCCCAGTGAAGTAAATGTTCAGTTTACCACACTGCTCCCACAGCATCACCTTTTCTTGCTGGCCACTCTGAATAGTTTTCTTGTAAAAGTGGTGTAGAATGTCTTGCTGCTTGACTTATGGATTACTACAGATGTTGGTCGGTTCTTTTTGTCTTCTTGACAGGCAGGAAAACATGAAGCCATTGTAAAAAATGTACATGATCTCCTTGCAAAATTAGCCTGGGATTTCTCTCCTGAACAGCTTGATCACCTGTTTGATTGTTTTAAGGTAACTATACACATTTTGACTATATTCAGGAAATGAGTTGTGAAGTTGGATGCAGATTCATGACTTTTTCAAGGTCTGCTTTCTTCTTACTTCAGATAGGGGTTCTTTCCTTGTGTTGAGAGGCTTAATGTGTGTAACAACAATCTTAAATATTTAGTATTAGAAATGTTAGATTGTGCTATTCTTTACTGAGCATTCATTGTGAGATCTTGTATTTACTTCCTGTCTAAAGCAAAGACTCATTATGGTAGTTTAATTTACACTTTTGTTTTCTGGTTTTAAACACTTTTGGATAATGCACATCTGTTAGGGCCTGTAGTAGTAAAGCGACATTTAGTAATGTTAAGAATATTCAATTTTTTGCAAATAAAATATTTGTCTGAAATACCCTTTTTTTGCATTTGTTCTAAATTATTAATTGTTGGTGGTTTAATAAATAACATTTTTGCCTTAACATTAGAATAGGTTTTATCAAGCATACCAGGCATTGCTACTTTCAATCTTTGGACTTCCATTCCCTGCTCCCACAACTTCCTCTTTATCGCGTAGTAATTTTTTCTCTGATTAACAGATATAGAATGAAATAGTCTCAGGAAGATAACGGTGAATGTTTAAAAACATATAATGGTTTGATTGAAATAGCAAAACAACTTGTTTCTGAAAGTTGGTTGTTCACTGGCTTGTTATATATGCTAACATTAACGGTTGTACCTTCTGTAGTGGTGCTGTCCAGCTTGTTTTCCTATTTCACTGCTAGGAGATGATCTACTCTACTAGGGAATGCAAGCCAGCTTTGTAGACTCAGCTTTCTGTTGATAAATGCATGCATTATGGCCACATTTTGGCTCATGTGCAGTTTATGCTCCAGTTAATGGGGGACTCCTAGTTTGGTGAATATGAGTCTCATGTTCTGTAATCTAGATACTGATCTAAATGTGCAGGAATTGTACGTGTAAGCTGCTGCGAGTTGTGTCTGACCTTGAGAGATGGATATGAAGTAGTGTTATATTGGAAAGTTACTCAGAAAAAGGTTAGCTTAATACAGAGGGTGTTTGTTTCAGACCTTCAGAAACACCAGTGATATTAAAATTTTACTTATTTAATGATTACAAGTTATTTAAGAAGCCTTTTAAGTATAAGCACAGGAGTTGTGAGAAAGCATTTGCAAGAAACAGCTGAGTGCTATATTTTGACTGTTGGTGAGGCTGTCAGTGGTAATTCTAACTTCTACAAGTACATCTGTAATATTTAAAAGAAGGGGGTGGGGTTTTTTTTGTCTCAAATACACTTCAGTTCTGAACACTAGAAGAGCGTGCTATTCAGTTGTGTCTGACTTATGTATTGATCTAATGTGTTATTTTTAATAGACGAAATTCATGTGAAAGTTCTTCATATAGGTGCCTCAGGTTATTGCATCATTTGTTAATGGTGCACGTTTGTATTTAATGTTAAAAAAAAAAGAGACTGAGTTTTCATATCAAAATCTTTTCTTAGGCAAGTTGGACAAATGCAAGTAAGAAACAGCGAGAGAAACTACTTGAGTTAATTCGTCGTCTTGCAGAGGATGACAAGGATGGTGTGATGGCACACAAAGTGCTGAACCTTTTGTGGAATTTGGCTCATAGTGATGATGTTCCAGTTGATATCATGGACCAGGCTCTTAGCGCCCATATTAAAATCTTAGATTACAGCTGTTCGCAGGTGAGTAATGTGATATGTTCTGTTTTGTGAAATCAAGCACAGTTTCCTTCAATCCCCCATGAAAAATTCAAGGGACTTGGTAATATAACAAAAGTATTACTTAATATAGATTTGTATTCTGTGACCAACATCCAGGTACTTTTGAATGTTATGGGACTTACTTTATATAACATAGTTTGTGCTTTAATTGAAGGGAGTGAAATGCATCAGTCTACCTGTCTTGTTGCAATTGGTGACTACATTGGAGGAACCGGAAAAGAACCCCACTGAAGTAAACAGGGTGAAAGGAAGAGCAGCCTCCCTCTTGCCTTCACTTTTTTCTGAGCTCTCATGCTAATAGCTTTGGGTGGGTTTTTTGCAGTAAGTCCTAAGATGTCTAATACTGGAAAGGACCTGGCAAGGGACAGTAAAAACTATTACATGCTCTTGTTCCCCACCCAAACTTCAGTGAAAGTCTGCCAGACTAATAATCATGGTGGTTCAAAATTAATCAGTTACCTGTCTTGACAGCTACTGGCAGGTTTTGTTTCTTAGCTGTTGAGAAACAGATTTCTCATGTTTCTTGCTATTTTATAGCAGTTTACTCTGAGTACCAGTGAGCAAAAATAAAGGAACGGAAAAGAAGCAAATTATTTAAACTCTGATCCTATCTAGCTACAGACTTCCTTTAATATGTATTGAGTGCTTGAGTGTTTAAGGGCATAGAGTTTGTAACACCCGGACAGCTTCTGCCAACGTGTAGTGCTGCTCAGATACATTTGTTATGCTTGTGTGCTGCAGAACTCGGTTTAGTATTTGTGTGGCTTATATATTCATTCTATCTTGGAAACAGATATGATAGGAATGGTGATAGTTTCTGCAATATAATTGATTTTGATTGTAAACGCTTGTTCTTTAAGGATCGAGATACACAAAAGATCCAGTGGATAGATCGTTTTATAGAAGAGCTTCGCACAAATGACAAATGGGTCATTCCTGCGCTGAAACAAATTAGAGAAATTTGCAGTTTATTTGGTGAAGCGCCACAAAACTTGAGGTAAGAATGGAATGCAATTAAAATTTTGTCCGTTAAATGTTCAGTGGGTTGGAATGAGGCAAATTCTACATTTCTTTACAAGAGGCAGAGAAAGCTTAGGTGAAATCATAACCTGTCTTAAGATGTTCTTGACTTTGTTTGAATTTGTATAGATGGCCTCTAAAAATTCAGGCACCGGGGTTCAGTAAGACAGCATTAACTCTTCAGACATACTTTTATTAATATTTAGAATAGCATGTGGGGATTTTTTCTGTTATCCATTGGCTTCCCTGACTAAAAATGGAATTAGTTTACAAAATATAAGTGCGTGCATATATGTATGTATACACACATGTACACACACAAAGATACCCACCTATCCCTATTCTCTGGTGATAAAGTAGTACAGATCATGTAGTTTATGTACTTGAAATCAAAGGTGACTTCTAGGAAAAATACTGATTCTGTCCCCTGAATGGAAGAGATGAGAAATGTTTTGGGTTTGTTTTACAACTAGGTTTTGGTTTTATTGGGTTTTTGTTTGTTTGTTTCCCTTTAAAGAGGGAAGGAAGAAGGGAAGGAAAAGGAAAGGACATTGTCCTTTTGGACTTGCCAAAATATATGTGCCATAAATTGAGTTGGTGGGGAAGAAGACTAGCTTGACTGAGTAGAGAGCATTCTATCTATCTCGGGAAGAAGATGAAATATTACGAACTTTGGAAGAGGGTGCAGGCATCCCAGGAGGGTTATAAGAGTGAGGTGAGATCATGTAGAGAGAAAATTAGAAGGGCTAAAGCCCAACCAGAATTCCAACTGGGTGTTTCGGTGAAAGACAATAAAAAATGTTTCTTCAAATATATTAACAATAACAGGAGAACCAAGGAGAATCTCCCTCCTTTACTGGATGCAGGAGAGACAGTAGTGATGAGGCATGAGGACAAGGCAGAGGTGTTTAATGCCTTCTTTGCCTTGGTCTTTAATAGTAAGGTGAGATGTTCTCAGGATACTCAGCCCCCTGAGCCAGAAGACAGTGAAAATGAGGCTGTAAGGATTCAGGAGGATTTGGTTAGAGACCTGCTTGGACAATGAGACAGGCACAAGTCTATTGGGCCAGAGGGGATCCACCCAAGGGTATTAAGGGAGCTGACAGAGGTCCTCGCCAAACCCCTTTCCCTCCTCTATCAGCAGACTGACTAAGTGCTGCTTGACTGGAGACTGGCAAATTTACCAGAAGAGTCGGAGGGAGGATCTGGGGAACTACAGGCCTGCCAGTCTGGCCTCAGTACCGGGGAATGGAGCAGATCATCTTGAGTGCTATCATACAGCACACAGGACAATCGGGTCATCAGGCTCAGTCAACATGGGTTTATGGAAGGCAGGTCCTGCCAGACTGGTCTTCTACTATGACAAGGTTACCCATTTAATGGACGAGGGAAAGGCCATGGATGTGGTGTACGTGGACTTCAGTAAAACCTTTGACACTGTTTCTCACAGCACTCTGCTTGAGGAACTGGCTGCCATTGGCCTAGACAGGCACAGCCTCTGCTGGGTAAAGAACTGGCTGGATGGCCCGGCCCAAGGGTGGTGGTAAATGGAGTTAAATCCAGTTGGACACCAGTCACAAGTGGTGTTCCCCAGGGTTCAGTGCTGGGTCCAGTCCTGTTGAATGTCTTTATCAATGATCTCAATGAAGGCATTGAGTGCACCCTTAGCAAGTTTGCGGATGACACCAAGCTGGGTGAAAGTGTGGATCTGCTTGAAGGAAGGGAGGCTCTGCAGAGGGATCTGGACAGGCTGGATTGATGGGCTGAGACCAACGGGATGAGGTTCAACAAGGCCAAGTGCAGAGTCCTGCATTTGGGACACAACAACCCTGTGCAGCATAACACACTTAGGGAAGAGTGGCTGAGAGCTGCCTGGCAGAGAAGGACCTGGGAGTGTTGGTTGACAACCGGCTGAACATGAGCCAGCAGTGGCCCAGGTGGCCAAGAGGGCCAGTGGCATCTTGGTCTGTATCAGACACAGCGTGGCCAGCAGGAGCAGGGAGGTGATTGTGCCCCTGTGCTCAGCACTGGTGAGGCCGCACCTCGAGTGCTGGGTTCAGTTTTGGGCCCCTCACTAGAAGAAGGACATTGAGGGGCTGGAGTGTGTCCAGAGAAGGGCAGCGAGGCCCGTGTTGGGGCTGGAGAAAAATTCCTGTGACGAGTGGCTGAGGCAACTGGGGTTGCTTAGCCTGGAGAAATGAGGCTGAGGGGAGATCTCATCACTGTCTACAACTACCTGAAAGAGGTTGTGACGAGGTGGATGTTGGTCTCTTTTTGCAAGTGACAAGCAGTAGGACAAGAGGAGATGGCCGCATGTTGCACCAAGGGAGTTTTAGTTTGAATATTAGGAAAAATTTCTTCACTGAAAAGGTGATCAGAGTTTGGAACAGCTGCCCAGGGAGGTGATTGAGTCACCGTCCTGGATGTGTTTAAAGGATGAGTGGATGAGTTTCTTAGGGACAGGTACGTTTGGACTCAGTGACCTCAGAGGTCTTTTCCAACGAGATGATTCTATGATTTTCATTATTTTAAATGTCTTACAACAATATCTGAGTTTCTCTGCTCCTGATGTCTTTTGTTATCCAGATCAGAATTTTTACAAACTGCAGAAAAATGCTGTTTATTTATCAGTGTTATGTAATTGCTTGGTTTTTGTTCTTGTAAGTGGGTAAACTATTCAAATCAATGTTGCTGTCACAGTGCACTTAGAAGAAACATCGAGGCATGGAAAGTTGAAGAAAACAGCCTTCAGTTTACAAATTGTTATCTTCTTACTGATACACTTCTAAGGAACTGTGATAATATTTCATTTCCTGGCCTTTGGAGTTTTCTTTATTCATTTAGTTTGCAACATCTTTCTCAGTTTTCATGGCATTTTAACCCTTTATAATTTCACATTAATGATTGATTGAGATTTTTCTAACAAGGTTAAAATGTTATCTGCTTATTAGCAGGTAAGTCTAGTTTCTGTGTCGGAGTTTTACATGCTCTAAGATATAGGCAAATGTAGCTACTTAAGTATTTGTGGCACTTGAACAAGTTGTTTGCTTTTTAGCGCACTGCCTTACAAAGAGGCTTTGCTTTTAGTAATTATTGAAGTAGAGCATATTTGAGACACTGATTAGGTTTCTGTTCTGAATTAATCTTAAGAGTAACTTAATTTACTTTGTGGAAATTTAGGATGCAGGATTCTGTTGGGCAAGTTGTGTGTGCAGATACACACTTAAAAAAAATATTTAAAGTGTTTGCAATCTTGCCTTTGTCACTTTGCCAATATTTTTCTAGCGAATAATCATGTGTTCTAATTATTTAATGTCCTTTCCGGCATTTCCAAAGGTCTTCGGCACCCATTTCAAAATGCTAGTTTTTCTTCCTTTATGTTGGCTTTTGATATCAGTTTAATAGAAACAATGGAAAGATGAGGTTTGCTGTTAATTGAGCATGAAAAAAAAATATGTTAATACTAAAGGAATATGTTGCAATAGCAACATCATTGTTTAGCCTAACCTCAGCTGGATAAGGAATAATTCTATAGTTGCATGTAGAGTTTGCTTTAACTGTAGAAGGCGTGCTAGAATATATTCTTGGATCTTCTGTGTCTGAAGACTTGCCTTTGACGCCATCCTAGCAGTTGATGAAAATAACATTTTGGGTGTTACTCACAAATATTTGTGACAACTTATAGCTGATAAACTCTGGTTCTTAAAATTATTCAACTTTTTAGAAGTAGTTGCTACCCAAGATGAATCTGTGTGTTCAAATTTATAATTTGGGCATGTGAGTGAGAAAGGGGAGAAGTAAAAAATTTCTAGCACAGGATTTCTTTTTTTTGGTCTTCTTTTGATAATGCTTTGCTTTTGCAATACTTTGTAAGGTTTATACAAATGCATAGTATTATTAGTGTATAAATATACATTCCAATAGCTTCATTCAGCGAAATACCATGTCTTCCTGCTTGCTCCTTTAGTTGTTTCACCATACATGTATTTTCCAAATAGTCAGTGTTCATATATACTGTTACCCTTTGTAAATGCATCTCTCTATAGGTAGCATCTCAGGTAATCACTAAAATAGAGACATCCAGTATTTTGCTGGTTTGCTGCTGATTTATGCTGACTGAGGAGTGTTGGTGGAGATGGAATTGAGTGTAATTGAAAAGATTTTCGAATGAAAAACAGAGCATGTTCGTTCTGAGTATGTGAGGTCCTGTATGTTTTCATGTGTCATGCTTCTGTCTGTTTTGTTTTCTCTCCAACAAGTCTGGGTCTTTTTTTAAAGCACAGTTTGTGTTTTAAATGCCTCTTTCACACTGTTTTGGAAAGCTCAGCCTATTATGAAACTTAATATTCTGAAGACTTCTGTGCTTACCAGGCCAAATTATGTTGGTTGTGGATAAGAAAATGATTGGAAGGGCATTGATGGCTTCTATCTTTTAAACTGAGATTGGCAGTGATCTTTGGCCCAGTGGATGAATTCATCTTTCGTTGTTACATTTACGGTGAAGTGTGGTTATCAGCTGAAAGATTATTATCGGCTGATGCTGGAACTGGGATTTCTTGCCTTCCCCACTGTTCTCAAAAGGTGTGGAGATGCTGTAGATTGCTGTAGGTCATCTAGTATGGAGACCCTGTTTTCTAGGAAGGATGAAGAGATTCTACCTGTAATCTCTTCAGCTAATTCTGGGGTCTACTTTCTTAAGTGTTGAAGGAAAGGAGGACAGTTCTAGAGTCACGTTCCTGTTTCTTCAGGGCAGTCTATAGGATCAGCTGATTAGCAATAAAACAAGGGATGTCTGTCTGTTACTTTCTTCTTCTAGTCCCTCTCCCCTCTTTTTTTCTTTTTCTCTTTACTGTGGAAGAGCTGCGCAAGTCTGCCTTGTTTATGCAGCCAAGAGCAGAGCTCTGGTCTAGAGAACCTGAAACATTTTGAGACTATTCTGCAGAGGTGGTCTAGAATTTGATAGTGTTCATGGCTTGTGGACATTGAATCCATGCATTTGGACCCAAGCTCTGTATTTTCTCTCACAGTTTACTTTTGTAATCTAAATATGTCTAGTATGGTTTGAGAGCAGCGTTTTTGGTCAGATCTTGATAATAGACTTAAATTATATAATCATTTATTTGGAGTATTTATTTTGATAAATGTTTCCTTTTTTCTTAGACTATATGCCTTGCATAACTGTGTTAATGTTTGTACCAACTTTTTTCAGACAGATATTGTTAGAAAAAACAAATGATACAGATCATGTATTTTTTTAAGTATTGAGAGAATTGGCATGATTATAGTTTTGCAAATTGACCTAATTTTACTTGGTGTTTCAATATTAAATTTAGAAAAGAATATCAGATAGATGTGGAAGAAACTGTGGTAATGCATATTGTAGTTATACTATAGTTGAGGGTCTCTACTATGCCATTTGTGGGCAGGTATTTCTATTCCTGTCTTGCTGCAGATATTCTGCTGGCAGCGTACTGAGCTGGTCGGATTGCTTTCATATATTTCATACATCATGTAATTGTATCATCCTCGTTAATTAACTGTGTTTAATAACTGGTAAGAACTGTTGATGTGTCAGAAGAGAAAAGCAAAATACTGTCAGAGACTTAATATGCTTTCTATTGGAGATCATTTAGGAAAATCTGGGAATAATGTCGAAGACAAGTTTCTTAAATGGATTTCTGAACTGTTAGGTACAAGATTTCTCTGCTTTTCTTATAACACTTGTCTTTTAATTTCAGTCAAACTCAGCGAAGTCCCCATGTGTTTTACCGACATGACTTAATCAATCAACTTCAGCACAATCATGCCCTAGTTACACTGGTTGCAGAAAATCTATCTGCATATATGGAAAGCATGAGGCAGTATGCTAAAGGTAAGTTTTAAAATATAAATTGCTTCATAAATAGTGTATGAAAACTCCAGTTGAAAATGGAGTTGAAAGGAAATTCTTATAATGAAATAACTGTTAAGTTTGTTTAATTTTTGAGCATCTGTGGAGTTAATTGTCTGATGTGTGATTGGGCAAGAAAAGCTTAAAATGTAAACATTTTGTTTTGCTATTTTAAAGGTGGTCTGGTTTACAGCACAATAGGGGAGCTGGCAGCTCTTATTTATCTGTGGATTGGTAAACGTCAACTCCTACTACTTGGGCGAGGGTGATTATTTTTGCAGAAAGTCCTAATAATCATAATCTTGAATTTTGTTGCACTTACAGTTTTCAGTTTCTGTAAGCTCTTTGAGAAGTTTTTTGATCACCTCTGTTTTAAGCCACTGTTTGGAACTTGCTGTGGAGAAGGACTTTAGACCACAGGGATACTGGGGGTTTTTTTACTGTGCAACTCCATTCCAGTTTAGGTGCTTTCTGACTACATTTGTTACCAGCAGGACTTTGGCATCACATCATGTTAGCATTTATATATTTCAGGTTAAACTCAAGCCTTGGCTGATGAGTTTATGCGTTTATTCTCAAGTAGGTTTCTAGCTACTGAGCTAGAAATAGGGAAGTGAAGAAGAACAATGGACTAGGAAACTCCTTGTTACACTGGACCACTAACACTTTATGTATTAAATTAAGCCAACAGAGGTGCAATGAGGAGATTTGCTCCCTCCCAAATCTACTGGCTGTAACTAGGGGACCATTCTACCATGGCACCATAACATCCTTCCAGCCTTTGAGTTATATCTCAGAAGTGACTCAGAATGTTATGTAGGATTCATTGTAGATTGTTCAGAGAGGACAGGATATTTGCACATTGCAAAGCATGTATGTGGGTCTTCCAGTGCCCAGGTGAGTTGCCTAGACACCTTTAATTTTGGAATTCATTTAATTTTTGAGTAGTTGGTAAAAGATATCCGAAATAAATCCTTGAAGACTTGTTTGTATGGTGGTGCTATGTGAAGATGATGGCTTCAACCTGGTGTAGGTCAATGAGAATGACGTTTAGGCTACATCTGCATGCTGCAGCTCTATTTCTCTATCCGGGAGTACATGAGGGGTTTGCCCTGATTTAAGTTCCTTAATTAAGGGTGGCATTGCACTAATTAATGTCAGAATGCTTTGTTCTGTTTTCAAGCTGTAATGTCTTAGGCTTAGTCTTTTCCTGGAAAGTGGAATAGAACAAGTATTATTTCCTGTGATTTTGGAGTGTTCTTTGATTCTGATGAAGTAGTGCAAAAATGCATTTGATTTCTAATGAACCTTGCATCTTAACTATATGGATAGCTTAGAATCTCTGGTTTGATGATTCTCTCCTTCTCTTGAACTCTCTTGGCCAGCTATGAAATCTACGGTTTGGCTGCAGGGTTATGAAGGAAACTTAAACAACTGTATTCCGATACAGTGTTGTCTTTGTCCAGAAATAACCTACGCATACTGTTAATGTATGAGCTGCTGTTTGTTAATTTCTGTTATTTTTAAAATCTGAAGCCAAAGTTCATTTTTGACAATATTGTTTACCTATCAAAGATGACTTGGGCAGAAAAACTAGGCTGTTGTCTTGCATGATTTTTTTTCTTGTGCCAAAACCCACATCCCATTGCCCTGCCCCTCCCCATCTATGATGATTTGGTAAAGTGGTAGTATAAACATCTTCAGCACAATATGACTTACACATGTGCAAAGAGCTGAATCTAATTACAAGGAGTTCAGTTGTACTTTCCTGAGACAAAACTGTTAGAGAACTTCTGCTCCTTTGCATCAGAGTACAAAACCAGATGAACAGTAGTGTGTATTTATTAGATGCATTATTACATGAGTAAGGGCAACTGGAAGGTATCTCCTAATGTTCCGTATACTAAGACTGTAAACACAGTTCACATGAACACAGTTCACATGCAACTTCTTCAGTTTCAGTTTTATATACTAAATAGCACAGAACATAGAGTACTGGGAAGTTTGCTTTTCATGACTTTTGTGGGAGAGAAGTAAAATTGGGGGGGAACAGGGAAGGGAATAAATGAACGGAAAGAAGATTGTGATTTTGAGAGCAGAAGAAGGAACTAGACAGTTGTAGAATTGAGCTAAACTGGAGAAGGTGAATGAGGCAAAGGAAGAAAATTGAAGGCAAACATACAAATAGCAAAGGTCAAAAGAATACCATAGGAAAAAAAAAAATTCCATTGCCCACATATCTTTGGCAGTTAATACCACAATTACGGTGTAATTGGGGGGGGGCGTGTTTAATTATTAGTTTTGGATTTGCCATGGTTTTATTTAAGGCTTCCATGGTTGTGTTATGTGATGGAGAACAGTGTTCCTGTTGTCCTGTTATTCACTAATGCATATTCTTTTCTATCATACTGCCTTTTTAAGGTTAAAGGAAAACCTAATCTATGTTTCAGATTTTTTTCCATGATCTATGACTTTCTCTTCTACTGAATTCACCCTTTCCTCTAACTTTGCAAAGTCCTCTGTGAGATGAGACTACTGCTGCTGCATTGTGTAGTCCTGGAGGAGGAGGTTTCATCTTTTTGACTGTTTATTAAAGACCTTTTGAAAACATTGCTAGTCAGTTCTTCTTTATCTTTTTCATATCTGAAGTAATAAAAAAAATCCAGAATTGTTTATGAAATGTAATTATTTGTAGAAATTGTGCCATATGATCTTCTATGTGCCTATCACTAATTATACTTAAATTTTCGACCAGTCATTTTTGATCTGTAATTTCTCTGTTTATTTTTCTGCTTCTGTACGTAGAAAGAATTTTTAAGAGCAGCAAACTCAGATTTGCTGTGGTATGCACAATGTAGAAAATAAATGAGACAAATATAGAAAGAAGCTGAGATGGAGAACATGTAGAGAGACTGAATTTTTTTGTAGTTCAGAGTTTTTCAGAATTCTGAAGTACATGCATACTGCCTTTGGGCAGTTGACTGGAGTTGAATACTTGGATTCTTCTGTCATCACTATTGACACTTGCATCTGTGAATTAGTCTCTATTCAGAAAAAAAAACAAACCCAGACAGTCCCTATAGTTAAAACAAACACCACCATGATCTCCCCGCAAAAAAACAAAATCAAACAAAAAACCCCACCCAGAATACCTAACACTTGAAGTAATTTGTTTTAATTTCTCTGCAATATGCTTATCTTATGTAATTATTTCTTCTGCTGCACCCACAGCACATTTATGCTTATTGAGATTATAATTTATAAACAAATTTTTGAAGGATTTCTGGTGAACTGATGTCTACAAAACTGGAGAAATAATGTTAACTACTAATCTTTTCCTTTAATTTTTAAGCTAATGTATCTTTTGCATTTGTATATAGAGAGCAGTATTTATGACAATTACTTTTCTCCTAATTTTGAAATGCTGATGATGCACTTCAGCTGTTAGACTTGTTTGAGTTTACCCCTCTCCTTGATATAAGAGGAGATACTGGTTTTCAATTTGAAGACAAATTTTACTGTGAGTCTGGATGTTGTCACAATAACAGTGTTCCATAACTGGGTCATCTTAGTTAAATGCAATCTGTATACCTTTGCTAATAATAAAGGTACCATTAATTAGATGATAATGGAGCTGTCATAATGAATGTGTCTTGATGAAATATTACTACTACAGATCAAGGTAGTGTGAGTACAGATCTAGATTGTATCTCTTTAATTTAAAAAACAAAACCACATTCCTCTGAAGCAAGCAGCTGTTTGCTGAACAAAATATTTGATAAAAAACAGATAAAACTTCGTGCCTTACTTTTCAGTTATTCAACTATTTCTGTTTCAAGCCTATCAGTATTATAGGCATTGCTTTTTTTGTATTTGGAAACTTGCAGTAAATAAAGTTGTTGGATACTTTCCTCCACTAAGTGATGTCATGTGCATAGCTACTTGTAAAGGTTTTAAAGAACTGGAATTGTGATTTCCTCTGCACGAGAAAAACCCTAAAAATGGAAGACTGAAATTTTAGATAAGATGCTCTGCAATGAAACAAAAGCATCCTGTGAGAAAACACTGGATATATGCTTGGTAGAATTTTAGCTGACTTCTGACTCACTACTTGAAATAAGGAAGAATTTATTTGAATAAGTGGAATGCAAGTTCTTAATTCGACTCTAATGCTTACATTCTACTGAAGGATGAGCACATTTATTTGTGCATAAATGTTTGTTGATTTGGCTATAGACCTCAGTAATCTTTGCCTGTACTCATTTCAAGTTAGGATAAAATATTATCTGGTAGCAGGCTGCTGAAAATTATTTTCATACACCATATCAAAAACTTATTGTTGACTGGTTTTAATTACGTTGAGACTAACAAGTCTTGAAACATGACCTGTCTTTTAGAGTCAACATGTCTTTTCTGAATGTGTTGTCTAATAAAACTTCTTCTATTTGCAGAGCATGGGGAGTATGATCCTCAAACTGTAAGACCGGGAAGCAGGTACAGTCATGTGCAAGAAGTACAGGAGCGACTTAATTTCTTACGGTTAGTTTTAACTTGGTAATTTTTTTAATTTCTGTAAAAATACTTTCATTACTTTAAATAATAAAACTCTTCATAATTTTCTCTCACATAGTTTTAAGTTGCTGTGTTAACTTCTTTCAAAATTTAAATTTGAAAATACACTGAGTGGATTTGGTTTCATTTCTTTTCTTTGATTGATTGGGGGATTTTTCCCCCAGAGGGCTTCTATGCTGGTATTGATATATTCAAACAAAGTTTCCTAGGATTTTTGCAATCCAAGACTTTTATCCTGCACTATAATATATAAGGGGTTTTTCTGTCTCTGTGCATAACCTAACTGACATGCATGTGGATGCAGTTACATATATACTGCAGTCCTTGTATGTTGTAGCACACCAGACTTAAATCGATGATCATAAAGTGACATATGCTTGTGTCAGACACTGTTGTCAGTGACTGAGCATTATAATGAGGTTGGATTAAACTGTTGCTGTTTGAGTAAAATAAGAAAACAAAGGATCACTGCTCATCACAGAGCTGCAGAATGTTGGTGCTTGGTTTTAACCTTTTTTAGAGAAGTAAAAAACACATGAACTGTCAAGTTATGAAGTGGTTTTTACTTGTTTTCCAAGAGGCGGGTTTTTTTGCTCTTAAGAATTTTACCATGATTTTTTATGAATTAAACTGAAGTGTTAAGCAACTGTTTAATGAAATTATAGTATAGCATATGCATAGCAGACTTTATTTATCACTCATGCATGTTAAAAATTGTGACTTCCTTTAAGTTCACTAGTTGTCAATATAAAGGAATTAATGCAGTCCTATGGCTGTCAAATGTAGAATATGTAGGTAGCAATTTCTGACAAGCAATGCCATAACTTTGTCCCAGATGTCTTTTACAAAGAAAAGCTTAGTGTTAACTCTCAACGTTGAAGTTCTCAGTAGTTCTTTCGTAATTACTTAACACAAATGAAAAATTTATTGAAATAAAATGAAAAATTTACAGTTCATTGGCTTCTTGTTCTGTTCTACAGAATTGATCCTTTATTTTGTAATTTTGCTAAAGTGAGCACTAAAACACTGAATGATTGCAGAAGTAATTAAATCTCTTGTGTTGTGACCTGATTTTTAAACTAAATAGTTTACACTGGGAGGTGTGCATTTATTTGTATATAATAGGTAAAGACTGCTTGGTATTTTTGTTTAAAACATTTTTTGCCAAATTTTATTCCTTTTTTGTTTGGACTGCTGGTTTTGATCCAGTCAAACTTCTAAGAAATCACGGGGCTAGTTATGAGTGGACTGATAACATAAATAATGTTTTCAGAGTCATACTTACGATATGTACATGTGTAACATACATACTCATCCTTTTGTCTGTACTTTACTGAATTGTAACTCTAGATGTCTATTAGACAGTGCTGTTAATTGTCTCTTTGTTTTGCTCAAGATTTTTATTGAAGGATGGTCAGCTGTGGCTCTGTGCCCCGCAGGCGAAGCAAATATGGAAGTGTTTAGCTGAAAATGCGGTTTATCTTTGTGATCGCGAAGCCTGTTTTAAATGGTATTCCAAACTAATGGGGGATGAACCAGACTTAGACCCTGACATTAATAAGGACTTCTTTGAAAATAATGTGCTTCAGCTGGATCCTTCCCTATTAACAGAAAATGGAATGAAATGTTTTGAACGTTTCTTCAAAGCTGTGAACTGTCGAGAAGGAAAGCTAGTAGCAAAAAGACGAGCCTATATGATGGATGATCTGGAATTAATAGGATTAGACTACCTTTGGAGGGTAAGTTAATTGGAAGAAATGTCTGAAAGGTTAACTGCTGAGCCTTTCTCAGTCTCTTTACATTTTTAAGAATGTCCAATTTCCTAGTTAGAGACTGAAATTACAAAAAGATGGTTTTTCAAGCTAAATGCATGGATATTGACTCCACACTCTTTTCCCAGCAAGTATGCAAGTTGGTAACTTTGCAGACTGATGTTTAATGGGAAGTCATTTGAAACATCAAGTGTATTTGTGTATACACATGAGATTAAAAATTTGCCTTTACTGTTGAAGAAGAAAGAATCATTTCAGGTGAATTAACTGTAGGTTTCTCTTTCTCTCACGCACACATTAGAACTAAAATTTTGTGCACTTCATAAGCTAGTTCATGTAATTTATACTCTTACAGTAGACTAGAATGATTAAAGATTAGACCAAATGACCATGAGTCTCATTATTTCTCTTTTATATCCACAGCTTTCTGAAGAAGCGTGGTTATAGCTTTTCATTAGGAAGGTTGTAGGTTTCTGAAACTTGTCACATCCATGGGAGGAAACCATCAGTATCTAATTTGATACTTCATTCTTAATGAGTGTATTTCTGGTTTTCAAGAGCAGCATTAGAGCACACAGTAGCTCGCTGTGGCATGGTTATCATGACTGTGTTTTTTAAAAGGTGCTGTATATAAAGCAGCAGTCCAGTAATTTCAGTTGTGGCTTGTTGAAGGATTAACAGTTCATCATAGTGGTAATAGTTAAAAACAGTGTTGATCACAATTTTTATACAGTTAAGTTTTCACACAGTGTTTGTATACAGACTACCCACATAATAATAGCTTGTTTTAGTTGTGGGAATCTACTTACTTAGGTCTGCACTGCCGTCTGGCTGCATGACAGAAGTCAAGAAGCTTCAGCTCAATATCCTGCAGGGTTTGTCTGCAAGGGCTACTTTCAAGCCTAATGACTCGCAATTAAAAGATAGATTATCAGGTTAGAAACAGAACTCATTTGCCTCTTCTCCTCCCACCTACTCAGCACCATTTAAAGACTTGAAAATTCTGGGTTTAAGTCTTCGATATAGATTGTTTACACATTTGAAAACATAGTTGTTTTTATTCTCTGAAACTACTGCAAACAGAAGTGTAATGTGAAAATTAATATATGAGCACTATTCACATTCTGTTTATAAAGCATTGGATTTTTTGTTAACTCTGAACTACTTTAAACTAGTTAATTCTTAACTCTTATGTAAGTTGTATTGAATTGTATTTTGTAACTAAGCATTTTAGTCACTTTCACCTCATAAAATAATGAGGCATCCTGTTGCATCAATATGTTTGTGTAGTTGTTTTGTTTTAAAATTTTATAGCAGAAAGTTTTAAGGTGTTCTAATGCGTGCTTTTTTTTTTTTTATTATGTTAGGTTGTGATTCAGGGAAATGATGACATCGCAAACAGAGCAATAGATCTTCTTAAAGAGATCTATACTAATCTTGGCCCAAGGTTACAAGTTAATCAGGTAAAAAAACTCAAACAAGCAACAAGGAAACAGGAATGTAGTATGATGATAGAAAAACAGTGATAAAACTCAATTTGGTGATCTTGTACTTGAAAGCTTTGAAAACAGAATAGTTTTCATGTTTGGAGAGTATACTCCTGAATCCAGCCATCAGGTTCTTGTCAGATAGAGAATTAAGAGATTTTTCTGATTATTACAGACTGAACTCTGTTGAGGTACTTATTTTTGCTGGTATGTTCACTGGGTGGGTCTTTAGAGTGTTGTCACAAGCTAATCTCGTCCTTTATATCACATCCCTTACCAAAGGATCACAAAGTTTCCATATCATGGTCAAGCAAATTGATATTTTCCTCCTACATTAATATTTGCTGGGAGCTGTGTTTCAGTGGACAGGGAGAAGGTTAGGTTCTGAAAGGTCAGAGGAAGCAAACTTTTGCGATTTCACAGATTGGTAGGGGGGACTGTTGTCCTCCAGACAGTCTCCAGTTGGTAGCTTGCAAGTCATATTTGTTAAAACTCATACTTGTCCTCAAAGACACTTATCAAAGCTGTTAGTCTGCTAGATACAGCACAGCTGCTCTAGGTGGTGCTTTTACAGCCATTCAAGCTGTATCTTACTGTAGTGGCAGATGGGCTTTGTGCTTCTTTCTTGCTATAGGTCTGGGCTTACTAAGCATGCACAGATATGTCCATCTGCACATGGTTAGATCTGACACTTGAAGGAGGCATTGGATTTACTTAACATGCCCACAAGTGTTTTCTTTTGGTGTGCTGGTAACTCCTCCGATCCTAAGCTGCCTTTGAAAAAAATGGTTACCAGACTGTGACTGACTGCTGTAGCTGTGACTGTTCATGTTTCAATTGCAGACTAGTAACTGGGGACACTGCAGAGTTATCACAGGGATGCTATAGGTTATATGCCAGTCTAGCTCAGGAGCGAGATCTGCTGCAGCTACCACTATACTCAGTCTAGCTGAGAATCCATGTCTGAGTGTATGCAGGAGAAGTGTATCTGGAACTGAGTTATGTCATATGGGGGGGCAGGAATTGTTGTTCTGGTGGTCTGTACATGTTCTGTGTTCACTCTCAATGTAAAATAAGTTAACCTGTACTAGATTGTCAGCTAAATATTCCTTAACATGGTCTGAAGAAATCAATAAGAGAGAGTCTAATTTAGCGCATACTTTCTTTTATCCTGTTTAAATGCAGGTTTACACTACAATTAAGGCTATTGAAGACATGCAAGATTTTTGAAGCACATATTAGAGCTATTTATCAATGGAATTTTATGCTAAAGTGTATTCTAAAGTGGAATAAACCAGCTTTATAGAGTAGCTTACCTGGTTTTGATTTGGAGTTTTTTTACTTCTACCATTGGATTATGCTCTGAAAGGATGGGTTTTAATATTTCTTGTAATTGCACCAATTTTTTAATGTAATTAGGTAGTGATTCATGAAGACTTCATTCAGTCCTGTTTTGATCGTCTGAAAGCCTCCTATGATACGTTATGTGTTTTGGATGGAGATAAAGACAGTATCAATTGTGCAAGGCAAGAAGCAATACGAATGGTGAGAGTGCTGACTGTTTTGAGAGAGTACATAAATGAATGTGACAGTGATTACCATGAAGAGAGAACTATTTTACCTATGTCAAGGTATGTGTAAAAATGCACTCCTGTGATTTTCATTTCTATTGACTAAAATATTTCTAATATCTTGAGATTTTTTTACATTCTAAAGGGCTTCTATTCAGGGAATGTATTTATAGAGTTCAAAAATTCCGTTTTCTCTGCTACTGTCACCTGTTGTAAAAAAATAATAGGATTTGAAATATCACACAAATGCAGGCTTAATTGAGAGGGACCTGAGAATAAACTTGTTTCTGGTGGTTTGGTCTATAGCTAGCACAGTGTAACTTCTGGCTGGATTGTTTTGAGTGTGTTTCTTTTTCTCAGATTTTTTTTTAAAAGCAATATAATTTTTAAAGTTACTGTGGACAAACCTTTGTTTTTCTTAGTCCTGTCATATAAAAAACATGTTGTTAGTGTGCATCTTCATCTACCAGAGTTGTTTACAGAGTTGTTAATCTTGGTTTGCAAGCTTAAAATTAGTCTTGTCTCGAAGTGACGTGTTCTACGTAAGTGCCTCATAAAAAGAGGAAGAAGGAGAACACTTTGAAGTATATTTTATTTTCTGTATACTTCCACTGCTCTTATACTTGTCTGTGATTAAAGTGTTTAGTCTTAGCTGTTCCTTCTTTAACTATCATTGGTGCAAAGAAAAAGGTAACATTTTAAATCCAATGTTGTATAGATACTTTCACAAACAAAATACTTTATTTCCTGAGAGAGGAAAGCAGAACAGAAAACTGTTTAAATATTTCTGTGTTAGTAGCTGCTGTCTGTGGGAAGAACCTCTCAAATATACATAAAGGAATACACTGAGGTTGCTGTGGATTTGTGATGCAGCTCACATTTTTAGACATGGTGGCGGTTTGTTGTCCCCTTATTTTAAATGCCCTTTTTTCAAGAAAATTGAAGAAATTGCTGTTTTTGTGATGTCAGTAATTTGTAGGGCTCCTACAGCCTTTTTATTGTACAAATTGATTAGTCCTAACTAACTTCTCTTGTTGATTGAAGGTGCCTATTTCTTATATAGGTTGCTTCTTTGATTAGATTAACTTTTTTCACAGGTCTTGTTAGCAAGGAGCTTTTTTGAGGAGTTTTTGCTTTATTTTGTTGAATGAAGTGTTTATTTGGCTTATCTAGTCACATCTTTCCTAGTGAGTTCCCTGCCTTTGTGAAAAGTGTGATTACTGCTGGTGTGAAAACGTTTCTTAGGGGGTTTTTGAATTTTTTAAAAGCATTTTGATTTTTAAAATTGCATTTCTAATATAAAACTTTAAACAGCTTTTTGACAGAAGCCATTAATACTTGTTGACTGGATGGCTTTTTCTTATCGTGGTGTATTTAAAACTGAGGAGTTTTGATAAAAGAACAAAACATAGTTGCCAGTCTGAGCTTTATTTGTGCATTTTGATCAGGAGATTACAAGCAAGAGGCAAGATCTAAAACTTTGTAAGAGACTTGTTAAAATTCTGTCATTGCTCCTAACCTGACTGTAAAGTTGACCATATGTTTAATGCATTTGTGGAGAGTGGCTTCTTGAAAGTTTCTCCATGTGTTATGTTTACATAATTGCTGGTGCCTCCACAAATTAATCTCATGCTGGAGCATACCACCACGCACAAAAACTTGATGTTGAAAGATCTGAAGCACAAAATATGGCAGGAAAAATAAACTGTTTAATGAGGGGAAAAAATAACTTTGTCTGTTTTTTTTGTTTTCAGAGCTTTCCGTGGTAAACATATCACACTAGTAGTTCGTTTTCCAAACCAAGGCCGACAGGTGGAGGATTTGGATATTTGGTCTCATACGAACGACACAATTGGCCAAGTACGGCGTTGTATTCTCAATCGTATTAAAGCCAATAGCGCACACACAAAAGTAGAACTCTTTATTGGTGGTGAGCTGGTGGACCCTGCAGATGACAGAAAATTAATTGGGCAGTTGAATCTCAAGGATAAAACGGTAAGTGTTGCAGGTTGATTATTTCTGTCCATTCAGATGTTGCTTCCCTTTTGTAAATGCCCTGCATACGGGGTCTCTTATTCTTGCAAAATAATTCCTTTCTTCCTCCTTTGTATTATGCCGGTAACGTTGTATCAGATGCTTATTTAGTAAAGAATCTTCATTTTTACGCAGTGTTGAAACTGTGGTTGTGTTTTGCAGCTAATTACAGCTAAGCTTACACAGATAAATTCTAATATGCCCTCAAGTCCAGATAGTTCTTCTGACTCTTCAACTGGTTCTCCGGGCAACCACGGCAATCACTACAGTGATGGTCCAAATCCAGAAGTTGAAAGCTGTTTGCCCGGAGTGGTAAGCATATATTTGATTCTGAAACAAACAGTTTAAAGCACTTTTTCCCTGTACTTTTTCTTTAACTAATTTTTTTTTTATTTTTTTTTTATTTGCTTATTTTAAGATCATGTCACTGCATCCCCGATACATCTCTTTTCTTTGGCAAGTTGCAGACCTAGGCAGTAGCCTAAATATGCCACCTCTTAGAGATGGAGCACGTGTTCTTATGAAGCTCATGCCACCAGGTAAAACTTAGTTTTATCACCTTTTGTATTGTAATATCCCATATTATAATTTCTCACCTGTTGTATAAAAATGAAGTTATGGGAGTATTTTCCACTTTCTGGTGATTTATTGATACTATAATTCGTGACTTTTATCCAAAGTAGGATTGTATGTATATTTCCCAAATAGTTATTTCTTGTCAATCATATAAAGTTGCATAGTTTGCAGTTGGTACTGGGGTTCAGTGCTGCACTGCAGTGACAGCGGGGAGAAGAGATGTCTTTTGGAGTGGTTTTGTAGCACTACTTTAATAGGATCACTTTTGTACTGACAGAAATAAGCATTGCGTAACCCTTCGTAGTCTCATCTTTTACTGTCACAGTCTGTGCTAAGTCTGTCAGTTATATTTTTTACAACTTTTCTGATACGCTTGAAGTTGTTCCAGTTTATTTTATGTACTACTGGCTTGTTCTGGAGTAGTCGTCTTATAAAATGTTTATAAGTTGTTTTTATTGCAGATAACACTACGGTTGAGAAACTAAGAGCTATATGTTTAGATCACGCGAAGCTTGGAGAAAGCAGCCTTAGTCCATCCCTTGATTCTCTGTTCTTTGGTCCTTCTGCCTCACAAGTGCTATATCTAACAGAGGTTTGTGATGCTTTACCTTTTCTTTAAAAATCTTCAGCTCTCTCTTTTCCAGTTCCTTCTATAACATTGTGGAAGCCTAAGATCAAAATCTGGTTTTAAATTAACAATTGTAAATACTGAAACCAGTTCATTCTATTTAAATCTTTATGGCCAATGCTGTCAAAGCATTGCATAAGTAGTATTATAGCCCAGTCTCATGTTCAATCATTTATATTCGAGTTAGTGCATTTCTGTTTAGTGAACTCTGTTTTGTTCTACAGGTAGTTTATGCCTTGTTAATGCCTGCCAGTGCACCTCTGGGAGAAGATGCCAGCGACTTCCAATACAACTTCTTAAAAAGTGGTGGTTTGCCTCTTGTATTGAGCATGCTGACTAGAAATAACTTCCTGCCAAATGCAGATATGGAAACTCGAAGGGGTGCCTATCTTAATGCTCTAAAAATAGCCAAATTATTGCTAACAGCAATTGGATATGGCCATGTTCGAGCTGTGGCAGAAGCTTGTCAGCCAGTTGTGGAAGGCACAAGTACAATTTCACCGGTAATATAAATCTTCCTTGATACAAATAGCAGTGTACTCTGGTTTTTATACTTTCTGCAGTAACATGTCTACTTTCCATTAACAGTCTCTCTTGAGTGAGTTGCATGTCAAAAACTCACAGTACTTTCAGATAATGCTGTCTTAACAATTCTAAAACAGACATTAACTTACTAAGCAAGTCCTGTTTCTTTCTGACTGTGGTAAAGTTAGGTGTGAGATCCACCTGCTCTATATATGATTTTCAATGGTTTGCATGATTGTAAGCATAGATGACTTACCATTTTCAAGTACCTCTCTTAAATGTGAGTCCTGATTCTTTTGAGCTGTTTGGTCTATTGAGTGATGTGCCTCTGCGTTTCTTTTATTTCCTATTTATGATTTCTCAGAAAGTGGAAGGGGATAGTGTAACATGGGTGTTCTAAATTGTGATCTCCCATGTTTTTAGTTTGTAGATTTTATGAGTGTTTAATATGGCCAGTTACTTCTTCTGCATCTGGACAAATACATTATGGACAAAAATAAAATCTTGACCTTCTTACAGCAGGTGTACAGCATAGAGCCCAGAAATTAAAATCTGCTGCTGTCCTCCTCGGGCATTTCTTTCCAAATATTCCAGGGTTTGGGGGATTTTTTGTGAAGTTCATCCCAAATAGTTGCTTGAGCTATCAACCTATACTTCAGAATCCATAGAGGGCCTCAATTCAGAGCACTTTCTTCCAGAATATTTACTAAGATCCATCACGGAAGCAGAGGAGTACATTCTGTTCAAGTCTGAAAAATAAATATCTGTTCTAGTTGGCTCCAGAACCATTCCTTTTCAAGGAAATCAAAATTCTTGACTATTAGGAAGAGGTGAAGATCCTTTTTCATGTCTCATGTTAGAGTATAATAGAAATATCTCAATGCAAACACATTTTCCACGCTGTTCTTTGTCTATTTAAAATGGGTAAATTTTACTCCCTATTTTCTAACGACAGTTATTCAAAAGACAGTTTGGAACACAGATAACATCATTTGAGTCTTAAGCATTGTTTGAAATGACTGTCTTAAATCTGTTTCAAACAGTACTTCATGCTGACCACTTAAGAGGTAGTAAAATTTGTTCATGACTACTGTTATTTGCTGTTCAGTGTTGCAAACGTTTAACTGATGTGTTCGAAAAAATGCAGTTATTCTTACTGTCCTTACCCTGTTTGAAAGACTTTGGTCTTAGTACTTTTTATTACTGCAGCACCAATAAGTTTATACTGTGGGATCGAGGTAGGATTTGTAAGTACCTTTCATCTATGGTATCTAAAGCATAAGTAGCATAGCCTAACTAATTGTCTGTCTTGGCTTTCAATCCAGTGCATAAAAGAATGAGGTACCCAATACTTTGTGTCTGCGGTCTTCCTGTTATTGCACTGCTGCTGTCACTAGGACCTTTTAAATTTTTTTTCTTCCTTGCATTCTTAGAAAGTTGAATCAGTAATGTTGTTAAACACAGTTTTCTAGTACATAGATTCTGATTTTTTCCGCCATATATATGTTGTTTGATGCTTTTACAGCCTGCTTCTGGTGGCTGGTTGACTCTATAAGCTCTATTGCAGTCTTCAGTGGGAGTTCTGTAGTTTTGCTCCCCGAGTCAGGTGTCTTAATGAAGCTGACAAAGCAAAGGGGTAGGACCAGCACCAGATGTTAGAGGCCAGCTTCACAGTGCGTCTTTTGAGCAGCATTTGAGGCAAGTTTTATAGATGAAATGGTACTAGAAAACAAAGAAACTCTTGTACAACAAGCTTTAATTTCAAACCACAACTCACAGGGTTTTTTCAATCAAGTTTGTCTGTGGAAAGGGAATGACCGTTTCAAATTTGAACTGTCAAAACTGGCCATCTGTCAGCCCAAGAAGGACAGACTCAATGCTCAACCAATAAAGAAAAGATAAAAACTTGCCTTGCTACTGTTCCTGTTGTAAAAGTACGATTAAAAAAACAGGAGAGAGAATTCAAAACAGAATTTCTCAATAATACTGCAACTCGAATGTTTAAAAAGTACCTGACTATAATGAACCCTGTAGTGGTGTTTTATCTGGACACTTAGGTAATCCAGAAGGAGTCCCATTGTTTTTGTAAACCCTTTCTTACATCAATGTAAAGAAAGGGAAGGAGGCATTGTAATTCTGAACATTCTGTTAACTTGAAATAATCAATAGACAAACCCCCAAACAGGAGTAGTTGGAGCAAGTGTTTCTCCTCTTAACTACTTGTACTCTATGTGCACTGTAGAATTCAGTGTCTCCAGATGTGGTGGTACCTATTTGAAAAGGAGGGATTTTCTTGGTGATTGCTTTTTCTAGTAGTTTTCCTTCCAAGATCTTATCTACTTCAACTCAACCTTTCTAAGTAACTTTATGTTTTCATATTTTCTTGCTTTATTTTTCCCATGTAAAAATAAGTATAAGAAATACTGTCTTGCAGATAAACCAGGCTACGCATGACCAGGCAGTGGTGCTACAAAATGCCCTACAAAACATTCCTAATCCAACTTCAGAATGCATGCTTAGAAATGTAGCAATTCGTCTTGCACAGCAAATATCTGATGAGGTTAGTGAATTTCTTTGTGTATCACCTTTATTTTTTGTATTTTTTTTAAGAAAAAATCCTTACATTTATTGCTTTGTAAGACATGGATTTCCCTTCTAAAATGTCATGAAACATTTTAAGGTCATGTTCATATGATTCATAAGCTGTTAACTTAATTAAAAGCATTTAATTGTTTCCATATGCAATTATGAAATTCAGAAATTTATTTTAGTAGTATAAAGAAGCTTAAGTGAAGTAGGAACTACCAGCTCTTAATGGATTGTGAGTATGGTTACACTTCGATCACAGTTTCAGGAGCTTCATGTAATAGATTTAAAGAAGTTAATGGATATTTTGAAACCACTTTTATGTTACTTTCTTCTTCTGTTGTTATTTTATGTTTTGATTTCTGAGTAACATTCTCTTCTTGAAGACAAACACAAAAAGGTTAGGGATTTTTTAAATATTAAGCATGATTTTTAAAGACTGGAAGAGAAAAGTCTCAAATCGTTGGCAGTGTGTCTATTGAAAATGCATTGATTGTATGAGTGAAAAAATAGGTTGTGGAGCTTGGTAGGGTTAAACAACGTGCTTTGCAAGTATACTGATGTTTTCTGTCTGGTACTGTATGGTATGGGCAGACACCATTTGGATTTAGAATTACAACTGCTGAATTATGAATCTGCTGAATTCAAAAACTAAAATGGAACTACTGCAACTTCCTCTTCCACAGTGGATCTCTCCATTTCCAGTGTGGAAGCAATGAATATTGGTTTTCTATACTGTATAGAATACCTGCAAAGCTATCTCCAAAACAATTCTAAGCTAGCTAAACTAAAGTAATCTTGTATTATCATCTTAATTTTGCAAAGTACACTGTTTTTTCTGAACAGTGTCTAAAGAAAGTACAATGTACTAGACTGCAAGGCTGAACAGTCTGCCTTCCATTAGTGGTGGTATTGCATCCGTAAGTGATTGTGTGTGTAAAATCAGCCGGTTGAACAGAAGAAATGCCTTTTATGTGAGGTATGAAGAAAGCTTTTTAATTGTGCCTTTGTCCTTTCTAGAGGACATCTCATAAATAAATAAATAAACAAAACCTGAAGCTCTTCTTATGTAAGAGTCTACACAGTATTGCTGTTAAAGTATTGTCTATAATTTTCTGAAATTATGAAAGCTGCTGTAGATCTATAATTCATATATATTGTAGTTGGTCTTTGAAAGATGTGTTTTTTTTTTTTTTTTTTCTTTTAATGTCCTAATGGTCAAAGACTTTCAGTTGACCTCACAGTTTTTAAACAAATAAGTCTGACTGGTTTCCATAGGCTGGACAGAAAGACTACAGCACAGAAAGAAATCTCGTACCTTGTTAAATGTTGGTACTTCATGATTTTAAAACTACAATAAGATATAAAAATAACGTGTTTTTTCTGTGTGCCTAAGTTTTCCGGTGATGCTATTACTGTAAGATTGCTTTGCATGTGGCAAAGGTGAAATACCTATTATTTTTCTTGTAAGTATTGTAAATGTCCGTATCATTAGCAAGAATGCACATTGTTCACATTTCTTGATGCAACTAGCTTGTTAGTTAAGCTGCTTACTCTCCCTTTTTTATTAAGTCTGAGCATTAGAAAAATGAGATTTGAAGTTTGAGAATTGTCTACCATTTGCTTTTAAGGATGGTCTGGTTTTTTGAGAGTTCTACTCTCAAAATATAGACTCTAGAGACATTAGAGGTTTCTTTGGAAGTTGATTCAAACCATAAATAATGGCAGTTGGTTTGATTGTCATTAGAAACTATCCCCAGAATACTGAAGAGTCCGTCTGCATTCATAAGATACGTGATCTGTGTACTTGTTGGTTTTAAACCCTGTATACCTTGAATATCGAACAATCTCTTTATATGTTACTTGCATATTCGCTAAGCATTAGTTGGTCTAGGAAGCAGCACAATAAATGTCATGGAGGGGAATGAACTCTACAATAAATTCAGCTTGTTACATTACTTAATAGGCCAGCTGCCTTCTAAATGCTTGCTTTGTGGTTTGTTGGGTTTATTTTCCCCCAAAACAAGAATGTTATAGTATTGAAGTTGGTAGTTTCCGGTAAATCTTACTAAAGAATCGAAGGTGTACTGATTACTTATAAAAAATGTTCACTTTTAAGTCCTGGTACTTGGTATTTGTAGCATTATGATTTAAGGAATCTGCAGTGTATCTAAAATACATGTTACTTTCTATTGAAAATCTGTTACGTAAGTGAAGTATAAATGCTTTTCAAGTTTTTTCCTTTATTCAAGGACAAATTCTGTTTTCAGTTTTCAATTTTTCAATTTTAAACTTTATATAAATACTTTTTTGATAATTTAGGATCCACTATAATGTTATTTGTAACTACCTTTTCTTCTTGCTTTCATCTGTTTTTCTTTTTTCCAGGCTTCAAAATATATCCCTGATATCTGTGTTATTAGGGCAGTACAAAAAATTGTTTGGGCATCAGGTTGTGGGTCAGTTCAGCTGGTTTTCAGCTCGAATGAGGAGATCAGTAAAATCTATGAAAAGGTAGGAATTCCTAAGCAACTTACCTTCTTTACAACTGCTCTGCCAGTGTCAACCACATCAGACTTAGAATGTGGTGTACCTGCATGGGTATAAAATACACTTTGCCTTTCTACTGGATCTCTGCACCCATGCAGAAGTAACTTTCTTTCTAAACACAGGGCTTCAGTGCAAAGCAAGTGCAGCCCTGAACTTGTTGAAAGCATTCTGCTTTTACTTTCTTATCTTGAGATGTGTCAGAGTTACCACATCTTGCCGCTGCAGTGGTAGCGACTGTCTCTGAATTTTAGCTGTTACGCAAAGACAAAGTAGAGTCTGTCAGACTGAGACATACTTTGTCCTCTGTTGCTGTTTACAATTACTTATGTCTTCTGCATTGTAATCCCTTCTTTCTGCCTACTTACATTTTGGTAACCTTTCCATATATAAAACAAATACTTTGTCTCTGGTTAATGTTGCTAACATGCAGCCATGATTACTGATTAATTAAGACTGAAACTTGCTCAGATTCAATTTCTTCAGTACTCTTCAAGCTAAATCCTTTTGGCTTAGATGGAGGAGAGTGCTTGGTTTTTTTCCTCCAAGTATTTGTTTTGGGAATGTGCATCAAAAATTTGATTTGAGTGTTTAATTGAAAGAATAACCTATGTACCAATCAGAAGTATTGTCCTTTAATATTGCAAAAGTCACCACAGCAACTGTTTGAAATTCAGTTCAGCTGTTTTGTGTTTCTGAAAGAGTGAAGTGCTGAATAAATTCTAGCAGTATTAAGAAGCTTTTGGACAAATAAGTGATGAATACCAAAGCTTTGTAAACTATAATTCTAGATGTGTTATACAGCACTATAGCCTCTCTACAACTTTTAAATAGTAACTGTTTCCAGACTCCGGGTTATGAGTAGTGAAGACCAGCATCTTACTTAAAAATTTAAAAGAACAAGTAAACAGACCCCAAATACAAACAAAAAAACTTCAATAGGACTTGCTAACTGATGTAACCTTTCCTGTTCAACTTCTGTCTCCTTAAGTGCTTTAAATCCTCCATTGAGAAGCCCAGTACTAGAACTTCAGGTCATCCCTTGTAATGCTTTGACTCGCATCTGAGTGGAGTGCATAGAATACTTGGCAGTGATAACCACTTAGTATACAAATTTGTGGTTTGTGTTTGTATTGTGTCTATGTACCTTGGAGCCAGTTGGGTTTCTCGGGATTTTTTCTATACCTGCTTTTTGCTCTCTTGTTTATTTTCACAGACAAATGCAGGAAATGAACCAGACATGGAAGATGAACAAGTTTGCTGCGAAGCATTGGAGGTGATGACCCTGTGTTTTGCATTGATTCCAACGGCACTGGATGCACTCAGTAAAGAAAAGGCCTGGCAGACGTTTATCATTGATTTGCTATTGCACTGTCACAGCAAGTAAGTTTTTGGTGGTGTTTTTTTAAATCACATATTAATTTACAGTTCAAAATTAATATAAAGCCGAAACACAGAGCAGTGACTACTTCTTTAAGTGATTTTTCTGCAATTGTCTTAATTTCTTGTTTAGCAATGTATTTCTGTAATTTGTGATTCCTATCCTGAAGTGATAGCTATATCAGTCCCATCTTCTTTGTACTCATGAGGATGATATTGTCAAACCAAGAGGATGCCTGACAGTGTGCCTCTGATGGCTTTAGAACAACTTACTTAGAATAAAACAATAGGTATTTCACACTTTTGAGAAATAATGTGAATACTTGCTTCATTAGAATATTTGAGTGACTTAGGTATACAAAAACTTTCTTATGCTTTTTTATACTTTCTGGTAAGTGAAGACAAGATACAGTGCTAGCAGTTTGAGGAAGTGAAATTAAGACTGAATTGTCTGGGTTTCTTGCATTGGAGTGGTACAGTTGTGACTCATCAACTCAGATGTTCCACATAGAGCTGTTGCTCTAGGACTGTCACCTGATGCAGTAACAGCATCCTGGTGGAAGCCGTAGCACTGTTGGAGGACAGACAGACAGGGAAAACTATCAGGAGGTGTCAAGGATGCTGTGGTTCAGTTGCCCTGTAGTTCTGCTCTAAAGTTCATGGATCTTCTGTTATCTCTGAGGTGTTCCTACAGTTCTCCTTAAACAACACCTGCATGATACAGCACGTGTGTCTTGTGACTTGTAGTATTGGGGTGTGTATTTTTAGAAGCCATCCAAGTGGAAAGTTTAATGCAAAAACTTAGTTTTCACTGTTGTCAGCTGTTACTAAAGCTCTCTGCTGTCCTTCCATGAATATTCTAACTTTTCTGAGAAATAAGAGATCAGAAATTAGTGAAATTGTCTTAAGCCTTTCAGTACTTTTTAAATGGAATCAGATTGTGGTGTTCCGAGACGACCGGGGTCAGAATTTCAGCACCATGTTTTGGGTTTTTTACTTCTCTAGGTAAAACAGGTTGAAACGTCTTACATTCAGGAATATTCACTGTAACAAAACGATCAATAGCGTCATCACAGTGGCTCTCTACAGTGAACTACTTTGCACATGTTGGTGAAAGTGTGCAGTGTTATTATTAGAATCCCACAACCTTTATTAGTTTGCAACCTGTGATACAGGATGTTGAATTTTCAGCTTCACTGAATTTTCAGCTTCATTATTGCTTGAGTTAGAGAAGTTTAACAAAACATACTGACAAATGTATGTTGTAATTTTACACATTAAATGAAACAAGCTCTGTTTCACTATTTTGGGTAACTTTCAAGGCTGATGAGTAAGAAATCACTAGATTTTATTTTTAAAACTGTCAACAGTTGATATCAAGTTACTGTTTTGACAGTAAGTGGATGTTGGAGAAGTGTTAGTGCTGCCTTTTTTTTAATGTGGATTTAGAGATTTATCAGATTGTGGCTTTTTTACATGATCCTAATTGTATAGATATAAGTAATAGGTGATAATGTTTATAATAAATTTCACTGTAGTTATCTGACTTCCTAGCATTTTACTTGGAAGTTAAGTGCCATTTCTCAAGTGTTCACCGGCATTTGTTACTATTTCAGCTAGTGTTTGTTATCAACACTTTGCAGGCAGAGTATTTCTTTGCATATTAAGCTCAGTGAGCATTTATTTGGTTTAGTTTGTAAATAAAAAGTGTGTTTGCACACGTAATAACTTTGGGGAACTTAAAGCTTGTTTTCTAATAGTGGCCAAATCTGTGTAATCTCCGTGCTTATTTATTGGCGGCATTATAACATCACAGCTTCTGGGGCTGCTTCTAATGTGAAATGAAATGGCCTTAAAGCCTTTCTTTAAGCTTTGAATTTGAAACTGAGATTCTTGTCAGTTTGCGTGGGCTGGAAAGCTATCATCACAGCTGGACATCTCTTCTGTTTTTGTTATCTCTGCCACCATTTACCAGGTGTCAGAGTTTAAAGTTTCTCATTTGCTATCACTTTCACTGGTTTGGGTTAATAGGCTAGGATTTTGTTGTCAAGAAGAACTGAAAGAAGAAAATACTGGAATATTCTTCAGTTGCTATGAATATATTTTGTGATCCTTCCCACTCTAAGAATGTTGTGTCCGTAATGCCTTTTTTGCTGCAAGAACTCATAGAATAGCTGTGTTCACGTTTACTCTAAAAAAGAAACAAACAAAACAAAGCATGTGTACATTTAACTGTTATTTGGTTACAAAAAATAGTCTGCTTTGCGTTACATTTACAGCATAATGTAAAATATTAAAATAGTTACGAGCAAGACAGCAGTGTTCTGTTTTTACAAACAGAATAGTACAGATGACAGACCTTCATCAAAGATTACTTGTTGCCACTCTTTCAGTCTTTGAAAACTGCATATGCTTTTCATGAGGATTTTTCTTTTCTGGTCATATTGCCCTAAGAAAGTGAATTATTGGTTCAGATTGGGAGCTTCTAAATCTATAAGTCTTAAGAAGTTTAGTGTCTGAGTTTCATTGTGTAGGTTCTGTCTCACAGAGTTGAAGGTCTTTTTAGCAAAACCTGGTCTTGATTTACTGATGGGAGTATGTATCGTGGTTCTGCCAGTTCCTTCCAATGGTTACTCTTCTTGCTGATGTGAGCTTTGATTGATTTTGAATCTGGGCTATTTCATATTTTTATTCCTGGTGAATAGTTGCCTTTTGTACTTTTCTTCCTACAATATTAGAACACATTAGATGTGTGCCCACAATGGGTCTTCTCATTCCGCATATTTTTTAGGCATGTCAACCCAATTCTGAACAGCAGTGGCTTAATTCCCCAACCATGTTAGCTTTTTGCCTTTAAAAAATGAGTGGCATTAGTGGATGGGGGTTTGGTTGTTTTGCCAGTTTTCAAGGGCTTCTCTTATCCAAGTGGACTGCTGCTCAGCTGCTTGTCTCTGCTTTTTTTTCTCGACCAACATGGGAAATGAGCTTATTTATTTGTATGGAAAAATGGTTCATAGTGTCAGCACAAGAAGCTAACTATTTAGCTCTGTTCTCATATGCTTGTAAAATTTCTGTTGTGTATGACAATCTCACTTAGAATGCAACTTTTCATTATTACATGATGATTAGAATAGCATAAACATGAGTAGAAATAGAGGACTGCTTTGGAAATAAGGACAGTGAAGTTGAACTAAGCTAAAAAAGTTAATTTCCTGGATTTGTTTGAAAACAAGTTTAGTGTTTGCAGTGCAGAGAAACAAAGACAGAATTCTGAATATCCTTCCATTTTCAACATTTGTTCTCTCATCTCCAGTCCTCAGTCAGAGAACAATGTGAGCAAAAATAAGCAAGTCAGAAAATGGTTTTGGTGCACCATAAAAGAAAAGGAAGATTATAAAGTTCAGATCTCACAAATGTGATCATGCTTGAAAAATTCATATGGATTGGTGGGTTTTGTTTGTTTCTTTCCAAGGTTGAGATTGTATGGGGCTTCTGCTGTTTCGTTGTAGCATACCTGTAAATTGAGAAACTGGATGCAGAATGTTTAATACTAAACACTAGAGCAATTCTTACTCTCCAAGGTAATTGATTTCTGTAGTCATGACCCCTGAATATGCGACTGACTTTGTCAGCATTAGATAGCTGGACAGTTAGTCCTAAATGATCCTAAAACCCAGAAATATTCTGCTGATGGCTGCAAAGTGTTTGATGGTTGTACAAGTGTCAAACATATTTACTGCCTGTGTAAATCAGTGGCACTAAGTCCCATTGAAGAGGATGACTTTTGTTAGGTAAACACAAATCTGTTTCCTGGAGCTATCAGTAGGATTGGGTTCAGGTGTCTTGCCTTAATGGAGGCATTTGCCCTCCAACTGCTTAACCAGGTGAATGGAAGTTCATCCTGCAACTCGTGTCCTGGCTGCCAGCTCAGTGCTGTTGTCATGGTGTCTAAGGTGGCACTCACTGCATTGAGGCAGTGAGGAATCCCTCCCATAATTCCTTGTGAGCTCTTATATTGCTGTAACCTCACAGAAGTAGAATACTAGTGTTCAAATACTGCATGCTCCCTAAAGTCATAACAGTGTGAAGTATGTGTTGCCTTGGTCACATTTCTCACTTTATGAAAATATCACCTTTATCTATCTCATTCTGCCTTGAAGTTTGTTAACCTGACAAGTGTCTGTGTGATGTGTCCCAGGCAGTTGAAGGCTTGCACCTTAAAAGAAATTTCTGTGGGAAGCTTTATGAAAATGTCAGCTCAGCAATCAGATCCAATAAATGTCAATTATTATTAAGAACAAACCAGACTCCCTCTACCCCATGTTCTTCTGCAACTCAAAGCAGTGTAGCATAACTTCCAAAGATTAGAGAAGGGTGACGAGGAAGATCAGTGTTCTGAAATTACTTCCGTCTGAGGAACAGCTGAATAGCTCAGGGCATTTTCACTTTGTATTGGAGAAGAGATAAATGGTGGGAGGAGAATACCACAGAGACCTTTAAAATCTGAAGTAGCAAAAGGAGAATACAGAAAAGTGTTTCTTTGTATAACAACTTATTGAGCATAACATTTAAGCAGGGTAAACCTTCAGTTTGGAAACAGTTTGAGGAGTTCTTTCATTAATTTCAACAGTGCAGGCTACGAAATAGTGTTTTTAGTAGTCTAACCACAACTTATTAGAAGCTGAGCGAACATTCTGGAGAAGTGTCACTGCATGCTTCCCTCTTGTTGTGCGCTTTCCTGTGTGTATACCAGAGATGGTGATCAACTAGGTGCATCTCTGCTCTGACCTCATGGTCATTCTTGCACATCACTGAAGCACAATTAACTGCATATGAAAGAAATCTGAAGGAAGTAGGACTCCTCCGTGTGCTGTCCACAGTCACCTCAAAGGCAGAAAACAATGACAGTCACACCAAAAAGACGCTGTAAAATTCAATTTCTTACGTGTTTAGATACTTTGATAAAACACAGCATTCTTTCATTTGTATTCTCTCCCTACTCAAGCAGAGTTGTTTCTAACAGTTTTTACAAGATATAGTGCTCAATCAGTCTTACAACTTGAAAGAATAGGGTTTGCCTTTTGGATTTTTGTTTGATGCTTTTTCCTGAATCTTATCCGTTCCCATATTACTCCAGTGGTTAGATTAAGTTCTTAGATGGAAATTTTCTTTTATTGTAGCCACTTGAATCTTCAGGGGGTCATCTTTTCTCATTTTTTACTGATGATCGGTTTTGATCACTTCACAGATGCTGAGCAGACTGCTGCAGTGATACATAAGAGCAGTTTTACTAGGGTAGTTCTGTTCCATCTTCTGGGCACAACTGGGGCTTGATTAAAAGTCCAAGAATTTATTGAGGTTTGCAAATTCTTTGTTTATTGTCCAGTATTTGCTGGTAGTTGACAAGGTTTAGTGGTTAGGTGCAGCTAAATTTCTTTTACCTTTAAATATTTGATTTGTGGAACAGGTTTTGTAATAAGAATTCACATGTCTAAAATTTCACTACAAGGAGAAACAATGTGATGGGTAATGAATAAGTGAAGTATTCTCATTTATTACAGTATGTGCACTTTAAGAAAATGGCATTAAGCAGATAAGAATGAATTTAATTGGGTTTTTTAATGTCTTGTGTGGATAAGGAGATTTTACTTAATGTTTCTATTAAATGATTGCTAGGACTGTTCGTCAGATGGCACAGGAGCAGTTCTTTTTAATGGCTACCAGGTGTTGTATGGGACAGAGACCTCTCCTTTTCTTCATTACCCTGCTGTTTACTGTTCTAGGGGTAAGTTTTTAAAGGTAAAGGCTTCAGTACAATGTGAATTTCTGTAGAAAGTAGTAAGACAGTATCTACAAGAAAAGAAAAATTACTATTAGCAGCAGTCACTAATATATCGATTCCTTTTGACCTATAGGCAAGTAGCACGGTCAGTCTCAATTTGAGTTAGATGTGAGGGGAAAAGGACTTCTTTGCATTTTCTGATAAGAACATGAACAATAAGCTTTTAATGTATGCATTTGATCTTCAGTGAATACTAACCTTCAAGTAAAAATCATTAACAGTTCAGATAGATACCTTAAGGTTTTGGTATCTTTTACTGTGCCTGTCGGGGCTTTTCAGTTTTGCATCCTCATGGCTGTCTTGAACATATCACTTCACTGTTTGTTTCCCACTCAGGTATAGAAATTGCTACGAAAATAGTCCAGAAGTCATTAACAGCTGAACACAGTTCTAAACTTCTGAAAGGCTGAAAATGATCTTGCACTTCTTTTCATTTACAGCAACTTTTAGGGAAAATATGTTAGTGTTTCACTCTAAGTAGAAGCATGTGTGAATTGCATACAATTTTTTTTGGCTTACACAGAGTACTGCAAGAGAGAGAGCTAAGCATTCTGGAGACTACTTCACTCTCTTAAGACATCTTCTTAACTATGCTTACAACAGTAACATCAACGTTCCCAATGCTGAAGTTCTTCTCAATAATGAAATTGACTGGCTTAAGAGGATTAGGGTAAGTTTTAGGATCAGTTTATTTCTGAAAATCAGCTTTTTGCTGCTTTGTTCTAAAGTACAATTTTAAGCTTCAAAATGTGTATAATTTAGAGTATTCTGACTTTCTTTTTAACGGCAGGATGAAGTAAAAAGAACAGGGGAAACAGGTGTTGAAGAAACTATCTTAGAGGGTCACCTTGGAGTAACAAAAGAGTTGTTAGCATTCCAGACACCTGAGAAGAAATACCATATTGGTTGTGAAAAAGGAGGTGCTAATCTCATTAAAGTAAGTTCAAATTTTTGACCTATGGAGTTTTTTGGTTCTAATTTTTTTTTTTTTTACTATAAATTGGTAAAAAGAAGCTTTTCATCTTGTGGTCTGTAACCATAAAGGGTCCAAATTTAACTATCTTGTCTTAGTTTAGATAAAAAAACCCCAAGATATTTTATCAAGTATTAAAGATCTTTAATCAGGAAAAAAAAATATATAGAAAAGATAACAGTTCTTAGCTACAAATATATGTATATACAGAACAGAATCAACAGTAATCGCAACGAAAACCTTAAAACCTTTAAATGGATTGAGTCCTGTACCCCAAATCTTGCGATGCAAGTCTCTAAGTGTGCGGGGGGGCTGTTGCCACTGCTGCAGTCTCAGGCGCGGCTCCACTGCCATGGGCTGGAGGGAGTGAGGGGAAAAGGACATGCGTGAGTTCCACTGAAGTTGTGGAAGATTCATATGACTGGTGATGCTTCCTTCAAAGACTGCAAAACACACACACATGCTGCAGCTGCTGCTGCTGTTGCCATGTGGCTGTCGTGTCCCCCTCCCCCCCCCGAAGAAAAGCATGCAAACAAGAAAAAAAACTCGGATGTCCAGGCACCACCTCTGTCCTGGTTTCCCTGGAAATGTCCTCCTCGCGTCCTGTTGAAATTCCTTTTGTTTGCAAAGGAAAAAAAATTCTTGGAAAATCCAAAACCACCATTATCCACCCCGAATTTTTCTTCCATGTCAACACCCCATAATCGGACTTAAACTTATATCTATATACGTACATATTTTCAACTATATACATATTTACAGATAAGTACATAGAGTATGGACAACTCATGCAAAAATAAGGTCCCCTTGAGGTATACATTGTGTTTTTCCATCTTCCTGCATCACCCACCAAGTGCAATCAGATCCTTTAGCAAAGACAATCCCATGAATGGGTGTGCCTTTGCTCGAGACAGGCTTAACCCAGGTGGTTTTCCCCAACATACCTCTCAGGTGGATCACAGGGACCTTATCTCCATCTACAGTATGAAGGACTTCTGACTGGGCAGGGCTGGCTCGATTGGCTGAGCCTCTAGTGTTGACCAGCCATGTTGCCTTTGCTAAATGTCAGTCCCAATGTTTGAAAGTCCCCCCACCCTATGCCTTCAAAGTGGTTTTCAACAATCCATTATACCGTTCAGCCTTCCCAGCAGCTGGTGCGTGATAGGGGATATGGTACACCCACTCAGTGCCATGCTCCTTTGCCCAGGTGATGACTAAACTGTTCTTGAAATGGGCTCCATTATCTGACTCAATCCGCTCTGGAGTACCAGGTTGCCACAAGATTTGCTTTACCAGAGCTAGGATGGTGTTCCAAGCAGTGACGTGAGGCACTGGAAATGTCTCCAGCTATCCAGTAGTTGCCTCCACCATGGTGAGCACATAGCACTTACCTTGGCGGGTCTGCAGCAGGGTGATATAATCAACCTGCCAGGCCTCTCCATATTTATACTTGTGCCAGTGTCCACTGTACCATAGGGGTTTCACCCTCTTAGCCTGTTTGATGGCAGCACACGTCTCACAGTCATGGATAGCCTGGGAGATAATGTCCGTGGTTAAATCCACTCCTCAGTCTTGTGTCCATCTATAGGTGGCATCTCTGCCCTGATGGCCTGAGGCATCATGGGCTCATCAGGCCAGGAACAACTCTCCTTTATGCTGCCAAACCAGATCTATCTGTGACACCTTGACTTGTGCAGCTTGGTCTGCCTGTTGGTTGTTGCGATGTTCCTCGTTGGCTCGATCCTTGGGCACGTGTGCATCCACATGGCAGACTCTCATGATCAGCTTCTCCATTCGGGTGGCGATATCTCACCATATATCTGCAGCCCAGATGGGTTTCCCTCTGCATTTCCAGTTGGCTTTCTTCCATCGGTCTAACCATCTGCACAATGCATTGGCTACCATCCATGAGTCAGTGTAGAGGTAAAGCCTTGGCCACTTCTCTCGCTCAGCAATGTCCAGAGCCCATTGGACAGCTTTGAGCTCTGCAAATTGACTTGATCCACCTTTTCCCTCAATAGCTTCTGCAGCTTGTCGTATGGGGCTCCACACAGCTGCTTTCCATCTTCGATTTGTCCCCACGATGCAGCAGGAACCATCTGTAAAAAGGGTGTAGTGTACTTCTTCTTTTGGTAGTTGATTTTATGGTGGAGCTTCCTCTGCACATGTTACTTGTTCTTCTTCCTCTTTATCTGCTAAACCAAAGTTCTCACCTTCAGGCCAGTTCATGATGATTTCCAGGATCCCAGGGCGATTTGTTTTTCCAATATGGGCACGTTGTGTGATCAGAGCAGCAGCCCATTTGCTCCAGGTAGCATCAGTAGCATGATGTGTGGGGGCAGCCCATTCACTGAACCACCTTAGCACTGGTAATCGGGGTGCCAGGAGGAGCTGAGTTTCTGTTCCAGTTAGCTCTGAAACAGCTTGAACTCCTTCATAAGCAGCTAAGATTTCTTTCTCCATCAGGGTGTATTTGGCTTCAAGATGCCCTGTACCCTCGACTCCAGAATCCAAGCGGTCGGCCTCGAGCCTCGCCAGGCATTTTCTGCCAAAGGCTCCATGAAAGACCATTATTTGCAGCTGCAGAGTAGAGGACATTCTTCATGTCTGGTCCTGACCTGACTGGTCCAAAGGCTACAGCATGAGCAGTCTCCCTCTTAATCTGCTCAAAAGCTTGCTGTTGTTCAGGGCCCCAGTGGAAATCATTCTTCTTATGGGTTACCAAGTAGAGAGGGCTTACGATCTGACTGTATTCCAGGATATGCATCCTCCAGAAACCTATGGCACCCAAGAATGCTTTTGTTTCCTTCTTGCTGGTTGGTGGGGACATTGCTGTGATTTTGTCGATAACTTCTGTCGGAATCTGGCAACATTCGTCTTGCCATTTCACCCCCAGGAACTGTATTTCTTGGGCAGGTCCCTTAACTTTACTCTGATAGCAAAACCAGCTTCCAAGAGAATCTGGATGATTTTCTTTCCTTTCTCAAAAACCTCTTCTGCTGTATCCCCCAACACGATGTCATCGATGTACTGCAGATGTTCTGGAGCCTTGCCCTTCTCCCAGGTGGTTGGGACTATGTTTCCACCCCTGGGGCAATCGGTTCCAGGTGTATTGCACGCCCCTCCAGGTGAAGGCAAGCTGCAGCCTGCACTCTGCAGCTAGGGGAATGGAGAAGAACGCATTAGCAGTGTCAATAGTGGCGTACCACTTCGCTGCCTTGGATTCCAGTTCATACTGAAGTTCCAACATGTCTGGCACAGTGGCGCTCAGCGATGGGGTAACTTCATTCAAGCCATGATAGTCCACAGTCAATCTCCATTCTCCATCAGACTTACGCACAGGCCAGATGGGGCTATTGAAGGTTGAGTGAGTCTTACTGATCACGCTTTGGCTCTCCAGTTCTTGGATTATCGTATGGATGGGAATCACAGAGTCACGGTTCATTTGGTATTGTCGACGATGCACTGTTGTGGTGGCGATTGGCACCCGTTGTTCCTTGACCTTCAACAATCCGACAGCAGAAAGACTCTCTGAGAGACCCGGCAGTGACTTTAAATGTTTAATCTCTTCTGTCTCTACAGCAGCTATTCCAAAAGCCCATCTATGTCCCTTTGGGTCCTTGAAATATCCATTTCTGAGGTAGTCAATTCCCAGGATACATGGGGCAGCCAGAGCAGTAACAATGGAGTCTTTTTGCCAGTCTTACCCGGTCAAGATCACTTCAGCTTCCAGCACAGTCAACTCTTGAGATCCCCCAGTCACCCCAGAAATGGCAACAGTTTCTGGGCCCACATGTCCTGATGGCATTAACATACATTGAGCGCCAGTGTCAACTAAAGCCTCGTATTTTTGTGGGTCTGATGTGCCAGGCCACCGGATCCACACAGCCCAGTAGACACGGTTGTCCTGTGCCTCTGCCTGGCTAGAGGCAGGGCCCCTCTAACATCCGTTACAGTGACAGAAACTTGTTCCTGATGGATACATTTTGTCCATTCCCTCTAATGGGTCAAATCCTTGGGAAACTGGCACTGCACTTACTTTTGCCAATTTTCTTTTCTTGTTTTCCTTCAATTCTTGTACCCAGGCTGCTCGGGCAGAGGTAGGTTTCCTGTCCCACCATCTCATATCTTGCCCATGGTCAACCAAGAAATACCATAGATCGGTCTGTGAAGTCTGTCCTCTTCCCCTAGCCAGGAGGCGTTCATCTCTAGACCCAGAGGCTTTGATTCGCACTGGTGCCACTTGAAGATTTTGAAGTATTTCCATGATCTTTTTTGCTGCTTGTCCATCCTCTTATCCATTCTCTCAAGTGCTGTTTCTACTGCAGCGATACGTTCCTGCATCGGGCCGTGGACCATTTTCGCATATGTCCTGAGTTTACCTGCTTCCATGCCCACCAAATCTTGGTCTGCCTCCAAGTACATGGATGCCACATAATGGAAGAATGCACCTGGTGCACCGAATGAAAGCTTCCACCACATTTCTGGTGTGCATCTAACCTTGTCTGGGTCGGTGAGGGGCTGCCCATCCCTTCCATAAAGTATTTCTAGTAGTGCCATTTCCCTCAGGTATAAAATCGCATCTTCCACAGTCTTCCAAGGTGTCATAAGATGATGTGCCTGTAGGATATCTTTGTGAGGAAACCTCTCTCTCACACTGCCTAGAACTCGTGCCCAGAATGAAAGGGGTCTTGATTCCCTCACAAATGCCTGTTCAATACCTGTATCTCAAACCAGAGCCTTTAAATACTTGGCTTCAGAACCATCAAGTTGCAAAATTTCACCCATAAGATCCCAAACTCGGATCATCCAAGTCAGGATAGGCTAATCTGCCTGTCGAGTAACGTCTTTTCACAAGCTGCAAAAGGTTGTCAATATGAGAGTGATTCAGTAACGATCTCTGGTTCTGAATCTGCAGTATGTGAAGGACCCGCTTCTTCTTCCCCATCATCATCAACTGGACAAACCGATTTGGACTTATATTTCTGTTTCTGGATAGAGGCAGCTTTCATCAGCTCAGACTGTTCCTCTGCTTTAACCACATCTTGAGCTACCATAACATCAGGTGTCTTACCCTCTCTCTTCTTTTTTCCATTTCCTTGCTTCTGGTTGCATTCCTGACCACCCCGGTTCCTGGCTTCATACCCAAGATAGATTGTAATGGAACCTTGCAGACAAATTACCAAAAGTATGATATAAAGTAGGAAAGCCCTGACATTTAGCGAGAGGTTAAGCTTCCCAAAAGCCGTTCTAGCGAACCTAAAAGGTGACTGAATAAAAGGTTGAGATGAAACACTCCCCTGTGTCCCTCCCTGAGGGTAGGTAGCATCATCACTATGTTCCCAGGGGTAACAGCTTGGGCTAGTGCGGGAATACAACCTTAAGAGCACATTCCAAATGAAACCCACAGACACTGAATCCATAACACTATAGATTCAAAATAAGAACTCAACAATGACCACAGCTATCTGAGTTCTACTAGCCGATGCACTCAGATGAATTAAGCCCGCTAGACCTTTCGGCATAGTTCTGTACCAACAGAAAGCAAATATGTAGTACAGTATGGTCCATATGGACTCTAAACTCACAACAAACATCATGATGCCAGAACTGTTATCCTTCTTTGCTTTCAGCCCCACGTTGGGCGCTACTTAAATATCTTGGTTAAGATAAAAAAACTAAGATATTTTATCAGATATTAACGATCTTTAATCAGGAAAAAAAAAGTATAGAAAAGATAACAGTTCCTAGCTGCAAATAAATGTATATGCAGAACAGAATCAACAGTAATCACAACCAGAACCTTAAGACCTTTAAATGGATTGAGTCCTGTACCCCAAATCTTGAGATGCAGGTCTCTTTAAGTGTGCGGAGGGGTGCTGTTGCCACTGCTGCGGTGTGGCTCCACCGCTATGGGGCAGGGGGAGAGAGGGGAAAGGAGACGTGTGAGTTCTGCAGAAGTTGTGGAAGATTCAGATGACCAGTGATGCTTCCTTCACAGACTGCAAAACGCACACACACTGCAACTGCTGCTGCTGTTGCCACGCCGCTGTCCCCCCCTAAGAAAAGCGTGTGAACAGAAAAAAAAATGGATGTCCAGGCACCACCTCTGTCCCGGTTTCCCCAGAAACGTCTTTCCCGCGCCCCCCTTCTCACATCCCGCTGAAATTCCTTTTGTTGGCAAAAGAAGAAAAATTCCTTGGAAAAATCTAAAACCACAACACTATCTAATAAGGACTTCTAATTAGAATTTAATACTTCCTTTAAAATGACATTTTGTTCATGAGAGTACTTAACATTGTCATTCTTCAGAATCACTGTGTATGGAGCAGCTGTGATGGAGAGCTGTTATTCCAAGATTTGGCAGACATCACACTGGGATAGTGAGCTAGATATCGGATTTTCCTGTACAGGACTGCTTTCTTTCGTTACACCTGTATTGTCTTTCCTCCACATATTCTTAGTTAGTGCTATTAATGCTTGTGGTAGGTTTGAACAAATGCATGGCATCTGGACATCTCTTTAATCAGATGTGCTTTATTTGTACCTCTGATATTGATTTTTTCAGCACTAATCGATAAAGAGCTTAAGTACTACTCTAGCTTTTGGACATTCATTTATATAACAATTCCTATTCCATTAGAAAACAGTGTGCATTTCTGTGGTAACGGGTTATTCATTTTCTTTTGTTTTTTTGTGGTTTTTTTTCAGGAGTTGATAGACGATTTCATCTTCCCAGCATCCAATGTATATCTACAGTACATGAGAAATGGAGAATTGCCTGCTGAGCAGGCCATACCCGTCTGTAGTTCGCCAGCTACTATAAATGCTGGCTTTGAGCTACTAGTTGCACTAGCAGTTGGATGTGTCCGAAATCTCAAACAGATAGTAGACACCTTGACTGAAATGTATTACATAGGTACAGCAATCACTAGTATGTAATATTTTTAATTATCTATATTCTACTTTTTAATGTATATATTATGTATCGCTTTTGTTTATATTATCAACTGAACTACTTGCTGGAATTTTTAGTTTGTGGTTTGTTGGTGGCTGCTTTCAATGTTGCAAAATCAGGCTCTCAAAATTTAGAGAAGTTTGTAATGTAGCCTTGATTTGTTCTTCATGCAGTAAGTGTACTGACTTCCATTATGTGGTTGCATCCAAGTTCCAGCCCCAGCAACAATTTTAAACTGAATGAGGGTAGATTTTAAGTTGAACGTAAAGAACAAAATCTTTACAATAAGGCCAGTGAAACACTGCATCAGGTTGCCCAGAGGAGTTGTCGTTGCCTCGTTGTGGGAAGTGTCTGAAGTCAGGATGGATGGGGCTTTAGGGAACCTGATCTAGTGGAAGATGTCCCTGCCTACCACAGCAGTTAGTTTTTCAATGTTTTCCTGTCTGATTCCATCTCAAATGGACAAATGAAAAGGGCAGCTTTATGGTTTCCCCCCCCGCCTCATCCTTTTTTCTTCACCCTTTTATATTGGGCAGTATTATATTTCTTATCGCCTCACAATTAGAAGAATTTTATGGTATATCATTCTCTTCAAATCTTTGATAAGCACAACAGAACCTGAGATCTCCATGGTACATCAGATGGAAGAGAGAACACATATATGAACTGTGCATGCTGTGTGTTTCATATACAAAACAAAGCTTGCTTGTAGACATGCATGCTCTCTTACATCAGAATTTTTATGTGTTCAAAACCACAGAATAACAGATCAATGTAGTAAACCTGTGGTCATAAGTGTATTCTGAAGAGAAGTGAGAGGTCTGAGGGAGAAGCCTCAGGAGAAGAAAATCTATCATGAGTCATAGATAGCGATATCTAAAACTGTTTCCCATCATGGCAATGAAAAGTGAAGCATAAATGAAATACTGTACTTTTTAAAGGATTATAAATTTACGAAAGGCTTGTAAATTGGTTACATTTTCTGGATTCATTCAGTGGAATTCTTCAGCTAAGACACGGGCTGATGTTGAGGGAAGATTTCCGTTTGATACATAAATAGAATGAATTTTTGTCTGGCCACCTTTTTACTTATGCAGTACAAGAAAATGATATAATGTTACGATGACAGACCTGGCATTCATGGAAGTTGTGTTAATTATAGCAATTAAGTTTTCTGGTGGAATGTTTGTTTTATTAAACTGCAGTGTGACACAGACTAATACTAATTTTATGCACCAGACCTTTGTATTTCATTGATGGTCTAGTTCTTTTATAACAAAGTAGTTTCTTAATCGCATTCTGCTGTTTTCTTTTAGCTTGTGAAGCACTTACAGAATGGGAATATCTGCCACCTGTTGGGCCTCGACCACCAAAGGGATTTGTAGGACTGAAAAATGCTGGTGCCACTTGTTACATGAATTCTGTCATTCAGCAGCTGTACATGATTCCAGCCATCAGGAATGGGATTCTTGCAATTGAAGGCACAGGCAGCGATGTAGATGATGACATGTCTGGGGATGAAAAGCAGGACAATGAGGTGAATTTAACTATGTAGAACTTGCTTAACTTTAAAATAAAACTCTATTTTGTGAAAAGGTAACAAATTTAAGTTTACTAATTGCTTTGCTTTCCACTGGTAGAAGTGGAGACAATAGCATAATATTTCTTAGTTGAACAGGCTTGCTGCCAGAGGACAAGGTTCTAAAGATCAAAGTAGCAATATGTGCAGTCCCCATCTTCATGGACTTGTACTTGAAAGCACTATACCCCACTTTTGCCACTAGAACTCCATTAATGCACACAAAGGCAGTATTTGTTTCTTCAAATGAGAATATGAAACACCTTAGATTGTTAAATTAAATAAGGGGTACAACTAGCTGTGAGGCAGCTACGTTTTGAAGTTAACTGCACAAATTTTTATTCCGCGTTCCAGAGCAATGTTGACCCGCGAGATGACGTGTTTGGTTATCCACATCAGTATGAAGACAAACCAGCACTGAGTAAAACCGAAGATAGAAAAGAGTACAATATTGGAGTCCTGAGGCATCTCCAAGTAATTTTTGGTCATTTAGCAGCTTCCAGGCTACAGTACTATGTACCAAGAGGATTTTGGAAACAGTTTAGGTAAATAGAAAATTTAGTATTGATATCCATTTACTGAACCACTGAAATGCAACAAAACTAATCGTAGTAAAAGAGATGATAGTGATGTTCAGTGTAAATTAGCAGAAATTGTTCAGCATTGTATCTGTTTTCCTACCCTTCATCAGGCTGTAGGAGTCTGGTAATAAACCAAAATTTATAGCAAGGTGGTTATTTTGAATTCTAGCAGTTGTTGACCTTAAGATTGAGACTTTGAGTTAAGGATGAAGTTATAAACAAAAGCCAGGTTTTACTTACCAGTAAGTGTCAAGGGCAGAGTAACAGTTGTTGCTATAGTACATTACAAACCAATAAATAATTTTAACCACTAAGGCAGAGGGATTAAGAGCTTGAATAATATTTATTTTTTTTTTTTAGAAAATAAATTGTTGGAGAACAAAACAAAAAATATTTGACAAGAATATGCTTTTGTTTTCAGACTTTGGGGTGAACCTGTAAATCTACGTGAACAACACGATGCTTTAGAATTTTTTAATTCCTTGGTGGACAGTTTAGATGAAGCTTTAAAAGCGTTGGGCCATCCAGCTATGTTAAGTAAAGTTTTAGGAGGGTCCTTTGCTGATCAGAAGATTTGTCAAGGATGCCCACATCGGTAAGTGTTGAAGATTCTGCTTTCTTAAAGAAAACCAACCTGTGTTTGTATGTTTATAAAAGGGACTAAAGAGGCTGGAATAGGGTTCTTGTGGTGGTCGGGCTGGTTTTTTTGTTTAGTTTTGGTTTTAACTAATAAAATTTGCTGCCTTGTTTTTTCTACAGCCTTAACATTACTTTGTTTTCAAGTGCCTTGAAATACTTGATTATTATTTCTTCTGCTTAGCAGATTGTATATGCATTATGTATTGATCAGGGGAGGAAAAGATACAGCTTTTTCATGTTAAGAGTGAAAATAACACGGGGACCAAATGCAATATGTAACATTTTAAGACATGACCAACAGCTGTTGTTGCTTTCAGTCTTTTATAGTGTTTGGCAGAGCTGACCCAAGTATCAGGTTTTAGTTTCAGTGATTAAAACTCTATTCTTACTCACCATGTAACCTGTGGTTAAGGAGAATGATATAGTAATTTTCTCTTTTTCTTCAGATTTGTGCTGTATTTTTAATTAACTTCAAATGTGAATACTGAAATTCAGATTCGTATAGGATATATAAAAAACCCCCATACCAAATCAGACTTCAAGTCTGTAGCCAACTGTCTTGATGATGGTGATCTCAGAGAAAGAGCAGAACTGGGCATTGTACACTTGTACTTCTCTAGACTTGCCTCTGTATCCCTTTTAAGGTGGATGATTAGAATTGTGTGCAAGATTCAAGGAAGCCTAATAATGGACTTGTTCTTTTTCTATTATTGTGTTAAGTTTTGTATCACTGACTTCTTACTGTTCACCACATCTTTCAGATTATGCGTTATTCTTAAACCATTGATCTCTGCACATTACTGTTGCAAATTCTCTTCATTGTGAAAGTTAACCAAATGTTATCCTTCAATTAGCAATTAAAATACAGGAAAAAAACATGGATACAAACTGATTTTATGGTGGTATTCTTCCAAATTCAGTTATTTCTGGTGTAAATTAGAATAACTGATAAGTGGAACATCTTAAGTTCCATGGGTTAAAATATGTGACCAGAAGTAAGTTGAAATATTGCAAGATAAAATGAAAGCACTGATTTTATTTTATGTGCATTGGGTGATTAAATGGAAGATGCAGTTCTGAAGCAATGTGAGTTACCATTCACTTCTGATATTATGTACTATCCTGAAGTATTACCTGTCTTTCTGGAACTCTACTGGCTTTACATAATTGTGCTTAATAAAAATGTTACCCTGATTGTAGTTTTGGGAGGAGAAAACCATTGAGAAACTAAGCTATAGGATTGGGTTCTGATAGATTAAAAGGCTTTCTAAATTTGTGAGTTATTTAATAGATTAATTAATATTACTGTTTTGGTTGAAGTGTTTGTAAATACTAATTTATTCACTTTTATAAAACCCTTTGTAAGCTTGATTGCATATTGGAGAAAGAAGTCCTGCGGGGTTATGTCAGTATAGATCCAACTTTTAAAATTTATTCATCACTTTATCTTTTAAAAAAAATATTTCTTTCAAAGATGTCTTAACTGGTTGTCTCTCAAGCATTGCTGGTTCATTGCTAGGAATTTGTCTGAAGGTTGTATGAGAATACACTAAGTCAAAGCCAGTCATAAATATGCAAAGTGATTTTATGAAGGCAGATATTTTCAAATAGAAAAATAAAAAAGCTGCTCTTTTTTTAATCTATTTGGAACTATTATCTTTAGATATGATTTAATATTTGTCTTTACACAATCAGTGTAATTTGTCAGTAATGTTCAGCAATGGGAAAGTAACCTACTTTGCTATCTTCACTAGCTGAAGTTAGCCAGGAATCTGTCACACTACTTAAGCTGCTTTAAAGACAAGATATGCTAAAAAATTCAACTTCCACAATCTTTTCAGTAAACTTGAGACATAACAAGTCACTTCTGTGATCTTCATAAAATAACTAGTGCAGATCAAAAATACACTGTGTAAATACGGTAATGTAATCTAAGGAAGACGGCGGTAAAAAAGATCCAGTTCTTTACTGCTTAATTGCTTTCGTCAGAAGTCGGTGTGAAATGCGTAATTACACTTTGCAGTAAGGTACTGTGTAGCACCTGTAAAACTTAAAAGTTGAACACATTTCTACCTTTCCCTTACATCTGTCTGTACATTGGTAGGTACGAATGCGAGGAATCCTTCACAACTCTGAATGTAGATATAAGGAATCACCAAAACCTTCTTGATTCTTTGGAACAGTACGTCAAAGGGGATTTATTGGAAGGTGCAAATGCATATCATTGTGAAAAATGCAACAAAAAGGTACTTATTCTTTATATATTAAATTTTTGTACCACTGTGGCGTTACAGCTGTACCAAGTTCGGTCCTAGTTCATAATCAAGGAAAAAAAGTTATCCTGTAATTACTGATTCGGTTGTTAAGGGGATGTGAATGGAAGCTTAAGATTTGGTTAACTGTTCATGTCCTTTTTTAGGTTGACACCGTGAAACGCTTGTTGATTAAGAAGTTGCCTCCAGTTCTTGCAATCCAGTTAAAACGATTTGATTATGACTGGGAGAGGGAATGTGCAATCAAATTCAATGATTATTTTGAATTTCCACGAGAGCTGGACATGGAGCCTTACACAGTGGCAGGTGTAGCCAAATTGGAAGGAGATGACGTAAATCCCGAAAATCAGATAATACAAAATGAACAGTCAGAAAACGAACACTCTGGGAGCACGAAATACAGGCTTGTTGGTGTGCTTGTACACAGTGGCCAGGCCAGTGGTGGACATTATTACTCTTACATTATCCAGAGGAATGGTGGAGATGGTGAGAAAAATCGATGGTATAAATTTGATGATGGAGATGTGACAGAGTGTAAAATGGATGATGATGAAGAAATGAAAAACCAGTGTTTTGGTGGAGAATACATGGGAGAAGTTTTTGATCATATGATGAAGCGTATGTCCTACAGACGCCAGAAGAGGTGGTGGAATGCTTATATTCTTTTTTATGAACGTATGGACACGATAGACAAAGACAATGAACTAATAAAATATATTTCAGAACTTGCTATCACCACTAAACCCCATCAAATTAAAATGCCATCAGCCATTGAACGAAGTGTACGGAAGCAGAATGTGCAGTTCATGCATAATCGTATGCAGTACAGCCTAGAATACTTCCAGTTCATAAAGAAGTTGCTTACTTGTAATAGCGTCTACTTAAATCCTCCTCCAGGTTAGTATGTTACTGCAGTAATTATGGATTACTTTCTTGCAAGAAGAGTTTTGATCTGTATTGCTGAGTATTTGTCTAGCTAGTGAAAATTTTGTGCATTCTACTTTGAATACTCTTGTCTTTCTGGAGTTCCACAGTTAAACACCTGTCGTTGAGTTGTTCATCAGAGGTAACATGCCAGAATATTTTAACAAAAAGTACTTTGCTAAACTATCAGCTATTATTCAGTTTATATACTAAGTGATGTTAAAATACTTAAGTTTATGGGCTGCTCTGCTGAAGACAGTTGTCAAAGCTGAGATGCTGAATTTCTAAAATGGTGTGTTAGCCACCATGTACTTGTTACTATGCTAAAGCTTATCTTTTTAAGCGATGCACTACTGACACTAGAGACTGTTCTGATCAAGTTTCTTGTTAAAGTTGGAACACAATGTCAGACAAAATAGTCTGGAATGAGTTAAATTATTAGAAGTAAATTGCTTTTACTTTGTCTACATGTGAGTATTTTGATTTTTCTTTAGGACAAGATCATCTGTTGCCTGAAGCAGAAGAAATAACTATGATTAGTATTCAACTCGCTGCTAGATTTCTCTTCACCACAGGATTTCATACAAAGAAAATAGTCCGTGGTCCTGCTAGTGATTGGTATCTTGTCTTTTAAAAAACATTCCAGTTTTGGAAGTTTGTCTGTTAAAAGATCCCGGTTATATATATATGACATTAAAAGGTGTTAGTGGTCTGTCCCATTTTTGCTCCTTCCCCAAATTATGTGGTCAGTGTTTGAAAATGGGGGAGATTTGAACTGAAAATACTGGAAAGAAACTGTGCCTTAAAATAAGCTGCTGAGCTGAACAGCTTCAAAATTCATTTTCAAATGGAGCTTAAATCTACCTTTTGTCTGCCTTTTAAAAGGAAAAAGGAATAGAGTCTATTGCTAACACAAAACTAAAAGACTTTGTATTCTGACTGTAATTCAAAGTGTTTTATTTGTTTATTTTAAAAAAAGCTCTTCTAAAGCAACTTTGGGAGCTTATATTTGTATTCTGTTTCTGAAACATGTCTATAATCTTTTAAAAGTCTGTTAGCAGAGTGCTTTATGTACATTGCTACAGAGGCTGTAATTAAAATCTGTAATATATAACAAAGGGCAATCTTATTTGTAACAGCACACCATTTTCATCTTTAAGTTAGGTTATTCTGGGTTGGGGAGTGTGGGTTACTACTGGTAGAGCTGGAAATAAAAATCTAGTGTTCATGGTGACCAGTAGCTTACAAGCTACTAATAAGTAGTTGTCTAATACATGGCAAATATGTATCTCGGGTTTTTCTCCAATAGCAACATTCAGAGTAGCTAAGTTACTCTTGTTATTTTAAGAGATCAAGAGTTCAAATATTGCTGTGGGAAGGGGGGCAGTCACAGAAAGCCCTCTCTGGAACAGATATTTTACCCTTTGAGGTTCTGGGTTTTTCTAGATCTGTAAATGAGAATATAAATTCTTGATAGGTTACATGTTTAGTTACCTGTCTTATACACAGCCCCTGAAATTCATCTCACATGTTCTCTGCTACTTATCCTCTTCCCCCAGTTCCAATACAGAGGGAATGATGACTGCCAGTTTAGGACCTGTGTTTAGTAGTAGTTTGGGAGTTAGAGGATGTGATCCTGTCTTAGAAGTATCTTTTTATTTTGTGATTGCTAGTAACAGTGTGTCATGTATTTTCTTCAAATTCTGCAAAAGAATACATCTGCCAAAATTTGTTACTGTCGACATTTGGTCATAATGTCTCACTTGTGTCATCTTCTATTTCAGGTATGATGCATTATGCATTCTCCTTCGTCACAGCAAGAATGTACGCTTTTGGTTTGCACACAATGTCCTTTTTAATGTTTCAAACCGCTTCTCTGAGTATCTTTTGGAATGCCCTAGTGCTGAAGTGAGGGGTGCATTTGCAAAACTTATAGTATTTATTGCACATTTTTCATTGCAAGACGGACCGTGTCCTTCACCTTTCGCCTCTCCTGGACCTTCCAGTCAGGTATTTAATTTTCTAACTGAAAGCTTTTGAAACTTATTCTTACTTCTTCATTTTAAGTATTCAATGTAAGGTAAATTCTGGAGTAGACGCGTCAGTAGTTGATAGGAAAGATGTCCATTTTGCGCTATGTACATCACGTTAATTTGACTAGTTTTTGTGTGAGTTGCTCTCAGAGGGGTTAAATTTCCCCACATTTATGAATCTCTGGGAAGACGTAAGTAGTGAGAACTTTGAGTTGCATGAGATCTGCAGAATAAACGTAGTGGCTTATAATAAAGTGTAGGGGAGTGAACCCTTGTTTTTCGTTTAGAATTTGAAAACAAAACACAAAGCAATGAAACAGCAACATAAAAACCACACAAAGAAACCGGAACATACAGGAGTTCCCTAAATATTCTTCCGTATGTTGTGCAACATTGAAAATGTTGAAAATTGTAACTTTGCATGGGAGTAGACAGTAAAAAACCTAATTTTATACACCTAAAACTGGCAATCAAAAAAAGCCAAAATCATAATGTAATACTTACCATAACAAGGTTTTTGGTTTTACCATATTAAAATTTAAAAGTTGACTTTTTTGAGCCTTTGCTTTGTCATATTTATTAAGGCTACAGAAAGACAGTTCTTGGTTGTATTGTTCCACTTACCTTCTTGGAATGTTTTCATTACTGTATGCAGCAAAATAATTTGTGTTAATTTAAAGCTACATATGCTTTGGTGTTTCGTTTCTTGGGGTGTTTGGGATACATCTGTACAGATGATTCCATTGTCTGTCTTACTCTGTGAAAGTTCATAATGGAACTGCATGTTCTTTTCTGAGAATCTAAGCCTAGCTGCTCTTGGAGGAACAGCTGACTTAAAAGCTTCTATACTTGCATAATTTCTTGGACTTAAGTGGTATGTAGTGATGAGAGTCATTCCCTGTTTGTCTGTCCATATGTGAGATACAGAAGACTAACCAGCTGCTAGTATTTTGGAGTTTATATGAATCCCGTACCTTTTAACCAATTCTGTTTTCTGGCATAGTAGAAAGTATAACCTAAATAAAGATTTGGTAGGTTCAACCACTAATAATAAAACTTGTTTTAATAGGCTTACGATAACTTAAGTTTAAGTGATCACTTACTGAGAGCGGTACTAAATCTTCTAAGAAGAGAAGTATCAGAACATGGGCGCCATTTGCAGCAGTATTTCAATCTGTTTGTGATGTATGCCAATCTAGGTAAGCAAATTACACACACTTTTAATGACAACACTGTAATGAACTGTTTTTTAATAATGAACCAGTTGTACAGGTGGCAGCAGGAGAATCCAGTTTTTCAGGCTCAGACTGATTGTTATCATTAAATGTCATATGAATGCTTTCTAGAACATCTGTGTTCCTCCAGTTTGGAGTCTGGGGCTTTAGTCTTCCTGCTGTCCTTGGAAGATGAACACAAGAAGTTTGGAGCAATAAGAATATGTCATCCTGAGAGGGTGTGGGGCTGAAAAAAATAGCTTTGTTCAGGGCTTCTTTGCAGGGAGGTCTTGAGACCCAAGAAGCATGTGAGACCATCAGCTGGTTTGAGCCTGAAGAAGGTGAGGAAGGTAAAGATTCAAAAAAGAGAGGGATACATGGTTCTCCTTTATGAAGACATCAATTCAGATGGTCATGCTTTGTCCTTATATTGCAACTGTGCCCTTTCAATATTAATTTATTCAGTTCACGTTTGAAGTTCACAACTCTGAATGCAGAACACTGACTCTGTATTTGTCTTCCCTTTGAAGACTCTTTGAGGAAATAGCTCAGTATGTATATGTTCTTAGACATCATTGCTTGCCAGAATGCTTTCACTATAGACATCATAGGAGGTAAAAGAATGCAAGAATCAGGAAATGCTGCTATAAATTTATCAGGTATTTTAATTCTTTCATTATAAACAGGCAAGAAAATCCAGTGGTTTTGCAGTATAGGAAGGCTCAAGTGAAGTTCTCCCAGACTTGAGACAATGATTCTTTTTGTAAAGACTGTTGAGTTCTAAAATCTCTGGTGAAAGGATTAAATTAGAGATTGATTGTAATCACAAATGAAAAAAAAAAATGTAAGCACCTTTGAATCAAGACTAGTAGGACTGCCTGTATTTGCAGGTGCTAAACTTAAGACCTATTATACACATACTATGATACAACTGAGATGAGGTAGTTATCAGTTTTGTGGCGATCTGTATAAAATACTGGCTGTGGTATTTCTAGGATCAGCTGTTTTTCTTCAGGGTCTTAATGGCATCCAGCATTATGAAAATAGAAATATAGATGTAGGAGTGTTAAAAAGTGGTATTAGATTTTGGATTATGTAAGTTCTTTGCATAGAAGGTCACTAGCCTGTATGCTAAGAATAGAATAAAATAATACTAGTGATATCTGAAGTAACTATTCCTAACAAAAATAATTTTTGCAGATAAAGTAAGATAAGTCCTGTTCGCGTTCACATGAGCAGCTGTAATCATGCTTTTTCTTAACATTATCAACATGCTTAAAATCAATTGATGATTGATAAAGTAAACTTTGTTAGGTGGGTTAATTGTTGCTGCTTTGTATATTTCCCTTGAGGAAGAGCAGTTAAAAGTAATAAAATGCAAGTGAAATGAATAAAGGATTGTCTCTCAAGTTGATGAGAGTAGTCACAGGTAGAGAATTGTCACAGAGCTCTACATTCTTACTTTCCCCTGTTATTAGGGTCTTCTGTCAGGGACTCGTTTCTCTCTCACATGTGACAAAGCATCTTTCTCCATGGCAAGTTCTAAGCAAGATAGGATATTCTTCCATTGTGGAAGAGTACTCTCTCCCTCTTACTGTAATAGAAGATAGTTTCATCCTTTCATGTAAAATAGTATGAAGCTAGGCAATCCAGTTCCTTTGGAAATTTCACAGAATGCCGGTAATACTGAGCAGCCCAGCCATGGCTGGTTATAGGCTTATGCAGGCAAGTTATAAATTTGAGTTAGGTGACTTTGTGGCTGAAGTGTTAAGTGAGTGCAAATGGAGGTGGTTTTCAGTGTTTCCACATAGAAGTGACACATACACACAGAGCTCTAGAAGCTTTTTAAAGTTGTCTATCCACAGGAAAGAAATATAATTTCCTATCTGTAAAATTAATCTAGGCAGTTGTGTTAATCTAGTTTCCCTTATAATGTATGTTGCTTTCATATACTTCGCCTACCAAAGCATTCTCTATCAGACAGGGTTCTTTCATGAGCACCAGAGTCATTACAAAGAAGAAAGGTGCAGTATGTCTGCTCTGATTTCTTCTCTAGTAGATTTTCAGAGTCAGTCAGTGCAGTCGAAGCCTTTGACTAGGAAAGCGTAACTAAATTTTATTTCTGGGTCTGATATATCACAATTTACCCCACAAAGATAAACAGTTGTGGTGGTCTTACTACTGTTTACTGCAGGCTTCTGTATGGATGTAGAGTGTTCATCCTGCAAAAGCCACAATACATCATTCCTGCAATACCCCAGGTTCTGGGAAAAAGATTAAATTGTCTGATGTTTTGAGAAATTAAGTAATATATTGTTCACATCAAAGCAAGCAAGAGATCACTTCTACAAAGGATGTAACTACAAAACTAACGTAATCAAAAAGATACTATAGAAGAACTCTTATAAGTTGCTATCTGGATTCCTCATTCTTATCAGAAAGATGGTAGGTAAGATCCAGAATAAGAAAAAACTTGGAAATGTGTGAATAATCCTGACTTTTAACTAAATCGAGAAACAGAATACGACATCAGAAGGGACATAATGAATTTACCAGTAAGTACTTATGTAGTATGTGGAACATATTCTTGCAGTCAAACTGGCTGTATGCTTGGATTTTTTGATTGGTTGGGGGGTTTGGAGGTTTTCTCTTTTTTTTGTTGTTTTTGTTTGGTTTTTTTTAAGTTGGTCTTGTCACTCTTATTTACATTTGCGTATTGTGGCACGGTTGAATATGGCATAAATTTGTAATTGATGTATCTAGGATGTAATAGAAAAATAACGAAACATGTTATGGGAGGTGTTCATCCTATCCTGGGCAAAAAAATGAAAATATTAATTCTTGTTTCAAAAGATTTCTCTTGAGATTTTTCTGTCATAACAGATGCTAAGTGCTAATTAGCACTGTTAGAACTTGAAGTCATTTACAACTCTCCTTAAATGTGATTTTTCAGCTGAACATGATTTTCTTGTGCATCTTTACTGATGAAATTATTTTTTCCCAGAAAGCATAAATGATGGTTATAAAACAACCCAGCAAGAGAAAAGTTACAGATGATGTAAACAGTAGTTATTTTTCTTTCTTTTTTTTAAAAAAAAAAAACCATTGTCATTGCCAGAAACAAGAGGTATCTTTTTTCTTTCCTCACCTGTAAAGGCGTAGCAGAGAAGACACAGCTTCTGAAACTAAATGTTCCTGCAACCTTCATGCTTGTGGCTCTGGATGAAGGTCCAGGTCCTCCAATTAAATACCAGTATGCTGAACTGGGGAAGCTGTACACCGTTGTGTCACAACTCATCCGTTGCTGCAATGTGTCATCACGGATGCAGTCTTCTATCAATGGTATAGTGAATTTTAAGTTTTCCTTAGATTAATTGAATGTATCAGTACATCTTTGTGTGTATTAGGCTATAATGTATAAATTGAATTAGCTGAAAAAATGTTTGATTCTTAAGTTCAGCAATTCTTCTTGTTTATAGACAAATCTTTTTCATAAGCAAAACTGATTTCCTATACCAACATACTAAAAAGCACAAGGCAGAAATCTGCTCTGTGTTTTACATTTCCTGGCTTATTCATTAAAGATAATAGGAAAACAACAGAGTGGTAAAGTAGTAGTTTGTTGGTTGCCCAGGGAAGCTGTGGATGCCCCCTGCTTGGAGGTGTTCAAGGCCAGGTTGGATGGGGCTTTGAGCAGCCCAGTTGCCCATGGCAGGGGGGTTGGAACTGGGTGGGCTTTAAGGTCCCTTCCAACCCAAACCGTTCTATAATTCTATGATTACAAAATAGCAATGACTTTAGAATAGTTTAAACTCATTGTAAAGAGTTACATAAAGGGTTTTTTTGTTCTGAGTAGGCAATAATGAAATAATAGATTACTTGGATGTTACCAGTATAGAAGTAACCTGTACAGGAAAAACACTACAGCATGCTCCGTAATAGCTAATACTGCTTATTAGTAAAGAGATTTTGCATTGTTGTGGATAGCTTTTGAAAATTATTTGGTGCTTGTTCTCAGTCAAGAAGACAAACAGAAGCCAGCACTTGAATTTACGAAAGATAAAGAATTGGCTAGAAATTGATTGACCACGGTGTAAATCATTAATATCTCCAGTAGCTGAGCAGAGGGCAGTTTTTTTTGAGGACTGGTGACATAATATTGGGCTACATGGACTTTATAGCCTTTACACATGCTATTAAGCATATTTTAGAACACCTAATTAGGAATCTATATATAGAGAAGCTATTTAATGGCAGCCTCATTACAGCTTGATGTGTCAGGCTATAAAGTCAATAGACTCGAATGTGCGATAGTAAGATTAATGAACTGAAAATATTACTGTGCTATAACAAGCTTCAGAACCACTTGGCAATTTTGATTTGGTTTTTGTTTCCAGTGTATTCTTTGAGGCTTACACTGAAAAGATATTTTACCTGTGAAAAATAATTGTGTATTCACTGTATTTGTAATTTTGTACTAAAAAAATGACTTTGTCTGAACATTACTCTGACTGCTAATTAGAATTACTATTTGCAGAGTGAAGGTATTTTTTGCTTCAGCATATTAAGCTAGAGAAATTCTTCCTTGGATTTTTGGTCATCTCCAAATAGTAACTAAAAACACTGCTAAATTTGGAAACATCAGGAGCAAACCAACAGTCTTTTCCTACACAAAATGAAGCTTATTTAATAAGATAGATACATTAATTTTTAGTCTTTCAAAAGTGTATTACTTTTCTGTACACTCTAGAGATTCTGGTGGTACTGTTTCAACAAATATTCCACTGAACTCTTTCCCACTGCCCAGTGAAGTAAATAGACCTTGTGTCCTAAAATGTGATAGATTTGGGCTATGTTACACAAGCAGTGAAGCAGATAAATTCAGGAGATAAGAGAATTTCACTGAGGAAACTCTCGGTGATTCTGGTTTTGCCCATGAATATGTCTCCAGCTGTTCTGCTTTGATTGTCACTGCATAATCTTATCTGAGAGAGAGAAGTAGCTCTCTCGGGCAGCAAGCATCAGGCTTCGCAGTCTGAAAACTTACTTATTTCATACCATAATATTGTTCAAAGAAATTGGATTTTTCTCCATCTGTTGTTTTTTGACGAGTTTTATAGCAATTTATACCAATTAATATGTTGTGTTTACACTGGAAGTACTTTGGTACCTTTTTCATCTGTAATAACTGTTTGTTCTAGGTAATCCCCCACTTGCCAACCCTTACGGTGATCCTAATATATCTCAACCTATAATGGCACTTCAGCAGAACGTAGCAGATATTTTGTTTGTGAGAACTAGTTACGTGAAGAAAATTATTGAAGATTGCAGCAACTCTGAAGAGACCATCAAGCTGCTTCGTTTCTGCTGCTGGGAGAATCCTCAGTTCTCTTCCACTGTCCTCAGTGAACTTCTTTGGCAGGTAAAAATAAAAAGCTGGGAGAAAGATGGGAATGTAAATGTGTATGAGGGAAGATTATATATATAGAGAGAGATATATATAAAATATATATATATTTATTATATATATATATGTTGACTTAAATACTGAACAGGTGATTGATATGTAAACTTTCTGTAAGGTGGCATCCTCTGGCAATATTTACATCATGATCATGTTGCAGTACTATGACAAGTCCTGTTATGAGTTTAAGAAAGCAATTGACCTCTTATGAGTTAGGAGCACTATGTTAAGGATGGAAAATAAGTAGGCTGAGGTGATCTTTATGGATTGCAAGACCATTTCCTTCAGCTTTTCTTTTGTTATCGATAAAAGAGCTGCTTATGTTTCCTACGATCTCCCTTGTATTTATTTAGAGTATGTTCACAGTATCACAGTATCATAAGGTTGGAAAAGACCTTTGAGATCGTCAAGTCCAACCTATGACCCAACACCTACACCTACACCTACTCCTACTTGTCAACTACACCATGGCACTAAGTGCCTCATCGAAATTCTCTTTGAACACCTCCAGGGATGGTGACTCGACCACCTCCCTAGGCAGCGCATTCCAATGAACAATTACCCTCTCAGTGAAGAATTTCTTCCTAATGTCAATCCTAAACCTCCCCTGGCGAAGCTTGAGACCATGTCCTCTCGTTCTGTCACTGGTCACCTGAGAGAAGAGTCCAACTCCTGCCTCACCACAACCTCCCTTTAGGTAGTTGTAGAGAGGTCTCCCCTGAGCCTCCTCTTCTCCAGGCTAAACAACCCCAGCTCCCTCAGTCGCTCCTCATAGGGCTTGTGCTCCAACCCCTTCACCATCCTCGTTGCTCTCCTCTGGACACACTCCAGCATCTCAACATGCTTCTTAAACTGAGGGGCCCAGAACTGGACACAGCACTCAAGGTGCGGCCTGACCAGTGCCAAGTATAAGGGGATGATGACCTCTCTAGTCCTGCTGGCCACACTGTTCCTGATGCAGACCAAGATACTATTGGCCTTCTTTGCCACTTGAGCGCACTGCTGGCTCATGTTGAGTTTCCTGTCCACCAGCACTCCCAAGTCCCTTTCCGCCTGACTGCTCTCCAGCCACTCTGCACCCAGTCTATAACTCTGCATGGGGTTGTTATGTCCAAAGTGTAGGACCCGGCATTTGGACTTGTTAAACCTCATGCTATTGGAGTCAGCCCATCTCTCCAGCCTGTCAAGGTCCCTCTGTAGGACCCTCCTACCTTCCAGCAGATTGACACTTCCTCCCAGCTTGGTGTCATCTGCGAACTTGCTGAGGAAGGACTCGATCCCCTCATCCAGATCATCAATAAAGATATTAAACAGGACCGGGCCCAGCACCGAACCCTGGGGGACGCCACTAGTGACCGGCCGCCAGCTGGATGGGACACCATTCACTACCACCCTTTGGGCTTGGCCATTCAACCAGTTCCTAACCCAGCACAGTACATTCTCGTCCATGCCACGGGCTGCCAGCTTGTCCAGTAGTCTACTATGGGAGACAGTGTCAAAGGCCTTGCTGAAGTCCAGGAACACCCACAGCCTTCCTCTCATCCACCAGGCGAGTCACACGGTCGTAAAAAGAAATCAGGTTGGTCAGGCAGGACCTGCCTCTCCTAAAACCATGCTGGCTGGGCCTGATCTCTCCCTCATTCCTCAGGTGCCGCATGATCGCACCCAGGATTATCCGTTCCATAATTTTGCCTGGGACCGAGGTCAGGCTGACAGGTCTGTAGTTACCTGGATCGTCCCTACGGCCCTTCTTGTGGATGGGCGTCACGTTGGCCAACTTCCAGTCATCTGGGACCTCTCCAGTGAGCCAGGACTGCTGATAAACGATGGAAAGCGGCTTAGCAAGCTTGTCCGCCAGCTCTCTCATCACCCTAGGATGGATCCCATCAGGCCCCATTGACTTATGAGGATCCAAGTGGCTCAGCAGGTCTCTTAACTTCTTCCTCTTGCACGACAGGGGGGCTGTATTGCACCCCGCCCCTATGCACCGCTTCAGTAGACCAGGTGTCCAGAAAACAATCTACCTTACTGTTGAAAACCGAGATGAAGAAGGCATTAAGCACCTCAGCCTTTTCCTCATCTTTAGTTACTATATTTCCCTCAGTGATTGATAAGGATTGAAGGTTGTTGCTGCCCTTTTTTCTGCCGTTAATATATTTGAAAAAGCTCTTCTTGTTGTCCTTAACACAAGTGGCCAATTTAAGCTCCAGCTGGGCTTTTGCCTCCCTAATTTTCTTCCTACACGACTTGACAATATTTTTGAACACAACCTGACTTACTTGCCCTTCTCTCCAAAGGCGATACACCCTCTTTTTTTCACTGAGCTCCTTCAAAAGCTCCTTACTCATCCAGGCCAGCCGTCTGCCCCTGCGGCTCATCTTAGAGCACATCGGGATAGCCTGCTCCTGCACCTTGAAGACTTCATTCTTAAAGTACGTCCAGCCTTCCTGGACCCCCTTGCTTTTAAGAACTATCTCCCAGGGTACTCTCCTTACTAGTTCCTTATATAACTTGAAATCAGCACACCCAAAGTCCAACATGGTTGTCCTGTTTTTGCTCTTCCTTGTTCATAAGGTTCTTTTTTACAAGTCTGCAGGACATACTTGGCTTCAGACTCAGTAAAGCATCTTTGGTACTATATTGTTTTTCCTTTGTAATCTCTGTAAGGTTGGTTACTTTTCCACTTCAAGTAAAATTTTAGACTTCTGTTGGTTCATCTTTCTATTCACACGTTTTTTTCCCCGTGTAAAGTTGCCATTGTTCAATGTCCTTTTGTTTGGCACTTAAAGGAATCGTGATAAAAATCACTTTACTGATACTTTGTTAGCCATGTGTTCTACAGTTTAGGATAGCCTTTGAACATACTATGTAAAAGCAGCAATATCAGTAAAAAATACTGGTTTGTAATTTTGCTTGTCTCAAGGTATTTTTTTAAGGTAACTTCTTAGCATTTCATTCTTGGGGCTTCAAATAGCTGTGTTAGAAACTCTTGAGGAAACATTTTGTTATTTACAAAACTTACTGCAAACAAACCAGCTGACTAGAGGGCAGGGAGACAAACAAAAGATCCAAAACCACAACCTCAAAAAAAACCCTCACATAATCATAATTTTTAAAAAAAACAGAGTATGCATTGTGTCTTAAAATACCCTTTAAATTACAGTAAACCTAACTTAAAGTGAATTGTGTTCTTGTATTGTGTCATGTCATCTGCTTGTTTCAGGGAATGCTTTCTAATGTTCTCTGCATTTTTAATTGTTAAGGTTGCATATTCGTATACTTACGAGCTTCGACCTTATTTGGATCTTCTTCTTCAAATCCTATTAATTGAGGACTCTTGGCAAACTCACAGGTTAGTATTTACCTGTCTTATTATAATTCAAAGTTACTGTGTTTTGTACAGCTTGGTTTCTCAGTGGTTCGGTTGCTAATCCTTCCAAGAAGTTTGTTTTGAGTAGATATTAAATCAAAATACAGGAGTAAAGCAAAAAAATTTTAAGAGACAAAACTACAGTTTTTCACCTTGATCATCTTTGCTCCTGAGAAATTTGCTGTTTAGCCCGATAAACCCAAGAATTTTCACATACAGGAGAACATGCCATTTAGGCTAAACTCATTGGTATTTACTGTGAGGTGCTTAGATTCATTCTTAGCAACATCTCATTCAAGAGAGTCCGCTGGCAGCCTGGTCTTATTAAGAAACGCATCAGTCATCATGATGCTAAGATGTGGATAAAGTGTGAACTAGGAAGAAAAGCTTGGTTTATACATAAATGCTCTTTATGTTGTCACATTTCAATCAAATTTTAGCTTCAATGTATTAAAAAATTATCCAATTTCAAACCTAGTTTACATATGTCTACAGAGTAGGTATTTTGAAAGTTGAGATTAACAGAATATAATTACTGCAAATACTGGCTTTTGGAGAGAATAGTCACTCAGAGGTTTTAGACAGTAATAGGTGACGTAACACAACATAAATGTCATCAGTGTGCTAACTGTCAATATTTCAGAATGTCACTGTTTCATAGATCTACTAAATCATTTGCAAATATATCTCATAAGACATTTAAAGCACTTGAGTAAGAGCACACTCCAATAAGGGTATTGGAGTACAATCGTGTATTTCACCTGTAGAAGTAAGACGATGCTCCTAGGATTTTATCAGTTGCCTAGCCTTACTTCAGAAGATGCTCTGAGAAGATGGTGGTCTGGCTTACCACAGTCCAAAGCATGAAGAGCAAATTGAAGGATTTTCTTCATTTTCTTTATAGGAATTGCATCTTATGTCAGGGACAAGAATACCTTTTATAATCGTGAAAATCATGTTAGTGGTTGTTTGGCATATTGCTATTAGAAATACTGGTTGTGGAGGAGATTGAATGCTGTGGTATGGCTTTCGCCATATTTGGAGATGTGTATCACTTTGTATTCAAGGTTCCAGTCTCGGGAATAGCAGTGTTCGTTGGAACAGTGCTAGGCTTGAGCAGAGGGCTATTAACTGGACAGCTGCAGTCATCCTCTGAATTCTTGCTGCCACTTCTGGCAGTAGTCCGGTCTCTGTCCTGGTTTTTTTTTTCTGTGATAATCATAGAGTTTTAATGATGTTTGGCTTCTCTTTAAAAAAAAAAAAAAAGTGTGATTTTTCCATAGCAAATGGTAATATGTTCTAACTCACGGAAAGCAAGTGTCATCTGATCTTAGACAGTGTGCATCGTTCAGTGCTCCTTGTCGTCTTGTACTGTGTGATGAGTGCTGCTGTTCTCTGGCATCAGACCTGCTCTCATAAACTTCTCTTGATTTGACAAGTTCAAGTGCAATTTTGGGATAATAGTGTTACAAGTACCATTAAGTTAAATCAGCTGAAGTAAAGCTCATTGTCATTTTACAGATGAGCCTAGATTGTCAGCTGCTTAGAGCTATTCACTGACTGTTGCCAGGGTTGTAAGGAAAAAGGGCAGTTGCTTTTCCTGCAGTGAGTGTGGCTCCTCGAATCAGTGTAGGTTCTGTCTTCTCCTCCAGTTTTTGGTTTGTTTTTTTTCAAAGCCAAAAGTATGTTTGTTCTCAGTTCTTGCACAGTTTCAGGGTGGCAATTAATTCCTCTACCCCTTGGTCAAGAGCAGACTGCACAGAAAGTGGGCTTAGTTCCAGGGAATGCCCAAGTCCCTTATCCCCATGCACAAATATGTACCATTCATTCCTCTTCAGAGGAACTGCATGTGAAATAGTGTAGCTTTGAGAAGTGTAATTATAATGTAAGTTAACCATTTTGTTGAGCATTTAACTGTTCCAATTCTGTAATGACCTCTATTGGGTTAAAGGGTCTACTTTGTAAATTCTCTAAATGCAGATGATTTTAAAAATAAGTAATAAACCGGCTAAAGTTGATTGCTGTGACTAATCATCCTCTCATGCTCTATGTATCACATTCAGAGAGTTTAAATATTACCGAAAGTTCTAAAATTATGATTACATGTGATGAGTCAAGTTAGTTTTCTGATTTTAAAAAAAACCCTCTTAATAAAACAAGGAGTCAGAATATGAGATATCCCTTTTATAATTACGTTGAAAGTGAAGTCTTCATTCAGGTCCTGAACCTCTAACACTTGAAGCTGATGTGTGTGGTTTTGTTTGTTTGGGGTTTTTTTGTAGGATTCACAATGCACTTAAAGGAATCCCGGATGACAGGGATGGACTGTTTGATACCATTCAGCGCTCTAAGAATCACTATCAGAAAAGAGCTTACCAATGTATAAAGTGCATGGTGGCTCTCTTCAGCAACTGTCCTGTAGCCTACCAGATCCTTCAGGTGATACTTTTCATTCTGTTTTTTTCTGATTTTTTTCTCAGTTCTGTGTATTAAGGAAAAAAAACAACTACCAAAACCACCATTATTGTTTTCATCGCCTTGACGAAACTACAACTTCCAAGTGCCTTGAACCTTCTTGGATCAGAAGATCAGTAGATGGGATTGAGAGCAATTTGATTAGACTTAAACTTGTGATTCTGTGATGCAGTTGCATATCCACAGACTTCATTTCAAATTTGAAATTTTCTTTTTGAAAAATAGATATTTCAGGGAGTCTCTTAAACAGCAGCATATGTGTTGGTGTGAGTTCTCTGGCAGCTGATGTATAGGAAGGGAAAAATATTTCTGTTTTAAAGAACAGAGAAAATAATTCTGAATTATTGATTTTCCATCTGCAGAGCAATGGGGATTTGAAGAGAAAATGGACCTGGGCAGTAGAATGGCTTGGAGATGAGCTTGAGCGTAGACCATACACTGGCAATCCCCAATACACCTATAACAATTGGTCTCCACCAATACAGAGCAATGAAACATCAAATGGCTACTTCCTAGAGAGATCACACAGTGCTAGAATGACTCTTGCAAAAGCTTGTGAACTCTGCCCTGAGGAGGTAAAGAATTATTTTGACTTCTGTTAAAAAAATTGAGTGAAGTGCTTCTGTATATAATTAATCTTAGCAACAGTCTGTGGTCGTTACAGGGCGAACGCATTTTACAAGTGTTTTATAAATATGTGTTCCTATTTTTGTTGGCATCAGTCACATACTGCTGTGCGTTTTTCCACTTTTATTACTGTTCCTATAGATATCTGTCTCTTAAAGAATTAGCAGTATAGAATTGAAATTGACCATTTAAAGTAGGTTATGAAAGAGTCTGTTTTTCCAATGATATGTTGATAGTGGGGAATTTTTATGTAGTGCAATGCGACCTGTGGGTGACACGATGGGGTGGAATTTTTCTCCAAGCATGTCTGAAACAGTCACTTGCATGTAGAGTTGGTTCTGGATAGAATAATCGTAATATGTTTTACCTAAGTAAACTTAAGTGGTTTTTCAAACTGTAGGAACCAGATGATCCTGATGCCCCAGATGAACATGAGTCTTCTCCACCTGAAGATGCCCCACTGTATCCCCACTCACCTGGTTCCCAGTATCAACAGGTAAAAGCTTAGAGCTGAGCCATTTGTTCAGACTTCTGGTTAACTTTTTGTACCATTTATGGTAAATTAAACTCTAGGCAGTTAACCAGAAGCATATTATTGTCATATAACCGCATTTGGAGGAGTAAAGATAAAGATACACCTCCATTTTGTTAGGAACAGTTTCACCATTAGAGTCTCAGGTTAGAATTTCAGTGTTATCAGATCGGTGATTAATGATCCATAGAGAGAGCAGAGGCACAGATGTCATTGCAGTCTAGTGCATATGGAATTTGATTCTGTCACGTTTGTTAACGTTCATATTTTGTGAGTTGCTTTCTTTTTTTAAGAAACAAAATCAAGCCTCAAGGCCTGAATTTACATTTGGGTAATTGGAAGGCTTTCAGAAAAATGCAGATGACTTTTACGTAAAACTTGTGCTATGAACACTGATTTCTAAATCTTAAGTACTTACAAAATGTGGGTTTATGTTTAAAGGCTGCTTTGTTAATATGTTTCAGTGGAAAGCCAGATCTGAAAGAAATCATAACCAGACTTTATATTGAATTGATGAAATTAGTAGATCCCCTACTTAGTTGCCATTTTTTGTTCCAATTCGTTTTATATATTCCAAATCTGCTAATTTAATTTCCTTTCCTGCCCAAACCCATTTCCCTCCATCTTGCTTTCCTTACTTGGTGTTCTCAGCAGAGCAGTTGGTAAGTTATGCAGCTTTTCCCACTCCTTTCTGAGCTCCTGAGTTCAGACACATACTGTAACCTCACCATGACTCGTGTGATGTGTTCACTTTCTTGCAAGGGATGGTATTTCTCACTAACACACACAATCCTCATATTCCTAATTTCTCCACGGTTGGTTAAACTCTGCAAAACAGTAGCTAGATGAGATGTTTTCCTTTGCCAGATGCATGTATGACTTAAAATTAGGACAGAGCATCTGGAGAAAACTACTGGTCTAGATTTCATTCAGTTCTGTAATATTAGCGTTTTGCCTCTTAAAAATTGAAGTACGCTGCATAAATACAGGTAGGCTTTTTCCATTGTCTTGGGGAAAAAATTCAAGCTGGTTGAATCTGTTCATAGAGTAAGTGCACAGTTTGATGTCCACAGCACATAGGCAGCCTCTTTTTGTCTCTTTTTTTCTTTCTTGCTGCTTTTGCTTTGCATGTTAAATGTTCATTATTCAAAAGCTGAGATAACTATATTAACAAAATCCTTTTATCTTCACAAGTTGAAAGTTTGTTTACCTTCTGTGCAAATTAGAAAGGGTTAGTGAAGGAGGTGATTCATAGAAATGAAGAAACTGTGATGAGTGTTTGTACAGATGTTGCTACACAAGAAGTTAATTGTGCTTAAGAGTACTTTTCAGTGGTCTGAATGTAAAGGTGTGAAGCAAATAACGGGTTAGGAAATGGTCCACAAGCTTCATGTCCCTTTAAAATGTTTGTGCTTTATTGCAGAATAACCATGTGCATGGACAGCCATATACAGGCCCGGCAGCACATCATATGAACAACCCTCAGCGAACTGGCCAACGAGCACAAGAAAACTATGAAGGCAGTGAAGAAGTTTCCCCGCCTCAAACAAAAGATTAGTGAAATGCACATAATCAATTAACTTGCTCCATCAAGACTGTGCACCCAGGCCTTACAGTCCAACCTTTCTCTGTGTCTGGCTAATATTTAAAACTAGAAAAACTATTCCTAATCAACATGGAGTGGAGAGTCTATTCACTGTCTTATCTGCAGAAAATTGCTGTCAATATATAACCCGCCTGCAGTGGAAAGTGTATAGTGTTTTGTAATAAATGGCCTGATGCTAATGTGTAAATGGCAAAGGTGTATATAGTATATTAATGTTTGACTGTTAATTCTTGAGCAAGAAACATTTTTTTTGTCTTGATGAGACTCACAGATCTACAAAAACAAAAAAATAATTTCTTGATATATCTGCTGCGCTCTGCAACCAGTGTTGCCTGCCTCTCGGCAGTCGGATCAACTCCTTTACGAAAAAGCCTATCCATGTCAACCACAAAAATAGTTTCATGTTAATTCTTTGCCACTGGAGTCGATTTTACTATGAGCAACGTAATGGCTGGTAACCTTTTAATTATTTGGTTGATGTGGAAAATTGGTGATGTAACATTGTTTCTAGATCTTTTTTCATTGCCTTTTTCATTCTGGTATTAGGTTAATCACTTTGAAGCTATAGTTATGCTGTAACATTTAGCATGGCTTCACACCAAGTTAGTGTAGCCAACGAGGGGGGAAAAAAAAAAAAAATCCGTGACAGCAGTTGTCCCAACATGACAACTCTATTGCTCAGAACTTTTTCTTCTTACACCTAGACTATAAAATGGGGAGGGAAAACGTGACAAACAAGTGGGTTTCAGTTTCACATATGTTCCTTACATCTGATGTTTGACAGTTCTATCTCTGGGTGGGATAAAGAACACTTAGTTTTCAGTAATAGGAATTTAAAAGATTTAAAACAAATATGCAAAAATTTGCTATGCCAGGATGCCTGGAGCATAATAGACTGTATTTGGTGTGCTTGTTTTGTTTCTTTGGTAGAGCTTATTAGATAAACTTCTAACACTTTCCTTCTACTGCATCCCAGTGAAGCGGAAGTCATTAAAATCACACAGTACTTGTGAGTGCCACTGCACCAAGTTAACTTGCTGGTTTTCTGCTCGTTCACAGTTCTACTTGAAAGCGAGAATTGTCTTAGCTCTTTATCCATTATACAGGAAATCTTAACATTAGAAGCAGGGTTTAATTATAAAAGAAACTACTGGTTAGTCGAATACAATTCTGAGGTATCTCTATTCCAGAATAAACATTTGTTTAAAGACTTCAAGAAACGCATCAGTAAATACTGTATTTAAATGAAAATTGGTAACTTGAATGTGTGTAATTTTTTTTGGAACCTGTCTAAAAACCAAATACCCCTGCAAAACAGATACAGCCCACCCTATACTATTTAAATATTTTGCTGTTTTATTTTATAGAAATTATTTTGCTGAATTCACAAATAGAATTTGATTTAAGAAGAATGTTTTGTCCTGTGGTGTGTGTTGTTTTTTGGGTTTTTTTAAAATGGACTGCACAGAAAGGTGAATTCTGTGCAGCGGCACTATGCTGAATTCTGGAACAACAGTCATTGAGATTCTGTGCACAAAAAAAATTGGCCCTTAAGAATAAAATAATCAGGACAATTACACTGTAAAAGTTTCTTAATGTGATTTATCTTGTACTTTTTGTATGTTTTTATATATACATATATATATTTAATGAGCACAAGCTTGATGGTGTTTTTTACAAATGAGTTGACAGAAACAAAGCTGCTGCTTATCAAATTAAAGGTCTGTAATTTTGAAATGAACAAGGGAAAACTCAGTCACAAGTGCATTCTTGTGCATTTAGCATAATAAGGAAGAGACACAGGAGATTTTTTTAATATGCTGCATAATGATGATCATTTTTATGCTTCCATGTTTTCCCTAGTGCTCAAGTTAATTCAGATTTTTTCATAGTTTTTTAGAAATACCATTTTACCTGGACTTAGTGAATTTGGATAGAGTTCCCACTTATGTTTGGGAATGCTTGGTGGAGGTTTTAACTCAAAAATTCTACCCTGAGTACTCAAGTTGAAATAGTTCATATTTATTTGGACCAGTAATTCTTAAGCTATGTCAGAGGAGATTGTTATGTATTTTTTACTATATAGGTGAAATATATAATGTGCTAGTTCAGCCTTGCCAAATGTGTTTGCTTTTGATAGTGCAATGATTGTAGAGACATGTCAAACCTGTGACACTTTAAGGCTGTGGCTCTCTTCAGTCACGCAGCCCTCTGTCCCTGAATTGAGAGCGACTGCACTGGCAGTTGTTTTTCAGGCAGCAAATTGAAAACACTGTGTGTCTTTGTGACTTTGAAGGAGGATAGCCCGTTTTGTTTGTTGCAGCTGCTGCTTTTAAACAGGTGGCTACAGGAAGAGGTGCAATGATTTCTTCACTCTGGGCAAAACAGTTTTGAATTGTACTTAACAAATAATTGTATGAGCAAAAGAAGTTTCATACGCAAGTTACTGTCACAGCGTTTTGGAGTGGTCATGTTCAAGCGATACGCAGTACCTCATTGTTGATGGCACACTTTAAAACAGTAGTCCTCAAAGTGCCTAAAGATTTAATTCCCCCATCACTTAATTTCAGTCCTGTTTTCTCTTTAGAACAGTTGTTAGTGAATCTCTGGTCTTCCATAAAATGAGCCAATAAATACTAAAGTCATTGCTTATCTTCCTGACAGCATAATATCAAATACCTAGAAGCTGAAAATTCATAGGTGATGTTATATGGTGGTTAACATGTAGTTTGACCTAGGGAGGAATCTGTAACCTTAACTATGCAGCATTTCTCCCCGTCTCACATTTTGATTGCAGTGGTTTAGTGACTAAAATAAGCTTTTAATGCTTGCTGCTGTTAGCCATAAAAGATCAGTACAGCCATTTATAAAAGGGATTTGGTTACTACTTGTGTATCAGTGAATGTGCTAAGTTCTGGTCATGAAGTTGGTCACCTACACCTGTGTTATCCCACTGACAACAGTGAGATTGCACAGGGTTCAGTCCAAGCTTGTTTGCCACACAGAACCCAATATAGTAGTGATGCACAAGCAGAAAAGGACTCTGCTGGACTTGGAATTTTTCAAATCATTTTCCCTGCTAATGACCAGCACTGAACATTTAATCTCTATATTTTTAAAGCTCGTGTATCTTGCTGAAATTGACCCAGAAGGAAATGAAGTTCCACAATGACATTTCATATTTTTTTTTTCAGAGTGAAGCTTTACTTTAGATGACAGGAGAAAATTGGGTTGTGGTAGTTGCTGTTAGGCCTTCTCAGCCACTTTTTTTTGTGCCTAGCTTGTGCGTTTTAGCATATGTATAATCAAAAAGCACTTACAGTTCTAAAACTTTCTATATCATTTCCTGAGTTCTAGGAGAGAACAAGATTAACCATTCTGCCAAAGTTAAAATGGATAAAATTTGGCTGCTGTAGCAATTTACTTCATTTTTGGTTTCAGTAAATTTTGTCTACCTCTGATTCTTTTGCCACAATGAATAGGCTGATAAGCGATGTCAAAGCAGAGTGGCTCAATGTTTTGATTGCCGTGTGTTTCAGTTGCCAGGCATTGCAATGAGACTTTCAGTGCAATGAATTTAACTACAAATTAAAGTTAAAGACTGTATAAATTAGAGGAAGAAGTGACATGTTAGGAAATCTGCAGAGTACCCAGTGAAGTGTTTTAATATCTTAGTTAAACCTTCTTAGTCCACACTTGCAAATCCCCATTGAAAGCAGGTTCACTCCTGTGGTTAACGACACACACCGTAATTTTTGGGAGAGTGAGATGCTGATGCTGACCTCATACTTCTTAAGACAGGTGTGGGAGTTTCGCATTTTTGGCCCTGTTCCAGCACGGTGTAATCAGGACAACAGTAATTTTGGCTCCCCGTCTTCTTACCTCCTGTGCTCTCCATGATGTTCACTGTATCACTTTTCTCACAGCCATGAAGTCTTGGGAATAAAGTCTAAACCCACCTTTTGTCTAGAGCAAAACAATAGAGCTTTCTGGGGGATAAGCAGGAAGCAGCAGTACTTCAATAAGCTGAAAGCAAGGTGAAAGAAACCCAGCCACATCCTTCTGCATGATTTCAGTTCCTTTTTCAAGTGGTCTCGTGAGGAAGAAGACAGCGAACAGCTCTTTAAAGCTTTGTGCTTTTTCTTTCTGGCTTGCAGCTAGAATCAGTCTACACCAGTGCAGTGAAGATAGCTGTGCAGCAGCAGCGCAAACAACACTCCTTATGAATTTGCCCTCCATACTATTCCAGGGTGTTCATTACACCTTCCTTCTATTGGTCTTTGGGGATTGTCACATTAATAATTTGTTTACGGTGAGACTTGCCCTCTGTTACAGACCAGACAGCTCTACTGCACTAAAAGGGCTTTAACCCAATCTGAGCACTGTCACTTTTACCCTATGTAACTTCTTTGGGTTAGTACTATAGACGTCCTTTTATTCCTAAGGTATAAACATGTTTCTCTTGCACTGTTTTAGAAACTTTCAATAACCATTCTTCTGTCCTTTTTTACAAGAGCAAGTGTTCAGTCCTGTCTCTGTAGCATGTGTTAGGGTAGGCTGTTTGGAGAAGTGTGTTGATAAAACTTCCAGCACTTAAATTCAGAGATAATCTGATTTTTCCATTGCAAGTTGTGAAGATTCCAGTGGCATTTGTATGAGTCCTGTTGATTCAGCTCTGTAAGAGTTGAAGTTGGTGATGTCTTGCAGGGATCAACACATAAGTCAGTGAGTGGCACAAAAACTTATATTACTTGCTTTATTTACACTTGTTTGCAGACAATGAAATCAAAACAAGCACAGGACAACCAGTTTCTGAAGCAGAAAAACACTCTCCTGAGTAAGGGCTAACTTTTCGTTGAATTTTAAATACCCAACTCTGTATTTTTTAGCTTTAGAATTCCTTCAGGCCACCTTTTGATAATAAAACTGACCTACAGGCTCTTTCCTTGGAAGAATTTAATGATAGCCTTAATTGCATCAGCACAATTCTGAAATGTCAGTGCCATTCTTTAGTGGTCAAAATAACATGCAAATGTCTTCTAGTTTTTAACAATGAGCTAACAGTGAGTAATGAAAACAGGAGGGAGGAAATCAGGTGTTATGAATTCACACAAAATCTAACCATAGAAAAACATCCAGTATAGGAAAATACAATTATTCCCTTCTTCTCTCTCTATTATTTGAAATATCTGATAATGTTATTTTTTTATTCTTCATTTAGTTACTGCTATTCCAGTAACTTGGTTTATATTGCCCTTAAGCAGCGTCAGCTGCACAGTTTGCAGCTTCCTGATGCGTTTGCAGTTCTGTGCCCTTTAGTCCTTACCAGTGCAAAATCTTTGAATGTTTGTTTTTCCTGTATAAGATGGTTCCCTCTTCTCCATTTCCATTTTGGTTGTTGTGATGTGCTCTTCCTGTTTTCATACAATGACCGGGACTGGATGAATGCTTTCCAAGTGTGGTTTTGCCTGAGAAATTAAGCGAGCAATTCTGTTCCTTTTCTGTAATGATACCTCTGTGGACGCAGCTTTTAAATGTACTGTCCTTTTCTGTAGCTTTGTTTATTGAAATGCTGCTTGGTTCTTGTCTATCACTTCTGAATTTCTGTTCATTTCTTGCCATCATTTATTACCAAATTTCTCACTCTGGATTGGCAGAATCAGTTTCTAGTTAATGTTTTTGTATTTTCTTGGAATCTAATCCCTTCACTTGCTATGTTAAGCTTTTTACCTCCTTTTCTACCTACACCTGCTGTTAGCTGCTGTGAAACAACTGTGTTTACCAGGCTGTCTGGTGCTCCCAACTGGAACCTTTAATGTGCAGCAGCAGCCACAGCCTTGACCAAGTGGGCTTTGTCATCTCTTGAATCTTCTCAGAATTTGTGGGATGTGAAAGCTTTACGCTACCAACGGCAGTCTTGAATTCAAGGAGTTTGTCACTTACTGGGGATTTTTTTTGTTACTTTGCTTCATTTTCTGTCTTGAACAGTTAGTTCCTTACAGGTGAATAAAAATGATAGGTCTTGCTACTTTGTAAAAGAAGGCTGATTGCAAACTTGAACACTGCTTAACATGCTTGATTGTATTTTAAGTATCTGGTAGGTACTTTAGAGTCCTTAGGACAGAGGTGTCAAATTCACGGCCTGTGGGCCAACTCCGGCCCTCCACCTTGTTTCTACTTGCCAGCAGCACCGAACTCCTTGCCCCTACGCTCCTGCCTCAGTCATGTGTGCAGCATCTGATACGCGTTACACTGCAGGAGCAGTAGAATGGCGGCGGCCATGAGTTTCACACCCCTGCCTTAGAAGGTCTTCTGGAAGCAAATTCAGAAGCTTAGAAACATTAAGACTGAGTCTTAAAGATTGAATGATGGTGACAGATTCTATCTACCTGTCCTGCTGTGTGATTAAGAACAGGTAAAATAGAAATGGAAGTACTTCACTCAAGGCAGAGAGCTCATGCTTTGTAAAATCCCTCGGGAAGTGGAAATGCTGCACGTGTGTTACTTGGTCTCACTGCACTCACTGGTAGCAGTGGTGTCTGAGCCCTCCTGGTGTGAACTCACCTGAACCACGAGCTTTCCCAAACATTGAAGAATTGATTTTTAGCAAGAAGTTGATTAAGTAGCATATAAAGCATTTTGTATCATTTTTCTCCTTTAAGATCTGTCTATAGAATCGAATTCTCTGAGCAAATAAAGACAGGAAGTGGGCCGAGCGAGGGCTTTCGCCAGCTTGTTCTGCTAATACTTTCTACCTCTTGACATTCATTGCTGAGCCACTGCAGGCTGGTACACCGGTACGGGGCTTTAGCAGCATGAGTTTCTTGTGGGTCAGGCCAGTACGGGTGCAGAAATACGTGGGCAGGCACAGAGCAGTCCCTGCCTCTTCCTGGGAGTGGGTGAAATCCTTCCAAACCTGACTCCCAAGAGTAGGTGTGTACATTTTCATCAAACTGAAGGAATTGGCATTTTTCAGGTGGCACCACATGGACTCACAAAACACTTTTGCTCAGTCTCTTGTGCTACCTCCCTTACCCATGTGAAGTAGCATAAAATCCTTTCACAACTAACGTCGTTCAAATAATGCAACCGCAGGGAGGTGTATTGGTTTCTAGCCATGTTGATATGGTGAGGGGTTAGAAAGGGAGGGATGCGGGAATGTGAAAAGCCAGAACTCTGCAGATGAACCCAGGTGTTTATCTAGGAATAAATGTTACCAATTGCTACCCTGGTTGTGTGTAAGACTGAAATGCTGAAAGAAAACTATGTAACCCTCCCACTCCGAGTCCAAGAGAGACCTGGCATTGGCTTTCTGAACACTTCTGCAACCTGAACCAAAAACTGCTGTGGGAATGTAGACTTTACCATATAGCTGTGGAAGAAAACTTCAATCGTGTCACTTCTCTCGGTCTTCAGAGCAGTCAACATGATTTTGATGTAGGTTTTAGATCATGTATATATAAATCTGATTGAAGTACCAACAGCAAACCGTAAATAAAATGTGGACTTAACTGAAGAATGGGCTAGTGGAGGACTCTTGTGTTGAATTTATTAAAATATGATATAACGAAGTTGTCGATGGAAGAGACTTGCCGTGACGAAGACAGGGAAATAAAGCTGGGGTGTCCAACTCGGGGGAGTAGCCAGGTTTGCTATTACCTTTGAATCTAATAATAGCACATAAGAACTGGCTTGACTGCACTGCGTTTACTGGAGAAGAGCAGTGCTCCTGGGGGTCACTCCACCTTCTTGCTTGCTGAGGGACAAAGGCTCTGTAACTACGCTTTCCTCTCCTAGGTACCAAGTGGTTGTTCCAGGGACAGATGTCCTTTCACATTCCTGGTGGTTAAAAGCTGATAGAAGCTGCTGCATAGCTGGTGTTACCCCTGCGTTTGCTTTGCTCTACCAGAGGAAGGAGCATCATGTAAGTGGGTGTAATGGAGAGCTCATGGAAACCTCTGGTTTGCGTATTGGCAATAGTTTTCAGGACACATAAATGAAAACACAAGCCAATATCAAATTACTGGGGATCTGTAGTACTAACATTAAATAAAAACAATTTAAGCAAGGCTTTGGTGGAAGCAGGTAACACCCAACTTTATCATAGCTCTGTTTAGTTGATGTAACCTGTCTGAGTGGATGTGCATGTGAGTTCTCTGGATATCAACGTGTTAGCAAAAATAAGAATTCAAGACAAGTTTTGGATGTATCCCAGTAGATCATTACCCGTAGGAGGGTTGCTGTAAACTGGAAGAAAGCTTTTGAACAAGACAGCACAAATGTAAAGCGATTCCTGTGAATGTGTTCTGTTCTCACATTTCTCTCTGAGAATTCGTTAATGCCACAGGACAAACAAAAAAAAAGCCAATTTTTATTTAATTTCTATGGAAACTGAAATGTGTAATGATTTATTGATCACCTGAATCTCTTAAACCTTTTAGATTTTCAATTCCTGTGATTTTTATATTAGCTGAAAGTATGGCCCAAAGCATTTCTCCTGGTTTTGATACTCGCTTACCTGGTAACTTCCACATAACAAAGTCAGCACTATAATTTTGTTGCTGACGCCTGTTTCCCTCTCTTCTTTTTGTGAAACCTCTCTGAATGGATTTGCTCTGACCTTTTTCTACCTTATACAGTTTCCTTGCATCTCCCTTTGTGTTCCCTCCCTCCCTGCGCTGGTGGGTAGTAGGTTGTGGATGCTCTAGGAATGCACCCCTGGGCTGATTTATCAAGGGCGGGCATTTAGTTTCCAGGCATCCCAGTAAGGCTGGGAGATAATGGTGTGGAAAGCACTGGAGGAGTGAGCCTTACCCAACTCTGGATGAAGTCTTGCTTCTGCTGTGGGTGCCTCAGAGCAAGTTAGAATCACGTGCTGTCTGATCAGGTTGCCAAGATGTTGGTGGAGCAGTAGATCACAAAGGGATAATAATGTTAACAAGGGTGTTATTTTATGATGAAAGAATTCATGATACGTGACAATGCTTAGGACTTGGTGTTTCACAATACATCTTTGAGAAAGTATGAAGAAAATGCTGTTTGGTCTTTTAGTAGGTGGAAATTTGAAGCCCTCCTAAAGGAAGACTTTTTAGTGCTTCGCTGGTAGGTATGTTTTCTAATTTTATTTTTTTTTAAGCAAACAAAGACTTGCACTGGAAACAACCTCTGACATTCCTGCACGAACACTTAACAACTTTCTTTAAAACAGTTGGTTTCATTTGAAGATTTCCAGTGTCCTTGTAGTCATTCTAACCTTCATGGGAGGTTTATTGTTATTTTAATAGTAATCATGGATGTAGTTTCTGGAGCTTGACTGTATGTGTAGTAGCTCCTGTCCTTCAAGCAACACTAGGGTTGGGAATTGAGACAGTCATCCATCAAGTAAGTATCCTGGATATAAACAATATAAGCAAACCAACTCCATAGTCCAGAGGTGTCAAACTGATGGCCTGTGGGCTGAATCCAGCCCTCTATCTTGTTTCATTCAGCCTGGTACCTTTTTTCTACCTGGTGGCAGCACTGAGCTCCTTGCCCCTATGCTCCTGCCAGCACACCAGTGGTGCGCGTTTTGCTGCAAGAGCAGGAGACCGGAGTCTCCGGAATGACTGTAAATGCACACAATGAGGGTAGGAGAAGCATGGGAGTGTGCGAGGACGCCATGTGTTTTCTGTTGAATATTGTTTGCATTTATTTTGCTAACTTAAATTTGAAAGTGGTTTTGTGTTAAAGTTTCTCCAGCAAAGCTAGGAGCTCAGAAATCCATCCACTTCACCACCATGACAGCAGCTGCCCTCTGTGGTCAGCAACTTGTCACCAGCAAATGTGGTTTAGAGCTGGGTGGAGGGGCCTGGCTGCTGGGGAGGAACTGGTGCCTCATGCAGACACAGGGGAAAGGCACAGGAGAGGGAGGCTTGTGCTTTTGATTTTTTCTATTGGTACTTTAATGGCTTTAGAATCACAGAATAATCTGAGTTGGAAGGGACCCACAAGGATCATCGAGTCCAGCTCCTGTCCTTGCATAGGACAACCCCAACACTCACACTGTGTGTCTGAGGGCATTGTCCAAACGCTTCTGGAATATTGCCAGGCTTGGTGCTGTGACTGCTTCCCTGGGGAGCTGTTCCACTGCTCCACCACCCTCTGAGTGAAGAACCTTTTCCCAGTATCCAACCTAACCCTCACCTGGCACATCTTCCTGCCATTCCCTCAGGTCCTGTCATTGGTCACCAGAGAGAGATCAGTACCTGCTCCTCCTCTTCCCCTTGTGAGGAAGCAGTGAACAGCGATGAGATCTCCCATCAGTCTCTTTTTCTCCAGGCTGAACAGACCAAGTGACTTCACCCACTCCTCATATGATTTCTCCTCTAGACCCTTCACCAGCTTTGTGGCCTCCTCTGGGCACTCTCCAGTAGTTTGATGTCCTTTTTATACTGTGGCACCCAAAGCTGCACACAGTGCTGGAGGTGGGGCCGCACCAGAGCAGAGCGGGATAATCACCTCCCTAGACTGGCTGGCAATGCTGGCTTGGTGGACCCAGGATACAGTTGGCCCTCTTGGCTGCCAGGGCACACTGTTGGCTCGTGTTCAATTTTGCTGTTAAACCAGAACCCCCACGTCCCTTTTCACAGGGCTGCTCTCCAGCCTCTCGCTCCCCAGTCTGTATGGACACCCAGGGTTGCCGTGTCCCATGTGCAAACCCCAGCATTTAAGTGGTGCCCGAGCTGCACTGGAGTGCAGCAGCCATCTGCATACTGCATGATGCAGGTGATACCAACCAAGGTGGGAAATAAGGGGGGCTATTTCCAGTCAGTGAAATTCACTGTGTGGTAAATCTCTCGCCCGTAAATCCCAGGACCAGCCAAAGGTCATGGTAAAATACACCAGATCATGGTGACAAAATGCTCTTGATTTATCCATTGTCGAAATGCTGTCCTACTGATAGTGCTGTGTTTGCACTGCGGTTTTGTTGTTTGAAATTAGCAAGCACTGAGGATCTTGTCAGGCAAGGTGGTAAAGGAAGGTGCCCTGCTGTTCTGTAGTGTCTCTGCCTTGTTGAATTCTATTTCTTTAGCATAAATTCAGAAGGAGCTGCTACCCTGTTCAGCTGAACCTGCTGCCTGCCACAGGGGGCTGGCACTCATTTCAGCCCACACAGAGGCCAGCAACTGACCTTAATTTGAGTCCCATTTTCATTTTCCATTCAGTGCTCTCACAGATCCTCCCAGGCTGAAGTAAGCTGGTTAGTAACTCAAAGGCTTATTTTTTATGGGTAGTTTTTTTAATTCTTTCCTTGTCACATTGTTACTTCTCCTAGTTTTAACTGTTGTCTAATCTGCAGGAGTAACTTTCTGTTCTACAACTTAAGTTCAACTTTCAGTTTGGAAAACGTATTTCAGTTTATTGAAATTTTTCATTTTAGGTTGATTACTTTAGAGCCTCTGATTTTTTGGTCATTCACTTTATTTAATTCCCTTTTCCCTCGCATTTCTTTATGTAAATATTTAGCACCCGCCTTGCTGGTGCTGGGGGGAGCATTTTGCCACTGGAGAATATTTGTCTTGTGCTGTGGTCACTTGCTAATATCACTGTGGCTTTTTGAACTTCAGTTACAGGTTACTGGATTTGAAGTCTCCAGAGTAATTTCCCCTCTGAAAGAATTAAGTTCTGATATCGCTCTTCTATATTTTGTCCTGTCAGAAAGTTTGGCCAGTCTGGCTGTAGGCACCTACTGTTTCATTAAGAAGCTTCTCCTTTCATGCCTTCACTGTGTACCGAGGGGCTTGGCTTAATGCCATCAAGGCTGAGAGCTCCCTGGGTGTCAGTGGCCACCTTCAGCATGTTTGTGGTGTGGTTCTACCAGGGCAGGGATTCCTGCAGCCCGATGTTTGCAATTGTAAATCCTGCTCTGTGTGTTCACACATGTGAACTCCCCAAAATTTTTTCAAGCATTGTCTTGCACGAAACTCCACCTCTGGCTTCATCTGCTCTTCTAGTTCAACTTGTCCAAGGAGTCCTGGCCTACTAAGAAATGTGCATTGTCCCAGGGACCATTTTATTGCTTGTTAATATGCCTAAAGCTTTAACATGTGCAGAGATGCACATACTTAGTTGACTGCTCCAGGATTTTTCACAACCCCAGCTTTCGTTTCCAGGTGGTCTTTCCAAAGGATCAGCAAGAATGTGTTGTGTGCGTTCAGGCTGATTGGTTGCAAACATTAAAGAGAAGCCTCCGATTTGTAGCAAACTTTGTAACAAGGGACTGGACTTTAAAAAAGATGGACTTGGCCAATGAGACAGACACAACTCTGTGGGGTCAGATGGGATCCACCCAAGTGTATTAAAGGAGATAACAGAGGTCCTCGCCAAACCCCTTTCCCTCCTCTACCAGCAGTCCTGGCTGGCTGGGAAAGTGCCGTTGGACTGAAGATTGGCAAATGTTACACCCATTTACAAGAAGGGTCGGAGGGAGGATCCGGGGAACTACAGGCCTGTCAGTCTGGCCTCAATACCGGGGAATGGAGCAGATCATCTTGAGTGCTGTCATACAGCACATGGGACAATTTGGTGATCAGGCCCAGCCAATGTGTGTTTGTGACAGGCAGGTCCTGCCAGACCAACCCAATCTCCTTCTATGACAAGGTCACCCGTTTAATGGACGAGGGAAAGGCCATGGATGTGGTGTACGTGGACTTCAGTAAAGCCTTTGTTCCTCACAGCATTCTGTTTGAGGAACTGGCTGCCATTGGCCTGGACAGGCACAGCCTCTGCTGGGTAAAGAACTGGCTGGATGGCCCGGCCCAAAGGGTGGTGGTAAATGGAGTTAAATCCAGTTGGAAACCAGTCACGAGTGGTGTTCCCCAGGGTTCAGTTCTGGGTCCAGTCCTGTTGAATGTCTTTATCAATGATCTCAATGAAGGCATTGAGTGCACCCTTAGCAAGTTTGCGGATGACACCAAGCTGGGTGAAAGTGTGGATCTGCTTGAAGGAAGGGAGGCTCTGCAGAGGGATCTGGACAGGCTGGATCAATGGGCTGAGACCAAGGGAATGCGGTTCAACAAGGCCAAGTGCAGAGTCCTCCATTTGGGTCACAACAACCCTGTGCAGCGTTACAGACTCAGGGAAGAGTGGCTGAGAGCTGCCTGGCAGAGAAGGACCTGGGAGTGTTGGTTGACAACCGGCTGAACATGAGCCAGCAGTGGCCCAGGTGGCCAAGAGGGCCAGTGGCATCTTGGCCTGTATCAGACCCAGCGTGGCCAGCAGGAGCAGGGAGGTGATTGTGCCCCTGTGCTCAGCACTGGTGAGGCCGCACCTCGAGTGCTGGGTTCAGTTTTGGGCCCCTCACTACAGGAAGGACATTGAGGGGCTGGAGCGCATCCAGAGAAGGGCAACGAGGCTGGGGAGGGGGCTGGAGAACAAGTCCTACAAGGAGTGGCTGAGGGGGCTAGGGTTGTTTAGCTTGGAGAAGAGGTTGCTGAGGGGAGACCTCTTCACTGTCTACAACTGCCTGAAAGGAGGCTGTGGCCAGGTGGGTGCTGGGCTCTTCTCACAAGTGACGAGTGATAGGACGAGAGGAAATGGCCACATGTTGCACCAGGGGAGGTTTAGTTTGAATAATAGGAAAAATTTCTTCACCAAAAGAGTGGTTAGGGATTGAAACAGCTGCCCAGGGAGGTGGATGAGTCACCATCCCTGGTTTGTAAGGGTGTCAGGTTGTATGATAATTCCAGCTTTGGAGTTTGTGCTCAGACTGAAGCATCCTGGATTTGGGTGAAGCTTGATGGTTCAAAACAGAGGCCCAAACCTGACAGCAAAAGCAGTTCAAACACCTCCTCTGCAAGTTCTACAGCTCACAAACTTTTCTTCCAAAGACTGATAGCAGATAAAAATGAAAGCCCACTATGTCAGTCTATGAACTTAGGAAAGTGAGCACCCTTTAACCATTTCAGCTAGGCAAGTTAAACCAGGGAACCAAGAGATTACTAGACCAGTCTGTAATGCTTCGTCAGGCCTAAGCAAGTCCCTAATTATGCCAGTGTTAACATCACACCTGGCCACAAGAGCATCTACACCAAGTGTTATTCCAGCCTGTAGTACCAGCTTACAGACTTACAGGCTCCTCTTGAGGGCAGGGGAAAAAAACTTTGTCTCCACCCACCATTTCCCCTGTTGAAGCTGAATATTGTCCCTGTTTTAGTCAGACTTTAGCAACAGATAACTTGAACTTCACACAAGCTGTGTTTTAAAAATTTATTCCGCAAGTTCCATGGTGGGTCTTTAGTTCTCCTTCTCCTGCACAGTCTTTGTTCCACGCAGTCTGCCCGTACGACGGGCAGCAATGAGACCAACTTTGCGCCCAGCCGGAGCATCTCTCCTGATGGTTGAAGGCTTGCCAATGTGCTGATGGTTACCACCACCAAAGGGATGTTCTACAGGCTGTGGAAAAGGAAATCAAGTTGTCAGTATAATTAACAAAAGAAACGAGTAACAGCAATAAAGTGATTTCAGAGTAAAAAAAAAAAAATGACTGCTTCATTTTTCATATAGCACAGCCACTACTGAGCGCTGCTAACTGCCCTAATCAGACACGTAATTCCAGGGTAGTCTGTGAAGTCCTCTTTGCAGATGTAGGCCAGACTTCTCCACATATCAAACAAATGCTTTCTAAGCCTTAAAATGAAAACTCTAATTGAAAACGGACTCACGTTCATGGCCACACCACGGACACGTGGCCAACAGTTCCTCTTCGCCTTATATTTGTGATAGGCACGGCCGGCCTTCAGGATGGGCTTGTCAATACGGCCTCCACCAGCAACAATTCCTAAAAGAAATCACAGGAGGGGTAACACCCAAACATAATGAGTGCGAAAGAAACAGTTTAAGAACAAGATTAACTAATACTCAAGTTCTAAGAATGAGCTTGTGATGAGCAACTCCAGCAATCCCAGCTGTATATCCAAACTAGTGTTTTCCAGCCAACACACACAGTAAGAATAAGCTCAAGCTACCCGCCACACATTAAAGCAGGCTGTCTAACTCACAGGCTGAATCCGGCCCTCCACCTTATTTCCACCTGGCAGCAGCACTGAGCTACTTGCCCCTACGCTCCTGCCAGCGCTGGTCACATGTGCAGCATGTGATGCATGTCATGCTGCAGGAGCAGGAGAATGGCGGGAGCTGTGAGTCTGACACCCCTGCATTAAATCATCTGCAAAAAGGCACATTCTGTAATTAACATGTTTTAATCAATAAATATCAGGACTGATTTTAGTAATTTTCTAAAGCATTACCAGTTTTATAGCTAGAATTTCTTCAGAAGTTTTGCTAGTGTTACAACTAAAAAAATTATGACTTGAAAGAGCTCAGTGGACTTCACAGCCCTCTGAGGTCTAACAGCTAGTTATGTCCTTATTTATTTAGTCAATTTTACTGGAGAAACAGGCAACAGATTAATAATTTTGAAGTCTTCTATCTGGATGCAGATACATTCGGTAACTTCTGTCTCATCCAGAACAGTAAAACTGCTCAAATCCAACAGTTCTCTCTCTCCTTTCACCTTTAATGCTTGCCCAGGATGACATCAAGTGCCAAAAGATAATTGCAGCTGTCTGTCAAGTGCATAACAAACCTAGTCTGACACCTCCTTCTCAACAAAGATATTTTTATTCATCACCAGACCCTCCAGAATACTTCACACCCAGCTGATGACACCTACAGCAGGGAAGCACCTTCAGTGCTATCCCTACAGCCTCAGCTGCCGTATCAAAAGCCAGAAACCATTAACACCATTTTCTGCAGAAGTTCTTCCCAGAGCACTGCAGGTTTTACAAGCTGAGCAAGTCCGAGGCTGAGCTCAAGGACAATCAGCATCTACTTTTCTGCTCTCCCACAGAGCCAAACTATCTCCAAGTTTAAATCCCCATTACTGAAAGCAATGCATGCATAACAGGCAGGTTAGGCACCTGTGCACAGACTGTACCTGTGCATCAGCCTGGGCCCAGCCTGTAAATTGTACCATTTTCTACTGTATTAGGAACCAGGGCCCTGTTTGAAAGCTTGCTTAGTCACAGGCAAACTCCATCACTAGACAAGTTGCCACTCCTTACCCACAATAGCTCTGTTTGCAGAAGAAATCACTTTCTTGGAGCCAGAAGGCAGTTTCACTCTGGTTTTCTTTGTCTCAGGGTTATGAGAGATAACAGTGGCATAGTTTCCTGAAGCACGGGCCAGCTTTCCACGGTCACCAGGTTTCTCCTCGAGGCAGCACACGATGGTGCCTTCCGGCATGGTGCCAACAGGCAGAACATTGCCAATGTTCAGCTGAGCTGCAAAGAGCAATCAGAGCATCAACGGCTTCGTTCAGGCCCTTGTTTACGCACAGTGCCTTTCTATACACAGAGGCACTATACATAAACACTTCAGCAGCTACAGAGGCCCTTTTTACTGTTTGACTTGAAACACAAGTTTCACATTCATTGTAACAGAAAGGCAGGCAAAAATGGGACTCCTGATGTAACAATCCAAACATTTGACAAGAAATGCAGTCAGGCTTGTTAACTAAAATAGGCTGTGTGCGAGCGCCATCTCCAAGGAAATCCAGGTTTGCTTGAAGGGAGTGGGAGTTGCTGCTTTGTGATGGCTCTCAACTGCACTTAAACATCCTGAGCTTCACGTATTCAGATGACATTTGCTTTAGCTTTCTCAAACCACCCAGGCAAACCACTTCCCCATCTTAACTCACCTTTCTTGCCACAGTACACAAACTGACCAGTATGAATGCCCTCAGCAGCAATGAAAAGCTCGGTTCTTTTCTTAAATCTGTACGGGTCACGGAAGGCAATCTTGGCTAGGGGAGCACCTCGGCCAGGATCATGGATGATGTCCTGTTGGAACACAGGGGTGCTTTAGAACAGCATACAGTACTTGTCATGGGTTCTGCAGAAATCAAAGAACTGGAGATTATTAGTACCGAGATAATTCTCACCAGGATCTCCTCTTCTCAGAGGGATCTTGATTTCTCCTCACATGAATGAGCTGAGGATTCATATTTGTAAGAATATAACCTCAAGTATCTGTATCACAAAATAACGACTCTGGGTAAGTGTCCTGCTTGAAACTAATTGTGTCTGAATGATTCATTCCTGACATTTTGCTGATACCAGATCTCTCCATGCCAAGAAATTCACTTTCAGAAACTGCCCGACGACCTCTGGGTAGAGACAGAGATGGACACAAGCAGAAACTTCTCAAAAGTGTTTTCTTAGAAAGGAAGTGTTTGTCCTCCTGACATGAAGCACAAAGTTATATATGCCCCTAAATTATGAAGCACACTTACTGTTTCTTTTTCTCTTAGAAAAACATGTCAATTCTGACCCTGAAGCACAGTTAGATTCCAATACACAACCACTGCAGCTAAGTGACAAAAGATGTGTCTATTTACTAGGAAAGCTCAGTTGTTGGCAGTGTCCAGCAATTTTCAACCTGCCAGGCAACCCCTCCCAAAATATTACATAGATTTAAGTCAAACCCACCCACCTACTTTTCATCATCAAACTCAATTATGGCAAGTGTGAAGAAAGTTCATTCTACAGCCTGCAGATGACCTTACTCCAAAAGGCTGAGGGGATGGCCAGATGTCCAGAGCACTGAGCTAGGTACCCAGTGGCACTGTTTGCTGTGATGCCAAAAAAATACCTAGAGCACACTGTCTCATATCCCAGATAACAATGCTGCCTTGCCCCCACTGCTCAGAGCTAAGATAGTAAACAGCATTTAGTGTTTACGAAGCTTGTATTTTCTTTTAAAAGATGCCGTCATCTTCAGGGAAAACTCTCCCAGCCCACGCTTCATGAGGTACTGGGACTTCTTAGGCGCTATAAAAGCATGCCAATATTCCTGCATTAGCAAAGCTCTACCAGAAGACCATACTGCTGTCTCTGTGCTGACAGCTTCTCCATTTAAATGCTGTCATAAATCCAAAGCAGTTTTAAGGAAAATGACTTAACAAAGCAAGAGAACCCTGAACAAAGAACACCAACCAGCCCAAGTGCGGCTTACAGGGTTCCAGCACCCTTGCACATCCAAAGAGCCAAGCTCCTCAGGACCCTCTGCACTCTGTGACCAGGCTGCCCCTACCTTGACAATGCCCTTGATGTACCCGTGCCTCTCGGCGAAGTCAACAGCACGGAGTTTGGCCGGGCCCTTTCGGTGCTTCACATGGGCACGGAAGACGGAGCCCGCACCTTTTCTCTGGCCTCGGATGACACGGCCCATGATGCCCTGCAGGCAGAGAGCAGAGCACTATCAGCACTGCACGGACCAACTGAGAGGATGGACAGACTGACCAAGATAAAAGAAGTAGTTAGTATTACAAAAAGTGGAATACTTTCATTTAAGCTAAAGTAGTTAAGTTTCATCTAAGTGACTATTTTTTGAAAGTCAGAATGTTTTCTTTATAGCATGTTTTCTTCAAACACTTTTTCCAGACACTGTTCAGAGAGAAATGATCACGTCTTGTGTTCAGTATGGTCTGTGCTGACCAGATATATCTTCTTTTATAATCTCCTCTGCTTGCAGTCTTTCCCTATCTCTAAAATGCAAGGTCAGACGGTGTTGGCTCCAAAGCTCCATTTAGCAGAGATCTGGCTGTTGTGGAGTTCATAACATTAAAGTTAGCCCTTGGAAAGTAACACAATCGCAGAACGGTTTGGGCTGGAACAGACCTTAAAAATGATCCATATCCAAACCCCCAAGGGACATCTCCCGCCAGACCAGGCTGCTCAAGACCACATCCAACCTGGCCTCGGACACTTCCAGGGAGGGGGCATCCACAGCTTCCCTGGGCAACCTTTGCCAGTGCCTCACTGTACTTTGAAGAGTTTCTTCCAAATGTCTAAACTAAATCTTCCCTCTTCCAATTTAATGCCATTCTCTCTTGTCCTGGCACTGCTTGCCCTTGTAAGATGTCCCTCCCCAAGTTTCCTGTAGCCCCTTCAGGTACTGGAAGGCCTCCATGAGGCCCCCCCGGAATCCTTTCTTCTCCAGGCTAAACAACCCCAACTCTCTCAGCCTGTCCTCACAGCAGAGGCGCTCCAGCCCTCTGAGCATCTTCACAGCCCTCCTCTGGACCCGTTCCAACAATTCCATACCCTTCCTATACTGGGAAAACTTATCCGTATGCGTGTAAGTGGAAAATACATTGTCTCAGCTTCTGTCTCGTTACACGTGACTGATGGGAATCATTCCCTCACGCGCCCGGTGCTGAAATAAAGGATGCCGCTTTCTAAAACTCCAAACCGGCTCTTGGAGAGTTTATTTGCTCGCATTTTCGGTATCAACTGCGTCCCTTCCCTCCTCCCCTCCTCCTCTTCTCCTCTTTTCCTCCTCCGCCGCCACCCCTCCCTCCTACCCCCGGCCCCCCCCGCCCGCAGCTCCCGGTGCCCCCACGCAGGGGGAGGCGGTGTGGACGCGGATGGCAGTGGATTGAGGAGAGGCGGCAGCCGCGCTCCTACCTCTCGCTTCGGCCCCGCTGGGAAAGAAGGAAGCGGCAACGTCACCGCCGCGCCAAGGCCCGGCCCTTCCGGCGGGGGGAGGGGCGGTCGCGCCGCAGTGACGCCAGGGCGGTGACGCCCGGGGAAGGGGCGTCCCCAGGTCACTCCGGGCTGGGCTTCGGCGGGGAGGCGGGGACACAACCCCGTCCGAGGGGATGCCGTGCCCCGGGGGAACCGCGCGGCAAGGGGCGCTTGGCTGTCGCGTAGAGTCGCAGGATCACGGAATTACAGAATCCCAAGCATCACAGAGTCACAGACTCACATACGCGCTAACCCCGTGCAGCGTTACAGACTTGGGGAAGAATGGCTGAGAGCTGCCTGGCAGAGAAGGAGTGGGGGTGCTGGTGACAGCCGAGCTGAGCATGAGCCAGCAGTGGCCCAGGTGGCCAAGAGGGCCAATGGCACCTTGGTCTGTGTCGGACACAGCGTGGCCAGCAGGAGCAGGGAGGTGATTGTGCCCCTGTGCTCAGCACTGGTGAGGCCGCACCTCGAGTGCTGGGTTCAGTTTTGGGCCCCTCACTACAGGAAGGACATTGAGGGGCTGGAGCACATCCAGAGAAGAACAACAAGGCTGGTGAGGGGGCTGGAGAATAAACCCTATGAGGAGTGGATGAGGGAGTTGGGGTTGTTCAGCTTGGAGAAGAGGAGGCTGAGGGGAGACCTCTTCACTGTCTACAACTGCCTGAAAGGAGGTTGTGACAGGCTGGGTGCTGGGCTCTTCTCACAAGTGACAAGTGATAGGACAAGAGGAAATGGCCGCAAGTTGTACGAGGGGAGGTTTAGACTGGACATCAAGAGAAATTTCTTCACTGAAAGGGCACTGGAACAGCTGCCCAAGGAGGTTTGTTGAGTTGCCATCCCTGGATGTGTTTAAAAGACTGGTAGATGAGTTCCTTAGGGACATGGTTTAGTGGGAAGACAGGTACGGCTGGACTCGATGATCTCAGAGGTCTCTTCCAACCTTAGGATTCTATGATTCCATGATACCACCACAGGTAAAGAGATCAGCACAGCTAGTTGTCCCTTCTGCCCATCTGCTGTAGGTTAGGGTCCCTCTCGCATACAGCCGGTGTGCCAGCTTCACAGCCTGAGTCCCCTTTCACATATCACAGCTCAACATATTACAACAAACTGCAACTTATTTTGGTTTACATTGTGTGTGAATCGCTGGAAGTGTTGATTTATGGTTCCCGTTGGCTTCAGTTGGGTGAGCAGGAGTGTCATTAGATTTTGCAGCTGAATCTGACAAGAATCAGAGCCTTAAGGAGCCATCTGAATTTCCAAATAATGTCCATATATCCAGCAAATTACCTTGGTCTTTATGTTCATTGTAGCAAATTAATTAAAGGACTTAGTAATCAATTATATAAGAAGATAAGTAGTTGTGCAATGATTTAGCATGCTCATTTTTTTTATTATCCTGTATCAACTATACTTTGTAGTCATGTTATTATTAATTAATTCACGGTGCAGTCTTCAATATTGCTGTCACCATCTGTAAAGCTGCAACCTCTTGGTTACATTGTGCGCTTGGTCAGCCGCCTTCCTGCCAAGGTGTTGTTGCAACACAGAGAGTAAGGCTAAAAACCAAAATAATCCCTTGCTCCTCCCTGCTTTTTGGATTTTTTGAGTATTGTTAGAAACATTCATCTTGTGTAAGGGTGAAGAATTCCAAATTCACCATCACAAGAGAAGCTATTTCAGCCTTTCCTCCCAGTAATGCTGGTTTATTATCATAGAACTATAGAATCACAGAACGACCTGAGCTGGAATGGACGCACAAGGATTATTGAGTCCAACCCCTGTCCCTGCACAGGACAATCCCAACATTCACCCCGTGTGTCTGAGGGCATTGTCCAAATGCTTCTTGAATATTCCCAGGCTTCGTGCCGTGACTGCTTCCCTGGGAAGCTGTTCCACTGCTCCACCACCCATCTATAAAGCTGCAAATCATTATCAATTCGCATCACCTCAGGCTGTGTTTATGTGTCCCTCTGCATCAGAGCACACTGTATGCCCAGGATTCCAGTGCTGGTGTTGTTCAATCTGGCTCTTGAGTGTTTTTCCATCAGAGAAAACCAGGCAGAGGCTGGGAATGTTATGCATCTAGATCTCATCTCTACATGCACTTGTGATTTCTTTAGGGTGCACTCCTGGATGCAAAATCCTGAAAGCCTCAGAAGTTTTCTACCCTTGAGAGACTTTGGGAATCAGAGAAGACATGCAAATAGACATCAGAACTACATCAGTGATGATGTAACTTTGTAATTGATTTCTCCTGATATAAGAGACAATATTAACTGAAAACTTTCATCATAAAGGAGAAACAACATTGTGTTACCTGACCCAACTAAGCACGGACTGAACTCACACTAAGGTTAAATACTCTGTTTTGCTGTGCCTTCAGAATTTCATGGATCCAAAGAAATGTGAGAAAGTAGTTTACACCTGATTGCAATTAAAAAAATACTGTCCAAGGTTTGTCAGAATGGTGTTGCTATGTATGATATGAAGAAATAAGAGCACTGAGCACTACTATCAATCATTATTCTGTTAAACTTCTAGGAAGCAGAGGTGGTGCTGAAGTTTGAAATGAGGCTGTGTTCCTCCTCATAAACCCCCATTCCCCAGGCTGATGGGGCCTCCCCCTCCATAGGGGATTTTGCTGCATGAGGGAGGAGGTGACAGCGTCAGAGGTACAGCAGGACAAGCCCATGCTGGATGACCCAGTGTGAGCCATGGGGCTACAGATAGCACACCATAAGATGCCTATTAGCAGCACTGCTGGGCAGCAACTGTTCTCCAGGGCAACTTCAAATCCTGAGATCTTAGCCTTCAGGACATCAACTCTGGTGACTGCAGCTGCCTTTGCTTAAGATGTTACTGCCTGTATCGGCTGCCCTGCCTCTCTGCCAGGAGTTACAGCTGTGTGGGAGGAGGAGCAGAGGAAGGGCCAGCATGCTGGATTTCCCCAGCTGGGGCCTGTTTTCCCACCAGAACTCAAGCTGTGCTGGAGCTGGAGGAACTGGCTCTGCTGCCTGGGGGTTCTCTGAGGCCTGGCAGCAGGTAAAGGGATGTCCAGATAATCTGGATACGTCCTGCACATTTTCATGGATCAACTCCACTGTATAAGGGATGAGGTCTAAAGGGTCTTGGGAAGCCTTGGTATGCACACATTATGCCTCTCAGATGAGAACACAGAAATCTGGATGGAAGTCTGACAATGCAAGGCAAAATAGGGTGTGTTTGCAACCCACCGCTGCTGCACATCACAGCCTGCTATTTTGGCAGTGAATTCCTCTTTTGCCTGCTTGAGCTACAACACCGAGCTGAGGTGGCTGAAGCATGGCCCCACTTATCGCTACCAGAGCAATAACATTCAGCAGTGGGAAAAGCACCCACATTGCAGGGAAAGACCTGGTCTTAAATCATCATTGCCACAGGACTGTGGCTGTCGGAGCCTTTCCTCAATGCCTCTCCCTGATGATGCAGAAAGGATAAAAACTACTCCCATGATTTCAAATAGTTTTTGGTGGAGTCGTGGGTATGCAAACACAGCACACTGCGTGCACAGTTGGAACAAGTCAAAGGTGTGTTGCCTCAATTAATCCTTTATTAGCAGTCACAGGCTAATTTGCTAAAGGTTAATTGCACTGTAAATAGCAAAAGGGGTGGTGTTCTGCTTGTGACAGATGGCAGCCATGGGGAAATTTTGGTGAGATTACTGTTCTGAGATGGGGAAGAAGCAGCAAGGTTTCTGTAGGAGCCAGCCTTGAGAAGGGAATTGAGAAGGGAAGCCTCTAACTCAGTGCTACAGTGAAAATCATCCTGACCTCCTTCAGATGGGCCCATGCCTCTGTTTATGGTCTTGCTGACCTCTCTGGAGCTTTGCATGGGATTAGGAACTGACACATGGACACCAGCCAGGCTGCAGTGTCACAGTTCCAGTTTGCAAAAATAACATACCTGCTAATCTCCAGCAAACACACTCAGGGTGATCCTGTTACGGTGGGCTGCTGCTCCCAGAGCAGGACACAAGGGGTGCAAGCCACCTGCTGCTACTGAAGCAAACAAGGGCCATGGAAAGGAGCTACCAGACACACTGTCAAATGGGCAAACCTTCACGTCCTGCTGTGTGTCCAGAAGAACTCCCTGGACTCAAAGGAAACGTCCTGGGCCTGTATTATCCTGTATCTAAAAGCACAGAAGCCCTTTGTGAGGATCCCCTCACAGCAGCCCCCCCCCCCCCCCCATACCACCCTCAGCATCCTGGCGAGGCACAGGCCACCTATCTGCGTTGAACTCCTCTGGCTTCTCAGAGGAGACAAGAATCCGTCTGCTGAGACACCACAGGCCTCCATTCCAGTGACTGTTCCCAAAATAAATACCTTTGCTCTCTTCAGAGGAACTTCTCCTGAAAGGACCAGCTTCTATTTGCTGTCTTGAAATAAATATTCTCCAACTGTACCCAGTTCCCTCCTCTCCAGTCTGTCTCATTCTTAAACCCTGGAGGGAGCGCCAGGAAAATTGCTTTAGCTTTCCACTCTCTTCTTCCATGAAGCAGATGAGGTCTCTGGGCTCATGACAACCACTTAATCATAATTAAATTGTAGCTTCTCTGTAAATGTACCCTGTAGATATAGGACTGGGTGACCTGGAAAGAAACCTTACTCTTTACAGGTTTTCCTATGTTTGCAGATCATAATTTGCAAGGCGAAAATGTACCCAGAAAAATCCTTGCCGGTGACTGAATCTGCACACTCCGCCTGTGCTCCCTTTTGAGTTATTGCTTTCATGTGTCAGCGTAAGAGAAAGAACAGGCATCCCTCTCCCTTTGGTAATATGGCATTCATAGGCCTTACAAAGGTGTGGCAAAGACATTGCCCATGGGGCACAAGAGACTCCAGCTTTGCCAGGGCAGGTTTTATCACAGAAGCACGTAGGTAAGATTGGAACTGTGCGCAGATGAGAAGATGCCAATTAGGTGACTCTGCTCTCATACTCAGAAGGGAGCTGACTTCCGTGTAGCCAAGCGTCTCCAGGCAGGTATGGATTTGCAAGCATTTCATGGTATTCACCATCTAATAACAACCTGAATTTCTTGCAGGAGGGGAGACCCAGACTTGCAAAGGTGGAAAGTCCCAATAAAAACAAAGCAATTTACACTTCACAGATGAGTTTAGCAATGCTTATTAATTAGGTTCTGGTGACCTCTAGAGGCTTTTAGCCCAAAGCACCTAATTTCTGAGTATCTTTCGTGTTTCACAGTAACGGGCCTGACAAGAGTTCGACTTTATTTCAGTTTCAAATCAAGATTAATTTTAGCTTTAACAGGGAAGGTGTAGGGGAATAGTAATTGATGATTGTTCTTTTCCTCCCACTAAACATGGTAATCACTCCCTGTATGCAGCAGCCTCAAAGTCAGCACAAGTAACTGTTGTAGGTATTCTGGAGATTCCCATTTTGCGAGAACTTGGCTTTGTGCATTGTCAAGCAAGAGAGGAACTACTTTGTTTCTTTCATTACCTCTAATGATATATTCAAATAATCACTCATCCTGGAAAAACTGCCCACCTATCTGTTGAGATAATCCTGTTCCTTACATACATGTAAGTTATTTATGCTTAAGATACAGCTGTTAGAGGTGCATGAAGATGTCTTTGCAGAACACAGCCTCTGTGGACTAGTCCTTGCAATGGAATGCTCAAATCCTGTGCTAGTCTTCTCAGACTGGAATGTGACCATGCTTTCTGAAAAATTATTTTCAGCTGCAAACAGGGCAAAATTGACAGTCCACCAGATTCAGGGCCAAGCAACACTGTATGTGGGAAAATGACCTTCTATCTGTATTGTAAAACAACAATAGAATTACCTGCAGAGAAGTGTGATGGAAGAAAAAATGTGTTGCTTTAGTTATACATCTGGATCAGCTTTTTTTCTTAATGAGATAAATAATAGAGGCAGCTGATGGAGAAGGGGACAAATCCACTGAGGTAATTTTTTTTCCTCTTAAGCAGCTGGGATATGGGATTGAAACCATACTAAGGAACTAAGAAAATTGGAAGGAGAAACAGAAGAGCAGTGAGTTGCTACCCAGAGAGACAGTGGGGAGTTAACCAAGAGAGGCTTACAGCCATAGAGGAGCTTAGCAAGAAACAGATAGAAAAGGTGGAGGAGGTGAAGCATATCTGCAGCAATGCAGAGCTCAAAAGACTCTTCAGCAAATTTGCAGTCTTACAGGGATGTGTGGGAGACCTCCTAAAGATTTCTAATTTAAGAGCACCCAGCTGTACTTCCAGATTTAGTTATTAGTTGCCTTTCCTACCCACCCCCCCCCAAAAATTGTTTTTCTCTTTGCATTTCCTAAAGAACCTCCTACCAACACTTTAATGGCAGCATTTGTTTGGAGACAACGTCCCTGGAGGCTGCAGCCAGGGCAGTTTGTGCATACAGCTTAGAAAGCAAACAGAATAGCACAGGATTTTCTCTTTCTTTATAGATGCAACCTCTAAGAGAGGTTGTATGTTTTGGTATTTTTTGTTTTCTTATGGCATAATGATGAATATGCTGCTTTTTTTAAAAAAAAAAAATCATTGTTTTCTTGGTTTTTTTTTTCATAATCTCTTGCTTTGTTCTTGCTCATTTTGCAATGTAGGCAATGAAGCCAAAGGGATTTCATGCCACAAACAGAAAGAAATCCTGAGCTACCGAGGAGAATTAAAAATGGAGCAAGGGGGAAAGATTTAAAAAATATTTTCAAAGAACATTTATACAGACCATGTAAAAATTCTTCTGAGATTGTTTGAGTCAAAGCTCCTGAGAAACACATGGAAGAAAAGCTCAATTAGTTAAAGATCTACATTATCCTCTATCTTCTGCTTGCAACCTACAAAACTAATTTAATTTCTTTGGTCCTCTGAGAAATCCTCTAGAAAAAGAAAGCTTGGGATGGGGGGAGCCTTTCTTTTTTCAGGTGAGATAAAAAGAAAACCAAGCTCTAAGGCCACTTGCATAAACTTGTAAAGCAATATAAAGTAAAAAAAAAAAGGCATTTCTTCTCTAGTCACCAGTAAATGCTGACTCCATATAGTGCACGTGCATTTTTAATTTACACAGATTTGTTGGCTGGATAGTTTTTAATTGACAGTGCAACTGTGCTAACCAGAAAATGACAAGTACTTTTCATGGTGGACTTTTCTAGATAAAACTTTTTGAACTTTTCTAATGACTAACAAAAAATGAGGAAAAAATATTGCTCCTGTCTTCCCTCCAGATGATGTTTTTCCTTCCTTTTTCAGTGATAAAAGAGTTGAAAGAGTAAAAGTAAAGATGGCAGAAAGAAAACAAATATAAAATGGGAAAATAGAGAAGAGAAACTTCTCTTTCCTCCAAGTAACTGTTGTTTTTTTCATTAAATATGCAATTGCATTTAGATTTCCGTTTCCAACTGGAAAAAATGTGACTGGCTTCAAATATAAGAACAATGCTTGAGGGCAGGCCTAAGGAGAGCAATAAATCAGAGCAGAAAGTATTTTGCTCAGGGAACAAACAATGATTAGAACATAGATAATCCTCTTTTCTTCTATATGCAACATAAAATACACACAGCTGTGTGCACAGGCTCACGCACATCCACGTGCTGGCACACACACATACGTCTTGGCCCCATTTCCCCTGAGCAGTTCTCTGACAGCACGAGAGGTGAAGGGTTATGACAGAGGGGTCAGTGTCATGGTTTCTCTTGGAAATCTCAATAAAATAAAGGTGCCAAGCCAAGCTCACAGGGAGCACTCAGAGATGTTACCAGGAGGAAGCAACCCCTTGGCTGCTGGCCAACAGGAAGCTCGATGTACCAGTCCCAGCAAGAAAATACTACTTATTTCTTAGCAATGGGGACAGTCACAAAATATTTGCTTCTCTGTGGCAGGATCACACAATGGAGAGTGACCTTAAATAGAGGCTGTGCTGGGTTTGCCAGAGTATGTGTCTACTCCGAGCTTTACTCTGGAGCCCAGGACCACTGCACAGGTTGCCTGCATAGATTTAGATCTCATATGGAGCTGATTTAAAGCACAATTTCTGAATCTCCAGAGCCTTCCACCTGCTTGGGCTCTCAGGAGCCTCTTGCTAGCACACAGCAAGTTTGAGGGTCACACTGCCAAATCTGGCCTCGCTGCACAGATTACATACAGACCCATGTCAAAACCCATGGGAGAGAGATTGCTCTCCTGGTTGGGCAAATTCAAAGCACTGCAGGTGCTGCAGATGGGCTTGTGCACACCTGCAGCACCATCTGCCCTCCCAGTTCTCAGCACACTCTCAAGCACAAGATTCATTTTCTCCATTTTTGGAGAGTTTGCCCTCCCAAAAAACATGGTATTTTTCTTCCTTGTTCTCTGAACAGCTCCTTGGTAATTTTTTGGCACCAGAAATGAACAGAGAGGTTTTTGCATTAAAGACCCCAGATGAAAGGTAGGTTACTCCAGTGTCTTCAGGGACACTTCCAAAATGCAGCACATATAGACCTGGAGTGGGCCACACGAGTGGGAATAATGCTGGGGCAACTGCTTCCCTTATCAGTCCTGAGGAATTTCCAAGATGAAAACAACTAAATTCAAAGTGGTTTTGAGGCATTTAGAAGGATCCTGGGTGGGCTAAAGCTTTTTTTGCTGGGAGAAAAGCAAATTCATACACCTTCCAGCAGAACTTGCTGGGATCTGTGTGGCAATTTCCTCCCTCTTAGATCTTCCAGTGAATTTTTCCATGACAAGGATAATCCAACATAATCACTTCCATTTGACCCAGTTTAATCACCACCTTCCTGAAATGGAGTTAATAGGTGCTAAATGCTAACCAGCAAGCAAGGAGGATGGTTCATAAAAGATCTTGGAAAATCACTCTACAGTTCCTATCATACTTCATTTTTTTTATAATTCATTAACCAGATCTGGTAATTTCTGAGGCCTAAACTGCAATGCATCTTGAGTTCACTAAGATAAAAATACCGACTTGCCAATGACAGAATATTAATGAATTCTCCACGGGAAAAGTAATCTGTCATTTCCCTCCCTACAGGAACATACAGAAATGGCTAAATATCTAAAGATTTTGTACAGCCTCTCTGTCTGTACCATTGTGCATGGAGACTTTTTTCAGGTACTGTAGGCATATATTTTCCTTCATTTAAGACTTGGTTTTGGCTTATTATTTAATGTCTGTCATCCTGCAATAGAACTAATTTTAATTTTGTTTTGCAAGTACGACAGCATTCATAAATAGAGCCCATGCTTTTGAGATGGTTTTGGTTTTACTCTTAGATATATGTTAGAGAGCAGCAGGAGCAAGGCTGCTCCATGCCAGGGAATGAGCCAGGAGCCCTGGATAGGCCTGGGGCAGGCAATGTCCAAAATGCCATCATACAGCCCCAAACATGGTGCTCCCAATCCAGCGGGTGCTGGGATGAGAGTCCTGGGTGAGGCTCCTTGGGATGGCTTAGGGCAATTAATGCACCCAGGACCACAGTGACCCCACTGCAGGACAGCAGTACTGTCCTAGTTAAAGCTGAATTCAGCTTCTTGGTTTAGGCTTATTCCATATTCTCCAAAATTCACATCCGTCACATTGTCTTGAAATCTCCTGGGAGCGACCGAATAGAGCAACGTTGATAGGTCATTGGAGCTGGAGTTGTCAAATTACAGCCACCACCTCCTCCTCCTTCCTCTAAAAAATGTCATTTTACGCATATTTCCCTGTCCTCCTTTGAGTGACAACGTTTGTAACCACTGCACTCTGGGTGTGTGAGCTTGGCTAACTGTATGTATATGGTACACCAGGCTTGGTGCTAAGAGCACGAGGGGAAATGCGCACTGAGTTTCTTCTGGTTCATTTCCATTACTTGACCTGAGATGGGAGTTTCTTGCTGCAGCAAGAAAGTGTTGGCAACACTTTTTTTGGTTTGTAGATTCTCCTTTCCATTCATTGCTACTTATTTTTTATTTGTTTGTTTGTTTGTTTTGGCTTTAAAACAGCAAAGACACTTAATGCCTTCACTGCCTGGAAAAATCTCACATCCCAGGCTTGGGGCCTAGTGGATTTACACTGCAACAATATCAATTGCCTATTGTCTTCTCATCTCTCACTGCTGATACCATCACCCTCTCCACCTTCAACACCAAAATCACCTGCTATTATACTAGAAAAGAAGCTTGGCATCATCTGTGCATAGAGTGCATTTGCTCCATTCACCCTCACCATCAGCATCAGGGGTGAATGGGATTCAGTGTTCACACAGATATCCTTCCAGGGGGACTTCTCTCATGCCCCATCAAAGAAGAGCTGGCAGTCTTCCTATCAAGTGCAGTTCCTGGCTCTTTGCTACTGCAAACGTAATCATTCATGGCAATGTGGTAGTTTAAAGCAGAGGCTCAAATAGCAGATGCTTATCTTACCAACCTAAGACCTGCTGTGCAATACTCCTGTCTTCCCCAAAACCAATGAGATTGAAGATGAGAATGGATTCAGGGGAAGTTCAAGGACTTGTGCTGGCTGTGTGTCCTCACTAGGGGAACCACTGCCAAGGAATGGGAGACAGTGGAGGTGCACGACTGCGCCCTGATAGATGTCAATCCTGAAGAACAACTATTTGATAAATAAACAAAACATTCTATCCCCACAAGCACTGTTAGGAGAGAAGTGGGTTCCTTGTGGAGCCCCACTGCCGTCTAGGAAGTGAAGATTGTTTATATTTAATCCTTTGAAGCTTCCCAAATAAGAATTCTTCTAACATGAACTGGAACCTCTGGCCACCATGAAATACAGGGTAAGGTTACATGTCCCCGCTTCCTCCCTGTTGCTGCAATATGGCTTTCATACTTCTGTGTCTGAATCAGCAGGTTTTCAACACTAACACCCAGCCTCCAGCAGAGTTACTACACAGTAGGGAAACAGAACACACGTCAAACAAAACCTGACAAAGCAACACTTGGATTTAGGTCAGGCACAGCAAACAGGAGTTACTTGTATGCTACACCTGGCTCCCATTCAAACACAGAACCTGATGAATTCACACTAGCCCAGACATGCAGAACGGTATCTCCCTTTCTTCTTTCCACAGAGATTTCTTTTCAGACAGTACTTTCAGCTCCTTGTTTCTGTGCCCCCACACTACCACTCATGGAGACTGCCTGACTGCTGGCAACCCCCATGGCAAGCAGACACACTTGTGTTGCTCCTACTATTAACACAAACTGCAGAATTCACTGCTGATACAGGGCATGTTTGAACCATCAAGACACAGGTGTACCTCTGTTCTTACTGCAACTGTAGCACTGCCAGCATGCTGCTACTCACTCACCCTTTATCTTTCAATACTGCTACAACTACTGTCATAAAGTAGGCAGCAGGCAGCGCTGAAACTCCAGCTGCACATCCTGCACAATCCAGATTGTCTAGCTTGGCCTCCTGCATAACTGACCAAGAAATCCTCTGCTGGACATACGACTTACAGGGCATCCAGCCTTCATTTGACGACACCTATGATGGCAAATTCACCTTTCATCTTCATGGTCTCTTGGCTTTTGTCTCTCACCCACTGTTTCTTGATCCCTTCCCATTTTTCCCTGGCTGCTATTTCTTCCCAGTGGTGGAAGCAGACTTTAGTTTCCTTTCTGGAATTGGCAAAGGTTTTTAACTCTGCATTTTAGTCTGACTTTGCAAAGGCTTCAGTTTGTAATACCTCAGTTCTTCATTTGCTGGTCATTGGAGCTGACTTTTGTCCTTTCCTGTCTTCTGAATCAGTTCAAGGCTCCTTAGAGCAGCTCACTCTGCACTAATGAAGTTATGGAGAAATGTTACAAATGTTTTGATTAATATAAGTATTAATTATTCAATAATAAATGCCTGATGAGTTTATACATTTATAGGAATTATCTCTACTATGTTTTAAGTTCGAACAGAGAAGTACAAATATCACAAACACATAAATATGCTGAACTTAGCCATGAAGTGTTTGTCAGCTTTGCCAGTTCCTGATGGAAAAGAGATTAAATCAGACTGGGAATGTAGGAACCTCACCTACAAATTTAAGACTGATTTGGTGGTAGGAGATCACGTAGATCCTGCTCATCTTTATAGGAGGACTTACAATTAGGTGGCAACTTGAGTATTTTGTCAGGCTGTAGAAGAAGCCAATTTAGCATAGCTCTATTTGTTCTTCAGCTAATACTCAAAGTTTAACATGTATGTACCTCAACCTTTAAATAATTTTCAATGTTTCTATTGAAAACAGATGAGAGCTAGGCACAATCAACGACTGCATGATTTCTCTGTGAGGTATCCTGGGATTTCTGAAAATCTTTCAGGGTGTTCTGAAGGGAAACACACACCGTTCCTGTCTACAGCATGTGTCACCTCCATCTTCTGCATCTGTGTGCAGGTTTGTAAGGCCAAGTTCATAGAATGCAATAACTCTTGTCCTCCCAATTTCTCTCTGCTTGATGCTTTAAAAGAGTTAACTAGTGCAGGTTTTCTTTATGTGGCTAATTCTGTGTTGGCTGTCTTATGCTTGGGTATGCTCTCTATAGCAACCAGAGTAACTTCCCAGCCTTTACATTTTCTGCGGCCATCTAAAGGTCTGGAAAGAGGCAGTGAATTTGATGCCTAATGGTTCCTGTGTGCTGTAATTGTTGATTTGGATGCATTCACTTGTTTCTTTTTCTAGCTTTATTGTGTATTTATATAAAAATTAAGAATCTTGGCATATGTTTTTAGTGCAGGTTCCAGGGACTTCAGCTTTTTCATAAAGGTTTAGATAGGGTACTCCGAGTTCTTTGTTAGCCAATGTGTTGTCTGTACTGGCGCCATACGCTAAGGGAGCTGAAATAAAATTGGCAGAATATTCAGTTTCACCCAAATAGAGTTGCTGAGCAGGATCAGAAGATCTGTATCTGAAGAGGGCAAACACAGTATTTAAACAAAGCCTGTGATTTATGTCATTATTTACTAAGTGCTGTCATGGTGCTCAGTACTATATAAACATTCTCTGCCCCAGGTTATTAATACTACTAGGCACAAGCAGGTTCAAGACTTAAACACCTTACATTAAATACTCCCAGAACAAAAACTTGAAGGACAAGTTATTTGTAGTGGGATAATGTTAATGAAGCTTCAGACTTCAAAAATAGCTCCATGTTCAAATATGAAAAAATTCACACTTGAAGACCTCTCTACCTATCTCCCCATAACTATTGCTTACTGACTATTGCTATAATACACTGTTGAATGTATGAGTGATGCCAGAATGGTGTTTTTGTTGCATGATAAGGAATATTTACTTCTCCAACAGATAAGGAGAACAGATTTTATGGGTTACACTACGTCATGATCCCATATTGAAGACGAACAAGGTTTTGGTCTTTACGCTGCTCAGCTCTGGGAATGCTAGGAGTTACTGTGAGGTCTCCAGCATGTGTGGTGAGTGGGTGGACAATAAAATGGAAAATGTTGTGCTGGAGGAAAGACAGTATAAAAGGACTGTTAAGGGGCATATCTTTAACTCTTCAAGGCCAGGTTGGATGGAGTTTCAAGGCCAGGCTGGATGGAGTCTTGAGTAGCCTGGTCTAGTGGGAGGTGTCCCTGCCCATGGCAGGGGGGTTGGAAGTGGATGGTCTTTAAGGTCCCTTCCAACCCAAACTATTCTATGATTCTATGAACTCTTATAGAGACACTAAAAGAGGCAAGATATTTGGAGGCATATTGGCAGAAGAAAAAGAATTGTTTTAATTAAAGATAACTTAAACACATTTTAAAATCTTGAGAAGGGCTGAGGAAATTGGTTTTTTACCTAGACATATCAGGTTGAAATAACCCCAAAGGTATATGATTCCTTGATGAAAACATCAGTAAGTATAAAAAAATGTGTCTGCATACTTAGATCACTGAAGGTTATATTTTCTGTAAGACCATTTAAAAGACAGAGCTCTCACAAGAATTACAAATCATTCTGGGCCCATGAAAATAATCCTGGTTTTAATTACAGCATTAAAGACAAACCCACAAAGTTATAAGTTCTGCTGGCACAGCAAGCAATCATTATAAATCTGGACAAGGGATCACACAGAAATTGTAAATAAGGACTGTGAGAGATTTCAGTACTAGCTATTTTCGTCTTTAGAAATGTTTTTCATTTCAAAAAAGTCATTAGCACTTGTGCTGAGCCAAAACTTGCTCATAAGACTAACAATGATTTCTTAACATAAACTGTTCTTAAAAGGATACTGTCAACTCCCAACTAATCAGTCTTCCAGAAGAATTTTGAAGATGTTTCAGTACACAAATCCCTGGGGTGATGCCTGCCCTTTTGTCACAGTACCTTATTTTTTTTCAGAGCTCTACCTTGCCCTGTTGCAGCATCAAAGGCTTTGTACAAGCTCAGGGAACCAGAAAATAGAGAGGAAGCAGTGAAACTGAGATCCTGAAAAGCACTGTCAAAGCTGAAAATAAGCCGGGGCGCTAGAAAAAGAACCAAAAAAGGTATATCTTCTTTTATTAATTTTCAGTTCCAGGAATTGCTTGGAAAGGAGTGTTAGGTAATGATGTCTCTGTAATTTAATGTTTAATTACAGCTAGTACTGCCATAATAAGAGGAAAGATAGACAGGATTAGAATACTCATCTGATATTAAGATGACTTTTTAAAAAGAAAAATATTTTTAAACAGACAGAAATTCAGACAAAGCAAGAGTGCAACATGTTGTGGAACAGTTGTACATTACAGTTCCTCTGTCTTGGCGCTTTAAACCAAAAGTTTGTCACGAATGTCATGATCTAATGCCAGGACGAGTTGCTGGAGATGGTTACACTGACTTCAGTGAGTACTGCAGACCAAACTGGGAGATGAGTCCCTCAGATCATCAGACAAAAGTTGCTCAAGTCTGTAATATATTACATTACAGGTTTTCAGCAGCCCTATCCTGCCAGTGGGATTTGTGTAGCTGGGCACTTCTTCTTGTAGAAACTCTAAATGATACTTTCAATAAGCGTGACACTGTGAGATTGTGGCCTGAGATGGTGGAACAAAGTAGCAGTTGAATAGGATGGAGAGTCCTCAAAGCTAGAGCTACTAAACTACACTGCTTCTTCTCAGTACTTGTCACATAATTAGTACCATATCAGAAAAAAACCTCTGACTTTCTGAATCTAGTTATATTGTCACTTTGCCTGGAGCGTGACAAGGATAACTGCAAGTTTATCCAATTTTTGGTGCTGACATTTCGGAAAGTTACTTGCAAAGATGGTAAAACTCTAACTCTTCCTGTTGGAACAGTCTAGATGCCTGGAAATTTATGACTGACTAGACAGAAATTTCTACAGCTAGACCTGTGTAAATAAAAAGCATTAACTCTTACCATGTCCTCATAAGTGGGTATTCACACCATTAAAATACCACCCAAGAATCAGTTCCTATGTAAGTGGAAGGCAGAGGTGGGTGAACGGGGTAGAACTGCTGACAGTGAGCTGGATACATCTACTATGTAATCATTTCCCTTCTCTCAGTCCCTTTTTAGCAACTTCCTTGTCAGAATTCCAACACTGCTGCCCTGCTTCTGATGCTGGATTTGCATGAACATGAATCCTAATGGGACCTTCATTTAGCCTTTTCTCACCTTTTGCATTTGCTTGAGAAGGGCTGCAAGGAAAGCCCTAACAAATAGCCACTGGTGTCCCTGCGCAATCTAATACCAAATTTACTTTAGATTAAGGGGTTTGGATCTGGTAATCCAGATCATCCATGCAAAATAAATTTCATGCATAAGTGAGCATGCATATGTGTCTGTCATTATAGGCTCATACCACATAACTTTAGCTGTCTAACGTTAGATGACAAGTAGGCAGAAGCACCCTTTGGAGGTGCCTGTGCCTCTTATTGACTCAGCAGGATGACTAACCTCCTCACTGGTGCCCACAGTCAGGCTGGGCATGTTCCCCCTCCCACTGTGCCAGACCCTCCATATGCAATTTTCCAAATACAGCAGGCAACTCACACACTACATGTACATCACTTATGGTGTCTGCTGATAGCTTAAGACACAATTATAAAATAGTTATTTGGAAATGGCAGAGCTTCTTAAAAAGACAGCCTAAGTTAGAGCTTGGGACACAACTCTTCTCCTCTGGTTTCTTCTTTCTGTTTGTCTTCTCAGCTGCTCTCATTTTTGTCTAGCATTTGGCACTGCTGTGAAAGTTGTTGTGCCAGAGTGTTTAAAAAAGTAAGATTACCTTCTGCTGTGTTTTGTACTGGGTCCATTCATGAAGACTAGAACTTTATATCCTGCAATGGCAAAGAGTTAATATCCCTGAGACATTCTGCTATTTTACAGCTGTAAAAAAGAAGCCAAATCAAACCTAAAAGAATTTAGTATGGAAAACATATTCCAGCTTTGATGACACACTGAGATTTTGTTTAGGTTTCTTTATTGCAATGAGTCATAGTATGTAAACTTCACATACAGTTACTGAAGTCACTTGGCTGCCTTATTTTAGCTTTGGGAACAGCAGCAATGCCAACATGCTTTGCTGCCTTTGAGGGAGGACTTGAGAAGTCCTGAAAGACAGCAATGTTATGGTACCCTAATAATCAATAACCCTAATAAGCATCCTTTGCATAGAAAATAAAGGGATAGATTTGCTGGGCAAGCCTTCTCCACATTAAGTCTTCCTATGAACTCCTTGACATTGCTAATCCTGGCTCAGCTTCACTAGTGTCAGCAGTGGTGGGATTCCCATTTAGGATGGTCTGAAAAAACGATGTCTTTTTCTGTATCTGTCTGGCCTGCCTTAACCAGAAGTAAGCCAAGCACAGGTGAAATCAGCAGGGCTCTATCAGTACTGGTAGTTCCACTGCTACTTTTATTACTGGAGTTGTACTGATCACAAAACCCATCAGGAGGGTTAGGTTGAACGGAGTCCAAAACCAGCTCCCCACCTCTCTCCTCACCTTTCAGCTAGGCCCTACAAGACTTAAACTAAGCAGAGAGATTTCCACTATTCTCATTCATCAGGTGAGTTTCCTGCAGTGCTCCTCTGCAGCCCTACAAATAGACTCTCAGAGAGAGGGGTGGAAATGGAGACAGAAGAATTTCCTGGTACAGTAAATGCAATGCCCACTCTTGCAGGTATAAAAGGGCAGCACACAGACATCTATATAAAGAATGTTCTTCAGATGGGTTATGTATATCTCCCTGATGGCAAGGGTATCAAATGAAGGTCGAACATCAGAGACCTTTAGGCTATTACGAAATATGACTCATGGATTAGTTAACTGTCTGTCAGATTTTCCATTATGAAACTTTAACCACAGCCCATATCTGCACAGCACCAACACCTGCAGACCTACAAACAAACAAGTGGTTATGTATGATTTGCACTGAAGTGGGTCAGGAGATGTGCTATAGTACCAAGGAATCTTTTCCTTAATTACAGACTATTAGCTAAAGAATAAAATGGAAAGGGGAAAAAATTCTATGGGAGTAGATTATTAAGATTATTAAGATTATTTTGAAGTACATATTTTCCAAGGGTTCTTCAAGATAAATCTGTGCAGTTAAACTCTATCAGATGAATCAAGCTAAAAATCCCCCTCTGCAGGATATCATTATTTTAGCCATGATGAAGATCAGTGATTCCTAATCCAAGAATTTGCTTTTCCAACTCCACACGCTGGCAAGAGCAGAAGTGAAAAAGCAACTAATCCTATTCTGAAAAATGAGTATTTAAATACTAAACCAGAAGAGAAAGGATTTTTTTTTTTAAATTTTGAAAATCAGTAAGAAGATATAGCCGTTTGGTGGAAGACCCTCATATGCCTCTCAGCAGCCATGACATCTGCCTGTTTTGAGGTGGCTGTAAATTCAAAAAGGCAGAAGATGTGCTCTGAAACTTCCCCACAGGATGTGGGGCTTTTCACCTGTGTGTCATCAGTTTAATGGACTCCATAGGTGAGATTCAGCTCACCTAATTTTAGATGTCTGTAGCATCTATCTAAGCCTCTTGCCCCATAGGCACTTTAAAGGTATGTCTTATCTGACCTATTCTAAATATTTACCTTAGGAAGAGATGATTCATGATCTCAGAGTGTCTTTTTCTCCATTGTGGCTGGAAACAGGGGCCTGAACTTGGCTGGAGAGTCTTCCATGTAGCCTTCTACAGTTGATGAGATGAACCCTGCCTGAATGCTCTGCCTCCACAAGGCTGGTAATTTACGTGAGTTGGTTAACCCTGTTCATTGCCATTGCAATGTTTTGTCTATATCAAAAAAACACTACCACATCTGGCACAAATAAATCCTAGCAGGCTGAAACAGCCTAGAGGCTACTGATTAAAGAGGAAGTATGAGCCACATAGATAAATGTCATCACTACATCATCTTCTTGCCTCTAGAGATGCTCCAGATCACAAGTTTGGTATGGGGTTCTCACTGCACCTATCACTGTGGCGTCTAATCTGTGAAGACAAAACATTTCCATGCCTGTTAGTCCAGCTCATTTCATAAACACTGCATTCATTTAAATGTTAAACTGCTGTTTATGAAAATTCAGAAGATATGAACTTTAAGGCACAATGGAAAACAATTTAATCTCAAGTAGCAAAGTCTGAGGACAGGCAAAAGAGCAGTACACAAATATATCAAAAAGTAACTGCAATGAGGAAGGAAATAAACTTACTCTTTCTGTTTACCACAAATAGGCTAAAAAGCAATGAGCTTATAGTACAAGGAGACTTAAGTTACTCCAGAGCGAGGCAGCCTAAAACAACAAGACATGCAGCCGCTTCTTGGAGCTGAACAGCAGCATTGGGCTACCTTTTAGATGAAGTAGAAGTCAGCAGGAGCTGCAGGCACTGAGACAGCTGCCTCTGAAAGAGAAGGGAGGGTTTCAGCCTCACTGGGCCGTGGGTGTCTGAATGGAACTAGGAGCCTTTGGCTGGCTAAGCAGCTTTTCAGTCTGAGCATGAAGCAGGGGTTCCTGGCTCACAGCTGAGGAGCAGTGGTCATGACAACATGAAGGCAGCCTAGTACCCTGCCTCTTAGGAGAGGCCGGTTGTTACCTGGGCTGGAAGACCTCCACCAGTTTGAAGATGCAGTTGGCGTTCAGGAGATGCTGTCAGATCAGCATTCGTCCAGAATGTGCAATGTGCAAACTGAAGCCTGAGCTAACCCTCTTACAATGGAGTGTGCCAGATCTCCAGCTGTGTGAGCTGCATTGCTGACCAAAGCCAGCAAAACAGGACAGGGTGGTCTTTGAAGAACCTATCTAGAAAAAAAGACTCTTTTCTCCTGACATAAATTTTTTTATGGTTCTTTCTGTGCTACCATCACAAGAGATATGACTGAAAGGTGATGCAGCTGGGTGCTCCTTGTATCACAGTATCACAGTATCACAGTATCAGAAGGCTGGAAAAGACCTTCGAGATCATCGAGTCCAGCCTATGACCCAACACCAACACCTACTCATCGTCTAAACCATAGCACTAAATGCCTCATCCAATCTCTCTTTAAACATCTCCAGCGATGGTGACTCTACCACCTCCCCCGGCAGCGCATTCCAATGGCCAATCACCCTTTCAGTGACGAATTTTTTCCTAATATCGAGCCTAAACTTCCCTTCATGAAGCTTGAGACTGTGTCCTCTTGTTATGTCACTGGTCGCCTGAGAGAAGAGACAAACCCCTGCCTGACTACAACCTCCATTTAGGTAGTTGTAGAGACTGATAAGGTCTTCCCTGAGCCTCCTTTTCTCCAAGCTAAACAACCCCAGCTCCCTCAGTCGCTCCTCATAGGGCTTGTGCTCCATCCCCTTCACCATTTTGTCGCTCTCCTCTGGACACACTCCAACATCTCGATATCTTTCTTAAACTGAGGGGCCCAGAACTGGACACAGTATTCAAGGTGCGGCCTGACCAGTGCTGAGTATAGGGGATGAAATTCCTCTGGATGAAATACTGTTGGGACACTGTATCAACAATGTAGAAAAAATTGGGTGGGTGGACAGGGGGATGGAAGGGACCTTAAGGAGGACAAAGTGATTTTATTTAAAACAAAAAATGAAAAAACCCTTTCACTCAGCCACATGCAGAGTCCCACACTCACAAGTGCAGGCACTAGGTTATCTAAAATCCAGGCAAAATGAGGACTATGCCCAGATAATAAGTCCAGGATCTGTTGTGATGCCATAGATAACAAGGGATGCCAGCTGTCAAGTCTTCCTCATGTCTCCTCGGTTATTATTGGGTTAGTGACCATGCACAAGGTTTGGATATCCTTTTGTAATTGACAGTCTTTCCATCCTGACCCAGCTCTGGAAGCCATCAGGACTAATCACTTTTGTCTCCAGATCCCAGTGTCTTGTGAAACAGCAGCTAGATGCCCTACAGTCATGACCTGCTAATCTGGGTGTCATTAATATAGACCACTCAGAGAGCCCTCGCTGCTGAGTGACCACTCCTGCCGATAGCTTCACACCAGGCCTTCACACCTTCCCTGTTCAGATCTATATGAAGCTTTGTATTACAGTACAGGTCTGTACACTATTTCCCTTGCGATTGCTGGAGATCCCTCACTGGCCAAGGGACAGAGCTAATCAATACTCAACAGCAAGAGTGAGGCAACTAGGAATGTGGGTCTTCTTCCCCCTTTCTTCTGAAGACCAGTATTGGGTTTGGTTCATTTGTCCCTCAAGCTTCATGATTTAGGTCTTTCAGTTCCTGGCAGGGCACAGCAAGAACAGCAGCTCTGTTGGACCTGGGGGCCAGGACTGCAGTGGCTCCCCAGGGCATCAGGGCAAAGCCTGGCAGCTGAGGGCTGTCCCATTCCCCAGCCAGAAGCAGATGGGGGTACCAGGGCAGCCTCAACCCCAGGCAGCAGGCGCCTTCCCAGCTCGGAAACAGCCATGGCTGGGCCAGGTCATGGGCCCGTGGGTGGGCCGGGCAGGGCAGGGCTGTGGGAGCTGGAGACTGGCCCAGCTGTGGCATTGCTGGGGCAGGGGCTGACAGTCCCAGGGGGGGTCACATAAGGCCCTGGGCTGCAGGCAGATAGGGGAGTGGCAGGGGCTGACATGGGGCAGTCAGGGCCGGTGGTACTCTCGGAACCCTGACAATCCCATAGGCAGTTTTGAGCTGTCATCACCTAACCCCTAGTATTTGGTCAGTGACCATCTTACAGGTTTTTAAAAGACTCTAACATCACATAAAAGTTGCATTTGGTATTTAGAAATAGTGATTGGAAGAGAAAAGGTTTACAGAAATCTAAGTGATTCATGGCATTCATGCAGCATTCAAAGAGAGGCAGTGGATGGATGCACGTAACTTTTCCTTATTGAGCAAGATCATACTACAACTTTTTTGGCAAAGGACTACATTTTTAATACCTGTAGAAATGCAGTGGAAGCCAATAATTTGCACAGGAGGCAGCAGTGCCTACTCCTGCTCTTTGAGGGCTCTGGATCAGGCTGCCTTGGGTAAGAAAAAGGCAGTTGCTCCAGTGTAAAACAGCCTGCTTCACAGCATGTGTCAGAACTTAATGGCAGCAGAGACTGTTGCTTTGATGGGATTAGCTGACTTGCGATACGTTACCTCTGTCCAGCAGATTGTGGCTCCTGCTGAGGTGAAGCCCATGGCCTACAACCTTTCCTCCCATTTGGAGGTCACAGTCTGCAGGAGAAGCTGCAGGACTCTCTTTGTTCTGATATAGTAAAGTTTATTGCTTTGCAAGTTCTTCCTGTTCCTAATTAACCTGATCTAACATGAAATAAGCCATTTGTATTCCTGCAAAGGAATACCAGGTATCCACATGGCCCTTTGCCCAGGTTTAACATAATTCTTTTAAAGCAAACTGCAAATTAATAGTAGTGCAACTTTCCTGTGCAGGCAAGCCCATAATCTAATGCAAACATGGAAAAAAGTATTTGGGAAGACAACACAGTGTATAAACTCAGGGAGTGAGAGGAGGGAGGCAATGTAATTTGGAGTCCAGTGAGGATGATGGAGAGATCTGAATGCAGAGAAACAAAAGCGATAAGGTTTTTAAAATTCAAGCCAGAAGGAACTTAGGGATATGAAAAATAGAGCCCAACTCAGAACTTTTCAATGTTCATAGAACTGCCATCTTTTTTCCATTTGTTCTTCCAATTAAGACAACAACCCTTGCAATTTCAGTCAAAAACCCTTCCATCCTGTACCACTCCAAGCCACAGAAAAATCCCAACATGGTTCTGGCAATGCACAAGTCGGAACATTTAGTTAGTGCTGTCTCTCAGTAACAATATTTACTACTTAAAAATCTCTCCCTCAATAAGGAATACTAGCAACCCTGGGCATTCCTCAGATAGCTGAGGCCACTGCTGCTTAACTCAAACACTCCTGGCAGCCCACCATGTTGCACAACCACCACCTGCAAAGGTCCAAGCTTTCCAGGTATTCACATCTGGCAGCAGGAGTCAAATGTATTCACACAACAGGGGAGAGAACTGGCAAGACCCTTCCTTGAAACCCCAGGACATCTCTACCCCATCCCATATGTCCCGTGTGGTCAGGGAAAATCCTCCACAGCCCTTTTGGCGCACAGCAAAGTGAGGGACTCACAGGCATAGCAGGGATATTTAGCTGGGACATGGGCCAGAGGCTGGGATATTTCATCAGGTCTGGGTATTAGTTAGGAGCAGCGATTGCTGCTAGGCTAAGCACAGCTCTCTTCAAACCGCAGGACAGCAGCCTCAGCAGCCTGTTGGCTGTGCCCATGGAGGGCTCAGGGAGGAGAATGGGCAAGTGAGACAAGCCACTCCTGCTGCAGTACTACACTCGCTCTGGAGCCAGGCAGGAGAGGCAGCCCCCGTAAGATACAGGCCAGTCCTTTCTTGGATCAGCTGTGTAAAATTTTAGGCTCATTGCAAACAGCACGGGTGTATCTTTGCTAGTCTGCTGACTCTGGCCTCAAAAGGACTTACTCCAAGACCTAAGCAAGAGACACACAGGAAGGGAGTGCCATTAGGAAGCACTGACCTACAGCAGATAGCTAAAACTAATGAGTTTTGTCTCAAATCCCTTTGCCCATACTTGTTTTCCCTTCTTCTGCCATTTTTGTGGCAGCCTTGGGCAGCACTCGGGTCACCAGTTCCTGGGCCCTGACCCCAGTTCAAGTAGTATCCTCTCCTGGCCCTAGCTGCAAAGAGCTCTTCTCAGAGCAACACCCTGGGGAAGAGTTCAACATGGTGATGGAGAAAAAACTTGTGAAATTCATGACCTCATTCTTTCCCATGTCTGATCCTAGTGCAACAAAAGAAACAAACCAAGCTTGTATTTCCTCAGTTCCTACAAAAGCCTGTGACTATTCAATCTCGTCACTAAACTATTACAGAAAAGGAGCCCTGAGTGCTGCCTCAGATAAGGACTAGCATATAACTGAAATGGCCAGATCCTCTCTGTGTTATCCCTATTATAGAGCCATAGCCTGTAAAACTTTTCTGATTCAGTCTCTCTTTTCTGTAAAGTCTCTGCTTCTTGTAAACAGTGTTTTGTGGCTTTTCAGGACAAGATGTGAATGTCTTTGAAGTTTTCAAACATGCTCCAGGCATCTTTTCAAAGAATCATCACGAATCTGCTCTTCATCAAGGCCTCCCCAATCAATTATGTGCATTCTACCAGCCTCTACCAGTCTGGTAGTGTGGAGAGACAAGGGAAGAGGAGCCAGCAAGGCTTGGGTGGCAATACACCAGCCAAAGAACACAGGAGCTCTTAATCAGATTGCCTTTTAATTCTTCATGCGAGTTAAACACATAATGTTCTCTTTAAGACTTAGGGGGAAGGTGTACTCAGCATAGGCAATGATACAACAAAGTGTTGCAGCACAGTGGAAAATTTTGTAAATACTCTGTCAAACGCTGTGCAGGCACAGTTTAATAATCATATTTTTGTTATTAGCAACTTCCTTTATTCCTTAGAGTACGATTTTGTATCAAAACAGAGACAAAATTACCCAAACCAGGAAACCAACTGAGCTCATTTTGGCTAAAATACCTAATGTAATTCTAGAGACAACAGAAAACTCTGCCTAGGTTTTCCTGAGATTCCCCACTGACTCCCATGGTTTGGGTAATGAACGAGCACCTTGGTGCCTTCCTTTCTTAAGAAAATGTGGGTACACAGCCTGTGCTCTCCTGTTCTGCTCCTGCCTGCCCAGAGAGGAGACTCTGGCTCTGCACAGGCTTCTTCAGCAGCACTGCTGGCTGAAGTCCGCTGCCTTCCCTGCCTGGGGCTAGCTACCCTGCTCTTGTTGGACTGGCATAGGTATTTATGTAGCCACCCCAAATGAGACTGAAGGACTGATCCAGGTGAAAAATACCACCCTCTGCCCACTGGTTTATTTGAGAGGCTGAAATGAGCTGGGGATGCAGAGGGAGGTACGGACTATGTAAGTTGGCAATGCCAGTGAAAGAAATGCTTGGCTGAAGTGTACCAGCTTTCCTCTGCACACTGAGTTAAGGCATGTGTGGCGGGAAATAGTCACTAAATTGAAGAAACTATTGACTATGAACCGACATCCCAAAGGCGTTCCTCTGAGCAGAGAATTGTCCTTACTAGTTTTTTCTTACCTCTATGAACAGTACCTTCATTCACTGCACTGACTGGCATCACTAACATCTCTACTGGGACAACCAAAGGGACAGAGAGCTTGAGGACAGGAATAAATGGCAAATGCTGGGAACTGCCTACACAGCACTGCCGCTGAGAGAAATGTCTGAAGATTAACAGCCCCCCAAAAGTGAGGAACCTGGGAAAACCATCCAATGCAACAGGCCTGGTTTTGTTTTGAAGTTAGAAGGGTGCCAGCTTTAAAAATGCTTTTTTTCATTTTGTTTTGCCACACAGATTGCTTTTACATACATTACTTCAAAACTTAGCCATTGGTCCAAAGAGTTTTGTAGGTGTTACTGTAGGAAAATGCAGACCTTGTAGTCAAGTTTTCACTGACAGTGTACCGATGGCTGCATGGGGTTCTTTTCATATCATTCCTCCAAATCAGTTAAGACTGTGCCTTTTGATGCCTAAAAATGTCCCCAGAAACTTGGGAACTGATCAGATACAGTATTTTAAAATTATGCTGTTAAAGACAGACCTGTGATATTACTGAGAGATATACACTGTTGTTTAAAGACCATTTCTCAGTTCATTTGCTAACTGGTGGCTGGACAATGTTAGCCCTGTATTTTTTTATTGCTCTGCCAGCTTGCAATATGAAAGACTCACAAAAATATGGTATGTGATCTTAGTCTCATTGCTAGCTCTGTAGAACAAGAAACAAGTTTTCAGTACTGCAACATGAGAATTATATCCATGGTAGGATTTCAGGGCCTGAGATGCCTAACCATTAGTAAAGTCTGTCCTTCCCTTAGAACTAAGCCCATAATTCTCTAAGATGCGAAATCTGCTTGTTATGATGTCTACCACCATATGACCTGTTCGAAGACTCAATACAGATAAGAAAACTCATGTATACAAGGCCAGCCTTTACCAGCTTTGGGTAAAAATATATTCTAAAAGGCAGCTACAAGTTCATAAACAGCATTGACTTTACAACACACACTGCTTGGTAGCAATCAGGGATACTGCTTTCCTGTATCAGATCACAGCAACGATCTCCTCAACACCCAGAAAGCTGCCTCTCTTGCTATTTTGAGGCTCACAATGTAGCCTTTGAGAATGCCTGCTAGATGAGGCTTTGCAGGGGAACGGATAGCAAATTTGGGAATCCTGCAAGGATTTAAGAACTGAATGCCCAAACATTCAGCAATGTAAGGTTTTAAGCAGTTTTGCTTGAGTCCATCAGCAAAAACTTCCTGACTTTATTAGCCAGTGACTAGGATTTGTGAGGACTCCAGTTTTAGCTCAATGCTTGACTGAAGTACTCATTAGCTGCTCAGCTTCCTCCAGCAAATTGTCTGAGTCAGCTGCAACAGAATAAAAAGTGAAACTGAGAACATATAGTCCTGCCTAATGCAGCTGGTAACTTAATAACAAAGGAAAAACTGACTTCCCTAAGCAATGAGAGCACTTATGTGCCTGCAGCAGAAGACTCTTTCTAATTTGCTTTGCCTTGGGTGGACTACCTTAAAGCACGCTGCCAGTGTCACACTGTATGACAAACACAGCCTCCTCTACTAACCTGTCACAGAAGCAAGGGGGCCCACCTGCTTCCCTGAAGGACCAGGAATTAAATTACTGTGATACTTTGAAAACCTATATAGTGAAGAAGGATTAATTAATGTAATTTTCTAGTGTTCAAGTATTATAGCAAACAATGCTCTTGTTTACAAATGCACTGTGGATATTTTAAGGATGTAAACACTGCAGAATTGTTTGTAATTTAGAACTGTCTGCCAAGTTTTAAGAAGAAAAGGAATGAAAAGATTATTTGAAATTTTTTTTAAAACAAAAAAAAATTTGTGCCTAAGCCAAATCACAGTTTTTTTAAAAATATAGATTTTTTTTTTTCTTTTAACTGTCAGGCAGCCTTAGCGAACACATCTGCAAACATTTAAATGATATAAATAGGTTCACCTGGCAAGCACAAACCTTCCAACTCTGGAGCTGTAGCTGGCTAAAGGAGCATTATGGAAGACCAAAGCAGAAAAATGGTAAATGTTTTGTTTCAGGACAGAGCCTATCCTGCATAGAACTGCCTGGTTTGTCTATGAGAAGGAGTATGTGTTGCTCATTTAAGGATTTGTTTGTGGGTGTTTAAATCTTGTAGGGCTTAGTTTCTGTAATGGAAGGACTTTGGCTCTAGAGCTCCAACTTTAAAGACAGTTATGTGAAAGAATGCTCTGTTCAGGAAAAAACTAGGTGAAGGTAGGTGGGTTTATGTGCAAGTACTGTGGAAAAGTTTTGGTTTGCTTTTAAATCCCATAGTGAATCTAGCCATATTTATGAAGTATGCATCTTCCCTATACTTTCCTGTTGGAAGAGGCAGGAGCCTGAGGAGGAGAAAAATGGAGAAGCAATTGCTATGTGTGGATCAAGGATGACCAAAACCCACATCCTTTTCCTTGTGACTTAATAGCCTCAGAGGTATCCTGATCCTCATAAGCATGTTAGTACTTTTACTGACCTAAATTCAAGGGAATGGCTCTAGTATTTTCTGTGTCAGCAGGGTGCGATGTGATGGCAGTGTATGGGGGTGTTCTACTTGCCATTTTTCAAAAAAGATAACCCTTATTATTTGAATGGCATTTTACAAGTGTTCAGTAAATGTGAGTCCTGATGAGTCCGAGGTGGGGCTTTCTGTGGATATAATAGGGATAGTTTGGTAAAACTGTCAGTACAGGGCAAATAGGGGTGGCCTTTGGCACATCAGTAGATTTGATGGCTGAAGAAGGTTTCTGGGGAAAAATTATGAATGTATTCATTAACGTTGACCCCCACCTCTGTGTTGGGGTGAGTGGCTAGCAATGATGTGCCACTGGACAGTAGCCACAGTGGATCATTTTGTGTCCCTGTAGGCACTGCCAGAGCCACAACTAAACGTGTCTGCATGCCTGTTGAGGGCAGCTGAGTCATGGTAGTCCAGAGCAGGTGAGGGAGCTGCCTAGAAAGGGCTGAGGTGACAGAACCTCTCGGGAAGCATGCAGAAAGGAATGCCAAGGCGCACACAAGTGGGTGCTGTAAAGGGCAGGATCCCAAGTTCCTGCCCTGCAAAGCCACTAGGTTGGGACCCCATGAAGTCGGGGGAGGAGGGCGAAGCAGCCCCCATCACCTCCCTCGTCGGCCATAGCCCCAGCTCCCGCTCTTAGGCGGCGCCCCAGCCGCGCGGGCCCCACAGCGCGCCACTGTTGGCGCGTTCCCCCTTCCCTCGCCGAGCTCGGGCCGGGCGCCGCAGGCCCGCCGTGCCTCCATTAGGAGCTGCGCCACTGCGGCGAAGGAGGAAGCGCACAAGATGGCGCCGGGCAGCGGCCGGGCCGCCCACGTGACCCGGAGTGCGAGGCTCCTTCTAGAGACATCGCGGCCGCGCGCGCCGGACAAAAGGGGAGTTGCGGTATCGCGAGACTTCGTGGCCGTTGCCAACCGACACACACTGCGGGGCGAGAGGGAGAGGAGAGCGGGCGTCGCGCGCTCTGTGTCTGTGAAACCTCACGGCGTCGCCTTATAAAAGCCCGGGAGACCCAGCACAAGGGGTTCCGCACGGGCCCGGTGCCCGAAGTCTCGCGACGCCCGCGGGGCACCCTTCACCCGCGTGCGGCCGAGCTGCGGCGCTCAGGTCTCGCGACAGCTCTCCCAAGCGCCGGGGTTGCGCGACCTGCTTGTTCTCTCGAGATTACGCGGTGGGGGGGAGGGGGAAGCTAGGGAAACGAGCGTGCGCCGTGAGATCAGCGCGCGCGGCTGGGGGCGGGGCCTATATAAAGGCCGGGCCCGAGGCGGGGGGGCTCAGTCAGGAAAGCGATTCGCTGTGGGCGTGCAGCAGTGCAGTAGCAGCAGCGGCGGCCGCAGCAGCAGCGAATCTGAATTTCTCGAGGCAGAGCGGGGCACCCCGAGACGATCTCTCGTTATGAGTCATGTGGCGGTGGAAAATGCCCTCAGTCTAGACCAGCAGGTGAGGGAGAACGGGACTTGGAATGCGGGTGGGGGGAAGGGGGAGAAAGCCAGGATGTCGATGGCGGGGTGGTCCTGGAGTGTCGATGGCGGGGGGGGGGACGGGGACGACACGAGGCGGAGGTGTCGATATTTAGGGAGGAGGGGCCTGGGCTGGCGATGGGAGGGGGATGTTGATAGTGGAGGGGGGAGCAGGGGTGTTGATGAGGGAATGGCGCTCCGTTAACCGCAGGGCGGCGGCAGCCGGGACTTTAGGAGACACGGAGGAGGTTGAAAGTGTCAGGGGGATGAGGGATGGCGAAATCTAGCGTGGGACTGGCCTTAGTGTTTGCGTCGTGATTTCCCTTCCCGCTCCCCTCCCCCCCCCGCGATTTTCCGCTGGTGATCCTATTCTCTCTCCCCTCCCCCCCCCCCTCCCCCCCCCCCCCCGGAGCTTGTTTGTGGCGTATTGGGTTGTTGCGTAGTTCCCGTCCCACGGCGTCACCGGGACCGGCCGCGCTCCCCACCCCGTGAAAGATCTCCATCGCCATGGCGGGGTTTGAGGAAAGGCGCGGGAAGGACAGGCCCACCGGTCCTGCCGCCGCGGCCGCCTCACCACGCTCCGGGCCCGGCTTTTGTGTGGCGAAGATGGTAACAACGCCGCGGCTGCCGCGACCTCTGGCGGCGGGGAGCGGTCCCGCGCTCGGTTGTGGGGGGGCGGGTAGGAGGGAGGAGGAGAGGAGTTGGTAGGGAGAAGGGAGGGGGAAGACGGGAGTAGGGGGAGGAGAAGAAGGAAGAGGAGAGTGGGGGGAGGAAGAGGAGAGGGGGGAGGGCGATGTGATAAATGGCGGCCATTGTGCTGCTGACGAGGCGAGGCGATGTGGGGGGAGTGGGGAGGACGGCGCTTTGTGTTGGCGGCCCTTTCCCCGCGGAGGGGGCTGGGTGGCGGGGAGGGGACGCTGGCGGTCGCCTTTGTTCGAGCTGCGTCAGCAGAGCTCGGCCGCAGCCTTTCCCGCTCTTTCCGCCGGTGCCGGTGACGCAGTTGGGCCTGGGTGAGGAGCGCCCCGGCGGGCGGGCGGCTCCCGGGCTTGCTATGGTGGTGTTCTTCACTCCTTTTTTCCCCTTTCCTCTCTCTCTTTCCTCCTGCTCCCTACGTCTCTGCCCCCGTCCTGTCCCCGCCCCCCCCTCACTCGGCCTTCCTGCTGGGCGGAGTCAGGCGCAGGACCCTGCGCAGCGCGGAGGGGATAGATGGTTATCTAATTCCCGGATAAGGGGGCGGGAAGAGGCCCCTGTGTTGTATAGAGGCGCGGGACGGGCAGCCGGCGTGGCAGCGCTAGTGCTAGGCAGCTCGTAGGCTCCGGGCGGCCGCTGCTCTGGAATCTTGGGCGAAGTAGGTCAGGGAGACGGTGTCACCACCTCCCTTCCCCCTCCCAGCTTCTTCTCTCTCCCCATCCCTTCCCCCCCCGATAGCACGTGACGGGCGCCGGCAGCCGGATTAGCTGTGCGGCTGCGGCTGCTCCCTGCTGCGCCGGCAATCCCAGCCCGCAGTGCCGGCTGCACCGCCGCACTGAGATGGCGGCCGCGCCATCTCCGAGATGAGATTTTCGGCAAGCAGTGCCCCCATGGTGGAGACAATGAGGGTCCAGTGCGAGAAGATTTTATGCATCACTTGTGTTGACTGCCCCTAGAGAGCAGTCTTTACTTAGTGGAGAGTCTTCGTTTTTGTTTACTCCTCAAATAAGAATCGTTCTTTAGTCAAAGAGGTCATATTTTAAGTATTAGCTTAAGAGGATGGTACAGGCCTGCTGTAGGAGGGTTTTTCAAGAATCTGTGTCCTAAACAGCAGCAGGCACAACTGAACATATAAAAAGACAATGCAATTGGACCTTTGCTTTGAATTCGTTCGGATCATACTGGAAGACACTTGGACAATTACTCTTGCATAAAATTTCAATTCTATTTGAATGTGTCATATTTTTCCCAAATAAATTTCTGATCTTGCAAGTAAACAGCTCTAATAAGCTGGTGCTTAAGCTTTGTGATTTGCCCACTGCCTTCTGCTGAAATGAGACCATATTGTGTTTGACCTAAAATATTTGGGTTAGTGCTGGTAATGCCTGAATTGAAATAACTTTTGTTGGGCTTCACGTTCGAGAATTAAGGCTGCAAATTAAGTTTTAGAGAAGCAAACCAAGAATAATACTTGCTGAAGTAATTGTAGGAAGAGGTCAGCTGGTGTCTTGTGAACAGCAGCTGCCTCATACATAAAGTGTATAGTGTTTTAGTGGTGTTAATGCAGTGTAAAGAAGTAGCTGAGTCCCTACAAGCTAAGCGCATTACTGAGTTGGTGTTTTTTGGGTTGTTGCGTCTATAGACTTTTTAAAAAAGGCCATTTATCTCAATCAGAATGCACTTGAATAGATTGAAAGACTGTTCTGAATGGCTGAGAAGCCCACCTGTGTGGTGCATGGTTGTTGGTGGATATGAAGACACTTGAAAGCTTTGAGTACTATGGTTTTGGTTTTTCTACTTTACAGGAGGTGTAACATGCTACAAAAAAGATGTATTTTTAATGATAGCTTGTCAGAACACTGCTTGATCAGCAAAAGAGCTTTTTGTATGCTAGTTGATATTTGGTTTATTTCTTCTAGTTTTCTGGTCTAGACTTGAACTCCTCAGATTCTCAGAGTGAAGGAAGCTCTTCAAGCAGTAAGTACATGCAAGTTCTCAAGTTTACTCACATTGTTTTAGAAATTAAGAGGTTTTTGCCTGCTTTGAAAATATTATATACTTTAGATAGGAGCACTGTGATCATCTGCTTTCTCAAAACATTCAGCTAGAATTGAGGTTGTTAAGTTAATTGTACTACTAATAATGCATTGAGTAGAAACTGCATTCTCTGACATACAAGGCTTAGGTATGTTAAGAAAATGGGGGAATCTTCCCAGGGATTCACATTGAGCTCATGCTTGGTATGTTGTAATTCATGTTGCTTAGCAGATAGGCACTTCTGGATATTAAATAAAGAATGCTATTCAGAGGCAATTACGTGTGGCTTCTGGTTTGATCTGAGATGATCAGATAGGGTTGGTTGAATTTAAAGGAAAGGAAAAATAATGGTAGTAATAATACTGTGGGTACCAGTAGTTAAATGACCTAGTGAAAATCTTAAGCTGCTCAAATATCTGACACTAGGTTAAGACTTAATGAGTTCTAGGAAGCCAGGCTTTCATGACAGACACTTAACATCCATAAAGGGCATGTGTGTCTTCGTCAAAAGAAAAAGCTAAACAAAAACCACCAAAAAACCGAAACAAAACAAACAAATGCAACTGTGTAAATGACTATGCAAGGACTTAATCTTTGATGGATTGATCCTCTGAGAGAAGGCTATAAAGTGCTGTATTAAAAGCACTCTTGTTTTAAAGAGGCTGTAAGAGGTCTTAAAGCTTGTGAGACAGTTTTTTGTCTAGCAGAAACTGTTTCTGGGAAGCCCAACTCAAAAGGTTGCTAATGCTGTTATCTTGTAATACTGCCTTTCTTTTGTTCTTTAGAAGGCCGATACATTCCTCCTCACTTGCGGAACAGGGAAGCTTCAAGACAGGGTATGTATCAAATACAGTGGCAAAACTTGTAAGAGGTTCTTGGCCTCTGCATCTCTAGGAACAGACTGTTAAAGGCTTTGATAGTACTGTTAACGATGGTGATAGAGAGTGCTTGACCAGTCTGTGTAAAATGCTGCAACGTAAATCTGCTTCTAGTGTACTGGTTTTGGTTCCTTCACCAGGTTATAGTCTTAAGGTCAAGTTTAGTATCTGACTGGCAAAATATGTTCCATATCTCATTAAGCAGTTAACTGTGGCTGAAGCAAGATGGAGTCTCCCATCTTAACTTGACTAGTTCTGCAATTTGAGTATCAATTGTGATGGATTTTGGGAGTACCAGTTTTTCTGCTGACGACTGTTATGTGGGACTTTTTAAGTATTGAGTTGTTTGATACAAACAAATGGCACAGTTTCACTTGGTTTATGGTTATTTTACACAACTTGTCTTAACTAGGGAGCATGAGAAACAAAACAGTTGGACATGTCCCTGTTTAGCTCCTTGCAGTTTTTATGCTGGTGCATGAAATATGAAATATGGCAGGTGTTGGTCATATGTTTACACAGTAGGCTTTGTGCTGAGAAATGGTCTTTATTTTCCACTTGATTTTGGTTTTAAACAAAACATGAGAAGTGTTTTGTGTCTGGAGTCCTTCCATGAATTAAATCATGACCTTTCTTCTTAAGATACAAAGATTGCAGATGCTGCAGCATTATCATCATGTCTGACTTTTGTACATAGAAGAGAAACGTTTCCTCTGATGTATATTGAGGTATTGGAATGTAAGAACTGAAATACTTCCTGCTACTCTACAGCTTAAGAATTTAAATTTAGGTTATGAGAGGACTTAAATGTCATCTGTTTCTAAAGCAGTGGACTAGGTTGGACTCAGGTTGGACTAGGTTGGATCTCAGAGGTCTTTTCCAACCTTATGATACTGTGACTTCGACAGATTCTCTTTTCAATACTGCAAGAGGACTTTTTTGATTAGGAGTGAGTGGGAGGAGAGTGTTGAAATAAATGCCGATGTATGTCATAGTACTTCTGAAGCTATGTAATTTTAAATTTGACTAGAGGAAAAATGCTTCATTCCAGTTATGCCATTTGAAGAAACAAATCAGTCTGGTTTTGTCTTGGCTTTGCATGTGTCCAAGCTAGTGGTTTTTCTTTCTAGCCAAAAAGCATGGCCTAAAGCACCAAATAATGAAGAGCCCCTTAAGACAGCTAAATGTTTTGGGGAAAGCAGGGGGACTGGTTGGCACATCGATGCTTTTGAAATTCTTCATACTAACCTCAGATATGAGTAGTTGTCAAGAAATTGACTAAGTAAACCTGGGTGGAATGCACAGGTTTCTCAAAAGCAGGAAACAACTTCAAATTGATTTTTTGGATATTTGCTCTGTGGGTTTCCTTCCCCACTATGGAGGTGGGTACCAGACTCCAGTTTAATCTATGGGCATATTGGATATGAAGGGATAATTGAGTGCTAGTTTTGAACTTCAGTTCGTATTTTGATCTGTTCTGTGTAGGACTGTCATCTTCTGTGTGCAAGGGTTCAAACGTTACCATGTACATGTGATGATGCGTGGTGATTCTGGGGGCTTCCAAGCTTCATCTTGCACAATGAAGTAAATAAAGTCGTGAAACTTAAGTGTGACACATGGCTTCTTCAGTTAGTAGGATGTAGATTGCCGACTTCCCTTGGTAAACCTAACATTTTGAAACTTCCTTTAAACTTGGTTGAGAACTGTGTCACTGGATTCTGCATGGCTCCCTGTGACAGAGTTGATGATGACTAAATGGAAAAGCCATTACTGAGCATCAAGGTAAATATTGTCCATACAGTGATGTAAAACTGAGCTATTTTGTAAGGTAATTTGAGGTGTGCTACACAGTTGTACTTTCGTAAAAGTAATGTTTGCTTCTGTTATTCACAACTGAATTAACAGTTGCTTCTTTGGCTGCATTTGAAGCTATTCTGTGTGTTGACTGTTACTGGAATCTTTGACAACAGTTTTCAAGGTGTACACGCTAACAATCAACAGGCAAAAAGAGACCTTGGATAATAGTGTTGTTTGACCATGTAATAAAACTCTTGATGCAGTCTTCAAAGTGTCGTAACCTGATTACATTCTTATAGGTGTAAAAATCTGTTAAACGTACATGGTAGAATGATTTCTGTAATCCAGTAGAATTGTCTTGCTCACACATCTAATGGACTTCTGTGAAAGTGTTAACTACTGTGGAAGTGTTAACTATTACTGCATTCAAGAGCTTGAAAAAAGAATTACTTGTTTTTCTGCTGTGTTCTCTTAGATATGCTCTAGAAACAAGTAGTGTTTACTTCCTAGCGTGTGGTTCTTGTTTTGTTCTGTAGTTGATGACAGTATAGTAATTCATAAACACTACAGTAGCATAGTGGACTTACTTGCAGCTAAGTAAGAAATTGCTTAAGGCAGTGGATTTAATATTTCAAAAATAGCTTGCTGTTCAGAGCAAAGCATCTTTATGATTTCAGTAGGTATTGATGGGAATCACACTAAAGGATCTAGAGTATTTGTTTAAAAAAGTCCTGCTTTCTTCAGCTTCCTCTTTCAGTAATAATTACTGTCATAATAATCTGTTATCGTTGCATATGGGAACAAGGCAATACAGAACTGCAGGAAATAAGTGAATGCATAAAAATGTCTGTAGTTATTTATTGACAGTTCTGTCTCTCAACTGTTGAAGCTACAGTGTATTGAGTTCAGTATGCAGACTGCCTAGTCTGCAGTGTCTTGACTTAAAAACACTGAAACTTGATGACATGTCCTGGAAGCTGCTGTTGTATATTTAAAGTCTTAACCTTGTTCTATAGTAGATCAGGGAGTAAATGTCAGAACTTACCTTAAGGGTGTTTTCCACCTTTAAAAATAAATTGGTGATTGCTGCTGCATGTGGCAGCTTTTCAAGTAAACTAACAATGATTGATATTGAAGCATTATAAAAATGTAAGCTAATATGCTGTTTGAGGAGAGACGATGATTCTACCAATCTTCATAACTGCAGTAATTTAAATGCTATTTGGAGTATTTGACTTTTTTTCTGGAAGTTTGCTGACTTAGCGGAAGACCTTAATGTAATACAGTCAGCCTATTTTTTTCACTATTAGGAAACTGCATCTCTGGATTTCCAAAGGTTGCTCTAGCAGTACCACTGCTGTTAAATTCTTTGGCAGGATGACACAGCCCAATGTTTTTAGCGTGGTTTGAAAGTTACTCATACTAAACCCAGGGTTTATAAGTCTTCTAAACAATCTACAAATACTTTTCTTGTGTTCATGAAGTAGCTATGGTATTCCTGATGTTTTGTCAGCAGTCTCTGTGAAGTTAATTTATTGTTAAGGACTGAAGAACACTTCAGAGGTCTTAAGGCATTCCCTGATTTTGTGTGCTAATAAACTTTGTGGATGGGTTATTTTTGCTGCATGCTTCAGTCAGACCAAATGAATTCTAGTTAGCTTTTGAAGTTCCCTTGTGACTATTGCATGTCTGCATTCTGGGGAGCAGAATTTTTTACGTTAATACAAAAAAGTAGAGAGGAAGGGGAATGGTACTGTGCAGAGAAAATCTGACAAGCAAAGAGGGTGGTTGTAGCAAAGCATTTTCAATGGAATGGGGGCTAGACAACCCTTTTCTTTGCAGTAATTTTGTTTCTCGGTTGTTTTTTGTCTGATGCATAGGTTTTGACTGGTTCTGTGCTGTGAAGCTGGCAAAAACACATTTGCTAATAGGAATGACATTTGTTTAGCTGTTCAATTATTTTACTTGTTTTTGCCAGGATCCCGTAGCTGAGACACTGGTTTGGTCACACTTTCAAAGTCTTGAAGGTTGGGACTCTCTGTATCAGGACTTCGAAGTTCTTAGTCTAGTTCCAAAGCAGTGTTGTTACCAAAGCACTGCTGAGTGCTCTGTTTCTGCCTACCTTCCACCCTCTGGCTGAATAAAAATGGGGCTTTTTGCTTCATGGTGTTGGCAAGCTGATGTACCTTTTGCTCTACGTGATCCTTGCTTTGAGTTAACATACCAAAGTAGGGATCTGCTGTAGGTTGGTGTAAAAGGGCTGTCACCCTTTTGTTGTGAAGAATTTTGTATTCCTTATTTCTGCATGGTTCTTTTAGTCTGTGTAGATGAGATTGCTTTATGTACTTACAGTACGTGACAAAACATTATAACTTCGACATGAATTTCTGATGCAAGGACTAGTACCACTAATTAAAACTCTGTTAGAGGCTTTGTTTACCTCATAAAAATGCATTGTCAAGGATTTGTGTTGAAGTTGGAAAGAAAATACAGACTAGGCTTGACAAGACTTAATGTTTCTTCTGGTACCTGTCTTTCCAGAGTAGGCAATGAAAATATTAGCACTGAGGCAAGTGCAGTGTTTTAAAAAATAATGTGCTAGTGTGTCAGTGGAAAGATTTCAGCAAGTTTGATATACAGTGAGAAATGATGAGTCCCTATTTGATAAACATTTGTGCATCTTCCATTCTTAAGGAACTTGCCTTTTAATCCTGTAGATCTTCCAGTGAAGACTTTCTGGACAGAAGTTAGTTTTTTCTTTTAAAAGCCTTGACCATGTCATATATGGCTAAAATGTTTTTCTCTACTAGGTTTTGATAGTGGTGGCTGGAGTTCTAGCAGAGACAAGGATGCATACAGCAGCTTTGGTGCACGATCTGACCGTGGAGCAAAACCAAGCTTCTTTGACCGTGGAAATGGATCAAGAGGAGGAAGGCAAGTACTGATCGGTCTGGGTGGTGCATATGAACTCTGTCTCAGTCCTAGTAGTGCACTGTAATCTTGATGTTAAAATTGGATTTCTCAGTGTGAACAAACATGATAAGGTAGGAGGAACCTGGGAGGGGAGGACAGTGTGAGAGAACCTTTGCTTTTAAAGCTGCCCAAGTTCAAGGATGGGAAACTTGCATGTGCTGAAAGGTGTGCCCTGTAGTCCACTACCAGCCACTCTCTGCAGCTATAACGACTTGCTGATTTAACCATTTCACCAAAAAAGTGTTAGAAGGGTGGCTAATTGCAGAAAAACAACAGAGCTGTTGGGAGCACATAAAATATGTCAAAAGGGATTTTTTTTTTTATTTCAATTCTTTTTCGTTGTTTAAAAAGTGTAGTTAATAAAACTGGGTGAGACTCTTGCAGGTTCTCTGCCTTACTTGATCAGTCTTACACACATCATGCGTTGTATGCACAAGTGTGGTGAGAGTGACCTTTATCGACTAGTAAAGCTGACGCTAGTCCTGTATCCAGACTTTTCTCAAACATGATTTACCAGACCAAAAACTAAACAGTTGAGGTAAGGACTTCTTCCACCTTCCTTCTAAGTCAGTAATACAGGTGAGCTCCCTCTTCATAAAATAATAATGTGACATGTAATTGAGGTATTTAGTTTGGTCACGTGTGGTGGGGGAATACAGGAAGAAATTAAAGCACCTGAGGGTTTTGTCTGAACTTCAGAGACTCTGTAAAAAGAGGCACAGGAAAAGGGGTGGGGGGTGGAGTACCAAACAGTATCTCCCAAGACGTTTATGTGAAGCTCCTTACAAAAAGTAACAGACTGAGCAGCTTGAATTGCAGCTCTGCTACAGGGCATAGGCAACTAGATTGTTGTAGCTTTACTTTTGCATGTTAAAAAGTCCTGTTATCCAGGAGTGGTGGCCTGATGCTCTTCCTGTATTTAGGTATGATGAGCGTGGAAGAGGTGGCGAATATGATAGGAGCGGGTTTGGTAGATTTGACCGTGGTGGTGGAAGTAGCCGCTGGTGTGACAAACCAGATGAAGATGACTGGTCAAAGCCTCTTCCCCCGAGTGAACGCCTGGAACAGTAAGTAATGGAATAGCGTGAGTTTACTTGGAAGGGTTGGTTGATATATTCAGCAACTAAAACTTTTTTTTTCTTCTGTTCTTAGAGAGCTCTTTTCAGGAAGCAATACTGGCATTAACTTTGAGAAATATGATGACATTCCTGTTGAAGCAACAGGCAGCAACTGTCCTCCACATATTGAAAGTGTAAGTTTTTGAAAATGTTTTGCTGATGTATCTAACTAGTTTGCAAATGGAACTTCATGTCGTTCTTAAGTTTAGGTAGACCGAGGGCACTGTTGCTTTCTTACAGTTAAGCTGTTTTACAGAGGATGGTGGCATATAATCAACTAAGGCATGGAGAAGTTCTGTAAGCTTGTTCAGCTAATACTTGTGACTCACTTAAATTGTTGAAAGACAAGTTACATAAAGACGTGAAAGTGCTTGGAGGTGTGGATTTGTTGGTGCAACTGCTTGGACATAGACGTTTTGTTGTGCTAAGCATAGTGTGCTGGTGTAGCCTGCACTTAGTTTGGTTGGTTTTTTGAGAACCGCTTGTATGTCTGAACTAAGTAGATGATAGTAACTAGTTCCTGAGAGTATCTGTAAACTTAGAAGTGTTGTTCTGTAGGAAGAGGTGAAATAAAAGCTACTTCACAAATTTCTTCTTACATTGAATGATATGTTCCATGATAGCTGAAGGGAAGGACCCCCATCTGACTACTCTTAATTACCTTACAGTTCAGTGATGTTGACATGGGAGAAATTATTATGGGAAACATTGAGCTCACACGTTACACCCGTCCTACTCCAGTCCAGAAACATGCAATACCTATTATTAAAGAAAAGAGAGACTTGATGGCCTGTGCGCAGACAGGTAAGTTAGTAACTCTTTACTGCCTACTTTGTCTCAATAGGAGTATTGTATTCCCCAAGCTGCAGGTAAGAGGTCTGTACGGTAGTACACCTTTCTCTTCAGAGTTTACTGAAGTTCTTGCAGTTTTGGAAATTATTGTCTCTAGAGTCTTGCTACTGCTTTAGATGTGATTTCACTGGATTTACTGTGTTAGTCCTTACAGTTTATGGCTTAAGTCACGTTCACTTCAGGGTTTTGTGATGCTGAATGATAAGTCTTCGTAGTTGACCACTACTAGCTTAACAGGTGGACTCCATTGCCATAGATAGTGTCCATATGCTAGTGGAGATGTTACTGGGAGTATACTAGTCATACAGGATTAATGCTGTAGTTGAGGTACAATAGCTTTGAAAATAACTGTTAATAATACTAAATTGTGTTGTAATAGGGTCTGGGAAAACGGCGGCATTTCTTCTACCTATATTGAGCCAGATCTATGCAGATGGCCCTGGTGATGCCTTGAGAGCTATGAAGGCAAGTATTTAAATACCGGGTCCTGGAAAAGCTGTGTCCGATTTATGTTTTTGCTCCATATGCTGATGTCTACTGCTGAATGCAGTAGCTGGGCTTAAATGCTGTCTTTATTTTGGGTATGACGGGCAAGCTTTTCAGCTTCTAGAAGACTGGTTGTTTCCATTGAAAAATGCAGACTGTAAAACTCAACGTTTCTTGCCTAAAGAACTGGTAGGGGTAACTAGAGGAAAGATGGTTTATGCGTGTTTGTTGCATAAGCTTTAAAGATCCTTCCCTTGCTTCAAAAAAGCTAGTCACATGTCTTATGTTGTAATGACTTTAGGATAGGAAATAATAGGTTTCATAATTAATATTTCTCTGCTGCTGAAGTTATGGATGACAGTGCAGGGTGCAGAGACCAAGGTTGTGCAGCTGTGTTGATGTTAGCTTATTAACCACCAGCAGAAGCTTGGGTGTTGTAATGGGGCACAGTCTTCAGATGCAGTGTTTAAAACAAGTTGGCTCTCAGCCATGCTTAGTCTTCCTTTTGGAGATAAACTTGGTCATCTATCTTCAATAATGCCTGAGGTAGCTGTTTTAATTTAATGGGGTACTCATTCTAAGTATTTTTTTCTTCAGGAAAATGGAAGGTATGGACGCCGTAAGCAGTATCCAATCTCGCTGGTCTTGGCTCCCACTAGAGAACTAGCTGTGCAGATCTATGAGGAAGCCAGAAAGGTATATCTAAGAGTTCCTAATTATGAAATAGGTTAGGTATATTCTTTCTTAGAGCTAATTTACTTCGTTTTATAGTTTGCATACCGTTCCAGAGTTCGTCCCTGTGTTGTATACGGTGGTGCAGACATTGGGCAGCAGATACGTGACTTAGAACGTGGATGTCACTTGCTTGTAGCAACTCCAGGACGACTGGTTGATATGATGGAGAGGGGAAAGATTGGACTCGATTTCTGCAAGTGAGTGAAGTGTTCTTGTCCATAGGTTATTTTAAGTTCTAGCTTTCAAACTGTGTAAACACCTAGTTTTGAGCTTGTAACCCAGCACAGACACTGGACTACAGCTTGAAGAAAAAAAGCTCTGAAGAATAACTTCTTTTTTATTACTGCTTAGGTACCTTGTGCTTGATGAAGCTGACAGAATGCTTGATATGGGGTTTGAACCTCAAATTCGGCGAATTGTTGAACAAGATACTATGCCACCAAAAGGGGTTCGTCACACCATGATGTTCAGTGCTACTTTCCCCAAGGAAATCCAGGTATTTTATTTCAAATATTTTAAGAGTTCATAGATGTAAATTTCATTTGTGGAATAAGGAAGAAAAGGTGCTGTTTTGATTTTATTTTTCTTCCTCTTTGATTTTTTAGATGCTTGCTCGTGACTTCCTTGATGAGTATATCTTTCTGGCTGTCGGCAGAGTAGGTTCTACATCGGAGAATATCACACAGAAAGTAGTATGGGTGGAAGAATCAGACAAACGATCGTTTCTGCTCGACCTGCTAAATGCCACAGGTAAAGACCAGTTTCAGATTAGCAAGTAGAATGAAATTCATGGCAGGCGAGTCTAATGAATCAAGTAATAAGAATTTCTATTGAATAGGTGAATGAAAGGGTATTTCCTTAACCTGCAGTGAATGTGTTCCACTGAATAAATGTCAATTTTAAGCTGATACAAGCTCTTCTGGTATACAGAATAAGGAAGCAGGTCTCCAACTTGGAATAAACAGGAGCAGAGGACAAAGACTGCCCTTTACCAGATAGTTGAGCCAAATATTTTTTCTTTTGCTGACCTGTGCTTTAATTATTTCTTAGGCAAGGATTCCTTGACTCTAGTGTTTGTGGAAACTAAAAAGGGTGCAGATGCTCTTGAGGACTTCTTATACCATGAAGGATATGCCTGTACAAGTATACATGGAGATCGCTCTCAAAGAGACAGAGAGGAAGCACTGCACCAGTTCCGTTCGGGCAAGAGTCCAATTCTTGTTGCCACAGCAGTAAGTGAAATCTATGATGTTTGATCCAATAAGCATATTGGTTGACCTGGAATTGGTACTAAGATTTGACTTAATCCTTTAACCACTAGGTAGCAGCAAGAGGACTGGATATCTCAAATGTAAAGCATGTCATAAACTTCGACTTGCCAAGTGACATTGAAGAATACGTGCATCGTATTGGTCGTACAGGCCGTGTAGGAAACCTTGGTAAGTATGAGCTAGAATTTTCATAGGCAGTACTTTCTACCTGAGCCGATAGGTGTAGTAGTATTGAATAAATAGCAAGTTGTGGCTTACTACCTAGGCAAAGCCCTTGGGGTGCCTGCTGTCACAGAAACTGGTCAGTGTGGAAGGTAACCAGTTCCTTCAGCTAGTGGGGTTTTTTGCATTTAAAAAGCTCTAATATCACATGTAAGCTTGGTATCTTCTGTGTCTGCAAGTAAATAGCCAGGATTTTCTTGTGATTTGCTGTGATGGAATAATGGCTTTCTTTTCAGATAATTGTAGTGTTCTCAAGGTTGGATATAAGGAATCTGATCTTTTACCTGTCACAGCTGCAAGTGGAATGTGGAATGGTTTTAAGTGCTGTAGTGTATTTGCTTTGCATGGGGCTAAATGTGAATATTTATTTTAGGTCTTGCCACCTCATTCTTCAATGAGAGGAACATAAACATCACCAAGGACTTGCTTGATCTTCTTGTTGAGGCTAAGCAAGAAGTACCATCTTGGCTGGAAAACATGGCTTATGAACAGCATCACAAAGGAGGTGGCAGCCGTGGGCGATCTAAGAGGTAACAGTCACAACTTTGCCTGAAGGTATACTAAATCCATTGTGGGAGGCAGTTCTGTGACTTGTTTTCAATCTAAAAATACAGCTAGATGAAGACAAACCAGTGTAGTAGAAACTGAGTTAGGTGCATCAGAAGGCAGTATGTTAATGTCTGGTTTTACTATCTTAAGGCCATTGAGCCTTCAGACTGTCTTCTCATCTTAAGCAACCAGTTAGATCTGGCTGAGGTAGAATGACATCTAGCAAAAATGGCTTTAGAACTTTGTGAAAGCACTAAAACACTTCTTAGAAATGCAGACCTGCATATGTAGGAGATGTACCTTAAGCTATTTTGATGTTTAGAAGGTAAGAACGTAATTCTTGGTCTAGTATAGAGGTCAACGTGACCCTGCTTGAGCAGTAAATTTCCCTTTTCTGTCTTGAATGCTCTTTCCAGATAGCATTGTGATGCTTATAAAGTGTGCTGAACTTCATGCTTGTACTGGTAGTTGGCCAGCCATGGTTGGTAACCATAGTTAAAGAAGTTCAGTGCCTAAAATACCACTGACTTTACTCAAGGGTTTGTTTTTTCCTTTATACAGCAGTAGATTCAGTGGAGGATTTGGTGCCAGAGACTACCGAACAAGTAGCGGTGCTGGCAGCAGTAGCTTTAGTAGCAGCCGATCAACCAGCAGCCGCCCTGGAGGAAGTGGCAGCAGAGGTTTTGGAGGTAAGAAAAACTGGGCAGGCAGTGCTGGCCAACTAAAAATCTGATGTAAAATGCTATAGCAAAATTTCTGGAGATGTTAATGTTTAAATACAGGGGCAGCTGGTGCTTGTTAAGTGAAGTCTCAGCATTCTTCATGGATCTAGGCTAGTGCAAGTTACCTGTTTTGATCAGTTTGATGCTGCCTGTCTTTCCAGCATTTCATTTTTAGCTGATGCACTTGACAGTACTTCTAAGTGGGTTTCCTTTAGTAGACAAACATTTTATCTGTGTGCTGGGCTGTTTTCTTGTTATGAAGGCTCAAGTCTTCAGCAGGTTAATTAAGCATCACTTTCTTTTGTCTTTCATAGGTGGTGGTTATGGAGGCTTCTACAACAGTGATGGATATGGAGGAAACTATAACTCCCAGGGGGTTGACTGGTGGGGCAACTGAATCTGCTTGCAGCAGATATCCTACCAAACAAGCTAATATGGAAACCACATGTAACTTAGCCAGACTATACCTTGTGTAGCTTCAAGAACTCGCAGTACATTACCAGCTGTGATTCTCCACTAAAATTTTTTTTAAGGGAGCTCAAGGTCACAAGATGAAAACAAAGGAACAAGTAGCCCTATCTCGAAGGTGGTTTTGAAGACTCTATTGCTGTAGTCAGGATTAACTCCCCTCCCACCCATCCCCACCCAGAAACTGCATTTATGATTTTGTGACTGAGGATCATTTGTTTGTTAATGTACTGTGCCTTTAACTTTAGACAACTTTTATTTTGATGTCCTGTTGGCTCAGTAATGCTCAAGATATCAATTGTTTTGACAAAATAAAAATTACTGAACTTGGGCTAAAATCAAACCTTGGCACACAGGTGTGATACAACTTAAACAGGAATCACCGATTCATCCATAATATTACAAAGAAAAACTTATGCGGTAGCCTGCATTAGGGCTTTTGATATTTGCAGATTTGAAAATAAAACATCTTGAAGCATATCAACGCAATTAGTTTCTAATGTGGCAAAACTGTACTAAGTTAAAGTTCTGATTTGCTCACTCTATCCTGGATAGGTACTTAGAACCTGATAGCCTTTAATAAGCCATTCCAGTCATGATGAGATGATGTATGGATACATGCATACATTAAAAGCACTGTTTTTGAAGTTAATGCAAGTAAATACAGCAATTCCTTTTTCAATATTTAGGCAGATCATTAATGTGAGCTAGCCAAATGTGGGCAGAACATTACAGGGAACGTTTAAAGGTCTGATAACTTGAAATAGTTTTTAGGAGAATTCATCTATTTAGACTTTTTAAAAACGCCTGCCATATGAAATTGAAATGGTAGAATGGCTGACCATGGCAGTGATTGGTCCTCCTTAAGGGCCTGACTGAATTTTTGGTCTAATAACGCATGCTAGTGTTGATGTTTTTTGGTCAAGAGGGTATGAACAGGAAGAATTATGCAGCAGGCTTTATTTTAATGCAGATTCACATTACTCTGTTCAAGCTGCGTGGAGATGTTAAACTGGCTTACTGTAGACTTTGTAAAATGGCTCCAGAAGAGTAACAAACAAACCTGAGATCACAGAGGTTGGAAATGTACATAAACTGCACAAGGTTTCAATTCTGCTGTTAAGTGCAGTTTTAGTCAGTTTTAGTTGCATAGGTTTCCATTGTATTTATAGTCTGTTTATGCTAAATCTGGCCAAAGATAAGTATTGTCCACCAGAAAAATGCCTCTGCCACTTGCAATTTCTGTGCTAACTTTATGGCCAGAGTAGTTAACAACTAATCTACAGTGGCATAGGAAAACGGCAAAAATCTCCTAAAGTGCAATAGATTTTTTCAAGTGTATTGTGCCTTGTTCTAAAACTTTTATTAAGTAGGTGCACTTGACAGTATTGAGGTCATTTGTTATGGTGCTATTTCAAGTCTAGGTTTAGGCCCTTGTACATTTTGCCCATAACTTTTTACAAAATACTTCTTTTATTGCACATTCAGAGAATTTTATATATGTCTTGTGTGCGTGTCCTTAACTTCCAATCTTATTTTGTCTCTTGGAGATTGAACGCAGCTTGTTTGAGGAGAAGGAAATAGATTCTAAAACTTATTTGGGACCATGGGTATGATAGCTGGGAGGAAAACTATTTGCACACGACAGATTTCTAGATACTTTTTGCTGCTAGTTTTGTGTAATATTTATTGAACATTTTTGACAAATATTTATTTTTGTAAGCCTAAAAGTGATTCTTTGAAAGTTTAAAGAAACTTGACCAAAAGACAGTACAAAAACACTGGCACTTGAATGTTGAATGTCACCGTATGCGTGAAATTATATATTTCGGGGTAGTGTGAGCTTTTAATGTTTAAGTCATATTAAACTCTTAAGTCAAATTAAGCAGACCCGGCATTGGCAGTATAGCCATAACTTTCTGATAGTAAAACAAAAATTGGCAACTTAAAATTTAAACATGCCAAGGTTTTGATACACTTGTCTTAAGATATTAATGAAACACTTCTAAACACTGATGTGAAGTGTCCAGATTCTCAGATGTTTGTTGCGTGAGTTTTGTTTAGTTGTGTGTTTATTTTTTTTTCAGTGAATGTCTGGCACATTGCAATCCTCAAAACATGTGGTTATCTTTGTTGTATTGGCATAATCAGTGACTTGTGCATTTTAGCAAGTTTTATCAGGCAGCAATATTTTCAGTTCAGATACAAGGATTCAAAACAATATGCAAGAATGGATTTAAACTTGCTGAATGTGAAAATTGAACTTCAAGTCACTGTAGGTTTAGAATTGCTTATTGTATTAGTTTAGATGCTAGCACTGCATGTGCTGTGCATATTCTTGGTTTTATTAAAATAAAAAAGTTGAACTGCACAGTCTACTCATTTGTGAAGCGTCACTCTTCTGGTTTACAAGATCTGTAGCCCCAGCAGTCTCATTCACGTGCAACTCTGGCAGCAGGTGAATCTAGTGTGGTACATATCAGGGTGCTTATAAACAGCAGCTTTAGGCTTAGGGCTGTGGCTGTAGTTGTAGCAACCTATGCCATGGCGGATGCTTGTACAAGTTTTCTGGGAAGGCTAACAAAGATGTGGGTCAGATGAGATGATCTCATTTCTTCCTTAGGGATACTCTAGTTTATTGAGCTCGTGCTCAGACTTGATTCCTCAGCCATGTAGTGATAAAGACCTCATCTCACGGTTGTGCTTCTGAATGCAGCAAAGGTGCCTTGTGGTAGACAGCTTTGATTTTCACATTTCAGCTGTTGATTGTTGCCAGGCAGCCTCACTGAAAATGTGCACGTGCAATTCTGTGGGAAAAGCGCAGTGCATACCCCTGTTTCCTGTCCTCCAGAAAAAGTGTCTTCCCCGCACACAGTTAGCAGTATATACTGTACTGCAGTTTTCAGTTTATTTTCTAAAACTAAGCTATGTGATTGAGCTGTCTTTAGGCTGCAATGAAGTGAAGTACTGGAATATCCAAGGGGATGCAGTGGAAGGAATGGGTTCAGGTGTTACCAGTCTTGCCTTTGAAGCCAGACAAAAGGCTTTGCTTCATTTAGAAGAAAGTGATTTAGAAAGAACCTGTGTTTAAAGTTCTGTGCTCAAGTGACTGTAGAAATGGGTGAATTTCCAGTGAGCAAGGGAGAGGGGAAAATAGTGTTTGGGAACTCATCTGCAAAAGTGGATATGGGCTTGAGACCAGTAAAGGTGTGATGTGGACTTGGAAGTCCTAGATACATGTGCACACCTGTAAATGGAATCTTGACACACTGCCAGTTGGTGATGTGTATGAGCTTTGAAGAACCATGGAAAGGAGATCAGCATGCTTAACAGGATAGGTTGCTGGAGGATCTGCATTGAGCACACTGAGTGTGGACCACACTAAATTAACCTGCTTTAGACTTGCACTAATTATCAACCCCATCATGCAGGCCTTTGTGTTGTCATGCTGTGTCCCTGGATGTGCAACATGCACTTTCTTCCAAAGCTCTAACTTGGTATTTTCCCTCTGCCTGTACATTGTGTAGCTAAAGTAGAACTGCAGAACCATAGTTAGGAAATATGCTGGGTGAAGCCTTATGCGCTGTGGAGGTGGCCTGTGGGATCTGGAAGTTGAGTTTGAACTCAATGCTTGAGCATGAGGTTTGTTCCTGGTGAAGGCGGTTGCAGAAAGTGCAGGCCTGGCAGAAGTCATTAGGCAGCTGAACTAACAGGAGCACAGGGAAGCCTCTGTAGGCCAGACCTATGAGCAGTGCTCTCTGGAGCAGGGCTGGTAAAAGGTGTTGGAGTAGTTAGTGTGAAGCAAAGGGAGCTGTGAGTGTGGAGTGAAGGGGGAAGTCTTAGGAAGATTCTCTCTGAGGCTGTTGGATGCAGTTTACCTCTGATGGCAGGAGGCTGAAACTAGGCTATTAGGACACTTTGGTACTGTGGTAAGAGAAGCATGGAGCATAGTCCCACAGAGCTGGCTGTTTGTCCTTTGGTAGTTCTTGGCATGCTGGGCAATATAATTCTTCCCATGATAAATGGAGAAAAAACTTCGGAATGGGTAAAGGAGACTAATCGTAAGGTAAAGAAAAGGCTGAAGTTAGTTGGTGAAAATTATTACTGATTTATTCTTGTAAAGCTGCATTGTATCAGGCCTTCAAAATATACAGGAAAATCAGTCTTGATGCAATAAATGGCTGATAGTGGCAGAGGCTGTAGTGAACAGGCTGCAGTAAAACCTACTCGTGTTTCTGCCAGTGAGGTTACTGTGACCTGTGCAGATAAGCAGCAGTCTTGAAACAACATCCATTTTGACAACAATGACAAGGGTGGGAGGGATTTAGATTAATGTCCTACTGTGGATTTTCATAAAGGTTAGGAGAGCAGTGGGGTCACTAGAGGGATTTGGTTACTGTTTTGTTAGGTGCAAGTATGAAATCCAGGCAATGATTGAGTATAGGAAAGATGACTTGCTCCAGCAGGATGCTGCTGCTGAGGCTTTCACCATGGCAATCAAACAAAAGTTGCTCTGTATACATCTTTAAAACTGTGTGTCTGTAGCCTTCAGAGTTTGTGAATCCTCATCAAGTGCAGTGTTCACTGTTGCTCATATTGATCAATGTGCTCATGAAAATAACCTGCAGTATATATAGTCTATGTTGAATTCCAGATCTCGAGTGTCAGCTCTCATCCTTTGGAGGAGGGAAGCAAAGGAGAAGTCTGTAGTTTCACTCCTTGTTGGGATCTCTTCCACTTTAGTGAACCTCACTAGATTGGTTGCAGCAGCACGCAATCCAACCTTATTGGGATGGTCATGAGTGGAGGAAGATTGTCAGGACTATAGAGATGACATAAATTATTGCATGAATCTATCTTGGTTGCAACTTTGTGCAAGAAAACACACCAGTACAGATTTTATCTGTAGTTCTGCCGACTTCCTTGTTGGTTGTTTCATTGAAATGTTTGCCTGGTACATAGCATTGTTCCAATGTAGCACTCACCTAAGTATCTCTGGAAAGCGATCAGCTTAGTTATCCCACGTTCACAGAAATATTACTTATCAAGCTGAAGGAACTTCCTGATGGTTAACAAAGTAGGCCTTGACCAGAGCCAAGAGTGGGCAAAGCATAACTGGTGGTGGGGCCTTTGTCCACTCACTGGTCTGCCATAATGTGGTCTTCTACTGCTACTCTTGAGCTCGCTCTTGACATTATTTAAGGAAGGTCTGTAAAGGCTGTCAGTGCTATGGATCTCTTAAGTCTTGGCAGTTCAATTAGGATCAGGGTGGAAGGAAATTGGGTTGGGTATTTTGTCATTATGGGCACTGCATTGAAGGGCAACGAAGCTGGTGAGGGGGCTAGAGAACAAGCCTTGTGAGGGGTAGCTGAGGAAACTGGGGTTGTTTAACCAGGAGAAAAGGAGGCTGAGAGGAGACCTCATCACTCTCTACAACCACCTCAAAGGACGTTGTAGTGAGGTGGGTGTTGGTCTCTTCTCCCAAGTGACAGGCTATAAATCAAGAGGAAATGGCCTCAAATTGCACCAGGGGAGGTTCAGACTAGACATCAAGAAAAATTTCTTCACTAAAATGGATGTCAGGCAGTGGAACAGCTCCCCAGGGAGGTTGTTGAGTCACCATCCCTGGAGGGGTTTAAAAGACGGGTGGATGAGATGTTCAGGGATATGGCTTAGTAGTGGACAGGTATGGTTGGACTTGATGATCTCAAAGGTCTCTTCCAACCAAGCAATTCTATGATCTCCGTAGAGAGCTTTCATAAGCAATTGAAATCCTACTCTAAATGCATTTTTTCAATAATAGATTCATTCTTAGTCCTGCCACTTCAGGGGAGATTTACCATGCATATCATCTGATTTGTTAGCAAAATATATTGCTGCTAAAGGAATTACATTGTTCAACCTGCTCAGGGCACAGATCACACAGTGCTGCATCTAGTTAATGATCGGTACAGTTTCAGTACAGTGACAGCGTCAAGTTACTTATTCGGTGTAATGAAAACTTTGTTCCCACTGATGTCTTTCACAAACTAGATTTCTTGGGTGAAGTGCTTGATCCTCAAGGGGCATACTTTTTTCAGCTAGGACTACCGGCTGAAGTACAATCTGGAGTAAATTGATAGAAATTTGTTGGTATTATGTACTTAAATATTCAGTGCAGAATGTGAAATTGTGTTGCTTCAAGGAAGGACTTGGGTACCAGAGTGTTTTCAGTGCCTAAGACGTTTATCTAATCTCCTTCAGTTGATGACTCAGTGGGAAAGACATAGTAGTGATGAATTTGAAGAGGAAACAGAATAAAGTGTTAGGCAAAGACGCAAGGCATCTGTTCCCAGCTGCACTGCTGATCTGAGTTAGCTGAGGCCAATCACATCATCATGCTGCAAATGCTCTCCTTGTCTCTTGTTCATCCTGTCAACGTAAGACCTGAACTTTTCCAAGCAAGGACTGCAGTGCCCTATCTCATCTGTCATCTCACCTGGGACTCCCTAGTTTCTACTTTAAACCAATAATTTACAGGTAGATTCAGCTTAAAAAGACCCTAGTGCCCAAGAAGGGCATGGGATGCCTTAGCATGCTCCTTGATTTTTCTACTAGGACAAGACAGATGAATGATACTTTCGATAACATTACTCAAATAATTGCTTTTGTTGTTCTTTCTATTCCAATTTCCATTGTTTTCTATCTTTTTTTTGCTAAACACTTGCTTCTTGAACTCAAAGTATTATTTGACGTGGTGCTTGAGATCTCAGAGGTTCATATTAATTGAAAGGATTTCCTGTAAAGCAAGGGAAACAATCAGGGCTGTTTACAAAGAAGGATGGCCAGAAATTAAGTGGACCAGGAGTCATAATTGAAACTGTTTGTTAAAAACTATTTGTGAGCTGAGCTTAGTCAGAGATTAGATTCAGGTTCTTTGAAGTGTTCTCTGAAGAAATGTAAAAACACGTGAAAGCTGAGGACTGACTTGTGGAAACAGAGTACCTCATTGCTGATCTTCAGCTCTCTCCTCTTCATTTGTGTGTGGGGAAGATATGCTAGTGACTCTAGGGTGAAAGACTCTATATATACTTAATTATGTTCTTTAAGTTGTGTGGGTCTAAAATATAATGGGATCGTGTACTTGAAAGCTTGCCTGAGTTTTCTAACTATGCAAATACATTCTCTCCTCACTCCTTAAAGAGCCAAGGAATCTGATAATTAGCCCACTGTTGAATCACAGTGTAGTTATGGATAAATAGATTAATTCCCACAGGCACCCGAGTACTTGCCTGTTTTATGTGGATAAATTAAAATGAAAGGCCCACCGCATCCACTAGTGCTTCTGCATTACTGATCATGAGTGAGTCTTGGTGTGCTTTAAGAAGGAGGTCAGCCTTGCCAGGGAACTGAGACACAAGACAGTCCACCAGAAGGCCAGTGGCCAAGGTAGAGTCCAGAGGCCCAAGTGCTGTCCTCTAAGAGAGTGACCCCATGTTGCTATTGTGGTGCAAACATCAAGTCCCTTTCTTGATAACCCAGGGAGCTGGGAGCGATGTGAGGCACCCTGTCCTAGCATGGGAACTATTGCTCAGGCTGCAGCTTTTGCACTTGTCTTGGAAGTTGTTATTTTTTTAGTTGTAGCTCCCTGGGAATAAAAGTTCCCCATGCAAGACGAATCTTATGGTGGTCATCACGGTGTTAGGAGGTGTTTTCTGCTTCTGCTGGTCTGGCCTTCAGTTTAGTACAAAGATGACTCGGCCTTGCTTCCCTGGCTGTAACACTCTGAGGTAATCTTAAAGGAGTTGTAATAATGACTTTGAAATACGCTTGACAGGGAGCACTCATGAAAGGGGGCAGGGTTCAGGGCATGCTGCAGTACAAGGTGGCCTTCCCATAATCGGTAGCAAATAAAAGCGTTGAACCCTGCAGCGCACTGCTGAGTTTTCTGGCTTGGGCTGTGCCATAGGGTTATGAATGTCTTTATTTACAAGATGTAAGCTTCAGGACAGCTTGTTGATGTCTACTTGAGAAAGTGTGATCAAAGAATGGCTAACTGGTAACCACACCACCAGTCTCTTTTCTGGGGCTTTTGCTAACTCAGTGGAGATGCCCTAGGATGCACTAGAGGTCAAATTACATCCTGGTTTTTAGTTCTGATACCAGAATCTCACTCCTATGCAAGGGAAGGATCATATGGCTTTCACCAGTTCTTCTAATATTAAGGGTAGAACCTTGGTATAGAAACCTTGTCATCTTCCTCAATTCAAACCCACATGGACAGGCTGTAGACACCCTTACAGATTCTACTTCAGATTCAGATCTTCAGCTGAAAGCATTAGATTGGAGGTGGAACTTATAGCAATTTAAATCTTAAAGAGCAGGTTAAATGAAGACTTGTCAAGACTTGCATGAACATCATAGATCATGTTTAGGGACAAGGGATGAGTTTCCACCTGGGTGGTTCAAATGGAAATCCATTTTGGTTTTTTTTGTGGTGCAGTGTTTTCTACTTACTGTGTCTGTTGAGTGGTTTTCTTTCTGCAGTCATCAGGTGCTTTATGATTAGAGATTACTTCTATGCTGGGTTTTGCCTCCATCAGTGTTGAGGCAGGATGTTAAATTACCAGCCATGAAATCAGGGACCAGTAGCCATTTATTGCCATGTGTTTGTGCCATTTGACCCACTTTCCTTCCGTCTTTCCTGACCCCTTCTGCTGAGCCCAGAAACCTATACCTTCTTCTGAGTCCCAAAGATCTACTCTTACCCTCTGAACCAGGTAACCCTTCCTTTTTTTTCCAAGTTTTTCAGCCACCATCTGCAACCTATACTTAGTCTGGGTACTTTCAGAGATCCACCTGCTTTCTCAAAAGTCAGACATTTCCTACTGTAGTTCCCTTTGATGTTCCTGCTCCTTGAGGCCTGTTTCTTCTGTACAATATATTGCCTTGGGTAGACTGCTCATAGCGTGAAGGTCTGCTTTTTAGGTGTGGGTGTGAACAGCTACAGTGCTGTTCAGGGTGGCAAAACCACGCCTCCGGGTGAAGAGTTTGCAGGACTGTTCAGGCTGGACCTCCTAAGTAAAAGGTCTTGTCTGAGCCACAGAAAGATGGCTCTTCAAGGATTTTCTCAGCAGAATTCTTACTGTATTTTTTTTAAACATAGCTCCTTCCAAGTCATTGAGCAGTAGCTGAAAGAACTGTAAATGGATGTGGCTGTCAAATTTGTTCTTTATGAACTACTCAGTATCCAAATTCTCTTCACTTCAGGAGAAGATATAGCTGTTTGTTGAGAAGAGTTCTTTTTACAAGTATTTTTTCAGTAGTATAAAAATGACAGAATGCAGTGATCGAATAACCTCCAAAGTGAGGTAGAAACTAGTTTATATTTGCATGCTATGTTTAACTTTGTTTACTAGAGCTGTACCATTGAAATTAGATGGAATCTTTCAATTAATTTTTTATCCTGTCTAGCAATACTAAGCATAGGATCAAAATAGCGATGTCTTTGGTGTAAAAGTAACTCAGGGTTGTTTGATAACTTCAGGCCATTTCTTGTACTGCTCCCTTTATTAAGAATTACATTAAAATGGCTTTAATTTTGTAATCCAATTCTCAAAATATACTTTTTTTTAAAGAATGCCCAAAATTAACATTTTGACAATTCCAAAGCACTTTTCACAAAAGCCTTACAAATGTTTTTTGAAGTATCAACATTTTTTATCAGCCACAAACCAGTTTTGATGAAGAGTTCCTGACCAGCTCTGTTGTCATTTCATATCCATGTGTAACACCATTTTCTTTGTTGCAATGTGATTCAAAATTTGTACTGCATGTCACTGGTTCAGCCCTGGGTGTTGTAGATTTGGGGGGCGTGTGTGGGTGCCATCTGGTAATAAACACCTGGGGAGAAGCTGCTTCACTCTGTTGAACAGTGGGGCACCTCGGCCACCAGTGATTTGGCCTTGTTACTCACTATATTATTTCATATCTTCATTTTAGAAAGTTCAACCTCAGCAGCCTACGAGTTCAGTATATGGATTGTAGAGTATATCAGATATATAGCCCCATCCTGCACTCAGAAATGATGCAGAGAATATGTCTATTGGATTTTTGAGAATGAAAGTGAACCTTTATTCTCCAGGTTCTTTTGTCTCCTTTTGTGTACTATACAGGGCTGATTCTGCTGAGGCCTAGGCTACAGTTACATCATCTCAATTAATGCTTTGCAAAGCTCTTTTCCAAGCTCAGAGGAGACAGTATTTCCAAAGCTCCTGGCTCTTGTTATACCTTCGTGAGCCAGCAGTGGCCCAGGTGGCCAAGAGGGCCAGTGGCATCTTGGCCTGTATTAGAAACAGCAGGAACAGGGAGGGGATTGTGCCCCTGTGCTCAGCACTGGTGAGGCCGCACCTCGAGTGCTGGGTTCAGTTTTGGGCCCCTCACTACAGGAAGGACATCGAGGGGCTGGAGCGCGTCCAGAGAAGGACAACGAGGCTGGTGAGGGGGCTGGAGAATAAGCCCTACGAGGAGAGACTAAGGGAACTGGGGTTGTTTAGCTTGGAGACGAGGAGGCTGAGGGGAGACCTCATCACTGTCTACAACTGCCTGAAAGGAGGTTGTGACGGGGTGGGTGCTGGGCTCTTCTCACAAGTGACAAGTGGTAGAACAAGAGGAAATTGCTGCAAGTTGCACCGTGGGAGGTTTAGACTGGACATTGGGAAGAATTTCTTTACTGAAATGGGTCAGGGATTGGAGCAGCTGCCCAGGGAGGTGGTGGAGTCACCATCTCTGGAGGTGTTTAAAAAATGGGTGGATGAGTTTCTTAGTGACATGGTTTAGTAAGGAGACAGGCACGGTTGGACTTGATGATCTCAGAGGTCTCTTCCAACCGAGTGATTCTATGATTATATGATTCACTGCCATTTTCTTGAAAGGAAAGTTTTCTGCTCATGCTTAATAGCAAGAAAGTTAATTCAGCAGCTCTCACCTCTTTTGATTTGGTGTTCCTGTTAGGCAGTTGAGGACAGTCCTTCCTCCACTGCTGATTGAAGGATGTGTCTTTTTGAGCCTTGAAGGCAGCCGGTGGTTATTAGTATTGTTACTTTCTGCTCTAAATGAGGCTTTCAGTGGGTTTATCATGAGCTGGGGGGAAACTGTGTTTTATTGACTCAAAAACAGGGCAACTCAGTGTTGCTGCAGTAAGCTGTGGTGTAGGCTTTGTGCTCTGACATCCATAGCAAGGTGGGAATGGGATCAAAACTTTGAATCTTCCTGCTTTAAAGACATGGGAAGAGCGTAATTGGTCCCAGTCGAGGTCCCAGTCTGCAAGGCTGTGTGCAGTGAGGGGCTACGCTGGGGAAGGGTGGAGGTATTGTCTTGTGGGGGAGGTAGGAGAGCTGGCAGCTGTGTATGTTGGCGCTGGTGCAAGCTGGCTGCTGACGCTCGCAGGCTGGCAGGAGGATATGCTTGATCAGCTTTGTGGGTAGAGAAAATATCCTGGATTAGTTAGTGCTGGCAAGAGCCAAAGTGAGACAAATGCTGCGAGACTGAAGCAGTGGATGTGAGTCTTTCCTGGGCTTTCCATGCAGAGCTTCCCAGAGCTCACAAGCTCCATATCATGCCTTTTCCTCTGAACACATTTATATATCACTGAATTGATCCTCCCTTGCTACAGAAGTGTCTCAGTTTCCTTCCCAGTATGGGATTATTTAGCTGTTTAACTTGTGAGTGGCTGGTGTTACCCTTCTTTCTGTCATCCTTCCTGAATGTCAGATTTGTGTTTCCGCATGATGGGAAGTGAGGTACGGCTTGTGGCTGTGGGTTGACACCTCCACCCAGCTTGATTTAACCTGCAGTGTTGCCAACAGAAAGAGGTCTGGAGCAGGTTGTGCTTTTCCCTTTCTCCAAGCAGAAAGTTCCCACCGTGTCCCTATTCCACTGGGATCACTGATTGGTCCTTGGAATGCTGGCCTGGAATAGAGCTGATCACGGGAGAGCAAGCAAAACAACAGCTAAAATGGAGGTGTTGATGGGTTTGATTTCTGTTCTTCTTGTATGTTGTGTTACCAGTGACTTTCAGAGCACATTTTCAGTTTTGTTGGGCACCTTGCCTGTAGGATAATATTACAATATTAATAAAGGAGCAGGCAGGAGGGAAAAACGTCCAGTTTTTTCCATATCAAACTGGAAAAGAAGCAGATAGGGACTAAGGAAATAGTGATTTCAGTGTAGCAGAGAAGGCTGTCATGCTTAGTGAGGTGACTGCTGATGGGCAAGAGCCATTAAGAGCCGAGTACATCAGTGTCAGAAGATTTCCATCCCATATTGCTTCAAGTCGCCACAGCCCAACTACTACAGGATGCATGTTTGCCTTGTGAAGTGCCAGTAAGCCAGGCTAGAGAGGAGCCAAACTTGTCCCGGCTGACTTAAATAAGGTAAAACTACTGCTCTTTAGTTGGAAACACTAAAAATCTCAGAGATTGTGCTCAAGCCCCTTGCATGTGATGAGAAATTAATTTCTAGCCCAGTATAGCCAATAGTAAGATGAATTTATACTTGAAGTTCTAACATTAATCTTTAATTTTACTCAATGCCTCTTCATGTGCCTGAGAGAGTTTGATATCTCCTGACTGTGCTTTTTTGATCAAAAATGCTGTTCTTTAAGAGCTGTAACCCACCCCCATCCCACCCCCCAATCCAGTGTAGTGGTCATCGATACAGAGCTGTACTTCTTTCCATGAACAGTCCTGCTAGTAAAGATACTTGCTGTAAGCAGCCCTCCTTCCTTTTAAATGCAAGGCATGTGTGTGGCAGGATTGGGAAGCATTTACCTACCTTGCTTATAGGCACCTGGCTCCTATGTGTACTATGGTCCCTTGGGCAGCACCTGCTCCTCTGCAGAGCCCCCCCCATTGGCTGGAGCTTGGAGACAGCCCTCGGGTATTTCTGTTCAGCCCACTGCTCAGAAAGCTGAGCATGATTGATTTTGATGACTTGCAGATGGGAGAGTGCATATACTATTAGTTTTGGAACTGGACACTTAAACAGTGTAGAAGTCTTTCCTTTTCAACTGGTGATAGTTCAGTTTGTGTTGGACAAGGATTTTGGATGTTCAAATAGATCCTTTCACTCTTCTGTTACAGCTTTTGTGTTTTGGTGTGTAGTCATGTGTCACGTGTATTACAGCTGCTCATGTGTTCCTATGTATTTTGAGGGACTGAAGCAAGTTCAGATGAAATCTGAGGCCCCTGGGAGCACAGGAGTATAAGGCACAGGACTGCATAGGTCCCAGGCACCGAACTTCTCCCTCTGTTGTCTTGTTCCCAGGTGCTTTCATTTTAACACCCACAGGATTACTATCTAAACTCTCCCTGGACCATCTTTTTATACCTCATCCTGCCTTGTCAGTTCTGGGATATAACTCCTTTACATAATTTACTTCCTTTACCCAAATGGGATCATCCATCCCAAGGGTGTCATGTTGTGGCAGTGCACGTGCCAACCACCTCTATCAATGGACTTTTGAGATAATAGGGAACCAGTCCATGAACATAGATCCCATCTGTGATGTCCTGTAGCCTTTTGTTCCATATTTTTATAGCATCTAATGGAGTAGCATATTACCTGAATTGCTGTGCAAATACATAGCATTACTCATGAGAATACAGAAGATTAGCTCCATAATTCATATAGATCGATGCTAATGAGTGCTTCTCTTAGATCTGCTTTTCTTCTGATTTCCCTGAAGTATCACGTGTCGGCTTTGAGAATGCGTTTAGCAAACTGTAGTCAGATGTTACAGACCTCATCTGATGAAATTCCTCTCTAAGGGGAATTAAGAAGCAGCATTGTATGTTGTGCTTTAGGAAATTCAGAGATTAGCTAAGCCTGTGTTTTAAATCTTCTCCATAAACAGATTCCAGCTGTGTCAGTCCTGAGATCTGTATGCTCTTGCTCCAAGCTGCGGTACTAAAATAGAAACTGGCTTTTTCCTGGACAGGCTTTGTCCCGAGATGATCTCTCTGTTTGTGAATGTGTTCTGACTTGGCAAAAAAGCAGTCGTTTAAACTGTTCTGTATGACAGCTGTGAAACTGTGCACACCATGGTCTGGTGACTGAGTGGAGGAGTAGCAAGTGCCCTCTGCAGAATGATTCAGGCAATGCTGGCGTCAGTTCAGACCAGACAGCTCGAGCCTTGCTGGTTTGTGAACACATCATCCCTCACCTTTAGTGGCTGAAAAGTGGAGGTGCAGCTTTTGCCATGAGTTAGAGAAGAGGGAGATGCGAGACAAAAAGCAAAGGTTATAAAATCCATTGGCAGCCTCAGAATGCATTGTGGTTTGCGTTGCAGTCTTCTATATGCAAGGCTAAAATAGGATATGTCTATGCATGGCTTTACAGGGGCAGAATGCTCCAGTGACCTGCCTAGGCTGTTAACTTCAGGTGTGATCATGATGTCTATTTACAGGTAAAGAACCAAATGTTTGGGCTGCAAAGACTTGTTGCCAATTTGCCCAGCACCTCATTTGTAAAAACTTTAATGTAAGACATTTCTTTCGACGGAAAAGAAAGGCCAGCACTCAGAACAAACCCCATGATAGTGCATTCATCACATCACAAGTTAGACAGATGAATAGCAATATTTGGAAGAAATTTCTGTAAGCTTCTTGGTGGTTACTGTAGACAGGACTGCACTGTAGAATTACTTGAAGCATTTGTCTAGGTGGAAGCCATTGCTGCGTCCCCAGCTTAAGTTCATGTATAACACTCTAGATATTATTCTAGGATAGCTGGGTACTAACTGTATTCCTTCTTTTCTTCAGAGTTGCTTACCTGCAACCTTCACTCATCCTTTTATGTGGACATGGAAGTTCCAGGTGAAAGCACTGAATTTTCCAGGCTTATCAGTTGCTTAAATGTGGTAAGAAAGTTGAAACCCCAGTCATTTCTTTTTAGCTATCTTATGATATATAACTCTGAAGTGTTTCTTTTACTCCCCAAATGAGGAATGTCAGATAGACTATTTCCTGCCTTTCCTCTCTTAAGAATACAGTGTGGGAGGTCTCAGAAGTGTAAAATTGCTTTTCCTTAATCAAAAAGACAAGAGTCTTGGAGCTCTAATAGAGAGATATTTTCTTTTCAACAGTTCTCAAATGTTTGCACTGCATTTGATTTAGTGATACAGGAGTTTCAAAGGGGCTGAATAAATCACTTCTTATGTTTTTCATCAAGTGGCACGCTGGTGATATAGACTCCGTTAGGGATCTGGTAGACCTTTCAGGGAAAAACAACATTAAAACCAGACTGAACTTACTGTGTTTAAAAAACAGCAGTGGAAAAAACGTGCCTCAAATACATAAATGTTGCTGTTAAACACAAAAAAATTAAGATGGGCATGAGGTCTCTTCTTGGAGGCTTAGGTTATATTCAGAAAATGTATTCAGTTAATGCAATAACTTGGAAGACACTCAAGTGTGGGGATGAGGAGGAGGCATAGCTAAACAGAAGGCTGACAAGGGGATGCAGCTGAGCAAGCATGCGTTGGCTGGCTGAAGCTGCAGCGCAGCAACCACAGGATGAATTAAAGTTCTGGTAGGTCACAACAAAGTTTGTTCTTTATGATTTATGAATCACACGCTTTGAGTATGTCTTTGCTTTGCTGTGTTAAGTGCTTCAGTACCCAGGAGTGTGTGTATATCTTAATTGGGTACCAGTGTACTGTCTATGTTAATGATCAGGCAGCGACAATATGCAAACACACTGCTACATTCTCACCCACTTGAGAAGGCTTTTGCTGTGCAAAATGTAAAGCCAGGGATATGTCACCGCATCTTCCAAACTGGACCTTAAAGAGTTGGTAGTAACTAGTAAAGGACACAAATAGCTCTTTTAGGTCAAGCTTTACATGAACATTACAAGCCATGTTTCCAGCACAGTCATTCAGCTCTCATGCATAGGTGCTACCAAGCCAGGGAGAAGGAAAATCAACGATGCCAAAAATAAATAAAACAATACTCTTACATGTACTGCAAATACATCACATCTTGTTTATTACATACAGCTCTTCTTATGCAACTCCTCCCATCCTATTAATAAAAATGTCCTTAAGGTTTCAAAGTGGAAATCTCAGCAGCTGCTGATGCAGAATGACATGCAGCAGAGTGATGATGATTTACACCACCCACAGAACAAGTCTGAAGGCTTTATTTACATGCTACAAGACTGTTTGAATAAGGTTTTGCCCCATTTGGTGCATGGGAAATCTGGTGGTGAAACAGTTCAGCTGCATTATGAAATGATACAGCATTCTAAAGACTTAAGGCATTAAGGGGTCTTTGCGTGCTGTTGTATTACATTCATAAAATACCCAGGCCTGGCTCTAATTGGCTGTAAATGAATTCTTGGTGAAAAATATATCAAAACAAAACTACAGACACCCTGAAAGAGTGCCTTCCAGGTTCCTTATAAAGGCTTCATAACAATTTGTAAAGCTAGTTTCAGAGAGCGCGTAACAAGCTCTGCACTACCTTGTAGATGATGGAACAGAACTTTACAATACCAATATTTACACTGACTATGGCCTTCAGTATTAGGAAATGCAAGATTTTCAGTGACAGCAAGACAAATAGTATCATTTGGAAGGGAAGATAAAGAAAATTTTTACTACCAGGAAGGTGGGAAGTCAGAACTGTGTGGGCTGAGTTCTGTCCTTGTTTGGCTTCAGGGAATTATGTGATTCTGTTCTATGACTCAGAGTTGTTTTTACAGCATTTGCGTCACCCAGAAAAGTTGAATCTGAGATCCAGGGTGTTCCAGGAGAGAATATTTTGTTCTGTAATGTGAACTCGCTAACAGACCCTGACAGCTTTCATGCTTTGCTTTTTTAATTATTATTATCATTCAGGCATAAACTGCAAAATGTCTCAGAGCTATCAGGTTGTGTTATCACCGCAAGTACATGCAGTTATCAGGGAAAATCTGAACACTTGGAGATACATTTCACAAATCAGAAATAGTGAATTTCATTTCTTGAGATTTTAGTAAGCTTTCAGTAAGCTTTCAGTTTGCCTCTTTAGCCTCTGTTCACATGTGGAAAACCAAACACAGCCTGTGTGTGGACTATATACTATAACTGCTCCCCTCAGTTCTACCCAGATCTGACCATATTATTTCACTGGTGGTGTCGCATACATTGTAGGTGCCACAAATTAGTCACTACCCTGAAGTGTAAATGCCTGTGGTTTTCCGTCTGGGAAAGTTGTTAGAGGATTTGGCACGTAATGCTGTAAGGAGATGGCAGACCTGAAAGTAGGTGATCTCAGGCACTGGTTTGAAGATGCAGCAAATCCAAGCAAATTTAGGGCTTTGAAGGCTGGATTGTAAATGCTGCAGCCCTCGGATGCCAAGTGCTGATCCAATATTGGCTCACTCTTCTTGTTCAGACATGTTCAAGTGTTTCTGAGAAGTTATTTTTGTGCTGGCAGGCTTTATGAGACATCAGGTGGTGTCTGCCCGTGCCACTCTGTGTTTCCACAAGGCTGGATATCAGTTCTCTTCCTGCAGCTGGCATGGAGCTGCTGCAAAATATCACACTGACACAAACACTGCTCTGGCTAATTAGACAGAAATGAGGTTGTGTGCCTACACTCAGCCTGGAGCACGTTGGTGGCACTGTCCAAACTGGCTTTTATTAAGGGCTGTGGAAGAGCCTCAACCCCCATCCATTGCTCAGGACCAACTAACGGCTCAGACATAATTAAAATCCCAAGCAAAATGAGGTGGTTTTTTTTCTTGTTCTAAACACTTTGCTGGAGAGTGCTGGCACTGGACTTTGATTCTAGTTCACTGTGTCACTTGTTTGGCATGAAGCTCACCCAGGAGGGTGCGTCATGACCCTGCAAGCTGTTTATGTAAGGGAAACTTCCTCCTCTCTCACCTACTAATTTTTTTAATTCCTTTTTTTTTTTTTTAACAGCTGAATTTTGCCAGTGATCTACTTTTGGCTTTTGCTTTTCATTCCCTCAGGTTTTGCAAAGAAAAAAGGCCAAGGCTGAGTAAGGTGAAGTCATCTCAGGCTGCAGTCTGGGAGAGAGAGGCACTGCGCTACTCTCTTGCTCACTGTCTCACCTCTTGTGTCTTAGAGGAGGAGAAAATGAGGCTGACAACATCACCAGAGAGCTCATTAACTGAATCCCATCAGAACTGGTCACTCTGCAAATTCTTGGTGATTTAATTCCCCCAACTAATTAATTCTTCCCCTAGAAATTATTAGCTTGCATTAGAGACAAATTACCTGTTAATTTTCCATTTGATAATTAGTGCTCTTCTAGGCTGTGGTTAAGCTTTCTTGCCTTACATTAGATTTGTTTAAAAGCAGACACTTAAATCTTTTGATTTGGGTTTCTGTTAACCTTGCCATTTCCCATTTTACGTATGGGAACACAGGCTGACCCTGTAGTTACAGCAGGAGGTCTAATAATGCCACAGGGCTCTCCTGGAAATGTGGTTCCCTCCCCATCTCCGCCGCGGACTTCCCGTGTGCCTGAGAGAGACAAAAGACCCGAAATTAGTTACAATGCAAAACCATGACCTTTGCAGCTTCTGCTCTGCTGGCGCCCAAAGTCTCTGGGGCTTCTATTTTTTATCTGTGCGAGTGTGTGTGAGGCACAGGGAGAGGGGCGCAGCGTCTTTCAGAGGGGTTGCAGCAGCGAGGGCTGCTCGGGAAGGCTTTCAGGGCGGATGAGGGGGTTTTCCTGTAGCCCGATCTCTGATCCGAACGCTGCTTCTGCGTTTTTGCCACAGGTTGGTTCAGCGCAAAATGCAGAAGCTGTCCAGGAAACAGAAGGCAGTGCTTCCCCCTCCTGCCGCCCCCGCGGATGTGTTTGCAAATACCAGTGTGTTTCTGCCAGACAAAAGCCTACTGGCATTATTTCTTAATTTTACTGCCCAGTGTCACGATTCCAACAGGAGGGGGCGATAGTGCCCTTGTGATCCGTGCCGCCCCGGTGCTCTGCCGGCAGGGCACGTCTGTAGGGGACGGAGGAGCAGGGCTTTGGCTCTCCCCACAGGGTGGGAAAGCAGAGCCCGTGGGGCTGCTGTTTGTGAGCGTTCAGCATCCCGCTGGTTGTACGAACCTTGGGTGACAGTGCTCGTGCCAACTATTGCTGCGTGCCGCAGGGCACGGTTTGGTGCTGCAGGCTGCCAGGGGCGGAGGGGCAGCCTTGCCTGGGACGGAGGGCAGAGTGCTTGCTGGAGGGGCTGCCCTCCTCGTGAGCAGCTGCAGAGTGGGCTCTGTACACACGGTAAGGTGGAGGAGTGCAAGGTGTGTGAGCAGCGCCCCAGCGACACCCGATGGAGTCGATTTGGACTGGGTTGTTCACACACAGGCGTGATGAGGGAAAGTTAAATGCCCAGCTGACTTTTTTATGGAAAAGTAGCCATGTTAGATGCCTTAGATACTTAAATAAATGCAAAGTTTATTATCTCCCTCAATTACTGCCTAAGCCTTAAGATTCCCAAAGCCTTTTTCTTCCTTGGTGGATCAAACCTTCAGGCTCAGGACCTCAAGGATATTTCAGCACCTGTGCTGCTGCCATCCCACAGCTAATGCATACTTGTTTTTAGGTCTCTCAAAGGTGAACGGAGCCACCTAAGTGCAGGTGGCCCAGCACAGCCCCAAAACCTGAGGAGGAGTGGTGTCTCAGACAAGTTGTGTTCAGATCTGAGCTTTGCTGGCATGAGCCAGCCTTTCCCATACCATATTACTGCCCTCGCTGCCTTTCCCTTTCCCCTGAGGGTGCTACTGCCCCCTGAGTGGGGAGGGACCCATGTGTGCTATTTACCACACCCTGTGGTGGGGCCCGATGCAGTGGCTCTTCTGATAGAGACCCTCGGGCAACGTGCTGCCAACTTGTAGCACTGGTAGGGTCCCTATCAGATGCTCTGTCAAAGGTACCTATCAAGCATCTACCCAAAATAATAGACTGAAGTGTTCTAGCTTGGTGCTTTCACTCATCACTTCCACAGTTTGCTTTTGTTTTGCAATTTTTAAATTGACAGCCCCAAACAGTGAAGTTGCCCTACTCAATCTAAGGGCAAGGCAAGCACTTCTGTTACACCAGTGAGCCCACTGCTCTGGTAGGAGATAGATTGTGGATGGGCTGTGGCTGTCACTGAGCGCACCTGAGTGGCTGCTGCAAATGCTCAGAGGGTGCCAAGGAGGGAGAGGTTGTGTTTTGGATGCCCCAGAGTTGCTGCAGGGCACCAGGGTCAAGGGAGGTACAGTTCTGCATGGTTGACAGTGCTGCCCCTTCCCCATCCCACAGCCTCAAGTGCCGAATCTGTGTCCCCAGCACAGTAAGAATTTCAGAGAAGTGTGAAATCTCTGCCTAAATCTAAGGGAAATAATAACCATAGTGAGAAATTCTGGGTAGAGCACAGGTTTTTGTGAGGGCTGTGGTGTCTTGCAGAGCCCAGTTGTGCTTTGTTTTTTATGTTAAATGTCTAGCCCTCTTTCACATCTCCCATAGCTCGGCTTGATAAATGCACCTCTGCAGCATCTCCCTCCTCCTGCTTTGTACGCATGGTATTTCTCTCCTCATTTATTTTCGGTGACCCACCATACTTGCAGAGCAGATGTTCCCGATTCTCTATTGTAACTCAAATCCAGCTTGGTAGCTCAAACAACTTGTTGCAACACATTTGTTGCTAAAGTACAGCTGTTGCTAACATGGCTTTTTTGACAGATGCGAAGAGAGTTTCCCCCGCTTCTGCAGGCTGCCACAAACCCGATACAAGCCTGCATGACATCTCTACATGCAACCTAGAAATGGTTAAGGAAATTACAGGCTGCAGCTTTGCTGCTATTGAGCTAGTGGGTGTAGAGCTTTCTCTTCACATTGCCAGTTGCTAGGCTTGGGACTCAGTGTCGATCCTATCCGAGAGTGTAGTATTCGCCATGCTGCCGAGGAGCGATTTCCTCTGTCACTGTCTATTTGATGTCTTAGAGAGAACTGTTGTGCCCTTTCTCCCTCAGGTACTGTGGTCTTTTGCAGCTGGCAGGAAACAAAGCCTTTTGCATGAGCAGAAGTGCTGTACTTCTGCAATCTGTAAATACACTCCAGAGTGGAGGATTTGCTGTATTTTCCTGTAGCATGGCCACGAAGGGGGGAGGGGGGGGCTTTTTTGGAAATGCCCACGGTTAGCACAAAGGTGTCAGCAGCCCATAAAATCACAAGCAGGGAATGAATGGGAATGAGAGTGTGGACTGTGTGGGAGTAAATGCATGCCCATCTACCATGGTGGTGGCTGTTCCCCTCCCTCCTCCAAGCTCTGCTAGCTTTAATCGTCTTAGACTCATGCAAAAACTCTGCATATGTCAGGTGGTGGATGTTTGAGGAGCTGTGTTACTGTAGCTGGAGAATCTAACTCAGTGGAGGCTTGGAGAAAGCAGCATGTGCCAGCTGCTCCCAGGGCAGCTCCTGGCCCCAACAGCTACTCTGTCTCCCCTCCTGTGCATCTTGGAGTGATGCTCGGTTTCTTACCAGAGTTTCATGTGTTCCATGTTTGAGCTCCCTGAGTTTCTTTGTCCCTTAACCATGTCACATCCTTTCTTACTGGTCCAACATGTGCTGTTCAGGTGAGCTGTACCTTATGAGGAAGCTTTTACTCGTGCAGCTGTGGAGAGGAACACTGGAGACTTTCTTAAGCCCCTTTCCTTTGCTAGGAGGGGTTTTGGGTAAAAGATGTGCAATGTCAGTATTTGTACTGTAACATTAGCTGGAAAGACAACTTGGCTATAGCCATCAGTTTTTAGTTAGTTCCCTTGCCGTGCTTTCAGCCCAGTGCTTTAACTGATCTTGGCTTGGTTTTGCACTGGATGCGTTGCCATTACATGTGCAGGAAGACATGATAAGTTCATTTAATAATTCTTTCAGATAATCTGTAAATGCTGTAACCTCCTGTTTAGTATGCTGTTTATTATGTTATTGAAGTTTATTCCTGATTTGATGATTGGCTCATATGCCACACTCACTTCCTATCTGCCAACATCTTGGGCAGACAACAGAATAATCCTTTTATACCTATTACCAGGTAGTTACGGATGTTTGGCATAATGGAGTCCTTCTTGTTACTTGGCTTTCAGAAGTGTTAGACATGGGAAAGTATTGTGATAGGTAGAGAAAAGTTACAGTTGTAGCCCCCTGGAGCTCTTGGTCCAAGAATCATAGAATCACAAAAATATTTAGGCTGGAAAAGACCTTAAAGATCATCAAGTCCAATGGTAATCCTAGCACTGCACTTGTCTTAGTTTAGATGAAAACCAAGATATGTTATCAGAAATTAAGTGATTTTAATTAGATAAGAGAAAAAACAGATTGTATAGAAAAGATAACTGTTTTTAGCTACAAATGTATGCATGTACAGAACAGAGTTAACAACAATTGTGGTTGAGATCTTAATATGAATCGAGTTCTACCATGTCCCTAAGCAACACATCTACATGTCTTTTAAATACCTCCAGGGATAATGACTCAGGGCAGCTCTTCCAGAGTCTGACAGTCCTTTCAGTGAAGAACTTTTTCCTAATATTCTACTTAAACCTCCCCTGGTGCAACTTGAAGCCATATCCTCTTGTCCTACCACTTGTTACTTGGGAGAGACCAACACCAGGAGAGCAATAAGTTATCATCTCCTCAGTTTCCTTTTTTCCAGGCTAAACAACCCTAGTTCCCTCAGCTGCTCCTCGTAAGACTTGTGCTTCAGACCTTGCACCAGCTTTGTTGCCCTTCTCCGCACACGCTCCAGTACCTTAATGTCTTTCTTGTAGTGAGGGGCCCAAAACTGTACACGGGATTGGAGTATCTGAGTCCCAGAGCTTTAAGATCATTCTCACTGAGTATCTGACCTGGCTGCAAGTACAGGTTCCTGACAGAAGTGCCCGAGTTAAGTGGACACAGGTAAGTGATGAACCTGCCCCAAATGTTGACACTGTACAGTGGGGAGAAGGTGGCACTGATCCTTTCATGTAGATGGGAGAGGTGAACTGCCAAGAAGTAAATGAGCTGTCTGGCAAGGCCTGGGAGGACTGTTGGCTTGGGTAACATATTGCCTGTTGTACCTTCAGTGCAGAAAGGCTGTTTCAAAAGGAGTTTGCAGTGCTGTGGTTTAAGTTCATGCTGCATTGCCCATACGTGGCTAAGAAGACAGCTTTATAAAGAATAGCGGACTCACTAGCCACTAACATGGAATTAAGTGGAGCTCGTTGCGATGCGTCTTTGCCTTTGTGTGTGTATCACACAGCCTTCCTGCTAGACAACAAGGAACTACAAGTGGTCACTGGCTTGGAACAGCCTGCAGAAAGCACAGTATGAGGGTGTTGGCAAGAGACAAGCAGCTCCCTGTCTGTTACGCAGCACAGAAATGACCCAGCAGATGCAAAAATGCTGGGGCAGGGCAGCTTCTCAGCTGCTGGTAAAAGCAGCGTGAGACCAAACCCTCCCGTGGCTCCCTGGCTCCCACACCACTGGCACTCTTGGAGTGGCTTCAGCAAGTAGGGCATATCAGATGGTGCGGCCACTACCAGTATTGATTTTCGCTGTCTGCTGGTAGGACGTGAGCAGCAGCTGCCTGCTTGGCTGCACATCACACAAAAGCGGTGATGCACCACAGTATGCTGAACTGAGGGCTGCTCCAAGGCAGAAGTGAGGGCGTGGCTCCTCACACCCTGAAGAGAAAGATGGATGATGCAGACCCTGTTTAGGCTTCACCTGCAGTGGTTCATCCCTGAAATGAGAAGTCTGAGTGTGGCCAGCTAGTTTTTTTTTAAAAAAATCCTAATAGAAGCCAAGAGTCATGGTGCAGGTGTGGGAGATGTCAATTCAAGTTCCTCTTCAGCTTGAGTTAATACAGATCTGAGCCCAGCTTCTCTCTCCCTCCCCAAGGCTGCTCTGGGTATTGTGGGGAGTCACCTGGTAACACAAACAATGTTGGTTTTCAGCATTGCATCCATGCACACGTATTGCAGCAGGAAGTGGAAACTTGCTTCCCAGGTGGGTGCCCAGCCCCTCACTGCAGAGCAGCCCATGCTGCTCCTTTCTTGCTGGACACAGTACTGTTCGATTAGCACGAGTGAGACACGAAGCCACATTCACAGGATGGGGCTGGAGAGACCTTGTGAGCTCATGTAAAAGCCAGTGGCATAGACAGTCTTGGAGAGGGTCTCTGTCCTGCTCTTGCACGAGGCAATGGGAAGATATGACCTTAGTAGAGCTATATTCCACCCTCTGGGCTCCTTGTCCCCTTTGCACAGGGTCTGCGTGATGTCTAACTGGGCTGTTGGCAGAGGTTTGGGCTGACAGATGAATACAGTAGCCTTGTGGTTTGCTGCGCACTGCATCCGCTTCAGTCTTCCTACCCTAGAGTGTGCTGTTTGCTTTCAGAAGACGCTCCTGCTGCAGCTGCTGCCTCCTGGGCCTCCAGTCCTGCTGCAGGACTTGACCATCGTGCAGCAGCTGGGCTGAGGCTTCAAATCTGGTGCCCACCTTAAGCCTCCCCTCTTTTTGCTGCTTCATTAGCTTTTCTTCCTTACCCTTCCCACAGATAAGCAGGTGTTTGGTGGCTATTTCTTGCCAAGCACTGCTGCTGGCTGCCATATCTTGCCTTAAACCTGGCAGTGAAGAATCAGCCGGTTGGTCCTGCAGGTAGCCCATACTCAGCCAGGCTCTGCCATGAGGCAGCTGCCAGGCTGCTTTACCCTGGGGATGGATTTAGGCATCCTGATGTGCCCAGCACAATCCACACTCTCAGTCCACAGGCAGCTGCAACATGCCACACACAAACCCAGGCTGGCACGGTGAAAGTAAAACCAGGCAATGGGCTGTTCTTCGGTCTGTTGTATCTTGCCAGGGACAGTTTTATGTACACTCAGCAGAACAAACCCAGACACTTAGCAGAGGCTGCTGGGGAGAATTATGGACAAAAGTAGGTCTTTGGGGTCAGATGAGTTTATTTCTAAAGGGCGGGAGCCATTTTGACAGCCCAGAGGCACTGTTGCTGGTGTCATCTGTCCGTGCTGAAGATACATGGGGAGGACATCACAGGGGCACCATAACAACTTTCCCTTCTAGGGGTTTCTTAAGGTGATGTTCTCCAACTGGGGTGGGACCAGCAGAAGGCAGCCTGATGAAAACATGGAACAGCAGCCTGAGGGTGTAGTGACATGCAACCTGCAGCACCCAGGCTGGGCAGGGAACAATGACCCTGGACTGGGATGAAATAGGGCCCCAGGGGAGACCCCTCCCTAAGACCCCTACTGATGCCGTCAGCCTGCCAGGTCTTAATGCCTTCAGCAAAACATCAGGGCTTGAGCCTCAGTCCAGACAAAAATGAAGCCTCTGCCTGGAGAAGAAAAGATGTCCTCTCTTCTGAGCAAGGGAAAGGCTTTTAATTCCTTGTTCTTGAAGTCTTGTTTGACTCCTCTGCATCTCCAGTAAGCGGCAACATCGTGTGTGCATCGAGCACTATTTCTGGAAGTGGCGCATTCTGTGCTGAAGTTGCAAAACCCAGCATGGCCATGCTGATGTCCCTCCTGTCCACTCGCAGCACAGCTGTCCCACCACAGAGCACTCTGCCTCCCTGTCCCAAGCCTATGTGGTCTGGAGCTGTGCACACAGCAGAGCATCCGGCTGGGTAACCACCATGTAGGCAGGGCTGAAAACAGGAGCCTTGGCAAGAAATGCTGAGGCAGCTACTTCAAAGGTCACCCTAGCGATTATGTGCACAGGAAAGGGTCAGATATATGACACAGCTGCTGCTGTGAGAAGAAGGGAAGTATGCACTGAGCTGTGGCCACTGTTACAGAAGCTCAGGAAACCAAAGCCTGGGGCAGGCAGAGGAGCTCGAGCAGTCTGTGGTGCCGGGACCTCAACCCCTACACCAGTCCCACGAATGCAAGCAGCAATTAGAGATAAAAAAACACAGGAGTGGAAGTGTTCAGCCATGGGTGTCAAGCAAGCATCTGTGCCTCTTCACTGCTCTAAGGAGGACAGTGTTTGACCCAGACATGCAATGCTTGGGATCCAGGTAACCTAGAACTGGTGTGGAATGACATGAAGGTGTCTCCAAGGCTGCATGCCCTTGGCTGCCTTGTCATCCTCCGTCAGCGAAAATGGGTCCTGCTGAGGCCCATGGGCAGTGCCCACAAGTAGGCAGCTACAGGGGGTGAGATGAGACCTCTCTCACCTTCAGTTGGGTCAGATAAGTCCCACCAGTTGGTTTCAACCAAACTTGGAAAATAAAGGGACTATTTTAACCTGCAGCTGAACCACTGCAAGAAGAGATCCCCAGTGACCACTTAAAATCGTACCAGTGGGTATTGGGGTAGGAGCTGTATTCACATCCTTAACCCACTGTCACATGAAATGCTCCCGGCCATGAAGAAGTGGTTTGTTAAAAGTGATCCTGCACTGAGTCTGTGCAGGCTTGCCTGCAAGGTGGGCTTGTCCTCGCTGTCAGCTGTTGAAGCTGTGCCAAGGCACACACTGCTGGAGCAGAGCAGGCTCTTCTGGTCAGGGTTGAACTCTCCAAATTCTTTTCGTGGAAGATCAGATATAAACATACATATATATTTTATTTTTTTTCCAGTGGCAGCATAGCTATGGTGCTTTCTGGGCTCGGCTCCATTGCTATGTTGATGCCTGGCTTCTCTGAGTTCCCAGAGACTGAAAAGGGCAATGCAGCATGAGGGAGAGCCCTTGATGGCAGAAAAAAATAACTACACAGAGCCACAGTAGCAAGGTCTATAGCTTCTGAGTCCATTTCCATCCCAACAGCCACAGCAGCTTTCAAGCACTGAGCATATGCAGTGTGCTCAACCCTCAGCATTAACCAGCCATGAATAATGCTCTGAAAAATGCTGAGGTGTGGTTTAAAGCCCAAGGTTGTTTCTTTTAAGAATAAATGCAAATCTCCTGTGTGCACCTCTGGTATTTACTTTTTTCTACTTAAGAAGACTAGAAATGTCTCCTTACCAGGCCTCTTTGTCACATTGTCATGGCCTTTCGGGTTATCCTGATAATATATACCAAGGGTTATCAGATAAAGAGCCAGGAGTTGCAAGAGCTGGCAGAAGTTCAGAGGAGGCGCTGGGTGGCAAACTTAGTGCTCCTGCAGCGCTCTGCTGAAGCCACTTGCAGGGTGATGCTCCCCAACCGTATGGCTGCCTGCAGAGAGAGACTTTCCTAGAAACCATGACCTCAGCGTGTCTCCCAGCCCACCCCAGCCTCCCCTAGAGCATAAGCTGAGATGTTTATAACTTCTCTATGTTGCGGTCTGGAGATTCGCAAAGCTCCTGCCCATAGATGATGCACAAAAATATACTGTGGTAAGCTTTGTAGCCACTGCTGCTGACCAGCCAGGAGCTCCAGGTGTGCCACCACAGCAGGGCTGGTGAGGCTGTGGGTGAGAGGGCTCATGCGGTGGCAGGACACAGGCTACTTCAGCTATTCCTACCTCCAGCCACAGTAGTAAAGATAAGAGTGGAGCTGGGCTTGATCACTAGGCCAGTTGCAGCCACCGAGCTGTGTATGTGGGATGCTGATGGCAGAGCTGCTGTCAGAAGCACGTGTGGGAGCTAGTGATAATCTGTGCTGGTCTGTGGTGAGTCTGCCTGTTGCAATAGCTCTCCAAGAGATCCAGCCTCCCTCGCATTTCTGCTGGAGCCTGCTTTGGTAGTATTGCTAACCACATCATGGCTGCTGATTTTGCAATAGACACCTACTGCAACCATCCCCCAGCCCCAAAATTGACTAATGAGGTGCATACAGCTTCCAGTTTAACAGTCCTCCATGATCCACAACCTACCAGCCCCCACCCACCCATTGTACATGGTGGCGGCTCCCAGGGTCCTCCTTAGGGAATGTGTTTTTTCAGGTCCCACAACACCACAAAAACATTTTCTGGGGCTCGATGGTCCTTCATGTCCCATCCCCTCCAGTTCCTTACTGTGCACGTGGAAGAAGAGCAGCAAGGCATAGGAGAGACCCAGAGTCTCAGCAGAAATCTGGTGCCTTGGTGCTGATCAGCCCCTCCTTGTTCCTGATGAACAGATTAATTATTACTCTGCAAAGCGAGCAGCAGGCCAAGTCTCTGGGGAACTGCTGACTGATCATGCGCCAAGTTGTCCCCAAGTCCCATGTACCCTCCTTGCCCACTGCCTCCACCCCTTGTCTACAGCGTGTGGGTGCCTGGGGAGAAACACAATTTCTGGTACCACCATGAGGGCTCTGCTAAATGTTGGGGAAAAAGGAGATGGGAATAGTACTCACTGCTCCTCCCCATCAATTTTGTTCACAGTGGAAAGGCCAGTGAGCTGCTTTGTGCGGTCACACAGACTGTGGCTTCCTGGTATTCCCATGGGAACCGGGGCCTTCTGAGAAAACACGGCTGCCCTAGTGCTGGCGAGCACCCAGACAGTATCACTTTTGTCTGTCCCCACAAGGTCTCCAGCAGCTTCAGCTTTGTGGCAGAGGCTGCAACATCCCTGTATGTACCTTAGCAAATCTCTTCCTCCTCTGTGCACAGCGGCATAGGACACAGCACAGAGGCGCAAAGCTGGGGGGGGCTGGTACAACAATGTGATTGGGAAAGGTATCCTTTGAGTAAAATCAGTGCTGTATGGGTCACCCTTTCCTCCAGCCTGTCCCCCAGCACCAGCCTGCTTACACACTATTTAGATAGACACAAATTTCCTGACGCGTCAGCCAGATGCCTTAAGACTGAGGGAAAGCCAAACCAAAATAAACATGCTGTAACTGGGTGCTTTAATTTTCAGGAAGAGCCAAGCAGCAGCAAGCTAATTCCCGGCCAAATATTTCCTGCTGTATCAAGCGTAAATTCATCAGGTATTCCATTTCCTGAAAGAAAAGGAGAATAGTTCACTTTTAGACATAAAGGGTAGAGCTATTTTTCCCTCTGACATGGTGAATGCAATTACCTAAGGCATGAGAGGCTGAGATAACTCATGTATTCAGCTCCCACTGTCCAAAGAAACCCTCTTCATTCTGTCAGACAGGGCTTTAATAAACAACTCACATCCTGAATGCTAAAACATTGCCACATACACAACCTGTCCTTATAATTTCCACGCACCAGCTGCAGCATCACAACTGAAGCACACTCAAAGGCAGGGCAGAGTTCGTGATTATCAAGGCCATATACACAATGCAAGCTCCCTCTGTTCACTGACCATTCTCTGGTGCTTTTGGCACCTTCTTGTCTTTCAGGAGCAAGTCTTAGCAAAGCAAAGTGTGCTGGCATCCTTTCAGCAGCATGTGAGTCATGCTGGGGCTGGAAAAGTGTGTATGGGAGAACAGAGTCCCAGGCTGTGTCTGTTCGGAGAGCTCAATGAGTAAAGAATTTGAGCCTGCACTTGTCCGAAAATATAATTGCATATAGGCTGCACCCTTCACTCCCACCTCCTCTACCATTACATAATGGGGAATGAAGTAATGACTTTCAGCAATGCTGTTTGAATGGCAAGGCTCCAATGCTGAACTGTATTTTTTTTTTTTTTCATTAATGATGGGGGGAGAGTAGGTTGGCAGGGGGCTGAAAGCATCAGTTTGGTTTGTCTGCAATCCCTGTTTTGCTTTGGGAGCTTTAGAGGGCAGACACATTCTTCCATCTCTGCTAATCCTCCTCTGATACAGAGGATTTTCCTGCCATTAAATGATAGCTTGTGAGAAAAAAATGCCAATTTCTTGGAGACTGACTCGTATGGCTAATGGCAGCCTCATGAGCAGGAGGGAGGACGCAGCCACTGCCTGGCTAGGTAAGAAATGTTTCTGGATGATTTCTGTTGGGAATTTTAGTTTTGACTGTTTGGTGCTAAGCTGGTTATGCTCCTCTGTAGCAGCACCTACTGCCTCGGGAGATGGCCAGTCTCTTACTGTTGGTGATCTTTTCCCACCTCAGATGATAGGAATCTGCCCTTGGCACAGCTGGTGGGAAGGATGCAGCTGAGAATGTGAAAAGGAGTAGCCCAAAGCTTCAGGATTCCCTGAGGTCAGTGGTGGAAGAAACTCTCCAGCAAGCTGCTGGGGACATCTTTAGTTTGCAAGTGGGTGGGAGAGGAGCTTTTTCCTTCAACTTCCTTTCTAACCATAGAGCTTATAGTGAAAAAACATGCAGCGAAATGACAGAGGTGAAACCTCTCTCTGCTCTTCCTGTGTGCTTTTAGATCCCTCAAGTTCGCTTGCCAGACCTGAAATGTCACTAGTGAATAATCAAGGTAATGTTTGCCATCATTTTAAATGGTGAGTATACTCTTATTACCTAGTAGTGGATTAGACAGATTGTTTGGAGAGCTGTAGGTTAAATACTCCATTATTGCAATCATTGTCTCATTATATCCTTCTCAAAACTCTGCAAACATTTTTTTGGTCTCTCACTTTTCCTTTCAAATACTGAATTGCCGTAGTTTTTAAAAGTGAAAGAGAGCATGCCAGGGTGGAATTTTGTTTATTCCTTAATCTCCCTAATATATTTGATCTTACTGCCATATTTCACCCTTTTTCTTAATCACGCATCTCATTTGAGCACCTTCTGTGTCAATAAGTTGGAGCATCTTCCGGCTGCTGCCCTATCTGCTGCCATGGTGTAAAAAGCAAATAGGATCCTTTTTTGGGGAAGGAGTAAGGAAGGAGAGGTGGAAATGTTTTATGTTGTTCAGAGGAGATCTGGCCAATAGTGGAGATCTGATCTCCTGTGCTTAGAGCAGCATCGCTCCTGAGGGTTTAGTGGGATTCGGATGAAGCATTTTTTTTCCAACTTCCCTTGAAAAGAGGGAGAAATGCCATGAAGACTGCAATGCTGAGAGGCTCCTCTGAGCTCCTGTTGCCAGGGGTTTGTTTCGTAATTGAGTGATCCTCAAGTATTTGGTTTCCATGTACTGCACAATGCAAAGAGATACACCTGATCTTGGAACGGTGCTGTGAAATGCCACTAGCAGAAGACCCAGATTGGCACTAGAAAAACCTTGTGTATAAGGAGAACAGGCTGGATACAGCTTGGACAAAGATATTACCTTTATCAAGTGATTAGAGAAAAAGCAGGGAGGGGAAGGAAGGGATTTGGTTATCAGCTTGCTCACTCCTACTCTGTACAAAGTGTACACAGCTTCTGGGGAAAGTCTGGCTCTGAAGACCTGAAAGGTGACTGAGCTTGGGGAAGCTGTAGCTAAACATTGAACTCCCTCAGGATGGTCTCACGTATAGGACAGCCTATGCACATGTGCCCCTTTGGATATTACTTTGGACCTGGGAAGGGTTCTTATTCCAATAGCAACACTTCTATGCATCGGTTCCAGACAGCCACCTGCGGTCAGACATTTGGGAACAGGCAAATCCTTAATCTGTCTGGCCCTCAGTTTATGTAACTGCCTAACAAAAACAACATATGCCCCTGTTTGCAGGCACCAGCATCGACTGGTGCAATGGGAGGAAATGAGGCAACCCCTGGGAAGTCTGCATGAAGAAAGAGCAATCTGAGGCCAGTGCCTTGTTCCCCCTCTTGTCATTAGGCTCACCTGTTGTCTATCTAGGGCCCTGACTGAAAAGGACTTTCCTTTAGCTGTGGCTGCTAGATAAGGGCTCAAGAAAAAGGAGAACATACAAACAAATTAAATGACAACCTGTCTAAAATCCTTTCCACCTCTCATAGTCCTTCACTATCACTTACCCTTGAAGCGGTGCTGTTTTGCCAATTTTCTGGTGATGATAACACTGCCAGGTTTGATGGGACCTGAATTTCAATAAAGAAGTCACAGCTAAAGTCCTTCTGGAATGCTCCCTCCACATATCTAATTCCCTCTTCTACATGCAATGATCAGGTTGGTTTCAACAGAACCGGGTTGGGCAGCTCCTAGATTGATGTCCTGCTCCCAGCAAGTCTCCAGCTTGAAGCAGCCACTGGTGGTGCAACTCATAAATACAGTACCATGCGTTTTGCCTTTAAAAAGGATGGAGAAAGGTCAGACCAATTTGAAGTGTAGATCTGCCTGTACATTAAAGCCTTCAAGGCTGCAAAAATAAAAGCTTGACAGTTGCTGCAGCTGATGCTTCCTGGCATATCAGCTCACAAGTCTGTCCACAAAAATGTCTATCATTGTGAATACAACTGCACTGGGCAATTACTGTGCTGCAAACCAGGGGAAGGAGGTAGCCCAGCTGCTGGGACCTTCATTGTCCAGTCAGCAGGAACATGATGGAAGGCCTGTGCCTTGATCTTTAGGGCCAGACATGCATTCAGCAGCAACCATGCCTTGCCAGCAGCGCTGTAATAAAGGTGGCTGTTGGTAAAGATGGTATCTTGTTGAAAAAAGTATAACAGGCTTGGGCTTGTGTGGGAGCCAAGAAACTGCAGCCAAAAACCCGGTCAGTAGTAATACCACTGTTTCCTTGCTAGTGACTACATGGAGAGGTTGCTGGTTTGGCTGCTTATTTTGTTGAGTGGCAAGTGGGGTGTACCTGTCAGAGTAATTACAGAATGAGCTCTGCATTCAGTTCTTCCTCTCTGACGAGTTTATTTTGCAGATATATCCTTGACTGGATGTTTTTTCTCCACAAAAATGTCTGTCCATGGAGACTGATGTCTCCTTTCCTTTCGTTCTTCTCTGATGTGTCCCCAAAAGATTTTACCTTCTCTTCCTCTTTCTACATCCACTTGTGTGGGCCTAACTTGAAAAGAAGCCAAAACAGCCACGTATCTCCCATGTCAGGCTGGTAAAGGGACAAAGGAACTGCTGACATCAAGACTTAAACATTATCACAACTGTCTTGAGAACTGGATAAGCACTAAAAACAGTGCTGGAGGTGTAGAGTGTCTTGTCTACAGTGAGATCATGAATGAAACTGTTGACCAGTATCCCATAATTTGTTTTTCCTCATGCCCTTCTACCAAAACAGTGGGAATGTGCTTTTAAACACTGCAGTGCATCCTTAGCAGCTGACAGTTCCCCTTGCAGTGCTGCACCAGCTCATGGCTCTGGTGGAGAAACATTAGGTTAAATAAACAAAGAAAAGAAAGAAGCAAAAAGCATGAATTTGATGTGCTCCGGGTAACTAACTCATCTTCCGTGTCCACTGCCGGACTAGCGTATGCTGCCCTCCCCTTTGCCCCAAGCAGAACTACTGCAACCCATTTGCAGCTGCTGGCCTTCAAAGCATATCTCTTGCCTGCCTCCTGGCCAGACTGTGTCCCTGTCAGCTTGCAGGGAGACCAGTCACGGAGATATTGATAAATACCTCAGTCTAGGTAATTCCCCCTCTTGGAGATGGAAACTAATCAGAGGTGGTGTGCTATATGATGTTGTATGTACATATGTACATCTTTTCAGAGGATTAAAAAAACCCCAGCAGAAGAATTTTAGGACTCTTTCATGAGGCCCCCTCGGTCAGCACTGGCATTCAAGTAGCGGGTGATTAGAAGGGAGGGAAAGACAGCGTAATTTCTTTTCCCTGTTGTCACAAATGTGTTTGCTAACGATGCATCCCAATTCTCTCCTCCTGTGCCTCCATGGGGATGGCGTGTTTCTCTCTGACAGTGATTCTTTGGGTTCCCCATGTCCATGCAGTGTGGGCCTGTGTGCGGTCCTGCCCTGCCAACTGCGTGTGCACCCAGGAGCGGAGCTGCTCTGTCCTCTGCGATCGCGCTGGTCTGGGGCAGATCCCTAGTGAGTTCCCTTGTGAAGCCTCCTCTATCAACCTGGACAAAAACAGTATCAAGTTCCTCTCTGAGAGAGCCTTTGGGACCTTGCCTTCCCTCAAATCCCTGTCGCTCAACCACAACAATATTTCCTTCATCACCCCAGGGGCTTTCAAGGGGCTGCCCAGCCTGACTGAGCTCAAGATGGCCCATAACGAGTATATTCGCTATCTCCACACGCGGACTTTCACTGCTCTCAAACGTTTGGTCAGGCTGGACCTGGCGGACTGCAACCTTTTCAACATCCCAGACAGGATCTTCATTGAGCTTCCTGCTCTTCAGGAGCTCTTTTGCTTTCAGAACAACTTCCGGAGGATCCCAGGTGCCATCAGGGGCATGGAGAACCTGACCCACGTTTACCTGGAGAGAAACAGGATTGAAGCAGTAGCCTATAACTCCCTGCAGGGCCTGACCAAGCTGAAATACCTGAACCTGCAGGACAACAGGATAAATGTCATTCATGAACGGGCTTTTCAGGGCTGCCAGAAGATGGAGTACCTATACCTAAATGACAATTTGATCAGTGAGCTTCCAGAAAACTCCTTTGATGGCCTGAGGTGCCTGAAGATGCTCAACCTTGGGGGAAATTCCCTCAGGAATGTTTCCAATACTTGGTTCAGGGATCTGGGGGAGCTGGAGGTCCTCTACCTGGACCGCAATAGGATCAGCTACATTGAGGAAGGGGCTTTTGAAAACCTCACCAGTCTGGTTGCATTGCACTTGAACAGCAACAACCTGACAACCCTGCCCTTTTCTGTCTTCCAACCAGTGTACTTCCTAGGGCGGCTCTACCTCTTCCGCAACCCCTGGGAGTGTGACTGCCGCATTGAGTGGCTGAAGGAGTGGATGGAGAATTACAGGCTCGTCAGAGATATTCCCTGTGCCTCCCCCTCCTCAGTAGCTGGGATTGACCTGATGGACGTGCTCTATGAGAGATCACCAGAAGGTTACTGTCTTGACCCAGAGGAACTAAATGTCACTTCTGAAGGCCCAACCCCAAGTGAAGGGCCTTGGTCTACCACGGAGAGCAAGTTCAACAGCCTTATCTCTAAACTCTTGCTCCAGATGGGCCTTCCCGAAGAGGTGGTAAACACCACTGAAGTCTTCAGTAACACTACACAGCTGGATGGACTGACTGGTGGGGTTTCTTCTGGGGTGGGAGAAGACAGTATTGAAGCTGCCTCCTCTGTTTACATCCCAGCACTTTTCACAGTGATCATTTTGCAGATCAAATAGTTCAAGGGCTACCTGGACTATGGGTCCTGCTTAAGCGTTTAGTTCCTGCACCTACCTAGTCGTTAGGGAGAAGCTGGTATCACAGGCCTTAGACACATATCTGGCTCCAAACTATCCTGGGCAGGTTGGTTGGATCTGGCTCCAGATTCCTCTGGGAGTTGGTGGGATCTGGCCTTGAGCCTTGAGCCAGATCCCACTCTGGCTGAGAAATCCAACCTGTGTGGTCTCAGATTCTCATGGACACTCACAGAGATCTGAACAATGAAAGAATAGCAGTAAGGTTGAGTTTTGCTTAGAGATGAGCGATCTTCCCTGCTGGGAGTGCAGGGAAGAGGGGCTGGTATGGATGACAGTGCGATACTATTTATTCTGTTGGGCTAACGTCAGTTGACCCAATCATTGACTTTAGGAGAGCAGGATGAGGCAGCAAAACTGAACCGCCTCTTCATATGCTGACAGACACCCACATCCACAGCGGGTGCTGCTGAAGGCTGTTGAGTTATGATTTCCAAAAGTGTGCACAAGGACAGAAGCCTTCCTAGGCAGTGTCTCATGAACAGGAGAACGGCATCTGGGGAGGGCACCTGCCCCAGGTGGGTCTGGGATGGGCACAGTGTTTTAGCCATGACTATAGATGGGATTTTGATCCTTTCACGCCCTGCTATCCTGGCACACGTACGGGAGAAGGAGATGGATCCATGTTTGTGAAAACATTCTTGTTGTAGGCAAAGCTATTTAAGCGTAACTGCTTATTTATTAATGCCCTTTCAATGTGCTTTTATTTTTCAATGAATATGTTGTTTCAAGGAATATATTGTTTTTATTTGTAGATTATTTCATGGCATGACAGCAGGGGCAGAACCTGATGATGACAAATGCAACCAGACTCTACTAAATATTTTTGTATATTTCCACCACTAACGTGTACCACAGTGTGTTATATTATGCTGTACTAACTATGCTGTCGTTTTCTTTTATATGGCATTTTGCATATATTATCTTTAAAATCTTCAATGGAAGCTGCTAATATGACCAGAAATAATAATCATGTTTTATGTGTCAGAGTACATTAATAAGATAATTCGATATTTTGCTCACAAAAATAAATTAACTGCTCATAACACCCCCTTTTTTTTGAGATCCTTGAATTACTCTGGTTTTGTGTTTGTAGGTTACTAAAGTAGGTCCACATGAATGTCCTTTTATGGCCTAGAGCAAATGGCAAGCTATTTATTGCAGCGTAAAGAATAGACACTTTAACTTAGAACATGACCATACTTTACATTTGTGTTAAGTAGCAGTGCTTTAAACAATAGGTGACTATATAGAGTCAAACACTTCTGTGGTATTTTAACTATATAAAATCATTATGCATGGCTTATCATACTATGATGTATGTGTTAATATGAAATGATAAAACATATACAATCCTTAATTACTGCTAAAATGTCATGAAATAGGAATAAAAATGGAAATTAATAAAAAACCCTTTGAAACATTATCCTAATCCCTGTAGTGCCCCCAACCCCTGCCTTTGCATGAGGAATTCAAGATGACTGTGAGCTCCATCCCTGCCTCTGCTCGGTCCCCATGGGTGCCGGAGCAGCAGCAGCAGGTGGTGGGTGGGTGGGGGTGCCTTGGTTCACGCTTTGCTAAAGCGATGGTTCAGTATGGACAACGTTGGCTAAAACCAGCTGAGAAGATCTGCCCTTGCCTCTGCCCCTTCCCCCAGTTGGATGCCAGTGCATGTCCAAAAACATATGCAAAATACAGGCCAGCTGCAGAAGGACTTTGAGCATATAACAGCTGAAAAATTGGGGGTAATGTAAAAATTCATGCACAAAGACCTTTTCTTAGCAGCTCCTGTGCCCTTTTACTTCTGTAATTGTCTGAGAGAACCAGGGAAAGAAAGAAACTTTTTCAAACAGGGCTCTATGCTTCAACAAAGGGTCTGCTCACACTGGCTGGGCCACGCCAGCCCTGAGTGAGATATGATGAGATAAGTCTCCAGCAGCACCGGTTACCCTGACATATCTGTGAATGGCCCTACGAACGGTTCCACAGCTGTACACCCATGAGTAAAAGAGCTCTGGGTGAACCAAAGGGTAAAGAGCTCTGGAGAAAGGCAGTATCAGCTCATGTGCAAAATGACTGTGCACTCCTGAACTACCAGAGCAGCTGCTGCATGAAACAGGGAAGCTGCTTTTTTTTTTTTCCTTGCACATTTTTGTCAGCATCTCCCAGACAATGTGCCTTGGGGCAGCCTGCTTTGCTCTGCAGCACTCTGCCTAGAAAGATCTACTGCTTTCTAAGTAGCACCAGCGATTTCTAGGGGAAAGCTGAGGACGGGGCAAACCAAACCCTCCTTGCTGCAGTGGCTTCTCAGCTATCCATAGCTCCACCACAGTTTTTTTCCCCAGGGGAGAAAGATGCCAGATGGTCTGATAAATGCCTATTTGACCTGTTCCATGAACTAAATTCAGTGCGGTTGGATTTTCAGGCTATTTATGAATCCATTAATCTTCTTAAGTGCAAAATTCATCTGTGTATTATGAAAGGCTGTTTCTCAAACCCAGTCCAGCCCAACGCTGTAGAGGCATATTATGTTAAGGATGCCTTTACAGGAGCAATATCTCATCCTGTCAGAGAAGGTTTAACAATAGGCTTGCCGCAGATGGTAGGACATTGGGCACAAATGGTGGTGTTTCACTTCCTATAAGTACAAATGCTCTGTGAGTGAATTGTTTTTATAACCCACATTTTCATTTCCTGTGCTGAAATACATTAAAACTGAAGATTATCTTGCTGTGTAATTGTTAATTATGGCTTTCAAGTTAATTAGTGCTTTAAAGATACTTCTATTTTATCTACAAGAATGGCAGACCTGAAAGTGAAACACCTTAAAATGTAGATTTTAGCAGAAATTGCACTGTGAGGTGGTGGACAAGGGGACTGTATATCATCCTTTACTACGTATTATAATGGGGGCAGTAATGATTTGAATGTCTGTTGTAGTCAAATACTCTAACTTCTTGCTCCAGAAAGCTTTCCCTGTGCTGCAGTAACATAGCTGTGGTTGTCTAGAAAGTGTGTTACTGGCATCGTGCTGCATGTAATGGGTTTTCAGCTTCCCTGCAGCAAGAGCGACAGACTACGCTCTCCAGCTCTGAAATCTTGCTTTTTCCTCTGAGCTGAGAGATCAGTGATGTGTGTTTCCAGTGACAAAGAGAATCTGGCATGTGAATGCTCCAAGTCAATCAGAAAAAATGGAGAGTTTATGACCTTTGAAAGAAGCGCCAGGCAACTCGGGAGGACTACAAAGATGCCGTGAGATTATGCAGGGAGAGATTTAGAAGGGCCAGAGCTCACCTAGAACTTAATTTGGTCACTGCGGTGAAGGACAACAAAAAATGGTTCTGTATCTCTAAAATTAGCCACAAAAGGGAGGGCTAAGGAGAATCTCCAACCTTTGTTGGGTGTGGGGGAAAACATAAAGGAAAGAAAAGTCTTAGGTACTTATTGCCTTCTTTTTCTCAGTCTTTAATAGCCAGAGCAGTTGTTATTGGGGTACGCAGCACCTTATCCCGGAAGATAGGGCCAGAGAGCAGAATGGAGCCGCCATAATTCAAGAGGAAATGGTTAATGACTTGCTACTCCACCTAGATACACACAAGTCTATGAGGCGGGATGAGATCCATCCAAGAGTACTGAAGGAACAGAAACTGACAGAAGTGCTCACCAAGTCACTTTCCATCATTTATCAGCAGGTCCCAGCTAACTGGAGATAAGCAAATGTGGTGCCCATCTGCAAGAAGGGCTGGAAGGAGGATCCAGGGAAATACAGGCTTGTCAACCTGGCCTCAGTGGCAGGGAAGGTTATGGAGCAGATCACCTATAATACCATCACATGGCAAGTACAAGATAACCAGGTGATCAGGTTTGGGAAAGGCAGGTCCTGCTTAGCTAACCTGGTCCTCTTCTATGATCAGACGACCCACTTACTAGATGAGGGAAAACCTGTGGATATTGTCTACCTGGGCTTTAGTAAAGCCTTTGACACAGCATTCTTCTGGAAAAATAATGGCTGTCTATGACTTGCACGGGGCTGCTCATTGCTGCATAAAAACTGGCTGGATGACCAGGCCAAAGGAGTTGTGGTGACTGGATCCAGTTGGCAGCTGGTCACCAGCAGTGTTTCCCAGGCTCAGTGTTGGGGTTGATTCTGTTTAATATCTTTATCAATTATATGGATGAGGGGATTGAGGGCAGATGACCCCAAGCTGGACTGGAGTGTGATCTGCTTGAGGGTAGGAAAGCCCTGTAGAGGGATTTGGACAAGCTAAATTGATCAGTTGAGGCCAATTGCATGGGGTTCAACAAGGCTAAGTGCTCAGCTTGGGCATCATCTTTTTTCCACATACTTACCTGGAAGAGCAGCAGCCTTCTGGAAAGGACAGCGAGATATGGCTACTCAAAAGCCATGACAGGACTTTCACGGCTGTGAAAGCTTGGATTAGACTTGAGGTGCCCTGTTTATTCTTTCATGATCCTTGTTTCTGAGGTCTTAGCCAAGTTCACTAATTACATGGACGACACCAACTCATAGCTACTTTTTTTCTTTATTTTGAAATTCTTGATTAGAAAACAAGTTAAATTAGGGATCTGACTTTTTTATTTTCTTGAACTGAACTCCTTCTGCAAAACTGTGCTTCAGCTCGTAAACCTGCTGCTGTTCACTACAAGTTCATGGCTCAGAGTCACTTCACAAATCAACACTATTTTGTGACTGAGACAGCTCCAAAGATGTCACAGCACTGCAGGTGAAACCCAGCTGACATGCATTTACACTGGCACCCCAGCACATCCCTGGGGTGAGCATTTCGTTGGTGTTCGTGTGGATGTCCTTCAGCTGAACTGATGGGATTCCATGCATGGGGGGAGGATATCACTCTAGCTTTCACCTACAAAATCTATCCTTTCAGTAGGGTCTCTGGTTACAAAATCACTGCTCTGCACAGACTCTGCACCACTGTCCTAGGCCAGGCAGAAGCTGGGGTAGGGGTTAGTAGGAAACCTTCCATTTTTTTCTTTTTTACCGATTGGTTTTCATTGCACTGACTGCCTGTAATCTGGAAGGCATGGGAAATGGCTGTAAACTTCTGCCAACCAGTGCCTGTGTGGACTAACTACAGACATTTTCAGCAAAGCCCCATCTGGGAGAGTGGGCACTCTTCAGTCCTGTCCTGTGTGAGGTGTCAGGCATTTATTTGAAGCAGTCATGAGGGGTGTTCATAAATTGACTGCTGTTAGGACATACCTCCTGACTGAAGTTTATTTAGAGGCCTGGTGTTCCCAGATGCAGCATCTGAGGTCCTGGGAGAAAACAATTTGTTTTAATGTACAATACCTGCTAACACAGGGCTCTTCAATGGTGCAACTGTAACCCATGTTCTGTGATCACTGCTGTTAAATTAGAAAGGAGAAGTAGTCAAATCAAATAGAAAAAAAAAATTACCTGGTGTTAGATATCATCTCTTGGCCTCAGAATTCTTTCCCAGGGGTCATACTCGAACATGAACATTGGCTTTATGTTCCTTTTCTTTTCACTATAAATATACAGCTACAACCAGTAACCTCCTGTGAAAATTAGCTATTAGTTATTTTGCTTATTTTGTGGAGTCTTACATTGCTTTTCTGTTTTGGAGAGAAATATGAAGTCCAACGTAAATAAAGATAACATTTGCAGCAGGTGCTGGCCAGCTGAGACTTGAGAACTTCATTGCCAGTTTTGAAATGGATTGTTGTGTATTTTAGCTAATTCTTGTCTTTATGACATCTGGCTGCTAGATCTTAAAAAATTTTTGAGCTTTTGCCAGATAATTTTTGTGGTCATAAATTCCAGAGGAACCAAATCAACTGAGTTAAAGTTTCTCAATCCAGAAAACTGCTAGTCCTCCTTTGGAGTATATGAAGCCTTACAAGAAAATAGTCTATAAGGATCACTAGTCACTGCTGCCCCAGTGTGAGCTTCAGAAGGCAGGGTTAGTTTGAGTAAGAAAAAAAATAGTTTCTAGTTATATCAAGCATACCTTTCTAAGTGTTTGCTTTTGTAGAGTCAAGGTAAGGGTTTGGCGCACAAACACTATTGTTCCTTGTTTTCCCATCACCCAAATCTGATAGAGATCTGTGGAGTCTGAAGAATCTGCTGCAGTGACCTCCAAAACAGTTTTAAAAGAGGTTTATGGAAAATGTTAACCATGGAATAAAAGCCATGAATTAAGAAAAATGCATCACAAGTATTATTTTAAAGAAAAGCATGCAGTTACTTTTTTAAACATAACTAAATAATACTGAAAATGTGTAAGGTCTAAGAAGCAACAGTGTCACTGGACACTACGAAGTGGGCAGCTGTTGGATAGGTTTTAGATTTTACACAATGAAGCGGCACCTATAGGTCAAAAGGCAAGCACGCACAAAATCAGCACAAGAAAGTTGGGGTAAAGCTGGTCTTTTAAACTGTCACGTAAGGATGAATATAAAGGTGGCAAATATGTGTTTCTGGACAGAGTAGATCTTGTCCAAAGCCTAATGTTGTTGACCTTACGGTTAGTTGAACCAGTTTGATCTTGTAGTCTGTGGGTAGTTTTAGCCTTGAATGCAAAAAGTTCATTACTTCTGCAGTTTTTTTCATCTTTGACCTTCACCACATCCTTTGATTTTTATTATACTTCCCTCTTCATCTCTCTGTCTTTTAAGGACAGATTTAGAGTTAACTCTTAACTTGTACAACATATATCTTACGTACTCTACAAAGAATCTCAAGGCATACCTAGAACTTCCATTAGCTTTACTACACTCACCCATCCCATGGTTTAATTTATGTGCATAGCCTATTTATTCAGTCCTGTTCAATATCTTTATCAATGATCTGGATGAAGGGATTGAGTGCACCCTTAGCTGGAGGTGTTTTATAATGATCTGCATAGCGAGCGGTTACCCACAGATCCAGATGAAGTAAGTCCAGTGTACGTGACCCATGCGGTGGAAGTTTCTGCAGAGTGCAACATTGCCATATGCCAGCTTATTGGCAGTATGAGTGCACCCTGAGCAAGTTTGCGGATGACACCAAGCTGGGTGGAAGTGTGGATCTGCTTGAAGGAAGGGAGGCTCTGCTGAGGGATCTGGACAGGCTGGATCGATGGGTTGAGACCAACGGGATGAGGTTCAACAAGGCCAAATCCTGCACTTGCGACACAACAACCCTGTGCAGCGTTGCAGACTCAGAGAAGAGTGGCTGGAGAGAGCTGCCTGACAGAGAAGGACCTGGGGGTGTTGGTTGGCAGCAGCTGAACTTGAGCCAGCAGTGGCCCAGGTGGCCAAGAGGGCCAACGGCATCTTGGCCTGTATCAGACCCAGCGTGGCCAGCAGGAGCAGGGAGGTGATTGTGCCCCTGTGCTCAGCGATGGTGAGGCCGCACCTCGAGTGCTGGGTTCAGTTTTGGGCCCCTCACTACAGGAAGGACACTGAGGGGCTGGAGCACATCCAGAGAAGGGCAACGAGGCTGGTGAGGGGGCTGGAGAACAAGTCCTGTGAGGAGAGACTGAGGGAACTGAGGTTGTTTAGCTTGGAGAAGAGGAGGCTGAGGGGAGATCTCATCACTGTCTACAACTGCCTGAGAGGAGGTTGTGGTGAGGGGGGTGCTGGTCTCCCAAGTGATGAGTGACAGGACGAGAGGAAATGGTCACAAGTTGCACCAAGGGAGGTTTAGTTTGAATATTAGGAAAAATTTCTTCACTGAAAGGGTGGTCAGGGATTGGAACAGCTGCCCGGGTAGGTAGTTGGGTCACCATCCCTGGAGGTATTAAAAAGATGGGTAGATGTGTTTCTTAGAGACATGGTTTAATAAGGGGACAGGTACAGTTGGACTCGATGATTTCAGAGGTCTTTTCCAGCTGGATGATTCTATTTGCTTTTGGATTATCAGCTAATTTGATTTTGTGCTTGCTCAGCATTTGTGACAGGGAGTTTGACCTGTGACAGGAACCCTTGGTATGGCTGTAGTTTTGCAATGAGACAAGCTTAAGGAGTCTTTCTTCTGCCCCTCTGATCCCCCACTCCCCTTCTCCATTTGCAAGTGCTTTTTCTTGTTCCAAGCCAGAACTTGCCTGTGCCCTCACTGCACTGATGCAGTAGGGCTGACTGTGCCTGAAACTGGAGCGCTGAAATGTCCCAATTAAAAAGAGCAGCTGCTTCCTCCCACTTTTTGATGTTTAGGAGCCCAACTATTTCCCCTAAACATCTATGCTTCAGGTTAGGGATAAGGAGGCTAAAGTGGGGATAATAATAAGAAAATGCAATGGTGATACTTGAAAAAGGGGGACAAGCCAAACTAGAAAGCTGAAAACTCAATTGCTGGTTTGCACCGTATGATTTACTCGTGCTGGATGGATCTGGTGAGAAGATACAGGGAGCGGTGTTCCCTTTTTTCAGGACCTAAATAAATTAACAATTGAAATAAAGAAACACTTCAGCAAAACAGGCCCTACACTGTAGTTTAAGACACACTGCAAAAATGCTCTTATTTTAAGACTTCTAACAGGGCCTGTAGCAATAGGGCAAGGGGTAGTGGTTTTAAACTAAAAGAAAAGAAGTTTAGACTAGATATTAGGAAGAAATTTTTCATGCTGAGGGTGGAGAAGCACTGGAACAGGTTGCCCAGAGAAGTGGTAGATGCCCTGTGCCTGAAAAAATTCAAGGTCAGGTTGGATGGGGCTCTAAGCAATTTGATTTAGTTGAAAATGTCCCTGCTCACTGCAGGGGCTTTGGACTAGATGATCTGTAAAGGTCTTTTCTAACCCAAATCATCCTATGATTCTGTGATAATTATCTCTTGTCATTAAACCTATGTAGTGCAACCAGCTTGTTTTTGAAGATGACATCTTTGCAACTTGTCCATCTCCTCTGAAACAACATATGAGCAGACTCTGACTTGGTTACTGATGTGCTTTAATTAAAATCATGAGACACAAGTACATAGCTAACAACTGATCAGGTCTGACCACATACTATGAAAATGACTGCTGGGAGTTACCTGGCTTCATCTGCAAGAGGGTCAGGCTGTGTCTTGATCTAGCAAGAAAGGAGAAGCTTGTGTGGAATCACACAACATGCAGCTGTGGTTGTGTTGGATCCGCAGGGAGTTTCAAACCGCCGCAGCCTTGACCTGCATTGTAGCCCAAACGAGGTGGAAGTCTCAGGTATTGGTCCTGTTCTCCCTCTCTCTTGAAATAGTGCTAGCATTTGCACAGCTGTGCACAGCTGTATAAGGAACCACTGTCCCTGAGTCAGTTTGGGACAAAAATGGGTTCCAGAGCTGGCTCTTGGGGAATAAGAAAATGGGGAAGTGTCTGTTCCTGTCAGTAGCAATAGGGATGGATAGTATAGATCCACAGGGAGCGTAGATCTGTAGTATAGCACGGGTTTCAGCAGCCACGTGGACACAGACCTCACAACTCTGAAGATCTTCGTGGAATATTGTGGTGAGGGCTGCACCAATGGGCTGTTAACCCCTGGTGAAGGGGTCCAGGAGGAAGCGAAGCATGGGGGCTGGCAGGAGCTGAGCCAAGGCAGAGTGCAGCAGCCAGGGCTTCCCATGTGCCTCTCTGCGGGCTGGTTCCTGCACTTTGCTTGCAGAGCTGCTTTGCCTCCCCCATAACCTCTTCTCCTCATCACCGTCTTAGATGTTTACAGCCCTGTCTGCCCCACGCAGGAGCTGAGTGGCAGACAGAGCAGCTTAGGACAGGCGGCAAAGTACAGGCTGGATGTGGCAGGTGTTTGCTCCAGCTCTGGATGAGTGAGACAGGATTATGCTGGGAATTCTGTAGGACATGTTTTGGCTGAGAGAAGAGGGGCATTAATTTTTGATTAACAGTTTTATTTTTTTTTTTCAATTTTGCTTAGACTGAGGGCTGATTCACAGGCACGGGGATAATGGGGAGGAGGGGTCTAGGGAGGCTTGGGTTTTGTGAGGGCAGACAAGGGCCAAGCAAGGTTTCCTTGCTGCAAGCAAGGAAAAAACAAGTACCTGGTGGGGTGGGGATCTGCTGAATGCAAACTGCTTCACGCAGGCAGGTGTAAAAATACATATAGCTCAGTGTGATTTTACCTCTGGGCTTTTGATGATGAAAAAAAGGCTGAGTGCACAGTGCCAGGAGTAAGCAAGTGGGCAAACATGATAAATCAGTAACAAATGACAACTGGCTGTGTGCATATAAATTGGGAGTAAATTTGCAGTAGCAATTCCTCACTGTGCTGAATGATTATGTCTCAACATGCAGTGACAATAAGATATATATCCGACACTATGTGGACAGGCACTTTCTTGATGTATGAGGCTGTCCAAGAGTTAGAAGACAAAGTATGGAAATAAATTATAAACTTGCAATCAGACAAAGCTTGTTGTAAATATCTGTGCTGAAACAGGTGATTGATTATTCGAATAGGGAAAAAGTAGCACTGAAATTTGCAGATGCAGAGTTTTTTTAGGTCAGTAAAGCTTAAAGTATGTTTTGATCAATTCCAAATTACTTGAAAGTCAGGTAATTTGGAGCAACGTGATAGATAAAATAGATGTTGGCGTATGTAAGGCAATACATATTGGTAGACACAGCACCAACTGTTCACAGGCATGGCTGGGTTCTTGGGGAAAGGAAGACCTGAGAATTACTGTAAAGGGCTGGTAGATCAATTGATAAGCTGAACAAAATAGTCTAAGCAACAAGGACTGCAACAGGAAAAATAGCAAATGATAATCTAATAGACTATTACGCCTTTTAATAGTAGATCCTGGAATATGTCCAGCTTAAATCTTGTCACCGCAGAAAAGACAGTAGAAATGAAGTTTGGTAACAGAAGTAAATGAGACGGAGTCCTGGAACTAAGATTTCTCATTAGCCGGGACTGAAAAGACTGGCTTTGTTTAGAAGGGAGACCTAGAAGGCGGTAAGTCTTATCTAGATGGAGAGACCAAGAAGGCGGTGGAAGCTTTGAAGCTCTGTCTTCTTTTAATGAATCTACGAGCAAACCAGTTAGCCAACACCACACGGATCACGTGCAGTGTGGGACACAAATGATCACAAGTTCTAGAAACAAGTCAGACATTTCTGCTCTGTGCCACAGGGCACAATACATTCACCAGAGGATCCCCTGGGGATGTGGAGGTTCACTTCTTCGATTCCTGGGACTTTTCTACTTACTTCCTCCTAACAGTCACATTGAGTGGATCTGGGTTTCCACTTCTATGACACAACACTTTTCTATGACCCAGCACTTCTATGACTCGAGCCTTCTATTACCCAACACATCTATGACTCCACACTTCTATGACCTGACAATTCTATGACCCAACACTTCTATGACCCCACACTACTATGATCCAAGCCATCTATGAGCCAACATTTCTATGACCCAACACATCTATGATCCAACAATTCTATGATCCAACCCATCTATGACCTGAGCCTTCTATGACCCAACACTTTTATGACCCCACAATTCTATCATCCGAGCCATCTATGACCCAAGAATTCTATTATCTGAGCCGTCTATGATCCAACATTTCTATAACCCAGCATTCTATAACCCAGCACTTCTATGACCTGACGCTCCATGAACCAACACTTCTATGACCCAACAATTCCATGACCCAGCACATCTATGATCCAACAATTTTATGACCCAACACTTCTATGATCTGAGCCTTATATGACCCAACACTTCTACGATCTGAGTTTCTATGACCCGAGCTTTCTATAGAAGTTAGTCTGTGCATTAACTTTTCCTAATGGCTGTAGTATCCAGTTGTTGAAGTACACAACTCCAGTTCAACACTGCTCATCCTGTAACGTCTCATCTTCTGTGCTGTCATTTCAAAATCAACCAAGTAATCTTGCTAATGAAGTTTCTGAAGTAGGTAGTGGTATTTTCACTTAGAGGCTGAGTGACACAGCATCTTTATTGACCCAAATCAAACAAGAAGAATACCAATGCTAAGACATACGGAAGAATTCAGTTTCGGTGATGAAATTAAAAATATCTCTCTGATGGTAAATAGTTGCACGCTATGGGTTGCATGACTGTGGCCAGGATTGTCTAAACTAGGTTACCATTTCCGTGCAATAATCTTACCACTCTGAGACACTGAATAACCTAGTGTAGTTTTATTAAGTAAATGGAAGCAGAGGTTAATGAACATTTATTGGACCAATTTAACACCTCAAAATCACAGGCATCAGTCAGACTGAGAGGCAGCATACTGGTAAGATCAAGTTTTCTTTACAGATCTATGAGCCCCTGTACAAAAATAAAGTATAAAAGGGGCAAACAGAAATATTTGTTTCTTCCCAATCCCAGGGCTGCTTCTGAGGTCACATTTAGCATAAATTTAGAGAAGTCTAAGAGGTGCTCTAAATTATGCAGTGATATTTACAGTACTGGGAGGATCCCCCTCCCACTGAAGACCGAAAAAAACCCCAAATCATTAACTCTGCATCTGCAAGAGTCTTTCCCTATGCAAGCAAAGCTTCCAACTGAATTTATGGCAGCCTTTTGTCCTCTACATAGCACAGAAATAACAGAGATGCATCAGAAGGGTTTGGGCAGGAGGCAGAGAAGGTGTGGATCAGGGAGACTGAGGAGTTCTGGGCTTGCTCTACACTTCCTGGGACCGTGCTGAAACCGGTTCACAGAGCTCACTAGGCTGTGTGGTTCAGCTGTACTTAAAGCCTAGGAGTGTTCCAAGTTAATCTTTTGCTACTGAAGGTTCCTATAAGGAGAACAGTCTGTGGTAAAGAGGAGGCAGGACAGTATGCTAACTGATGTGATTTACAGTTTTTGTCTCTTAATTAAAGGTTGCACAGTGAGAATAAAAGACCCAAGGCTCTCCAAATTAGTCTTTCTATTGTGTAATATTAACTGAATGGTAGCTCCACTTGAGAGAAGAAAGCATATTAGTTACATTAAATCACTACTTATTGTCATCTACATAAGGCAGAAGCACCCTCACGGGCCTAACCAGTTTTCTTTCCTTACAGGCTGGATACACAGAAACTTCAAAAAATTCACATTAACAGAGTCAAAACTGTGTGGTCAAAACATTTATGGTGGACTATACACAAATTATCAAAATTACTTTACCTGTTCAATGTCATAAATATTTGAGATGAAGACTGTGTCACTGAAGTCAGATACCAATGCTTACCAGAGAAGTAGTTTGTATTTCTAACATCAGAAACACTCCAGTGCTTGATTTTCAGCAAGTCTTCTCTTCTTTGTGCTTTACTGGGAAAAGAGGTAGTTCTGAGTGTGAATGAACCTGTCACTTTGATGAGCTCAGCTAGTGTGTAATACAGTACCACTGCAAGAGCTGATGTACAGGAAGACCTGCTACGGTTCATCCAGGACTAAAACGACACGACACAACTACTTGAAAAGTTACCTCTTATACTGACTAAATAGTTCACAGTTTGTACCTATGCCCTTTTACAGGGGATAAATTCAGAACAGATGAGCAGCTGCTATTACACTTCTGCTCCAACAGGTTCCCTCTTCCTTGCTGGATCGCTTATGTGAGGCTCACACAGGTAGTGTCTCATCGGCTGGTCTCAACACTCCACAAACTATGAGCTCACGGGACTCGGTTACAGTACTTGTTTTGGGACACAGTCATAGAACTGTGATTCCAGCTGTAGCGTGGGTTGGGGAGATGTGGTAAAGTGATGGATCAAATTCCCTCTGCGCTGCAGGCTGCAAACTGTGCTGGGAATAATAATAAAAATAAACACCTTGCCTGATGTGGCTGGAATGTCCAGCCTGACCTAGATTCCACCTAAGTATTTTACAAGAAGGACAGAGGTTTGACCACCTGACCTGCAGTAGGAGTAGGCAGGAGTAAATTAGCAACCTATGCATTTCATGATAATTACCCCTATGATGAAGGTTCAACCACAAGAACCTTCTCTGATCAATTACAGCTCATAGTTCAACTTTGAGGATAAATCCTTTGAAAATGCTCTTATCATTTTAATATAAACACTAAACTTCTTACTGTGCAGCAGCATACCCAACCAGGCTTTTAAGAGAAATAATTTTAAGGAACACCTCTTGGTGGCAATGCTTGCTTCTGTTAACCAATTTCAGAAAAAAACGCAAACCATCTGGGCCAGTGAGAGCACGACTAAGGGAAACAAAACACAAGGCCAGCACATGCTTAAATTTTCTTTCTCTGCTCTGCTCTAATTCCAAATCAGCCCAGCCTGTGCTGGTACAGGTGGAGCAAAGCTCTAGGAACAGACTACAGGTCTACCAGGGCCTTTCCTTAACAGACTTCAAGAAACCTTTTCTCACTGCAAGAGTCACTGATTTGTTTTTGAAACTCCCTGTGATGAAATGAAGGACCAAAAACATTAAATTGTTGAACACATAAAAGGAAGTATATTTAAAATAAAAAAAATTGGTCAGACTGTAAAGTCAATTACCATTTTGAAAGGAATTTACAGGGCTGTTGTAGATGAGTCTTTTGGAATAGTCAGTTTATCGCAATGCCTAAACTGGTTTCTTCATTGCACAGTATTTTCTTTTAAAATGTGTGCATTTTGAAACAATTACATACATATTAAAAATCAGCATTTCTTTGCTTAAACTTAATTAAAACGTTAATACTCTCAGACAACACAGATCTGAAATGGTGAAACCAGTAATTGCCCCCTCCCACCGTACAACAAATTAAATTGAGACAAAATTACAAACACATTTCACTACATGATTATTATTAATAAAAATCAGTTTTTTTTTTTTTTATAAAGTTGCCCAAAATGCAAGGGATGTGCATAGGTTTACAACTTAGAATAATATTTTACTTTATTCCCTTGGGTACGTGTTCCCATGAACGGAATGTACTTTGCTGTAGATTACAGGTTTTTTCAACACAGATACACCAACGGCATGAACGCTTGCGACTGTCCACATGCATTAAGAGTCAAGACCCAATTTCAAATTTCTAAAAGTTTTACAGAGTTCTTCAAAGAGACAGTATCACATTATTTGGATGTTACACAAAAGTACTTAAAAATACTACCCTAGAAAAAAAGAAAAGCGAAGAAAGGCCTTTAAAATTTATGAATTTGTTTCATAACCACTAGACTAATTATTTCAAATAAATAAAGGAAAGTAAAGTATTCCAATTCATAAAATCAGACTCTAAAAAGAATGTAGTGTTCCACCCCCGAGTTAAGGTAACAGAATCATATTATTATTACTATTAAAATAGATTATAGAAAGCAGCATCTATTTTGTGCAGTTTTTAGGGGCCCTTGAAATAAAAAGCTATGACTTCCAAAAATATAACATTCCAAAGGACTGAATAATACATATATTTAAAGATACATTTTATTAAAGTTTAAGAGAAATGATTAAAAAAAAGATACTGTCTCTTTAAATTAGTGTTTAATTTGTTTTTCCCCCTCCTCCTATCTATTCGGACATGACAATAATTATAAATTTAGGTCACACTACATCTAGGTAGTCTCTAGGGGCCAAGACCTGTTGACACAAGGTCAATAACAAAGAGGTTTTCCATGTATGAGGTGGTTCCCAGTAATGACAGATTTTTTTTTTCAATTTTCTAGTGACCGGTCTAGTAGACCCAGGAGACCGGGACCCACTGTGAGGCTGTACACACAAGCTCGATGGCTTCCTCCAGGTGCCTGATAGTTTCATCAATTTCGTTGTTGATAATTGTTAGGTCAAAGTAGTGTGCATATGTTCTCTGTAAGATTTCAGACTCCTTCTGCAGGCGCTGAAGAGATTCATCCTATTTGATGGTCAGAAAAGAAAATGGGAGAGAGAAGTTGGATAATTCTGTACTCTTCTACAACAGCTTTCTAACTGTTGCTTACAGAGAAAAAAAAGGGCAAAAAAAGCCTTAGGGAGGCTTGGGTGGTTTAGATTCCCCACCTAAATCTATGGAAACCATATGGGAGAAATGACATAATTTCTCCCTTGAAGCTGACATTCAAATGGCACTCGGTTATTGACATTACTTGAGGCCAAACACAAAGTCTAGCATTAAAAAAGCAAGGCAGAGGATGGAAGCTTAGAAAAGCAGCACAGACATGAAGCAATGGAGACCGTACATGAGTAAAACGTACAAAGTACACAAATATGAGCTATCCGGCCGATCTCCAGGTAAGAACACGAGAAACAGGAGAGGGTATATTGTCAGGCATCAGCTGTTCCTGGTTTCGGTAATGTTTTACTGTTCAGCATCAGTCTTCTGGCTCTACTTCCTTTAATAACCATTTACTGATAAGGAAGTTTTCACTCCACATTACTCTGTGGTTCCTATTTCAAAGCATGCAAATTCCAGCATCTCTTACTGTGAGATCCTGAAGAAAAAACCACGCAGCCCGCACTCAAGAAGGGCCTGTAACACCAGACTCGGTGCTTTCCATGGCTTCGTGTCAATGCCCTTACAGAAACAAGTGCAGCCTACTCTGTGAGTGCGCTACGGGGCTCTGTGCAGCCAGCAACACTGCAGTGATGGGCTTTGCTAGCGAGGTCTGCTTTTCTGAGAGCAGGATTGCAAAAACTTCTTTCTAGGGTTCTGCAGCAATTACAAATCTGAATCCTCTTCCTACAAATTCCCTTAGAAATAAAAAAAAAAAAAAAAAAAATCTGTTGCTTTCAGGAACCTTCAAAGAGCCATGGGAAAGCAATCAGTTCCTTCCCATCCCACAGTCTTGAGATATGAGGCAAAACTAAATATGAACAGTATAGACTCTATGGTATCTAGAGGGTCACCCTACTTGATCGATCAACAGGGACACACTTCAAGAGAGACACAGTGCCTATAGCTGTTTCTCATGAAAATATTCTAGGAACAGAATTTTATCTGCGTAATAAGAGACTCTACCATTTTAGTTGTTTAAACTCCCCAAGTATTTGTTATTATGGCAACAAGTAGCTGTGGAAGAGCAACTTTCAGGTCCTCTGCAGGGAACAGCCTGCACTGAGACAGTTCTCCTTCCCCACAGTTATGAAACCAGCCACTTCTGGAGGAGAAGTTCTGTACCAAAGTTACAGTTCTGCTTCTCTCCTGAAGCTGCAGCCCCAGATGAGGGAGAGAATGTCAGCTTCACCTGATAATAACTACAAATTTCATTCAAACAAAGCCAAATACTTCTCACATGTGAGTCTCTACAGGAGATGCTCCTTGTACAGGCTATCATGCATCACCAGTGATGCCTGGAACTTCCATAGATAGATACCATAGATACCAGTGTATGTAAATTTTATTTATGCTATTATCAAATTAAACAATATTGATCAATACTAATACTAAAAACATCTGTGGAACATTTCATATGGCCCAGTGCCTTTTAAGCAAAAGCCCAGTAAGGTAAGCTGCCAACTTTCATAGATTCCAAAAGAAACATTAATTTATATCAGCTGAGGATTTAAACTTTTCTGCTTAAATTAACCTATGAATGAAAAAAAATCATACTTGTCAAGCAAGATATTTTCAGTGCTTTAAACATCTAGCTAACATTAATTTTATATTTTAAAGCCAGTCTTAATAAAAACTTATCGCACCTTTAAAAGAGTTTTAATCACATGTCACAATGCTAACACTACCTGAAAAATCTCCACAAAGTCCTAGAACTGTTAACTCATATGTAGATTTTTAACTGGTACTCAGATTTCCCATCAACGTCATCTTTACCTGCTACAAATATCAGAATGAACTTCTGCCACTAAAGCAGGTGACTAGCAGAATTAAAATCTGAAAAACTTACAGCTATCTTATTTAAAAAATACCCTACTGGTAGGTAAAGAAGAATGAATGCCAATATTTCCTTTGTACACACAAATGTCACAAAACTAAGTGTTTCAAAAACTCATTACATTTTAATATTTTCCTCCCTTAGCTGCTCCTAGATCCAACTTTATTGGGGATCGAAGTAGGTTGTATTATGGAATACCTAAATTTCCTAGCCTGTTGGAAATGTAAAACATTACTTCTTTTCATATACTTAACAAATGATGGCCACAACTTCAATAAGTTCACATTCAGGAGCAGAATATCTGTCTTTTCCTCTGCCCTCAGCTCATGCAACAGGCATTTTACTTGGGTCTAGTTGCAGTGTGTCCGTTATTGGAAGAGACTTTTCTTTCCTATCACTAGAATTCAGTTCATTTTCCTAATCTTCTCTTTCTCTATCATAGCTGGGACAGAAAGAGGTGAAACATGGTTTTTAACCACAATATCTCTCTACATGGATAATGGCCACCAGTGATATCTTTATTCTCTGAGGGCTGTTTTATTTTGGCCTTACAGTACATAGGACAATAGCTGCCACTTGTGACAGTCAAAGTACAGCCTAACAAATTACTAATATTTCCTTCTAAGGCTGCGAACATATATACACACCATTAGGCCTTTGCCAACTTTGCTCCAAGAGAAAAAAAGTTATCCTCATTTTAAACAGCTAGTGGACTGCAAACTTCTTAAGAAAAAATCCCTATATTCTTTAGCTGTAGGAAGGGAGGAAGCACAGCTAATATTCAGAAGAATTTGACCCAATAAAGATTTAGACATGGCTAAATAAAGATTTATAGCAAAATAGCAGAGCTTATCAACTCTTCTTTGCTGCTGTGTGGGCAATGGGAGGTAGAAAACAGCTGGAGGAAAGAGGAACTGCTCCAGTGTTTCTTTATATATTCTTTTCTTTCTGTTTTAGAACAGCAATCATCTGATTTAAATTTTCTTTGTGATTAGGCAGGTAGGTACACTCTGGCAGATTTTCTATATGACTTAAAATGGTTTTCTGCTTTGCAGCACTGCTCAGTGCTCTGTATATTCAGTTGGAAAGCACAATATTGTTTCTTTTAACTTTTGTTATGATGTGGTCCTTGATTATTGAGGTATTTTGTGTTTTGTATGATAGGTTAAAGTGTCTCAGGACAGATACTTTTCAGATCAGACCTCTGCATGGATTTTACCACAAAGTTAAGTTGTACAGCTATAAGAGTAGAAACTTTACTCTCCAGTTTCTTTCTACTAGCAGATAATTCTAGCACAGACATCTGAAGTCATTATTACATTCAATTTTTATTCCAACGGCAAAAGTAATGTTGAAGGGAACGAGCGTATCTACATTCTAAAACTACTGAAATAACCAGGACTACCTTGTCAGTCCCTAGCTGGTACTTACAGGCAATTTTCTGCACCATTTTGGCAGCTATGTACATTTAGCACGAATGCAGGAAAATGAAAAGAAAAGCAAAGATGAAATTTAAGAAAACATAAGGGGGGAAAAAGGATAGTCATTTACAGAAGTGTTCTCAAAAAGTGTAAGTAAAATAAAAAAAGCAGGATAAGAGGATAAACAGAAAGGGATACTCATTACGCATATAAACCTTTCAAAAAGGAAATATGAATGGAAATATGAAACACACACTCTCCACGCTTGTTTGCTGCCTTGCAGGCTGCTAACACACAGACACAATTTGTCTATCTCCTTTTATGTAGCACAGTAAACCCTAGAAAATAGGATATTGTACTTGGGTAAGGTCTGTTGCTATTGCCCTTTCCTGCCCCTCTCCTTCCTTAAATTTAATTGATTCATAAATTAGCATTCTTTATACATGTAGATCCAGTTCAGCAATTCATGTGCCTGAGTAAATCCCTGCATGCACACAGACTTTAGTCACAAGAGCTTAAAATAGAGTCTTCATTGCACATGAATGCAAATATTTAGAACATAATAATTTGCCTCTAGTAATAATTCTTTAGCACAAACTACTAAAGCACCACTACTATAAAATGCACATTTCTGTCCTCTTCCCAGTGTACCATGGAAAACATTTTCTCCCATGAACTGTCCCAAATGTGTCTGTATTATATTCTACTCCTGGAAGATTAAAAGTTAAGTACCACTGGCAGACGAGTGAGACCAAGGAAGACTATCTGGGAGCTGAGAAACGGGTACAGAGGCAACAAACCCAGGCAATTATGTAATTCCACAGGGTAGCACGCTTCCTGAGCCCAGCTGTAAGCATAATGCTTGCCTGACACATCCTAAGAATTATTCTAACTATTTTTCAAGTGATGTTATACCTTTTGCTTGTCAAAAGCAAATACAGCGTAGAATACAAAATTTTAGTATTTTCTCAAGATTGTACTGATTTACAGCATGTGCCAACATCAGCGGTTGGACAAACTGTCACTTCACTAACATTGCAAATTGTGATGTTCTGAGAGATCTTCGTCTGCAAAGTCATGACATCTACCAGCTAGGATATGGATCCATAAGACACAGTGAAATGACATAACTCACAGCTGTGAAATTTCAAAGATCCTTCTTCCCCCTCCCATCTCTCTTCCTGGCTATACGCTATCACTGCTTGTTCTGGCACTGGTGCTTGTCAGAGCCTTTGTGAGCTGCTTGAAAACTGACAAAAATCCAACTTAGAGCTAAAGTAGCTCACTAAAGGATCTGGTCAGTGCCATGGCTAGTGCAGATTGACAGAATATGTTCCAGAAGCCAGTAAGAGAGAACCCCTACCTTCAGCAACAGCCTCGGGCTGCCAGTAAAATTGCAGCTTGAGGGCAATATTTTTCACTCTCCACTTGCTATTTTAACCCTCATTCAGATTATTTGCATTTAAATACATTTGTCTTGTTCCTTATTTTCCTGCAAGCCTCTGCAGTGATGCCATAGTTTCATACTTATGATATTATATTTCTATAGAAACAGGATGTAGAGATAGGGCTTCTGATTTTATTTTTGTGCGATCAAGAAGACATCTAGAAGATTTGAAATAGATTCATGGTCAAATCCAATTAATTAAATGCATTGATATAATGGTTTAAAAAATGAGTAGATAAGGTGTTTTTATAAACACCATTTGCCCTGTTGTGAGCTAAATCCAGAATCGCTTGATATTCTCTTTGAAAAAAGTAGCAGTCTGCAGATACTCTATAAAAACTAAGACGTTCAGGATGTGGACCTCCATGAATACTTAACAATACTGCACAAGCAATTACCCCTCTGGTCAAAGCTTCCCATTCTGAGAACAGCCTTTGAAATTAACAAGCCTATTTCTGTTACATATTTGCTGTATAGGAAAAATACTAAAAGATTTGGTGTTGGGTCATAGGTTGAACTTGATGATCTCAAAGGTCTTTTCCAACCTTACGATACTGTGATACTGTGTGATACTGTGATAAAGGATGAGAGCACAGTCATGCACACGCATTTCTTCAGTCCAGGCAAGCTGTAACTTCGTGCTAGCATTGCAACTCAAAACTGAGTAATTTGTGCTAATCATTTGGCAAGGATTTGGAAATGGATCTTTGAACTAGGGCAGGGAATGAAATAAAAGAATATGTGTTTTTAGAATACATCATGCGGCTCCAAGTTGAAGTTTGTATTTTGAATTAGAAAAATCAGTTAATCAACTTAATAATGCTGCCCGACAACTGTCTTTCTGCTTCTCCATTTGCAGACAAGGAAACAATTAAAGAGCCTTATCTGCATATTTGAATCTCGTCCTTAATTCTGTCTCTGATAGGACATTAGATTGCAACGTGCCATACCTCATTAATGCCTGGGGTAATCGTAGGTGCAGCAATAAAAACAACAAAAGGAGCAAACTCTGCAGTTCTCAGGACCTTCAATGCCTAGGTGAAAAAAAATAAGATACTTTATAAGAATCTCCCAACAATCAATGCTAAATAAATTTGGTCATACAAGCAAAAGATACAAAATCATGATTTAAAACCACTAGTATGTTTTTAACTGATCTGCAGTCAAGACCTTACCTGAGACCTACACGTACATTTTTGTATTATTTTACATTTTGTGATGGTATATTTATCCTTAATAGAAGTGAGTTTTCAAGACAATGAAAGCTTTAGCATTTTCAGAGAGGCTCCTCCCATACAGTCTCAAAGAGTGGAGAATTCTATTTGCATTTAAACTGAACGATTAACATTAGGTAAAAAAATGCAATCATGCCATAAATAGTGAAGACAGTCAGCTGTATTTTAGAATAAATATTGATTAGAATATATTTTTTGTCTGATTTTTTCTCCTTAACAGCATTTTTTATTGTTATTTTCTGAAACAAATTAAAATGTGATGTGAGAGGTTTGAAGCTTTTAAAAAGTAGGCATAGGGAAGTTTTTAAAAAGGGAGCATGGCACTAATGGAGTAAATGCAGTGTCAGTTCCCTGAACCAGGTCTACTTAATGAGAACTCTTTTCTTTTGCAAAGTTGCTTTAGTTATAATTTATTGAGTGATACACAGAACTGTTATAAGTGAAACTCTGGTACAGATCCAAGCTAGACTGACGTGCCGGACAAGAAGTAAACAAACCTCAGCTGAACTCAAATGGATGGACAAGTTAAAGTAAGACTACTAAAGGTCACTTTTTTTTGCTCCTTCCACTTCCTGTCTTCTCCAATTTATTATTATTTTTTTTTTAAAAAAAGACCTCAAACAAAAGCCCCCAATCCACCGTTTTCCCAAGCTAAAGAGGTTTGCATCTCTGCTGCTTGAAACCACCTGTCTACATCACCTATGCCAACCTCCTCTAAACAAGAGATAAACCTCTTATGTGAAAGTCACGAAAACTCACGCAACTAAGATTACTTGAGGCAAATGCTGTAAGATCATTAGGAATAATTTCACAGAGAGGCTGGCTGTAATGAACTGCAGTGGATGCATGAGGAAGTTGGTTAAGTGGCGTGCTAGACACATGCTGGAGAAAGTGTACCAAAAGCGGCTGTTACCAACCGTAAATATAATTTAACAAAGATACAATGGCTTTTGAGAACTGTAATGCTTCTGAATAATGCAAGTTGAAAAGATTTATCAAGAGAGTTTGCTTTTAACAGCTGCTCTGCTTGAACAATCTACAAATGCTGCTCTCCCTGAAGATTGTTATATGTGGGATTCCATTTTTCGGAAAGAAGAAAGAATGCAGCAAATGATAACGCTGGTCACAACTTTGATTTGCCTTTCCTCCCATTTCCTTCAGTCTGCTAGAATAATCTGAACATCATGTTTACCCAGATTCATGCTGTTCCACTTAACATATGAACACATCCCTACGAACTGAAAGTCAACTATACAGTTGTTTAAAAGGAAATGCATCAGAACTTTCCCACTGAAGATTTACACAGTGAGTGAATGAACAAACTATTAGTGTTTCTTGAGAGCCTGATCTTCCTTCCTACCTTCTTCTGAAAAGTATAATACTGGTTATTGTGCAAACAGAATCAGTATTGGTGAATGATCACAAATGTTTCTGACCATGCCCGACAGTGATATGAAGCCAAGAGTCAGTTAGGAACAAGATTACCCTCTAATACAGCATCACAGAGAAATTTTTGAAAATACTGTAACATTACTCTGGGCAGACAATGATAATCACTTGCTTTCCTACATTTCACTGGACTTGAGATTAATATATTAAGAAGTTACACAGTACGTAGATTTTCAAGCTATAGTGATTGCATGCCAAGCTGAACTACAAATCAGTTTCTGCTGTATGTTCTAACCAGATGATCACCAGAATTCTACTTCACAGATTGATATCTTGGTGTTCTAGGGACTTTTGTTCCACAGTATGTATGCACTACTTATCTAGCGTGCAATCAATAAAAATAAATATATCTCAATAAAATAAGGTTGAAGGATTCGGGATGAGTCCCATTTTCATAGACTTCTGATTAGTTACCTGAGGTTCTACATCAAGTATTGCAATTAGTCCCTGCTCATGGATCTTTCGTATTGTTTCCAGTTTTGTCCCATACATTGCATCCTCATGGCTGCCGTATTCCAAATATTCATTGTTTGATATATCCTGCATCATTTGGTCATGTGATACGAAGTAGTAATTTTTCCCATTTTCTTCATCTTTCTTTGGAGGTCGGGTTGTGTCTGAAAATACAAAATATTTTTAGTACAAAAGCAACATTAAGCTTCTATATAGCCTTTTCTATGATTTATCACTGACTGATGACCTGTCAAATTACATATAGAACAAAGCAGCATGAACTCAGGGCAGGCAGAATGACAGGTGCTGGGAAAACCAGGAGGCTGCAAGATTTGTGTTGAGAAAAGCAGGAGATGAAGGGATACAGAAAACGTAAACATCGAATGGTAACAGAGGAAGAACAGGTCATGAATAACCTTTACCTTGTCAAGAGTGTAAGACTCTAACAGCTGCCTGCAACAGTTAACAAAGGCCAGATCTCACAGCTTTTATAGTTCCTAAACAATTCAAACAACTCGCACCTCGAGTACTGTGTCACACCTCAAGTACTGTGTCCAGTTCTGGGCCCCTCAGTTCAAGAAAGATGTTGAGATGCTGGAGTGCATCCAGAGGAGAGCAACGAAGATGGTGAAGGGGCTGGAGCACAAGCCCTATGAGGAGCGACTGAGGGAGCTGGGGTTGTTTAGCCTGGAGAAGAGGAGGCTCACGGGAGACCTTATTGCTCTCTACAAATACCTAAAGGGAGGTTGTGGTGAGGCAGGAGTTGGTCTCTTCTCTCAGGTGACCGGTGACAGAACAAGAGGACACAGTCTCAAGCTTCACCAGGGGAGGTTTAGGCTCAACATTAGGAAGAAGTTCTTTACTGAGAGGGTGATTGGCCATTGGAATGCGCTGCCTGGGGAGGTGGTGGAGTCACCGTCCCTGGAGGTGTTTAAAGAAAGATTGGATGAGGCACTTAGTGCCATGGTGTAGTTGACAAGTAGGAGTAGGTGTAGGTTGGGTCATAGGTTGGACTCGATGATCTCAGAGGTCTTTTTCAACCTTATGATACTGTGATCTCCATCTTACCCCAGGGGCCAGCACTAGGGACAATCCTGTTCAATATCTTCATTAACGATCTGGATGATGGGGCAGAGCGCACCCACGGCAAGGATGCCAATGATACAAAACTGGGAGAAGTGGCAGATACTCCAGAGGGTTGTGCTGCCATTCAGAGAGACCTTGACAGGCTGGAGAAACAGGTTGGCAGGAACCTCGTGAAGTTAAACAAGGGAGAGTGCCAAGTCCTGCACCTGGGGAGGAACAGCCCCATTCATTAGTACATGCTGGAGGCTGACCAGTTGGAAAGCAGCTCCTCAGAAAAGGCTGCGGAAGGTATCCTGGTAGACACTCACTTAAACATGAGCCAGCAATGCGACCCCATGCCAAAAAGGCCTAAAGATATCCTGGGCTGCATTAGACAAAAGTATTGGCAGCAGGTGGAGGGAGGGGATTCTTCCCCTCTACTCAGCACTGGTGAGGCCAAACCCAGAGTGCTATGTCCAGGTCTGGGCTCCTCAGTACAAGAGAGACATGGACATATTGGATAAAGTCCAGTGAAGGTGCACTGAGGGACTGGAGCATCTCTCCTACGATGAAAGGCTGAGAAAGCTGGGACTGTTCATCCTGTTTCTCCAGGATGAAAGAAGGCTCAGGGGATCTCATCAATGAGTACAAATATCTAAAATGAAGGTGTAAAGAGGATGAAGACAATCTCTTTTCAATGGTGCCCAGTGACAGGACCAGAGGTAATGGACATACACTGTAACATCTGAATGTAAGGAAATACTTTTTCAGTGTGACAGTGACTGAGCACTGGCACAGGTTGCCCAGGGAGGTGGAGGAGTCTCCATCCTTGGAGATTCTCAAAAGCCACCTGGACATGGTCCTGGGCAACTAGTTCTAGGTGGCCCTGTTTCAGCATGAGGCATTGGACCAGATGACTTCCAGAGGTAAGGATCTCAACCATTCTGTGATCCTGTAGGTCATCTACTTCTCTCTTCCCCGCAGCCATGCTGATATCCACTTGCTTATCTTTCTTCTAATATTCCCTCATAAACTGATTTATTCTCATATTTTTCCACTATCACGTTTATGTTGGTAACATCTTTGAAACATTACAACTCTTCCTAACCTAATCCCACATCTTCCAACAACTCCATCTTAATTGTCAAACATTTCAATTTCCAGAAAGTGAACTAATGTTCTCTTTTTAATTACACCTATTACTACCATAATGATTAACTAGCAATGTTCTGAGTATTAATTGGCATATTTCAAATATGAAAAGTTCTACAGAAATATTATAGATTACAGTTATTATTTCAAGAAATTCAAGAACAATGGAATACATAAAACATAATATCACTGTACTACTCACTGCTGCCCTAGGTCTACCGAACTTACACACTCTTACATATCTGCTAAATTTCCGTCTTCTCTAAAAACATTTCCGTATTTTCATTTTTCACCTTAAATTCGTATGAGGTTTTCTTCTTTTGATTGTGAAAGTCTAAAAAGTGGGTAAGGGCCAAATTTCTTGTGGTCAAGACAGATGAAAGCTACTTAGCAATAACATACTTCGTGAATACAAAGCTTCTGCAGACCTATGTGGTAAGAGATTTAAGGCCTATTAATCCTTTTAATTAACTACCGTTATGGGTGACATGACCATTACAATCAGGTTTTTAGTAAGCAGATAATTTCTCCACAAAGCATTCCCCAAAACTCCATGCCCGACTCAAGGTCTGTCTCAAAAGTTGCCTATTTCTATCACAGTTTTGTAAAAGAATGCAGAAAATGCAGTAAAATCCATCCCTGGGAGTTGGGAGTCAATTACCTACAGTCAGCTGAAAGACAGATCAGGTCAAAGAAAACAAAATTGGTGTATAATTATAGAACCAGAGAATAGGTGGGTTGGAAGGCATCCTTAAAAGTCATGTAGTCTATTCCCCCTGCAGTGAGCAGGGACATCTTCAACCAGGTCAGACTGCTCAGAGCCCCATCCAACCTGATCTTGTTTCCACGGATGGGGCATCTACCACCTTTCTGGGCAACCTGTTCCAGTGTTTCACCAGACTCATTGTAAAAAATCTCTTCCTTAATCTAGTCTGAATCTATCCTCTTCTAGTTTAAAACCATTAACCCTTGTCGTATTGGTACTATTAAAAACTCTGTCCCTAACTTTCTTATGAGCCCCCTTTAGGTACTGAAGGCATCATAATGGCCATCAATGTCGCTTCTGAGCCAGGTATTGTGTTTCTGAAGGCAGCCTGAAATAGAGTAGCAAATTTAGCTGCTGGATGCTCCTGTTTCAGAATGCCTAGCTTGAGGAAAAAGAGTGCACCTCCAAGAGAGATGGAATTTCTGCCATGTGAGAGACTGTCATGAAGTGAAAACACTCCTGTGCTCTTCATAACACCCCACTCGTAAGCAATGAAGTTAAATGAGTTTATTTTCCTTATTGTCATCTCTGGAAATGTGAAGTTATTTTAGTATAGTACCAGTCCTCAAGGCTAGGCTGGGATAAGTAATTTAAAACTCTCAGATAAGGCACACGTTAAAAGTTTCCTCCAAATCCAGTTTATGGTTCTTCTTATGGGAATTTTACATGGTTTTAAATGTCATGGCTGTTTCAGTCTTACCTGAACTGTAAATGTAAAATTAGTACAGCCTTCATTCAAATTAACAAATATTTGAGGTAGACAGAAGTATACTTAACAAGAAGTGTTGTGAATAATAAGAAACATTCAGTGTAGAAGTGGTGTAACTTACTACGCCCTCCCATCTGAAAAAACCAAAAGAATAAATTCACTCAATTCTGTCACAGTTCTCAGCAGAACCGAACATGTAGTAGTACAACGGGTATGTTGTCAAGGATGCTACAAACAACTTTGAACTGCATGGAACGTTGCTACTTACGAGGAATGGGGTAAGCAAATCTGTCCGGGTGTTTTGTGATGAGTGTGTTTTTTATGTGTCTTCTTCCAACACCATGTGCACCTAATCCATAACACAAAAATGAATTATAAATTTTTAACCAGAAGGGGCTCAAAACTATGCAGTTATATTCAGAATAATGACTTAAAATTACCTAGTAAGACTAGTGTTTTCCTTTTGAATGCTGGCAGTTTTACTACTTCTTCATATGTGACGAGATCTAATTGATCAAACACTAAAACACAAAAGAAACCCCCACAGGGATGAGAAAAAAAGGCATGTTAAGGGTGATAATTAATTGTGCTACAAATTAAAATTTCAGCAATTTTTAAATTTACTATTTTTTTTGTAAATATTATTTACAAAATAATATGTTACAGAAAATAAACCCGTTTCATTATGCAATTTTAACAACAGTGTTAATTAAAAAACCCCAAACATTAAAAAGCAATAATAAAGCTAGAAAAAAGCTCAGGAAAGTTTGCATGTCCCTTCATGCAGTATTCAGCAGACCACAAAAATTAGCTAAAATGGCATGCCATTCACATTTGCATTCCTAAGAAATAGCAATACTAAAGAAAAATCTGTAGACAGGGACCAACATGAATACATTATGAGAACATCTATTTACACTAAAGATAGGGATACTTTCATAATCATGTTTTAATAAGATCTATGAGAAATGTATAGAGACGAGTGTTAATACGTTATGGTACTTCAAAACTACCAGCATACTCATTGTAATTAGAGTTCTCTTTAAACACACGTGCTGGTTAAATCAGCATGCTTGTAAAACTTGTGACAGAATGAAGAATTCTAACAAAAAGCGATGGCATTACATAAAAGAACCTCCACCATATTTAGGGAAAAATTGTAAAAGTATTATTTCAGAAATAATTTCAACTGCAGTTGAAGTTGGATGAATTCCATTATGCTTATCAATCTATTATCAATTGCCAAGGTATATAATGATTGACAAATCAAGTTTTGTTCATGCCAAATAACAGAACATTTGTGGTACTTCTTGCAGAATTCTAATGGAAAAAGAAGCCAGGAGGCAGTTGGTTATACTTTCAAAAATTACACAAATCAACAATTGAGAGCAGAATAACAAATAGGAGTTTTCAGTTCTGTACTTGTGTTTGCTATAAAAAGATAGGAGGAGATGCATCTGAAGTATGGGATCTTCGAGTATTTCCAAGTTCTAAGATGGTGTATTCACCTCATCTATATCCAATCCATCTATTAGGGTAAGTCCGGATCTATCCCTTTCCCCTCCTATCCAAAATCCCTTAGGAAAGCAGGCTGTGGTGAGAGCTTTAGGTTGCTTACTCCAGAAGTCCCCAGCCACCAAGATTAGCATTAAGACTGAGAGCATATGCTTTCTGTGCTAAAGTTCCAGTTAAAGCAGCAAAGATTTAACTTAATGCCTTTATTTTTATAGGGCAGATTTTTCAATTCAATGGTAGTCTTTTTACTCTAGAGAAAAAGTATAACTATTTTTGGTCAAACTACAAATTAGTAAATTGAAATAACTGAATCTTTTAAGACCATGAAAAGATACGGACATGAAAACTGCCTAGTTCATTAGAAGCATTTTGAATTTCAACATAAGAAAGAATCTCTTTCAACCTTTCCCCAAATATTACAGGCAAGTATTTAGTCGTATCCTTCTTCCATTCCACAAACTTACAAACATGGAATTCTTACTACTGTCCTTTTTGCAAATTCACACTATTTAAACTAATTAATTTCTTATTAGAAAGAGCTGAAGACCTACAACATGTGAAACAGTTCTACTATTCTAACCATCTAGGTCTGCAAGTATCCTTTCTCGTAAAAAAATTAAGAAATCTATCTATTCTATTTTTGAACAAAACCACATTATGTTAGATACAAACAACAGGAACGAACAACAGAAATGATACATATTAATGCCTCCGTCACAAACAAGTAGTGTGGAGATGAAGTGTCTCAGTCTACATGGAGCTGCCTAACGACTGTAAGGTTTTAGAATGCAAAAGAAAAATGATTAGTTTTTTAACATACACAAGATATGAAGATTACAGGACACATTTAAAGACTGAACTTTAATGCTTCTGTGTTACTAGCTAATAAAGAAAAGGAGTTCTTGAAACGAAACAGTAAGAAGCAAATCAAGAGGCATTGTCACTTGACAGGTTACTTACATGCACAGAGGCCATTGGGAGTAAGACAGCATGAAAAATGCACAGGGGTCATTGAGATATGGCTCGTAATATATTAGTAAAATAAAAAGTATATGCACAAAATAAACTTTACCATGCAATAGTCTAAACACAAGGCAAATAAATCACATTAAGAAATGATAAACATATTTTGTAAAAGCTTGGCAATTTTCTATATTATGCATAATACGAAGCATAATTCTAATATGTTCTCAAGAGTGTTCTTTTATGAAGTCCTGCAATAACATTTCAGTAAAACAAACAAAAGATATATCTAGATAACACTGCAGTTTATATCTAGAACATTTATATAAATCTCAGTGACCCTAATAATGAAAAATACTAGGGCTTTTTCTGCAGGCTTTAGATTAAAAGTGAATTTACAATGATAAGATGTATGACTGTGAAATCGTCTCTTGGAGGCTACAACAGTCTAGAAAAATGGGATGACATTTTTCTTATAAAGAATATATTTGCTTTTAATTATAAAAAGTAACTGAAATATTCTCCTCTTAGTTCATAAACTATACCTGATTTGCAGAAAATGTCATTTCTACTTCCAGTAATATCCCAATACATCACACCAAAATCTTAGCTTTCAAATCACTAGCCAGATATACAAATCTTAGTTGACTAAGAAGTATTTAGTAGGTCATTTCTCAGACAAAAATATCATGGAAGTCCAAATAGATTACATACTCCTAAACAATTTATTGAATTTTACGCTAAGATGTAACAGAAATAAATTCTTTCTTGTAAGAGCAACATTTTGGTACCTGGATTAGACTTCTCAGTTCTACATTAATAATACTTATTTTGGATCCAACAGAAGAAAACATCTGGTTTTATTCTGATACAGATGTACTGAAAGTTTGCAAAAGCCAGTGTTGCCATATTTCTGACTGACAATACCAGATGTGAGGGAGTAGTTCAGAGAAGGTAAATTCATTACCACCTTGCTTAAACTTAACGAACTCATGTGAGCAACACAGCATTTCAGTGAATCTCTGTCATCCCCCAGAATGTAAGGCATCCCCTTTAATACCTCAAGGACACTAAGATCAATAAACATTTCTAAGAGAAATGTTTATTCTAATCTGCCCTTTCATTAATTTTTTAATTTCTTAGGGGAAATTTTTAATTTCTTAGGGGAAAGTGGATACGTCAGATATTCTTCAGAAAAGAAAAGAAATGTTTCTTTTATGGTCATTTTGATAATTATTGATGTTAATGTTTCTGATTTTGGAGAACATTGTGCTCTGATGTAAAGTGGCTAACAGCACTAATGGCAGCAACCACCAAGTCACGCAAACTGTGTGACTCAAATTGCTGTCAACCTTCCAAAACATTCCACCTACATCGAGATAGGAAAGTCTAGATTACCTTCTTTTAGGGATTTAATTGAGCTAGTCTTGCTCCTGAAGTACTGCCTGCTCCTTCTCCTCCCCTGACCCTCCTCTTTTGTTTGCGTATTCCTTTGCAGTATGCTGTGCTTAGTCACACTGACATTATTAATACAATTCACAAGTGCAACTGCATAGCTAAGAAATGTAACTGCCCTAAAGAAAATGAATCAATTTTTTTTTTGGTTGGATTGTTTTTCAGTTAACCCAGTTAACAGCACGGCCATGCAAAATTATACTGGCACAACCAAAGGAAGCAGCAGTGCTGTGGGAATGTATGCTGGGAGCAACCGATAGTACTTTAAAACCAGTATTGTCAAAGACTTTAGGTCATAAAATCCAGTTTATTCTCAATAGCTTTTGCTAAGGTCATAATTAGTAAAACATGGTTTAGTTCTACTGCAATGAAGAGGAAAGCTTAAAACAACCAGAACGTCAAACCAGCAAAAGGAAGGAAACGAGTTAAAGCTTTCTATCTCTACTTGCCTCATAATTAAATATTTAGAGACAATGCAGAAGGGTTTTTCAGGGTAACAAGTAATTTTATATTTAACAGAACATCTTAACTGTGATGGTGAATTAAGGAGTAACCATTACTGTTGTTTGACTTTCTTAGATTTTATTTTGAAATTACTTTTAAGCAAATATAAATTCTGTAGTACTGATATAATACGAGCTGTGACGCTGCACACAGATTGTACAGATAAGGAGAATTATGAAAATACAGATTGTTGTTGTTGTTTAATTGGTGTGTTTAAGAATGCAACTGAAAAGCCCCCAGAAATAAATGCAATATATAAACCACTTCTACTATACTATTTAGACAGGTATATCTTTTAATTCTAATAAAAACCTCTGCAATTCTCCTGAGAGACCACAACAATGTATTTATCATCACAGTATGTGGTATCAATGCCAAAGCAATAGAACCAGTTTCAACTCATTAAGTGTTTTACATGGAAAGAAGAAAAGAAGTAAACACTGCTTATGAACGAAGGATTCTTCCTTCTTTACTGCTAAAACTAGTGAATTTGGCTCAGGAAGGATGTCTTCCTCTACAGACTTCTACTTTGATAACTTTCTGAAACAATTCAACTTTTTAGTAGTCTAAACAGAAACCCAGCACTTAGGATTCAGGCAGAAATCACAGCAAGGAGGATAAACTTCCACAGTTTCTTCTATTTAGTAACTGCAAACAATACACTGACTATGCAATAGCTCTTATTCCACTTCCAGCTGTAATGCCTCATGACAAATGCCCTTTCATGATGTTCTCATGTATACAATCTATAACTGTAAACATACAGTAACAAGAATGTAACTGAAAAATCTTCTGTAGAGCGCAATACAGTTACATAGATTGCAAAATTCATATCCTGTTGGTTTCTAGTGCTCCTTTAAATATAAAAACCAAAAGAATGCACACCTATATCAGAATATATTATGATGCATTTATTTTATTGCAGCTTGCCTCTCACTGATTAAGCTATATGTTTAAGGAGCAAAGAAAAAGCAGAGTAATACTGGCATAACTAAAATTTTATATTTTCCTAAGTAACTCATTAGGTTTACATAACAATGCCAGCTGAACAACTAATGGCAAAGTTTATGTTGTAAAAAATTTAACCTGTTAAAGATACTTGCATTTGTTTTTCATACCTGCATTGTGCTTTGCCAAATATTTGTCTTTGTACTGCTTTTTTTTCTTCCCAAACCATGTACAGCTGGCCTGTTGCTCCTGTTTGGTCTTCTCCATGGCAATACAAGCAACTCGCCTGGCATACGGAGGAGAAAATTTTTTTTTTGGTTGTAAACAATGCATTTTTAAAAGGGCACGCAGAATTAATAAGGAAAACAATACTTTTTAATAGCACAAGAGTATAGTAAAACTTTTAAAAACTTTCTTTGTATGACTTAAATCCAGTTATATAGAGAGGTATTTTAATATGAAGAATATCTTCTTAGTGGTAGATAATTTAACCTCATAGATGAAGTGAACACAGGAGGAAGGGTAGTTACTAAAATGGCTGTAGACCACTTTGCAGCAGTTTAGACTGGAAGAGCATGAAAAGGCCACTATGGTCTCTAAATTACTCCAGAGCAAGTTGTGTAGTGTTGTGGACTGTTTTGAGGTCCATCTTAGGCTGAAGTATTGCAAGTGTTCCTATTGCAATGTGTATCAATGTCTCCCTTCTGTCAGGGCTTGCAAGGCAGCTCTTGAGAAGGAATGAAAAGTTTGTCTCCCTGTTTCTCCACTAGCAAAATCTCCCTTAGCCAGTCTAGGTGGCACAGGCACTGTTACACCCTTTACAACACTAATTCTTTTACACAGCAAATCTTGCATGAAATATTTTGAGCTAGATCATCCATTCTTGAGTTATGGCCATAACATTCATGGCCCAGGACCTGCTTGCCAGAGGCTGTGTTGATACATTTAAGATACTTACTAAACAGCTTCTGCAAGACCTCTGCATTGCTTTTGTGGTACTCAGTGCCATTGCTGCTCATTGGATCTGTCATTCAGGAATATTTGCGCTGTGAATTCTTTCTACTTTTTGGAGAGAAAACCCTGAAAATCCCTCAATGATCTTTGCGCTTAACTTCTTGCTAACACCTTATTCCTGCAGTAGTACTATGAAAAGTGTTCAGAACCTAAAAGAGAAATTAATTTGACCTTTACAGAAAACATTTGTAGGTAGGCGTCAATCTTAGTTTCCTATAGTATATCAGAAAGCCCAGATGATTACTAACACAACTGTTTATTTTTCTATTGTAACCACACATGTGGCATTGCATGCAACCCTTACTGCTATGCATGTATAAGGAAATAAATCAATGCCACACAAATTGAGGCAATATATACCTTTTTTTTAGTTCTAAACAAGAAAATTACACAAAAACTAGCTATATAACAATGACAAGACAGAAATAAAAGCAGTACTAAATTCATTTTTATGGAAAACTTAAGTCATACCATTCTTGAAGTTCAGGAGAAGGAATAAGGCCTGCAGTACCGTTTTTAGAGTTCTCAAGTTTACCCTGCCACCAGTTGTGATCATCTTTGCTAATGATTTGGATAATATCACCAACTCGGAATCTGATGCCAGCTTCCTTACAAGGAATGAGGTCATCCTTTGCTGGATCATATTCAAATTGTGCTCTTACATATATCTATAAAAAACAGTTTATAAAAGACACTGATATTATTACTGGTATAGTATTAAGAGTAACAGGTGAAAATTTGATATGTGCATGTAGCTACACATACTGTTTGCAACAAACAAAGGAAGAAACAGAATGGCAAAAGCATAAGTGATAGCAGAAAATGAAACAGAATCCCACCCCCTCCAGCAAACAATGGAGATGTATGATGTTACTTTGAAAGCTCATGTTTCTTCCATACTGTAAAACCTGAACAGTAAAAATGAACACATGTAATAAAGTGATCAAGTCCCTCAAATCAGTATTAACTATATGAATCACTACAGACTAAAAGCCAGCAGCTTACAATTGGAACTGTACTGTATTTTCCAACTGTAAGTCCCATGATGCGTTTTCAAAATTTGCATGGCAGGGAATTTTATGGGACAGCATAAAGGACTTTGGCTACCTTACTGATCTATAGCATTTAGACTGAAAACTTAGCACCTTTTTTTAAAAAAAACTAAATAGGAATTCTTGTGTTACACCTATTTGCATACAGTTACTTGGGAGGAATCTGGGAATTCTCTGCATGGGTTTTTCAATAGAAGTCTACTACCACAGAAATGAAAACTAACTGTAGCACTTTTCAGCTTTGCTCAAATTCTGCTGCAAAAATACCTGTAACTATGCAAAGTTAGCACTATTCACAGCACTTTAAACAGTCCATTCCTACAGTAATCCAATTTGCAACCCAACATATGAATAAATTAACTTTAAATGGCTAATCTTGTACCCGATGCATTTTTATCTGTTTACAGTGAGAGCATCAGATGGTAATATCAATACAGAATGCAAATTTTAATATACTAAATCTGACCCTTGTTCTGCTCTGCATTGAGTGTGTGAGTTTAGACAAGCAACCCAACTTCTTTTAATCACCTGAAAACCAGGATATTTTGAAACCAACTACACTTATTTAGTAAGCGGCTTTCTATGACATAATCAGTATTGAGCTAATTCCTTATTTTCCCTCAACCTTATCTAACATAGGTCTAGAAAAGTAAGCAGTATTTTTACCATCTAGAAACTTCCTTGCTTTTCAAGTCCTTGTTCCAGTTTAAGCCATTATCCACCATATACTGGCTGTTCATGGAATGATACAGACTTCCACACAGATAGCGAAGTATCTGTTATCCAAGCCCTTACTGTTTTCAAGGATAAGCTATCAGAAAAATATGCTGGTTCAATGGGAAAATACTCTTCAAAACAACAGATAACTATAAATGGTGTGAGTACAAAGAACACCGTTATTCTGATACTGCCTTGAACAAACACTCTTCTCCTGGGAAATAAACCTTCTGAGAGAAAAACAAAACCTAACACAATAGCCTGGAATGTCTTCCATGAAGCCTTTCCAGGAGGACTACACTCAGGGAGCTGGAAACTTCAGAAGACAACAGAAAGTTGAAAAAAACACATAGCTGTAAATTTTAAAAATGGGAAACGAAGTGAGAGCAATCCATTCTTGTAATAGCTATTCCAGCCAACTTAACCAGACAGCATAAAAATATCGTCAGACAACAGATCATGGAGCCCATTGACTCTTTCAAACAGAATTGCAAGAGTCACTATTAAAACTCTTGATAGAGTAATAGGTTCAGTCCATGGTTAAGACTCAGAGGCAGATTCTGGAAGTTCTATATATAAATGGGGCAGTTACTTAAGATGAATCACAAATCACTTGATGGTACGTGTTGATTTGGCAGCTGCAGTAAAAAAACTCAAATGCTTAAAACGAATTTGAGTATCATAGGAAATACTCTGCAGAGCTCTTAAAGGCTTTCTTGGAATTCTCTTGAGAGGGAAGATCTTTCTGTCGTCTGTGGTGCCATGTATTACTGTCCAGGTAACAAAGTTAAGGGAGATTACACAATCTTGACCTTAGGACTGAAAATTTAACAGGCTATCTTCAGTCTTATCAGCTCTTAACAGAAACGGTCCTTAATGTTTCACTCTGAAGAGCTTTGTTAGTGTTAATAATTAGTTATAGATGAACTCAAGCTTTAGAATCTTTGTCGGTACAATGCCTTAGTGTACAGTATCAGACACCTGCCATACTAGTCTCCATTTTGGCTAAAATACAAATTAGAGCTTTCCTCTAGGATGCACAAGTCACTGCACAACAGTAAGTCTTTTAATGCATTCTGAACTAAAACAACATCTCTGGTTAAATTTACAATAACTTTGTAACTCACATATATGGACACATAAAGAAAAATGCTATTCTGAATTAGCCACAAACAAATGAGTTTAAAAGAAAAATGAAAAAAAATGGAACAAATTTTCCAAGCTTAAATGTTTTAGTCGAGCACATACAAAACATGATGAGGAAAAAGATAAGCAGGGATGTTCACTAGCACTAAGTTTACAAAAATTCCCATGGAGGATATCTATTCACCTGTCGTCCTTTTGGTTGTGTTGTCGATGGCAAGTCCTGCAGAATAAAGTCAACCCAGGAGAAGAAATTTTCATTTTACTTTTTAAGGGTATACAACACCATTTGTTAGTGATACATACTACATTACAGCATAATGGTAAGTCAGACAAAAATATAAAGCATTGACCCATGTTTAGAAATATTGTTTTTCTTAAAGAAAAATCAAATCCAGGCTGTTTAGCAGCAAGCTGAAGAAAGCAGGTAAAAAGTTTAAGCAGATAGAGAATGTGCTTTTTAATAAATAATTCAGCATCTTCAACACAAAAGCACCGTCAAGTGAAAGAGGCTCTTCATATGAATGCCTTTTCCACTTAACACTTAAGTCTTGTTTTTAAGAGAAGGATGACTGTTATAAATAGTAAAAATTTTACTATTAAAAATGTTTAATGCAATTAATTGTGCTGAGGAATAAGATTATAACTCCTATTCATCTTACAGATTAAATTTAATTCACAAAAATTTCTTAAATTTTTCATCCACAATTAGTTTTCATTGTATTAAATTAGTAAGCACTTTTTTTAGCTAGTTCCATGAACTCATGATATTGACAGCACTCTTACTAAAGGAACTTGGGTGTACAGATACTACATTGGTTCAAACAATGACAAATGATAAACAACACAGATTATAACATTAATATACTTTAGAAAAACAGGAGATTGACAGCACCTTTCTACCTGAACACATAGGAAACAGAAGTACTTTGTGTTAAAGATGTGATGATAATAGCTTGGTTTGTAGTGCAGTTTAAAGCCACTTCCTTTTGCTTTTCATATCCAGGCAAGGCTCATATTTCACAAAGTATGTGCACGTACCACAACAGCAGAGGGCACACCAATTCGTTAACTCAGATAGCGGAAACAATACACGTTCCAGAGGTCTCTCAAAACACAAAACTTAAGAGTCTAAAATGTCTTGAAATACCAGCTGCACAGTTATTCTTTCTTCAAACACTACTCCCAAAGTTCAGGATGGAAATAAAACTTCCATTTTAAACCTTTACTTAGTTTTGAGGAAACTGCTACCAATGGTTTAAGGATGACCGGTGTCACAACACTATTATTAACATTTAGTTCACTATATGGCTTTTAATGAGAAGAAAATGTTGGAAAAAACCCTTAAGAAAAAAAATGGGGAGTTACATGTGTAGTAGTAACCTTGGTTCTATCAGCAGGACAACATTTTCCACTGACCACACAATAAGTATAACAGTAATGGCAGATGAGCACCAACAAAACTTTCACACTTTCTCTGTGTGGAACTGGAAATCTTACCGAAACAGAATTGTTAGTGCTGCTATGACCATTAGCTGGGGACTGTCTGGATGTAGAGGGGGAATCTCTCTGAAATAAGACACAAGGTTCATTAACAACACAACACTGTCACAGGAACACAGATATATTTAAAAGAACAGTTACATCCACAGCCTTATAACCATTTGCTTAGCTGCTTCATCTGTGAAATTTTCCACACTACAAATTCTGCAAATCTGAAATGTTTTCCATCGTTTAAGAATCAGTTTTGACATTTTGATGCATCCTAGGTAATAACTATTTTTATATAGCAATCAAACAGCTTTTTAATTACTGAGTAGCTGGGACCTAAAGGCCATTAGTCCCTCTGGTGTCTTTCAAGGTATTCACCTGAAAGTTATATGCTGAATAATACTTTTAATATAATGAGGCACATACTGTTTTAAAGATTCTTCTCTTTTTTTTTCATCTATGTGGTGGATGTCAGTGTTGATCACTTTCTACTCTGTAAGATGCACCTCTCCTCAAATGCCTCCCAGACACTGAAGCTTACAGATGAGAAAGAAGTTGGACCCTCTCTTCTTCCTCTTCATTCATTTTACAGTACACTGAGGGTTTTTTCCTCCAACATTTTTAGGGGCCTAAAAATATTAAACCTTGCAAAAATATATCACTTTAAAAAAGCCACCTGTCCTGACTCACACTACCAGTGTGGTCCTCCATTTCAGTGAGGAGACAACAGATGCAAGGTACATACTACGAAATTCTACAGAAAGGATAACAGGAACTGCTGCCTGGGTTTTGCAAAGGCAAGGAAGTCGCTTGCAGAGCAATCTGTTTCACATGCCATTTTGATTGTACAGTACTTAATTCCATAAGATCAGATAATTAAGTCACCTCTTCAGGAAATCAAATAACTCACTTATACATTGTAAAATAAAAAAAACCCCACTTTAGTCCCAAAGGAATTTTGGAATATAATATGCCATGTCAAAGGTCAATTTACAGAAGTCTGGTCATTTTCCATGATGTCAAGGATAGCAGAAAAGAAGGCCTAAACCAGTTTTCTAAGAAAAACAAGTTATCCCTGTTACATTTAATCAATACAAGTGCCCTATACGAATGAATTACAAACCAGAATTGGAGCTAAGCTATTCACACAACATTGATCAGGTAAAGGTCCTCTATTAATATTCCTGATTTTATAGCAATTATGTGATAACACTCATAGTTATTTAAAAACATCGAAAGTTAAAATCACAGGCAATGTTTTATCCCTCTTGCTGTCTGTATGCTTGATGTGCAACAAATTCATGTAGAACTTCCATGCTTTTTTGTAGACTCGCTAGATATGATTTCACAGGAAGTTCCATATGTAGCTATCTAGACGCTTGCTTTGATTTTAACACAGTTGAGGATAGATCTGACAACATTATGACTGTAAAATCTTTGTGGTACAAAGTATGCAGGTTTGTTACATGCATGAGAACAAAACGCTCATTTGGGTCCTACAACTATTTGCAACATTTTCTCCAAATGACTTGCAGGTAACAGGGATTCAGCTCTAATTCTATTTACCAAATCACTCTAGCATAATAAGTTTAAAATATTCAAATGAATCCAAAATAGCTATTCATTACTTAAAAACATAGCAAACCCCAAAAGGCTAAAGGAACTATTGTTCCTTTTTTTTAATTTATTTTGCATGCAGGATTATCTGCATCACCTTTATCAAAGAGCAGCTAGACGCTACTTTTTCCAAAAAATCTGTGACTTCCTTCTTACATAAAGTGAGTTTTTGCTTGCTCTGCAATTCTGTCTCTGCCATTTTCACTTTTTTTTCTTTTTTTTCTTTTATTTCCCTTTTTTTTTTTCACCAAGCTTTTTACTATCTTCTAGTCTGATGGTGTAGCAAGGGAAAGCTTTGGAAAGTGATGCAAGCATTCAGGTTCTCTGGAGAAAAACAAGTTCAGATGAACTTCGGGAACACCACTATTTCTAGACTCTCTTGAGGGTTTTCCCTTTGAAGGAAATTTTCTTTGCTTGAGAATGGTTTGATTTGTATTCTTCCAACAAGTCTCAACAGAAGACAGCATGTTCATCAAAGCAAACATTCACCATAACATATTGAGGAAAATATACATTTTCAAGTGCTATTGGTGATTTCAGTACTAACTGTACAAAATCAATCTGTCAAGCTAGTCAAGAAGTGTATGTACAAATTTTAAATAATTAGGCAGTTCGGCCACTATTTCAAAGGTAACTAGATTCTTAATTTCCTAGGGACTTGGCCTTTCTTTCCAAAAATATCAGACTCAAATGTTAAGAGAAAAACTGTATTATGTACAGTCTAATGAGATGAATCAATGAGTAGATGGATGCTTCCAGAATGCTAGGACTGCTTAGAACTGTTTTGGTCATGAGTTTGTTTCTCCAGTAAATCAGAAAAAGCCCTAGTTCTCCCAGGCAGAAGGCAGAAAAACACTTGAAGGCTCCAACAATTCTGAGTAGTGTAGAAGTGTTATCATCATATTTCAGTATAATTTGACTATCTAGACTTCCCAAATTTGTCTAGCTCCAAGCTAAATAACAAAACGGGACTCTCTTGGATCCTTGTTCTTCAGTTGAAGTACCTCAGCTGAAGCCTTAGAGGAAACAATCACAATTATTTCCAAACGATGGCAAAACTTGCTTCCTGTTGATTTCTTGGTTTTAGGTGTGGATTACAAATGACAAACCAATGCATTTGAGATGCAATCCTATAGCAGAAGTCAATTACGTCTACTAGATGTGGCCTGATCAAATTACATACTGACAAAAACAGGTAGAGTAATGACACTTTTGCCAGATTGACCCAAAAAGACATAGATTTTCTAAAACCTGACAACATATTTCAATTTCATCCTTGCTCAAGGAATCTTTCTGGCAGTATTTTTAACAGAAATACAAAAAGACTTAAGACTATAAAAACATCTTATAATCTGAGCACTCGTGGAAACACCAGTAGACTAAAGGAAAAAATCCGTGGTGATTATCACCAGATTTTTAAAATCTCATATATATAAAGGCTTTTCTTCTAATTGAAACAACTTAAGAGTTTCACAAAGACAATGTGAAACATAAAGGATGTTTATAAGGAAAGAAAAAAAAAAGCAATTCTCTTACCATTCTCACATATCTGACACTATAATAAGTTACTTGAGGTCTTCTGTCAGTACAAAGTAAGAATACAAAAGGCAGTCATAGTGTGGCCAAGCAGGTGGAAAAGACTCGTCCACCTCTGATTAAATGACTGCTAAATGCCACAAAGTGGGATAATTTGACATGCTTATTTTTTTCCCCTCTATCTTTGATCACACATTTCTAGTTTTCCTGGTTTTTCCAAAGGAAGGTAAGAATCCATTTTCCTCTCTTCTGTTGATAGAAATAGTCATGAAAAACCTAAAGACACAAAGTTAAGGAAAAGAGATGACCTGCTACTACTAAAACGACACCTCACGGTATTAATTTGAAGCTGTATTCTGAACTATTTTTTCCAAATAATCATCTTCCCAGCAGGTCTGTAGCTTTACCAGTTTCTGTATTTTAATATCGGTAAGTGAGATACACCTTTTATTATTACACAGATCTGTCAGCACATCCCAGAATTTCTATTTGAGGTATTTTTTAAAGCCTTTGGATTTAACGAAAAACTTTTGCTTTCATATTTACGCCTTTTAAGAAAATCAGACTCAGGTGAAAATCTGATAGATCTACCTCTAAAATCTTCTAGTTCTGTGTGACTTATATGAGAGGTAGAGAAGGCAACCACAAAGCAGTAATGTTTTCTTGCAAACAGATTGTTCTGAAAACCACAATAGCGCTTTCTGTGCATTCTAGCATCTGCTGAGACACAAAAACAATGAGGGTGAAATCACAGCTGTAATTAAGATAAGGTGCTTGACTTCAACAGGGATTGTGATTTCACTCTTGGAATTGTAATTGGGAACTGTTTGCGTAGTTAAGCATGTAGCACAAAGACTGGCATCATCTACACAGTGCATAAGCCATCTTTATGCTTAAATTGGAACAGCAGCTCTCAAGGAACCGTTTTCTAGAATTGAATTCCCTTCAGTTGCAATCCGGAACAACTTTGTGAGCAGAAGGGAATTAAACATTACTGTGCAAAAACCATAACACCAAGTTTCTAGTTCAACAAGAACTAACTCCAAATATGTTTTTCTCCTGTAATGACAAACACCATTTTTTTCATGGAAACATAATACTAAGCCACATGTAACTGTTACAGACGACCACCACAATTTTACCTCAACAGGGTTATACAGAAACAGATTCTTCAATTAACCCTTAACAGCCCAAAGCAGTAAAATAATGTTTAATGCCTAAAAAAATGAAGATTGTTCCTCAGCTTAGGAACTTTAATAGACTTCCTGGGGAATGACTTTAAATTGCAGTATTTTTAAAGGGGCTTCCTAAATTCATGAGTTCAGGATCCCCTTTCCTATGTTTTTTTTAATAGGCTGTAAAGAGTTAGTTAAGGTGCTGATGAGATGAATATGAAGGCAGGGCTGAGTAGGTAGGTGGGACCTACTCGTGTTCCGTTATCTTTGTTGTAAAATTGGTGTGCGTGATCTAACAGGACAGGCAGAAACAATTTCCCGGAAAGCAGTAACATTCAGCCATCAGCAGGCAGTTAGTTACAGGACTGAGAAAGAAATGAGATTATTCATGAAATACATTACCTCACAGGATGAAGACTGCGTGCGATAACTTGGCACAATCTTAAAGGTAATACTTCCACGCATTTCCCTCTGCAAAAAGAGAATCACTTCTTTAAAGACTAAGACACTGAAGATCTCCAGATGACCAATGCTTGAAAGGAAAGCATCATAGTTCAAGGGAAGCAGTATGTTTTCCTAAAGTAAATATTCGGAAAAGCTAAAATCCTATGGTTAATTTATCATTTCACTTATAAATTTACATTTAAATTGCCTCTCATTAATCTAGAAGATAAACATATATTATTAGTTTGTTCAACTGACCAGTTTTTGAATGCCTAGAACTTACAGCTGTATTTTAAGGTAAGAGATTCAGAGATGTTTATGTTTCTTCCATGTGAATCTTTTCTTTGGAGCTACGTTCTTGTGATTCGCAGCGTCTTTGTTACTAAAGTGACATTTTTTTTCCCATTCATCATACATGTTAAAAAGCAGAAGAATATTCACAGTTTCTGGAAAGCTGCATGTTACTGTACTAAAGGTAGAAATGTAAGAAATATTCTTTCATCAAAATAGAACATAGGGTCGGTTAGTTTGCATTTACTATAGTATAAGAATATTTGTAACAAGCAGTTACTGAGGAATAGCAGCAGATTATGGGAACATACTTGCTCAGTCATATTTTCTTAAATGACAGTTTGAATATAAGTATCACCACACGGCTGACAACTGCAGGACTCCATCTGAGAAAGGTAAGCAAATCACTTCAAGCAATCTTGGGAGTCTTTACCTTTTCTGTTTGGGCTGGCTTATTGTGAGCCAAAAAAATGGTATTTGCCTGGACTCACTAAAGCTTGTCTATATGGTTCTAGGCACAACAAAAGGATAATTGGTATCATCCGAGATTCCAAGGTTAGGGTTACATGCAGAAAAATTTCCAAGTGTTATGGAATATCAAACTGACTGTACTAGTAAGGCCCAAGAAATGAGTTTTCCTGTAAAAAGTCGGACTGTTTGATCTCCAAATGAGCCACAAGAGTTACAAATTGCAAAAAGGCATGTTCCAGCTACATATAAGGAACACATTTTTCCCTATGATGATAATAAAGCATTGGAACAGGTTGCCCAAAGAGACACCTGTCTTGTCAAATCTTTGTTCTTGGATATTATCAAGGCTTATCCAGACAAAGACCTGAACAACCCTGGCTGCGTTCAGTGTTGACCCTGCTTTGTGCAGGAGATTGGATTCAAGATATCCTGAAGTTTCTTCCAGCCTGAATGGGTCTTTGTATTTGTTTAGCAATTACACCCGATTGTCAAGAAAATCTTCTTTTCTCTAATACTACACTCAGTGACTACACTTGGAGTAGGCTGAATATTAAAAATAAGAGCATGATCTTTATAGACTAACTTGGGACGAGTAATAGAAGGAAAGCAGTATTTTTTCTATTACGTCCACTAGGGACAGGAGAAGAAACTTGTGCATTTCAACAAAGGAAACTGAGGCATTAGAAAAAACTTTCTAAAACATAATGAGTTATACACTGAAGTCAACTGCCTGGAGGGTCCGAGGAACCTCCACTACTCATGTTTTTTAAAAGCTTGTCAGACACACATCTATCAGGAATGGTTGGGTGTCAATGATCTTTTCCATGGGACTAAATGGAATAAATAAAAGGATACCTGGAGGTGCCTTCTACCATTCCTGGGTATAATGTGCAAAAAAGCCACTATTAAAAAACAAGGGAGAGGCTTTAACAGCTGAACACAAGACTTTGTGTTACATGCATACATAGGCTATAAAGAGTAAAAGAAAAAGGGGAAGTCATAATGCAATTACATAAAAGTTCTGTCAAAATAAGAAAGGCACTTCTATAAAGAACATGAGAAAGATTACCGACACTTACAAGCATTTTTTGTAGTTGTTCTACAGTTTGATTTGCCACACTGATTCCGTTTATTTCTCGGATTTCATCCCCTACATGTAGCGTACCTGTGGAGTTAACAAAACACAGAATTACCTGAAACATGTTTTTACAAATTGAGATAATTGCAAAACAGCCCTAATATTCATACACAGACATAAATATGAAACAACATTAAAATGATTTTTTGGCCAGATTCAGAAAAGGACTTTGTTAGCTATGTCTTAGCTACCAAACATTAAAAATCTGTGTTTCAGAGTGCAGTCGATACACCAGCATGAGATGCCCAGACACCCCCCACACATGAGGAAAACATCAGTCTCTTACAAAGACACTGCAAAAACTCACACATCGAAAAGAAAAACACCTGCACTAGTTAGCTGGGATGGTTTCAACAAAGATATTCAAGTAGTATTTTATCAGATGACTACTTAATGCAGTTTGTGTTCTGGATATAGTCTTAATTGTATCTGCCAGACCTGTATTTTTTCACTCCTCTGATTTTGATTTGCCATAGTTACAGTATGCATTTTCTGTACGTACACTTAACTTCAGCTTGAATGTAAATCATTGGTATGACTACCCACAACGTCAGATGATGAAACAGATATCTACTTAGCTTAAGCAAGTCATAAACTGACATGCTGAAGCTGGGATGGGAATGACATGCTACAAAATGGCTACAACAAAAGCTCATCAGGGAGGAGGCTGTGAATGAATTAAATATCTTCAGGATTAGAAGCAACCTAGGAGGCTCTTTTTGGATGATTATTTCTGACTTGAGTAGCTCAAGACCACCTATTCCTCTAGGAGTTCTGCAAAAACTTCCACAGTTTATTAGTAGTCAGAAGATGTTTTTCATATATAATGAAATATGACAATACCATTTACTTCACATGTATTTCTTTCTGCTGTATGATTTAAATAATACGTGCAAGTATCCTTTTCTAGATACTGTACCTAATTAATCTTACTTGGAAAACTAGCAACTTGCAAGCATTTCCTAAATTAAAATATATCTCCAGAAAATTACCTGAAAAAAGTCAATCAATGAGAATCCTGAAAAATCCTTAAAATTCTTTTAAGAAGCAAAATAGTCAGTTTTTCCAAAGAATAACATGGAAGCAAACCTTTCAGCTGGACAAATGTATGAAAATCAAACTGTGTGTCTGCTGAAAAGAAAGACACCCTGAACCAAGGACAAGAATACTGAAAAGCTCTGTTGCTATGATTCCCTTTGGGCTCTCTTATGCGAAAAAGAAGCTCACTTGGCAGTGCCACAGAAGAGAGTCCAAAGTTTACAAAGACTTTCAGGAGCCGATCTGCCGATAGTGAAATAATAGAAAAAAGGTTTCATGACAATTCATCTGTCACACTTCAGTGGAAAAATTATCAAAATTAGTAATTCATTGAATGTGAATGCAACAGTTCTGTATCTGAATTTCAAATTAATCTAATTCACATCTAGAATATTAATGACTAAGTCTATAGTGAAACACATTCAAGGTTCAGTTTTAGCAGACTTTCTCAGGAAGGCATTCAATACCCAATTCGTTAAAAAAAATTCTAAAGAAAATGAGGCTCTGTGTGGACTTTAGCATGCCGAAGTTGTTCTTAAAGCAAGTCTGATTGTTATTAAACAATAATACTGAATCGGAAAGAGCATATGGCCTGGAATAGTATAAAGACTGTTTGGCATTATTCAAAATATAAATTGGATGGAATTAAACATTAGGATGAGGATCAGACTCAGTATATCCCTGTATCAAGTAATTGCAATAGTGTGCTTAAAAAAAATTTTCTCTTCTGGAGCATTTCTCATTTCTGACAGAAGTGAGGATTGTTCTGTTGATGCTTGGAATGGAGCAGTATACGTAAAAATTGGGAATAAGGCATGGACATTTAGCAATAGATGGTCATTCTGTTTTAGGGGGTGGATGCATTGATAACCATAGGAAGACATTTTCAATCTGAGGGAAGATGCTTTTATCACTTGCAGAAACTTTGTACTCTTTATAAATATTCTTGTTGGAAAAGAGTATTCTTGACATCTTTGAATAAAAAGTTTTCTGTACCTTTGTAGCTGCTAGGATACCTAGGCTTAACCATCTGATTTTGGTTGCTTTTGGTTCCTATTCTATTGATAGTGCTATGTTTATTTAGAACTTGAGTTATTCATGACTTATTCATGTATAACACATCTGTAATAACAAAGAATGGATGTATTCCTGGAGTAAATGATTTCCTCCTTCGTCTTTGCAAGCCAGAGTGAAGATAGTTTTAGGAAGTGAGTGTTGCTCTGCACAGACGTATGAGAAATCCTACCCTATTAGGAAGAAGACTGAACAAATTCTTGCCTTATTCAGAAACATGTTTTATAGCCAAACCAAAATTCTGTAGCTCGGGAAGTGAAAGGCTGTGAACATATAATCATATTTTCACCAATTCATCACATATATTTTGGTAGAATCAAATAAATCCTATCAGGGGTATCAGTGTTTTGATATCAATGTTTTAATCGATGCGATTTTTACATTAAGTCACTTCAAGAATGTAACATAGACAATGTACAAATGCTGTTCTTCCAGTGATGTTAAATGGGCAGCCAGCAAGTTCTCTCTCTTCTTTGGAAATCTTTTTAAAAGCCATATTGAGACCTCTTTCTTAAATGCACGTTAAGAATGAACTCACATTTAAGCACATATATCCCAAACCAGACAGCAGCAAAATCCTATGGGTTAAGATACTGAGAGCTGCTGACAATGCAGACTATATGCAGATTCCCTGAAAATAATATTTACACATTGTCTAAACACAATCCACAGGTAAAAAGTGAAGCGATAACTGAGCTAAGTTAGGATAAAGACACAAAGGTGAAAGCCAGTATGTAATTAAATGTCTGAGATCTAAGATACAATTCATTTACTTATTCTAAAAAAGCAGACAAGTCAATAAAAAGACAATTTTTAATGACTGTAACTGGTGTTTCAGCTGAATCCTCTGAAAGGTACAAGTAGATAATATCTCTACAAGCCTATCTTCCCACTCCAAGTCCCTCACCTTTTGAATAAGGACAACTGTAATCAGCAGGACTAGATACAGCTGGCATAGAGACAGGAAGCAGACTTCACAGCAACTACTATTTCTTGATTGGGAATTGTGCAGTTTGTACTTAATATTGCTAGACCTGAAATTATACAGTACCTGTAACTCCCCCAGAAGACCTATTATCCAGTCATTGCTATTATTGCCTGGCAATTTTCCATATAGCAAGCAGAGAGAGCGGAAACAACATAAAACCCCCCAAAAGAAATAAAAGCCACAGATCCTGTCAACAGGAGTCAAAGATATGTTGTCTTACAATTGGATTGTTCTCTTCAGTAAAAACATTCTAAATATACGTATGTTGAATGAAGCACTGAAGCTAAGAGACAACTAGAGCACTAACATAATCAGAAACACTGAAAAAAAGAATGAAAATAATACAGAAATACTGAAATATAGGTAATTTTCAAACTAAACTTATGTGCAGAAGAGCTACCTTAGTTAGATTAAGTTCACATACCACAGGTTAAATTTCCCAAATCTTTAGAAATAAACCACACTAGATAATTAAAAAGAAAAGAACGGAGTTTTAGTGGGCATAGTGGTTTTTTTTTTACCGCGTTTTAACAGGTTTTCCAAGTTTTATTACCTTCATTATGGAACACAGTTATGTGAAACAATATTCTGCAATCACCACTACCTAAGTATGGTTGGAAGAAAACCCTCTTCCTGTGAATCTTAGAGCAATCTCCTTATAAAATCCACTTTATAATCCAAATAAGTTTCAGTTCAGAGGGTCTTCTAAAGGAATGTAGAAGTCTATATGAATTGCATCTTTGTACGAAAAGTCTTATCTTTCCTGCTTCTTGACAGGTTTGATCAGATCAAGGAAATGAAGTGAATATATCAGCCATAGGATTTCTGTACCCTTTCTCTGTTCTATGTTTAGTCTTCCTAAGTACCTGTTCCTAGTTTTCTTTGAAACAGAGCAGTAGGCTTAGAAGGAACTTTGGTCTGACAAATGCTGAAAACTTTTGTGTTCATTGAAAGATGGCAGACTGGAAGAATTAAAGTAACCCTTTCAAGGGTGCAATCCAGACTTGTAGCTAACAACCTAGCAGGGAAGTTCATCTGCTTAAATTAGGACAAAGTTCTTTTTTTTTTTTTTTTTGATGTCTGATCTGGACTCACAAAATGGAAAAAAAGGAGTAGATTGGATATGAAACGTTTGCAGGATTTGCTATAGTAGTGAAAACTGAAAATGAAGATTTTAGTTTTAGGCATGAGAAATATTTTTATTTCAAAATAATTTTTATAAGCCTCACTAGGAAAAGCACAAAGATCCTCAAGAATTGTGTGAAAATACATTTTTACACTTTCATTTTTGCAAGGAAAAGTACTATAACTAGTCTAAGGATATTTTTTTTTTTTAAACAGAGGATTAAATAAGTGTAGCTCCAGAAAATATTGACATTTCAATATCTTATTAAGTTATAGTCCAATTATCCTAATTAGGGCTTAAATGAAACCTAAACCCTCATGGCAAAATGCTGGCTGACATCTGCAACTGGAAGGTAACAAAGGAAGATAACAAGACTCCATCCAGATACAGAGGTAGACTACTACGCAATAGTAGCAAACAAAATGAGGAGTATGTACCATTGCACAGTTTGTTAAAAATTATCTAAATTGTGTTTGAAGACAAAACTATTAATGACACATGATTACCTTGCCGGTGAATCATTCCTCCGTGCATAATTCTTGCCACAATGCAATGATTCAGCTCATTCATTTTTAAAGTAATTCCCTAGAAAAAAGAAATGTTTATACTTCAAAAATAAAACATTAAGCAGTGCTATTGTTTAGTCAAAACCAGTCACTCTTCCTAAAAACTTGAAAGCATCGTATAAATTTTAAGTTTAAAATAAGAACTTTGCCACTTAAATACGAGCAATGAAAACGGATACTATTTATATATGAAGATGTAATATGAGCATATAAGGTTCTGGTTTGTTAAAAATGTCATTTTATACTGAAGTCGAAGTGTCCAGTTTGGTTTAAAGTCTAATCTGCTATAACTACTACAAGGTTGTTTTTAAACAAAACCAGTTCTAAGTAGTACAGCAGCAGTAGGAATGCACACATAGCATTTTAAGTAAAGGATATACACAGGAGGAAAAGCATCTACAGTGGCTGCCGAACTATTCCAACTATACTGCCAACCCTACTTCAAAGTGCCGTATCTGTCATTAAAATCATTACCATACTGGTCATTCTAGTAAAGACGTATCGTGGATTGGCACTGACTGACAGAACGAAATACCATTTTTTGTTGTTTACTAGCATAATCACCTCCCTTTTCTCGCCTTTCCCGACAGCATGGACCCAGCACAATCACACAGAGTTAAGAAAAATACTGAGGTTCCCTCCATACCATCGGTTCATCTGTGTTCTTCTGGAACTGCACCAGTCGAACCCGTGTTACATTCTCCATATCCATGTCCCCGTTTGTACTTTCTGGAGAATCTCCGTTTAAGTATGGAGAGGTGGGAGGAGGCGTAACTCTCAGCGCTTCATCACTGTAAACTTCATGTGCCACTACATCATGAGTTTGAAGTAAGGCCTAGAGGAGATTACAGCAATAAAACAGACTTCTATCATCTCCGATGCCCTTCACTTCCTTATAAGTATTTCTGAAGCTTTCCAGAAATTAAAGGAAATCCAAGATATTTGTTCCTTACTTTCTATATGGGAACTTTTCACTTAAAGGAGTCTAATACAAACTTCAGCAGATTGCAAATGCATACACACATAACTAGTCTTTGAAATCTGCATGAGTAAACCTGATTTTCGACTGTAGATACCTCAATGACAATGATGCTGCTTCCCTCTCCCCCATCTTCTTGACACCTGCAAGATGTCAGAATTGAGTCATCTTTATTTATGTGCCTAGATAAGAATCAGGAGTCCACCTTTCTGAGAGATTGACCATTCTGAATCTGCAACGCCTCAGTCTTCACTTAAAATGTTTAAGCAGAATTTAAATCGAAAAGAAGTAAGTAAAAAAGTCCCTACATGATGTATTTCTGAAGTAGAATCCAAGGTAGAAATGTTTTCCATGGCTTCTAAAAAATTCTAAATTCATTCCCAAGGCAGTACATCTACAATGTACCATGTTATAATAGATAATGTCATGAATAGTTTAAGATTCCTTTCCTCAAATCAGTTTCAAACTATAGTTGGGAATTATAAAGAAGGCATTATAAAGAAGGCATGGAATTCTCTAGTAATGCTCTGCCCGTCTTCCTTCCTTTTTTCCAGTGTTTCAAGCCCACCCACACAAATACTAACCTATATCTGTATTTTCTGTTTTCCACCTTATTTTGTCAACCACTAAGCTCAAACTTGCAACAATTCCTCTGCATTAGCCTGCACTACCAAAGTAACATTTTATATTAGAGATCTGGACCCTATATGCATGTAAAACCACTTTAATTAAAAAAATTCATAATTTGATTTATTTAATTGGGGGTAAACATTTTTTTTCACATCAAATACTTGTCTTGTTTTATATTATCTTTTTAGCAATAATAGACACCTTGTAGGAGGTTAAAATACAGTAATTCGAACATTTTTAAAGATTCATAATTATACTACATGACTTCTGAATGTGTTAATGAAAACTAACACAAATTCAGAAACACTAGATTTTAAAGTACAATAAGCTAAATTTAAATATTGAAAACATTCAATATAAAGACAGCTACTGGACTTTATTTAAAGATACTTTTTTCCATGCATTTCTGTTGATTTCAATAACTTAGATTTTTTCCCTGTTTCTTTTTCTTTTGAATAACATGATAATCCTGCTGAAAATAAGTTTAGTGAGAACACCTGCTTTCTAGTATATCGCAGGATTATTGTCTGCAGAGACCAGCAAACATTTCAATTGTTGCCACTAAACATACATAATACAACCTTTTGCAGACAAAACTGGCAAATTTAAAAAACTACTCCAAGCATTGTAATGGAATAAAAGCTCCTTGAAATTTGTACACAACAAATGAGGTACTTGGTAATATTTTAAAAAATTCTTGAATTAATTATCTGTTGAAAGACCTTTATGCAAAATTAACTGGTATTTCTTTAATTAGGATGTTAAGCATGTGCAGGCTAAACTAATAATTTATTCTTGTACCCATAAGGCACATAAAGGCAAAACAAAACTGAAACAACAAAAAAAATTGAACTTGAAAATCTAAGTGCTAACAAGAGTACTTACAAACGCATACTTTATGGGCTTTGGTTCTGTAAAGCCCTAAGCCCATAGTCTAAACCACTAACACCGTGTTTAAGTAAATGAGACACGCTATACTCCATTGTCTTCCGATTTGTTAAACACATTAGATAATAATATAAAAATTAGTAAAATACTCTGTTATCATACATAATGATTTTGTAAGGTCTGTAACTTTCTAAATGTTGTGTCTGGGAGCAGGAGGGGGAATGGTGGCCGAGGATGGAATTGCCTCTTTGACTTCTGGAGACTCTTTGGTATATGCACCCTAAACGTATGGATCCACAGTAACACATGCAGATTTAACTGCTGCTTTACATGTTTGTGCCATTCCTCCCTAACCTGGACTATGTGTTTCTGTCTCCTTGCTCATTCTGGCTCCATTTGTTCCTAATTCTTTTTGCTAAATGGATCATTGTCTTCTTGGAGTAACTTTCTACTAGTTCAGGATAGTGCAATACCAAAGTGCAGAGTCAGATGAACATCAGAACAACTGCAAAGGAGAGGATGAAACATGGGGAGAAAGGATGGGACTCCACCAAACTGCAATTTAGCTCGGGATGCCATAGATTAACTTACTGAATTTACTCCTCACAAAAATACTTACGGGATGGCAGCTTATTTCTATAAAAGATACTTTTCATAGAATTGCAGCCAAAGAATTCTGACAGTTGGCTTTAGGTTTATGAGGATATCAGGTGGAAATAGAGATACCTACAAAATATGATTTCCAACTCATTTTTCCTGTTGCTTGATTTGATACATGAAATTTTTATATGCCACAATCATTTTTATTGATGCCTACTCTCAAAATAATTTAGACTTGAAAAATGCCCTTTCTCCACAGTGCCTTTTCTTTTTGCAGTATCATGTGGTAATTATGCAAAAAAAAAGGTAAATCAAATCAACCTGTCAGATTCCAAATAAAAACATTGAGTACCAGAGAGTATTGTTCCTGTTTGGTTTTTTTTCCTTGGGATTTTTCTTTTTTGTGAGCCGTTTTTTTTTAATCTTTCTTACAATATGTGTGAGTACCATCCCAACTTGTTTTACGTTCTATTTCAAGCAAGTATTCCTGTTAAATGCTGAACCAGATTTGTTACAGACTTCAGGACAGGTATCATCTCCAAGCAATGACATATCAGTGTGTTGCTGAGTACAATATAAAAAGCCAATGTCTGCATTAGCAATTAGTGCAATTAAATGGGAATTAATCAACAAGTAAACCAGCTGGGTTAGTGAGGACTCAATGTACACACTGAATGCATTGCAGGAATTTTCACTTCTACTGGCTTCCACCTTGCCCTGTGGACTGAATGCCCATCAGCTGCTTGATTAGGCTGGCTTCTAGCATACATTGAGTTTAATTTTATCTGAAAGGAGTCTAGTTTCATGTTCTGAGACCCTTACACAATGTAAGCTGAAGCATTGTAAGGGGACAGTGAGGAGAATCGCCTCTAAAACACTCCTGATCTGATTTAAAGGACTAAAATAAATGCAGCCAGAGCTACAGTGGCCATCAGAAGAACACACTGGGACATGCAGCTATCCAGATTTCATCTTATACCTGAATGTGAGGTTGGTTTCAGCTCACTCTTTCCTGGAAATCAGGCTTATCCTTCAGACTTAGAGCAATTGAGCTTTCACGTGAGTAAATTTGACAAAGCCCCCTGCATATAATCCTTGTGTTAGGGAAAGTCAAATTCATGACTTTAAACCGACAATAGTGTATGGCAGCTTTAAGTGAACACTTTTATTTCTGGACTTACAAACTTCATCCATGGCATAAACAAAAGAAATCCTTTACATAGTTTCAAAAGATTGGACTTCAGTAACTCAAACCAAGTTATTAAGCAGTCACATCCCTGAACAGGAGATGATTAACTGCCCACAAACTGGGTTTGTGAAACAGACACAGTAGGAGTTGATATGTAACACAAATTCACTAGACTGTAAAAGCTATCGAGTTATTTTAAATTAATGTTTAACAAACACTTATTTTGCATTGGATTCACACATCTTTATCCTAACGAGACCTTGGGAAAAAGCAAAAGGAGGATCCCAGCTCTACCTACGGATATCCGAAAGGATTCACTGTTCTCTCTCTGTGCAACACGGCTCCCTCAAACAGACAGTGAAACTGCTCCTTAATTAGATTACTTCAAACTGCTGACAGTTTTCAACACAGTAATGGGGACCAATAGTAGCAGTAATAGCAACTATTTTGCGAGAACAACAGAGTAGAAATATTTATTAATACGTATATTGTACTGTATACAGTTTCATCACTTGCAGATTTTACAGAGAATATTAAATACAAAGAATATTAAAATCCCAAACACAAGAGTAGCATTTGTTTACCATGAAATGAGGTTGTGTTAAAATACGCTTTAGCTCCTTTGCATCATTGTTCTCTGGGTAACATGAAATTTCTTCCAATACCTGCAAAATAAGCAGGAGAAATGTTCATAGTAACATTCTTTTAAATAAAGCTATTAATTTAACAAATGAACACCCTCACTGGTCAGTCAGAATCTTCAAATGCTTATATGAAAGCATATTTTTGACAGGAAAGGGTGTAGGAGAATGCGCTCCACTCCCTCCCCTATCCCCCTGAATAAAATACCTCATTTCAATTTTATTTCTAAGAGAGATTAAAGCAGAAATTTAAAAGAAACAGTCTTTTTGAATTAACAGTATTCCTCCACAGCTAAATATATGGAGAAGGAAATGAAGTACTAACTTACAGATGACCCACATCACCACCACCAGTTGCTTCTTTCACATATGGTCTCAATTTATTAAAACAATCAGTTTAAAAGCATAATTAAAAATACCCATAAAACTTTCTCTCCACAAATTAAATTGTTAATGACATCAAATGTTGATATTCCATCTGCTACCCCACCTTCAAGCTTCAGAGTTTATAAAATCGGAGCAATATTTCAGCTTATCATTGGGTGAAGGAGGGGGGAGTAAATGAGCTTTAACTCATTTGCCTGCAACCTGATACACCTTTATTTTCATGTGCAACTACTTGGACAACAAAACCAGAGTACTGTGCTTCTGGAAGTACCTCCCAGGATTAACCACCAGAAAATGTTGCAGAATAAGACTTCAGGGTGTCTATCACTGTGATTACAACCTTACTTACTTTTATTTACATATAATACAACATTTTTTTTTTTTTTTTACTACTTGCAATAAATAAAGAAACATAAAATTGTTAGGTATAAGAATTAAGAGCAAAGATAAATAGACACAGATGTTCTTAATGGGCCACTTTCATTGCATTTCTAGGTCTGCTTTTCTTAGAACTATCTATGATAAACTTAGTTTAGATACGTATGATATACTTGGTTTAAAGCTGATACCTATATATATATATATTTTTAATGACTAAGTCATATAACATAAGAGTTCTGCTGCAGATAAATGAACCAAACATGAAAGATACTGCATTTACACAATGAAACTAAGTAAAACATACTCTTTATAGACATAGTGGAATTCTGCAGGTTTATACAACTTGTTAAGTAATGTAAATAAGCAATAGCAGCATTTCAGAGATAATTCCAATTATGAAGCTGAATACATATCAGTATCTTAATGAAGAAAAAAATGTTCCACCTTAAATACAATTCAAGTTTCAAAGTAAAAAAATATATTTGGAAGTCATTACCTCTTTGGCTCTCTGTACAGCATCACTTGGAGGATTCCTGATTTGTGGTGAAGATTTTGTGTTTATTTTGTCATAAAGCTGAAATAGCAAGAAAGCAAACCACTGAAATCATATGCTACTTTATACAAAGTAATGAGAAGCACTGACAATAGCCTGCTTATGTTACCATGACCAAGATGATTATTAAACTGCAAGACCCACAGATGTTTTGTATATAAAATGTAGCAGCTTAGGGTTTTGGCTTTTCATTTTTAAACATTTCCTGATTTGAACGGTGCCATAGATTCAGAGTTCATAGGATGACATGGGAAAGTTCAAGAGGTTAAGGATTCTGCAGACCTCCTTTGCTTTTTGCACAGATTTACAGAAGCTTCTTCTACCAGAAGTGATCCTATGCATCTTGAATAAATGCTGTAAATCATACATTCTGCTAAAGAATCAAATTAATCTACTTATAATTCTTAATAAATCAAACCCCTAAACATTCCAAACAGTAATTTAAATAAACTTCAGAATATCGAAAAATACTCTCAAAGACAGAAGAGTACAAAAGCCTTTGTCTTCGGAGAAAAGAAACACAAAACTTTCCAAGAAAGAGTTATCACAAAACTGGAATTTTCAACTGAAATTCAAAATAGTGTACGTAAATAAACATTAAAAATACACAAGTGATTCCAACATGTTTAGCAAATTCTAACACTGTAAAGGATGGGTTGGTAAGAATCCCCCATTTAGGCTGCTCAGCAAGGAGGAGCTTCCTCTGAGAAGGTTCGTCGTTTGGCTGAGGATGGCCTTGGATGTTGGAAAAAAGGAATCTTGTCAAGCTACAGATGTAGCCTCTTCTCTTTCTTGTATGAAATACCATTCAGTTTCAGAAGAGTTGTAAATTACAACAAATGTAATCCAATATCATCATTTTCCTTGTATGCCTTAACAATCTAATGCGCACATCGACTATTTTCAAGTCCATATGCAAATAAATAGAAAAAAGGAAACAGCGTCACTTCCAAAAAACCACTGTCTGCAGGAGAGTTATATTACTTTCTCGGGGAAAGAAAAGTAGAAAAGTCAAGTTAAATCAGTTCTTCCCCATCCAAAAACTTCATATTGTGCTTCCCAAACACTCCTACAGTCAACATTTTAAGCAGCCTTGACTGCTACTGAAGTTTTTAAAAGAAAAACTTTCTGCAACCTTACAGTTCAGGAAACCCTTCCGTCATATACACAATTATTTGTTTTTACCTCTTCTTAAATAAGTAAACAAAACCTACCGAAACTCCCACAACTCCAAATTATTAAGTATCACATTTATACACCTGTTAAGAAACTGCATCAAGCACTGTATATTGAGTAAAGCACAGCAGGAGCTGTTGAAAATGCATGATACCCAACATGAATATTATTGAATGCATTTTTCTAAAAGATTCACACACATCTCGTTTAAGATCAGTGAAATCACAGAAAAGTTAGCAAGAAAATATTTGTTATTTGTACAAATAGTTTAAAAGGGAAGTTGCGGACTTCACTCAAGTTGCTTGTTATTGTAATCCAAAACAATTGTCAGTTTACAGAAACTATCTTTTCTCACTGTCATAGGAGAGGATAATTTATCTTCTGAGACTAGGAAGGAGGCAAAAAGGAAAGTAGGAAGCAAAATGCCTCTAAGAATGTTTATTAAAAAATCAAGGCAAAGTTCAGACTAAACAAGGGTGCATTTATTTTTCCATAGTGCCCCTTCATGCTGAGGCATGGTGCATAAATTTCATCTTCCAGGACTGCTGCTTACTGAGATTTGCTTCCAAGGCATCAAACCATCAGGAGGGACTGACAGTACTTAAAAAAACCCCCTTCATATTTGCATTAAGGCTAAAGCCTACATATTCCCCAAGTCATGGAATCTGTTTGTTGTTTCTGGGGTAGAAGACAGGCTCAACTAGAGAAAGGATAAATTTTTGTAGCTTCATTAGCATAAGCAGATCTCTTCTTGAGAATCTTCTTGGGTGCTCTACCTCCAAATTTCATTACAGCGCAAGGCACTAATTTCCAGGGTCAAATGGAAACACGATGCAAACAGCCTATACCATGTTACATTTTTACCATGAGTATAATGTGTTTTCTCTAAAATTCTGTCTAATCTTAACTCTAAAATGCAATAAACAAACAAAATCCACAGTAAATCTGAAAAGAAACCTGAATCTCTGTAACTTTAAATGCATTTTTTAAATGGCTAATTCCTAATTAAAACCAGGGAAGGTATACTGATTTAAGAAAAAGAACAAAACCAAACCACCACTTTTTCATTTGTTTCACTGGGTTACTATTACTTTAACATCTGCATGCAAGGAAAAAGAAAAGCAAATTTTCTGCCCAAATAAAAGGCCATACATCTAAAACCAAAGAATATAAACAGCACTTACAAGAGGGGACACTATTTTGGCAAGGGGGAGGAGGAATCTCAGGTAGTCGGGAAGCATAAAGTTGGCTATGTACAATTTTCTCCCAGGAAATACTACAGCCAAATGCCATAACATAATATCAACCAAGAAATAAGACTCTTAAATGTTTGTGGTGTGTCCACAATAGTTCACTGTTCAGTTCTACATTCAAAATACAGGAATGGTGTCAAGAGGCAGAGAGGGCTCAGAAAAAGGTTTCAATATCAATCATATCCCCCCCGCCCCAGTATATCATAAAATGTTTAAAGAAGACAGAAGTTTGATAATATAAGCAAAGTCAGTTTAAATCACAAAACTATCACATGATCTTAGTAACAGGAAGCAGTCAGGACAAATTCAGAGTAGAATTAAAGCGCAGATACCAACATTGCAGGTAATTAAGAGTGTAACTGATTTAGTCTCTTGGGAATTTTCAAAAAATCAGAAACACATTTTTGAAACAGTATACACTAGTTCAAGTTTGTTCACGGAATTTTTAGCTTACAAACGGACCAGGCTACATAATTACAATTGCTTCTCCTAGCCACATATTCCATAAACAACAGACTAAGCTTTAAAATTTCAGCATAATTACTTATTTTGTAATTTTCTGAAATATATCTGTATCCTAAAGGGAGCCAACAGTGTTAGTGCAAGATTTATTTTTGTACATGAAGTTATCAATAGTCAGAGAATATTTCCACATTAGAAAAACCAAATGACATAAAAATGTAGTCAATTTCTGTACAATATATTTTTAAGCACACTGTAGATGTTCAGCTAGTTCTTACTATCTCTGTGCTCCAAATTACTTTTAAAACAGGAGCTGACCATGGCTTTTATCATGTCCATTTTTTGTCTTTTTATATATGGGCCAAAAATTCTTAGGTTTTAATTGTGGTTCTTGAAATGGTGATGAACACTGTCTTGACATAAAACTGTTTCTAATCCTTTTTAAAAACAAAACAGCTGTACTTATTACTAACAGTTGATGTCAGCAACAGAAAAATTTCCTAGTGTAGACAACCTGTAATGTTATCAAACTGTCTTATTGTCTATTTTCACATCTCATCTGGAAGCAACCTTTTGTTCAGGCCACACAATTCCTCTCTGGTATAATGCATTATAACACTAAATTACTTTGGAGAGCAGTGGCACAAATTATGATACACAAGACAAATGTAACTATAGACAGCAAAATGACAAGACTGTTCTCAAATCTATAAATATATACAAAGCAGTACCCCACAAACCATTTATCTTGTTCTGGTTCACATGTCATTATGTGTCTCCAATGCATCCTTAGGAAAAATTAAAGTAATGTTATGTACAAGATTGTATCAGAAGTACTATTTCTACATTAACTGCTTACGTGTAGTCAAAGCAAAAATAAGAAGATACAACTAAGATAGTTTTAAAAACATAATAATAAGTAAAAAACCCCATAGTAATACTATGTAAACTCAGAAAAAAGGAATTATTAGTACTTCTTTGTACTTGTATTATATTTTAATTTTTCAATATACTATCTGAACAATGCTTTCACAGCATTTTTTTTTGACATTAAAAAATTAGTCTGGTTCTAAACTGTCTCTTGTTGGTATGTACTCATATAAACAAAAAGATGAATCCAGGATATTATTTTGTATCTCTCATTTCCAATTTTAGTAATTGTGTGTTCAGTCTGGAAAGAACTTTTTAGCATTATGTTATTAAGCCTATTTAAAAAACCCACATTAACTCCAACAATAATTATTCTTTACTGGTTACAGATGATTAGAAGCTTTCCACCAGAACACAGCAGAAGCTGGTTAAGAAGGGCAAAGCTTATAATGCACCAGAGCCCGCGAAGCAGTCATACCTTCTTTGCAATCTTCAAAAAAGACTGTTTGGCAATAGTTTTCAATTGTTTTTTGCACTTAAACAATAGCTATAGCAGAAGCTATTTGGAAGAAGGAATTTACAGCTCCATAACTCAATCTCTGAAAGCATCTGAATTAAAAGGTTTCATATAGACACATTAAGAACACTTGTTCCCTTAAAGAATCCAATACACTTTTACATTAATGTTTTACAAAATGTTTAAGAAAACTGTGTATGAAACTTGCTTGCACACTCTGAAGTAAACATCAATGACACTTTCAGCAGGCCAAAATCTGTACATGCCCTAATGATGAGCTTTCTTTTTGCTGTTTTCAAGTAAATAACTCCGCCCTCTCACCCCAGTAACACAACCTTCAACCATTGCACTCAGCAATAAACATAAACATAACAATTAAAAATTTCTAATAGTTGTTGTTAAAAGTCACAGTAATCATAACCTTTGGAATTTTGAGACTTTTGAGTACTTTGTATCTCAGTCTCTCTCTTCAGCACCAGCTCTTCTGCATTTGCTACACAGGAAATGAAAATTAAGAGCTTGCTCTAGAAAAGCTTAACAATCACAACTGATATATTAACAAAACTTTTTATAACAAACATAAATTGACATTACAGCTAATTAATGGAATAGTACTGCTTCTTAAAAGACAAGTTTTGCTTTAAATTTTGCATGCTGTAACAAAAATGCTATGAAAATAATACCCACAAGTCGTCAAGCAGTGCCATTATCTGTTGACCAGCTTTTGTAGGAGTTGAGACTTGTTGTCTTCTGCCTGTATAAAGGGAACTTGTTTCTTCTGATGTTTTAAAGCACACAGCCCAAAGCCTAATCCACAATCAGGCAGGCAAGACAAAACAACAAACTCTTCTGGCTAGTTTTTCAGATGTGAAGAAATTCCTTTTTAACCATTTCCTGTAAGAGGAGTCAGAATACTGTCCGAACACGTCCCCCATTCAATGTCACACTGAAAAATTCAGATACATCACAACAAGTAGAAATTTAGTCTCACTGTCTGGTCTAATTTTGAGTGCAATCAGAGATACATCAATGAAATCGGTAAGTATTTTATGTACCCAAAAATCTGCAAATTTCAGTGATGCATGATAAACTTTGGTTAAAATGAGAGCCACTGTACTGCTACAGCATAGAACTCCATCATCTTTCCAACACAAATACACATTTTGTGAGGATTCAGTTATAATTCAGACAGACACTAGGTTGCCAACCTCAAATATCAACCTCAAATATTAAATCCCTGAATTGAAACATCTAAAAACAATCATTAAAACGCGTCCTTATATATTGTACTTCTGCTTTTGTGACCAATACAACCATAAGCAACAGTGGCACTACAGTGACATTTTTCAGCAGTTCTAGGTTTTCGTTTCATCCAAAAATTCTTAGGTGGTGGTGCTGTCCCTTTCAACAGCAACTGCTATTAAAAAAAATAGGCTTCTTGCTCTGTTACCTGTCATAGCTCCCTATTGCGGTACTCCATTCACCCCCAGGTTTCACGTGCTGCAAGTCTGAAAGAGATCCATGACCTACTGAACAGTAGGCAGTATTACCAAAGAAGTGCTAAAATCAAAGATAGTCCACTTCTTTCTTTCTTCTGCCAGTTCTGTTTCACATCTCCTTTTCCATGCAAAATGCTATAATCTTCCCAGGGATTCTATGCCCTCAAGGAAACACATCCCTGAAGATAATTCCTGCTGGAAAACACACTGAGTAACAAGGTCACAGCCAGCAGGAGCTTTATCTTCAACTTTGTTTAAAGACAGTTTGTTCTTTTAAACCCCTTGTTTTTCATTATGAAGGCCTGTGCCTGAAGCTTACTGTTACGAGTGACCTAACATTCATTTTCCCAGCACAATTCTACAGCATATGTTACAGTCCTGTCTCGTACGAAAGTCCGAAGCATATTTAAGACCCTACTTTGTGACCTCTAGAGCATCACAGCTTACAGCTGTCCACAGCCTCAAACATTTTTCCATGTGATACACTTACTGTAGGAGTATGATCAACCTTTGCATTCAAATTCCTTACACAGTGAAACTTTGTGCAGTTAAAAAGTGAACAAAACTACTTCAATAGACTGTTTCATGAAGTAGTTTATCAGCTAGAAGGAAGGTTCTCTGACACAGTATTCACAGAACAAGGCAGTCTGAAGTAGTATACGAACTCTGTCTGAACAGATACGTCTTTGCTCCTGTCATGCCACAGGACTGACAGCTGCTGCTTGTTAGTACGGGCTTTCAGACTTCCAGTAACCGTAACAGAGGTTACGATAATTGGAAATACTCATGCTTCTTTCTACGTATTCACGTTCATGCAACACATAAATTATATTTAATGTAAAAAATATTCTTACAGTAACATTGAGAACCCTGAATTTCACTTCAATTTTGATTATTTATGTGAAAGAACTGGAATACACTCATTCTTTTATTTTTTAGAGGGACTTTTATCTGCAAAGTGTAGGCCAACTGTAATTTGTTTTTAAGTCGTCTGTATTCTTATATATTCCTAATGCATCACCTGTAAAACACATGCTGCTACCTGTGTCAGAAATAAAACCAGATTTTCTTATGGCTTTACCTACAACAACAGCTCAGAAAAATTATGCCAGATAAATGCAATCAACCCTATGGAATTTCAGATTTACTCCAAGCTGCTTCTGGTTTTTGGAACCATTCCACATTTGGATTTCTTAACTTGTTTTATTTTAAATCAAGATCTTAACTTTTAGGGGGAAGAACAGAGGAGAGAAGAGGAAACCTAACCAAACTGGGCAAAACATTTTACTCTGTGTATTAGTTTGATTCCCACTCTGCACAACTGGCAAATAATTGTCTTCTACAGAGTGAGAATGAGAAATTCAATTGTGTTGCATACACAAAACCTGAAATTACGACCACGCAAAATTGACATGCAAATGATGCTAAATGTGAACTGGAAAATGTTTGATAAATGCTAGTAGGTTGTTAATGACCACATTTCTGATGCTCACAGAGGATATTAAGTGTTTCTTAGTGGTCAATGCTCTATTACTGGAGAAGGAGGAAATATATCAACTATATCTACTCCAAGAACCGCTGTAATAAAATTTCTTGACCTTACAGTGTGTGTATGTGTGTGTGGTGACAGATATGGTATCTGTTTTATTAAGGTGGAATCCTGAAATGATCATAGGCTTCCTTTCAGAGGGAAAGCACGTCCCCCTGAGCCCCAAGATATACACAGCCAAAGGATTGTGTATGCATTGCCTTTGCAGTAATCCAAGGGGTAAAAAGGAACCCAGAAAGAACTCCTCCTTGCTGCCCTCACGGGTCTGCCTCTTGGTAGCAATTTGGTTACATGACACTTGGAAGGAAAGCTTATAGCCCTTCTGCCAGTGTTTGCAATAGGCAAAGATGCCAAGTGGCATTACATACGTTACCACTCAATATTTTATCATCTAAATTTTGCATTGACGTATTTTATATGCTTGGAAACATCCAGGGAACTATAAAGTTAAAGGTATATAGCAGTGAAAAATTTTCCATTCTGCTATGTAGCTAAAAGTTGGGGTGTTTCTGTTGTATCTATTTTTTGATCAAAACTTAAAGAAGTGAAAATGTATCCAAGTTTAAATTCTTTCAATAGGTTACAAAACCATAGCAAAACTGCAGGCACTCATGAACTGTGGGGAAATTACACAAAATTCAAACTGAAAGACTACAGCTATACAAATCAGTGCAGCTCTATACACTATACACTTTGCTTATGCATATGGGTGCAACCATTTCTTAACTGTAGTTCTTACACTGCTACTTTGGAAAAACAGCAGTATCAATTTTTAAAATCATAAAGGAAATATCTGTACTTATGCTTATTGCATGGCAGAATGCTTTTTAAAGTTTTCATAAAATCTAAAATATTTTCACAGTTTGTTCTAAGTCAATCTTTGATGTAATTTTATTTTTTAAACTGATATAGTTAAAAGTAGATTCAAAGACACACTTATGCTCATACTGGTTCAGACCACAGGGTCAAGTGTCAAGCTGTTCGGTAATATCTGACTTGTATGTTCTATTTCTTTGCTAGGGGTTAACAGTTTGCCTTCGGCATACGTAAGCTAGGAACAATTCTAGCTCTATTGTAGAACGTAGGCCTTTATAGCAGAAACTACCATGTGCTATGTACTTGCTCTGTAAATTCAAAGCCTTCTCACTTTAGAGGTAAAAGAGCTAATAAACTGCAGGGCGTGCACATTTTTTCCCCACAATTGTGTTTTTGAATTGTGCCTCCTGATTTGCTTCATATGTACCAAGAAGCTTTAATTGTGTCACAGACTTGCTGATAAGAAACAGTTATGCTACTCCTCAAAATCACACAAGACATAATTTCCTTCTAGTTAATTTCAGGTTTTTCTAAACGCCTCATTCATGTGTAATGAAACCAGACTCCAGTATATTACAGCACTGTATTTCACTATAAATTAGGAGTCTAATGTGGTAATTTGTCTCATTTTAAGAAAAACCCATATTAATACTCATCATAAAAATTCTATTGACTTTAGAAGCTGCAGTTCTCAACAAGTGATACCAGATGTTATAAGATATGCTAGACAGTACATGTATGCAGATTGCCAAAGAGGAAGAGGTTGCAGTTTAGCTAAATTCTACATCATATGCAATACATGTAGGTAAACACATGTTCTCTCAAATTAGGAAGTGGGGTAAGCAAAGCCTAGTATGGAATAATCTTAATACACGCTACACTTTTAAAACCATAGTGACAAACCAAAAACTATTTGGATTTAAGTAGGCTGACTAAGATGTTTTCCTACCTCCTCAGAAAGCTCTTCAATTTCAGCTGCCATGAGCTGACTGCAGATATCTAGGGTACCCTTCGGTCCTGCACTACACACTAGAAGACATCTTCACTACACCATCTAATCTATTTCAGGAACTCTCTGCTACAGCTCCCTCCAGACATTTCTTTTTGGGGGGGGAGAGGGGGGTGTGTCTCAACTCCATTCCTATGTCATAAATCAGATTTTTCTCTATTCATATTGCAAACGTTTTAACTCCAATAGAAAGATGAAAGAAGAAAAACTAGGATGAGATACAGTTACTGCTTTGCATATAGCAGCACCAAGAAACACAACACAGCAGTTGGAACACAGTGAAATTCAATGATCCCAATAAAAAAACCCCAACACTGTAATTCCGGAATGTAACAGTAACACTCTAGTTTGAGACATCGGCTTAGATCATTATTTCACAAGGTTCTTTAACATATTTGTAATTTCAAGAACACAAAAATACTATCATTTCAATAACATAACCTCTTAATTTTTTTCCTGCAGATATCTAATTGAAGCTGATCTTAACAAAAACATGGCAAACCACCATGACACCAAGCACCTGAATAATTAAAAGTAAGCATAAAAGACACTCAGGTGTGTGCAAAGAAAGGCAACAAAGCTGGTGAAGGGACTGGACAGAAAGTCCTATGAGGAGCGGCTGAGGGAACTTGGGTTGTTTACCCTGGAGAAGAGGCAGCTGAGGGAAGACCTTATCACTCTCTACAGCTGCCTGAAAGGAGGTTGTGGCGAGGTGGGTGTTGATTTCTCCCAAGTGACAGGTGACAGGACAAGAGTAACTGTCCTCAAGTTGTGCCAGGGGAGGTTTAGACTGTATATTAGGAAAAATTCCTTTACTGCAAGGGCTATCAAGCATTGCAACAGCTGCCCTAGGAAGTGGCTGGGTCACCATCCCTGGAGGTATTAAAAAGACCTGTAGATGGGGTGCTTACAGACATAGTTTAGTGGTGTGCTTCACAGTGTTAAGTTTACGGTTGGACTTGATGGTCTTAAAGGTCTTTTCCAACGTAAATGATTCTGTAATTCTATTAGCACTAGAGAAAATTAATCCCTCAAGACAGGAAGGGCTACAAAAAGTTACGTTACATGGACAAAACCTTGATCCACCCCACTGAACAACCTTTGCCCCAGTCTTGCTCCCCCTACACTCTTTCCAATATAGATTAATGACCTATAGCAGGAACTACAGACTCAGTTTAAGTCTAAATAGGTTTCATTCTCAATTCTGTCAGCTGAATAAACTCTTCAGGGTTTGATCAACCATCTTGAAGAAAGGATGCTAATGACCTTGAATTTCATTCCAGGGGGGTCACAGAATCCATTCAAAACTAGTTAAATCCACAATGGTTACAGAGGGCTGTCAAAGAACACAGTTTCTCACTTGCTAAGCATATCTTGCACCAGGAGTTGCTAATATTGGAGTTACAATAATTTTTGTTTCACCCTATCCATGTAATTTTTTTGCAATGATATACTGAGAATAAAAATATACTGAAATGAGCTCATTAGTACAAAGAATGGCCAACTACTTGAATAACTGGAAGCAGGAGGCCTGACCGACTTCAAAGATAGAAACACAGCTTACTGGGTTGTTACTATATTGCCTTTGAGTATTTTAATGCAAGCTAAGTGTAAACTGAAATATCATTCTGAAGAAAGCTCCTAGTATCAACAAAACAGAGGTGTTATTCAAGATTTATGGGTTGTATCCCAGACACTGTACCATTTCTTTATTTTTGTCATTTCTCAGAGTAAGTTCCAAGCTTCTGGAAAAATAGTAAATCTGAGAATCTGAAGTTTTAGAAGGAAAAAACCCTGAACAGGTAGCCCTTATGGTTAACAACAGAACTAAAACTTACTTGAACTACATTCAACATAAAAAGAAGTGAAGAAAATGAACCAAGTCAAATATTGAAATGATCCTCGTTACCTCAAAACATTACCAGTGAAGATAATTAAATGTTGTACAAGTCCCAGGAATACAATCTAGTGTTCTTTCACAGATTAGGGCCCACTAACATAAAAATAAACTGCAATCAAGGGAATTTTTAATTTTACATAGTAAAAAAGTCATCTATGGATTTAAGCTTTTGGGGTAAGATATGTTGGTGCACACAGAAACACACACTTGCATAGACACCACTTACACAGGGAAGATGATATTAGGCTGAGAGGAATGGGATATATAATACAATTAGCATTTAAAGTAGATACTTTATTAAGCAGAATTTCACCACACGATTCACCACATCAGTACTATGCTCATAAATACTCAGAAAAGATGGAACACTTCAGAAAGAAAATAAGATAAGTGCAACAAAGTGACTAACTATTACAGTGTCATGCAATCCAACCTCGAATTCTGCATTGCTGGAAACAGGCGGAAACATACATTACTCAAACATAAATGTTACCTTTAGCTCTTATTTGTATCAATCTTGTTTTTAAAAGTCTCAGTCATAAATCAGTGTTATATAATATATTATAAAAACATGAAACAAAAATGGTTTCTGCACATAATACTAAGTATATGTCTAAGACAAATTTTCTATATAAATTTGTGAGACAGAGAAACAGGAAGAACAAGAAAGTAATGAGAACATGCTGACTAGCAGTGATTTACATATCCCAGGAAGGTGGAAAAATGAAATGCAAAGATGTGAAGGAAGTTGAAAATGGAAGGTATTTTAGAGAATGATTATGAAATAATGCAGAAGAAAATCTAGAATTGGCTCTGCTTTTAGTGTGCTTTCAGGCATCGCCTTCCAGAGAAGTTACCTTTTAGAGAAAAAAGCATAATTCACTGGTGATGATGATCCAGCCCACCTGCTGAAGGAATTCTTCAAACAGTTCTTCCTAAGGCTTGGTCAATGTTCATCTACATTACTTGGGAAAGGAGTTTCCTCTGCAGTGTGAGACAGTCCTTCCCACTCCCTAGGGCAGCATGCTGCCTCTGCTGGACTGGGATAAAAGCCAGATTTCGTTCCCCAAATAGCAAGGTGCTTTCCTGCCAACATAGTTTCTTCTTTTTTTAACAAATATTTTCCATTTGCTTTTGTCCTACAAACTTATCAAGTAAAGGATAATTAAAAATAGGAAAACAAGGTGTTTTTAAAATGAGAAATTATTATTTAACATAAGTATAACATCCTGAGGGAGTCTGGCATGATATCTAGCATACATACACTTTTTGGTTTCTGCAAATGAAACACATTCATGTTTCACTAAAATATGTTCCACTGATTAAACATAATCGGTATTCAAGTGGGTAAGGATTAACGTTAATCCAGAAAACATGAACCACACTGTGATTCACACAGAAAGTCCTTCTTATTCAAATGAAAACATAGAAAAACTAGATGATTCTTGAAAATAGTCAAGCTTTTTATACGCAACTGCTGGTTTTATTTTCTTTTCTATATCATACGATAAATATTCCACCAGTCTATTTGTGATTTAAAAGAAAAGAAAGGAAGAAGGAAATGAAAGCATCCTGGAAATAGAAATCAAAATGTCTCTTGCTTTGTTTTTTTTCCAAAGCATATTATAGAATTGTTAAATTAATGCACTTTGCTCCGAAAAAAGCCAATCGAGGATAAATGTATGAAGAGTTTAAAACGTTTTCAAAGAGAGAAGTATAGTATCAGCCATGGCTGGACATTGCTGAGTAACTGACACTTTTACAAAAGATGTTCAAATCTACTGTGCCAGTGTCCAACACTGAGAGGGTAAACAGAACAAATCAAAACAGGAGAAAGCTTTAGCTAACCATGTAAGAGGCTAAACCGAGGTCTCAACAACATTCTTTGTAGCAAAAGAGAAAACATGTTTCCTTAAAAGTCTGGACTGCAAGACCAAATATATTTGGATGACTGAGTTAAAAAAAAAACCCCTGAAGTGTGCACAGATGCATGCTCTTTTGAAACATTACTATTAGCAGCAAAGGATAACGGACATAAATGCCAGACTCTCTTGAAAAATCAATATGTATTAAATATACACTCTATTAATCTAAATTAAGCTCTAAAGGGAAGAAGTGGCTACTCCCAAATTTATTTAATCTCATTTAGTTGAAACTGTGCATGCGCAATGTTTCATGCCAGCAAAAGGTAAAACTAAAATTTCTTCAAAGTTCATAACGCTTCTATTGCAGATATACTTGCAGAAATAACACTTACCTTAACAATTCCATCTATGAAAATAACATAACAAACTTCTTAAATTAACAGCCAAAAGATAACAGCCTAGAGAACTATCTGACTCAGGACAGACAGATGCAGACAAAGCCAGTAGCACAGAGAGGCCCCAGTCACACAAAAGCTGATATTGTTCTCCTGCTGAGCTAAAATCTCACTTGTAAATCGAACGACATCTGCATTCAGAATCACCCACAGAAAGCATCCCTGGAGAGATGACCAAACTACTTGACTCAACAGATGAAAGATTTCTCTTGTCTCCTTCAATGGGGGCAGCTGCATAAAATACGAGCTTCTATTTTTACTTTTTAGTAAACCTTGCTTCCTTTGATTCACTGATAAAGATGAATCACAATGTGTGAAGATCTTCCCCAATGAGGTACAACCTTGATGCCCAGTATAATTTTCAAAACAAATCATCATTAAAGTAAAATCTTTTGCTATGATACAGAAAACAGCCAAATGCCAGTGTCTCCAAAATTAGTAACATCTTCATGTTTATTTCCAATTTCTTTATCTGTACCACTGACACAAGGCAGTAGTGCCTCCCAGGATCTCTTTCATGAAAGTCAATAAAAAACCCTTAATCCAAGTGTTTGCTAAAGCTTCTAAAAATCTGCCACTCGCAATAAAAAGCTGCTTCACTACTTAAATTTGACTCTGTTTTTCCATAAAATAAATTATATCCTTTACTTAACTTCATTACATTCTTTATGATCCAAGTTGGATATCAGAACAATCTATAAAGCTTTATATAGGCATAAACCCAGACAGTTCAAAGCCGCACAGAGGAATACCCTACAGTATTCACCAAAATTCCGATCATCACATTTCTAACAGAGGTAAGAAAAAAAAAAGCTGTCCAACTCAAAGTTACTCTTCCACTTTACAAGAAAGACCAATTATTAATTTTTTTTTTTTTTCAGATAGTGAATATTTCTAAACAGTTGTTTCTAGAAGGCCCTCTTATTTACACTGCCCAGCAAACAAATCTAAGTTTTTAATAATGAATTGTGTAACTTTTGTACAGGAAAAAAACCCACTCGACATCCTGTAAATCTATATATAAAAAAATCACACAGTGAAACTATTCAGTCAGCCTATATCAGGATGTGCTGGTGTATTGCAAGATTTGGCCCAGAGTGAATATAAATTATTCTGTAAGTAGTTGGCACCTTTTTCTCCCAAGTAAAGTGGAACAGAAACTTAAATTGATTAATAAGACAACTGATGGGATGATAGGAACACTGCTTTTTATGGCCTTCAGAGGTGCCTGTCCCCATAACACTTAAGTTAATGAACTGCTGAGAAAGAAGATTTCTATTTTGTGATCTATATTACCTGAAAAAAACAACATGTAGGTAACTTGCACTCTTAACACAAAGACTGTCCTTTCTTTTTTTTGCTATCAGAAAAAGAGTTAGTTTAGAAGCAAAGGAAGGTACTTCAGCAGCAGGAGTGACCTATCATAATGTGCCTAATCTAAAAATAAGGATAACTCTTGAGAAATAGTAGGAACATGAGAACAAATTTAACTGTGGAAAAAGGCCAAGGAAGAGGAACAGTAGTTTTTAATGCAAAGTGACAGCCACAACTGCATAACAGATTAGAAAATTCCTACTTAGTGGAATATAATGCTTTAGAGGTGACTTGTTCTGGTGGCCTCATTAACCCCTCTGAGAGCAATATACAGTTACCCTGACAGAACTTCATCCAAGTACAACTGGTGATTTTTGCAGAATTCTAAGAGAAACTGGAATATTATCAATGCATAAACAGAAATTAATCTCCCACATTCAAGTTACTGAAATGAAAAAGCTACTCTTTGAAATAACAGTGTTTGTAACACGCTTCAGTCTTTCAAATACATATTTCATGACACTGTGATCTTTTAGAATTTTACTTTGTATTATTTTAATCAAACTATCTTTGGAAAGATTCTATCATCCCTCTTCTGCACAGCAAAATAAAACAAAAATGTTTTTTGATAGTGTTTTGTTCCCACAAATATGTTATTATAGCGTGCATTTAAATTTCTGTCTAAGAGAACAACCATGACTTTTAAATAAAAGAACAGCAAAATGGTATGAATTCATCACAGTTTTTTTCCCTGTTTAAAAGGCCACAGCAGACTGTTACAGAAATATCAGATAAATAGTGAAGTACTATGAACCAGACTGGCTGCTGAAGATGCAATTCAGAAAAGCTCCTACTCTCTTCCTACTGTATGCTTCGTATAATTTTATCCGATGTCTGTTTAATGTAAAATGCATGAACAGTTATCAAGAACAAAGATTAGAACTGTAGAATCTTGTGCCAGAGCAATGCCCTCATCACTTCAAACTACCTTTGGTTGCTTGAGTCATACGGGCAGCTATGTTGTGGGGAAGCTTTACCAGAAGGCTTATGTTCCCATACAGGCCAGTTCAGAACCCTGCAGCTTCTGGAAGGACGTACATGTGGATTTGAATCCTTTAAACTCGAAGGATTCACAGAGTCCAGGTGGGCCACTATTCATAAATCACTAAAATTGTAAGAAGCGTAGAAATCATCTGCTACACTTTGAAGAGTTTGGACATCACAGGAACTATAGCATCATTCACATTCAAAGATGCATAACGGAACTAAAGCATACAACCATTTTCAGAAACTCTAAATAAAGTTTCTACAATCATAAACATCTACCAGCAGACCTGATAGCTGGAATGATTCCTATTCTTGCTTGTCTTTATTGGGTAAAATTCATAGACCTCTTGTTAGATTTGTGATATTCACTGAGGTATCCAAGCTGCTAAATTTAAGACACAGTAGTAAAATGGTCATCATCTATATGCCACAAGAGTATTTTGGTTTGATTCAGAAGTGCATTTTTGAAATGAATCTTCTCAGTATGCTCCCCTATCATTCTTTACTTTTCACTGTGTAATGCTACCACAGCGTATACACTCTCACATGACACTAAAGTGGAAGATGTTGTTCACCTCCCACAGTGGTTATTCAGTGCCTAGGACTGCAGTATAGCTCGTATAAAGTAAAAGCCCTCAAAATACACAGAATTGTCAAACCTAGGTCCTCAGTGTCAACTGCTTTGCTTTACAGATCTGCTACTGTTACGTTGTAATATATGCTAATGTGGACTATCCTATGACTTTGTGGATTTAGTTCCACCATGAGTTTTTCATCAGTGGAACGTGTAGATTGCTCTAAAAAAATTTGTCTGGCCTGAAAGCAAGTCCTCTGTCTTCAACATGAAGTATCCATATATCCCAGAAAAAATAAGGGAAAGGTTTTTTTGCTTCATTTTGACCTTCATTTTAAACCTTAATACTGTGTAGACACTAAAATCAGTAAGAGCATGATATGCTTTGCAATTTGTCCTTCAATAAGAATCTTGACACTTAATGTGAGGGATGGATTGTAAGCCTGCAGTGATGCTGAAGCTCCCTGTTTCTGCAGAGAGTTGAAGTCCAACAAATACTTCTACCTCAAAACGATACATATGTTTTTCCAAATTCACACAGTTTTGGTGGAGTACAATGTATTTGCTTGTTAGGCCTGCTTGGTTAAAAAACTATTGGGAGATATAAACAGGACTTCTGCATGTGACAAGATAACAAGAAACTATGAAAAGAGGAAATCCTCAATACAGAAAGATAAGTAGTATGCAAGCATTTTTCTCTCAAACACCAGACCTCTTGATTTTCAAAATTATTTTTGCAAAACAGAGTGCTTTAGTTTTCCGAAAGGAAAGAAAAGATAAATCTATGGACTATACCTGATATCACACCTGGTGTGTATATGTAGCCAGACAATGAATTACGCTTACAGATAGTGAAGAAACAGGAAGCAAATTCTGATTAAGCCTACCAGGAGGCACTAACCTATATCTGTCAGCTTCATAACGTTTGCATATTTTCTTGTGGTACACTCGCTGCTGTCTTATGGAGCAATAGCTCTCATGAACCACAGAATAATAGAGATTTAAATGACTGGGCTTATTACATACAGTATTCAAGTGCAGGACAGAAACAAGAGTACCTAGGTGTTTCACACAAAAAATGTCATATATGTGGAAGTTTCCACAAAACTGGTCTAGGATTATTACATTACTTAAAAATAATAAAAAAGGAATGAATCTATACAGTTAGTTACAAAGTTACAATTCACATTTAAAATATAAAATAAAATCCAGTCTTTATCAAAAGAAAAAAGTCTATTCTGATAAGTTATTTTAAAGCAAAGCTATTAATTCAAACCAAGTCATTAAGAACTTACATATTTGAAAATATTCTGCTTGTATAGTCATAAAATGTATTTTTGTTTAAAGTGCTAGCTGATTATTACATTCCACTCCTAAGTACTGGTATACATACATCTTGGTTTGAAACAAAAAAAGAGAAAATATGTGGGATAAAACAAAATATTATCCAATGAACAACAGATACAGAAATGCTTTCAAATTGCTTATACACAGAAAACTTACATCTAGTAGCGTGTGAAGGTGCTGATCCTGGAAAACACTGTGAAGAAAATCTAAGTCTTTTTCGCTGCAGTCTGTAAGTGCATGAATTTCTTCCAGGCTGTCCAGCACCTGTGAGACAGCTCCTATGGGGCAATAAACAGGAAAAAAGAAAGAATGACAATTAATAAAGACTTACAGTAAACTGAACTTTGGAAAAGAGAGCTTTTACTTCATCTGGTACACTGGAATAGAAGCTTTAAAAAGCTGTGCAATTTTTACAAGAAAAATCACTGAATAAACTACACGTATCAACAGTGCCCATATAAAGTGTAATGATACATAAGAAATGGTTTAACTGTAGGGGAGTTAAAATCTGTTTTTATTAAGCTTAGCTTTGTGCTATTTTAAGCTGGTTTCCAATGATATCTTCCAAAGTTACTTGGATTATCAGCCCAGCTGCCTGTCCTCGCCATTTCTCTCCTCAACCTTTGCTTTTTTCCAGTTTTTGACTTGCTGTACAACTTAAAATACATATTCCAAATCAGCACAATTTTGAAAGAACCAGCACTTTCACAAATTCTGTTAATATCAGCATCTGGATAAGGGAGGGAAGAGTAAGAAAGACCCAATTGCTGTGGAAAAAAAGGCTGTAATAGAATTATTTAGGTTGGAAAAGACCTTTAAGATCAATGAGTCCAACCATAATTCTAGCACTGCCAAGTCCACCATCAAACCATGTCCCGAAGTGTCATATCTACCCATCTTTTAAATACCTCCAAGGATGGTGACCTGACCACTTCCCTGCACAGTCTGTACTAATGCTTGACAATGCTTTTGGTAAAGAAATTTTTCATAATATCCAAACTAAACCTCCCGCGATGCAACTTGAGGCCATTTCCTCTTGTCCTATTGCTTGTTACTTGGGAGAAGACATCAACACACCTGCCTTACTACAACCTCCTTTCAGGTAGTTGTAAAGAGTGATTAAGTCTTCCCTCAGCCTCCTTTTCTCCAGACTAAACATTCTCTGTTCCCTCAGCCGCTCCTCATAGGGCTTATTCTCCAGCCCCCTCACCAGCCTCGTTGCCCTTCTCTGCACGCGCTCCAGCACCTCAATGTCCTTCTTGTAGTGAGGGGCCCAAAACTGAACACAAGATTCAAGGTGCAGCTTCACCAGCGCTGAGTACAGGGGGACGATCACTTCCGTAGTCCTGCTGGTCACGCTCTTTCTGATACAAGCCCAGATGGTGTTGGCCTTGGCCGCTCATATGCAGCCAGCTGTTGATCAACACTCTCAGGTCCTTTTTTGCTGAGCAGCTTTCCAGCCATTCATACCCAAGCCTGTAGTGTTGCATGGGGTTGTTGTGACTAACGTGCAGCACCCAGCATTTAGTCTTGTTGAACTCCACACAGTTGGCCTCGGTCCATCGATCCGGCCTGTCCGGATCCCTCTGCAGAGCCTTTCTATCTTCTCAAGCAGATCAACACTCCCGCATAACTTGGTGCCGCATGAGCCTGGTTTTTCTGTTCTGTTAGTTATGCTTGCCTGGTTATCTCAGACTCAGTTATAGCACTTACTGCTTTTTGACCCGTGGATTGTTTTGGGTCATATGAAGATGGGGATCATTTTTACATGGCATATGGGTGAAAAGAGAAGTGAGGGATATAGGGACAAAAAGGAGAAACAGGAGACATCGTAGAAGGTGGAAAGCCATGAGGAGAGTTGAACTCACAGCAGGAGATAACAGAGAAACACAACACAAATCCATAGTAGACCAGTCCATATTAGTTCCTTGTGGAATAACTTCTTATAAAAATCAAATATCAGTGGTGGCTGCCACCTCTGTGCACTACAAGAACGCTAACTTTGGCTTATCTAAATATGCACAGCCTGTGTCTTCAGTTTTTTGACAACGGTATAAAGATCTGGAAAGATGGCAGCATATCCAGTGTTAGTCAGCAAAAAACCTGAACTGTCTAACAGTGAACTGCTGAATGTCTTTTCATAAATAAATTCTTAATTCTGGATACAGAACTCTACACATTCTGTATTTCAGTAATTTCTCCTTAGTATATTTATTCTGTTTACTTATTCATTTACCAGTGTCCTTTTTGTCAAGATAGATAACTGCTATATTTCTTGAAATTCCATACTCCACAGTAAAAACAATTCTTACCAGCCTTCCTTAACCCAAGCTCTTTTGTAAGCTATTGCATTTTTAGAATATAATAAAAACAAAAACCACAACCCCCCTCTTAACCACACAAGGAAACAAGTTATCTGAAAACCTTGAAAAATTGGAATAAACATAACAAAATATACAAAAACTACTATACAAAACTTGTGACCTCATGGCTTAAAAGGATGAGTAAATTAGAAGACTAGAAAAATCTTGCATCACATTTAGTACAAATCTCGACCTAGGACTGACAGCTCCTTGTACACCAAGGTGAAGAACCACCACAGTATTGCCTTCATTCACAACTCACAGCTCTGGAGCAATAGGATTTATAGGTCTCTCCCATTAAATATGTTGGACTACTTGTTTCCTACTGAGGTATTAATTTAAGCTATGTTCCTTTAAAAAAGTGGTGGTTGGTCAGCAAAAAAATTGTTGTTTTTGTCATTGTAAACTGTGATTTTTGTTCCGGATTAAACTTTTCATTAACTGTGTTCATGTTGCATACCATTTTAAAGTGCAAAATTTGCTCTACTTATTTATGCTAATGGTTTTGATTTCACTGTTCATTCTTTTTTTATATTAAGCCATTAAACTGAAGACGGAGAAAAATTAAATTTGAGTGATTTTATTGTAGGAGTTCAAAACGGGACATAAAGCAGTGAAAACTGCTACCAATACCAACCAAGTATTTGGCCAAGAGACTGCCAACAAACATACAGCTTGACATTGGTTCCAAAAAAGTCATAACGGCAAGTGGACGACCGTCTGCAATAGATGACAACCAATTGAGAGCCATTATTGAAGTGGATCCGCACAAAACAACTCAAGAGGTTCAAAAGAACTAAACACAGACCATTCAACTGTTGTTTGACACTTGCACCAAACTGCCAAATCAAAAAAGGTCGACAAACAAGTGCTGCATGAGATAAACGAAAATCAAAAAAATCATCCCTCCAAAGTCTGCTCTGTGCTTCTTCTGCAAAATAAAACCGATCCATTTTTTCATTGCATTGTGACATGGGATGAAAAATGGATTCTATACAACCGATGGCATTCCATGCAGTGCCTAGACCGAGGTGAAGTACCAAAACACTTCCCCATACCCAAGCTGTGTTAAAAGGTGGTTATGGTCACTGTTTGGTGGCGGGCAAGTGGAATCATCCACTACAACTTGTTGAATCCTGGTGAAACTATCACAAGCGAGAAGTATAGCCAGGAATTCGACAAAATGAACCAAGAACTGCAATGTTTATGCCCAACGTGCAACTATTCATGGTTCCCTTGGGGCTGACAACTCTGAAAAGTTGAAAACTATGGACTCTTACTATATTTTAAAAAACACCAAATAAACCCAAATGCTTATGACGTCTTCTACAGTCAGTACTAGCATATGAAATGTTTTTATAGTTAGTGGAGTGACTTCATAATGGTATCAATGGTATCTTCTAAGAAGATGGAGACAAACTAAATAGATTTATACCTACAGAAGTAGATCTATTATTTGTCAGGTAGACGTATCTGCTTTATAAGGTGATAACTTGAGATTATTTCTTTACCCAATGTATACTCCCAAGTTATCACAGGTATTTCCTGCAGGTTCTGTTACTTCATTTATGGAGATGGCCATTCAGAAATAGTTTTCTTTTACAGCTAAATTCTACCTCTAGAGTCTTTGTAGTGCTCATACAGTGCTCTTAATACCACATGAATTTCATATGAACACTGATTCATCAAGTTGCAAGCAGACAAACTTAGGTAAAATAGAGTGCAGTTATTACATCCTTGCATTTAGCTACTCTAATCTGGAACAGGTGGTTTGGCTACAGAAATGGAGCTTTAGAGGTAGGCAGGAGTTGCTAACTTGTCCCCAGAAGAGCAGAGCAGAGAAGATAATAAAGGAGCATAAAAGAAAATGAATCTTTAAAATACTATTCAAGAATTGCCCACATGGTCTCCAACACGTCTCCACCACAATACACTTCAAAAGTTTGCTGTTCTGAGGCTCAGCAAACAAGACAGGTACTGACTTCCTCTCTCATGCAGCAGGCAGTACAGAGAATTGCTAGCTTCTTTGCATGCAGCAGTGATCTGCAACAGAGTATGGCTACAAGAGGGTTTAGGCAAGAAGACTTAGATCTTGCTGCAAAATGAAAAGACTACATTCTGACTACAAACACGTTCTGAGAGACTGTAAAAGAATTCCTGGGTTGCTAGTTGGGGTTTTTTTCGTTTAACATTGAAGATTACAAATGCCCATTTAAGTCTTGGTCAGTCATAAACTCTCTTCTGAGCAATGAAAAATTGCTAGAGGAAACCTGACCTTATTTAAAGACAAAACTATAAAACCGTGACCTTTTTGCAAGTCTCCCACAATTAGTATTTCAGGAAATGACTCTCCAGAAGACCTTATAGCAACCACTATAATAATAGCATACTTTTATTGAAGAGACACTGATAAAGTCTAAACCCCTTAGATTTGTAGAACCATATAATATTAAGTTCCTGACACCAACCACTTACTTTAAACCTGTTAACTACCTTAATCTGGATCATCTTTTCAACTGCTCTTTTTCAACTAATCTGCATAAACAGGTATGTAACTATGCCTTTAAGATTTTACAGACTAACCAATGCTTAGCTGGTATTTGTAATTTCTCTGTATATCACAATTCACTCCTCATGTCAGTCAGTCTACAATCAACACAAGCTGATTTCTCCAAACTTCATCATCTCCCAGCTGCCTTGTGTGCAGCTGCTGGAAATGAAATTAAAAAACAATCCTGGCTCTCAAAGCAAAGACATTTCAGAAGGCAAGATTTACCTTTCACTTTGCTTATGGAGAGGTCTGAGGCTAGAGCATGCAGCAAGGCCAAAAGAAAAACCATCACAAATTGTTAGACTTTAGAGGGATCAAATATTAGAATCATTAAATGAAGGCACTGGATACAATATCCCATAAAAAACAAGTATGGGCATTATTATAAAGTACAGTTATTTTCAGAAAAAAACTCCTATATTGTGAGATTCTGATAGGGTACATTTGGTGAAGAGACAATGAGATAATTTTTACCAACTCTGTAATGTGAGATTCAAGTTTCATGTATTTTATTTTTATTTTTCACTTATGACATACAAAACAAAGATTCCTCACTTCTGCTTTAAGAATCCAGGGACACAACTTTAAATGACCTTTTTAATGATAACTGTGTAAATCAGTGCCTCTAGTTTTTTGTTTTGCTGGCATCTTATTATGATACCATAAAAATACAATGCATAAATGTTTAACACATTAGATTATTAAGCACTATATCAAAATACTGTGGAAATGATGGGGTGTCTGCCAACTGAGGTTTTCAAATCGCAATCACACACACGTAACACTGTTTATGTTAGTGAAACATGAAAGTCTAGGCTCAATATCAGCATAATTATAAAATACTATGCCCAGTTTCTATACAAGGCCAGGTTTGCCGTAGAAGCAGTGGACAGGAGTTAAAAATGTATAGGAAAGAACACCTCTACTTCCCATTAGTCCTGTAAATAAAATACTGAACATTTGCTATTTCCATTAAAGGCAATGCTTTATATACATGGGACATATAGACATGGGACCTTTCCAGTACTTGTGCTGATGTAACTTCTTAGATTAAGAGAAAGCCAACTGATGACCAAATGCTCTTCATCACTTTAAATCACACCTGCAAGAATCACTGGAGTTGAGATCAGGAAGCATCTAGGCAGAGAACTAGAAAGATGGATGTTTATGGAGACTACAATGAAATTGCAGAAAGAAGACTGTGTGATGGAAAGGTATTGGGATTAATTACAAAATGGAAGAAGTTAAGAACACCTATGGAATATGAGAAGGGAAAGAAAGGCATATAAAAGTCAGAGAAGAAAATCAAAGTAAATAGGTGCAGGATAGAAAAACATGGAGAAAAAGGAAAAGACCCCCCAAAAAAAAGAAAACAAGGGATAAAGTGTTCCTAAACACAAACAGGAACATGGAGAACACGCAGGAGAGTACTATGTAAGGAAATACAAAAAGGGAGGGAGTCAGAGGGAAGGGAGCAGGAGGAGAAGGAGATGGGGAAAAACTGATGCTTGATTTTGAAGATAGTTTGAATTCTATTCTGCACACACAGGGGAACTGTATGCATGCATATCCCCAGCTTTCTCTTGTCTCTGTAATCGGGACTGGTACAACAAAGTTTGCTAATTCAGCTACCTCTCACTGTAAAACTAGGCACAAATATGGCAGAAGGCAGTCCAGTGTGATGGTAAAGAAATATATTTTAACAAGGTATTGTTTTTCAGACCAGATCCACACCTTACACTCACATGCAACCAAATAAATGCTTTAAGAAAGTAAAAGATAATGTTTTCCTCATTGTCAAAATAAATGGAAATCCTCTTCTGAACAGTAGAAGGGCAATACACCAATCAGTTGGTTAGTTTACAGAAGAAAGTCTCTATGCACAAACAAAACCCAAAAATCGGTGGCAAAGGCTCTGTATGAGGTTTCTTTATTCCCTGCACCTGCATAAAAATAATACTGTTGCAAATCCACTGAGTTCTTACTCTCGTATTACCAGACAGGCATTCTGAGACACATAAATAGGAGGGCAAGGCAAAACATCCCCCACAACCTATGAGATAAAAAAAAGAAGAACCAAACAACAACCACAACCATAAAATCCATTCCTGGGATCAGAAATGGAGTCATGGACATATGTCTCGCTGCCCTGACTTAGGACAGAAGAACTGTTAGCTTACAAATCATAAAATGCTTCAGGAAACCCCCTACTTATCATAGTGTGTATTTTGAGAAGCTGAATTTGTTGACTTTGAAAAGACTGTGGTTTGTATTTCACACCTTCTTCTCTGTCTAGTATAGTCTGCAGGTTTTAGAAGTTCTTGCACTTTCAGTATTTCACAATGCGTGCAGCTAGCTTGCAGCAGAACCTCCTCTTTACATGTCAATAATATTCCTTCATTAAAGAGACACATATTAGATAGATATTTAAATCAGGTATATGCATATACACAATGCATATGCATATATACCACATCAACACAGAATGATGAAGAAAGCTCATGCAAGGGTATAGCAAGAAAATAATATATGACTGACGCTAATATATATATGTTTAGTGTTAGGAGAAAAAATCGCATTAGCCCATGAAAACATTAATTTTGGAGCTAAAACTCAAATTAAATTTTATTTCAATTGTGTTGCAAATATTGAAAACAAAAACCTAGGTAATTTTAATACTGCCTTTTAACTAGAATCTTCAGAATTCCCTGGAAATCATATTACTTCCGGTCATTTATGCTTTCAAAGTTTTGTCAAAAACATAAAAGCTATTTTTCTTGAACAGGCAGTATTAAAACTGAAAATAGCAAAGAGAAGAGAAGAAAGCTGATTTTTAAACATGCAAAGACACACATCATTGCTGAATGATATGCCTTAAAGGAAAACAAAGGGATACCTACTTTCTGCTGCTAGAAGTCCTAGTAGGAAGGCAGCATTTGGACAAACAACAAACAGTATGAAGATTTCAGAACAAGCGTTACAAAGCTGCAACCTAGCACACTAGTTTAGCCACAAAACAGTATGAACAAACTGACAAGAACCCCCTCCCCCATATTTTAATATGGTTTCTATGTGTGAAGCAAATGGGACTTGCAGGCTGGGATGGGAGGAAAACAAACACTTGGCATTGGGAAGGTAGCACATGTATGCAATGTTAGGTATCTATAATATCAGATTTTTCCAACATTGGTTAAACTATTTTAAAAAACTCATGGATGAAAAATTATTTCAAGTAAGAATATCTTAAGAGGTGAACTGACAAACTATTTCAACACACTGCAAACAAAGCGTAACATATTAATATACGTGCTGACTAGAATTTAGCAATATTACGTTGAAATCAATATTTTAAAAAAGTTTCAGTATGAAACTTTTTTATTATGAGAACCACTTAGAAACACCACTTTACTCTTGCTTTTAATTAACAGTGACTTTATATACTTAAAAGATTTTGTATTTAAACATCAGAACAAGGATCAAAAGGTGAAAAAAATCATAATGAACATTGAAAACACTCAGATTCATAATCTCAAACCTGATAGTCAGTTATACTTGTAATGCTAGATAAGGAATTAATAATAACTGTAATTTATAAACTGAATGTTATTTTTTTCCCCAAGCTCTCATACTTAAAAATGCTACATGAGACCCTTTGCAAATATTTACAAAATCAGCAGCTATTTTTACATAACAATGGTATTTCCTTTTCTTCTTTGTGCCAATAAGATGGATTTTTTTAAGATATGGGCTTATATTGCCCTTATTTCACAGAATCTAACTAACATCTAACCACTCACTAACTTGTGAGTTAAGCTAGTTCCATGTATGTTGGAAACAGTGATCTTAAAACATGGCCATACATACAGTGAGACTCCCAGATTTAGTTTTTTTTTCCCATTACCATTACTTGCAGATTTGAAAATCAAGATCTCATGCTGTTAAAAATTTCTCATTTGATATGACAATAGCAAGTTTAACAAGATAAAGAATAAGAATTTCAATTTACATACAGCAATCCTGAGACAAAATATCAAAATGCATTTATCAAAACGCCATATGAAATTTGTGCCTTGCAGTTTGAGAAAATAAGCTAGAAACACTGATGCAGATTAAATGTGCCTGCGTTCTGCACAGTGCAAAACACTGCTTCTAGGTTCATCACCTTACACCGCTACCACAGAGCTCAGAAAGCACATAAATGTCAGAAAGTACCGCAACAGTGCTATTTCTTAGCCTGGGCTAAATAAGTACATTTGGTCAGTCCGCCTGTTATAAAATACGCTGCTTTACTTTCTCTGTGGTTAAACTGAAACACAGCATTATAAAATGCCTTACAGGAATCTAGAACTGGTTGCAGCAAAAAGCTAACCTGAAAAGTGTTAGTCACGTTTCAGAATGTGAGCACTATAAACCAAGCAATTCAAGCAGGCATTATAAAGAAAAGTCCTTTAACCAAAGGTGAGGTTTGCTTCAATCTAAAAATTTGTTGGGCAATTTTCCAAAGACTCTTTATTGTCTGAAATCCAACACTGACTAATTCAGAAAATGTGGCTCGAAAAAGGTTTTTGGAAATACAAAGTTATAAAAAACCTCTTCAAGTTATGGCTTTTCTAACTTTTAGCCTAAAAACCTAACCATCCCAAATCTACTTAAAACTCCAAAGTAATCTAAATGGTTTTCCTGAATTCAGCTCCCTAACTCAAAGTGTCAAACAGCCTTCCCTTGGGCTGCTGCAGAATGGGGAGTTGAAAAAGCAAAAGGAGGAAAAATGAAAAGCTTTACAGTGGTGGTGCTCATTCTTCAGCCTGAGGCACTGCTATCAATGCACTTGAAAATTTTATCTCTTTACTCTTGGTTAGGGTACAAATGATCAGCACATGACACAAGCGGAGGAAATTCTCTGTCTTGATCTAGTGTGCATCAGGTGATAGAAGGGACACAGAGGGTGGGGAAGAGGGAAGGGAGTAGGATGGGGAAGGGCAGCAGACAGCTAACTAATTGTGAATTTCTCTAGCACCTAATTAATTTCACGGTCCACTTCAAATACTCTACAGTGGGCCAATTTTTCTCATGTGTCAGTGTTAGCCTTTAGGGCTGCTGATTGCTAACTTCTGATTTATATTTGTTTCAGCATAATAAAAATATCCAAAACATTCACCGCTTTGGAAAACTGACATTTTACAATGTCTTGAAGATAGTAAACCTGAAAGTTAAATGTTTTACTTTCTAGCAAAAAGTATCTGCAAGATGCTTGACATTTCAGCTGTTTAGTGGCTTTACTAAAGAAGTTACTGAACACAGCCCAATATTTTAGTTTAGTAAATATTTACATAATTTCTGCAAACATTTTAAAAGCCTTTATCATACTCTCAAAGTTCAGCAAGGCTGACTTCTGCCATGTTACCAACATAATGATAGCAGGATTAAGTTTAGTCCTTCAGAGGACAGTTGCTGATGAAAGAAGAAATAGGTCACCCAGAACAAGCTGTGGGAACCAAGAATTATTAGCACACTCTGTGAATGAAAGGAAGATGTGTACAGAAAAATACCTGGTTGACTTCAAATGAAATTTATCTGTGTTCATTACCATCTAATTTATTATGCAATTTGCCCACCCTCATAGGAAAGCTCTCTGACAAGAATATAACTCGTGGTTCTGCATCTAAGAAAGTCATCTGCCTTGCTACCTATAGTGCCTTCATATCCCAGGCTATTACTCTGGTAGTATAGGAAGATGCTCAAAGGGTCCAGTAATCCCAGGTTCAGGTGTTCAGCGGAAGAACACCTCTAGAATTATCTGGAAAAAAGACAGAACTAAAACGTTCTGTTTCTGTGTTTAGAAAGACCTGGAGGACTGGATATACAATTTGCATAACCTAACAAGCATTTAGATTTCTGCATCTTTATCTCATCAGAGTTCCACATTTGCCTGTTTCTAACAAATGATTTAATTTTAATGGTAAGCTTCATGAAGTTTTATGGGAGGATTAAATAGGCAGCAACATTTAAAATATTAAATGCTCTTCATTAGAGTTCATGATGTGGAAAACCATTATGAGATGTAAGAAAAAACTTTATCTTAAAATAGTCAAGTTTCTAGTGCAATTCCAGAGTTTTATGTCTAACTTCTATAAACTAGTTCAGTTTAGAATCATCACAAGAGCCAGTTTTACAAGATAGAAATATTGGAAAACTTCATCAGTGTATTTCTGAAGAGGAAACAAAATTTCCATACCTAGCAATTTCAGAAGCTGAAAGTTGTAGTATCTTTTCTTGCAAGCCTCAGTGTTTATCCCAAGATATTAAATATTTTATCAGCTAATGTAATTGGGTCAGGGACACATCATGAAAACTATCCACTTAAACTTCCTTATCACTGTAATCTCTCATCAGTGAGATCAACAATATTAGTTTAGAGAACAAGTATGCTTTCCTGAGAAAACTAAGCTATTGTTTCAGTTATTTCAGAGATGAACAGAAGATAAAAGAGTATCCAGCAAAGATATTCTGTAGAATTTAGACATGTACCGGTTTCATATAAGCAGGAAAAATAGAACTTGTACCTTTGCTGTATACAGATATGTGCAATTACATCATCCTAGAGGAAGGCACATGCCCTGTTGACGTGAGACTGAAACTGGAATGAGGAATTGCAGTTTTTAGACTAGGAAAGCTGCCACTGCCAATCACGCTGATAGCCTATTTGTTTTATTTAAACGGGGGAAGTAGCTGGAAACAAAAATTAAAGCACTGCCAGTAATTCTGAGTGAAGTAAATCCATCTTATTCTTTCTTTAAAAGAATATATGGTTCCTTACTTACAAGCACATCAGGTATTCAAAAGCTGGCTGTCTGGACTTAAACCATGAGGCTGTGATTACCCATTTGCAATAAACGATCTGAGATTCCCATTCACTTCTACAGATATTATGACCAGTGTACACCTCCAAGGACTAAGTAATCTTAATTAATTAATTAATTAATCAAACTTGAATTCCAAGAAGTGAAATTTAAGAATTTAAAACAAAAAAATTGTCCCCAATTCCTATATTAATAACACTGAAATAAATAACAAAAATTACTTGCTGATATGAAAGAATAGAAAAGGAACACTTAACATGTGCAGTCAATAAGTAATCTTCTCACCTATAAAAATATTGGCAAAGAGAATTACCAGCATATGTAATTAAACTCCTGAAATGTCTCCTAATAAAAAGAGTGTACAGCTAAAATACTTTGTCAGTACTATTTAGTTCTTTAGAAACATAAAAGTGAGTCCTATTGGCATTAGACTTTTCTCAGACGGTCATTTAATTTGATCCTAAATTCTAATTTTAGATCAGATGTACCAACTCAGACTTTCACAGTGCAAATGTTTTATGTCAAAATTAAGATATGTAAACACAGGGCTGTGTTAGTATCGGGACCACTGGATTATTTAAATTCTTGAACATGTGTAGAATACAAAAGGACTGCTTGGACTAAGATCATTGTCCTGCCTAGCTATGTGCTCCCAGCAGAGCAAAAGTATTATCTCCCCCCTCTGAAGCATGTTGGAAGGTCCCTGAAGTACATCTCTGCCTCTGAAGATTTGGGGGTCTGGGTTAAAGTATCAGAAATATCGCCCAGCTTGCTTTAAAGAGGAGACATCTTAATCATACTGTTCTCTAATAAAGGAGGTCAAGAAACTCTGGTACATAGTGGTTTCTTTTTATAAATAACTATTACTGAGGTATAAGAATGTTGCTCCTTTTTTAAAGACAAAATTCCAATAAGCTTTTACACTCAAGTAATATAGGGAGAAATATGAGTTTATAGCAGTATTTGTAATTACATGCACACATAACAAATAAAAAATCAGACAGAATTTCTGTAGAAACTTACAAGTGCGGAGGTTTTTTCTTCATTTTCTCCAGTCACTAATACCATTATGACTGGAAATTATTTATGCTTTCACATTTAAACGTTAACTTAAGATGCAACTTCATGAAATAATGAGAAATTACTAAGTACTTGGTACTCTAGTAAGTATAGAATTAAGACAGGTTAACTGTATTAAATACACTTGCTGTTGAAATACCTGAGGAGGTGGGATCTTCAGAGAAGTCTGGCAGCTCTTCAGGTGGGTCACCATAGAAGGAGTTGAATTTGTGGCTTGACACAGCTGCTAGTACTGCCCCCTAAATAAAAATACCCACAGAGACCAAATTACATGAAGATGGATAATGAAACATTTCCAGACACCTTGTATCACTCAATCTCCTGAGGTCTTTCATGTGTTGACCTTCTCAGTAAAGAGTAAACAAATTTTATAGTCTTCAGCACTGCTTCAATGTTATCATTGACCAGATCTAACAGAAGAGCTGGTCATACACTACTCTAATAAACAGTAATTAAATTCTTTGTGAGGGGATTCATGAGAACAATTCTTCATAAGAAAGTATTTTCAAATAATTGTGAGGCATAAATTCCCATAGTACAATGTAAACAAAATAACTAATTTATTTCTTTTTCCCTCTTACCTAGACAGAGTGGTTTAGCAATTATAAAAATTTATGCTTTAAAGCAATGCAATATGCTGTTATTAGAGAAATTGTCAGAATCTGAGATTGACGGTACTAGGATATTCAGCATCTATAATATATCTATATGAAAATGTAATAATCTCAGATTCCCAGAATGAGTGTTACATGAGAAGTTACAAAGCCAGAAAAATAGTTAACAGCTCTGACTTACATTTACTTGTTCAAGTTTAACAACTCAGGTTTTAATGCCTTACTGTTGTGGCAGTAGGCAAAATGGACAACAAATAATATTGGGAAACATTCTGCAGAACACTTCTTTGGATAAATGGTAGAAAAAACAACAGTATAGGTACAAAAGCTGTTGGGAGACGAAATATAGCAGCCTCCCCAGGAAGAAATCTGGGAAAGATCTGGAACTGCATTTAAAGCATGAAAACAGGTCATATTCCAAAACAAACCATCTAAGAGAAAATGCTCTTTATCATGAACTACAGCAATTGTTGCATCCTAATCATAATTGGTTTTGCAGCTACGCTAAACTTTTGCAAAGCTGCAACTCAACGTGTAGATCTGATTCTGTGTTCTATTACAAATTATGAAAAAAAATCATGATTTGTAATGCTTCAAGCTTCTGTTAAAATTTTCTCAAGCTTTCAGTGAATTTAAAAATGTTTCTGTTAAACTTCCCAAGACAAGAACTGCAGGGAAACCATGTTGTTTTGGGCTAAAATATTAACATTCTTTTAAATATGGCTGCTAAATAATCTTGTGCATAGCTAAACATAAAGAGGATAAACTGGAGAATACATCTTTGCTCTTCTTGAAAAAAGACATTGAAATATTACCATGTTACTTTTATTATAAGCCATTGTATTATTCTCTCTTCTCCAATAATCCATATTCCACAGAATCACTGAATTAATTTATGATGATCTCATACATACCTTGGTTGATACCAGAGAATTTCTGTTGAAATTTAGTTTGAAAAATATTACACTAAGAAAGAAAGGACAGACATCCCTAAGAAGACGTTATTGCAATAAATGATTCTGAAGGCCCGTTTCAACCTTTTATTCTACTGTTGACCTCAGAGCATAATTTCTCTTAGCCCTTTTAAATGAATAAAGTATGACAGAAAATTCAAGTTACATAATTACATTGTTTTACCACTGCATTCTTTTTACCTTGAGTTTTCGTCTTGCATTGAATTTTCTCAATTGTTCTACTGTTTCTGGAAGATGAATCTTGTATGCATAGCGATCTCTCTCCTTAAAAAAAACCACAAAAAAATGAGAAAAGAAACATTAAATAGAAGCTGTTAATACTGACATTAAGAAACTAGACAAGAAATGTACCCACTAATAAGTGTCCTAAGGAGAATGAGGATTTGTTGCAACTTAAGGAAATTGTCAAGAAACTGAGATGGATTAAAATATTTTGAAAGAACTTGGGCCAGGGATATTTCCTTTTGTAATTTTGTTTCCTACTTTGTAGTAAGATCCTAGCCTTTCGTTTTACAGTTGTGTTGTCAGTCAGTCTGTGACTGATGTTGAACTCTGAAGCTGGCAAGCACAAAGTAGTTCTGCTTCTTGGGATTCACAAATCCCAGTGAAGCACTGCGTTCAAGCACTCTTACAGGGTGCGAGATGCTACAGGAGATGAGGTATGAATTCAACAGAGTGCCAGCTTGATGGCTGGTAGCACCAGGTGCCCGTTTACAGGAAGAATCCTCCACTGTAGATGCAGACCACAAACTTGCCAATGAACAGCATACAGCCGTTGCAGAACTTAGAGCAGCAGAGTGCTTTCTTCCCCTGCCCGCAATCATCACAGAAGCTACACACGCTTATCAATGTAATGTAAATGTTTATCACATGCATCTCCTGAATCAGAGTGATATCACCGGCAGAAGTAATTCAGTCACTCTATGGCACTAATGACGTCTCTGCCTCATGCTGGCTGCTATCTATAAATAGTTTAGAAGAAAATTCCAAGTCAATAGGGTAGGCAGTTTATCGTAGGCAGAAATAAGAAAGGACTGACTGACAGGATGCTCGCCTAAGCTTAGAAACAAAGTTGTCTCAAACTAAACGTTCTCTTTCTTTCCTTGTCTTTCAACAAATTACGGCAAGATCAGAAAGAGAACACAGACATCAAAAGTGCTACGCCATAGAGGCAGAACTTGCACATTCACATTACAGAATTATCTTTTTAAAAAGCCTAACCTGCTTAGTTGCTCAAACAGCAAAATTACCAAAGTTTTCTGCCCAAACAATGTTCATCAAAACCCTTGCTTTGGCATTTAAATGTAGGTAAGCTCTCACACTAAGGAAAAAGTCAAATTACAAGCAGGTAAAACCGGATCAACCATGTTTACCACAGACTCAATAACTGGAGTATGATTATTTGGGACTTCCAAACATGGTGCCCATTCCAGTGCTCTTTGAAATACTGATGCACTATGCATGCTCCAGGTGACCAGACTTCAGCTCCTTTCAAGTGGAAAGGTTTGAACTTACATTTTCCCAATATTCAGCAGAGTGCCTTAACCACCTGTATTCTCAAGAGGCACACGTTCCTGCCCTCCTTTTATAAGGCTGGATTATTCTGCAGCTTGATATATAAAAGTCAGAGCCAGAAAGAGAGCAGAGAAGTGGAAGAATGATTCCATTCACTAGCAGTTAGACCATCTACTTGGAGGGAGTAGAAAAATATCCAAGCCTGTGCTTCCTAGGCTTGGTTTTTTTTTTTGTGTGTGTCAATATTTGTCTAACGTAAAAAAACATAAACAGTCCCAGAGCAGAACAGACACCAGAACAGCACCCTTTACAAATAAGGGCCCTTTTTAAGTTAATGAAATTATGACTCTCTCTACCTTGGGTCCACATTACAGAAAAAAAATAAGAAGATAATAAAAAAAAATAGTTATTTCATCAGTTTCTGCCAGAGAAAATACAATACTCTGAATCAGTACTTGCCAGCTTTTAAATCTGCAACTTTAGCACAGCCTATTAATGGGAATGCTGAGAAGTTAGGTGTATATTCTCCTGCTCCTGTTGTTAATCTTCAGTGTCCAGCAACTACTCTTGCACTGGCTCAAACTGTGTTGTAAATTCTGCCACCACTGAAAAATAATTTCATTACCAGAAGAAGCCATATAATTTTATGTAGTTTAAGTGGCCTTTTAGCAACACACCATTACATACTTTCTTCGCTCTGGTGGGATATTTCAAAAATCTAATGTAAGAAAGCAGCACAGTTAAGTTGCATAATGTACTGCAGTAAACTGCATGGCTACATGTACAACAGGAAGGATGTCTAGATAGGACTGAATAAAGAAGAGCTCAGAAATTACTCCTATGGAGCCTGAGAGCCACCAAAAGACACATAAATACCTTCTTCAAGCTTTATCCTATGCAGCCCTAATCCCTGTACTCTGTTGTTGCTGAAGATGCATAACTGAGTTTGCTCTTGCTGTTAAGTAAGACTTCAAGCCTTGCAATTATAAAAATTTCAGGCTCTAATATTACAAAGTATTTAAATCGTACCATCACACATTTTGTAACAATGTCATGTCTACTTTGAAACGTTCAAAGAAATGAACAAATAAATCTTTTTCTACCTTGAAGAGGAAACTGGTATGTAAACAGCTGCTTTTACTACCTTTAACCAGGGATGATTCAGTGCTTCATATACTGTTATCCTTTCTGCTGGATCCAACATAAGCATGCGGCGTACCAGATCTTTGGCACTTTCAGAAATATGGCTCCATTGCCTAGGATTCATCTGATTACAAGTAAGAAAAAAGAAATTAAATTAGTAATAAGAAGACAGAAAATAACCTACCTTTTATGTAAACTAGTTGCAGAGATTTAACAGTGGCTGGTACTTGTAAACATATTCACGTAAAAGGTAGTTTCTATTTTTTTTTAATGACTTGCAAAATAGTACATTAGTTGCTTGAAATGGCAGAAAAAACTGCAAACAGTGAGCACTGTATCACATTAAAGCTAATAGATCCTTGGTATTATGTTAAAATCACATTATAACTTTCTACTTCTGCTATACTTTGTTCAGATAAAAGTGACTCTTCACTGGAAAAAAAGGAAAAATAATGAGGCTTTTTCTGACAGCTAACTAACTATGCAAATGATAAATGTAGAAAGTAAATCTACTCCTAAAATCTAGATAAGGAATGGCATGACAGTCTGTCTATACCAAGCCACAATTTCATGTCAGTGATGCTGAGCAAGCTAATGCCTCTTATGAACTACTGTGGTCTTGTCCTACAGGTATCATGGACAACGGCTCTTCCTAATAAAGTCTTTTCAACTTCGAAACAGTTAAGCATCTTCAGCCACTGAAGTAGGAAAGCATACTGACGTGTCGAACAATACAAACAATTGCAACACTTTTTAGAGCAGAACTGTTTCTTTAGGAGACAACAATGTGAAGGATGATTTAGAATATATTTCCATCTTCTGCATATGCAGGTTTGTGTCCAACTAGTCCAGATGATGGACACCTGATAAAACCATACTAAAATAAAAAAAACCTTTCTGTGATGAAAGGTTCTCTCCTTAAGCTATTTCTAGTATTTCTTTTATCTATGAAGAACTGAAATTTTATTTAGATGGTACACTGCTAACTTTAAAAAGTACTAAATGAAAATTCAAAATCTATTAAAGAGGTCTGTTTCATTTAAAATCAGTCTTTACAAAAAATGATTGCTTTAAATTGGAGCACTCAGGAACATTATCTGGCTATGAAATGTGCATTTATAGTTGTGATCTGTCTTTTTCAGCTCAAATGAAATGAAGGTAATTGCAAATTCGCAGTAGGACTGTTTTGAAATCCTTATACTATTTTCACTGAGTAAACATGTTTCTGTGGAAACAGAAACAGGAACAGAAAAGGAACTGAGATGACACAATGTGCTTGCTGGCTGTGACTTTTTTTAAACAAAGAAAAGTTAACTTGTAGGCTTGCAGAAGGTTTCAGCTCCTTAAGTGATTCCATAAAGAAATCTTCCATAAAGTGAAACTGGAACATCTTCCAGTCCATGCAATCCCAAAACCAGGGCCATGAAGGAATCCTGCTGTTTGTAACAATACAAAATTTAAAGAATGAAAAATGTGCTTCTGACCAAGTACAGTACCACTGCCGTCACTTACATTTTTGCAGACTACTATTAACATCAACTTCATATAATAAAATACTTCCCAAACCATATTACAGACTACCAGACTGTTTTAAGAGTTTCCACTCTTAATCTGCTAATACACAACTCATATATGACCTTGGTTGCAAAGCAGAGCAAAACTATCTGAGACAAAACCACGAAAACAGTGAAGTCAAAGCTTTATCTCCATAATGGCTCTAGGATGTTTATGTTGTGAAACACGCTTATCTTGCATGCACACCACTTTACTTTCAGTTGCAAGTGGCTTCTTTTGAATCATCAGCTGCACTTTACTACATACTGTACTGAATAGAAAAATGCATAACTACATTTTTACAATAACATATATTTTGTTTTAAATCAAGGGAATATTACGACCAGCCTTTACGATAGTTCTCGTATTTGATTAAAAAATTTACATGATCTATAAAACCAAGGTAATGTAGTATGTCATACCTCTCACTCAAACCTTATGTAATCCCACCAAGCTCCATGTATATTTATGGGCTAGTTATTGCACTCATTTCATCTAAGTAAATATTTCTGTATTCTACTTCCTAACACTGACACAAAAACCAGCAGGACAAGACAGTCTGGAGAGAGAAAAACATCTCTCTTTGTGTAATACAGACAAAATTTCTACAAGTTTCAAATTTAAATCAGGCTAAACACAAAAATCAGTTTCCACAAACTTTAACAGCAGGGCTCATCTCAGTGTAAAAGGACTCTAGTACACTGTCATTTACCTTGTATTTTCCTTTAATAATGCCTTCAAATAATCTTTCCTTGGTTCCATAAAAGGGCAAACAACCGCTTAGCAGGATAAAAAGGATCACGCCACAACCCCAAACATCTACAGGCTTCCCATAAGGTTCCCTTTTTACCACTTCTGGGGCCATAAAATGAGGTGTTCCTACACGTCCTAGATGGAAATAAAAACAAAGTTGAGTCAAAGCAATGTGTCAAACATTGAAATGAAGACTATCAATGCATTTTACATAAGTTTTGCTCATGGGTTAAACGTTTAACGTAATCTTTTTTTATTTAGTATTTATTAAATATATCCAGTGATACAAATCAGTAGTTTCCCTTTTGCTTGATTTATAGTTTTATAAATTGAGGAATATTCTCTCCTACCCTGCAGACTATGAAACAAGATTTATATGAGAGCACTGAGATTGTCCAGTGAAACACCCCATATAAAAGTAAAAATATCAATCTGAACAACCTTTGAAACAGGATTTATTAATCCAGAGAACATGAACAAGGATATTGAAGAGTTCTAGTCTACACTGCCTAGTTGAAAAAGCTGCCTTTAATTGGCAAGAGCATAGTTTGGTCTGATGCTCTGCCCAAACCTTAGCCAAAGTACTGCAACTGCCAACAAGAACACAAAATACTAGTAAATGTGTTGTTCATTTCTTTGGAGTAGGCAGTATCTTAGCACAGATAAAAAGATAACACTAATATGTTTCATGGAGTGCTTTCAGCGAATGCCAGATAATAATGGCTCTGGGACAGTACTGGTTTTGAATTGGTAATTAACGTCAACCCTCAGAAATAAAACATATTTAGTATCTAATAATCTTTTGGGTGTATAAACCAATTGGAATGCCTTCAATTTCTACGTAACACATTAAACCCAGAACTGCAGCAAATTGTTACCACTTGTACCACCTTCATAAACTATTTTTACACTGATACTACCATGGACTTCATTCACGGCTTGAAGCACCTTTGTTCTGGCTAGGAGAGTTTACAACGCAGCCTAGAGAATGCAAGTGTTCACAAAGAACTATCCTGCACACCAGTTAAAAGTGAGTCATCTAAGTCACAGCACTGGTAACAAACGCCTAAGAGACTACCTGGCAGTAGCTTACTCAATAAAGACCATTCTTCATTTATTTTATTCACTTATTTATGTATTTATTGTTAGTTATACCCAGCTTATATGCTGAAAGATATGTCATAAGCCTAACTGATAAACCTCAAAGTAAAAACTTCAAGCTCACAAATATGAAGGGAAGAATTATTTCCTTAGATGACCCGAAGTCTCTCTTTTAGATGCCTGGGGATGGGGAAGGAAAGGAAAATGGAAAGTATGTATCACAGAATAGCAGGGGTTGGAAGGGAGGTCTGGAGACCTAGTCTCATTTCCCTGCTAAAGCAGGTTCATCTAGAGCAAGTTGCACAGGAATGCATCTAAGCGGATTTTGGTATCTCCAGAGAAGGAGATTCCACAACCTCCCTGGGCAGCCTGTTCTGGTGCTTCATCACTCTCACAGTAAAGAATCTTTCCCTCATGTTCATACGGAACTTCCTGTCTACTAGTTTTGTGCCTGTTGTCCCTTGTCCTGGTACTGGTTCCCATTGAAAAGAGTCTGGCCCCATCCTCCTGACACCCGCCCTTTAGGTATTTATAAACATTGATAATATTCCTTCTTAGTTTTCTCTTCTGCAGGCTAAACACTCAGGTCTTTCAGCCTTTCCTCATAAGAGAAATGCTGCAGTTCCCTTATCATCTTCTTGGCCCTTCACTGGACTCTCACCAGTAGTTGTCTTTCTTGATGCAGGGCTGGACGCAGTAATCTAAATGCGGCCTCACTAGGGCAGAGCAGAGGCAGAGCATGACCTCCCTTGACTTACTTGCTACATTCTTCGTGATACATCCCAGGATCCCACTGGCCTTCTTGGCCACAACGGCACATTGCTGGCTCATAGTTAGCTGGTCTTCCACCAGGCCTTTTGGGTCCTTCTTTGCAGAGCTGCTTTCTAGCAGGTTAATCCCTCACCTGTATTGGTGGAGGTATATATATATCCAGCATACTCAAGTTGCTGAGAACTCTGGGGCTCCACTCCGTCAGCTTTTTTTATGTCTATAAACCTCTGTCTGTAAGGGTTTCCTAATTTTTTTCTCCTAAGATGCCATCATTTGTGGCAGCAAAAGCATCAGCATTTCCAGCTCTGCACCAGGCTATGCATGAACATAAGTAGCAACATCTGCCTGTTCAAACAGTATTGGTGCATCACTTAGACTGCTCATGTGGCATTAGTGGTATGCATACCACAGTTTGGAAATTTTTAGTACAGAAGACATCATACAAGACCGCAGAGCAGCCTGGCTTACCCAAATCTTGTTTGTCTCAGTGGTAAACTTCCTGCTATCTGGGCGCAGAGGTACCCATTTGCAATTTTTGAGCAAAAAATTTCTTACACATTGAAAAAAACATCTGTGGTAAAAAACCTTGTTCAATTTTTTTTGTATTAATATGAATGGAAAATCATATATATTCTGAAGATTCTGCCTTCCTACCAAGCTTGCTAATTGCTGTTATGAAATCTGGGAACTCTGAAGAGAAGTGATTATTCAAAAGACAAACAGCAGAAATCACTAGAAGACAAGAGAACACCAACAAGGGTATTTGGAGGAGGCACTAGGATCTAGGGACATATACAGTGGTCTGGGTCAAGTAACTAATGAAATTAAGAATCCTGTGTGGTAAATAACATCTAAGTTGATTTAATGTGTATTTCCAATAACTATATACCACTCCTGTCAGCTCAGGACTTCCTTTGTGTTTTAAGCAAACAACTGCAGAGATGAACGTGGTAAAATATGACTGTGCTGCAAGAAGTAGATCTAAAGGTTTGGGCTTTAGGCTGTTTGCCTTTTTTTTTTTTTTTTTTGCCAATGCCTTTCAGTCTGCTGGGCATCTGCAGTACAGTGAAGGCAAATGTATAGAACATCTTGTTCTGAGGAAATTGTGTCCTTGCAGTCACCCATCTGACATTTTCTTCCATTGTATAAAATGGCAAATTGCATATTTAGCAGCAACACACGCTACATAAGACATACAATAGTATTATCAGGTGTAGGCATTTAGGTTCAAAGGTGCTGGCAGTAGAAGGGGTTGCAGGGGTGGTCTCTGTGAGGAGTGGCTGGGGTGGTGGTACCTCAGGGAATGTATCTGTAACAAAGGGGAAAACATTGCCTAGCAGTGAGGAGCATGGCAAAAGGGTGTGAGAAACAGCCTGTGAGCACCGAGGTGAGAACAGGAGGAAGCAGAATAGCTGCTCCACGCACTCCTGCACAGATTCCCCTGCGGAGATGCTGTTTTCATTTTTGTCTTTATTTCCCACTACCCAATCCTATTTGAATTGGCAATAAATTAAACTGGTTTTCCTCAGTCAAGTTTGGTTTTGTTTTCCTGTGATGGTAAGTGGTAAGCAGTTTGCACGTATTTACCTTAAACTATGAGCTTTTCCCCCTATTTTCTCCCTCTGCTCTATTAAAGAGGGGGAGTGAGTGAGCACCTCATTGGAGTTTGGCCCCTAGTCAAGGTCAACACACCACATGCAGTTACGCTGGTCTTAACACACAGAATACTGATTAAATGGGGAAACCCAAAATGATTCTTCTTCCAAATATAGTTTGTTTCTTTAATTTCTAGTTTTCAAATATCACCTGACTTGATTTAATAATGGGCTGTATAAATAAGTAATCCACACTGTGAAGTGGGTATGTTTTTGCTTCCTTCTCCTCTACAGCAAATAATGTTTCAGATTAAAATTACTTTGCAGAAATGAATAAGCAAGAAAAATATTTCAGTATTTATAAGCACTCATAAATATATGTAGAAAAGAACAGTTTCTTGAAACAAAGCATTAATAAGCTTCCCTAAATTTTGCAAAGCATGGCTTGCTGGGTGGACAACAATTTCAGATTTTCTTTCCCCCTCTAATTCACTTCCTCACCACAAGGCAAGGAAATGCAAATACAAAGACACTTGCAAAATTACTGAATATCAACAAATAGCAATCACAACCTGCAACTATGCTTATCAAAACTGCAGACAAAACATAATGGCTTTTCTTAGCCATCCACTGCCAGCGCTCTGTTCATTATCAATGACCTTCATCATATTAAGTTTTTTTTCCCATAGACACATTTTTCTCTAACTCAACAAGCTTCTTGCAGTTTATTTCCTACGTTCTATGTAACAATAGACAAATTATAGCCTTTTCATAGTTTCAAGTTCCTTTTTGCTTTATTTAGTGACATCACATCAGAATGTGAGGCTGCATGTTCACTTAGTACTCAAGAGCTCTAACGGACAAACTGGCAGAAGTTATGGTTATAAAACCCACTGTCTCTCTCTGACCATCCCAAATTTTCATTTTCCTCCCTTGGAATTTAAAGAACTTAGATCACAGGTAGAAAAACTAGATTTTTGTTGCCTTGGTTAAAACCAGCATGCAATAAAAATCCACTGTAATTGAACTGTTTGATGCTAAGCAGAAGGAATAGACTAATCGCTAATAGGTGACATTCTACATAGCTACTTAAGACCCCAACAAGACTGCTGCTATAAACTAGGTGAAAACTAGATGCTACTTAATAGCATGCTGAAAAATCAGTACTACTGAACCTTAATACTCACTTCTATATTTAAAATAAGAACTCCATAAATACAAATGAAATGAGAAAGTTAGACTTAAACCAAAATCCTGCGATTTATGACTGTTAGATTTTACTTAGTGAAAACAATTACAGAGTGATTTGGTTTTGTAACCATTTTAGTGCAGATTACAAGATCCTGATATTGTAGATGGGGCATGGTGGAAATCATAATTTCATCTCCATGAAAAAGCAAACCCAGAACAGACTCACTCTTAATAGGTTGAGACTGAACTGTCCGATTAAACAGGGTACAAAAAGTGCATATATACTTGTATGTATGTATTAGGAAATTAGAAAGGCTAAAGTAATTCTGGGTCAGCGCTCATTCTCATGAAAACTAACCACTTCTCTGGGTTCATCAAAGGAGCAAATGATGATTTTGAGGTTATTCTAAAAACTGACCTGAGGAAGGACTGCTGAGCTGGACTTTTGAGCTATGCTTAGCTTCGCAAAATGAATTCAGTAACCACATGAACTTACACAGATAGGAGTCTTTCCTATGTTGCAAATACTAGAACATAAGGTGAAAAGGATAAACAAAATCTATAGACACCAAAGTTTTCTAAAGTCATGGATACTCACTGCTTTTTAAACCAAGCATCACTTCTGCTGAAAATTATCTAGTAGAAAATTTCCTTTCTAAAAATGTCCAAGGTAAAATTTTAAAATTGTTCTCAACAGTTCAGTTGTTTTAAAATATTTTAGAACCTTCTGAATTTTGTTTGGTGTTACGGGAGAAGCTTTGCATCTTTTTGAAGGCAGTAAGCAAAGACATTTTTCTCTCTTTAACAGAAAACTTCTGCCTTCCACAGGTCTTTTATTCTTCAGGGTATAAGAACAATCATGGATATATTCAAATGACTGCCCATGAAAACCTATATGTTCTGTTTAAATAAATATTGCATGCATGCATACACATGTGATTTTCAGTTGTATATGTGTGTGAGAAGAAATCATATGGAAGATTGGAGTCAATTTGCTGTTCATGGGCTTCTAGATTCTTCCTACCTGTTCTAGAGTAACTTCAACTTAAATCACTATATGAAGACTCAGCAGTGCTATGTATTCAATGTGATACTTGGATGGAGGTAAAAAAATGACTACCTCAAAGTGTTTCTTGTCTTAGGAAGCAATCAATGCTTGAACAGGCACAGATATTAGATATCTTACTTCTAGAGGTAAGCTTTCTTAGCTAGTTTTGAGGCTTGATGTTAGTCTGGAAGTTTATAACATTGCTAATTTTGCTGATTTTTCCTGTGTATAAACAGAGAGCTTCAGTCTTCAGGTGTTGTCAATCTGATATCATTCACAAGCACTATAGATAAATTTTGACTTACCTTTGATAATTTAGTTTCTATGACTCTTTCCATATTATTCCAGACAATAGGGCTATGCTTTCCACAAGAAGAAGAGTATATACAGAGACCCAATGAGATTTTGTCATCCCTAAGGCAGGGGATTGATGACCAAGATACCAGAAGGAGAGTCTTTCAACAGCAGTAGTATCTGAACGATGTATAAGGAAACAACTGGAACAAATAATTTTTAGGAAAAAAATGTGAGGTACTAATAAACATCACCATCTGACCTCTCACAATAGTGTAATTAGAATTATGTTCATAAATTAAGGAGTTTCTAAATGACTGGGATGTCCAGAATAATGTGGAAGGAATTGAAGAACCACACACAACAGGTCAGATTGGTCAATACTTTTATTACTTTTAATTCCTTTCCACATTACTCCAGACAATAGAGATGTTTAAAGCAGGTGTACAGAGAAGATGATTAAAAAAAAAAAAAAAAAAGAGGACAATTCAGCTTCAGCACCGAGGGTTGTCTGAAGAAAATGTATTTTAAAAGATGCATTGGCAGACAACGGTAAAACTGGGTATCAGCGTCCAGAACATAGCAAAGTTAGCATGTTAACCAGACAACTTGTAATAGACTCAATGGCCTTTTCAGCCATAAAACTATGATGGAAGAAGTAAACCTAAATTGACTTTTAAACACATTAGCCTCCCATATGCACTCTCAAATCCACCTTTAAATAGAACAAGGTCTATGAAAGGCAAAACTTCGAAGACACTCACATATTTATCATCCAGTGGCGAAAATAAAAAAAAAGAAAAGAAATCGTGCTATGGCTTTGCAACGGAGAGAAACACTACCATTTATGTGAAAGAAGAATACTAGTGTAGGACTTGAGCTTACAAATATTTCTTTCTCCTTGGAAAACAAAAGAAAGATGTGCTATATCATTCAGACAGTAATGATGAAAGGTAAAAAGTCTATGCTATGTTTAAAAAACAACATTTCAAAAAATAAGTTTTTTAAACTGGGGTTTATAAAACCACCAAGAAGATCCACTTTAGCAAAACACAGGTTGCCTATAGAAGTGGTAGATGAACCACCCCTGGAAATGTTCAAGGCCAGGTTGCATGGGGGTCTGAGCAGCTTGGCTGAGATGAAGATGTCCCTGCTCATTGCAGGGGAGGTTGGACTAGATAAATGTTAAAGGTCCCTTCCAATCCAAACCATCCGGTGATTCTATGACCATTTTACATGGATGGGAACAAAATAAAAATAAGGAACTTAAAAGATTCACAGCCTTCCCCGCATTTCCAGAATCTTATTTACAGGGAAACTTATGGCAATGCCTGTCTTTGCTACTTTTGTAGTAAGTCTAGAAGGCTAGCTGACGAAGAAGCTAGAACACTTGATATTTCTGTACTTCTGTTAATATACAAGATGTTTGACAGTAAGATGATGACAGTTGTGTTAGAATACTGGAAGATACTATAGGATACTGGAGCAACTTAGGGGAGCTAACTAATAATACATAAAGGTCAATACTGGACTGGATTAGCACCACGGTACCTGTGACAAGTTACTGCTAAAGGCAAAAATTGAAAAGCAGCTATCCATTCATAAATAAGACTTGACAGTTAGTATAGAACGTCAGACCATTTAGGTCTACACAGTTACCTTATTTTGCACTAGCTGACACCTGGAGAAAATATGTCGATTAAGTGGAGAAAACAGCACTTATAGACTCAATGGTTTTTTTTCCTTCAGACTTTTATATCATGTACTAGCTAAAAATCCCCAGATCTAGCACCCAAGTTATTATATATCTGATGTGACATTTATTTAAGAAAATATTGTGACAATTCATACCACATTCTAAAAGACAAATTCTCCAAGGAAGAAGAAAGAAATCATAATGTGAGATTGCTCTATTAAATCACTGGCTTCCCAGAGACTCCACTACTCCAGCTGCACCATAACCAGTCAAGCATGGGCTGTTTCCTGTCTGCATTCTGTTTCATAAAGGAATTCACTTATAAATTATGATGATCTGTAACTACTGTGTATACGGCCAGAATTCCATCTTGAAGTATCTACTTCAATGCTTCAGATGAATACACTTAGCAAAATTTGCCACTTCTGATCACAAGAACTGCAAGAAGAGACTTTCAGATATTGCTATCTCGTGAAAACAACTCCCTGTAACTCAGAAGATGACACATGCTTCTTATTCATTGTATTGCAGCTTATGGGCAAACATAGCGGAGTCAAAAGTATTTCCTTACATTTTTCCTTTTAGTCTTACAGAAAACGAGTTATGGTTGTTCTTGCTATTATTAGCTCCCTTACCTAACTCTCTATCTGCTCAAAAGAACATGTAGTTATAATTCTTCTAAACAACACAAGTCTATCTTCAGACTTATATCGAAAGATTTGGGCAAAAAATTCGTCTACTTTCTGCATCAGGGAGCTAGTGTAACCTTATTACAAAATCTCCTTTCCCCTCAAAACCCCAATTCTTGCACACTGGAAAAAGGATGTCTTTTGTTAAGTTAGAAAATTCCATAGTCTCAAAAAAGCACAAGCTGTACCCTAGAAGGCAGGCTCTGAAGACCTTGAGAGGGAAAATCTGCTGTTTGTGTTCTCCTGGGGCTATGCACAATCTGATTTTGCCAGGCACAGGTGTGTCAACGTAAAAAGGAATGCAAAATGGCACCAACGCAAATGCATGAATGCAAGAAAAAGATTTATAACATTGGTAATCCCTGAATATTTTAGATATATCAAGTCCCATGTAAGGAGAAGAGCTTTTGCATAACAGCTAGGTTTTTATGCAAGATTAAGGGAAGGGTCCTATCAGTTGAACTTTACTACAGTTACGTTACTTTCAATGTTGACATGCTTTTTCTAAAGGAAAGCTGGTTTAAAAGATAAAACTAATCCAAGGGACATAAAATTAAGAGAAAAGATTTCTGTTCTTGAACACCAGGGTCATCTCCATAGGGGTTTGGCACTAGTAATGAGTATATTACAATGGTAATACACATTACCTAGATACAGAAAGATTAATAAGTAATGCACTTTCTGTATTTACAGGGCAGAGTGTTTTCAGTATTGTAAAAAAATTAAGATGTACTGAGCTTTTTAGGGTCAGTAAGAGAATGTTAATGCCATAATAGTTTTATTTAATAGACAATTTCTTTTTTGACATGTTAATTAATCAATGATTTCTGTACAAATTAGAGAAAATAATGTCAAAGTGAACAGAGTGATTATTATACTGCTCCAACTTGTCTATAAGGATGAGTTTCCATTTCATTTAGGAGACAATTGAAAAGTAAGTAGTGCCTGTAATTGATCACTACTATTATTACAAAACAAAATTTATCCATAGGGCATATGGATAACTTACTAAAACAAATATGTAAATAATTTATTACAAGAAATTTATAGCCCTGTTGAAACAGACTGTATTAACTTTCATATAACAGAAATTGGGTGATATTGTAAAGTTGAAGAAATAAAATCTAGCAAGTGCTATGTAGGAGGTACTGTTTAGTAATATGCTTTCAGATAGGACTTCGTAAGGGAAAAGAATTGCCAGATAACAGATATATTTTGTGGTATAAAGTCTGGAATGGAAGATGAGAAGAAAGAGAGAAGGTGTCTCTTAAGGAGATAGCTTGAAACAAGTAGTAGAACTGAGACCTTCCATGGTAGATCAATAAAGTAGAATTGAATTACTCTGAGTATCCCTGAAAGTGAGAGGAATTCACCTCTGAAAGTAACAAGTATTAATGAATAGGCTATAATTTGGAATTACAGTTGAGAGAGAAGAAAAAAAATATTAAGGCAGATAGATATAGTGAAAGTTGAGATGGATGAGGCAAAATATGCAGATACAGAAAAATATTATACTGGTGAAGCTTAAGAAAGAAACTTCTATAAATATTGCAAACAGAACCAGAAAGGCATGAAAACATTTTAACACAGAAAAGGAAAGACCAGATCTGATAGTTGCATGGAGGTTGAACAAATGAACTATGAGCCGATTGCAGAACAGTGAATGATAACAGGAAAGGAAGGACATGACAAATTCGGGGAAGAACACCATTTTTTTTTTCCAAGTTGAACTTGAGGTTTCTTGCGAGACAGCTAGTAGTCCGAAACAAAGTACACTGTATCTGACTACCTCCAGAAGAGCGGTTGAAACAGCAGAAATGGATAAAGTTGCTCAGCAAGAATATAAAGAAGAAAAATGAATCATAAACAAAAGTGTAGGAACTATGAAAAAAAACAAAGCAGTGGCTCAAGTACAAAAAAATTGAGAAATACAGGAAAAATAAGGAATAGAAAGGCTTTTTTAGTAAGGAAATAACAGTAGCTTAAGTGAACAGGCATTTTCTTTGAAAAGATGTATCTAGGTCTCTAGATAATGAGATACCTGGATATTTCTAGGGTATTAGAGGTATCTGGAAGAGAATGGAAGTTGTTGGTGTGCTTACATTGGATTTACTTTTTGTTTTATAGATCATATAAAGGCCAAATTTACACAGACCTTTAAGTAATTAGGTTAGGAAATCTGAATTTTTGAAGAAGCACGGTGCTGAGAGAAGTTAGTCATTTTGAAGAAAAACCCCCTGAAACTAGCAAAAACTTTTGTTGTGATCTCCTACTCTGGCATTGAAAGCATCAGAAAATTGATTGGGTCTTCATCTGTGCAGGCTGATTTAAGCATAACCCTATTGTCTGGAACAATATGGAAGGCAGCTAGAGGAAATAAAATCCACAGAAAACAAAACACACTTAGTCAAAAAATATACATATGTATCATGTCTTATGCAATAATTACAATGAAGTATTAAAACACAGAAAAGAGTCACATGTGAAAACTAGTAATATTTTGCTATTAAATAGTGTAGCTTTCTGACAGAAAACATTGCCTAAACAACACAGGGGAGAACTGACGCTGCTGTAGTAAGTCCTTACTCAATTGCTTTGGCGTACGTTTCAATCCTGATAGCATTTTTATTTCATTTGCTCTGTCAAGCATGGAAGAATTATGACAAAGATTGTATTAAAGTGGAGAATTATTTGTTTTTTTTCAATTTTGTTTTGATTAAACCAGCATAAGCTCCTGTTGAGTAACATTTAGAGGGATTTAATACTCATTATACAAACGCACAACAACGTTACATTCTACTAGCAATTTAGCTTAACAGTGTGCATTTATAATGTTAGCAAAGTCTTCACTAACAGACTATTTTTGAGCTCTTGTTTTATGGGCCAGGCTATGTCAGAAGAACAGAACTCAGCGGTACAACATGCATATTATATAACCTTGAAGGAAAATTTCTTACCTCCAGCAACTAGCCCGGATTCTCCTAACTGAATTGCTACCCCAAAGCCACCAAGCTTTACTGGGGCTGAATTCTCTTTTGAGGCAAGCAGTACACAGTGTGGCTGAAAAGACAAAAACACAGACAAATTTCTATATTATTTGCGAAACATAATTTGCATTTTAGAACTTATTTTCATAAATTTGCAAACAAAACCTAAATTTTTTTTCTATTTTTTGAAATAATTTTTTAATTTCAGATATTTTTTCTTCTAGCATGGATTCTTCTTTCTCCACTGGCTTTCCTTCCAATTATTCCAGGCACAGCAAAATCCTTTCATGACTTACTAGAAGTTGCAAGGAACACACAGTGAAACCATAATAAAATGGATATAAAAATTAACATCTGTAATTTCTCACCTGGTATTACTTATTCTTTTTACCTTTCACCCATAAGCCTTACACTGCTTCTATTCTCCAGCAGAAATATCCTGCCTATGATACATTTTGTGGATCTTATCCTTCACATAGAGAACATAAAACTATTAGAGTCTTAATCACAGAATTCACTGAATACCTTTCAACTGCAGAAAAGAAAAGGTGCATCCCTTTGAAGTTTCTACTAAATATTCCAGTAAGGGGGGAAATGGTTCAGGTTTCTGAATTGGATTCAAGACAGTCATCCATATGTTTGATTTTCCACAGTCTTTCCACTAAGAGTGAGGTGTAACGTATGAAAATGAAATAATATTAATACAACAGTTTGGATGGATAGTAGTAGGAAGCAACATACAGACAAAATCTAATAGAATGCAATTTAGTATTTAATAAACATAGACAAACAACTACATTTAATACTGAACGACTTCCTGCATTTACTCAAAGCCTCCCTTCACAGTAAACCATATTATTTAAAAGGAAGAATGGCAAATTTGTTTACTAATTCTTGAAAATACATTGTTGCTTAAAGTACAAATCTAGGAATTTCAAAAAGTGTGAAGAAGCTACAATAAGCCAAATCTGACTACCTGTGAAGTCAGAATCTGTAACAGCCCATGTTTTCTTTTAAAAAAATTCAGCTGTACAAGAAAAAGAATCTTCAAGTAAGAATGCATAGCTGTTTACAAATCTAACTGAAATCTGCAGAACGCCATAAAAGTTTCATTCCTAAACAAATGATATATTAGGAAAATCAACATGGAAATTCTCATTTCAAATGCTAGGGAGAATACTAAGCCAAGACAATGTCCTTGAGATGACCATTATATTTAGGCTACCTTATATCAGGACTTCTAGAATTATTTTTTAAATTTGCGATTTTAAATGTAATTTTTTATCTCTTTATCCTATTTAAAATAGTGTTACCAAGTGGTATTATCTCTGCATATCGTAATTCATTTCTGCCTTACTGAAATCGCTAAGCTGCACACTTTGGGCTCTTTCACATTCTCTCATTACTGTCATTTTGAGTTAAAAAGATTGACCTCAAATTTCTAACCCCAGGCAAGGAAGAAAGTAGATGGCAGAACCACATCAACATAAGCAAAATGTACCATTTCACCGTGGTGTCAATTTACCTTTACCCTACATTTGAAAAAAAGGTACTATTTCCATGGCAGTATTAAAAAAAAGACAGGGTGTAACAACATAAAAGATTCTGTGATTCTGTGAACATAGCTGCCATCCAAAAAGGAAGCTAATGATACTACTCCCCCCCAAAAAAATTTCTGACAGAAAAATCCGTACCTCCAAGAAAGAGTGAAACTCATAGAAAACTTTATTGTAGAACCTCTCCCAGCAAAGTCCCAGCAAATTAACAGCAAATTGATATTTTCAACAAACTGAGTTTTGCTGGGTATCTTTAAAAATGCCCAGTTGCAACACTAGCTATACTTCCCCTTGCTGCTAATTGTACTGTGTCAGCTGACTCTCACCACTTTCATAGAGAAGCTGGTGCTTTAGCTTTCTAATAAGAGGACATGCATGTTACTCCTCCCTGTCTTCACCAGCCGTTTTGAAAATCAGCAGAAGTTCTTAACATATAAATGGTAAGTGGCTTCTTTTATACTATAGCAAAACAATTTCTATTAAAACTCATTTTAACTGCAAAGGTACTACTGACCTTCAAACCCTTTGTCAATTAAGTATACTCATGTTTAAACATGCCTGCTTGCTTACAGATGACAGAATTTATGACAGAAAAAAAATTGTTTCTAACATATCTGCAGTGTAATTGATTTTTCCTCTCGTTGACCTAAAACTTGCCACTATTTACAGAAGTCGTAATGTCAAGCGTTTTCCTAGAAAAGAAACATAAACAAGAAATTCTAGTAGTAGATATGTTTCAAGATGGATTTGAAAGCATCATGTTTTTAACCAAACTTTTAAAATTACTTCCTTCCCTGACAATATGAAATTACAAATATGAAAACAGAAATACTTTTACAACTGCTAACATTTTGTACAAATTTAATGTAATTTTAAGATCAGCCAATATAGGATGTTAAAATATTTTAGACTCTCCTCTCAGTAATTCAGATTCTGTATGTACATTAGGTCTTACTAAGAATTTTACCCAAAGTGCTGCCATTTTCACAGCTACAACTACCTCACACATTTAAATGTAAATTTGCATTTTTAAGATCGAGCATGGACATGAAAAACTATTTTAAAGTTAGGCTGGACTCGATGATCTCAAAGGTCTTTTCTAGCCTTGTGCTATTGTGATACTGTATACTGCAGTGTTCTGTGCTTTTTCTTGTTACTGTTGTTGGACAACTAAGTTCAGAGTACCAAAACTAATTCTGAAATCTTCGTGAGATCTGCCCCTTTAAAAAAATTCTAAATAAACTTATTTATGGAAACTTTTATTGCTATGACATACAAATTGAGGACAGAAGTTGCATTATTACTAACCAGCATTAACTATCTCTCTAAACAATTCATTGTGATTCTGTCCTCCTAACCACATACTTTTTAGGTTTTCCTTCTTTGGCTAAAGCTGACTTTCATCTTACAGATTCTACCTTCCTGGTCAAAATAACTTTTCTAATTGAACACTAGTGACTTGCATTTGAGAGATCCTGGCTACTTATTTCAAACTGGATGAATTTAGATTTGTTTTGATATATTTATATGTACTTGGTATCAACACTGAGAATACTTCACTTAGCTGTGGGAACATATTTTTGCATCCTTATTAGAGAGTTTTCTGTGTCAGAAAGACAATCCTAACATCAGAACTTAAAAAAATTATTTGTACTGAAAAAAATTTAAATTTCTTAAGTTTGCAGCCAAACATGACAGTTAATTTTCAAAACAACAGAAGACAGTAATGAAGATGTAATTACAAAAATAATTAACTATGTGAGTGCTCTGTAGCACCTGTTTATGCCTAGTTCACATGCAGAAAAACAAGGAACTGATTATCCTAGACTTACACTGCATATGCTGATAGACTTACACAATAACCAGTTAAAAGATCTACTCAGTGATACTTGGGTGCATTTACTTTTTTTACTTATTGTTTTTTATGCTTATATCACATAAGACTGTATACAATGAAGCAAACAAACATGTGAAAATGATTGAAAGGCAATTTAATTCTTAAAATTTCTCTTTGCATCCCTACAGAACAGCTAAAAAAACCTCACAAAATATGGCTACAGCTGCAGCTGATTTCCTGACAATTCTTCCACACAAGGAAGTCTTCTGGAGTAATCAAACTAACCCAGCCATAAATGCCTTGGAAATTCAAAACAATACCAGCTGTCCCTTAGATGAGAATTCACTGTCACTTGCTTTGATAGTTTTTTACTCTATTATTTTTGTTGTTGGACTGGTTGGAAATATTATAGCGCTGTTTGCGTTCCTGTGTATTCATCAGAAAAGGAATTCTATCCAAGTTTACTTGCTAAATGTAGCTGTTGCAGATCTTCTGCTGATCTTCTGTCTTCCCTTCCGAATACTCTATCACATTGCCAAAAACACCTGGATGTTTGGACTGATTTTATGCAAGATTGTAGGAACTCTATTTTATATGAACATGTATATCAGCATAGTACTGTTGGGACTAATTAGTCTAGATCGTTACATAAAAATAAACAAGTCAGTGAAGCGTCCTAAAATGTTAACTACTACACGAAGTATACATATTTGTTGCATAGTGTGGGCACTTGCACTAACAGGATTTATAATAGTAGTTATACCATCTTTCTTTAAAAGCAAGGAAAGCAATTCTACTATGTGTTTTCATTACCGAAATAAACAGAATGCAAAGACAGAAGCAATTTTGAATTATATTATTGTAATAATTTTTTGGATAGTTTTTTTCCTTTTGATACTTTCATATGTTAAAATTGCCAAGAACCTTCTGAAAATTTCGAAGAAAAGAGCCAATTTTCCCAATGCAGGAAAATACACTCAGACAGCAAGGAATTCGTTCATTGTACTTGTTATTTTCACCATCTGTTTTGTTCCTTACCATGTTTTCCGGTTTGTCTACATTACATCACAGTTACAAACCCCATCTTGTTATTGGAAGGAAATAATTCACAAATGCAATGAGGTGATGCTCATATTTTCATCTTTTAACAGCTGCTTAGACCCAGTTATGTATTTCCTAATGTCCAGAAGTGTCCGTAAGACTGTGTTCCAACTTATTTGCAGAAAACTTCATGGAGACTCAGGCCTAGCTCTAGAAAGCACTTCAGAAATAAAACTTGGACAATATACACAAGAGCGATTATCTACTACCACTCCGCACTCAAGTTCGTTAAAGAAGAAATCTTTGATTTGATTGTTTAAAATGAATGGATATTGGCTTCTCTCTGTTACTCCAGGACACCAGTTTGAGATGTACCAAATGTAATACTGTACAGCTACTAATCCTGCCCCTTTCTTCCTGTTAAAAAATGAGAAGTCTGACAGTGAAAATAAGAAGTTACATTCGGAAGTGTTTTGCTCTTATTTATCCAAGAAAACAAAATAGAAAGTTCTCTTACATCACCCGCTGGACTAAACTAGAACACTAACTCTTTTAAGAAGATTTCCACAAAGTGGTTTGAACCTGTATAAGGAATCATGTATATAGACATTAATATTACCAATTTATGTATGTAAATAATAGATTAATTGTGCAAGAAGTATTACAGATTCTATGTATTTCTATGTTTAAATATGTTTCAGAGTTCCAAGAAAATACCCAACAATTTAGCAACATATGTGGCTTATAAACGAGTTAAAGAATTCAACTGCCATTAATTCAGTTATAATTACAGAAGATACACTTTGTTTTATTAAACAGCAAAATTAAAATATTCAAGCCTCCTAAGACCCTTATTGTATTTTCAACATGTTAATCAATATCAAATTCAAACACCTGAGGTAAACTAAGTAATGGTTTTTGAAAATCAGAAATTACAGAAGAAGAGATGACATATGGGTGTTTTCAGTTACCTAAGATCTCCTTCAAACTCTGACAAATTCGGTGACTGCAGCTACACAAAGTAGTTCAACGAGGAAAAGAAACTCGCAGAACGGAGCATACAGAGCAGAACAGAAAAATTAGCTCTCGTGAATACTTGACAAATCAGCTCTGATCTTTGCTCAGGCTCAGTCATTGGTCTGCTTACAGATTTCCAAAGCCACACACTTGAGCTGCACACTTCCTCCTTGACACAGATCTTCTCTTTTCATATCATTAAAATAATCTTGATAATTGCTGGTGCTATGTAAGTAGTAATGTAACAGCCATGTCCCACAGATACAACTATATACTCAGATTAAAACCGAACAGGTTTATGTATTTAGGCACAAACAAAAATTCGAAATTGTAACACTGTTTAAAAAAGGGGAGTTAAAATTTGTTTAACCCAAAGAGGAGTAAAGAGGTCATTACACCAAGAACAACTTAAACATCTGGCATGACACTAGATGTTAAGCTCCACAAAATTTTATTATCCTGAACTTCATACAAACCATATTGCTCAACTAAGCTGTTGTAAAGAAGTTAGTTTTAGTACAACTACCAGTAACCTCTCTGATTAGTCATGTGACTGTTTATGCCAAATCTGTGTCAAACTTCTGGATTTTAATAGAAACGGACAAAACCCAGACCACTTTAATATTCTGGGCTTGCTTTTATAAACTACGTACTATTAACTTAATGTTATTTTGTAAGCAACTAAATACATAAAACACAACAGTAAAATAGTCTTGCAGTACAAGTTCAAAATTCTTGTCCATCTTGTGAGTTGTATCATGTGGGCTTTTTTGCTTTTACTTATTTTAACTGTGAAATCCAGTCAGAGTTTTCTTCAAGAGGAATCCTTAAACGCCCATACCTATTTGCATTGACCAGATGTGTTTTATACGACAGTCACTCCTTACAGACTGCAGAGAAGGAGCACTATGAAAGCCATGCAGAATATCAACAAAGGTTCAGAAAAAAATATTTTAGAAAAATTATCAGACAGTAACACTTTTCCAGGACTACATGCTACACACAAAAATGTTTCAAAAGCATTTCAATAGAGGATAATCTATCGCTTAACTCAGTCTCTTTACAAAAGCAGCAACTATGACCCAAATCTTTTAAAGAGATTTCAGGAGCTATGGTCTAATGTTTATACTGCACAAATCCATAGTACCTATAAAGACAAATTAAATTAGGCAAGCTTGGATGTATAAGGTACCCTAGGGAAAAGTGAACAGATTTGTTTGAGGGAAGCCATGTACCAGAAAAATCAATAACCCAGGAGCTTTCTGGAAGAGATGAGAAGCATTGGGATAAAGTTGATACTTGGAATTCAGCAAGGTCATTTGACTAAAGGCTTTAAGAAACCCTGGGATGGCAGACGTTAATTTTTGTTTTAGAACTGGTTAAAAAACGGGGGAAAAAAAAGCTTAAAAATACATTGTCTCTTTTTTTTTTAAGATATTCTCAAAGCATCTGCAAAGAGATACCTTTACAAATGTGTTTAACACAACAATCTGAAATGAGTGAAAGTAACAATAAAACAAAATTTTCAAGTTTTTCAATGCATAATATTTCAAGGTAGTCAAACCTAAAAAAAGTTCAAGGTATAACTCTCTGCTCAACAGCAATAAAAAAGCAAACAGCAGAAAAAAGACTGTTAAAACTGAGAGGAAAAAATGAGAAGTTATCATTGTGCTAACATGTAATTTATAGGAAACCGATTCCATACAGACTACATGAAATAAATGAACTCTTCAGCTCAGAAACGAAAATCTGAAGGGAAGTCCAACAAGTTTACACAGCAGATACAGCACAGAAGAGGGAATGAGGTATGACTATGATCTCTTTCAAAATGTAACATTAAGGGAGTAACAGCACAAAACAACAACCCCCAAAAGCAACCAGACAAGTGAAAATACTTATGGATTTCCACAATGATGTGAATCAGTGCTTCAAGATGTTAGAGGCTGGATGTATCAAGTGGCACAGAAAGGGATCTGAAACTACAAAGCACTGTCATGTAGGAAACAATTATTAATGACCAAAAAGGAAAAGCACATATCTTTACTATTTTCTAAAAGTAGTAACTTTTTACATATTTTTTTTCTGCAATAAATTTCCCCAAATTTGAGGGTAGAATGCCAGGTTCTGCAAACCAATACTACTGAAGAGGAAACAGTTCTCAAGTATCTTGGGAGGTCTGCTGAAAGTTACTCCGTGACAAGCCAAATGACCATATAATTGGTCAGTTTAATATTGCCTCTGACTTCTCATCTTAGAAGTGCTTTGTAAGTACTATGAAGGCCAACTACAGCAACTAGTTGAAACTTCAGCTGATTTCAATGTGAAAAGCATTCTATTTATTGTTCTTTCTGTAGGTAGAGGCTAACTGTCATGGTTAACCCTGCCAGCAACAAAGAACCACATGGCTGCTCACTCCACTCTCCCTTCTCCCCTGTAAGTTTGGGAGAAGAACCAGAAAAAATCCAAACCCCTCAAACTCATGGGTTGAGATAAGAACACTTCAAGAGGGCAACAAAGGGAGCGAAAATACAATGATAATAACAGCAAAAGAATACATAAAGCAAGTAATCTGGTCACTGCCTGAAGAAAAAACGATACACCTATGCACTCCTGAGTCACCATCCCAGTGCATTGCCAAACTGTGAACTGGACCCCGCTCTGAACCCTGCCACATGGCCAACTACCGCCTCTCATATAATGGACATGATATTGATAGCATGGAATATCTCATTGCCCAGTTTTGTCAGCTGTCCCAGCTGTGTCATTTCCCCTGTTTCTTGCAAAAATTAACTCTCTCCCAGGAAATTAATCCTTTCCTAGCTGAACCCAAGACACTAACTCAATGCACGTGTCCACATAAGCTGCACAAACCTAATTTTCCTTTTTAATTCAAATCTACAACACATCTTAAAACTTCACTTGATGTATCAAAATATCACCTCTTTATTACTATGCAAAAAAGAGTGCATATTATTCATTAGAATAAATACTAATTACAAAATGCATATAAAGTATATATGTTGGCTACTCACTTCTATACCTTTTAGATCTGACAAATACATTGTCACACATATATTCTTTGAACTGAATGGAAAACATCAACCAAGAAACAAAACTGTCAGATACAAGCTTATAACTTGAACCACAAACATATCAAATTGTACTTCGTTTGAGTAAACAGCTGTACCAATTTTGGCAGGGTAAGAGTTACATTTCTTCACAGAAGCAGCTCCTATGGGACTATGATTTGGGTTTGTGATGAAAAGGTGTTGATAACACAAGGCTGTATTCATAAACAGGGAATAATGTTTGCATAGCGGGAAGGTCTTTTTTTCTTCCCACACTGCCCCTCCAGTGAGCAGGCTCCCAAACAAGAAGCTGAGAGGACAAAACTGGGACAGCTGACCCCACCCAGCTGATGAAATGTACATCCTATACCATATGGCCTCGTGCTCAGCAATAAAGGTTGAGGAAGAAGTTTGTCAGAGCTGCCATTTCTCAGGAACTGGCCAGGCATTGGTCAGCTGTGGTAAGCAACGGGGAGGTTTTGCATCACTTCTTTTCCCAGTCTGTGTTCTGTTTTGTGGGGGGTTTTTTTGTTTGTTTGTTTTTTTTTCTTTAAACTTAAACTCTCTTTATCTTGAACCATGAGTTTTCTCAATTTTACCCAATCAATTCTCCACCCAGCCCACTGGATGGGGAGTAAGTGGCTACATGAGGCTTAGCTGCCTACAACCTTAAACCGCAACAATCGTTTTTTTTGGCACCCAATGTGGGGCTCAAAGGGTTCCAGATAATGACATATTTGACTAGGGTACGTTAGAGGGAACAGGAGGGATTATCACAAGAGGCAGCCTGTTTTGCAGCACAGCAGCCACAGAAACAGGAGGGGAGAGAGACAGAAATCATAAACAAGTTTTCACACTTCTACCCTTCTGATAATTTTCTTCTCCATTCTAAAGAGGGGGAGTGAGCAAGTGGCTGTGTGTGGCTTACCTGTTATCACGGTTAAACCACAACATCAACTTTCATTTTCACACTGAAATTAACTGAAGTTTATGTTTTTAACCTTCAAATAAGTATTTTTTATGAGGGCAAACAAGTATCAATTGTTTTAGTAACCATTGTTGCTCAGGCCCCATTTAAAAAACATTCTTCTTCCACGTCACTTGATAGAGAGTTTACAATTAGACTGTAGTTTGGAATATGCATCATCCAAAAACTCACAACGCCTAACAAAGTTTGTGTTTCCTTTTTGCTATTTGACATAGCAGCTACCTCAAAGCAAATAGCTATTTTGTTGATCACGTTTCACTAGGATCTGACAATGCCCATCTTGCCATTTTTATTCCTAAAAAATGGATTTCCCGTGCAAGTCCCTTGACCTTGCTGTGGTTTATGCAAAAGTGTCTTCCAGAAGGATATGAACTATTTACTCCTCTTTCTCAAGAACTTCTTCTGCTCTGCTGCCCCATACAATGGTGTCATCAATTTAGTGCAGGTGTTCTGAAGCTTCACCCTGTCCCAGTGTAGCCTGGATCAGACCATAAGAAATGGTAGGGCTGTGTTGCCAACCCTGGAGCAGTTGATACCAAGCGTAGTGGATGATCCTCCAGTGAAAGCAAACCATGGCCTGAACTCTTCAGCCAAAGGGATTGAGACAAACGCATTAACAATACCAATTGTGGCATACCACATAGCTGCCTTTGACTCTAGTTCGTACTGAAGTTCTAGCATGTCTGGCACAGCAATACTTAGCGGCAGCGTGACTCCATTCAGACAACAATAGTCTACTGTTAGTCTCCACTCCTCATTATATTTTCGCATTGGCCGTATAAGACTGTTAAAGGGTGGGCGAGTCTTGATGATCATTCTTGGTTCTCTAGTTGACAAATCAGCTTATGGATGGGAATCAGAGTCTCAGTGCAACATTGCCACCATTGCAGTAGTGATCAGCACCTGTTGTTCTTTGACCCTCAGCAGCCTCACAACAGATGGATCCTCCAAGAGACCAGGCAAGGTAGACAGCTGCCTAATTTCCTCCATCTCCAAGACTGCTATACTGAAAGCCCACCAGTATTCTTTGGAGTTCTTGAAATACCTTCTCCTGAGCTAGCCTATGACAAGGATGCAAGTCACAATGGGGTGCTTTTGCCAGTCATTCCCAGTCAGACCCCTTTTGGCTTCCAAGACAGTTAGCTGCCACTCCAGAAACACAGATTGGTTCTGTCCTTTTATAGCTTGATGGCATTAGGGTACATTGTGCACTGGCGTCCACTAGAGCCTTACACTCCTCTGTGTCTGAGGTACCAGGCCACCAAATTGACACAGTCCAATAAAGCTAAGAGTCCCTTTCCTCCAAATGGCTAGACGCAGGACCTCTCCGATCCTGATGCTAGTATTCATTACTCACTTCTTGTAAAAATGAATCAGAAGTCCCTTCAAGGGGATCAGAAAGAAGTAAGATTAGTGTTTCTACTGTATGAGAAACTCCGCTGGAAAGTGAAGTGGCATTTTTGTGGTTGCTTTTCCTTGCAACTCTCATACCCATGCCTCTAGGCTCAAGGTAGATTTTCAAACCCACTTCCTCATGTCCTCTCCATAGTCACACAGGAAAAACACAAGGTAGCTTGTGGTGTGTACCTTCTGTATCCTTTCTCTTGAGCAGAGGAACACTCAACACCTAATATATACTGAAGATAGTGGTTTGTAAAGGCAGGGAATTCGTCATATCTTCTTGGAGTTGCTGGACTTCCCAGAGCAGTTTTTCCGTCTCTGAGATGCAGGCCCATAGGGAGGAAGAGAGACTTCCTTTGTATTGTTGGAATTGTCCATCCAATTCATCCACCATTTGTCCCTTACCTTCTCTCCAGGTCATTCATAGAATCATGTGGTTGGAAAAGACCTCCAAGATCATCGAGTCCAACTGTATCTTCCCCTTACTAAACCATCTAAACTCATCTACCTGTATTTTAAACAGTTCCTCCCTGGGGAGCCCATTCCAATCCCTGACCACCCTTTCATTGAAGAAATTTTTCCTAATGTCTAGTCTAGTCCCCTGGCACAACTTGTGGCCATTTCCTCTCATGCTAATTCCATCAAGTACTGGATACCTCCCTTCATGGTGGTCCATTTGCCTGGGTGACATGTAACAATTCCTTTAAAGGGCACCCTTCCTTCATGCCTGACAGGAGTCACCTCCAGAGGCTGAGGGCTTGCGTCTCCTTTACAATTACCTTGTCAATATCCTCTTCCCCAGAGATCCTAGCTGCTTGGCTTTCCTACCCTCTAATTCCAAAGTATTTGCCCCATTATTCCAGAATCGAACAGTCAGGTAACAACGTGGCCACCTAGATGGAGGCTGAAATCTTTTTATGTATCCCACTGTTCAGTCAGGGACAGGGATTGGGTGATTCTCTCTGGTTCTGCCACTTCCTCCTGTTCTCATTATGACCCTGGTTCATCTTCATCCTTCATTAAGTGAACTGACTTTTCTTGTGTGCATTTCTTCCTTTGTATAGTGACAACTGGTACGAGCTTGGGTTGGTTCTCTGGTTCAGCTGCAGTACCTGTCACCAGGGTTTGAGTAGCCACAGTGACTGTTATTAGGGTTGGAGTAGCTGCAGTGTTTGTCATGAGAGCCTGAGTAGCTGCAGCGCTTTTTGGTCCATTTTCCCTCTTTTCCTCCCAAGGGTGCTGCATAATATTGAGAAGTGTTTGACAAATACCGGCCAAGGCCCAGCACAGTGCAGTAAGCTGTGCTTTGGAATAGCCACAGCATTTTTCTTTCAAATATTCTGCCATTTTATCAGGGTCCTGTAGTTGTTCAGGAGTGTAAGTTCTAAACCACTGGAGGTGAGAATTTACCTGTCCATATTCTCCAACATGTTGTGCCCCCCTTGACTATTCAGTCTCAGGGCATATCTCTGGGTGGTAGCCTTAAAATTTTTTTTGTAACCCTAACCAAGACCTGAGACATATTCAGGAGACACAGTAATAAGAGCATACTGGCTTGAACATACCAACGATATTTGAAATTCTCAAAAGCTGTAGTAACTAGCCTGGGGAAGAAAGGGGAGGTGAAAGAGCAAGGGAGAGATGGAAGTGTAGAAATAAGAACATGAATGGCAGAGAAATGGCTAATTGGATATCACAGTACTGCTAAATGGGAAACAAAAAAAAAAGAAAAAAGCTAGTGTTTACTTTTAAGCCTATGTTTTAAAAAGCTGGATCAATTATTTAAAGTATTCCACAATAATATATTCTGGTATATGTTACTTTCAAAAGTTATCTTGGTTTTGTCTGTAAATGTTGAGCCCCGGTTCCTTTAAGTTTGCACACAGCACATCTTTGCGCTTATTATAAAAGCAAGCCCAGCTTCTTCATAGAATTCTCAGACTACAGATATAAATGACTGCTTTAAATAGAAAAACATACTTTGCTGTTCCTTCCACAAAAATTCTCACTAGGTAAAGATGTTAACATAAGCATGGTCAACAACAAATCACAAGTTTGATGAAAAGACAGTAGCATTTATGTTGGGGGTATGGAAGTGTTCTTTATCAGCAAGGAATTCATTTGGCAGCCAGAACCCCTCAGTTTACAACCAACAGAATCTACTTTTTAAGTATCAGTTTTGCTTTTACTACTACATTTCAGGTTTTTGTTTTTGCATTATTACTTGTGCATTTTCACAGAGGCTTAAGAAGCACCTGGAAAAGCCGAAAAGCTGTTATACTCAAACCCCACAAATTACAGCATGGTGCAGAAGAACACAAAGAAAGCTTTCTTCCTATTTGACTTTGACGATCAACACAGCTTTTACATTAAAAACTTATTTCTTAAGTTAAACATCATGCCCAATACAGAGTCGTTGCTTTTTCAGAAGCAAATACAGTTAAAAGAGGCCACTGGAAATTTCACAAAGAATGTCATTGGGGAAAAAATATAAAAATATTTAACATTAAAGACCTTAAGTATAAAAATGTTGGAAGACTATTTTTGTTAGTACTGCCAGCTTCAAGCTAAGTTTTCCCACCTAAAATGCATTGTTTAGCTTGTGTTTTGTCTATTTAAAAAACTACCCGGAGTCTGTGAAACACTTAATTTTGCATATTTTATGACAATCACATAATTGAAGCTATGAGTGCAATATATCCTCATTTCTATATCCTATGGATGCACAGTTATACTGCATACACTTGTAACTCAACAAACAAGACAAGAACTTTCATTCTGGGTCTACTTTGCTAAACCATAAGGACAGTTGTAAAACTGGTGAAAACAAGCCACTGATTCAGCATGGTGCTCAACCCAACTAAAGTGGATTTAAATATGAGCTTAGATGATTTTGCTTTGATGAATGCTTCTTATAATAACAAATACATACATCGCATATAGCAAAAATCCTCATTGTATCAAGTCAGGAGAAAAGCTGGGCACAGACTAGGTCACACCTGCACAGAAAGCTTACAAGCAGGCAGAAAGGAACCATGGTGCTCTGCAACAACTCTCCTGGTATAGATGTCCAAAAGAAAATGGTTACTGTGTAGTGCATCTGTCTTAAGAGTTTTTGCAGTCAAAAAAAATTTCCATTTTAATCTTTAAGTTAAAAAAAAACAAACAACAAAACTTAGTACCAAAAGTCAAAGTTCTAGGTAAGCTACTTGTTAAATAATATTTTTGGAAAGAAAATATGGATTGCACTTGTGTAGTAACTAGTGCATCTTAAGAGACTTATCTTGGTATTAAATGCCATACAACAGATCACTTTACAAGTATATGAAAATAAATCTCAAGTTAAAGACTGCTACATGTGTGGTGCATGCTATGCATTTATTCAGTATAATTAATCTTCAGCACCGACAGTAGCCATACCCAGGGTCACACACTTCTCTGTGCTCTAGCTTCAACAGTTGCCTTCCATCCTTCAAAATGCAGAGACTGACTGTTTCTCTTGGGCCTTCCACAGCACAAAGAGAGCCAGGACTGCTACAGGAGCCAGAGGTAACTGAGCTGCTGTCTTCCATCCTACAAGGAGCATCTGCTGCCAACACATTATATACTCTGCTGTACAGCAGGAACAGACCATTTCTCCATTTGGTTTGTGACAGGCCCAAAGAGACACAAAGTTGACTGAGTTGTCTTCTGTCATCCCAAGCAGTCAGAGAGGAGAGGAAGCAGCCAGGCAGCCTGCAAGCGTATCACTGTCATACAAGTTTCAACACAAAACAAACAAGACTGTGCCAGTAATTTTTTATTTAATTAAGAAAATCAACTACTATCATCCTCAAAATAGTTCCCTTTGAGCTGTCACACAGCTGCATATGATGCTGCCAATGCTCAAAGCAATTCCACAGATTATTTCTGAAAGGCTGTTGAGGATTTCTGTCATTTTTGCTTTCACATAGTTCCTTTGAGCAGCGACTTGATCTTTGGGATCCCTTCACCATAAGCCTCATTCAATAACTGAAGAGTTTCCATTGTGGATTTCTTCAGTTTCACAAGAAACTTGATGTTAATGCGTTATTCACTCTTACACATCGACATCTTCTGACCGAGTGTAAGAAAACATCTATATCTGAACATGCATCCACTCGTACTGAGTGAAGCTGTTGAGTTGCACCTTGTCTCACTGTGACAGGTTAGAACATGTTCTATAACCATCTTTTTGTCTCTTCCCTCGCACTCCTGGCTCCTGAGCTACAGGATCAGTCTCACTTTTTTTGGTGGACCTCATATATGATTACATTACATAACACAGTATTGCTGATTGAAATATCTTCCACCACCGGGAACTTCCCTGGTTTTATGCTTTTGGGCAGCAAAATAAGTTGTCTGCATAGAATGGTAAAATGTAATGTATGTTGCTTACTGGCATATAAACTCTGGTAAAATGGATAAATTAGAAAGCTATCATGGTTTAAGAATACAGTAAATATAAACATTTGAGAGGAATGCACGTGAAGGTCATTATGAAGAACTTAAAGAGTGAACTGCATTAAAAAAATGGGGTTTTAACCATTTGAATACCAAATATATTTTAGATAAAATATGCCATTTATGTTAAGTGAATGGAAATAGTCCACTACTGCTATTTACTACAACTTACAACCAACTGTGAATTTATGAGTAGGGCTGGGTTGGGTTTTTTTAACTTATAATATTCCATTCCTTGGTTACTCATCTTTCTAATCAGTTCCAAAATGAAGGCTGATAGGCTGTAATTCACTATAATCACCTATTATCATACAATAATTCAGAAAAAAATGCAGCATTATCTTTTCCTACAGCAAGAGTTATGGATATCAAACTATAAATACTACAAGCTACAGTTAATAACTAGCCAAATAATAACACTTAACCCTGTTAACTGGAATTGCTCACATCATTTTTTAGCATATCTCCTCTTAGCAAATTTTCCAGATATGCATTCTTGTGGCTAAACCTGTAAGGAACACCAGAGTAACAACTACTTCTAAGACTATCTGAGAAACTACTAAATAATTAATACAAGACTCTTTCTGTTATAACAATTTTTTAATATAACTATACATTCAAAGGTAGAAAAAATAAAAACAGGGTATAATTAAACCTAACCGGAACAAGAATTATTCTACATCCAAACTACTTACAGTATCACAAACTAATTACTAATACTCTGTAGCAAGTTTTCCACACATTAATTTTAAATGAGATCAGATATGTGTACTGACTACACAGTAATTTTATTAAAAAAAAAATTAAGACTGAACAATAAAATTGCTAGTAGATCACTGAGGTGAATGCTCACAGTGCATTTTTAAACATAAAGCAAAACTAAAAAACCAAGAACATTACAAAAACCGCAGAAATTTTATATGGTTTCTCCTCTGTTCTCATAAAGGAACTTAGAGGTGTTGAAAGGTTGTACCTGACAATCACAGGTGTAACAGACAGAAGGAAATTCAGAGGTCTGAAGCTCTGCAGAGCTAAACAGAGTTTGATGACTTGTAATTCAGCCTTTCTTGTGGAGGAAGGAAATTGTCCTGTGCACACTTTAGGATGATTTGCATAAAATACTGTATTTCTTGGACACAGAGTCAGTATTCCCCAACTGATGCCTAGAAAGCATCAGCTGTAAATTGCTTCCACACCATCCATCACCTGACCAGACATACCAGATGTGTTCATTTGGTCAAACATATGAGGATAGACATGGATACAATATCATCGCATGCGGGCTTGAGGAACTGACAGTCAGCTCTGTGATAGCTCTTAGAGCTGATGAACGGTTAAATGTCATTGAAAATGCAAGTTCTGATGCATAAAACAGTGGCTTTTCTTCCCCCACACTGCAAAGTGGGCAGTCCTAAAGAGAATGACGGTAACTATCCCTCCACCCCCCAAAAAAGAGGAAAGCACTATATAAAGGATTGTAAGGTGTTTCTGTGCCACACCTAGACGACCAAAGGACTGTTACTCTCTTCCACACAATGTCATTATTTCTCTAATGGAGCTGCATCTTGACCTAATTTCAAAGTCTTTTTTACACAGACGACACCATCTTGTCTGAGCTTTAAATGCCTAGCCTTTTTCTGACACTGTAAGAGAAAACGGCGCAGACTACCAACCTACTTATGTCAGCGGGATATTGTTCTTAACTGCACTTTCCAGATACAAACATTATTCTTTTCATTGCAGCAGTGGATATAAAAAGGACATCAGACAGAAAAAAATCGCTCTCTGCAAAGGAAGGTGCCTGCAGCTTGCCTACGTAAGTTTAAAATTACTACTTCTTTTTTTCACCTGACCAAATTTGGGCATTGACACAGCAATGACCATTAGCCTTCTAAATGACTGAATTCAACCATTACTTTGTGAATTTAACTCTTTGCATGAAAAGAATTCAATACTATTGGTTCAACAATGCATATTGGACTCAGTGTACACCAAAATAAAACAGCTATAAAAGACAGTTTAATTTGCAAGTTGCAAACATGACCTACAGCATAGCTTTTAAATATGACATTTAGAACTTCTTGTTATTTAAATCAGCTTGGTATCTGGAGTTTTTATCACAGCTACACAGAATTCTCTTTCTTATCTGACTTAAGTTGCTTACAGCTGTTTAAAAAATAATTATCAGTCTAAGTTTTAAATCTGTTAATTTTTTCCATATAATTTTATATGGAACAAAAGCTAACTAGGATACACTTCACTAAAGTAGTATCCGTGCACAGTAACATCTCCCTTCGCTACAAGTTAGTAAGCTGAAATGGCAGTTTTTATATGCAGTCATTGTATAGAGCTTTGATTTCTTATTTTCAGTCTGGAAATTGAGAAAAGATCGAAAACTGAACTTGGAAAAAATATATTGCAGTTTACAACAACTATTTTGTATGTTTAGCAATAAAGACTGGATTGTTTATGCAAAATGTACATCTAAGATTAAAGCTCTGAACAAAGTAACATCAGATACAGACATCATCACAAAATAAGTGCATCTAGCCAGATTCCAGCACCATGCACAGTTTAATTTGTAATTAAACAGAGGTACAGGATACTCCTCGGCATTTCTGTAATTCAAGTAATACTTTGCACTTATTTTACTTAAAATAGTCTAGAAGTGGTTTCAGAAGATTGAGAAATAAACCAAGACCACACAAGGTATTGCCAGACCCTAGCTTGAACCTTCTGTTTCCTCATTTATTTTGTTAGATCCTATGCATGTAAAATCTTTGGGGTTTAATACCAGCGAACTTTTCTTCACAAAGTCTCAGTGGAAGAGAACACCCAAACAGTAACCTCATGCAAATTCAAGATAACCTCTGAGGACAAACAGCAGATAGTGACACTGAAAAGCAGGGGACAAAAAGTAACAGTTACAATAAGAGCAAAGAAGAGATGATAAATTCACATTATGGAAAAGTAATTCTTTTAATTGTGTTTCAGCTCTGACTATTCATTCAAGAAATACCAGCATAAATGAGAAATTCAACATGTCTTCTTCAGCCATCATTAGCTACTACTGTAGCTCTACCAGTCATCTACGCTTTCCTGTTTCCTGTTGGAAGTTTTGGAAATATTCTTGCTGCTTGGATATTTTCAAGGCACACATCCTCAAAAAGAACACAATACATTTACCTGGTAAATCTTGTCACTGCAAATTTACTCATATGTAGCACAATGCCTTTTCTGGTTGCCTATTTTGCAAGAGGGCATGAATGGACTTACAACTCTGCAGTATGCAAAATAGCAAATCACGTCGGGACTGTCATTATGCATGTCACTATGTATGTTACAATTGTAATTTTATGTTCAACTGCTCTAAATCAGTATGCAACACTGAAGAAAAACAGTGATGCACAACACTCTCCAGCAATTAATGAAAACTTTTACAGACGTGTACTTGAAAAGTTTCGTCAGCCAAAATTTGCTAAGTATTTTTGCATCTTTATATGGCTTACTGTGCTCTGCATAACAGCAACAGCTATAACATATAACGTCCAGTCAAGGGCTATGCAAGAATTTCACAGATGCTATAACATCAGGGTAGAAGTAGGAGAATTTCCCACAATGATTGCAGTTTGTCTGGCCACTGCATGTTTTTTCGCATCTTTTATGATGGTTTTGTTGTCATATTATTCTCTTACCAGGCATCTCAGTAAAATACAAAGAAATACCTGTATTGGAGAAAAACATCTAATTTACCGTACAGTGAAAAGAAACATTCTTGTTATCCAGATGATATTAACTGTTTGCTTTCTTCCATATCATACTTTTAGGCCATTTTTTTATGTACTCCTTACAAATGATGACTGCTCAAGGATAAACTATCTAGTGGAAATAAAAAATTTCCTTACCTGCCTTGCTGCTGTTAAGAGTAGTTTAGATCCAGTTATAACCCTTCTGCTGGATAAAACATTTAAGAAAAGTCTGTATAGCCTATTTACAAAATCCAAACCAGAACACCACAAATGTAAAGCTGGCATTTTCACTGAAGACTCCCAAAATGTGAAGGAGTATGAAAAGAATATAAGTAACAAAAACTTATTTTAACTACCTATAATGAGACTTTGATATGAAATAGTAAATATTTAAATAAAATTACAACATATGACTTGTATTTTTTTAAAATTATCTTGCTTGCAACATCAACACTAGCAATAATAAATTCGATGAGCATATCCAAATGAATCCAAGGAATTGTACAGTGAACTGTGTAATACCCGTTTATCCACACAATGCAAAATACACCCTATGACTGACCTATGGACAGTGTTTTCTACCTAAATAATCAAGGAAGAACGGAGAAGCTAAGATAAAGTCTGCAACCCAGTTCCCTTTTATCATCAATAAAAGAGTCCCAGGTTTTGGACATCGGTTTCCTTTATAAAAAAGGCTGAAAAAAGCACAAATATTTTCTCCAGAATGGCTGAACCACGTATCAAAGGCTTAAGGAAGCAGGCACAGAGCGTTACAAAACACATTTAAGATGAATTTTTTTGTCCAGGAGTATTTTTTTTTTTTTTTTAAATGAGGAATGTATCATGAAATGCTAAAGCTCTTTAGTGCACAGAGAAAAGTTCTTGATGACATCTTATTCTAAAGTTACTATAAAATGCCATTATTTACTTCTGCTATGCCCATTATATTAGTGTTTTGCTATAGTAACTGTTTATTTAAGGATTAAAAAACTGGTAAGAAATTATGAACTTTTAAAATTCTAGTCTTCACAGAAAAAGCTTTACTACAACTTTGTACTAAAATACCAGAAATTTCATATTTAAGTTTTAATTAATTTATCAGTGAAGGAAAAAAAGGATGAAATGCATACATGCGTTAATTTCTAACCTCTGGTACTATTTATGATTAAAAAACCCAAACCCCAACAAACCAAATCAGTGGAATTTTCATACTGCTAGTCTAATCTTGTGAGATAAGTTCTATGGTTTAATTAGGAAGGCATAAATACTTACTATTTACTTGTATATACAACATACATTTATATAAATGTATATACAACATACATTTAATTATAACGATTTCACGACAGCAGTACAAAACAGGAGATTCTGTGATTTGGGTTTTTTTTTTTTTGAACTGTAAGTTAAGAATATTATGCTGACTTAGATATTTCAATTATTTTGAAAAATTTCTGTAGATTAAGATTACATAATAACATTTTCCTTGATACAATCTTCTCTGCAACTGAGATCAAGAGGAGTTTACTGAGCATAAAAAGTGCTATAAAATACTACATATTATGAGAAATCCTATCACTCACCTAGAACTTCACAATAAAACGCAGTGAGCAATCCTGCCTTCCCAACCCTACTACTGAGTTCCATGACAGGTACACTAAACTGGCCCAAGTGCCAGTACACACAAAATATTAGGTCTTCTCTAGGAGGCACTCCAAGATCTCTTATTGTCTGACAAGCCGCTTCAGATTCCGCACAAATTAAATAGAGATGCAAGTGTAAAAAAGACATGAAATCACAGGATTCCAGTATTTTATTTAATGCAATGTCACCTGTGATAACAGAATTTTGTGATTGCTTAGGATTCCCATGTGATGCTTAGAATACAACTTATGGGAAAAACCTTAAGTGGGAAGTTCTAATTCTACAAAGCGCTGTAGGAAAGCTGCTCTGCGGATACAGTCCTTGAACATGGGCAGCCTGTTTGCGCAGGGTGGTGTTTGATTGTGCAACACAACCAATGGCAAACTACCTACAGCAGGACTGAATCAAGCAGTTTAAGTCCTCCAGATGTCACAGTGCTGCTTTGCTGCTTAGGTGAGTGGTTTTAGATCAGTGGCTGTATGCCCGGCTGAGCAAAGCTGTTCACCAGCAATGTTCTAACAATTTGTGCAGGCCCAAACTGAGAATCCCCTACTTCTATCTTTCCTTAAATACATTTTATAGGGAATGTATTTGCAGTTGTTAGGGTATCTCAGCAGAGCAGCTGCCTGTGTATTTTATTTCTTAATACAGAACTTCTGACAGTAGCATAGGCTTAAGTCATTCTTTGTCCATTTTTCTAGTTATAACCACTTGTTCCCCAGTGCTGCATATACCAGAGGCAAGAAAACGGATTAAACTTTGGGAACTACAAATCAAATATAACTTTGTGATAGACTTGTAGCAAGATCCCATTCCACCATTTCTATATAGTACCAAGAAAATTAAATATACTTTACTTTTTTCCTATAAAGTCAGCTTTACATTTTTGAATTGCACCAGTTTGCTTATTTTAAATAGTGGAAAAGCTTTTGGACAGGCATTTTGAAAAACTACAAACTGAGTGATACATTGGTCTGCCATTTGACAGAATGGTTTATGGAAGAAAAAAAATCCTCCAAACCAGAAAGGTGTAAGGGAGGACAGGGATACTGCAGCAAAACACAGCCTATGCACTACATTTTTGCATTGCTTAGACATCCCGATGCCAACTCAGAAGTTAGCAGGAGACTTGTGAATTATATAATAAAAAATAAAATAATTCATTCCTACAGCAGGAAACAGAAAATCCTAAGGCAAACATGCACAGCACATGGTTTGCAAAGCAGTTTATAAGACTGCAAGTGTCCGTCCACTTTCTGGTTAATCTGTTCAAATGTGCTGCATGGCTGGCCAGTTCACTGATCAGAAGATATGTGTTTTCTGACTGGCTAGGCAAAATGACTGGAATATATAAACTTTCTGACCAGAAGGCATGCAGAAGTTGAACTCCAAGCAGCATAAAGATACTTGTCAGAAAAACTGCTATTGGACACCCAGCAGCCGGCTAAGAGCACACTAGGAAAAGGGCAGGACAAAACAAGAAACGGTGACTCTGACACAGGAAGCACGTGTACGGGAGTTGACATAAATGGGTAGAAAAAAGTACCACCTGAATAAACACCGAGTTAAAAATACTGAAAGCTTTATTCTTGGAAACTCTCAACTTCTGCATTGAATGAGGAAATACTCTCCTAAGAAACACATGGCCAGAGAGGACACCTTAATTCTACCTCTGCAGCCTTAATAACCTTAATAACCTTCTACTAATTTAGTATGTAACAAAATCCTCACAAAGCAGTTGCTACTCAATCTCAAGGATCTAATTACTTCTAGAAAATAGGTAAAAAGCATGTTAATACTGACTGTCCCCAGAAAACACAAAACCGGTTCCATGCCAAAATGAAAAGAGTAGAAGTTACATGCAACAGATTTCTTGTTTTGAATATTCAAAGACAGGAAAGAGCAGGTGGTCTTAAAGAACAGCTTCTATTCCAGTTATTTTTTATATAGTTGAAAATACACTTACATAAACACATATATACAAGCCTTACTCATTTTTTACATATACCAAGACCAGCAGAGTCTTAAACTCCAGTGAAGTGTCTAAATATGAACAGTTTAGGGAACTCAAGACGGAAGTGTTAACTAAGTGTTCTCTCAGAATTCATATGGTTAATTAAGTTCTGCATAACACAGAAATCAACATGCAAATATATCCACAGATCAAGTCTCAAGTCTGGACCAACTGAGACTTGTATGCGGCACACAACACAGTGCAGAAAACTTAGTCTTGCTTTCTGGGAAAGAGCGTTTTTACTTGCAGTCACAGAAAAAATGAACTGAATCTTAACAGCAGTTAAGGCAGCAGCATCCATGTATCTTTGCTTTAGCAGTTTTATCTTTTTAAATGATTATACGTTGGCAACAAGAAGTCATACCTATCAAGATAAACCTGTAATAAAAAGTTTGGAGATCTATATTTAGCCAAAAAAGCTTGACCTGACTCCAGTTGCACATCAAATATTTTACTGATCATAGAAACATATACAAGCATTCGAACTATATGGAAATCATACAACAAAGGTAGAGTATTTGGAGTGAACTAAGGATTAAACCCCAGCAACCAAAGCACTTGATGCAATTAAATTACCCTTGTATCACTTACATTGAAAAGTATTTTTATAAAAAGATTCTGCAACTATATAAAATGCTACCTAAGCATCACAGTATAGGCTAACTGAAGACTGTAAAACCTCTTGGTATTTTTCTGATAAAAAAACCCATTTCACTGATGTTAGCGCAAAAATGAACAGGCAACAAAACTGCCAGTAAACACTGAAGAAATGCACTTTTTCTAAAACACTGTCCTGCTTTGTAACTTTTACAATGCTTAAGCAGTCTATTTTTTGAGCTGAATCACCTCCTGCTTTCAGTAACTAGCACAAAAGTCTTCTACCAAGATCTATGCTTGTCTGTCTTGTTACTAACAGGTAACTCAGTGAATCTGTTTAGACAAGATAAAGCAAATTTTGTCGCGTGCTAAGAATAGAACAATTCAAAATGTCAAATACTGGCCCAAAGTGACTGTGCTGAATGCACAATGCTGCTTTAGATACACCATATTAACTGCTATAGGGACTGGAAATATTCAAGTTCACCTATTTATAACAAAACCACCACTTACAGCTCTTAAAATTATAATTATAATTCTACAGCACCAAATTTAAGGAAGCTTGAAGAACAGGGATATCCTTGACAGTTCAGAGTTGCAGGGCATACTGTTAATTTTTCTCTTCCTTGAAGAAAGAGTACAGCTATAGAGCACGTTTCAGTTACTTGTTTTCAGTTTCATTAAGTCTTGAGGTATGCATTACTGCCTGTGTCGTCACATACAAGGGAGCTATCTTCAATTGTATTTATGTTAAGATTAAAAACACTTTAATGCAGAGTTAACCCATTTTTTTACTGTCTTATTTCTGAAGGTGAAGTAAGAGAAAATGCTATTTTGCAGGACAGAATACAGTAGACGTTTGCAAGAAAGACATAAGCCATTTTTTTCCTATTTCTTTGTCCAGTTTTAAACATCCTCTCCCACTCATCACTTTTTACTTGACTATTTGACTATATTAACAAAATAATTTAATTATTGTCTAATGCTGACAGCTCGAGAGAAGTGGCTGACTTCAGTGACAAATGGTACTCAAACTCTAGCAAGGGTTTAATGGAAAAAGCCAAGCATGTCATTTCAGACCCACATTACTCCCATTTCCCTTTTTTTGTTCTCTTATGTAAAGATAATCCAGTATACAAACTACTGTGTTTAACACTAGTTTACTGTTTAACATTCTGTATTGGAAACCCCCCTCCCACATTTCCATGTTGCTACTTTTAGTAGCCATCTTTTGGGTATGTCTGACACTGTGAGGTTTTGGAAGAATAAAAGGAATGGTTGAGTCCTATATCACTAGGTTAGCAGAACAGGAATATGCGTTGAGGTAAGGGAAAGAAATCTTGACATTCACATTTCTGATGCATCTCTGTCTGGAGTTTTCAACCTTCCTGCATAAGCATTTTTTACTTTCCTATCATACAATTTAACTTCCACGCAGTGAATTAATGCAGGATCACAGTAACTGAAGGTTAAGCAAAGGTGCAATTGTCACCATCATAAAGTCTTTAAGCTATGTTGAAGGGGGCCACATGATACACAGAGGCTCAAGAAACACCTGTTCTCACAAAGTAGTAAAGGAAATTAAGACAAATACATGCCATCTTGTAAAAGTTCTCATATTTTGATTCTGTCATTGGAGTGGAATCTGGGGCATACAGGAGTTTATCACATGCTGCAGTCATAGTGCCCAGCAGCTCTGGTAGGTGTTGTGCCTTACAGAAGACAAGTCAAGTTTCTGGCACCAGACTACAGCAAACCAAAGTACTCCTTTCTAACTCTTCCCAATCAGTCAAGGGCTCAGGGAGCACAAAAGTAGCTGAAAGACACCTAGTTCTTTCAGGGACTACTAGGTGCAAATTTTCCTGTGCATCAGATAACAATCAAACATTTTGCACTTTAAAATAACACACACAAAAAGCTTAAGAGAGGAAAATATGTAGTAGGACTACATTTCAGCCTTACAGATTTTTGTTAGTTCACTTTGATGCATTCAGATAATTTGGAAATTGGTCATTTAATCTACTTCCTTTCAAACCACTGTCTACAGTGACATCTAGAGTTGGGATACTGCAGTTAGCTTAATACGTTCTACACCCAAATCCTATGTATTTCTGCATTGCATTTGCCAAAATGAAACACTGTTTGTTGGTTTACACTGCTTTAGACTGACAGATTAAAAATTCTTACTCACTCACATAATGGAAGAGGTTTATTTCTAAGGATGGTTATTTAATAAAACCTGTGATTTTAAAGTTTTCAGAATCTGGATAAGGTGCAAAATAAATTCCTATTTAACACTCATTAAAACGGGTCTCCCTCAGAGGCCATCACAACTGAAATTTAGCTTTGCTCAGAAACACAGTTCAACAAAAACAGGTGCAGCTTTCAGGAAGACATGGCAACAAAGATGGTGCTAATTCTTAAGTTCAAGTACTATGAAAAATGAACAATAAAAAGAACATATAACCTTCAGGACAGAACAAGATGAGACATTTCAGCAGCAATTAATAGGTTGTCTTTAGAATTTACTAAGAAATAATTTTTAAAATAGTGAACTTGAAAAGAAGCCTATCATCAGGATAATTTTCTTGAGATGGGGAAAGGGCTGCAATGCCTGCATAAGCAAGGTCAAAATGACTCATTAAATGAAAATCATCAGTTCAGTGTCCATAATGTCTTCCCTCACAGATCACCCATAGGAGTCTGAGGCACAGCTTAACCTCTCTCAATCTTCTTTACTAACTAAAACACAATTTACGCCTCAAACTGCACCATCAGAGCTTGTTAGAATTTTCATTAATTCCTCTAGTGCTTGACTCACTTTGGATTAAAAGCAAACCTTTAGAGAAGATAAGTAGGTATAACTATGTTGGATAAGGACATCAATTTAAATATATATATATTCTTCGTTAAAGACAGTCAAACCAACTTAGGTTACAACTCCCAGTTACTTACAGTACAGTACTTTGGGATAAACTAGTTCCATAAATAGCCATAGAAATAGTACAAAATTCATCAGATCAAAAAGAGCACAATACACAGACTGTTCTTAAACATGGTAAACTTGTTTGTACTGGAGAAGTTTTCATAATGTTTAAGACTGCTTGCAAAAAGTAGATAATACTATCAATATCGTAGCACTTAAGCACGCACATCTCTGAAATCTTACCTTTGATGAAAACTGTCATTATGCTGTCAAAATGATGCTATTAATCTACCAATTCCTGTTTAATTTATGCAATTAATTTATATACATATTTTCCTAACAGAAAAAAAATGTAAGCAGAGTTCATATGAATATTCAAAAAGTAGGAATTAAAATGACTTTCAGAGTGGCAAATTACAGCAATGAAAACTTTGCAGTTTGTATTACTGTGGCAAAGAATGACGGAAAGAAAAAAAAATAAACCCCCTTACCTTCACATCCCTGTGAATTATATTATTATCATGACAGTAACGTAGAGCTTCCAGTATCTGTCTCATGTAATGACTGAAAAAGCAAAGGCACCATACATGAAAAGCCTGCACGAAAAATCACTATACTTGTATAACAAATTAAATTTGAAGACTACATATTTTAACTATATAAAACTAAACAGTGAACTTAAGGTTAAATATACACAGTTCAGTAGAAAGGAGTTTGTGTTTATAATTATGAATAATAAAATCTAAAGTTTGAGGATTATTCTGGTTGAAGCCAAGGAAAATCAGAAAAAAATCCCTGCATTTTCCAGCTTTCAAATGTACAATCATTCTGCTTCATGACAAGGAAGTCGGACCCTTCAGGTTTTTTTAATAACAAAATACAGAAAGGAAAAAAGTCAGCAACAATGCTTGATTTATATACAAAGGCACAGAACCAAGATTTTGGCTTGCTTGATGCAAAATGAAGAATAACTTCTTTCTCCTGTGTCCAAAAATCCCCTAATAGGTTACTAACAATACTAGAAATCCAAGAAAACCAACAACATCCTGCAGTGCATCAGGCAGAGCATCACTAGTGGGGCTAAGGTAGACAGCTCTTGTACTCTGGAGGTTCCAGCTGGTTATAGCAAAACTTTTTTCCCTAGGAACATAATTATGCATGCCATCAAGTTGCCCAGGGAGGCTGTGGAATCCCAATCCTTGGAGTTTTCTAGATCCCACTGGACAAAGCCTTGAGCAACATGATCCAAATGCAATGTTGACCCTGTCTGGAGCAGGAGGCTAAAACAGAGACCTACTGATGTCTCTTCCAGCACAGCTTCTATGATGCTAACAGCGTCAGGAAAAGTGAACTAAGAATCTCATAGGCTTTGAGCTCAATTATCATGCCACAAGGAAGGACATCAGGTTTTGTTATTCTTTGCAATTTTATAGATTCTTTGATTTTGGTTTACCTTTTAAGTGAAAAGTTGAAACGACCATAAATAAACTGATAAATAAAAAAAGAAAAAGATGACTCCATCTAAGAACAACAGTAAAGCCCACCGCATGATTAATGAAAAATAAATTCTAGTAAAATAGGCAGGTAGTTTCCCTTTCGGGAGAATTAATTGTTCTCAGATTCCCAGTTTTCTCCTGCATCTTCAGCAAGTATTCTACCAGGGAGTAACCTTGGCGAGGCTGGTGGATGAAAAGCTGGACGTGAGCTGACAATGTGTGCCTGCCGCCCAGAAAGCCAACTATATCCTGGGCTGCATCAAAAGAAGCGTGGCCAGCAGGTTGAGGAAGGTGATTCTGCCCCTTTCTTCTGCTCTGATGAGACCCCGCCTGGAGTATTGCATCCAGCTCTGGAGTCCTCAGCACAGGAAAGACATGGACCTGTTGGAGCAGGTCCAGAGGAAGGCCACAAAAATAATCAGAGGGTTGGAAAACCTCTCATACGACAAGAGAGGATTGTTCAGCCTGAAGAACAGAAGGCTCAGGGCAGACCCTATTGTGGCCTTTCAGTACCTAAAGGGGGCTACAAGAAAGACAGGGGCAAACTTTTCAGTAGGGCTGCTGTGCTAGGAGAATAAAGCAGGTTTTTTTACACTGAGGATGGCGAAACACTGGAACAGGTTGCCCAGAGAGGCGGCTGATGCTCTATCCCTGGAAACATTCAAGGCCCAGTTGGACAGGGCTGTGAGCAACTTGATCTAGCTGAAGTCCCTGCTCAGTGCAGGGTGGGTGGACTAGATGACGGTCCTTTCCAATCTAAATAACGGTCCTTTCCAATCTAAACAACTCTGCTTCTATGTTTCTATGTCAGAGGTGTCACCTAATGCCATTGCACAAAAGATCCATAAAACGCAAAGACAGAGAATTAAGTATTATATGTGAAATGCTGTTTTGTTCAATAATCTCACTCAAACATAACACTAGTAAATGACAATAAGCTTCCAAATTCTACTTTTATTATGCTAATTATTGTAATAAACATTCAGACTGCAGAAACAGGATTATTTATAGCATTCCAACTTTTAGCTACCAGATTTTATAACAGTATATTCCATTCTTTTCATTTATCCTACAGGATTAATCAAAATTATAACACATACCTGGCTACAGCCTCACTGTACACAAATCCAGCATCTGCTCTCTTCACAATTTCAAAACACAGATCTGCTCCATCCATACTGCAGGTGAAAAAAAGGAAAAATTATTAACAGGTAACTACAACCAATTACATACAAATTCTCCCCCAAACGTATTTACTCCACTTATATAACTGTTACACAAAATACTCTGGATACATGTACAATGCATTATAACTAAAACAGCATTTAAAACACAATCTAATAGAACATGGCCTACCACAGGCCGTTTTATGCCCCTCAGGTCATATAACAGTTCTCTGAAAACATTAACAAAACCAAACATTTCTTCTGTTGCTAAAAGTGCTTATCAAACAAGGTGTGTAAGACAGCAGAAAGTCAACAACCTGTACAAGAAGGCTCTGCAAGTTAACAATTAATGCACAATATTACATTAAGTCTGTTCTTAAAAGCATCACAAGTGCAGGTCTATCCTAAAAACTGTAGTTATAAAAAAAAAATCTTACACAAATTGAATTTTAAATAAATACTTTTAAAAGTATTCTAGAAATGTGGTATTGTCTTTCCAGTTAGCATTCTAATACAGATAATTAAGGATCCAAGAAGATATTTTAGGTTGGACTCAATGATCTCAGAGGTCTTTTCCAACCTTGTGATACTGTGATATTTTACATCTCGCAGTCTCACTGAAGGAACCTGCGAACAGTGACAGCATACGTACTATATCACTACCTCTGACACTTTTTTCCTTTTCTCCCCAGTTGTCTGTAGTCTTTCTGATAACCTAACTTCCCACAATCACTAGTATAAACACTTTAGATGCATGTGTATTTAGTCTTCAGGCTAAAATTAGGCCACCATTTCTCTAAAACCAAAGCAGCTTGGTGTGGTGTAACTGTCCTCCTTTTCTTTCTCCTCTAAGTAACATAAGGCGGATTTATATCTAAAAGTGTTCATTGCTTGATGGGGCAAGGAGAGATTACAAGAGTTAACAAGAATAAAAAAATCACTTATTAGAACTCATGTTTAACAAGGCACTTGCAAAAATCTGAGGTGTAACGTTATTTTCAGCCTTCATACCTTTTCTCTTCCTGCTCCACCAGACTCGAGGGTTAATAAAAAGCAGAACTTGCAAGGCATCTAGAAAGCCAACATTATCTGGGCCATTTTGGTAAGCTACCCAGAATGTAAGCATACAATCACTTTTGTTTAGTTGCACACTCACAAAGCAAAACTTCTGCTTAGGGAGTCACAAGCAACGTGCAGAAGCTTTAATTCCTAAATAAATCCAGAAATTATCCCTGTGCAAAATATACTATCTTGTGGACAGAGCACTGACAACTGTAAGAGAGGGGCAACCAAAAGAAATGTACATTCATTTAAGCAGATGGAAAAAAAAAAAAATTCCTGGCCAGTTATTTCAGCACCTGGTACCACCTTCAGATTTAATAAGCCCCACAAATCAGAAACCCATATTGCCAAACCATGACTGCTCATCACTGGATGAGTATGTTCCTCTGCAGGTTTTTTTCCCAGGGGTTTTTCTGTCTTGCTCAGTTTCATTCAGCTAGTCTGTATACATAGCTAAATATAACCCAGAAAGAGAATACACGGTACTACGCTTTATGTCACACTGCACAGCAGCAACAGGGTCAGACTCAATGAAAACAGCATAATCTGGATTTAGCTGGATCACTTTCAATGCTTCCTCCTAAAAATTTACTTCAGCTAGTTGGGAAGCAAAACTGAAACCTGAGCAACACCGGGCACTATAAAACACACAAAACGCGCGAGCAAGAATTATGAGGTGTCACTCTCATGAAGCAGCGCAAACCTTTAGGAGACTAATTGCCCCATGACTTGTTATAAAATACAGATGGAAAAAGATACAGTCACTGAAGATCTAGCAGCATCAATAGTCATCGAGACACTGAGCCAAGAGTGTTGTTACTTTACACTAACTTGTCTATTAAACAAGGGGATTATAGTTAGAATGGTCTTTAACCTATATTTCTACCTCCCACTTACACATACCAGCATTTCATTTAAATTTTGTCACAGAAAGTGGCAGTTTGATTTTTTTTTTGGCAAATATTTTTCAACTCGTTTAAGTTATGTTGATATTAAAAATGGCTACAGACTGTAAGCAGTAATGTCTGAGTTTTATTCCATTAAGATGAATTCTGTTGATCTCAAAAGCACATATATGTTGCAAGTGTATCTTGAACTCTGACTTCAACTGACTACTTTTTCAAGGCTAAATCTTATTTTAAGAGTAGATTTTTCTTCATGTATAAATAAGGCTTGTATCACCCTAACGTTGTTGAATTTTATCGGAAAGTCTTACGAGATTTTTATCTAGCTGAGAGTGCAAAATCAGGAGTCGGTCTCAGTTATAAGAAAACCTAGAAAATTTGGTGCACTAATAGACTAAAATCTCAGCAACAGCAGTGACTTTAAAAGATGACTTTGCAGAAATTGAAAGGGTTATGTGTTAAAACAGCATTAAAGTTGAGATACTGGTGAAACTCAAGTTCAGGAAATCTCATGGCTTGTAAGGACTCTCAGCATTAGGCATGTGAAAACTGTAAAATAAAAAAAATAAGTTAAAATCCACTAAAATAAACACACGAGATCTATACATGCTGAAGACTAAGTGGAAGATGCAAAAAAAGTTGGCAGAATTACAGCACACTCATTGTCTGAGAAAGAATCATTTGATCCCAGTAGAGGGCACTCAAGGAAGCTACATAAATCGACCAGGATAGTTTAAGGTAGTTACAGTCTAAAGTGCCAGCCAAAGCAACTCTGAACACGAAATTATTATAACAGACACCACCACATCTGATTTATTTTGAGTATCAATGTCCCCTAATTCCCCATATTCTACTATTGATTCTTCCATATTTTCAGCCGAACTGTGTCTGGAATGTTTCTTTCCATAGTTTTGATCAGTGCTACTGTGCACCTTGAAAACTTTCTATTATTCTGCGCAAAGTTGATGATAAATTGCAACCTGCCCAGAAAGTTTATTCCTGAGTCATATTCAAAGCAGAAATCTGTTCTGATGTTAATAATGACTTTGAGGAATAGACAGAATACTACAGAAGATATCTAAATTTTAAGATGAGGGTATGATAGCTTTATTTTATTCTAGATAATGTATTACGCGAGTATGAAAGAAAAGTAATACAGTAAAGCCATATAAAAAGATGAACGACGACAGGCGAGACTGCATTGAAAAATAAGACCATAACCAGAAACTTAACATGACTAAGTAAAATAATGAAAAAGTTTTCTCTCTATAAACCAAGTTGTATTATTTCACAGTATTGTAACAAAGCAGAATAAACGGAGCATTCATTTTCCCCCTTCTTGTTTTCTTAACATATCAACAAAGCTGCATGACTGAACATACCATCATTTAAATGCTCATCAGCTTATGCCCAATGTAAACCTAAAGTAACTGCAGCCATTTTAAAGCACTGTTCATATGAATTTGAGATTTTAAAACTAAAGTATTTTTACATTAGCTAGGTTAAACTGCAAAGTTATAGGTACATGACTATATATACGTACAGCCTCACTGGTAAATCTAAACAAGTTCAGTTCTTCTAATGTCCCAAGAGATAAATGTCTCTTAGAATGCGCTAAGAAAAGCAGACCCACCTACGTATTTTAAGACAATATTCTGCAAATGATCAGATATTAAGGTAACTGCAATTCACTCACTACTCGTATCTGAGCTCTTCAGTGTGAAAGGTAAGTACTCTCAAGCCACATACTTTAATTACACTAAGGATAAACTGCATATAATATACTCAAAGTCTAAAATGTGTCTTTCACACAATCCAACTGGAAAATGTGTGTTTTGGTATTTTTTTAGAAATACTGCAAGTAGCTGACCTTTCTCAAAGTATTCTCATTGATAAAGATCAATGGTCATTAGAAAAAAAAAAAATGCAAGAAGCAATAGAATATAAGAGAAAAAGTGATCATTTTATACCAAACAGAAAACAGCACTCAACATAAAATCAACATCCCTCCCACCATGTGCATAGACTAGCAAGCACACATCATGTGACAGGGACAGTGCTGTCCAGAATAGCACTTTATTGGACGAATACAAAAGAAACAAGATCGCACTCCATTTCATAAATGGAATGTTCAAATAGCAGGAGAGTTCTGCATATTATTTACATAGAAGAAAAAATTGGTTTCATCTGTTTTGACACCATAAAATAAATCTGTTTGATGTACTTCTATTGACTACATGCTTGTATTAGGTAAAAGCTCACAATCAACTCAGGACTAGTGATGAATCATTTGATGTATGGCTATCAGCAAATAACACCATAGAATGGGAAATAAAATTGTGACTGGATGACAAAAACTAGAGCTGGTCCTGTCACAGATGAAAGGTCTCTCTAAAGCCTCCAAGGGATCTCTTCCATCAGTGGAAAGAGTCCATTACCCTTCGAGGGAACAGCTGGGGAACGTGTGGGAAATCAGCTGGCACAGGTACATACTCTCATTTATAATGTAATAATATCTAAATACTTTTAAAATACTAAGGTCTGCTTCTTTACACATGTGCTTCATCTACTGACCAACTGCTTATATGCAGCTTATTACAGTAGTACCTAATGGCTAAGGCAAACCTACTGGTAACATGATGCGTGCTTGAACTTGTGTACAAATAATGGTTAAAACATGGCCAATTTTTTGGTGTGAAGCCTGATGGCTACTGCTCATCAATGCTTCTATGAATTGTGATGATTTTTGAAATGTTTATTTTATAAAAGTTTTCAAAATTGGGCACAGATTGTATTTTTTTTCCCTGAGTGGTACAATCTCTTGTTATCAGATATATGCTGCTTTTGCTTATTTAACTTGTACTTTTTCATAACAACAGATTTGGCAAGATAGTATAGTATTTGGGTAGTAATCCTAATTGTTCAAACTTACTTTTTATGTATACAAACATAAATAATAGGCTTGTCATTAAAAAATAATTACCACTTTTGTCTTGTATTTCTGAGCTACCGGCATGGTAAAAACAGAAGCAAACCCTTTTTTCCATTTCAAAATCTTGCTAATTATCACAGTATGTCTCCCCAAGGTGTACATAATTACTTCATAATAGGATAATTAAAGTCCTTTGGTCCATGCTTTGGGATTTACAAAATAAAACCAGTCTGTGTTGAATCAGAACTTACAGAGAGGAAAGCATTAAGCAATTATTTCACACAACCATAAGCTAATACTCACCTAAAAAAACCCCAGAAGACTTTCAAGCAACAATTTTCAGCTTTATTTTTTTTCCTAATACCACTTAACTTTTTCTCTACTTCAAATGGTAAAACTAACATGCACTTTAAAATAATTCTCACATATCTCAAGTCAAATTCTTGGCTCTCGTGGGCACGTCAATTCAACCTAACGCACTGACTGGATAATGTGGCTTGCTCCAACACAAGCAGGCCAAATGCATCAGAAAACCATGCAGGAAGATCACAGAAATCAAAGACGTATAAACACATATGCCCAGAAACACTAGGAGTGCATATACAGAGAACACAAAAAGAAGAGCAGGTAGGTACAAAGAAGAGAAGGAAGACTCCCTATTTTGTTTCCCGTTGATTAAAAATACCTGTAAAGCTGCTGGAAAATCATGTTTTGTTCACCCTTCCACATGCCAATGGTAACTAAGCTCTCATATTCAAGCTTGCAAAACCTCTCTTTTAGACAAATGCCTCTTTTCATATTATATGAACAGGTATAATAGCTTTACAAGAATACTTAAATACTCCAATAAGCTTTACTTTCTTATCTAGTAAAAGAAAAGCAGTGCTAAAGAAACAATAGTCTGGGAAAAAACCCCAAACTTCACAACTGGAACAGAATACCAGCAGGAAACCAAGGTTGATGACTGCTGGCAGATTCTTAACTTGTTCTCAGGAACCCATTAGGGACACAGCAGTCATCGATGAACAGCATGTCTGCCCTTAGAAAGCATGCTATAAAGAATCAGCCTAGTCTTAGCCAGTGTGACAACTTTTTTCATTTGGAACAACCTTTACTTGCCACAAATAAGTATTTTCATAGTACTCAAGATTTCTGAGCTACACAACAAGCAGGTGAAAGCAGGCACACTAAGATTTTATTTAGCAAATGGCAACAAAGAAAGGTAAAATCAAAGACAGAAACTTACAACTCAAAGACCATATAAAGCATTCCATCTGAGCTGTATGTCTCCAATAGTTCAACAATATGAGGATGCTTCAGCATGTGACAAATACTGGCTTCTCTCTTCAGATCTGTGGAAGATAAGGTAGTAGATTAGCTATATATTCAAGCTGTTGAATAAAAAAAAAAAGAAAACCATTAGAACACAATGTTTGGAAAGCCGTACAGATCTGATATTTCTAGCAAATTCTTTAATTTTTATTAAGAACATGGATGAGATGATATTTAATTATTCTCTTCAGAACTTTAAGTGTGAAATTAAGTTAAAAAAAGTCATAAATCTCAAAATGTTAACACACAAAACTTAATAGGCTTTCTTGATTTGACCTATTAAAAGATTTCCTTGGTCATGATATGAAGAACTGTATGGTAATAAGTTCCTTGAATGTGCATATGCAAACTATGCCAAGATTTTCATCATAAATTTTCAACATCGCTGTGAAGTTATCTCCAAATACAGAAGACAGGCTCTTTCACCACAACACAGAACTATTAAAAGCTGGAGGTCTCTAGTACATTCTCATTGCTCAAAGCAACGTCAACTGCAGCAGGTTGCTTAGGACCAAATACATTTGGGTTCTGAACATGTCAAAAAATGGAGACTCTTCAAACTGACTAGGCAAGAAATTATACTGGCAAAAATTTTAACCAGCATAAATCAGCTTGCATCTCTAAAGAAGAGGGAGACAAGTAAAACCAGTTGTGAATCAAAAAAGAACAGAAACCACCGTGACATCTCTCAAAGTCTGAGAGATTTTGTTTTTAACCAAATAGCACTATCTACTTGTTCTGTTCACAAATCAATCCTTCTACTAGTACAGAAATGCATAAAACCAAACTTCACTGAATTAATTTTATTTCTTCTTTGTTTGGTATTTTTTAATTTAATCATCCCTAAACTACTTTTTTTCTTTTAAACTTGCCACTAGTATTTTAGAAAAAAACAGCAAAATCCTGAATGAATAGTCCTCATGGTAATTTGAAAGGAGGAAAATTATCAGTCTGTATTCCGAAGGAGACACTTTACTTTTCTATTCTCTTTACATACAATGGTTCATGTTTTAAGAATAACCTACATACGTATTTATGGGAAAATATAAATACGGTTTCTTGGTTTGAGAATGCTTATTGTATTGTACTATACCAGAAAGAAATTGAAAATTCACAATTTTCATACATGCCCTATTACATTTCTAGCATGAATTAATAACATTCAAAAGTACAAGCAGCGAGATGAACATTCTTCAGGTGAAGCATTTAACACAGGGGTGTCAAACTCACAGCCTGTGGGCTGAATCCAGCCTTCCACCGTGTTTTATCCGGCCCAGCACCTTGTTTCTGCACAGCTGCAGCACTGAGCTCTTGCCCCTACACTCCTGCCAATGCGCCAGTCACATGTGCAGCGTGACGGGTGTTACGCTGCAGGAGCAGGAGAACGGCGGGAGCTGTGAGTTTGACACCCCTGGTTTAACAGGTTACTCAGATTTATGCTACACTTTCTATTTTTTAGTCATCTAAAAATTTGGAAAATTACTAACTTTTAAAACAAGAAAAATTTTCAGATTCACAAAGTGCAAGTTTTCTCACTAGAACTTTCATAGTATGCTTGCGTTATGTGCTTCCTCCCTTACATCCTTGCAAATATAATCTAAAAGCAAAAGAAGCAGAGCAACCCCTTAGAAATCATTAAATAAAGTCATCTTAGGAAGTGCAAACAGAGCAGCAAAATGAGGCAAATAGATGTCTTTCACGGATGCAGGAGAAATTTAGATAAAGAAATTCATGTCAAATTTGTCCTTTATACAGTCATGAAATTCTATCAAGTAAGAAAACAGCAGCATATCTTTCATTATTGAAAATACTCGCATATCAGTTTTTACACCGTTTTCATGCAGATTAACTACTGAAACAACATTGTAAAGTTACATTCCACCACTCAGGCAATGACTCAACTCTAAATGATTCCATGTGTTTCCCAGGCAGTAAGGTTCTCCTTGTCTTCCACTGAAGTACACACCCAGTCTTTCCTAATAGGATCACTGGTAAGCTTATCGACAGATAGTGTAAGCAAACAGAAAACTATGTGTTACCGTGAATGACTATGAGCTCCAGAAAATATAACTCTTTTAATTTGTCTCTTACTGTACAATGACTTCAGTGCTACCACACTTCACCATGGTATCTGGCACCTATTTTAGATTGAAAGCAAAGCAAAAATCCAACAGGAAACTACAAAAAAGTTTTGCTTTATTTATGAGTAAAAATTGTGTTCAAAATAGGTTTACTTTAGCTCCTTACTTTGTTAATTTCTTGTGGGTTTTATTTGTATTTTGAAGGAATGTAGAAATGTATGGAAGAAAACGTATGCTAGCATTTACCTCGTTCCTTTGTGTAATACTAAGAAACAGTTGTTCACAGATTGAGCATCAGCAGCAGAGAAAGGAACAGAATGTGGAAAATAAATCTGCCAGTGGAGTAAGTCATCTTTAAGTAGTTAGAGGGGACATGCAGTATTTACTAACAGTTATGTACCTCATATTTAGAACAGTCTTCCTCATTAGTAAACAAAATTTAGCTAAAAGGACATACCCTAAGGCAAGACAAGGTCTTAGAATCTAAAATAAACTGTAATCTTTTAACTGCTGGACTATTTTACTTCCTATTTGAATATTTTTTGAAAGCTTCATCCATTAATTTTCCTCTTCTTGATATGGCTGAAGAAACGACCTTCCAAATCCATTCTTTAAGACTTCTCTATCAGCACGTCTTTCAAAATTCAACATTAATGACAACAGCAAGAATAAACAGAACATCAAGGTTTAAAATCACAAGCTTTAAAGGTTTCTCTGCCAACTGCATAAAAGGTATTGTTATACAATCAGAAACAGGGAGAAAGATCTGGTGTTTCATTTAACTTGCTTAGCACACAGCCTGATACTTTACATCTTAATTTGAAAAGCATTTAAAAGGTGTCATTCTACACTACTATTACCAAGAAAAGTTCCAGACTTTCAGTCTGATTACAAAACTTTGAGTTTGTTTTTTTTTTTTTTCAACTGGAGACACATTTAGGTTTCCATTTTATACATAGCTAGTAATTTAGAGAGTTACTGAAGTTGTTAAATGGCATAAAAGTTCAGACTTCTGTAACAAAGAGAAAAGTTCTGAGATTGTAAGATGGCAAGGGGAATTCTCAGCCATTAATCACCACAAAGAGAAAATGTAGCCTTGTGTTTGGATAGCGACACAGAAAATGAATTGCTGGAAGCACCAAAAAAGACAACTGTTCTAAATAATTCTAAGAAAGATATGTCAGTTTTTGAACACGAGCATCACTTAAAATTTCCATGCAAGTTAACTACCTAGTATCCTATGCATCTCTGACAACTCTGGCAAACACTTTATTTCCTTTCAAAACCTGACACCCAAGGTTTTAAAACACCTCAAAGATAGCAAATGTATTTTGAAAGCATGCTCATAGTATCCTACAGCATGGAAGAATTAGATGCTCTCCAGCAGCCTGGATTACAGCACCATTTTAACATCTTAAAAGTAACATGTACAGACTGCAGCAGCCACATCTTTTTCTGAGGGAAGGACTGCACCAAGTTTCTTCGCAAGATGGAAGACATACAGCATTCTGATTTTCCAGTTTCAGTCCTTTAAAGGTTTAGCTCTCCAGTCACAGCTTGGGTATGACAGTATTTTGAAAGGAAGTATCTAAATCAGTTATAAGTCTTCCTTAAAATGCTTCTATATACTTTGTACAGTGAGATTATGATTATATATAATTTAAGCAGATGTGGTAGTACTAAGTTTTAAAAGGAAATCAATATGCTTTTGTCATTCTCACCCACTACCCTCTGATGCACATTATGAAGAAGCTGCTGACCACTCCAACTGGAATTCTTCCAGATACAACGAAGCTGAATGACATGCTTCAGAAATGAGTCTAATGCACTCCAGTCTTGAACAGGACACAAGGCCAGACCAATCACAGTTCAAAGTAACCTCCTGAAGCATGTATAAGGAAGGCACTGAGACCTCAGTAGCAACTATTTCACTCTAAAAATACACTGGGTTTTGCCTTGTCGATTAGCCTTAGCTAGCTGCTAAACTTTCACCCAGGCTCTTGCTCACTCTCTGCTCTTGGCAGGAAGGGGAGTAGAAAATAGGATGAACAGGAACAAAAAAGCTCATGGGTTGAGATAAAGACAGGGAGATTGCTTACCATTTTCTACTGTATGCAAAATAGCCTCACTTGACAAAATTAACTTAATTTATTGCCAATTAAAATAAATACTTATTAGTTCAAGCAGAAGGAATCAAACAGATAAACATTAAGCCAACAAACTTCCTCTCCTCTTTCCCAGGTTCACCTTCACTCCTTCACTGCAGACTCCCTGACCCTCCAGCTCTGAGTGGTGCAGGGGGTGGGGGTCATCCTCAGTACAAAGCAGTTCTTCTATTCTGTGCCTTCCTTCTCATACCTCTCTGCTGTTCCCGCATGGATGCTCCATAGGCTGCAGAGGATACCTGTTCTGCCATTGTGAACCACCTCCGCCTCCTTCCCAGATATTGGTATTCCCTCTTTTTGTTCTACACTCCCCATGCCTCACTCCAGCATTTCCCAGCCTTCCTTAAATATATTTTCACAGAAGCACTACACATGCCTGATGGTTTCAGATTTGGTTCACTGGAATCAACTGGAACCAGCTGTGTCCAGCACAGGGCAGCCCCAAGCCTCTTCCTATGCAAGTTGTCCCTGCAGCCTTCCATTACAAAAAAGCTTGCCGTTTGCATTTAATATGGTCTGCTCCATTTTCTGGTAGCCAAGACTGCATAGACAACATGCTTCAAGGAGCTCCACAGGAGCTGAATGCCTCTAAGCTGAGTATGCCACTATACACCTCTGCCTCAAGACAGAACGTAACAACCACATGATGCATCCTGCACAACATCAAACTCTAGTTTAGCCAATCATACTGTACCTGAGGTCACAGTTCCAAAACCAGATGAACTTTCAGGGCAATATTAGCTTAAAAAGCTTCCCTAACCTCTCCCTGTTTGCTCATTTTTGCTCTTCTACGAAAATTACTTTCAGGCTTTAATATTCTAATAATATAACAAGAAACCATAAAAGCTCTCAGCACAACCAACATACAGCAATAGGAATAAACAGCTGGAGGTGGCAAACTCTATTTACATTGACAATAAAACTCCTATACTACAGAAACACAGTGATGTTTCTGCTCCAAAGATTTTTTTGCTCCATAAGAGAGTATACCCATTGAGATACATGATGACTCCTCATCACACAGATACATCTGACCGGTTAATGACTCCTTGCCTCAACAAGTAGTAAAAGCTTTCCTGTCTCCTCTCCCACACGCTTTGGGGTGGCTAAAGCTCCGTGGTAGCCAATCTGATTTAACTGCTGGCTGTTTCTCCCTTCATCCCACACACATTCTTGCCCCATTTCACTGTGCAGCAGCCTGGAGCTCATCACACCACACACCAAATCACTTCAGTGTTAACTCAGTAAAAAAAATATTAATCTTTTCTCCCCACTGCAGTCTTAGCATGTGAAATGGCTCAGAGAGCAATCTCTAGTGCTGTAGCTGGCTTAAAATAGACGAAAGAAATATGGAAGGAGAAAGACTACGAAATCCAGCACTCAAAGCTGCTTAGGATATCTCAAACCACAAGTATAAGCACAAGTACACATCTTTCCCTGCTAAGTGTCTCCATCACCATCAAATCTTTTATTGTATAATCGATCTGTACCTTAACTCATATGCTTAAAAAATATACCAAAATGAAAACAAATGCATATAATTTGTGAATGGCCCTTGATAAAAACACCACAGTCATCAACAATTACAATCACTATGTGAAACAATCCATCTCCAGTCAGTAGATTTCGTTTTAATGCTACTATAGCATCTGGAAACAAAAAGATGACATTAAGAAAGAAAACCAAAATGCAGTTACAGCTAATACTCAACAACCAGAATCCACTTCTGAGCACCCCATACAGAAAGCTATGGAAATGTTCACTTCCTAGACACAGAATCATAAAACCATTTTGTGGAATCACACTTTATAGACACTCACTAAATTGTGAATAACTTCCATTTTCTACTCTATGCTTTCTCAGTGCTTAGACATAAATATAAATACATAAATGGCTTTTTAGTTGGATCAGTGTGTCTTGGGAGACTTAAAAGGCGATTTTCCTTCCTCAGAACTTTAAACTGGGTGTGAAAAAAACGCTTTTCTTTTCTCTCATGACTTCCAATACATCCACCAGACTTATCCAGAATCACATTATAAGTTGGCTTGCACGGCTGTGTTCATGAAAGCAAACCTTCCCTCCTTTTACTCATTTCCTCATTTTTATTGGCAAACAAATAAGTAGTGCTTCATAAACAAGATGGTTTATTTTTGGAAATGAATCAACTTGAACTAATAAAAATGTTTAAGAATGTCTGAAAGAATATTAACAGCTGGCAACTACAGAAATTAAAATCAAATAATTTAATTTAATTCAGTGATAATTCTTGGCAATTTTTTACAAAGCACCCACCACACAAAAAAATCCTAATCTTTCTCAAGCAGGAACAAAGATTGGATAAGCTCAGATCTCTACTCTAAGATTTTCTACATTGTACATCCTTTCAGTTTATACTCAACAGCAGGTTCAGTGACACAGAAAAACAAAGGAAAAAGAGAGGAAACACAGAAAAGTGAAAATATCACTTGCTGGACTCTTTTTTTTTTTTTAATGCATAATCTGTATTTCAAAACACTCTTAGTAGTTCTCCCTGCTGCACAATAGCAGTTTCAAAATAGTTTTGATAATCAGAAGTAGTGTTATATAAATTTTAAAAGGAGAAAGGAGCATTCTCTCTGTCACAAGTTTGTACTTCCAAACAGAAATGGAATTGCTGCTGAAGGCATTTTGGAACCTCTGCTGTAAAGTTTGAAACATTTTTCCTTTCCTCCTAACATTCTCCTAACTGTTTTCAATAATTAATGAAAGGAAATTGAAAGTAGTCATTGACTCTCAAGCTGCAATCAATGAAATAAGGAAAGTGGGTTCACTACTGATACTCATAATATATTAAATCCCATGTTCCCACCTGTCATACAGCACTGAAACCTAACACCTTCCCAATTACCATAGACCACATGTTGTTACACTACAAACCACAATTTTTAACACTTTGTAATATAATGAATTCTTTAACAGAGGGAAGTGGAAGCGTATGTGCAGTAGCAGAACTGTCAGGCCATGCTGTGAAACTTCATTAATGAAATAAAACAAAATAAATAGGAAGACAATTAGACACAAGGTACGTAATTGGTAAAAGAATGCTACGCATTGGCTGGAGCACTGAACCAGCAAAATACTCAGCAGTAAAGTCACAGTGGTCAACTTTATTGAATGACTGGGAAGTCATCATTTCATAAAGTTACACAGATTTTTTTTCTTCTTGTAGTGAAAACAAACCGATAAACACCTAAAACTAGCAGCCGCATTGAAAGCGGCAGTTGTTCCCTCTTCTGTCAGTTCACTCTCCCCTCCTGCACCATCTCTTCCCTCCATGCTAGCGCAAATGCACAATAAACAGGATCAAGGAATTGATCAGACTGCAAACAATCTTTTTTCCTCTCCCTTCAGAGCTATTTTTCAGCTAGAGTAGTTCTGGGTACCTGCATACACACTTAGGAGCACAATAGTGTTGACAGTACAGCAATATAAACAAGTGCCCAGATTACAGCAGCGCTGATCGTGTCTACAGCAGCACTGGCTTAAAATGTTTGACAGTATGTCAAATCACAACTGCCTGTAACATTTGCTGAACTTTTCTCAAAGAGTAAAGAAGTCAGAAAACTAACAACACTAGATTTCACAGTATTATCAGGAAATGCTAACTTGTGGTCTCTTTATACTTGCATATATTTAACTGAAACTCAAATTAAAGTGAACTTCTAAGTCGGGTCCTGTTTCTTTCCCCTATGCAATTTCCTACGTTTATGCAACTCGAAGTCACCATGCATACACACAGGTTTCTCACTAGATGGCAATACAGCTCTTACTTTGATCTGATCCATAGTCAGCAACTGAATACAAAAGGTGGCTGCATTTATTTAGCCACAGAGTGCTTTCCATTTGGCCAGTTTTATACCATTGATCTGATTAATGACGATTACAGTTACCTAAGGACACAAAAAAAGTATGCCACCCTTAAATAATTAAGGCAGATCCGGAGCTAAGTGCCCTTTGATCCAGATTCTATGGAAGATCATTCTCTCCTCTACACCTAAGGAGACACTTGGAGCTGATGAATACACCAGTAATCCACTACCCTGCACTCATTGATAATTGTATTACACAACTAGAATACATTTAAACACAGTTTCCTCATGTAAGCCACAGGTTCTTTGTTTAATACACAGAACTACAGAGTGATGCGTTCATTGCTTCGAAGTCCAGCAAAAAGCTTCAGAATGTTAAAATCTGCAAGTAGTTCAGTTTAAATCACTGGAATGTCTTCTTTTTAAAGGTTAATCACACAGGGTGGGTGTTTCATTTTGTTTTGATTTTGTCTGTGATTCCAGGGAACTTTTTCTGCAAGGGTATGTGTGTGTTTGTTTTCTCTTCAGCCTTTGTCCAGGGTAACACAGGTAATGTACATCTCAGAATGCGCTAAAAGCTTCATCATCCATGTTCGACTCAGAATGGCAGAAAATTTTTACACCATTGACATTTCTTTAATGTTTTGGCCAAAATTTATTTATGTAGATCAGGTTAACTAAAGGTTAGATTTTGCAGTCCTCTAAATGAGCTTTTAGTACTCGCGTAGTAAAATGTAATGACATTACATCAAGTAAGTGCCCTCAAAGGCAATGGAACCTTTCAAGAAAATAATGTTACTTCATCCTGAAAAACTAAAAGTTACTTCTGTTGCCAATCATTCTAATATTTGCAACTTTATTTTTGTTTGAAATGTCTTTTGTCCTGTGGCTTAGCCTTTACCTGAACATAGCGATAGGGAAAGTTACTTCCTGGTATTAGCAAATCATCTCAATTTTACAAGAAAAATTCTGGAATTTGAAAGATGCAAAGGAAATCTAATTGTAAGAGTCAACTGGTCTAGACAAACTGTTCCTAACTCATATCCTAGGAAGGGTTAAATAACCCATTACAATGCTGCTGTTGAAGACTAATAGGCAGAAACAGAGTGCCCCAAAGGCACTCAGAAGAGCGAATGGACTGCTTAAGATGCTTCTCATACAGACAGAATTTATTGGTCTGTTTGAAGTGAACAAAGTTTCTTTGGTCTTGAACTGCTGGGCTTGGCATAACCAACACCAAACCAGTTGCTCATTAATACCATAAAGGAAACAGTCTTATTTTGTCCTTATCAAATCCAGACAACTCAGGAAAAAAACAGCATCTAAAATATCAGTCTACCCTGATGAAATTAATCCTACAATGTCACATAGCTCAGTGAGCAACAGCATTTTAATTGTGGTACCTGTGACATGCAGCACAGGTTACGTTACAGTTTTCCTCAGTTAGGTAAAACAGCACAAGTTGCACTATATACCACTGTGTTGAGACAGCCTGAGCACCAAAACCTTCCTCCTCAGTGCACTGAAGTCTAGGACAAATAGCATCTACATTGCGCTCTGGAGATCCACCCTTAAGAATAGATAACTATCTGGCAACACTTAAGGATGACACCAATTCTGTCCAACTAGGAAATCCTGTAGCAGAGTGATGTCTGAATGCTGGAGAACAGTTAGTTATCTTAACAAAACTTGTTTTCTGCTTCAGTGACAGAACAATGTCAGGAACCAGAAATCTCTTTCCAAGTAGTAGTAATCCAGGATAAGAAAAGGTTAGTTGTGGTTTGTTCCACTTCTGCACACGCTTCTCTCTGCAAATATTACCAAAAATCATAGATTTTTCTTTCCTTTGTTAACTGATATATTGTAAAACATGTTTGGTAAAGCAGGTGTGCAGGTCTTAGTAATAAAAAAATAACACTACAGAATGTATTCTTTACCAGCACTTTCAGGACTTCATGCCAAGAATCAACAAAGTTTTAAATAGAGTTGTTATTTCCACATATTCCTAGAATAATTTTAAATCCTGTCTATTAAGGTCGCAATGCTTTAAAGAGCACATTTTCCCTTTTATGCTTGTGCAGTTGCAATACTCCTCCCAAGCCTCTGAAACCAGTGTCCTTAAAATATACCACCCCTTTCATTCCACAAAAATCAAATGGTAGTGATGAAACCAGTGCAAGCGAGCTCAGACTTGTTTCTGGAAACACTCAAGTCACAGCTTTAGAAATAAGGTTTAACTTGCCTAACTGGTCTTGGATTGTACAATGGGCTGAAAATACTGCAACATTTTACAAAGCATCATTTCTGTTTCTCTGTTAACTAGCCAAAACCGACAGAGGTAACATTCTCATAAATAACTTATCCAATGATGATTTTGCCTATGAACAGATTTCAATCCTTTTGAAATTAAAGGTCACCTGACAAATATTTTCTTTCATAATATCCATATATTTAAGATATTTAAAGGATAATTCCTTCTTCGCCAACACAGATACGAAGAGTTTACAACTTTAACCTCATCCACCAGTAAGAAGACAGTATTTCAGTTCCTCTCTTTATTTTCTGGTGATAATCGAGAAACAGAAAGTAGCAGAAATTGATATTTAGCGAAAACTGTTATCAACAGTTTGGTCACCTAATCCAATCTGTGAGCATGGAAATTATATTGGAAAGTGAGACATACAGAATTAGAAACATTACATCTGCATGGCTTTTTAACTAATTTCTGAGAGAGTTTCCCATTGCCTCTGAAATTCCAGGTGACGCTAATGGCAAGAACCACACAGCAATATAAAACAATTTCCTTCACTGAGTGCATTGCAAGGGACTGGCCTTGATTTGTAACCAGTGAGGGACAATGGATTACTTCTCCTGCTTGACAGAGCAAAGATTATTTAAGTGCTTATATTCAGCACTTGCATGTGAAACACTCAGAACTGAATGAACATTCTTCAGGTGTTAAAAGGCTTGACTCAAATTTGTTCCAAAAACTAACCTATGCTATCTCACTTCAGCACACGTAGCATGAGCTCCATTTTCTTTCCTAGGTATCCAAATGTGAAATGATGATAAAATTAGGTTAAGAACAGAACCTTATAGATTCTGCCCATTTTTCTTGCTCTAAAGTTCAAGAGCAACAATACACTTGCTTATACATTAAATGGTCAAAGCATATGTCCACTACAATATTTGAGATGTCCATAGAAGTAGAATAACTTATAATAATTCTCTCTACAAAACAGAGCTTTATGAGCACTGGAACAAACAGTGAACAGAATTCTTTTGCTAAAAGGAAGAACCGAATTTCTTCTCCTCATTAGTTAAAAAAAAAAAAATCAAATATCTGTCTACGTTAGATATCACTAGGATAAAGACTTCCATTGACATGACAGGATATTTGGAAATGTAAAACATAACACACACGTGGGTCAGCTGAATTAAAGAAAGCCCTTACTCATTCCACAGATTCTTTAGACCACTTTTCCTGTTTGCGCAACAAAATCAAAACCGTGTCTTAACATGACAATGCACGGCTCTCAGGCTGAATGCAGCATTGTCCAGATGCTGAAAATAATCTGCAGTACAGTTAGTTGCACAAATGTACCTCCCAGCCCTTCCTTGAAGGAGGAAGCAAATACCAGTTCAAGCCTGACCTCCCTTCCCTCACAAACTTCTTCTGGTGAAACAACCTGTTCAGTGCGTCTCAAGCTGCAGAACTATCTTCTCATTTTTCCAGAGTACTGCAGTAGGCAGAGGAAGGCATGAAACTGAGGCAGGAAGGGGATGAATGACTTTGACATTAAAAAGCAAATTTGCAAACCCGTGAGCTCTTTAAGCAGGTGGTATAGGCATCTGCAACAATATTAAGAGCCAGCTCAGCTTACATGTAGTATATACAAAACATCTATGCTGCTTCAGGGCACGATGATACAGTATAGTCTCTCCCGGTCAATACCTGAATTAAACCATGATGGACTTGAGCTAAAGTCACTTGAAAGTCACAGTGACCCCAATTCTTGAGGATTTATCAGTATAGCTAAACACAAGCTGTGGATACGGTAATAAACACTCCCAGAAATAGAGTGCCACGAAAATGGGGCTGATACCCTCCAAAGGGTAAGTTCTGGACTGGTGCTAAGATAGACAGCCCCAAGTACACAAATCTTTACAGCCACAACTACACTGTATGCATGTTCTGCACATCTACACGCTTCTAAAAATACACTGTACCTGTATTATTGCACTTCTCTTTCTTATTACCTAGAGTACCTCAGTCTCCATCTACCACAGACAATTAAAATTTGGCTGCGTAACTCACTCTTTTGCATAAACTTTCATCCACAAACAACTAATTATGGAAATAAAATGGCCTCAGAGCACAGAGAAATTCATACAGTTTATATATATCCCGTGTTTTCCACATACTACAGTCAAGTTGGAAAGCCTGTTTGTAATTTCTAGGGAAGAGGAACATTCAAACACAATAAAATGCATCATAACATTCTTAAGCTGAAAAATCCAAAAATAAAGCTCTCAAAATATATTTTAAATCTTTGAACCTTCACCATTGAACCTGAACCAAAAGCTTTGAACTTTTCAGCATTCTTGCTATGTGCTTTATTAAATTAAATCACCTTTCATCTTTTGTTTTCCAAATGCCACAGAAAATCATGAAACTGGAATCCTTTTAAATATTTTGTTACCACAAGCAATATTATTCAACCGATGCTTGTGACATCTTAAGAGAAATCACAGACACAAAAGTGCATCATGTTGCTAACAACGAATGCTGAAATCAAAGAATGGTGAAAGCAGACGATCTGTCATAAACTATTTTTAAGAGTTTTTACAAAACCACATGTAACAAAAGTCAAAGAAGTTATATCACAAACTAAACTTTGAGGATAGTTACAATGATTTTAATGAAAACATTGCCTGAACTTTGAGTTACTGCACTAAGTATAAATGTAAATACTACACAAATGTAACAACCATTTCTCCTACAGACTGTTATCTTTGTTTTGCTGTGTTTTAACTGAAAATTCATCTTCAAGTTCGCAAAATACTAATAAAGTTCATGTGATAAAAATGATGTAGAACCAGTTGACTGCTAATCGCAATGAAATCTGGTTAATTGTCTCTAGTTTGGAAAAAGGTTTTGGTACATTACATGTAAATAATAGCTTTGTGTAACTAGTAAGCACAAAAAACTTGTAAGAAAATTTAGTAAAACTGCAATTTTCTAATTTTAAAAGGTAAATTTTCTTGTATACACATATCCCTCATTAACACATATTCAGTATAACCACCTAATACTGGAAGTTACAAAATCTACAATAACTGATCTTTGAGATGGACTTCGACCACTCTGAGTGCTTATAATCTGTTGAAGAATGGATCTGGACATTGAAATAAAGTATCAACATAGTATCAGATGAAAGGAGGGGGGATGGGGGGGGGGGAAATCACTTTCCATAATCTTTCACATAGATCTTGAAAGATTAAGAAGCCACAGAATTGCAACAGGATCCAACAGGGACCTGCCCAGTCAGCAGGCTTAAGAAAGGCAGGCCAAGCACAGAGCTTGTTTGTTTTTACAAGCTCGTTCTTGAAGTTCTGATACATGAAACACACAGGGGTTTTTTTGGGGTGGGGGTGGGGGTGGGGAACAGTTCAGATGGATGAAATAAAACCAGTTGCTGTAACCACCAAAGCAAACCACCTGACCTCAGAACGCTCTTCTGGGTTAGCCTTTATGCAAAAGCCAACAAACCAAGTAGGAATTCACAACTTTAACAGAGGAATAACAATTTATGCTACACAATCAAAACTGTTCCTTTTCCTGTTTTAGCATGTTGTTTCAATGGCTGCCATATTATGGCATCACACCAAAATGCAACATGTAAATCACGCAATGCCCCCATGGAAGTCCAAAGAGCAAAAAGCAAACGCATGCCTATCTAGACCACGCTAGTAGATGCAAAGGGAAAACTGCCCAGCTTTACCTCTTTGCCAGTCACTGCCACCAGAATGCATGTCCTACAATTACAGCAAAAGAAACACTGCAAAGACACCTTTTTGTTCCTTTTTGAGTCTAAACAGATGCTGAAGGAATTTCAGAGAAGTGGGAGTTTGGAGAGAAGGAGCAAAAATGAATGTATGTGTAGTCTTCAATTCTCCAAAAACTTAAGAACAGCCTAAAAAAAAACAGTTTCATGAAATTAGGGGAGTTGTTTTTTGTGGGAGTTTTTTTTGTTTGCTTGTGTTTTTTTGTTTGTTTGTTTTGTTTTTAAAATCAGATTTGAGAGACTCCAGCAGCTCATAATCACCATTTATTGGAAGTGGAATCTACTCAGACTGCAGGACCACTTCCCTCAAGATGGACACTTCAGCACCGCATACCACTTGCTTAAAAATGTAAATGGAGCTCCAACTGGCTGTTAAAAAAATATTAAAGTTGGAGATACTACTCAACAACACACCCAATATATTTACTGCCTTAGAGTGCAATTTTACAATTGAAAAGTCATCCACTTGGAGAGTGTTACTTTAGACCTATATTGCAGCCATTACTCCTCTCAAGTCAGCATTTGGGAATGAGTATTCCTATAGATACATCAGTGGAAAGAGCATCAGGCCATCCTTAAGAATCTGGTCCTGTTATTAGTGAAAAGTTTCCGCTCAGGTCTGTGATATAAAATGTAACTTCTCTTTTGTATATCAAAAAACTGTACGTCCGTGGCAAAAGCTAATATCCTGGTTTAGGTGGAATTCATCTTTGGAAGAATACTTGAGGAAACACCTTATCTTCAAAGAGCAGTATGAGAATTAACAGTAGGGAAGTTTGTCCTCCCCATTCCACTTCTCTGAAGTGACAGCTACCATGATCACCGTTTACACGAACAAGTAATAAGACATATATTGCAAAAAAAATTTGTTTAAGTCTTCAAACTCTGTTGGGAGTTTTTTAATAGGTTCAATATTTCCTATATGCAAACATCTAAGTGAACACCAATTAACCCCCTACTAACACATGACAAGAATTGCTGTTAGACAAACTTCATCCAACTGTGAAAGAAAAAAGATTCCTCAAGCTGTGACAGCCCAAGACAAATGCAGTGGAAAGTTCAATCTGTAGGAATACTAAACTGGAATCTATTCCACTAGTGAGGTAAAGAAGCCTTACATTCCTCATAAGGAAGATCCTCATTAGTAGCAGAATGGGTGAAATGAAAGTAGGTCCAAGTGCCACCCAGCATCTACAAAACCTAAGTGTGGCAAATGTGGAGTGATTCACCACTCAAATTCCAAACTATCCGATACAGAAGAGGACAGAATCTTCCAAGACAGATGAAGCAAATCGTGAAACCGGCATCATCTCAGCAAAGCCAGAGCCCTCAACTATATCAGTTTCTATTCTTTACAAGAACACTTAGAACTAGAGCAATTGTATTTGTTTCTTTTTTGGGCCACTAGATCATGAACAGAGCCAACAAATAGAGGAAATAAAGCATGTACAGGAACTGAAGATCCTAGGCTTGTTACTAGGAAGGTTATCACAGTTTTAGAAAAACAAAGACTGGCAGAATCCTCTATATCTGACATCACATTCTTCAGAGAGGCTCCTTCTCTTGGGCAAATCCAGCCATCAGGTCGCAAGAAGCAAAAAGGGAAATCAAATGGGAGACAAAAAATGGGAAACTGTGGGGGAACATCTAGACAATTTCTGGAATAGAACACATACCTTCAAATCCTTTCCTGATATATATCTGATGACCAGTCCCACCCGACGGATGGCACAGACAAGCCTAGATAAGATTTGAGGCTTTTTCCTCTCACCCCCTTGGTAATGTTACCTTGTGCATGCATCTTCTCCAGCCAGCCCGCTTGTTTGTTATTTAAGGAAGAAAGAAAATACAAATGCCTATGAGTTATTTAGGAAGGAACACAAGTATCAACCATGGGACATTTGCAAGACATGCTCCTACAGTTTCTAGTCCAACCCCACCTTGCACTCCTGTGTTAAACAGTCATGGGTAATTCTTAGAAGAAGTGAACATCTCTTCTAGTTTCTAAGCATCCCACACTGGTTTATTACCTCGGATTCTAGACTAACACACAAACAGAAATATTTTCCTCTAAAGACAATATAAAAATTCCCAGCTGAGTAAATTCAAACTGTGCTCACTTATGCTTTCCCCTTAACAAGATAATGTTTCTTTAACCCTAACAGGTTTCTAAATAAGATGCATTTAAAAAATTAAGCAACCCAATCAACAAGAAAGTAGAGACTAGGGAACTTAAGGTGCGAGTCCTCTGTTCACTTTTTTTTTTCCAAATTGAGTTAAAATAAATCAGTCCAAAGGTCAATAAAGTACCAAAGCCGATGCAAATGAAGGAATAGGACTGCATAGCAAGGAACCTGGGCTTAAGAAACAGGACCTTTCTTCCCCCTTCAGTAGCCAGGAGCTGTTAAATCAGCTCAGCTGGTTTTATGAAGGGGAGGAGACACAAAGCAGTGAGACTCACTCACACAGATGGTATGGGGCATCTAATAATCCTAGGTGTTAGCATCCTACAATTCCAGGGCATACCAGTTCCTTTACTTTATCCTCAAACAGATAACCTTCTGAGAGACAGAGATGGTAAGGTGCCTCATTACTCTGCAGCAAAAGAATAGTGGTTCTTGTAAAACTACAACATCAGAGATGAAAAGCTTCTTTCCAAACATTCAACCTCACCTGACAAGCCCTGCACTGAAAACACAGCTTCCAGTTTGGAACAGTTTTTCAAAGAAAACTACAAGGACAAAAGATAATACAGCTATGATAACTTGCACAGACCTGAAAACACTGATGTGTAACACATGTTTTGTAATAAACATTTCTGTGCTGGCAACTTGGATTCAAATAATTATTTGACTTGGCAAAGGAAAAAAAGCCTACCTTACTCAGGCAAAGTAGCATTTCATAAGCAATCTGTACTATTTATGCTGCTATAAACTAAGACAGTATTTTCACCAGGACCTGCAACTGTTAATTGTCACTATCACAGGTGATGTTGAAAATGATAGATATTAAGAACTCTACAGTAACTAGTTCTGTTACAGCAGATCAAACAATATATTTTTGAACCTGGCTTTAGCTAGTTAGCCTTCTGGGAAACCACAGGAAATGAAGCAGCTTGGATTTTATATCACTGACTCTGCTAGTAACTTTCTGTGGAACTTGGAATATATCATTAAAGTAATTTTTCAGTTCTGTGACGTATTAAAAATAAATCCTAATTTAAGTGCCTTAAGAAATACTAAGACATTCTGAAAAAAAAAAACAAAAAACCACATTACTTTTTTAGCTCCAGTACCATTCGCAATTGGGCTTTTTCTTCTACAGCAACTTCAAAAAAGAAAGAATTTGACCACTGAATATTTTAAGCAAAATAAATATATAGAACGATCCCCTCCCCAATCAATAAACACACTGTAAGTCTTTACTCATGTTTGAATTGATCTTAAAAAACAAGGTCCAAGAAAAATCTGCCATAGATTTTAAGTAAGCTAACTATAGATCACCGTATTTTTATTTATATCGCCAATTTACTTACTGTCACTGTATATATTTGTTGGATTCATATTAGAATATCAAGTACATACAATACATTCAGTAGGCTAACCAGGTGTCCCAGATAAGTGTCTTCATTAAAATGAATGACTTGTACCTGGAAAATGCCATGCCAGTAAGTGCTGTTTCAGAGTGCTCAGACTGCAGTAATACACAGAGCTATTAAAAACAGGTCTCTCTCCTAAAGCTTCTGGCACTTAAAAAAAGCAAAATTGCTAGGCTATAAACCTAAGAAAATACAAGTATCTTGCAGGGCTTAGTTAGACATAATACTCTCATCTTTCTATCTTCTAGGTAGTTAAGTGATCGGAGTGTTTTAAAATCATACATCTTCCATTCCATTACTCTGCAACAGGGAAAATTACAGTTGTCTCAGTCAAATTCTTAAAGTTATTGGTTACACACGTAATAATTTTAAAAAGTAGAATTAGGAAGAAATTCAATGCAGTATTAAAGGTAAATATAAAATTGAATTCATATAACATGTGTTCATTAAAGTCCTTTTAAGTGTAGCTTAAGTGTACAGACAATCACTTACTGTTCGTATCTTACTTTTTTAAGTCTAGTAAAATAATTAATACACTGGAAGATGACTGTTGCCCTTCCCTGGACACACTTCAGCAACTCAATGTCTTTCTTGTAGCGAGGAGCCCAAAACTGAACACAATATTCAAGGTGCAGCCTCACCAGGGCTGAGTACAGGGGGACAATCGCTTCCTTATTCCTGCTGGTTACACTATTTTTGATACAAGCCAAGATGCTCTTGGCTTTCTTGGCCACCTGGGCACACTGCCAGCTCACATTCAGCTGGCTGTCAACCAGCACCCTAAGATTCTTTTCTGCTGGACAGCCTTCCAGGCATTTGTTCCCAACCCTGTGGTGCTGCATGGGGTTGTTGTGACCAAAATGCAGGACCTAGCACTAGTCCTTGATGAACTTCATAAAATTTACCTGGGCCCATTGATACAGCCTGTCCAGGTCCCTCTGCAGGGCCTTTCTAACCTCAAGCAGATTGATGCTCCCACCCAATATGGTGTCATCTGCAAATTTACTGAGTGAGCATTCAATCCCCTCATCCAAACCATTGATAAAGATATTAATAAAGACTGGCCCCAAAACTGAGCCCCGGGGAACACCACTTGTGACTGGCTGCCAACTGGATTTAGCTCCAGTCACCACAACTTTCTAGCTTAGCCATCCAGTCAATTTCTAACGCAGTGAAGAGCAAACCTCTCTAAGCCACGAGCTTCTCTAAGAGAATGTTGTGGGAGATGGTGTCAAAGGCTTTACTAAAGTACAACTAGATAAGATCCACAGGCTTTCCCTCATCCACTAGGCAGGTCACCTGGTCATAGAAGGAGATCAGTTTGGTCAAGCAGGACCTGCCTCTCATAAACCCATGCTGGCTGGGCCTGATCCCCTGGTTGTCTTGTTCCCCTGGTTGTCTTGTAAGTGCCTGGTGAGTGCACTCAAGATGAACCACTTCATAACCCTCCCCGGTACCAAGGTCCAGCTAACAGGCCTGTAGTTCTCCAGATTGTCCTTATGGCCCTTCTTATAGATGGGCATCACATTGGCAAGACTCCACTTATCTGGGACCTCCCCTGTTAACCAAGACTGCGGATAAATGATGGAGTGCCTTGGCAAGCTCTTCTGCCAGCTCCCTCAGTACTCTTGGTTGGATCCCATCTGACTTCCATCATTAACTACTTCCTCCTGGATCATGGGGCACGGTTATTTTGTTCTCCACCCTGTCTTCCAACTCAGGGGGCTGAATACCCTGAGGATAACTTGTTTGTCTACTAAAGGCGAAGGCAAAGAAGGCATTAAGTACCATTAAGACTTTTTCCTTATCCTTAGTGGCAATATTCCTCCTCTTGCATCCAATAAAGGATAGAGATTCTCCTTGGCTCTCTTTTTGTTGTTAATATAATTGTAAAAATAATTTTTTGTTATCTTGTACAACAGAGGCCAGACTGAGTTCTAGCTGGGCTTTTGCATTTCTAATTTTCTCTCTGCATGACTTAACAAGACCCCCGTACTCTTCCCAAGTTGCCTGCCCCTTCTTCCAGAAGTGGTAAACTCTCCTTTTTTTCATTAAGTCCCAGCAAAAGCCCTTATTCAGCCATTTCCATTCTCCCACATAATGACATACTATGGATATCTCTAAACTTCTATATACTTCATGTATTAGTCATAAATATTTGCTGATGCAGATGTTAAAATTAAAGTTTCCATGAAGATCAAGTTTCTCATTCTAACATGAAAGGCATTCTAGAAGTGGTATTGCACAAGGATCACTATTTATCACATCACAGTAACATATATATTTACATTCACAAAACAAAATCTAGCATTTAAGAGTCAAAGAAGGTTCTCTTTGGATCAATGAATTAACAGAAATTGCAGCTCAGCTGCAATTAATCTTCTGTTATGGGTTTCGCAATCAATAGAACTCAATACATGCTCACATCCAAACAGAAAATATTTGAAAATACAGCTGATGCTTATTATCTTCCCTGTGCTTGCAACCAGCCTGAATTATGGCAAGCACAGTGAGAAGGCTTTTTTCTAGACTATTGGCAAGAATCATGATTCGTTAGACGAGTACAAATTGTGTACAAAGACAGAAGTGTTTTGGAAAGCATTTTTGTTCTTCAGAACAGAAGTTGGACATACCTCACACATTTAAAAAGCATATTTCCATATATCTTTACATAAATTTAATTACGACTTTGCTTTGCAAAGAGGGTGAAGAAACACACCTTTGTCATTTGGCTTACTGTACTGGTAAAACCTCCAGGCACTGCTTACTACTTTAGGTACACCAAAGCAGGAATTACCCTTGTCTTCCTTTCCAACCTATATTTCTTCTTTTTCTTCTTTTTTTTTTTTTTTTTTTCTCCCCTCTCTCCAACAAACTTGCTTTTCTCAAACTCTTTCTCAAATAGTTTGTTTTCTTAAGTGAGAAGGCAGGTATAATTAAACTAGAGTTTTAAAAAAGAAAAATACTGTTACTTTATGCGACAAAACATCACCTGTACACCCACAAAGGAGCACAGAGAGATAGCAGTGTGTGGGGCAGATGGAAGCCCAAATAATAAAACTGCTCAGCTGCACTTGGACCCATCAAAGGAGGGTCATTCACCCATCAAAGAAGTTACTAAGCTGCATTTGTAGAATCACAGAATGGCTGAGGTTGGAGGGGACCTCTGGAGGTTACCTTGTCCCATATTCAAAACAAATACAAACCATATTCACTCAGTTTTACTGATTTAATGATATGAAATTTAAAGAAACTTTTCATACAAGATTTATTTGCATAGCTCATATTTTCTTGTTCACATACATGAACATATTTTCTTCTTCCACATATATGGAAACCAGACGTCCTTACAGAACTTCACATTTGCTTCCTTTGATGAATCAAATTTGTATGCAGGTCTCCCAAAGGGGTAAAACCAATGATAATTGGCCAGTATCCTATTCCTGGAATCAGGTATCCGGGCATATGCTAGAAACAGTATCAAAAAAGGCCCCTAAAACACAACTCTGTATTTTACACTTTAAAAAAATATTATATTACATCAAGTGCTGCCCAAGACTGAATTTCTGTATTTCCAACCAAAAAACGACATGCACTATTTCTGCAGTGAACTGACTTCCAGTTAATAACCCCCCCCCCCCCCTTTTTATGTTTTCATGCATTCCTGTCATTCATTGTATCTATTACCTGGCTAACATGCTTTAACATTTGCAGAAATGTTTTCTGGGGGAAAAAAGTTTGGTTCCATCTCTTGTATTTCTGCACAGAACATTTAATTATAATGACACTGTTTATGAAAGTCATAGCAAACTTATAAAACAGTTAGACCTTTATGAAATTTATATGTACAAATTGGTTGAACTGAATTTATAAACTAACGAGGCTTCTCCAGAAAAAGAAAAGAAGAAAGTCAAGTCCTTTATTAAGTGAAAACAAACACCTCAGAAAGGCTTGGGTAACATTTCCTGTACCAAAACAGGAACAGTTCTACCCATGTGTGAAATAAGTAGAAGAACTAAGCCAGGAATTATGCAGACTCTTGAAATGGCAAAAATTGAAAGTGGTTTTAAGCATCAGTCTTCAAGTTCTGTTGACAGTCACAAACTCTAGTACAGGTCCCCCTGACAGGCAGCTACCAACATTTTAAACACCTTCACCTCAAAAATCCATATTCATGCATTTTGTTATTATCAGAGGTGTCACTAAAACCATGTGACTTCTGTAGTCTATAAACAGATGCTTCAGCCTCTTCAGTACTGAGACATATACACTCAATGAATTTTCAAGAAAGTTCTATCTGCAACACTACTATCACTAAATACTTGGACTAAGATTTCTTATAGGGTTCAAGTAATAACAAAAGAAAAAGCAAAATCAAGAAGCAGTCCAAGAACCATATTCAAAACATTTCTTTCCTGGTTACAATTTCGCCCTTTGTCATAGCCAAAACATTTGGCAGAGACTGTCTTCACAGCTCGATTCCAGTAGAACCAGTTGGGGATCTAAAAGAAACCTGAATCTTTCCTTATCAGCTCATCTCTTCAGCTTCACAGCGTCTTGCTTGCATACATGCATTTGTACAGGTTTGTATCAACCTAATAAATTAAGTCTATCCTATTACACAAGGGTTGTGGAAGTAATGGTAATAACTTTCTTTGTGAGGATATCTCTATCAAAACAAATCACAGATAACTGAAATTGTTTTTCAAGATTAAATTAATCATATATTAGATTCAAGAAGCCATGCATTGTAAGCATGGGGTACAGCCCGTTAAATTGCTTTAAAATGCACTCAACATGTGACATGAGAGCAATCTGACATTAAGAAAAGGCAAACAAATAATGGCTAGTAGCTTTTACTAAACATAATAAGGAACTGATCACTATTCTCTTCCTGAGAAATCATGTTTGCACTTATAGATATTTGACATTAGAAAGCTAACAAAAACCAAGACATGCCAGCCGCACAGAGAAAAATAGAAGTACAAGGGCTGTGAAGGGAGCAGCAGCAGAAATGAACAATAAAAGTAACTATGATGTGAGCTGTAACAAATTCAGAAACAATGAAAATGCTTTTTACACTTTTTTTATACTAAAAAAATCTGAGTACAGCAACTAAGAGCTGTATTTGAAAATAAGTTTATTTACATAGATTTTTATTAGACTTTAATGAGTGAACTAGCTCCTGAGAGCATTAAGTACTCTTCCACACGAATCCTCTAAATTGAACTGCACAAACCACCCTCTTTTATATCTAAAAATATTCAAGCTTTGCATTTGCTTATGTGTATTTTGCATTTTTTTGATCTCTGCAGTTTGGAAGTGTAGTGAACTGTAGTAGAATCTGTCATCATGTAAAATAGCCAGCATTAATCCAGTAGATCACGCAGCCACTTGAACAGTGACAAGGTGTCAATATACTTCATTAATATGGTTGAATTACAGCACTACAGAGATTGATGACACATGGTATGCAAGACATGAATACTAATACTTAAATCCAATAGAATTTATCCTAAATTAGATTTGTTAGCTGTCAGGCATCGTTACATAGCATTAATTTTTTTCCTATTACCAAACCACTGCAGAGATGCACACAGGCAAAAATTATTCGAGATGTCTGTGTCTATATACGCTACATGTATTGAGCGGCCACATGGAAAGAATGCTATAATACTAGATAAAAGTTTGCCTTGCACGCTAGTGGCTTCTTTATCACGTATCACAAATGCTCATGATTGTACCAACTGATAAACACAGACTAACCTAGATAAGCAACAATTTTTCAAAGCTTGATTTTTTTTGCTACTGCATAAGGCACATACCATTTTTTTTTGATTTTTTAATGAATTGTTTAGACTAGTGAACATTTTCTTTTAAAAGGTATCCATGTTCAATTTCCTCTCACATTAAGCAAACTGAAACACGGTATCAAAACCAGGTTTAAATTTACTGTTTTTTAAAGCATGGTACTGTTAACCCTAAATTTTCTCCCTAAACAGCATCAAAGTTGCGTTGACCCACAGACTGATACTAATACCAGAGAATCGTGTAGTTTGGAAAGAACCTCACCAGGTCACTGAGTCCAAACCCTTGCTCAAAGAAGGTCAAAGTGTATCAGGCAACTGGGCCTTGTGTAGTCTTGTCCTAAGCACCTCCGAGGATGTTCTCCACAGTCTCTCTGTGCAACCTGTAGCAGAGTTTTACCATTTACTGGGTGATTTTTTTTCCCTCATCTCCAATCAGAATTTTGCATGTTGCAACTTGTCCGCATAGGCCTCTTGTCTTTTCACTGTGCATCAGGAGTTTGGTCAGCTCTGTACCTTTCTATCAAGTAGTTGAAGGAAGCACTAAACATCACCTTAGCTTCTCAAGTCTAGACAAATCCAGTTCTCTCAGTCCATCTCTGTTGGACTCACTTCAGTACATCGTTTTTCTTGTACTGAGGAAACCAAGTTGGCATACAGTGCTCCAGATGGGGTCTCAAGAGACGAGCAGAGAGAATAATCACTTCCTTTGACTTGTTGGCTACACTTCTGCAACAATCTGCCATGCAGTTGGCTGCCTTTGCCACAAGAGTACACTGCTGACAAATACAAAGATGAAGTTCTTACCCATAAACACATTTCATCCCACATGAATACTTATGCAAAAGCACTCAAGAACAGATACATTTTATATTTTAATCGTAAGTGTGGAGGCATACCGGGTCCTTTACCTCTCAGCACCCTGCATGTATGTGAAATTAATAGAACAAATTGTCATCAGCTCCTTCACATGCCAAATGCCCTGTTCTCCTATTCCTGTGCCTCTAAGACAGACTGGATGCAGACAGTTGTAAAAAGATAACCTCTGAGATCAAAATGGTCTTGTAGAGGGCAAAACTTTGAGACAAAGAATGTTCCTAAGGGTTAATCCTGTTTACAATCTATTTAGACTTTAACACAATTTACAAATACAGCTTCCTACCAGGTAAGTTATCTAATATTTTATGCAAGTAAAACCACCATCATGGTTACCCACCAATAAGTTTAAGGAATGACATATCAGAAATAGATTAAAAAAAAAAAAGAAATAAAATTGAAAAAATAAACGTAGAACTTTGCTAGAGGTGAGGTACACAAACAAGAACAAAAAAGGCATAGAGGAAAAACAAAATAAAGAGTACACAAGACGGAAGGAGTTGGTGAAAAACAGGCTCAGACTCTTCGAGTTAAGGACTTGCTCCACATTCACTTATACATCTTATGTGTCTTAATATCACAAACCTGATGCATAACAATTCAAAACCTTAAAAGCCCAAACCTAAAAAACTCCCCAACAACAATCCACAACCAAAACCACAAAATAAACCAAAAAACCACACTAAACCCAGAAAAGTGTTTATGATCTGTTAACTCAACGGCCTGCTAATCTGAATTATAACTACATCAATATAACACAAGTGGAACAGAAAAAACAAGACTTCTTAGTGTACTTCCAAGCCTTTTCTTTAGACACAGGCAACAAATGCGAACCATCAATACCCATCCTTCACTTCTATTGTGAATCTATTATTACTGTTGGCTTCTCTTTTCCTCCTGATAAGCCCCTCCTCTTTTGTCTACTTTTCTGTAATTCCTTCACAGCCACAAAAGGTTGACTTCTACTGTCATGGAGTGAGGAAAGCAATATCCCACTAAGGGCAGAAATGTATCCTAGCATAAGTAATTAAGATGAGGCTCACAAAAAGACTAGAATATGGACAAAACTTCTTTAAAAGATACCAAATTGTTTCAGTGAAAATACACTACCTTAAAATGCAACATTTTTTGCATAACCTGCCAAAATCATATTGTGTCTCTACACAAACTGAAAAGTATGACAAGTGTGGCTTATATTCTGTTGGAGGGCAAGGAGAAAGAAGCCAGCAATGGTATTATCAGATTTAAACAAAAATCTTTGTTAAAAAGTCTAATGCAAGACCTGAGATTTATCTTGTTAATCAAACTACCTTTTAGGGCTTCAGATACTATTTGTTACCATCACCAACAAAAGTCATTGACTCTTTTTTGCTGCTTAAATTTACTCTACAAAAGAATATGATCTCCAGCAAAAATGCACTGGACATGGAACATACAATGATTCTCATTCAGTTACCATACACTTTTTCATATAGTGTAAAATAAGCACTTTAATGACACGAGTTGCATATTCAGTTTGGAAAACACATTGTTTTACTCTAAAACAGGACATGTTAAGAGTTTCAGCTTTTCACTTATACTGTAGCAGTTCTACAGCATTGTTTTAAAACCTTGACTATAAGAAAAATACTTTTTATACAATTTTGCGCTCTTTCATTGCAAGTTGTCACCCATTTTATATAGTTACTTATTGAATCTAGATCAGTAAAACCAAAAATGGTATGTTCTTCCTTTGTGTACTTTTTTGATTCAGAAATATTTTTTCTTTAAGAAATTCACATTCTTAAAAAGACAACAAACACAGGAATAGCAATGGCTTAGACTTAGTATAGATCTATTATTCTTTCTAATATTTATTGCCATTATTATCCTAACTGAACAGCTGCAGGAACTACTGAAGATTTAACTGAGTGCATACATTTCTAATTAAGTTAAATTTGAGATGTAAGACCTTGCCTTTAAGCTCTACAAAATATAGAACAGAAAGGATCTTACTAGGCAAGCAAACATAGAAAGGCTTGACAAATCAAAAGACCTGTCAGCTCAGAATCTGCTTAATTGTCCGTTCTTACCTTCTGTGCTTAATCCAGGACTTGAAGTGAATTTTGCTACATCGACAATCTTTACAGCAAACTGTTGCCCTGTTTCCCTGTTGATACATCGCCGCACAACACTGAATGGCCCCCTGAAAGACACACACACAGAAGACAGCAATTAATAACCCATTCTCTTTTATGCGTCGAGCTGCAATTCTGGTATTTCTAAACAAAGTTTAGACTTCTACATTCAAGTGTAGTATTTACACAGATGCCTACACGTTTCATCCTTGCTGCCTATTCAATGTAAAATTCAGAATTTTAACTACAGATTAGGGTAAAGAACACTTTTTTGGTAGAAGCTTTTCTGTTCTTCTACTGTACAGTGAAATCCCCCATATTGATGGCTATTTTCTCCTCTGAATCCAAACTCTCTATTATTCAGTATCTGGTCTTTTACCAACCGTTACCACAGATATTTTTAAAAAGATGATCAATTAACACACTAATACACAGAAATCCACCTACAACTGTAAATTCAATTTGGCATCTGAAGGATGGAATCTTCCCCCCACATTTCAGAAAGTAATATTTTATTAGGAAGCCCCATTCTATATAGATCAGCATCATCTTCTTATGCCAAGACTCTGCTTACTCTTTTAGCATCTGTCAAAGTAAAACTGCTTTGAAATAGTATAAACACATTTAAATTGTGGTAATTTTAAAACATTTCAGAACCTAAATAACAGCTTTGGAATAACATTGGCAATGCTCGTTTTCATTCATACTTGTCATAAATTACTAGAAACTAATGTATTTCATTAAAATGATCCCTTTTTTTTTTTTTATTCACATTGTGTTTGCCCCCCATACAAAGCCTTAATGTCTTAATGAAGACATTAAATAACACTTTTAACATACCCCAATGCAGAATGGTAAATCACTATAGTGTATGGATGCCTGACAAGACCATAACCTTACTTATAGGTAGACCCCTGACTTCTGTTCATTCACATAAATTCTATGAATATAAATATTTTTCTGTTGATCAGGCTACTTCTAGATTTCCTGGCTTCCTCAGGTCTGGGCTGGAGAGCTTGCCCATCCACCTGAATACGTGTACATACTTCAAGCAGCCAAGGAGAGATAGTTGGATGAATCATAAATCAAAAAGAAGCAGAAAAACTGCAGCTCTAAGAGGCATTAGACTTGTCACCATCACCACCTTTCTCTCTTGTAATCATGAACTATTTCTTCCTTCCATTAATATTTTAGAACCCTGATTTGATCAATCTGCTTCCTGCATATTAAGTCTGGGACAAAAAAATTAAGCATTTTATTCAGTTCTGTAACAGAGGGGGTACAAGAAACATCCATACACTTTCAACCTTTATGGCCATATTGAAACTTAGTTAAGGTTTTAACAGAGGCTTCTCTACTTAGAATGAGGAATGTCAAAGACGCTGAAGTTCCTACTGACAAGTGCTGTAAAGAATTTCTGAACCCGTATGCTTCAGAACTCCAAATCTTGAGATCTGCAGTCATCTACCTATCAGATCACCAAGAATGTGCTCAACATCTCTCCTTAAGTGAGTCAATTTTCTGAATAAATTAACAAAACCCAATGCATTTTAGCTCTCTACTTTTTGTTCCAAAGAATTAATTTATGTTCAAAAAAAGAGTAAGAAATACAGGCTGCACATTTTTTCAGTAAAACCAACAATAGTGAACATCTCTTCAAATAAACACAGTGGTCCTTAAAAATAAGCTTCCATTTAAAAGTAAAAGGCCTTAGATTCCTTTTCCTTATTTAACAGGGTTTAACTATTAAGGACTTGAAACACGCAGTACAGGTATTAAAGTTATCTTTATTAAATATTTGAAATGGAAAAATCGATGTTTTCTAAAAGGGATTATCTGTTGCATAAAGATACAATAATATAAACGTATAAAGTCATGTAAGGCATACATACCCAGATTTTTTTTTCAGTTAAAGACTATGCATTTGCTTACCTAAACATCAGATAACACTGCTTTGTAGTGATGTGGTTAATATTCCAAAACAACTGTATCCAAATTGACGAAAATTGTTGGAAATTTTAAAGAGACAGATCTTCCCTTTTCACTCACCCATGCCATTTACAATATATACTTTTTCTTAAATTTTCCCCTTAACTGAATTTAATCTATTTTGAAAATTAAATATTTCTAACATTATTAAACCTGCAGTTAGTCACTCTATCAGCTCATTTGCACATGGAACTGCAATTTAAAGTGATTGAATCTCTTTGTGAATTAGGAAATTGAATTATAGGGCATACACATTTAAAAAAAAACCATCACTGGCAATGTTGGGGAGACATTTTTTGTTTTATTCTCAAAGGAAAATTTAAAATATTTCATTATCAAGACTGTGGCATAGAAGGACATTTGGGTCAAAGATCTGATATTTAAAAAATTATATATGCCAGTACAAGTCACAAAACTGAGTTTCCAAGGAGCAACATTTCTATCACAGTTATGCTTCAACAGTTCACGTTTTCAAAACCAAGTCTGTTTTAATACAGCTTTAAGATAAAACATAAAGAACAAAGCAAAAAGACATCAGTTCACTGGATTTCAGTCCAAGATGAATACATACTTCCTAATATTAATCCAACAGAAAAAAAGAAGATACAGAGTACGGAAGCTGTGGTCCTAAGGTAGGGAAAAAATAATAATAAAAACCCCACAAACCCCACAATTCAAGTGTTCCTTCACCTTCATGACTATTTTTGTGATACATGATCAAACACCTTTGAAAGTACTCAATCATAGTGCTTACGTAATATTTGAGTACAATGTAGGTTTTCTTTTCTAACTATTTCATAAATAATGAAATAACTAGAGAACGGTTACTAAATAAAGTGGTAGGGTTTGAAACAGTTAATTTAAAACCAGTGAAACTAAAGTCAAGAAAAGACTTGGAAATGGCAGACATTTTAAAATAACAGCATTAAAAGAATTTAAAAAAAAAATTAGCTAGGTGATATAACGTGATTTATAAAAAAATCATTGTAATAGCTTAAAAGTATTCTACTACTGTCTATTTTCAAGACTTAAGCAAGCCTCTATACACAGGAACAAAAAATTCAGGGAAAATTCTTGTCAAAAACATCTGGAGTAACTTTAACTTTGATTATTCAACATAGAAACACCTGGTGTGGAGAGAGGGTGGGAAAACATGCATAGGTGGGGAAAAAGCACAGTCATATCAATGCAGTGCACTGTAAGAGCTATTTGGACACCAAGAATGACCTTATCATTTAGTTTTTCTGCTGTCAGAAGCAACTGCAGTCAGAAGCAGTGGCTACTAGTGTGGACCAGGAACTGAATCATGGTCCTCCTTCCAATCTACTGCACGTTCAGCTGCACTTCCCTCATTGTAGTGATATTAGAATCCACTTTTCCAGTCCTCCTCAAAGACTTATCTGACACAGAAAGGGTAGAAATGAAAAGTAAAATTCAAAAGACCACCACGCAATTATGTTCAGTGCTAAAACACTGGCAGAGCTAAACGTTCCACAGGAAACTACAGGAGTAGCCACTCCAGTGCTTGTGAAAGGGAAACGCTCCTCAAGAAAACCTTAGAATGTACGAAACATACTGAAAAAAATTCACTTTTGATTTTACAAATTTCTAGTATAATTCAGAAGCTTATTTACATGGTTTTGTCACTATAAAAGGAAAACACTTCTGTTATCCTGTCTTTCATGTTTCCAATCTGCAAGGGGGATAAGGTATCCTTATCTGATCTTTCTTATCAAGCAAAAAACTGATAATGAATCAGTCTTTCTACATTTTAACATATAGACTATATACCTACCATACACTTAGGCATACATATGGTATAAACAGATACTGATACGTAAAAGAATCTTTAAAGTATATGTAGTTTGTAAACAGTTCTCAATTTACATTGACTACCTGAGATGTTGAGGGGATGCGAAAGGGAAGAACACCGAGATAAGATACTTACTTGCTACTCTATTTGGGTACCAAGAAATAAGAATTTCAGCACCAGTCGCAAACAAAATTAGTCACATGCAAGCTACTCAGGAACTATTTTTATGTTCACATATACTACAGGACTCTTCATTTTCAGAACTGCACAATTATCAGTTAACACTGACCTTATCCCTGCGAATCCTCCCATTTTATTCATAGACTCACGGAAGAATTTAAGCTGAAGGGACAGGCTTAAATTTTGGCAGAATTTCTACTTTTTGATATCACAGATGATACTACCACGCTAAATAGAGGAAACTACCTCACTCTCTGAAAACATTCATTCATTCAGCCCAGTACACATACAAGCAAATTCTGCTTTCAGTAATCATTGTAGTAAGAGGTTTCATGGTCTTAAAGGAGTTGGTCTGAAAGCTATTGCAATAGCACGAATAGTAATAGTAAGTGTGCTTTGTTCAGACCTATAAGCTTTTTTGGATCAAGATCAGCCATTAGCTGCCGGGTGGCTTTCCAAGGGGCATGCTTCCACACAAAGGGCCACATGATATATACAGAAGATTGAAGGGTTTTTCAGAGCAAGATTACAGTACATTATTTCAAGTTCATGTTTGGATGATACTGAAGTATGATGACTTTCAAACATAAGCAGCACCTATTGACACAGAACAGCTCTTTGAAGAGACTGTCCTCAGACCTTACTTTACATCCTATTTTTCAGTTCATTAAAACTCATTTGCAAGAGAAGGGTCAAGACCTCGAGTCCAAACACCTCCTGAATAGCCTTCTTGGAAAGTTCAGGCTCTTGGTTTTATGGATTCCATTTTTAGCTCATTATTTCCTTGATAATCTGTTTCCAGTGATTCACTAACAATTTGCTTTTACTGCAAGATTAGACATGGGATACTATTTTCACTTTCCTAAATCCGTACATAGCTCTAAAATGCTATGCTAGCAGCCTCAGTCTTCAAGAAAGTGACTGATTACGTGCCCTGTTTCCAGATGGATGAAAGAAGGAACAAAAAATTATTTCTAAGGCCTGTATGTACTAAGCACACACAAGTAGATTATGAGACATTTCCTTAACTGAGATAGAAATAATTATAAAGGTCTCTGAAAATGGTGCTATTTTTTAACCGTTGTTGAGAAATACGCATGAAAAGTGGTTTCTTAAGCTGACATGAAATATCCTGTTCCCTCATCAGTAAAGAGCTCAAGAAACTGACAACAAATATCACTCTCCTTTTTCTCTGGTTCACCTTTAGGTAGGTGGAAATCTACATCTTGCACAATAAGTGATTTAGGGCAGGTGGAGACTGGCAATCAAAGCACAAAGCCTACTTCTTGAACAGGAGAGGGCGGGAATAAGGAGAGTTTTGTTCACTGATAAATCCCTACTCGAAAGACTGCAATAAAAGCATGAAATCAAAATTCCCAAAATTTTATTTTTACATTCTACCTTTCTGCAACACTTCTCAGGAAAATACAACAAACCAGCAGCTGAATCAAGAGCACCAGTTCAAAGTAGTTCAGAAAAACTGATGCTGTGCTCCTAACATACTCCCTTAATACCTGACCAAATCCTTTGCCTCCCGCTCTTCTTTGTGAAGAAAGACCTGGTGCACAAGATTAGGAGGCAGTGAAAGACATTTGGGAAAAAAAACCTCATAAAACTACATGAGGTATGAAATCATTCAGCAGTGAGAAGAAAAGCAGCAAGAATGAACAAATGTGTTAAAAAGAGCACTTCAATCACAGGAACAAAAGGGAGTATATTAAAATAATAGCTTTGCTTCCGAAAGAATAGAGAAAGGTTGTAAGTACCTTCAGTCTCATCAGCTTAAAGACAATGATGATTACTTTTCTCTTTCCCTATTCAAAGAACCTTTTTATCCCATTCATGTGTTATCACAGGCTTGTTCCACCTCAGGCAGTGCCTTCGCCAGCATTTCTTCAACAGTAGTACTGACCAAACCAGTAACCTTCTAACTATTGTGTCTTCCTGAAACAGCTTTGACACTTTTACACTGACTCAAATGAAAGAAGAAACAAAATCCAACCAAATACCCCACAAAAAAACATTTCTTTTTTACTTTGTTACTTCTCATGCAGGGCAGTTGGCTTTATTTGGCTTAAAGCATGGCTAGCAAAAAGCTGCACCACCACAAAGCCAGGAACAAATTGCTAGGACACAGCGAGTGCTTAAGCAGCACTGCTGCTAGAAGCGAATCTAGTCTCAGACCACAGAGATTCTTCATATGGTCCCACAGTCGTCTGTAGGACCCCGTGCTAACATAGCGCATGTGCACTCATGCAATGAAGCACAGGAATGCATCTGAGAAAGTCTCAGGTAAACCCACATACAGCTGGCTCCACTGTGCATAGCTTGTCTTACAAGTGCTTTCAATAACACTTATCACGCAGAG